>OZ010637.1:21874345-23286410 GCA_963932165.1 Pimpla rufipes
GCGTAACATCTGTGGCAACAGGGAGTCGCGCGAAAAGTACGTACACAGCGTACGATAGATTCTGGATAAGGCTGTGTACACAAGACCGCGACGGGCGCGGGGGAGGCGGTAGGCGGCGAGCCTCCATTCTTCCGATCGGTGGCCGTGACGGATGCGGCTCGCGAGTTTTATTTATAGTTAGCCGCGAACACAACGAGCGAGGAACGAATCTCGCCGGGTGGCCGATCCCAGGGATATTTACGTAGCGTGCGTCTGCATAATGCATGGCCCTCGTCAACCCTACGACCCGCGCGCAGTGGCCGCTTTATATCCCGACCGTACGGCCTCCCCCCCGTGTTACACAGCGGCGAACGACCCCTGTTCGATGGGGGTTAGTTTACCACCCCTGCGGAGGATATTCGCAACAGCCGGGTGAAGTGGCTGCTGCGACGGTAGATGTACTCCCGGCGCCACGACACTGTGCACCCGGGGGGGAGGTCGACGAGACGCTGACCGTAAATTATTGATTTTCGTGTATCGTGGAGGGAAAAAGAGTCCCTCACGGATGAGTGAAAAAAAAATAAAAAATAAACACGCGTGGAGCACAATGATACCTGTGTATGGATTTTAAATCGAAACGCATACGTTTCGAGGCCATTGCAATTTTCATCGATACGATCCGTTCGCGGAGCGTGAAGCCGGGCCCGTTTCCGGTCTGGGAACGCTTTGGCCGTTCCCGATGCTATACCCCGCGATCGAACGCCAGCGAAAATACTTCCACGGCGGCATATAAAATGAGTTTTCCGCGGTACAACTACAATTGACGTCGTTCCGTCTCCGGTGTTCCATACAATTTTTTTCGCGTGAATCGGTGATGCAACGAAACAAATATTCGCAGACAATTATGGTTGATCTGTGAAATATATATATATATATTTGTCTGTGTGAGTTTTGTGCCGTTTCGATTACTTGTGCTGGAAAAGTATCTGCAATTTAGATGGCAGCCTTAGAATCCTATGACGGCGCGAAACGCGGATCGGTCTCGCTGTACGCGCATAGTTAGATCTCAGGCGGACTTAATAATGTCCTAAGCTGGACGCGGAATCTTGTCCGCATCAAACCGGAAGTCAGCGCGCCACGGAATACCAGGAGAAAGTCATCGAGCACACACGCCGGAGAGACTTTCGAATCT
Source organism: Pimpla rufipes (assembly GCA_963932165.1). NCBI lineage: Eukaryota > Metazoa > Arthropoda > Insecta > Hymenoptera > Ichneumonidae > Pimpla > Pimpla rufipes. The sequence continues at coordinate 21,875,517 of OZ010637.1, forward strand.
AGAGACTCCCGCAGATTCTGACCGGTAGCGCGGCCAGCGTCGGATAAACGGATTACAGTCGTCTGTAATCGTGGATAACAAGTTTCGAGTGTTGGCGCATTAAACCTAGTTACTGCGCGGACGGCGGCGCGGCACCGAGCGACAATTATTACTCGCCTCCTCGTGACCACTCGGCAAAAAGAGCTTTCACCGCGCGCGCAATAATCACGACAGTCGGTGATTTTTGCTGGTGTTAATTGGCCTATTAACTGATTACAAGACTCGTCCCAGTCGGATGAAGAAAAAGTGAAAGTCGTGTTTCCGAAAAATTGTGTAAAATAATTTTTTTGTTTTTCTCTACAAATTCTCTGTATCGAGCAAACCGTCGGATAGGGTTTTCAAGCTTTAAGAAATCGAACATTTTTTTTCTCGAAGAACGCAAGGCAACTTTTGACTTTAAAATTCTGTGAAAAGTTCGAAAATCAAGATATCGCTTTCTGCCTTGCGATGGAATTAATTGAACAAATTATTTCGCGTGGATTATTTTGCGGCTTATCAGTGTTCACACCAACGGGTGCGTTGAAATGAGTCGAGCGCGATCGTGTAACGCAGAGAATGTTCGCACGAAGCCAAGGGAGGGAGAAAGGGAGAGAGAAAAAAGGCCTATCGACGGCGCGCAACGATGAGGAAGCCTCCGTCCGCACACTTCGGTACCGGTGCGCGCACGTGACTCTATTTGCCGAGACTATTACGCTTACGGTTACGATCCCGTGGGCGCCGTGTATGAGGAAACCCATCGCCGCGTACACCCGAGTGCAGATGGGTCGCGATATAGAGAAGCCATTGAACGCGACGTACTTGAGAAAAAAAATTACCTGACCCAAAAAAAACGGGAAAGCGGGAACGACGAAAAGCGTAACGAGCGGGTTTGCGAATATCGAAGCCCAACGAGAGGCCCGCGGCGGAAAAATTTGAATCACGGTCCACGTCGCGCGGAGCGCTCGGAAGTCCTTCGCGGACTTGCGTCTCGCTCGACGGTATCGCCGAGAGAATTGGAGCACACACAACATTCGTTTCGCGCCTCCGCCTCGGCGAAAATGGGGTATCACGTTCGCGCGCGAAAATTACCTTCTCCTTCTGCACCGGCGACGAGAAACTCGGTCCTCCCGAGCGACGAATTCGCGAGAGAAAACGCTGTATACACGAACACAGCTTTTGGTAATCTAAGCCGGGAAGCCAGCGCCTCGTTTCCGCTAAATAATTCATCGCCATCCTCGAACGAATCACGAGGATGCATCTTGGAACGAGAAAAATTCGTCCGATTTGGGTTATCCCGAGTTTCCATGGTTACGCAAAGCGTTTCGTTATTCATGGAGGTCGAATGAAGTCACGAGGAATCACGTTTTCTTGAATTGCTTTTTCGTCATTATTTTATTTATTTACGGTGATGAAAGGATCGCTTTAAAGTTGAATGAACGTAAACATTATTGACTCCAACGAGTGTCAACGATTATTTGGTTAACCCAACCAAATTTCTCACTCGGAGTCCGTTTAGCCATGGATGTTGGGCAGGCCAGCCACTCACTTTCGTCCTTAGGAGGCCGAAAACAGTGGTCGAAACATCGCGTCTTTCGTAGCGTCGGAGTTGAGTCAGTCCAGTGACCGCCGCTCGTGGGAAAGTCCGCGAGCGACGATAAACTCCATCGAGAAGCTGACATCAGTTCCATTGGTATTAGCTGCGTACGACGTGGAGATCCGAGCGGCGAGAAGAAGTCTCGCAGCGACAGCAGCAGCAGCATCAGCATCGGCACCGGTTCACGCGAGCTTATCCAAAGAAGGCTGTGAGCGGGTTCGCGTCTCCGTCTTTATCTCGTCTGTTTCTTTAAGCGAAACGTAGTTAGACGAGAATTAACGGGACGTAAATACGTGCATGGGCGTCGCGCGGTCGGCCGGACGCCGCGATATCGACGGATTCGAGTCGCGTTGAATTGTCGCCGCACCGCTTTTTCCCCCCGATATTTAGTCGCAAATTGCTGTCAAACGCGTTAAAAGTTCCTACGATTAGAACAGCGATGAATTTATCAGTCGCTAATTCCCGACGAGGAAAAATGCGAGAAAGAGTCGACGAAGAAAGCCAACGACAGACAAAGTGGACGAACGTCAAAATAATGCACTTAACGAAACGGTTGAACGATCGATCGAGCGTCAACGATCGTCAGACCGTTTCAACGACTTTGAGTGTCTCTCTCTTCCTATGTCGCGCGCTCTTTCATACACACTGTCTGTGTCTGTGTGTGTGCGAGGAGCAAAGTGTGCAGCGCATAGAGCGTTCATCGAATCGCCAATAAGGAGTCTAGACGGCGAGTGGAAAGAGGCACGGTCGCGCGATTCCACTATCGCCGAGGCGGGCACGAGACACGAGAGAAGACGAACGGCCCGAGGCGAGCGAAGCACGCCCGCTCCGGCGGCCGTGACCGCCTCTTTTTTTCGTCGTATTATTTGCGTCTCTTTCGCCTCTTGGCTACCGCGGAATCGACCCTTTCCGCACATCTCGTTCTCACCGCCGACGCCCGCGAAACTGTTGGACGTCGGCGAGAAACGTGCGGCCGCCTCGCGACCGCAGCGACGCGCGCGGGCTTCGGCAAATAAGGCCGAAGGAGAAACGGGGAAACAGAAAATGACACTGCGACCGCGCTGCTGTTGCCGTCGCTCATGGTAAATTTCCCCAGCGCTTCGCCAGAGGGCGGGGAGGGACGAGAGACGAAACTAATTCCGCACGCACAAAAGCCTCGTCGCTTTCTTCGAGTGAAAAGGGCGAAATCGGCTCGGGTGATGTGTGGAAGAGACGGGAATGAAAATGGGATGGACTGGGAGGACGGGAATGCGACGAGAGCGAAGTCGTGTATTTCCGGGACTCTGGGAGTCTCAAAGTGACTCTTTTCGAGACTTCAGATTCCATAAATACAGCACACATTGAGATCCTTTCAGGTTCCATAGATAAAGCTGTTTTTTTTTAGCTACACGGAATACAAAATCGTTCTTGACTAAAAATGCGAAATCCGAAGGGGAATATTACTTTGAAATGAGAGGTAAGTCAGGTACAATTTCGGATCATCACCTCGACACAACAGGTAGGTATCGTTGGCCCGAAGAGTCAACACGAAATCGGACGGGCTGCGGGTCTGGCCACCCGCGGAGGTCTCGAGGACGGGCTCGGAATCGATAAATGGTCGCGTGTACGCACCCGATACAATCGGCGCCGACCCTTCGTTGTGTTCCTTTCCGCTCTGCGGTACGCAAAGTACACCCCGAGCCGCTTGGTGTATGCATAGCGACTCTCCGGCTGGAGATGACCGAGCATCGAAATGGCCACACGCCAGCCAGCCAGCCAGCCAAGCCAGCCGTCGGGTCCCTGCAGGCCTCTCAAACCCTCAACGACTGTCCCGACCCTTCGTCAAGCTCGGTTGCCTTGAGGGAGGGTCGATGCACCGCAGAGCCCTTGGCAGAGAACCCGACCCAGGCCTCTCCATATATTTTCCACCGAAACGCCTTTTTTCCTTTCACTCTTCCGCAATGACACTTTCCGAAGAGACGCGGACCAGACAATTCTTCTAATTACCGCAACGCTGATACTCGAAGGGCTGAATAAACTTCTTTATATGACATTCGTCAGAAGCGCCAAAAAATTCCGGGTGCATTTCGGTGATCGCGCGCGATGCGTTAATTCAATTAGTTGAAAGGGTCGGGTTACGCGCAACGATAAAAAATTTAATCCCCATCGCGGCGGAACGAGTATCGCTAAATCCGCGCTTATCTCGGCCGAAATTTGAACGAGACCAAATGTACACGCGGCCGTAGCGCCTGTCAAAACACGCGGCGAACACAGCGCCGCGACGTCCGTGTGCGGCGGGAAAGCGATCAAATGCATTTGACGAATTGGGAGGTGAACCGGGAAAACCACAAAACCGAACACGTCCGACGACGATTCGATTTCACGGGTGGCCGAATCAACCCGTATCGGCGCGCTCGTCCGATGGCACGAATTTTAAAAATATATCGCGGATTAACAAAACATAGCGCAAAGCGTGGGACACACGACGGCTGATGTTCGCGTCATTGGGACAGTCAGGCAAAATTGGATCATCGCACGAATAAATTATCGATAGGAAGGCAAATGAAGTGCGTGCGAAAGTGAGCGTCAAGTTAAAATGCATAATCATCGTGCATAATCATAGATCGGTATCGCTGTTATGAATGATAGCGTAAAGTATCGGCGGGGGAACGTCTCGCAGGAGTTTATCCGGGTAAATCCATATTTCACAGTGTAAACGGAGGCGAGGAAGCGAGGAATGGAGCAAAAGAAGAGATAAACGGAAGCTACGGAGCGGCGGGGGGTGCGTTTGAAGCCACCGGCGCCATAGAACATACGTGCCTGGCATCGGTGTACCAGGAGACGGCATAGCCCGCGCGCACGAGCGCTAACGCCACAAAGGGAATTTCTGGGCTCCGTTAGATGAGCACCAGCGCCAAGCAGCAGCGCCGGCATCACATAGTGATCACACAGTAATACTGCTTTGCTCGCCGGAACGCCGACGCCTCCGGGCCCGGCATTAATTAATGCACCGTCGCGTAATCCACCCCCCCCCCCCCCCCCCACCTCCTCGCGCCCCCAGCCCCGCGCGAATGTCGTGTAAAACGTTACTCGGTACACCGTGCAAAATGCTGAATCTATGGAAGCTCCAATCAGCTCTGATCTGTCCTTTGCGGCTACCGGACGTTGTCAAGCGAAACCCGCTCAGGCATCAAAGTAACTGTAGACCGTATATTGCTTTCGCGGGACAAAGATTGTTTGCTCGCGGTGTCGAGATAAGTGATCGACACGAAACGACCTCAATCATATTCATACGGTGTGTCAGGGGTGAAAGAGTCATAAACGGTGGCGCCATCTTGGTAAGGTTTCCGACCTGCGATTAGACAAATTTTGCAAGGGTCCTGGAGAACCCGAAAGGTTCCGCGAGACGTTGCGTTGAGAATTCCCTGTGACGTTTAGAACCCCGCGATTGTCTCCTACGCGAGTTTCTCCACTCGGCACGGGACCTACTTGCACGTACCGATCGAGGTCTCGAGCGTCGCGTCCCTCCTCGCTTTTATTGCCCTCGTAAACACTCTCTCGCCTCCGCGCGAGCCTATTTCTCGTGTTGCAGCTATCATAACAGCATCCCCCCATGGGGCTAAAAAGATCAAGACCGCTCGCGTACAATGCAATCTTACCAACGGTTACGTTCTCCAACTGGGACACACGAGACAATGGTGCTTCGAAGATTAAAGTTACCGGAGTTTACAGGACGGAGCAGCTGTTCCCTGCATTTGCGATACGAATGAGGCGACTTTGAGCGATTCGTCGTTAAAGAGTGACTGAAACGTTTGTACGAGGTGAAGAGCAGGCAGATTAAAGTCGATAATAAACTCTTAATTTTTTGCCTATTCCAGTTTTCTGCCATCCTCCAGTTTATTTTGTTTATTGTCTCCGCGTCTGTGAGTGACGAGGTTCGTCAAGGTGTCGCGATGAGGATGCGCAATGAGAACGCTACGCAAGATGACAGAATTGTAGGTCATCGGCGATTAGCGAACGACCTAAGTGTGCCGGAGACTCGCGAGGAAAGAAGGAAATCATCATGTAACCGTACGCGCCATCGACGCGTCTGTTTCGTATAAAGAAATTAACGCGCGTGTTGTGTTATGACTACGGTTAAGGGTAGACCGCAAAGAGAGGATGAGTTCCAGTTCCTTTTTTCTTCCTAGGCAGCTGTCGTCACGCTCCAGCCATACAGCGCGACGATGGTGACTACAGCGCTGCTTACGCGCGGTTCCCCTACACCGAAGCGGCAGCCGTTCCTTCTGCTTCTGCTGGCTCGGCGTTTGCCACACACGCGTTTACCATACGGCCTTCCGTCGTCGCGTCACTTCCGCGGTCGAAGCGTCCGCCTTGACTCTCGTAATTCTTATACCAACGGGTGAATGGTATCTCGTCGTGACCATGAGACCAATCGGGGGGGAAAAAGGGCGAAGCGAGAAAGGCCAACAAGGTCAAAGAGTCGATCGATCATATTGCCGCATTTGTCAAATACGTTTAGATCTCTCACACTCGTGATCAAGATATTTGGAAATTTGTGCGTGACTAAAGTCTCGGCTGGAACGAGACGACGAGGCAGCGAGGACGAAGCCACACGGGAATCAGCAACGCGTTCTTATTCCCCCCCTCAATTTCCCCCACGCTGAGAGCCCATCCGGAGAGCGAGATTTGCGGGGTCTCGCCAAATTCGTTGGTGACATAAGTGCAATCACGTCGTGATTGAACTAATTTACTTGACGCGTTGCGGCATCCACGCGGCGGCGGCGAACGGACGGCTGCTCTCGACGCCTCGCGTCATCCACTTCGACCGCACGACGACGTCGACATCGCCGCGGAACGACCGCGAGAGATAATTGCGCGATCGCATCGCACGTCCCCTGCTGCTGTCTCGGCTACCGTGGAGAACGAGCCGAAGGTATCGTGTAAACTCGTGAGGGTAACCAACCTTCGTAGCAACCAGAGGATGCCAAAACCACCTTGACTGTTAGCTGGAAGCTAAAGCGTAGTTGATTTCTCGCTTTTTCCTCGGGTACTTCCATCGGGAAATTAAGGATTTTTTAATGCACCGAAAACTTTGTATCCGAACCCACGAAAATGATTGGTTTCGATGGTTACCACGTAGACCACGTTCCGGACACGTCCAGAGGTCCCTGACGTCAGCGTTCCGGTGCAGTCGCACCTCGTTGATTCTTTTGTGGCTCCGAGCGTGCGTAACCTTCCGCGCACCGGAAGTTGTACGACTCGTTTCTGTTTTATTTTTCGACACATCTTCTCTCCCGACTGTCCGCCGCGGTGTACAGTAGCCTCGCCGTAAGTGCGCGCGATTCTTTCACGATATTTTTGCGGGGAAAACGACTCGTAAAAATGGATCTGAATCCACTCTGCGAAGAGTTACCATACAGTAAAGTTGACCGACATAGCGCGGAGTTTCATAGGCGCTGTTAACTGTTAACCACTGTGTCCGCAGTCAGCTACAATTCGTTCGCGGTTGATAGCCTTTAAGCGAATGACTTTGCCGCTGAGTACCTACGTATACCTAGACGCACTCGAGCTCTCGCGATCTCCGAGGAACCGAGGAGGGCGTGGGCGTTGCCAAGTGGGAAGGTTATAAATTTACAAGCGTTGTTACACCGATGTTTCCAGCCGAGACTTAGCGACTGGTCGAAGGAGACAGTTATTCGTTGGAGAGTAAGTAAAACTCTTGTGTGTGACTCAAGTGATATCCCGATTGAAAGCATCTCAGAGAAATATGAAAAAAAAATTTGTATAACCAATCGGCCTGACAAACTTGCACGATTAAGTGGTTGGGCCAGCAAATCGATAGTTTGACCAAATTGGTTGCATCATTAATTAATCGGTTGACCCAATTAACTTGATGAATTAATTTCTTCTCCCTACACCGCTGGTCATTTACAGAAGGCATCGGAATTCCCGACAGCGTGAAAATAAAGAATATATATTGGTACCATCTTCTGCGTGCTCGTACGAACGGTTTTACAGTTGCGATAAAACGAGTGCATAAACGCTAGGCCATAATCGTTCGGTATCAAGCGATTCGTACGGGCCTGTTTCACTGCCAGATAGCCGGCTATCAAAGATAATGACCAGCCATTCAATATCAATTTATAGACGCTGTACTATTTGCCCGAGGTGGGGTCCTCAACCTACTTTATGCGCGTTGTCAAAAAGTGTTGATACCTCTCTCAAGTACATACATGACTCCTACTGCCATTGATACCAAGGGGCAATAGTTGTTTCGTATGTACAGTGAGATAGCATCCGGTCGCAAGTTAGTATTATCTGCGATTGGCCATAAAACAAGCAAACAAAAGACGCACGATGATCGGTACGCGATGTTGATTCACGAACGAGAAATGTTTCTCACGCGCGCGCGCACCACGCGTAATCGACTATCGAAGATAACAGCTAGGCGATTCCGAGAGAGAGAAATAATGAGAGAAAGAGGGAGTTTCGTTGAACGTTATACGACAACGTATGATTCGACGACAAGTTTCGCGGCACGTCTCGATTTATCGACCGGCATTTATTTCCGATTGGAGAGACCGCGACGAGCGCGGCGGTCGGAGGAATACCCTATGGGCTGTAGAACAATTCCCTCGTATAACATGCCATTATGAGCAACGATCTGCGGTTAGCTCGGTTCAATGAATTATGTATGCGAACGGAGTCGAGTTATAGTCCGGTCTCGTTCGATCTTTTCTGGCCAGAGGGCAGGAAACCAATGGAGCTGCTCGCTCAACGGTATCATCTTCTACATCCTGACCTTGTCATTTCCCCATTGAATTATCGCGACGGGGGTCAACGCGGATATCATAAGTCAGCATTAAACTTTATTTCGACATACCTGCTCGTAATGTTCGTTCACGCGAGCTCCGCCCCTGCGGATTAATATTTACATAATTCGTGAATATTAATCATTGTAAATATTTCAGTAGGAGCCTCGTAATTTCCCATTGAATGTGAAAATGTTTCCTCGGAGAGAGGAAAATAACTAGATGTCCCAAGCAGTCGCTATGGCTCAATAGGCTCCGGGCGTTTAAATTGATTGAATTAAAGAAACGATATTTCCGATCACGACCATGACAACAGCGCTGTTATGGTCGTGAATAACGATCTCGATGATTCACCTTTCGAAGAAATCGTGCCTAAAGGGCACTGTCGGTTCGCGCTCGCAATTACTGCGAAAACGATATATTCGTTTCTCATGAAAAACCCATCATCGGATAAAACATTCAGAGAAGTTGATTGTTCAAAGCGGCGGCCGGAGCGAAATTGCGGGAAACGCCGTAAAACACATTGACAATAAAGAGCCGATACGCGTCGACGGAGCGTGTATCGATCCCCCGCGAGTAATAAAAGCTTTTTAGAGCGCCGGAATTCACCATTGGCACTTGAGCCATGCGTCACGAGATGCGACTATACCGCGGGGGTTGAGCTTTGGTACTCGTCGTTCGTTCATCATCCCTCGCGTGTTCGAGTACGCTTATTCCCCACCTCTCCCACCCCCCTCAGCAAGCCGCAAGACCGAACGCGGTTTCGAGCCCGATTCACCCCTCGGTGAGTCACTCTCGCCGCTCCACGATTCGCGTTCGCTTTCTCGTCTACCCACAAGCGAAATATTACGTCGAAGCTGTTGGGGGAAAAAAACCTGTGGCGCTGGGGAGAACGAGGGGACGGCCAGGTTTCTCGCGTCTTTCGTGCCTCGCAAGGAAGAAACGTGATGATGCGGGACTCGCCCTCTGACTCCACACGCCAAGTTCCTCAGTCAACGAGATTCCGGAGTACCTTGTACACCGGAGAATGTCAGATTCAACGCTTTTCAAGCGATAAAAGAAAGTAATTATTCGGGTTCTTGAAGTTTTTGAAACTTTGGAACACATGATGTAGTCCTGTAGGTGAAGAACATAAATTTAACCTTTGTAAAATCTTGTGAAATTCAAACTTTTCACCCAGTGTAATAAGTAAACCGGCGAAGAGAAAAAGTTGCCCCGATGGTTCGTGGAAAGTCCGAGTAACGAATAGCGTATATCCCAGCGTGAGCTTTCAAACCGATGCCAGGAAGTCGATGGAAAGCTCAAAGTTGCGGCGCAACAGGTCAAATTAAGCTGTTGAACGTTGAGAGTTTTACCGACCGCAACGTATTCAGCATATCAAACAAGGAAACTGCTTTAACGTAAGAATGGAAACTTTTTCACCTCCTCTTTTTCGCTCGCCCATTAATTGTCGATCCGCTCGCCGAGTAAATGAAACGTTTTTTTTTGTCCACAGAGGTGGATTTTTTGTTGCTACTCGGACTGATTGTTACAAATACCATTCTCGAGTGAATTCTCACGTGAAGAATACAATTATAATTAAACGCGTTGAAGCCTCCCGCGCGCTCCTCGCTCGCCGAGCGCCCGAGCCGCCTCGAGGTGCTGGGTCAGGGTCTGACAGACGCGCCGAGTGTCGCGATTACATCGCGAACGAGAAAGAATACACGGGGCAAAACGCGTGCGAAAGCGCAATTGCTGCGTTGTGTGTTCGTGTCTTATTCGCGGGCCCCCCGAGTACACAGACGCGAATAATTGTCCGTCGGACTCGCGAGCGCGCGTCCTCTAAACGCTTGGTAAAACTAAACGCGAGCGCGCGCTTCAATTGCGGGATTTTAGTATTTTTCGTAATAGGACGCGCCTCCCGTCTCTCACGCGATAGAGTAATTATTCATTCAGCGCGTACGCACGAATTAACGTGACGTTTTTATCTCCGGCGCGCGCTCCGGGCGCGCGGCACGCGATGTAAATCCACACCTTGGCTGTCGTGAAATCACGGTTATGACGCCGAAAGCTGTTGTTTTTACACGTTCGTTCGTTTACCCGGATTTCGCTAACGCAGTTTTCGCGCCGTTTTATTTAAGTTGAAAATGAAAGTCTCTCGGTGCTGGAGCGAAATAATGTAATAAAAATCATACTTCGTTTTTATTTCTTCATTATTCCACAGTGGTTTCGTTCGCGCATTAGCCGTCAAAATTGCGGATCTCTTTTCGACGACGGGAGGGGAGGCTCGAGGCGTGAAGCACGTTCGGCGCGACAGTTCCGATACGGAAGTGAAGCATCTCTTCACCACGTGTTCACGCGTCGGGCACTTATACACGGTCTCGTGCCCGCCCACGAAATGTTTCCCCGGGACGCGCTCGTGCGTGCCTGGTATTCCGAACATATGCCGGCGACTCTCGCATGTGGGCCAACTATGCCGAATGCACGTGTATTTCCAGAGCCGCGCGCGGCTCCTAGACCGTGATGCGTGTCGTCGACGGTCAGCGATCGCCGCAAATGTTTGCTCGTCTTTCGCCAGGGATTTCCGCGATTCTCGAAGTTAATTTTGCGTTTTGCAGTTATGAAAATTATTCGAAATAGTTTTATACACGAAGAGACAGACACTGATTTTTATACATACCCGATACTTTTACAAGACGATGACCCCCTCTGTTTTTTTTTATTATAATTATAAACATATGCGTTTCCGATTTTCGACCGCTCAATTCGCACGAGTTCTCTCGCTCGTACGCACTCGCCTTTCATCCGTGACCCGTGCTCTCGCGTTTTTTAACGCGTGCTCCGGTTAGTCATCGTCGCGCCGCTACTTCATAGCGAAAGCATGTTAGACGAGGTCTACCGTTACCGATGTATAAATTACAGCGCGGATACGATTGCGTCGTTGTGTGCGCGAGCTACATGTAGCTTCGAAGCCGGCTGCGTGGATAATACACATGTCGAACGGTGGACAGGAGGGGGTCGAGCGAGTTTGTGCGCGCGTCTTGCAGGCAATCATAATTCTCGGCGCATAATCTCAGTGACCGTGATTGGCGAGGAGCACTAATAACGCGTGATCGACGGACACTGATCCATTGACACACAAGTGACATACGCGACAGACGCGCCATTGGCAACGACGGCACTGGCTACAGCTCTACACTAGGGTCCATTGTGTGTTTACCGTGTAGTACTTGGTACACGTGCGCGTGTAAGGTTTCTCGTGCATATTGCAACCGTTTGTTCGGATAAACCCGCGACTTGAGAAATCGATACAAGGTCGACTGCACCGAGACGCGTATCTGTTACTTGTACCTTTATTTAGATTGTGTCTTATTTCTATTTTTGCCGTCTTCGCGCAGAGGAAGCAAAACGGTCCCACTTTTGTCAATACAATTTTATGAAAACAGAGCCAAAGCAAATTCCCGTGCAATTTTGAAACTGCATTGATCTGAATTTTTTTCAGGTCATCTAGCCTGGTGTTTTACATCGACTGTACATTCATTTAAAAAATTGCACTTCTTGAATCTTCCCGCTCAACACACGATCGTCATTCACATCTCAAATAGTCTTTTACGCTCTTCCTGACTACCCGTTATCGTAAGGGAAGAGGCGATGAATTTCACCGGATGGAAAAGCCAGCGCCACGAACGTTCCGCTTTATGAATGAATAAATTTTCTCAGCCATATTTGCCCCGTCGCCCAATATGAAACTACTCACTCGTCGACCTCCCCCCACAACCGTGCTCTCTATGAGTTTCAGAGCGACGATTTCATGGCTCCTTGGCCGGAAAGATTCTCGCCGCGGACGAGAAATCTGGCGAACGTCGGGGGCGACGTTGTTATATGGCCATGCGAAGCCGTTGGAACGGCGATCACGAGCAAAACGTTGACCCTTGGAAAGGAAAAAAATATTCACCGAGCCAAAAACATCGAATGTTCGTAGCGCCCCTCGTTTCCACCAATGGTCAAAATAAATTATGGAAACTGCAACATTACTCTCCAGTGGAAACTGGAATGTAGATGTTCGTCGGATACTCCGCGCACGTATAAAATCTTCGTATTATAACTATTACGGTTACCCATCTGGAGTAGTTTCTACCGGATCCTACATTGCAGTGTAACGATATTATCAAAGTTGAAGCGAGTTTCTTACTGGGTCCTATCGCACTGGCAATAAGCGTATATAGCATTGACTCGATTTCCCTCGAAACAAGGAAGCCGTCCCGACCTCCTTCGAGCACAATTATATGGAACGCCGTTCACGAGGCGCCGTATCGCTAACGCGGTATCGCTCCCAAGCTGTCGTTCTGTCTGTCTCTCTCTCTCTCCCTCGCGGTCTTTCGTAAATTATGCAAACCGAACGGGTGGCTGGGAAATGCACGCTGGTGCGTGCACAAATACGCCCTATTGCTAATCTATCCACGTCGAATCCCTTTCGGCCTGATGACCCTGATGGATGAGCCTCTCGTCGATCGTGTCGTGGATGACGTTTATTCCGGTCTATATCGTTCGAAATGCCGCGAACCCGTCTGTCAGAAATGCACGGCACGGGGCTCTACAAATACCCAACGACTGTAAGGGTGACGATCCTCGTTCGGAGTTGCGTCAACGCCTAAACGTGGCCGTCTGTTCGCAATAGCTGCCAATTTGTATCTTATTGTATCGTCGATGTTTTAAGGTGACCCGAGTAGATTCGCCATTTTATCGAGAGGGATCAGTAATTCATTCACGCGTCAGTACACACACGCTTGTCCTGCGGTAATTTCGTTGAACGGTCGGTCCGCTGATTCACGTTTAACATAATATTACGTTATTCCGAATCCGTGCACGTACGTAAAATCGATGATTCGCGCTTTCACCGAGAACCAAACGGTCGACAGGAGACTGCACGCATTCACCAGTTGAAATATGTTCCCACGGACGACCAAGTGTGACGATTAATTCTCGTCGAGAGACAGGAGACCCTGTCGAAACGACTCGACGTTAAAGTCTCAATCGCATTCAACGACAGCGCCGTATATCCCCAGCAGAGGCGAAGACCGAAAAAAAAAACGAAGGAAAGCAAAGCATATTTTTCTTGTTGGCGATAACGGGCTAACGACCACGTAATTTGGCCGGCCCATTATGAACGCTGTTTTCGACGTTTTTCTTTTTTTTCTCCCCCATTGTCTCATGAAGAGACTGGGATCTCGTGTGTGACAATGGCACAGGAGTATCCAGCAAAGACAAAGGCAGCGTACGGTCAATACAGCCGAGCTTACGGATTATACGAGACGCAAAGATGCTTTGAGAAACGGTGTCATGGACCACGCGGCGGCCAACGTTACGGGATGCGAAGGGGTCGTCGACGGCAGTGGCGCGGCAACGGAGCCCGACGTGGATCGGTCGAGAGCGCACGAGATTGCGCGGGTCGCGTCGCGGCTGTAGCAGCAGCAGCAGCAGCAGCAGCAGCGGCAACGGCGTAGAGTGGCGGGAATCGCGGCAGAACGCACACAACGGTGAAAAGCACCCTCTTGGTAGCTGCCTACTACCCCCTACCCGTTGGCTATCGATCTCAACTTCCGCCCCCGCGCGCGCCCCTCCTCGCGCAATCCCCGACCTCTTCTTCCGTTTACCCCTCGTCCGTGGCTTTCGGCACAACTCGGGCAACTCTGGTCAACGTTTTCACGACTCTCCATACGCGCGTCGCGCTTTTGTTCGTTTGCATTACCGTTTCCCGTAGAATTTTAATCAACGAATGTCACGCGCGCGCTGTAATGTTTGCCGTAATTGAAAATGATCTTCAATTCCTTTGTTCTCTGGCATATGGACAGCAGCATCAGGTGGTTTGACCAATTTTTTAGAAGGAAAATGTGTCATTGAGATGAGATACGTTACATCACACCGCTGAATTACTTTGAATATTAAAAAAAAATCGTTTTTTTCGAGACTATTCAACCTCAGAACACTCGAACTGAGATTCGATATACGCCATACACAACGAAGAGAAGAATTGAGGATTGAGTTCGAGGTGAAATTAGATTGGAACTCACCGATCGATCGCGTAAATACAGACGCAAAATAGTCCCAACGCCACAGCGATGTGTTCGTGAATTTCGCCCTCTCGCGTACGAGGCTGACGTGGCGCGCGCGTCCCGAGGGTGCCCGACTCCATCCGCGCGTCTCTTCATTTCTCTTTCGACGAAGGAAATAGAGGCGAGCGCGAGAAGGAAGCATCCCCCGAGCGGCGCCCCGACGGTCCCTTGGCATCCGAACCCGACTCCCCATGCCCTGCAGACATTTCTCCGCCGTACGGCCGCGGCGAGAATTCCCGTGCGCGCATTCAACGCCCGTGGATGACTCATCGGGATGATCGATCATCCCGCGAGTCCCGCGTGGCGAAAAACAAGAGGAGCAGCGGGATTCACAGGACCGGTGAACGGGCTTTATCCTCTTTTGTGAACGCGAATTTCGACTAGCTAACTATGACAATGCCACGTCTGGCGAGTGTACTTGTGTACCGCCAGACGACCGAGCCGAATGTGCGGCTTCGTCACCCCCAGCGCGGTGCTGAATTCCTGGAAAGTATGGATTATAACTTATCCTTCTTCCCGGTTACAGGGAAACCTTATTAATATTTTTTTCGTCGAATCGTGCGACACCGTCCCGGCACAGAATTTTTGTAAGGTGTCTCCAATTTTTATCGTCTAGGTTTTTACCGTCTGCATGTCCCAAAAATATAGCCAATGTCATGGCTATGGTCCTACACGAGACTCATCAGCCTTTGCTCAATTCCTTCTCAAACTCCAATCAAGGCTCTCATTCAAGCTGGTTATTTTTTCCCTTTCGTTCATTGCGGAAACTATACTTGGGGTTTCCATGGAAGACATATCCTGTCGTTCGACTCGCGTAGGTACAACGCTGAACGTCGTCCGTGTCTGCGTACTTGCAGCCACGTCGTCTCTTGGCCTGTTGGTCGGAAAAAGCAGACCGGCGTCTCCGGCGCCGGATAACGGCTTTGTATGCATGCCCATAATGCTCGCGACTGGCACTACTTCTGCTCATACTTCTACGCGCTTCTGCCGGTTGCCACTGCGCCGCGCTTCAGACTCCGTCGACGGTTTCTCGTTTGCTCTCCTCTTTGCCACCCTCGCCTAGACCCGTCCGCGTGTGCAATCCGTAGGTACCGCACCAGAATAGACGCATGTAACTCGTCGTACTATTTCGCTGCTCTCCATAGTTCCTCCATTGTCGCCGTCCTATCGTTCGACTTCTGTGCGCCTCGCTGCAGATACGGCACACTGCGCGGGAATACCGTGATACGTACACGCGAGGAACACAATAACGCACCAACGCTTGGACGAACACGCGCAGACGAGAAAGGAAGGTATGCGATAAAGATAACACGCGCCCCTCTCGTTTTCTCGGTTTTCCTGCTTCGCAATCACCGCATGTCTCTCTATAAGAATCCCAAGGTCTGAATTCTTTTTTTTTACGTCAGTGAAGCAACCGATTTCCCGAGAGATTTTAATCGTTCGTGGTTCGTCAAGTGCAAAAAGAACATAAATAAGCACGTCAACTAGGTAAGCGCATATGGACCAGTATCTTTCAAAAACATCAAATAAATATAAATTTAGTACAACTTGGGCAATAATCGATAAATTCTGAAGCGAACGTCGTTGCTTGAAATTTCATCAGACACCCAAAGGCTCGCAGGAGCCTTGGACATGTCTGTCACGCGTGCAGCGAGGAGACAGGTGCATCGCAAGGAAAGGTGAAAACGCCACGAGAATGCCAAGCGCGGTGAGACTAGTGAGTCGCGTGTGCGGTGAAAGGGAAGCTTTTGTTTGTCTCGTGTTACAGGACGTTCCAGGCACCCGAGAACTCTCCGAATCGAGGGGGAAAAGTCAGTAATGAAGACGGTCGCAGGCAGGAAACTGGGGGTCGATGAGAACTCAGCAGGTTCACGAGCCAACTCCATCCAACGTGGAAGTGATACGTACAATTTTCGCTTTTTTTCCTGCTCATCATAATTGTAGAATAATTATTACCGTGACGACAAGTTTCGTATGCAAAATACGAGGCGGTCTGCCACACGCTGGGTAGAGGCAGGTGGTGGGACGACTTTGGCTGCTGCTGCTGCGGTCGCCAAAGTATCGGAGACCGTGGTGAACACGTGCAGCAGCAGTGGCAGCAGCACAAAACGGCTCGGCACAACGAAGGAGCACCCGGCGCACCCAGGATGTAACTTATCTCTGTTGCATATCTCTGCATTTCTGTTCCCTTTTGTTGTTTCTGGTCTGTGTTGGGCGGCTGCGTCACGAATGAAGACAACATCCTATTTTTTTCGGCTACCTGGATCCCTTAATAAAATGGTATTATCTCCTGTTTCTTCGCGACCCAAAGAACGTTATATATTTCACGAGATAAAATGGAGCATTTCGTTTTTGCATGAATCCCGTCGTCATCCTAGCGTCACGAAATCCGCTCGTATTACCGGCGAGACTTTCAACGAGAGGCATCTTTTTGCCTGTAATAGCGGAAGAAACTCGACGTGTAAAAGTCGGAAAAAGCGTGACACGATCGACTCGATTAATATCGCCTTCTCTATCGGGACCGAAGGAGGATTCGATCGAGGCATGAGCCTTCGATTAATCCGAGACGCGAGGAAACCGGTCCACGTCTGTTGCCATCGGAGCTGGTAAGCACCGAGATACGTTCGAGAGCGTTTCATGTCCAGCTCGGCGGGACAGTAACGAGAGTTCACGCTTGAGAGCCTCATTCACGGGCTCGATCGTACGGGACAATCGACGGTGTGATATCGTCGTAGAGGAGAATTGAGTCTAGACTGCAACTGATGACTTCTCATTTACCGCTAGAGACCTTAATAACGTCAGTGGAAGTATCAGATTAGTGATTATTGGGCGGCATAAGCCAATGTAGCCGCCGGTATACCTGTAGTTTGGTGATCGATTATTCGGTCATGCACCCCGAGAACAAAAGAAATTTGCCTCGTCCATCTCCTATCCTGTATATCTATCTACATAGGACACAGCATCCCTTCGGGTAGAAGCGATTAAATGAAATCTATTATAGCTCGCGCATAAAGCACACGGGGAACCATATCGACAGCCGGAATCTCGTGTGAGCGAATCGCAGGCCCGCCGATGTACGAGAATTCGCGCACGTATATATACGGCGTCCTATGTAGCATTACATATGTATGTATATGCGTCTATCTTTCCGCTCGATTCGCTCCATCAACCATTCCCTCGGATAATTGTCAGTTATATATTATTCCTGAGCTTTCATTGGACGCCGCTCGGGATCGCGTTTATCGCACGATCCTGGACGCCATCTACGTGCCCAGCTTTCCGCGCGCCGAATGCACGAAAATCAATAGAGAATCGCAGTTAAGTATATACTATTTTCGACTCGTTTAGCCACGGAGAAACCCTATCGGATCGAATCGAATCGTGTTTGCCGATCTGATGCCGAAAATAGGTCGCGGAGTTTTAAGGGACTCGATTGGCGCAGTCGGGTAAAACGGGCGCAAAAATTCAACGGAAAAAGTCACCATCCAGGCACATAAAATGCCGTTCGATGAATTTAAAGTGTCCACTCGACGTTAAAGTTTTACTTTCAGCACGAAATGGGTCAACACACTAGTCAAAAGTTAACGTCAATCGCTGAATGTTCAATAATCCACAGAGTCAAACTCGCCAAGTTACACGAGGTTCGAACTTACGAGAGTCTACATCGCGGGCGGCTATGTTCAACATGGCGTTAACGTGTAGATCGCCGGTTATATATAGTCGCGCGGAAATTAACAGGATATTCTTCCGGCAGTATATTCCGCTCGAAAGAGAAATATCTGCGGGACGTAGCCCCGTGTGCCTATAATGCGGTAATGGCCCGTTTCGGTGGAGTATAATAGCCCTATCGGTGAGTCATCGAGACCCCCGAAATACGAGTTCCGCTGAGAGGCACGGGAAAGTATATAGCGGTGGAAGTGTGCGCGGGGGGTCCAAGCGTCCAGGGAAGAATAGGGGCCGAGCTGTGAAAATCGATTTCTCGCGCAGGACCGGCATACGGTTGATTCCGACGACGATGAGGTTTTGTTCGCTTCTCCTCGTCGTCGTCGTCGTCGTCGTCGTCACGTCGCGCGGGTGGCGTCACGAAATCTTCCGGGTTGACGAACCTATAACGAAGCAAGGCAGCGCCTGCATGCTTCGAGCAATCGTTTTCCGTTTACCGCCCGGTGTATATGCGCCGCCTACATACATATGTATATATTTGTGTATGTACCTACGTCTACGACGATCCACTTTCTGCAGCTCCGAGCGTCACTCGGAACCTCGAGCGAATGCTGTTAGTGCATCGTTAACGCGGGGACGCGTTAACATCCGCACGATGAAACGAGCCCCGTGTTCCGCGAAGCGGATAGGTGACGGGGGAGACGACATTATACGCAATCATTGGCGAAGTTTGACGAACTCGGGACTCGCGAACCATTATTACATCCATTATTACCGGTGAATGCACCGGGGCGACACCGGTCGGCCGTAAAAATATTCCGTCTGGGGAGAATCCTGTCGGAGGCCACCGGGTCACCCAATTTTTTTTTTCCTTTTATTTTATTTATTAAACATTTTTGTAATGATTTTTAGGTATATTTTCTACCAAGACAACAACGAAAGGTCTCTGTTAAAACACTATGCCGTAGCAAGCGGAATATGGAAAATTGCTACGACGATCGTCCTGTTGCGTGCGAACGTTCACGACGTAAAGCCACAAAAATGAAATATACGAGCCAGACTGAATGAGAAAAAGAGATGGCGGAGGGGAGAGGGGAGCAGGAGGAGGAGGAGAAAAAAGAAGTGAGGCTCGTTGCATAATAGTGGTCAGTGCGGTTGGCACAGTTCTCTTTGAGCGACGAGACGTTCGCCGTATATCTTTGCCTCGTACCAACCACTGCGCAGTAATAGATCTCTTCGCACTTGCGCGCGCTACCGCATCTCCACAATTATGCGAGTGCGCGCGTGCGAAATACTATTGAAGTGCCTCAGGCGTGTCTCGCACGAGACGCCGCGGTCCGTGCATTCGTCGCTCAATCGCTAAAAATAGATTTTATAGAACTACATGTGCAACGTTGACGCGCAAGTCGTTCGTGGAATCAATGAAGGTTTATGGTAATCCAAGAATCCGCTGATATACCCGAGAGACTCGACTGTGGACTCGGCGTGAGACGAGAGACCGCGCAATGATTATCGGTTATTGCCTGATCGTCGAATTGATATCCCGCGTCAAAGGAGAACCGAGGTGCGCGAACGATAGGAAAAACGAGGTTTCGATGCGGCCAAAGACGGAACGATTGTACGCGCTAACCTTTAACCACGGGCCGACGGATGGGTATAAAGCGGTCGACGGGAGCTCGCGCGCACTTGCAAACCGCAGCGAGGAACAGACAGACAGGAGGATGAATGGGAGATGAAAGGAGCTCAAAGCCTTTGGACGCGTGGGAGCTGCGGTGTAAAGCATCTCCCGACGACGGAATCACCTTTGTATTACTATAGGTATCGCTCGAAAGTGCGTTGCCGTCGCAGAAGACATTATGGCGCAACGATAATTATTTGTTTACGCAACTTTTACGATGATTGACAGCTGCCAATCGATAGATAGCTGATACCAGAATTTTCTCCGACGGCGACGACATTTCGCAGGCGAGAAACCCTCCACGGTATTTGGCCATCTGGCGGTGAGACTCCCGACTGCCAACATCATCGGAATTTTTTGTACGTCAATATCACGGTTCAAACACTTCACACAATGTTAAGTAGTATCGGAGAGCCAGAGGAATTTTTAGACGCGGACGGGTAGAGGAGACACCACTCGAATTATACATGTGATCGATAATTATCGAGCCCAAGAGTCGCGCCGAGGCCGTGATTAAGCCGGCCAGACTACGGAGGCGAAAAGTGGCTGGTATAAATAATTTAATCTGCCGTTGGTATCCCGAGCACAAGCCTCGCACAGAGCGGATCGTCAAAGAGACCAGCGTGTTCATACGTGTCTTTCCTCTTTATCGTTATGCTTTTATGTACATGGCGGACCTAGGACGTAGGATAGATGCCTGGCTGTTGTGTGCGGCGCGCACGCGAACCCAACACCGAAAATAGATCTTCATCACGTCCAGCTAACCCGTCCACTGTATACTCGATCCTCCGCCTTCCTTTTGCCTCTTTTCTTCTCGCCCCATGGCCCAACTCCCCTTCGGCCGGCTCTTCAACCGACTGTCTGTCTGCCTGTCCAGTTCAGAAATATTTCCAGTCCCGAAGACGCGACGACACGGGTTTCAGCATCGACACGAAAACGTCCCCGGACCGTCTCGCCGACAATTTCAATCATTTTGCTCGTCGTTCGTCGATCGAGGATGCTTCGCCGTTGATCACGTGTCACTCAGTCGAGTTGCCTCACTCGACGGATAAGTTACAGTCAGTCCAGTAAACTTCGGTTCTTTGGTCAAGTTTAATCGGTCCGCAGGGGATCCGAAATCTTGTCTCGACCGTTGATTCATTTTCTAGCTGAGTTCTTCCGACTCGCCGGCGAGAGTTGAATTCGTTGTCCTCTCACGACGTGCCGGAAAATTAATTCCATCGTTACACGCTCATTTTTTCGTTCGGCTTTCGAAAAAGTCGTGCTCGAAGCCTCCGGTAACAATCTCCAACTTTTAACGAACCACTCGAGGAACAAAAGGCGCTCTCATGTGTGGTGAAAACTCAAGATGGAGCCCGCGGAGAAAACGGTCAAGCAAGAAATAACGAATAAGCGAAACGGAAATATGATGAAAGGTAATTCGTGCAACGAACGAGAAGCGCCCCGTCCGCCCGACGGACGCACAAAGGCCAAATATAAAATCTGGTGCAGCCTCCGAGAAAAAAAAAAGATATGAGGATAATAAGGCAAGTATAGCGCATATGGTTCGAAAAAGAGGAACGAGTGTGCGAGGCGAAGGACAGCCCGAGCTGTAAAACGAGAGCGGCGGAGAGCGAGACAAAGTAGTAAAACAAAGGACCTCTACCCTGACCTGACTCGCGTAGTAATTGGCCAATTTTCTTCTCACTACCCGGCGCTGTTCACCGTGCGGCCGAGTTAAGCCCTTCTCGCTCTACTCCTCCACCTACTAGGCTCCTTTTTTTCTCGTTCTCCCATCTCGCCGCTATGGGTCCGCGGCCGTCTTCGTCGTACCGCGTTGTTCCATCATCCCGGCGACCCGACCTCTTCCACCACTCGTAAAACGTGTCATGGGGCCTTGAGCTTCGCCTCTCCGCGAGAGCCTCGAGGGTGAGATTGAATCACTGGATAACGGGGTGAGCACCGAGAAGAGGATACAACGAGGCGAACGCGAGGATATGCAGCGACAATTGTCGGGCAGATTTATGGTATCGTGATCACGTCCGAAAGATCCGCCTTCCATGATAGCTGTAACAAAGTAACGAACGGCCGTCATCGGATGAGGACGTCGGTCATCCGAGATTCGAGTATTTCCGAGCAATTCGTTTCACGGTGGGAACGAAGTCGAGTTCGTTTCGTTTTCGAACCGAGGACGACGAGTGTGTCGAAGTTGTTCGAGAAACCGCTAAACTCGTCGGTTCTGTCTTGTCCGATTCGGTCCGGATACAGCCGAGTCGCGGAGTTGGGTCATTCGAACGAGCGTGCACGACGACCGCTCGACGATCTTTTCGAGCGGAAACAAATGACAGCGCGGGAGCGCCGAAGGAAGTGGAGAGACAGGAGTTTCCAAGTCCCGAAGTGGGTTCGAAGCGTGGATTCCCCGCGAACACTTCTATGCACCACTCCGGACAACCGTGTTCGACTACTTCTCCGGACCGTTCGATCTAGCTAAGTAACTATTCCAATTGCCGACAGACGGGCTCTCCAGATAGCGGGGATTCCCGGATCGACAGCTATTCGGGGAAACTATGCTGTACGTGCGAGAAACCGGAACAGGGACGTCGCGACTACTCGCGGATGCTTTCGAAAACAAATCAGTGGACTCAAACCTGTCCGGAACGCGTAGCAACGAACCAACGACGATAAGAACCATCGTGAGCGCGACGAGCTCGCTCGCTGATGAGGAATTGGGTGTCAAGCCACATTCGCCCTCATTCACGGGTGAGTATGAAAAGCAGGAGAATTTTCATCTTCGAAGAGTTTCTTTCACCGGGGTATCACAAAAGTCGCGTTATTGCCGAAAGAGGAATGGCCTCGTTTCTACATGAATAAAAAAATGTTCCCCTCGACAACAACACCGAGAGACGCAAACCAACGCGGCTGTGTAGCCTCGTCCAGCACGACGACAATACACACAGTGCTTCGACAAGGAGTCGCACGGAGCCTCGATGTATTCTCACAAAGCCCGAGCCGCTCCTTCGGAAGTGGTCGCGGTGAACGACACGAGATGATGTTTCGAGCCAAGAGCCGGCGCTCCCGTGCGAAGACTCCGATACACTGCGACGAAGAATGATTGTATATTTTCGAGTTCCCTCGCCGTGCGACTAAAAAGTCTCGTCGACCTCTTTGTGATTTTTCGTGTGGCCACATACGCTCGGAGTTTGTCATTTTTTCCCGTCGTTCATGGGACTCTGCTTTGCGGTTGCGTGCTCGTCCTTTCACGTACGCACGCGACAACATATCTTTTTACTTTTTTTTTTACTCCCGGACCTCGTCGCAGTTTGACTCGCAATTTATTAAAGTGGTCACCACGTTGCGCCGGACACTTTACCGGCTATCTGACTACGGAACTTGGCCAGACCCACGAATTAATTTCCTCCCTGTGTTAGCCAGAACACGACTCAGTTCCTAATAACATTTCGACACAGATCTATCGGCGTTCCACACAAACCAGCCGAAGCACACGAGATTCCATCGGAGCGAAGAACCGAGAGGGGCAAAAAAAAACGAAATGTTTTTCAATCAAACTGTACCACCCGTTGGTCCGGTTGGACTCATTCCACCGTGCGGCTCCGACGGGGAACGAGGTGGTCGGTTCACCGTGCCAGTGGTAGGTATAGTGTAGCGACGAATTTAAGTGCTCGGCGCTATTCAAGCCTTCCATTCTCCTTCGCGGCCAACGTTCGTTCATATATTACACGTATACACACGCTCCATTCATGATTGTACGTGCCTCGAGCCGAAGAAAAAGAAAACCGAGAACGCCCGGCCGGTAACAAAGGACGACGGGATTCACGGTGTTATGTACGAATGTGCACTTTGCCGTGATTCCCATCGCGTCTAAACGCGTTAAAAATGAAAATTCTCAGTACGATCTGGCCTTCCGGAATCGTCCTTGATCGTTCTCGCTCTCACTCGGGCTTATGCGATAATCCGTCGCGTAACCTCAAGTTCACAGCACAAAGACCGGCACTGTATGCACGAACATTGTGTGCAGTACCGTAATGCAGTTGTAGTCGGCGATATTGCGCTCGCAGCGCGCCGCACACCGTCGCGCGCGCGTTTCACACAGCGACGCGCGCGCACTTGACTCGGGAATCCCCCCCCCCCCCTGGTAAACACGAGAACACTATTATACCTGCCACAGGCGCGGAACACAGCGGGACAGCCAAGTACGAGCAAAGTATGCGCGAGAGAGTCTCGTACGCTCTCGCGTAACTCGATCGGAATCGGGCAAGACAGGCGTTTACCAGAATTGCTACAACCACCCAACGCGTTGACGATACTCCGGGTTCCGAGCGACTCCTGTGCATTATACGGCGAGCAACTTGTGGCGTACCAGCTGTTTCAAAGTATGCACGTTTTCGCGCTGGGAATAGAGTTACGTTTTTCATAAATATTCAACGTTAAAATGTATAATTTACATTTGAGTTTTTTTTTATGAATTAAAATAAATTAAACATAATAAAGTAAACATTTATTATGTTTATTTTAATTTATTATAACATAATAAATTAAAATTTACTTTGATTTTTTTTTTTTGCTGTATTGAATAACACAATTGAATTTATCAAACCTCATTTTTGTTACTCGGTAATATTTTTCTTTGTTCAGTAATAAATTAAAATTTACTTTGAGTTTTTTTTGCTGTATTGAATAACACAATTGAATTTATCAAACCTCATTTTTTTTACTCGGTAATATTTTTCTTTGTTCAGTAATTGTTTGCGTCTCATTCGAAATCTGTTTTATCTCCGGAGAGAGACAAAAAGATCATGTTTTGTAAGAAGCATGGAAAATCTAAAATTGTAAATTAATGTTGTTTAATTAACGCAATTGAGCACGCAAAACCGTGGAGCAAGCTGCGTCGATTTTGTGTCCGGTAAACGACCGCGCGACTGCTTCGGACAGTTTCGCGAACATATCGGCTGGCCGGCAAAGCAAAATTCGAGAAGGGGCTAACGCGCTTTTCGAAGTCGCCGTGCGCAGCCTCCGCGCGTGTGTGAATAAAATGCGACCGCTTTGTCGCGAGAGTACTGAATTAAATCCACACCCCGCGGTGAACGCGGCGGGACTTCGGCGCAGTTAAATTAAAACCGTACCAGACTGTACCCGGTGTCCTTTTTCCCTTCGTAATAATATTACGCAGGCGCCCGGCTCGCGAGGACGTTATTGTAGTCACGTGTCGGTATGCGTGTGTGCGCGAGCGTCTGGTCGGACGGGGGGGAGAAAGGGCCCGTGGTGAAGTGCCGGATGAAAAAGAGTGGCCATACGGCGCGGGCACGATCGAAATTATTAATTGCACGCCTGTGCCCGTGGCGCGCGCTCACTTCCGAGTACGACCGGATACGCCAGTGCGTGGCGTGCATTATCCTTCGCTCTCGCTCTTTTTCACCGTATTACGAGCGATTTATTAACGTCCGGAACGAGAAGATATACGGCATCGCGTGATGATATCATCGATCGCAGGTGAACACACGGGCAGATGCACCGGTTGTGGCAATATTTTTTTTCCAGTTCAATACTTATATATTCCACGCCCGACCGAATTTTTATTTTTTATTTTTCCTTTTTTTCCCTGCGCGCGGAAAAATCCATTATTATTCATTGGAACCGTCCTCACTTCTGTGACGCCCGAGAACCGCAGAAATGTCCAATTTATCGGAAAATTTTCGAGCAAAACGCTGAATTATATATACCCGTCGAAAAGTATAATTGTTCGCGGCGGTAATGAATTAATAAGTGAGATGGAAATTGACAATCCCGCCGCGAGGAATAACAACAACAAAAAAATGATGAAATCTCGCCGAGAATTTGTATTCGGCGAAAGCCGACACCGCTCTCTCTCGGTCGTTAATTTAACGAGCGACGCGCGCAATTACTGCTCGAAATTCGTCGCATCGACCAACACACACGTCCGTCATATTTATAATTCAACGACAATAGATGTTCGTATTTCGTGATATATATTCGTCACTCTCCGCGCAGTGGGTCAACATATCCGTTCGACCATAATCTCAACGCGAATGGGTTTACACTGCGGTACAATTAGGTAGATGCGGAAAATCCCGTTTTTAATTCAAATTTCGTTCGAGGAGATTCTCGCGTTTCACTCGCGGGCAACGCACGAGAAAGCTGGACCCAAATGAATCTTCAATATTGCCTCATCGAGGTAAAAAGTTTGGGAAAAATTATAGTTTTCTCAGAATTTCGTAATTAAAATATTCTAAACTGCTACCGTGTCAACCACGTGTTTTTTTTTTTATATCTTAGGTGAAAATATTTAACGTTCGGGAGCTAAGCGCATGTTTGACACGAAATCGAGCCGACACAGCAGCCGTGTCTCGAAATCGAGTCATAAGCACGCACGCTCGAGTCCGGACGACGAGAGCAGCGCGCCGAGAGCGGCGGATCTCGATTATCGCGCGTCGAATCGTGTAGAACGATCATTGGCCGTGATAACCGTTCGGCCCCGACGCCAGCCGACTGCGGGAAATGTACCTATAGCAACAAAAGTGCTCGCCGCTCGCGAGAGCGCAAGCAAGACGACTCTCCGCTGCGCTGCCGCTATTGATTTTTCTCTCTCGTCTCGCCGAGCTCTCTGTTTCTCCATCGGCAACCGGATATTTACACGGCGGACTGCGCGACGAACGAAAATGATTGCGCCACAAAAAAAAAAAAAAAGAAAAAAAACCGAAAGAGGAACACTCGATTTGTTCGATGATTGACATTATGTGACACGATTTGGCGCCGTTTCATCGCGGAAATTGACGAATTGCTTCTGACGCATTCGCTCCGGGGCTTTGATGGAAAATAATATCCGCCGTGTCGCAATACGGACTCGGGTCACGGGAATTTTTTTTTTTTATTTTGCTTTTTTTTTATTCCCACCGTTCGGCCTCGACGCGGCAAACTATAAATCCCTCGTGTGCTCGAATTTCAGCCGAATCTCATACGCACTTCCTGCCCAACGTAAATATATCATTTTCCCTTGCAAATGTAACGGCAAATTGAAAATGCAGATCAAGCGGCACAAATATTTAAATACGGTTTTTCTCCGGGTGAATTCATCTTTGTATCCATTGAAAACAAAACGAGATAAAAAAAAATTATAAAAATTTTGGAATGTTGTAATAGTTCGATGCATTAATTCGTTCTGCGTTAAGTTAAGCAGTCTCGACAGTCACACCCGATAGAATGCGTTGCAGAGGAAAACTTGATTTCAAGTCTTCATAATTACCACATTTTTGTTATTCTCATTTCTCATTTTCTCCCTCGGTTTTTCATTGATTTCAGCTTTTTACTAGGGTAATGTTTTATACACCATGAAGGGGCACAATTGTACTCCGTGTGTTGGGATCTCCATCGTGGTCTCTACCACCAGCTAAAACTCCATCTCTCATGTCAACTTCCAGTGCATCTGGTTCCACCCACACATCACTTTTGCATTACTTCAGGATGAGTTTCCTTAATCATTTTTTTTTTCACACAATTGCGACACAATAAAATGTTGAAATGTCGTAATAGTTCGATGCATTAATTCATTCTGCGTCCAGTTAAGCAGTCTCAACAGTCACACCCGATAGTTTGCATTGCAGCGGAAAACTTGATTTCAAGTCTTCATAATTGCCACATTTTTGTTATTCTCATTTCTCATTTTCTCTCTCGGTTTTTCATTCATTTCAGCTTTTGACTAGGGTAATGTTTTATACACCATGAAGGGGCACAATTGTACTCCGTGTGTTGGGATCTCCATCGTGGTCTCTACCACCAGCTAAAACTCCATCTCTCATGTCAACTTCCAGTGCATCTGGTTCCACCCACACACCACTTTCGCATTACTTCAGGATGAGTTTCCTTCATCATTTTTTTTCACACAATTGCGACACAATAAAATGATGTTGAAGTTTGCATCGTTGGAATGCAACGAAATTCAGAAAAAAATTAATTCTAATTAACCCAAATGATGAAATTACATATAAAAAATAATCATAGAAACTAATCGATATGATGACTTTTTTTTTACTTCATTTCATGATTTGGGTTAATTACAATTAATTTTTTTCTGAATTTCGTTGCATTCCAACGTTGCAAACTTCAACATCATACAATAACCATAAATAATAACAATAATAGCAACAACAATATTCGCACGAGGACCTGGAAAAAAATAAATAAGCATTACACACATTTAAGACTAAGTATTCCGAGTACGGCTCCCTCGATTGGCGAACACACGGGCGATCGGTATGCGCGAACGTTTGTTTGTTGAACTTGGCGCATGAATTCCTCGCGCCTTTATAACACACGCGCGCCACGCGAGAGTGTTTAAGGATGCAAACGTGCGGACACTCGGAAAAAAGAGAAAGAGAAAAACAGCGCGCGACGCGTCGAGGGGTCGATCGGCGCGCATCGATATATACGCGACCCGCGCGGTGCGCGGCACGTATGTCGCAAAAATAACAGAACACACGGTATTTGGGTTATATTACCGCGCGCGCGCGACGAGCGACGTCACGCGTCGAATATTACGCAATGGGAATATTAAAAAGGCGCGCGCGAGCCGACGGGATGTAAATGTGTAACGCGCGCGTTTATGCGACCTCCAAGACCGAACAATACCGTGTGACGCGGGGTCGTCGCGCATACGTTTCTCGCCCACGTATATGCGGCTAAATATGCGCGTCTTCGCGAGAACAGAACGCGAGACGGATTTTACGAGAGGCTGTTCGTAACAATGACGGTCGTTTCAATTTTTTTTTAATCATTAAACCAAGTCGGAAGAATTTTGGAATTTTTTTATGCCTAAATTATTATATGTTCTTTTTTTTGTACTGTCTTTTAGTGTAATCGTCTAAAACTAAAAATGTAATAATAATAATTATTATTATAATAATTATTATAATTATAATGTAATAATAATAATAATTATTATTATTATTGTTGTTGTTTTAAAATTATTATTAATGTAATATAGTTAAATAAATAAATAAATACCACAATTTGCAGTATATTAATGAAACATATTTCTGTATTATTATTATTATTATTATTATTATTATTATTATTATTGAGATTTTTACTCTACTATTTTTCGTTCGGGGTAAACAAATGAAATGATGAAAAATTTGCACTAATATCTGGAAGACAGTTAATTTACACAGCGGTGGAAGGAACGAACACTCGAGGACCGCGCGAGCCCGCAGAGCGCGGCGTTCGTACGTTTGCGGACGAAAGTAAAGCCATTACGGAATTGCAAATTCGAATCTTTGCGGTTCGGAAAGCCGAACAACAGGTGTGCGCGAAGACCGAAGCGGCGATAACTCGCCGCAGCGACGGCGCGCCACGCCGGCTTTTGGCGTGCGCTACAGGCGCCGCGTCACATTGCAGCGAGGATTAACCGGAATATGAGCTCGAAGGAAGAGGGATAGACCGACCGTGTGTTTGCCAACAAAGTTTCGCCAAGTTACACCGGGGGGAATTACGCGATTCCGGCTGTGTTTCCACCGTACGCGCGCGTACACGAAGACCCGGGCCCACGTGGCGCGGCGGGCGACTTAATTCCGGAATTAATCGCTCTTCCTCGTCGTTAAACCGCTCGGAACTGACGAAGAAAAAAAACGCGTCCCGTCGAGTCGACGGAATGTTCGAGAGCGATGACAATGAGAAATATTTGAGAAAATCGTTTGCAGAAAAATTTAGAAATATTTTGTAAAACAAATATTCGGAAATAATTTATAAAAATCGTTTGTAAAACGGTTCACAGATTATTGAAAAATATCACTCGTAAAAAGGTTAGGGAATAGCTGATAAAAATCGTTTGCAAATGATGCTCAGAAATATTTTATAAAAATCGTTCGTAAAAAAGTTCAGATATAATTCATAAAAATCGTTTGTAAGAAAAGTTCAGAAATAATTCACAAAAACCGTTCGTAAAAAAGTTCAGAAATAATTCATGAAAATCGTGAATAAAAAAATTCAGAAATAATTCATGAAAATCGTTAATAAAAAAAGTTCAGAAATAATTAATGAAAATCGTTAAGAAAAAAGTTCACAGATTATTTAAACAAAATCATTCGTCAAAACGTTAAGGAACAGCTGATAAAAGTCGATCGCAAATTAAACTCAGAAATATTTTATAAAAGTTGTTTGCAAAAAAATAGTTCGGAAATAATTCATAAAAATCGTTCGTAAAAAAGTTCCGAAATACTTCATAAAAATCGTTTGTAAAAAAGTTCAGAAATACTTTATAAAAATCGTTCGTAAAAAGGTTCAAAAATGCTTTGTAAAAAACGTTCGTAAAAAGTTTCGAAATAATCGATGAAAATGGGAGATAATTTATCAAAAAAAAAACGATTGCAAAAAAGTTCGGGTAATAATTTATAAAAATGGCGGGTATCGATTACCGCGCGGACGGCGAACACAGCCGAATCGAAGAGGAGCGACGAGTAAATCACGCGAGCGCCGTGGGACGCCGCGACTCTCCGCCCACGCGCGGCGCGGTTTCTCTCCGCGCGGCGCGTTGGTCGCACCGCGAGCGGTAATGCACAGCGCGCGTACTACTATATTCCACGCGACAAATTGGCAGGGACGCACCGCGAGGGCTCGGTGCGTGACCGTGACGACGTTTCCAAGTCCCACGGCCACCGGCGTGAACTCGATCTCTCTCCCCTGCTCGTCCGACTCTCGCTTAACCCTTTCGATGCGCCATTTGCGTTAACGTATTTTTTTTTTTTTTTTTCGCGCTTTTTTCCGACGATTTTTCGACCACGCACGCGACAATGAAAAATTAACATTGATTCAGTGTTTAATACGCACCATTAATTAATTTACGTGGCTGAACGACTTAAACGATCGAAATTAATACATTATTTTTGCGAAAGCGATATAAACAAAAAATTATTGGGTGAATTAATATTGCCCAACAGACACAGGCGTGAATTTCCTCTGACTGTAAAAATTCTTACCGAAAATCGACAAAATCAGTATTTAATCCATTTACAATTAATTAATTAATCGATTATTTTCCCAAAGACGAAACAAAAAAATTACTATGTGAATTAATATTGCCCAACAGACACAGGCGACAATTTCCTCGAACTGCAAAAATTCGTACCGAAAATCGAAAAAATCAGTATTCAATTCATTTATAATTAATTCATTTACGGTCGCTCAAACGACTTAAACGACCGAAATCGTCATTTATCGCGTCAATTAATCGATTATTTTTCCGAAGACGATACAAAAAAAAATTACTATCTGAATTAATATTGCCGAACAGACACAGGCGTCAATTTCCTCGAACTGTAAAAATTCTTACCAAAAATCGCAAAATCAGTGTTTAATTACCACCATTAATTAATTTACTGTCGCTCGAACCGTTAATTAATCGATTATTTTCGAAAAAACGATACAAAAAAATTACTGGGTGAATTAATATCGCCCAACAGAAGCAGTCGTGAATTTTCTCGAACTGTAAAAATTCTTACCAAAAATCGCAAAATCAGTTTTTAATTACCACCATTAATTAATTTACTGTCGCTCGAATCGTCAATTAATCGATTATTTTCGCAAAAACGACCCAAAAAAATTACCTGTTGTCTCAAAATCACCCAACAGACGCTCACAAATTTCCTCCAACGGCCCGAAAAAACGCTTCCCAAAAATCAAAATGGTCGCCCGCATCTCCCGGCGCATCGAAAGGGTCAGCGAAAAATCGAGTCCTATTCACCCAAACAAAGCCCAAAAAAAAGAAATCAAGCAAAAAACTCACCAGTGTCGCGCTAGTCGGAATATTTTCGCGATGCTGCCAAAACCGCTTTCGCCGGTCGCGAAAATTCCCGATGTCGCAGGTAATCCAAACAAAACCAAAGCAAAGCCCGTATTTTTTTTCCCCCTCACTCGGCCGAGAGAAACGAACACAACGAGGGGGGAGGGGGGGGGGGGGGGAGAGAGCGGCACGAAAAACGAATAAAAAAGCACACACGCGATATAAACACCGGCACTGAACACTCAGCTCCCGATATTCCGAGATGCACACTTTGCGCGGGAGGAAAACGCCGGTTGCGCGACTTGCGTGTCGCGGACACCGCAAAGGCAGGTGGGACGCGCGGGGCGGCTCGACCGACGCGCTCTCGGCGTCGCCGCGATCTTCGCGAAAAAGAAAAAACCGTTGATAAACAAACACCCGCGCTGCGCATGCGCGGCCAACCGTCGCGCGTGCGATTCCACGGACGCGGCGCTTCGAGTGTTTTACACGGAATTATGGGAATTTATATGTGGGCACGAAATACTTTCGGCGCACCGCACGATTTATCCCTTTGTGCGCAGATACAAGCAAACGCACTTATTTTGTATCTTTGTACTACGAATTCAGGGTTATTATTATTACGCGGACTACAACTTATTTTATTTTTTCTTCTTTTATTATTATTTGTTTCGTTCTATTTTTAGTAAATTTATTATTTATTTCCTTCTATTATAATGAAGAGAGGATTTGAACTACGGTTTATTTTTTCTTTTTCTTTCTATTAGTATGATTTATTTATCTTTCTATTTTTATTAAATTTTTTATTTATCTCCTTCTATTATTATTAAGAGAGGAAATGAACTACGATTTATTTTATTTTTCTTATTATTATTATTATTATTATTATTATTAGTACGTGTATTTTATTCAGCTCTGCTCAAAACCGATCGAAGCGATCTGATCGACGAAAAATCTCGACCGGCTAATCGACGAGATCGATGAATTTTCGCCGAGGTTCAATTTCGCATCGAGCACATGTTGTCACGTTTCGCTTGGGCGCGCCTCGAGGATGCGTTTCGCGTGCGCGCGAAAACGACTCCTCGGCTGACGACGATCGAGTCGCGGTCCTCGATATCATCGACGACGCGAGGTGTCGATGCTGCCACACGGATTGCGGGAATGACAAGTGAATCGCATGCGTGTATAAAACGCGGGCGCGCGCGAGTGTGGAACGCGCGAGAGACGAGCCGACGCGCTGAACGAGGTGTGTGTAGCACGAACGCTCGCGGCCAACTGACAGGCCGCGCGGCGGCGGCGGCGGCGGCCCGGCGAGCCTACCGCGCAGCGCCGCGCGCGCCGCGGCGGAGCGAGAGAGAGAGGGGATAGCGTGGCGAGGAGGTGGGAGAGAGAGGGAACGAGGCGAGCGAGGCGAGCGCAGTACCCGCGCGTCGCTCGACGCTGCCGCGCGCTGCGGCGCTGCTCGTGCTGTAGGTATTTCTCTCGCACTCACGCTGGTTGTGCTTTATACACGCGACTCTCAGCGTTTCTCTCTCGTACTCGCGCAGGTTGCACTTTATACACGCGACTCTCGTTGTTTCTCTCGCACCCGCACCGGTTATGCTGCTTTATACACGACTCTAGTTGTCGCTGTTTCTCTCGCACTCGCGCTGGTTGTGCTTTATACACGCGACTCTCGTTGTTTCTCTCTCGCACTCACGCTGGTTGTGCTTTATACACGCGACTCTCGTTGTTTCTCTCCCACTCGCGACGGTTATGCTTTATACGCGTCTCCCGTAGTCGTTGTTTCTCTTGCACTCGCGTCGGTTGTATTTTATATATGCGACTCTCGTAGTCGCTGTTTCTCTCGCACTCGCGTCAATTGTGCTTTATACACGCGACTCTCGTAGTCGTTGTTTCTCTCGCACTCGCGTCGGTTGTGCTTTATACACGCGACTCTCGTTGTTTTTCTCGCACTCGCGTCGGTTGTGCTTTATACACGCGACTCTCGTTGTTTCTCTCGCACTCGCGTCGGTTGTATTTTATATACGCGACTCTCGTAGTCGTTGTTTCTCTCGCACTCGCGTCGGTTGTATTTTATATATGCGACTCTAGTAGTCGCTGCACTCGTGCCGGTTGTGCTTTATTTACGCGACTCTCGTAGTCGCTGTTTCTCTCGCACTTGCGTCGGTTATATATTTTATACGCGACTATCGCTGTTTCTCTCGCACTCGCGTCGGTTGTGCTTTATATATGCAACTGTCGTTGTTTCTCTCGCGCTCGCGTCGGTTGTGCTTTATACACGCGACTATCGGTGTTTCTCTCGCACTCGCGCTTTATACATGTGACTCTCGTTGTCGCTGTTTCTCTCACTCGCTGCGCCGCTGCTGCTGCTCGCGCCGGTCGTGCTTTAGGTATACGCGGTTCTCGCTGTCGCTGTTTCTCTCGCTGCGCCTCGTAGTTCGTAGTTCGTAGCCTCTCGTCCACTCTCGTCTCGTCTCGCAGCCGCCGCGCACGCTACGGCTCGACACAGACGCGACGCGCACGAGGGGATCGCAGGTTCATACAGGTTTACGCAGGTATTTCGTTCGGTTTGCTCGTGTACGACGCGCGGATGAGACCCGCGCGCGCAACACACAATGGACGGCGCTACCACTTCGCGCCCCGCGCTCGCTTCATTTTCTACGCGCGCACAAGCCGGGATAACCGGCCCTCCGGACTCTCCGCAGCATCGACAACACCGGAGAGTCCTCGAGGCCCCGAATATTCTCGTTCACGCGCCCCCCCGCGGAACCCCCGCGGGGGCCGAGAACCGGTAATTGCTGGGTGTGGTTTATTTACGCTCTTTCGGGTTTCTATTTTAGTTTTTTTTTTTTTTGTTTTTCTTTGTGGGATTCTGGGGATTAGAATTGTTTGTTTGCGCTCCCGGCAATGGCGGACAATGGCGGACGTAAGAATGGCGCGTTTTTCGTGAGGGCGGAAATTTTGTGGAAGGAGGTAATTTTGATGCGGATTTTGAGAGATTTTGTCGATTTTGGTCGGTTTTGGGCACGCGTCGAATATTTTTTACTTTTATTTTTTTTGTTTCTATTTTGAGTACGTTGGACGTTGCTGGGTTTTCGCGATTCTGGTCTAACCTCAAAAATACTTTTTTTGTGTGGAACAAATTTTTGTTTTGTATTTGTTTTATCAGTTCTGAATTTATCACTGTTATTTGTGTTCATTTTTTTGGTTTTAGTTGGTTTTTGAATGCAAAGGTTTATGGAAATTGTTGATTATGATAAATCGACGTTGTATTGATTAACGTCGGAATAAGTTTTTAATTGCTGGGAAATATTGCAATTTGGCGTTGACAAAATTTGCTCATAAGCTTTTGAGTGTCCAGCCGCTTGTTTAAGTAAAATATTGTTAAGACGTCAATTGGAAGATTGAGGATATCGATGGCAAAAACCTTTACGTTATTTAGTCGGCTTTCAGGAATTTTTTGCCGTCGAATATTAATAATTAGTTGACTGAAGTTGTGTTTTCTCTCAGGAATTAACGACCCAGAGGAAAATAAAAATGCTACGAGACAATAAAAACATATTTTTCAATCCTTTCATAAATATTTAATTCTCAAATTTATTATTGAATTTTAATTCATTGAGGAATGATAATAATTGGTGGTACGATAATAAAATTATTTTTCAATCCGTTCATGAATATTAAATTTCCAAATTTATTATCAGGTTTTTACTCACTGAGAAATAACAATAATTGGTGGCACTTTTACCTCCATTAACTGTTTCTCATCCAATATTTAATATTATCCAAATTCAAACAACACATGTTGATTTTTTTTTTTTTTTTATCAACACAGTTATTATTATTTCATCGAGAAATAATAATAATTACTGTCGCTTTTACCTCCGTCAACTTTTTCTCCTCCAATATAAAACATTATCAAAATTCAAAGAAAAATTATTTTCAATAAACAAATGTGTTTCAATATATTCATTTTTTTTATTTATTTCAGTTCGATGGAATCCGTCAACTCAGAAGGTACAGCGAAATGCGGATCGATCGACGTCGAATATCATCAGCGAGAAATATTCGGTGTTCCGTGGGTCAGCGACGGGAGAATCTGGAACTCGAACTGAGTGTGCGAGCGATAAATGCAGTTGCCTGAGTTATCTGCACCCGGAGGTGTATCGTGAGTCGGCATCGTGGATTCCCGCGGGGAGAGAGTGCGGCGATCGGTGAAGTCGCGCGTCTCGCGGGACTCCCGGTGCAGCGAATTTCTCCTCGTCGTCGTCCCGTGACCGGCGTCTCCATCGCCCGGTGGCCGCGCGAATTTCGCCCCCAGGAATCCTCAGGTTTTTCATGCAAATATCGCTGAACGCCTCTAATGAAATTTTCGGATAACTCGCGTGCAATCAACTAACGAACAAACTTTGGCCCGGGGCGCCAATTAACGCTCGGAAACACGTGCGACGTCTTTGCTTTCTCTCTCTCTCTCTCTCTCTCTGAGACGAAAAGTTGGGCCGCGCAAAGTCGAGGATTATAACGTAATATATGTATGCACTTGGCTTTTATTCGCTTAACCGGCCCGAGCGACCCGGACAAACGACTCGCGAAATCTCGGCTGTCCCGCTGCGAATTTTTTTCCCTCAAACGAGAAACCGGACAGTTTCGCGCGCCGTGAGAGCAGCCCCGGGATTTAAGAAAATAAAGTTTCGGGCGCAAAGTTCTTTTACGACTTACAGACGGTGGAATTAAAAGTTTTTGACAACGGGCTAATTCGAAGAAATACAAACGGCGAGAATACGTTTTAACGAGGGTCCTCGGCGAGAAGAAAATTTTGCGTTGTAGAGCAGACGCTGATACATTGAATTCTTACGGGAATAACGAGAATTCAAGGGCGAAATTGTAGACGGACTATTTTTTGTGTTACGAAAAATGGAAGCCATACATTTTTTTTTTTTTTGTATCTGTCGACTTACAGACGGCTGGACGGGGGAATTAAAAGTTTTGACAACGAGATAATTCGAAAAAATGTGGAGATTTAGAGGCGAGATTGTCGCAGTATTTTTTATTTTAAGAAAAATGGAAGCCACACATTTTTATTCATATCTGTCGACTTCCAGACGGTGGAATTAAAAGTTTTGACAACGAGCTAATTCGAAGAAATGCGGAGATTTAGAGTCAAGATTGCCGCAGGATTTTTTATTTAACGAAAAATGGAAGCCACACATTTTTTTAGCTGATTCAATTTTTTATTTCTTTTTATTTTACGAAAAATGGAAGCCACACGTTTTTACTCATATCTGCCGACTTTCAAACGGCTGGACGGTGGAATTAAAACTTTTGACATCGAGCTAATTCGAAGAAATGCGGAGATTTGGAGGCCAGATTGTCGCAGGATTTTTTATTTTACGTAAAATGGAAGCCACATATTTTTTTTTGTAGGACAATTTTCTTCTTTTTTTTTGCTGAAATGATATTCAATTTTTTTCCTCTAGGAATTCTGAACGCCTCTGCGTTGGTACGACGACGAGATATATAGTATTCATATAAACGCGCCTCGTCGACGTTTCTCATCTAGCGAACCCCTTTAACTCCGCCAATTTGGCTGCGTTTATCGTCGTCTGCTTCATCTCTCGGCTCGAATTGACTTTGCGCCGGGAAGATTCGCTCAACTCTCTCTCTCTCTCTCTCTCTCGATACTCCATAATTAATCCGCCGGGCGTGTCACGTTCGCCGGTGCGGCTGGAAACCCTTCAAGCGCACTCCTCACTTACTCGAAAGTCCTTGGAAACTACTCGCGCAGCTATTTAACAGTCGCGAGCAATTTATCGGTCAGAAACGTATTAATTTTCGGGCGCAACACGAGAAAGTTTCTTTTTCCTGGTACGTAGTAAAAAAAACGCCTGATTCGCATTTACCATTTTTTATCCCACACATTTTTCTTAAAATCGATAAAAGATTTTTTTTATTTACAATTTTTTTGTATTAAACTGAACTAAAAAAGTAAATTGCACAAATATTTATTAGTTGAGTAAGCAGCGAAAGTATTTTTGAACTAGATTTACCGTGCGTAAGTTTTCTTGTCAAAAGCACGAAAGCTCGGTTAATTTTTATCGCTCGCAATATTAATAATCGTTCGGAGAATAATGAGCGGAACATACTTAAAAAAATGACCCTGATTTGCAGTTACCATTTTTTTACCCCCCGAATTTTTCTTAAAACTGACAAAACAATTTTTTTTTATTCACAATTTCTTTTATTTAATAAAAAAAAGTATATAGCAAAAATATTCATTAGTTAAATAAGAAGCAGGAAAAAAATAATTTATAAACCAGATTTACCGTGCTTAAGTTTTCTAGTCAAAAGCACGAAAGCTCCGTTAATTTTTATCGCCCGCGATATTAATAATCGTTCGGAGAATAATGAGCGGGAGATACTTAACCGTCCGATACTTGCCAATATCGTTAATCCCCCGAGAGTTATTTACGCTCGCGAGTCTCGCCCGCGGATACCCGGATTAGCGGGTGATTTTATTTTCCGCGCGCGGCGGCGGCGGCGGCCGCGCCCAGCGACAAAAACAAATTATTCACCGGTAGAAACCGCTGCCGGCCTGCGCGGTAATTAAGGAGAGCCCGAGACACGGACCGTATACACCGCGCGCGGGTAATACGTACACACGATGCACTAAAACCGTTAATTACTCAGCGCGGAGAGAGCAGAGTTCATAACGCGGAGACAGAACATTTTCATTATTTTCTCAGACTAAACAGAGAGTCGGGAAACTAAACAGAAAACACATGCCGAGGATAATAAGAGACGCTCCCCGCGGGGGGGAGGAAAAAACGTGCCTCTCAAAGAGCAAAAAAAAGCGAGGATTTCAAACAATCTTGTTTGAAACTTTGAGAATCTCTGACGCTCGCGAAAAAAAAAAATTGTAACGTTTATTAAATAACGGGTAGAAAGGACGCAGCTTTCCAAACAAAACTCCGCACTCTCGTAATTGCGACTTCGCCGTGCGATTCGCACGCGAAAAAAGCGTCCAAACGGAGCGGCCGAAAGTTGCGATTCTGAGGAGAAAAAGCGGCCGACTGGCAGCTGCCGCGTCTTCGGCTCATCCTCCGCGTTTCTGAATTATGCGACACATTTTTTTTTTTTTTTTCATCCCTGACGAATTTCGCCGAAGAAATTCGTGGAGCGAAAAAAAAAAAAAAAAAAAATTGTCCAGCGATTCCGTTTAATTTGCATAATTGTTTTTCGCCGCGCAGTCGCATCGGCTGCGCGGCTGGCTGATCGCTCGCTGAACCTCGAAATCGTCCGAGGGAAACACAGCGGGGATCGACGTGAATCTAAATAAATTATTAGCCTGTGGGAAACTGTTCTCCGCTCGCCCTCCGCCTCTCGCGACCGCCTCAACTGGGTCACGTAAATTCTATTTAGCCGCGCGCTGCGTTATATCGCGGCTGCAGCGATGCTCGCGCGACGACGAGACGGAGTTGTGATTTCAACGGCGATGAGGCTTCAAGTGCGCCGCTTAGTCTTTCATTAATGCAATACGCGGCTCATTGTGCGGCTCGTGTTATTTGCCATTGAGTGCCGACCGACCCGACAATTTCGCGGTTGCAATTGAATGCTTCACAAATTATATCTTTGCTATTTCCCAATTTGCCACCCACACTGAGAAAAAAATAAATCCATGTACTAAATCATTTATTTGAAAAAACGTAATTGCTTTTAATTTATATTTTGTGAAAATGGCGAAATATTTGATCGAAAGTACGATAAATCAAATAAATATCCCTAAACATGGGTGATTTAAATAAATTGAAATAAATGTCCTTTTGAAAATTAGCAACACTCATATGATTTAATATTTATTTAATAAATTAAATTTAACTATTAAATTAGTTTATTAATTTAATAAATTATATTTAATAAATTTAATATTTTAAATATTTAATAAACTAATTTTTTTTAATACTTACTAAATTAAATTTTTTAAATATTTAATAAAAAAAAATTCTCAATGCACTTATCGTCATTTACGTCTTTTTTTTCAGCCTCCTCGAAGGATCCACGAAATCGGAATCGGCCACGAATCGGCAGTTCGCAGTCGCGCGAATCCTCGAGCGATTACGCGAGAAGGATGAGCGAAACGGGGCCAATGGATTCGACCACAGCGTCCGTATACGACGTGCCATTAGATTAACGGCGCTCGGCTGCGTGACGCGATATTCCAATCGTAATCCGCGTCGAGATTTCCCGCACGTTCGACGACGATGATCGATCGTTCATGAGCAATAATCGCCCGCTGTATCCGCAGCCCCGTATTCGAGATTGTACGTACGATTTGGCGTCTGCCGGGACGCGGCTCCAGAATTTGATGCTCGGCTTTCGAGACTCCGGGGGACAGAGAGACGACGACGAGAGCCACGCGCACCTCTGCCAATATTCACGTCCGAGTCCTTCGGCGACGCGCCGTGGGAATGTTCGATCCGTGTCAGTTCGCATCCACTCGTCGCCCGACGATTCCGCGCCAGCTGCGACGTGTCAAGACCAGATGCTCGGCGCGATTGTCGTCTCAACTTAGCCAGGTTAGATCGCTATTTTCTGGTATCAATGCAAATTTGTGCCATTCCATTTTTTTTTTTTTTTTTTTTAAGTTGAAGTGAAGTTCACATTTCACTGAAATCGAGATTGCTTTTTTTTATTGATCAAATCTTCATCGATTGAAAGTTTGAAAATCCTATCCGATGGAAAGTTGCAATGCAAATTTGTGTCACACCATTTTTTATTTTTTTTAAATTTTGTTATGTTGAAGTTTCAGTTGGCAATTCACTGAAATCGAGATTACTTTTTTTTATCAATCGAACCTTGATCGATCGAAAATTTTAAAACTATCCGATAAGAAATTTCCTGCTTATTCCAAAAGCAACGTTGCTTTAAAAAAAAAAAAAAAAAAATTCATCGAGAAAAACGCAAAAAAATATTTTTTATCTCTAGAATATGTAAAATTTGCCCACTGATTTTTTCAAGAGGGATCCTCGAATTTCTGATAATCCAAGTGTTTTATGCACATCAAATATTTTCTATTTCTGATCGTTCAATCACTACAGAAATATATCAAACAACCATAAAAAAAAATTGGAAACGAATTCGTTTCCAATTTAATTTATAATCGTTAGCGCATGTGAAGCGTGAAGTAAAAAGAATCGGAAACTATTTAAATCACTGCGCAAAAACTGTTTGACCGCAACTTTTCACTCGGGCGATCTTCAACGAGTCGAAACGTTTCGATTGGTAATCACGAGATCCCCTTCCGCGCGCGAAAACCGCTGATTTAAAAAAAAAAAAAAATATTACCAGTCACTCGCTTCATCATTTTTATTTTTCTCTCGTGCGACTCTTTGAGCCGCCGGGCCGAAAATTCGCGGGTAAATACGAGAACGCAATCATACGTTAACAGCATAAATATAGGCGAGAAAGTTCTCCGAGTCTCACCGTCCGCTTTGTACGCGCGGCGTGCGCGCCGGCCCAATTAGCACCGCGGGGGGAGGGAGGGAGGGGCGGGGGGGGTGGTTTCCCTCCGGCTCCGTTTATACATCCCGGGACCGCGCGGAATTTCGGATCCGTCGCGTCGTGTTCGCTCGGTAATAACGAAAATGTGGTTAGAAATACGGTCGCCCGGTGTTGACATTACGAATGTCCGTGGAACGTAGATTCACGGGCGGTCGGAGCTCCGCGGACTCCGGCAAAATGGACGAGAGAAACCGGAATGTTCCTTCGTCTTCTTCTGTTTGTGGTTGGCTCTGGTTTGCACCGAACGGCCATGTTCAAAATTTAAATACATGGCGTATTTAATTTTTTGAATGGCGTATTTTTATTTTTTGAATGGCGTATTTTTATTTTTTATGTAATTTTTTTAAATTGCATTTTTTTAATCAGAATGAGCGGCGAAAACCGCATTTTTTTTAAATTAGACAAAATTCTGAAAAAAAAATACATACATATTCAGAAAAATTAATGAATAATTTTCATCAGAAAAAAAGTTGGGTTGCCGGGTAAATCGTTGAAGAATCCCTTTTTTCACTAATTTGTTAATAACATTTTCGAATTATCATTACACAAAATCAATATTTTCGGTACCTTCTACATGCTTGATTTATTTCAGATTATTATCTCATCGAGAAGGGTTCGAAATTTCCCTCGAAACTCACATGTGACGAAAAAAAAAGTCGTTGAGTCGACTAAAAAAAATGTTCTCGACAGTGACCGCTCGATTTGTTGAATCAACAAATCCCTCTTTTCCCAGTGTAACAGCCCCGAAATATCTCGTTTCGCAAGTCCCCGCGCGCTTCGCCCTCGGACGATATTTTCATACCCTCTAATCCCGGGTCCCTCGTATTCCGACGCCCGGAGTCGCGAGCTATCGCGAGATAAGCCCCGCGTCTTCCCCTCCGCCTCGCTATTCCACCTCCTTGAACCCCTTTCATGCCTCCGGCTCTCTCCTCGCTCGCCGCCGGCACCGCGACTGGATCTCTCTTCCGATATCTCGGTCTCCGGGTTTCTTCTCGTCGTCCTCCTCTCCTCACGTCAGCCGCGCGACTTTTCTCTTCCTCGCTCCGTGAAAGAGCCGGAATATTGAAGTTTTCGGTCAGTGCTCCATTTTAACTATATCCCCCGCGCGGGGCGACCTCTCGAGACGCTCACCGACGAGATCGGCAACCGTGTGACGCTCGGGGAAACCGCCGCGCGATCCGCAGAAATGAGAATTGTGTGTGTGAGGAGATAGAGAAACGAGAGAGAGGAGAGCAAAGAGGAGGAATAAACTGAAAAAGCTGGCACAGCGAACCAAGTGAACGCGGACCGAAAGCATATCCGATGGAATGTCGACGCGGACTGGTAAAGTTGATGGAAAAAGAGGGAGAAAAAGGCGCCCGAGTGTGTACTCGAGTGCATCTCGATGGGAGAAGGAGCAATAAAATACACGGCGCGCGCGCGGGGACACCGGGGAAATGAGAATTAAGGGGAAACGCGGAAAATTGAGGCGCTGACGAGACGAGGCGAAAGTGTCCGGTGGGGAAGCGCGAAGGCCCTTCGGGCGAATTTGGCAGGGGAGGAAAAATATACAAGAAAAGCGTGGCGTGGGAACACAAAGTTTGCTCGTTGACGCTTTTTTTTTTTTTTAACAACGAGTTCCAAAACGAGGAGTAAAGTGCAGTGTTGAAAATGCTTGAGGTAAAATTACTACATGAAACAGAAGGTTTTTTTTTACAGAAACGTTTTTCGTGTAGAAAATTTACTACGCGAGTGTAACGTAAAATTTACGTACAATTGATGCATAGTAACTAATTGATGCATAGTAAACTAAAATTCATTCTGAATACGTTACAAAATTCGTGGCTTTAATTCAAGTTTTACTTT
The DNA here is from genome assembly GCA_963932165.1 of Pimpla rufipes. Classification (NCBI taxonomy): domain Eukaryota; kingdom Metazoa; phylum Arthropoda; class Insecta; order Hymenoptera; family Ichneumonidae; genus Pimpla; species Pimpla rufipes. Next base: position 21,918,547 of record OZ010637.1, read on the forward strand.
AATTTTTTTCGCACGTACATTGAATTTTTATTTCCTTTACTAAACTGAATTTCCTACACGAATTCAGTAAAAATACAGTACATTAAATTACTACACAGTATATAAATTTCCTAAATAATTGCCGCACGTACATTGAATTTTCATTTTCATTCCTAAATAGAATTTCCCACACGAGTTTAGTAAAAACACAGTATATTAAATTACTACACAGTATATAAATTTCCCCAATATTCTTTACAGTGTAGCCACTGAGCAAAACGCTTCCCGCTGTTCATCACGCAGCTCGCCGACGTATAATAAAGATCCCGAATTTCCGGAGCGACGGATACCAGAGATCTCCGCCCTTGGGATTTACCAGCGCGCGCCCCGCGGATCGAGAGGTTCGAATCAAGATTAAGCGAAGGCGCAGAGCGCGACGCAAAAACACAACGGCGACGGTCGCGAGTAAACGCGGTGAGGCTAAGGACTGTTCACTTTCTGGGTCAGAAACGTCAATTTACTCAGGTCTCTCCTTTGTCCCCGGCACCGCAAGGGAAGCCCTTCGCCCGCGGCGAAATTGAGCCTCTTGACTCTCCGTCAAAGTGTAAACAAGCAGCAGCAGCAGCAACGCTGCGGAACCTTCCAGCCACCGCGGTGCACAGCACACTGCTATTGTACCCGCCGTAATTTACATACATACGGGCTGTACTCGCGGGTGATCCGCTCGTACGTACACCGCCCCCCCTCCCCCCCTTTTCTCCCGCCGCGACCGGTGAATGGGAAAACGCAAGCGGACTATAACCACTCGGGGATTCTGCGCTCCGCGCGGTGAACGAGATACAGGGGAGACCGGGGTAAAATGGATCCCCTAGGCAAAAAATGGCTCTATGACAAAACCCAAAGTGTTTTTTTATTTTTTATTGCTTTTCACAAAAAAATCGATTTCAATAATGAATTAATATGAGCGTCGGAAACAACAAAAAAAATGCCGGGGGAAAACGGACCGCCCTTCAGAATCCGGCACAAATATGAATTATTACTTTTACTTTTTTTTAAGTTTGACAATTTACCTAAATAGTTCTTCATAAATAATGACACGTTCAATGTTGTTTGGTGTTGAATTTCAGCGATTAAAATTTCCCCTTTTTCATTAAGCTTCTTCTATAAGGAAGCCGAAGTGAATAAATAAGCTTCTTCATAGAGTTGGCTTTGTGAAAAAGGGAAATTAATGAGGAAGCAATGAGCAAAGTTCTACCTTGCAACTTTTTTTTATGATAAAAAAAAGGGGGATACGTTTTACCCCGGAGGCCCGTTTTACCCCAGTCTCCCCTATAGCGAGGCGAGCGCACAACGAGTGCTGTGGAAACTGCGGGCACGCGAGGGGGGAGGGCGGCAACTCATTGCGCGACAGGAATACATAAGACTCATTGTCGATGTATATTCGTGGTGAGGGAGAGAGGGCGAAATCCGAATGCAAATGACTCAACTCAACTCGGGGCGTTGCGCTTCGACGTATCCGTGAGAGAGAGAGAGGAGCTCGGGCGTAACCCGTGCGGTCCTTATGTGACGCGGCGACTCCGCGACGCTGTACTACACGGCGCCGAGCACTTGTCGGAGAGCCCGAATTATGCAAGCGAGAGTCACCCGAGAGGAGAGGATGTGTCGGGGCTGTGCGGACGGTTCGCGCTTTAAAATATTGAGAACACGGCGAGAGAGGAGTTGATCTACAGGGAATTTTCGGGATATGCGGGGTTGACCTGATCCCCGTGTAGGAAGTGGTTCTTGAGGGCTTAATTTAATATTGTCGTAAGGTGGAAAGTGATATTGGGGAGACGACGACGGTTTATTTGTCAGGAGGGTTTTTGATGGACTAGATATTTATTTTGCTAGTGTGGCAACCAAGAAGCATTTCAGAAACGGCTTAAATAATCGTTAAAAATTATTGTGACACCTTCTGATTTTTGCGTTCTGTGCGAAATTAGGAGCGACCAATATTTTTTGGACACCAAAAAATATTTATCTTGTGAATAAATATAAACTTTTCAATGTAAAATAAATATTTTACATTTTATTTTAAATATTTAAAATTTGAAATAAATATTTTTTGTTATTTAAAATATTAAAAATTGAAAATGAATATTACAAATATCAAAAATTAAAAATAAATATTAAAAAAAATGTTAATAAAAAATAAATATTGAAAATATTTTAAATTAAAAATATTTTTTTTAAATTTATTAAAAATATTTATTTATTAAAAAAATATATATTTATTAAAAAAAAACATTACCTTTCAAATACGTCTTAAATAATCGTTAAAAATTATTGCAATGTCTCGACCCCTCCCGATTTTGCTTCCCGTGCAAAATTAGGAGCGTCCAATTCTTTTGATTGGTTTCCAAAAAATATTGGCGCGTTGGCCACCGACGAATTAACAAAAATTGCGATTGCCCAAAACTCCGGCAGCCAATCCCAAAAGTTCTCGCCACCCTCCTTCACATTCGATCGGCTCCATCGGCGGCTCGGAAAGAAGCCAGACACGCGGGGCTTCAAAGAGAGCGCCGGCCTCGTGTGTACGCGCGTTCCGCGTGTGTGTTTACCCCGCAGACGCCGAGGGAGAGTCGGTGGTGTATTTTCTCGCGCGAGGGAGCACAGCGCGCGGTGTTCGGACGTTCCTGCGACTCGCCTGCTCTGCGGATCCGACGCTTCTCCTCCCGGCGCGCGCCCCCCCACCCGCCTTGTTTGTATCGGAAAAGCGACACGAGACGGCTGCGCGCTACATGGATTCCGGGAAAGTGAACAGGCGAATTCCTTTGAGTGCACGTCGAGGTTGCGAACCGTTCGGGCGCCCCGGCACGCCGTTTTTCCCATTGCCTTTCTTGCGCTCTCTTTGTGGAGCCGTTTTTATTCGCTGTCAAACGATTGTGGCGCCCCCCATCGATTTCTATCTCAGAAACGCACGCGCGAGGTACAAACGACTCAGCCGTCGGCCGATCGGCCACTGTTGCCAATTGTTACGACCGCCGGGCTTACAAGCAGGTCGTGAAATTTCTGCTGTTGGAACTGTAACGAATTAGGTGATATTTAATGAAAAATAAATGTTATTAAAGGGTGAAGTTTTTTCTTAGGAAAAAAATGCTTCTCTAGTTGGCTTTTTTGAAACGAACTGTTGAAATTGTAACGAATTAGGTGATATTTAATGGAAAAAAATGGTATCGCTCAAGGGTGAAGTTTTTTCTCTCGAAAAAAAAAAAAAAAACAAATCTTCTCTAGTTGGCTTTACTAACTTCAAAAAGCCACTAATTGGCTTTTTTTAAACGAACTTTTTTCCCCATTGGCCGATCGGCCGATCTTGAAATTTCTGCTGTTGAAACTGTAACGAATTAGGTGATATTTAATAGACAAAAAATGTTATTAAAGGGTGAAGTTTTTTCTTCGATAAAAAAGCTTCTCTACTTGACTTCACCAATGTCAAAAAACCACTAGTTGGCTTTTCGAAACGAGCTTCTTTTTCGAGAAAAAAAAAACTTCACCGAACCGGTGAGAGGAAAGAAAACGAGGCTGCAAAAATATCCATCAACCGCGCTCGCAATTTGTCATGACTCCTAATTACTTTCCCCCCCCCGGTTTCGGCTCGTAAAATTCCAATAACGTTCAATTTCGCCGAGCTGTGAGCTTCGCGATTTATCGCATATCCCGATCTTCCGCGCAGCCGAAATTCACAGCCTTGTTTTCCGTCTCTCTCTCTCTCCCCGCGCGCAATTGTCCTTGAGCCAAAGTGCGGAACGACGATTTTCGCCAAACCAATTTTCGTCAAGTGTGCGGCGAGGAAGACGGCGCTGGAAGCGAAGCCTGAATTATATATACGTATCGAGCGGGCGGGGAACCGTCGCTCTCGTCTCTCGGCGGCGAAGTTGCGAGCCGTTTTGGCGCGTCTGGATACAGCGCGCTCGGCTCGAGACAAGAAACGCAACGCGATAAAGGATCGCGGGTGATTTCGGGCGGAGCGCCTCGGCCCACTTCCGGAAATGGGATTCCACCGGCAGCGGAGAGAGAACGATGGCCCCGGGTTGAGCGCTTAATCGAATCGATTCGAAGCCGAGCTATCGCGCTCTTCTCTCCCGACTCCAGTTTTACCCCCGCGTCGCCTCGACGTCCTTTTCCTTTTTTCATACCGTCGCTCTTTTTCGTCTTCTCTTTTTTTTTTTTTTTTTTGTTCCCTTGGTCTTCCTCTCTTCGGGCCTTCCGTTACAATTAAATTTCTTCCAGCGTTGTGTTGTGTCTCTCGATATATCTACTTTTATTCGGGGAATCAAGTTTACCGTCAGACACGCGTTTACTGAGGTTCAACCCCAGCGAAGTCGCCGTTTCGTCGCACGATTTTTCGCTGCGATTCCGCGTGTCAGATCCGGAGTTGTAAATTCCAAAATCTTTTAGAAATGAAATTGACGGTACAGTTGGTTTTGTAATTATTAATCGATAGTAATAACATAGAGTGATTATAATATAATGTGTGCATTTTTTAATGGCTGCGAGGAATATTTATTCTCATTAAAATGGTCAGTTTCCTGAAAAAAATGGATAAATGCAGTTAATGCATTTTTTTCGTAATTGATCACAATTTTTTTGATTGAAAATGAGGTATCCATGCAGCCATTTAAAAATTCACACATCAGTTTATAATCGCTGCAGATTATTATTATTAAATCACACCTGGGAAACAAAACGTACTGTAAAATTTATTTTTTAAACCAATGAAGATTCACAACTCTGGTCTGATCTAACACCGACTTTTACTACTGATCGCGTTCTACTCGCCTCCCCTTCGATTTTCTACACTATTTTTTAAGGAAACGTGACACACAATTAATACAACTCGACGTGTGACGATCGCCCCGACTGTAAAAATATCAGTGCTGAGTGTCGCGCGACAAATGGCCTTCGATACGCGAGCATTTTGTTTGGACATTGATTGCTTTTTCATGGCAAATATTTTCCCAGGCCGCGAGTCCCGAATCAACGTGTTTCGCGCTCGCGAGTCTCTCCCGGACTATCCGGCTTTAAAACAGCCGGCGCGATGATCCCGCGTCGAACTGCATTAACCGGGCGTTTCTTCCGGTATGCAGGGCGCATATTTTATCCACGGATTATCCCGGAGAAAATATACGAGCGACGTCGCGCGCTTTATCTCGCTATTTGGATCTCTCTGAAAGTTTATTAACGATATTTTTCCTGCGAGCATTTTTTTTTCTTCTTTTTATTTATTTTTTTTTTTTTCTCAGCGTCGAGAAGGGTTCGAGGCGCGCCGGGCACACGACACGGTGCTGCGGATACGGAGTCTCGGATGTTGACTGTGAGCCCCGAGATAGAGCCGAGAAATAAACAAAAGCCTCGCTGGAAGGACCTTCGAGAATCTCTCGCGAAAAGAAAAAGCGTCACAGTGCGCGGCGGGCAAGAGCAACAGGAGAGGAAGACCGGAGCCGGACAAAAGGCTCTCTCCCGCGGCTGCGGGTCGCCGACGCCGGGGACACCGAGATAGCGGGGGGAAAAACGAAAAAATTAAGTATTTAATCTTCCGCGCTTCGCGAGACTCGCGGGAATGAACCGCGGACCGGAAAATACGGGACGGGAGGAGAGACGCGGGGAACGACCGCGAGGAGAATACCTTAACACGCGCGTATATCACACGTAACTGAGATTAACGTCGCGGGACTTGAGGGGCCGTTTTTTTGTTCGTGTTTTTCGGTTCCTCGCTCGAAGATTTTCTGCGTTCGATCGACATCGTTTTTTCCCCCTCGACGTCGCGAAAAACCGACACCAAATGCGAATGAAAAATAACTTCGGAGATTTTTTTTTCGTCATTTTGCAGAAAGTTTTTAGGCACCATGAAGAAAAAAAAAATGGCACAGAAGAAATAATCCATCGAAACGAAAACGAATCGATTCGCATCCGATTTTCACTCGTTTGTTTTTTTTTCCGGGTGATTATGTTTCTTTGAATAACCAATGATGCTACTAATTATAAACCCTGCAGCACGTTTTATTCGCATATTGCTGTCTGTGTGAAAATAACGATATTTATTTTTCGTTGTTTTCTTGCACAGATTTGCATCGTGGTTTGTGCTGGGAAAATTGAGACCTACGTCTACCAATTAACACACTATTAATTTTTTTACCGTATTACTATTTACCTGTTTTTTCTCCAGGTATTAATTAAAGCGAGAAACCAACGTTTCTTGCGGGGCCATTTTTGTTAATATTTTTCCTTTTCAGGCTCTTCGCTTCCGCCTTCGATCGACCCCGTTTCTTCCCCTCAACCGACGCCCACTGAGCGCTTCAGGCGCGGAGAACGAAAAATGACTTCAGCCTCAAAAGTTTTCACGCACAATGGCGAAAAAAAAAAATACGCGGCACGGAAGAAAGAAGCCAGCGAAACGAAAGCGAATCGATTGGTATCTGGTCGACGGGCCCGTGGCAAAAGGACGTAAACGCGAGCATTATCGCGTCGTCGAATCGCGCTCGAGTTGCCAATTGAAAAACTCGATGATGCGACTCGGCGTTCGCGCGGCGCATTCCGCGCGGGCATCAACGGCAGACAGCGGCGAACGCGCGGAGAGGGAGACTCGAAATGGCTGCGGTTTTCACTGTTCCCGGAAAAACGACCGTAAACTTTTGATAGGACGAAAAGCGCCGCCACCCCCGCGCCTCACTCGCTGTCGCGATACACATGTCGCGAGGCGAAATACAACCCGCGCGCGATATGGATGTGGCAAAATCGTTAAGATAATACGACATCACCGTGAAGCTTCGTGATGGAAACAGCGCGGCGCCTGGGATACGAGAGGAGAAAAAAATATTGGAATACTTCTTTGTTTTTTTTTTTTTTTTTTTTTTTTTTTCCTTTCTCTTCACCCACCGTTCCAATTTTCCAATGTCCGAGCACCGAAACGGATTGGACTTTTTTTTTATGTTTATTTATTTATTTATTTTTTGTTTCTTTCACGCAGCGTTTTTTCCTTATTTTCTCGCAAAAAGTATTTTACTCTTCTGTAAAGTACTTTAAAAAGTATTTTACAATGTTACTTTTCTGTAAAGTACTTTAAAAAGTATTGTAAAATACTTTAGAAAGTATTTTACAAACAAATTATTTGTAAAATACTTTTTTAAACGTATTTTAGTTTTTTGTAAAATACTCTTTTAAAAGTATTTTAGTTTTTCGTAAAATACTTTTTTGAAGTTTTTTTTGTTTTGTAAAATACTTTTTTAAAGTTTTTTTTTCTCTCTCTCTCTCTCTCTCTCTTCACCCACCGTTCCAATTTTCCAATGTCCGAGCACCGAGACGGATTGGACTTTTTTTTTTCACACTTTTTTGTTTCCTTGACGCGGCGCTTTTTTCCCCATTTTCTCGCGAAAAAAGTGTCACGAGTGAATTACACGGGACTTGGCAGGCGGCGCGTCGCCGTTAGCCACGGTGAAAGGTGAGCGCCTGTGGCTCGGGGGGTGAGGCGGAGGCGGCTCGCTGCCAGTCCGTTCGGCGTTGTGCATCATTCATACACCCGTGGTACAGATATAAACCTTCCGCGAGGGGGGTCGTATCGAGCGCGGCGGCATCATCCCCCTCCGCCCCCTTCGCCTTCACCCCTCGCGCGTCCCGCTTTTCCCCCGGCTCGTTTGTTTGGCTTAAAACAAAAGCCGAGCAACAGGCCCTCACCCTTCGACACCCTCGAGGGGGCGGCCGAGGTCTCTGAATGCGGCCCCCCCGCTCGGCCCGCTCTATACACGAGCAGCCATCCCGCCGTGATCTCGCGTGCTCGCAATTCCGCGTGCGCCGCGCGCTCCCCTTTCGTGACCCTCGCGCGCCCCCCCCCAGGGGTCGGGCAAGGGTCGCGCCACGACCAATCGAAGGGTTGAGCCAATGGCGTGTGCGTTAACACTCCACTGGAGAACACTACTCGTGATATAGTCGAGCCCCGGTGTGCGGGCGACGTTTCGCCTCCTCGGCGACGCCGTCGCGAAAATTATTTCGACGCCACGCGCTGCGTGGTGTTCGGGCGCTGTTTGTTTTTGGATGTTCAAAAACGTGATGCACGGTTTGTCGCACGGGTGTGGGAGTCACTTTTTGTAGGTTTCCGAGGCGAAATAGAGGCGAGACTTTTGTCAATCAAATATTATTTTGAGGCTTATATGGACTTAAAATACTTTAGGTAAAATCAAGTTTTTTTAAAATACTTTATGATACTTTTATGCTATGATATTTAAAATACTTTTTTAAAGTATTTTACTTTTTTTGTAAAATACTTTTTGAAGTATTTTACTTTTTTGTAAAATACGTTTTTTGAAGTATTTTACTTTTTTGTGAAATACTTTATGCAAAATAAAGTATTTCACATAAAAGCAATAATCGCCATGTGACGAAGATATTGATTCAAATTATACACGAACACGTTTTTCCCAATTTATATTTTCTTCCCCCGTCCGCGAAGAACACGAACACCGAGCGCCCCCGACAGGCTACGCCTTGGGGGACTCGCGGCGATCCGTGTCTAGAGGGGGCCTTGAGGGACCGAGAATAATCCTGCCAGGGGAAGCTTCGGGGTCTTAGAATAATTCGAGCCTGGGGAGGCGTCGCCAGCTCAAACTAATCTCGGCACATCTGGGGGGTCAATAACGAGACATTTTTACAACAAAACAGAGACTCACAAAACACGACAGTATTGTCAATTTTTTTTTTTTTTTTTTTTTTTTTTTGTGGTGGGAAGCAAGAACGACTGATTCACTTTAATTAACTCCAATTGTGCGCGAGACTCTCGGGCCAATTGGAGCGTTTTCGCGACGCCGTCACGGCCGCGAAGACAAAGTGGGCGAGACCCCCGGATTTACGTGCGCCAAAGTCGCAATTCGGGCCGCAACTTCCGGGCTGCTCGGGTCGGGAAACTTTCCGCATCGGCGTCGCGTGGCGCGCCGGATTCGCGGAACGAAACTGCGTGCAAACTGTAGACGAAGCAATATCCCGAATTGGCTATTCGAATTTCGCGTCGTATATACGCGACATAATACAGGGCGCGGGCGACCCGCCCGCGAGAAACTTGTCGCGGAACGGAGAGACGCGAATGGGAGCCAGAGGTGTCGTCCCCGGGGGGGAGAGACGAGAGCTAACGAAATTTCGTTGAGTACAGAACTCATTCCGGACTTTCGGGACGCGAGTCCTCTCGGCGAGAGATTGGCGATTGCCAATTGCCGTTATTATTCAGACCGTCAGTCAACGCGACGCCGACAACGCGAAAATACCCGGTGTTTATCTCGCTTTGCATGGTAATTTTGTGTCTTTGTGTCAACGTTAAAGCGTTAGTTAACGCACGTTTTTTTTACTCATCTATTTTGCTTGTTTTTTTCGAGCATAATTATATTATGTTTCTTTGAATAAGAAATTCTGGTACTAATTGTGAAGACTGCAACACGTTTTGTTTGCACTTTTTGGTGTCTGTGTGGAAAATAACGATATATATTTTGTGCCGTTTTCTTATGTAGATTTGGATTGTGGTTTGTGATGAGGAAATTAACTATTAATTTTTTATTTTACGTATTATTATTTATCTGTTTCTCACCAGGTATTAATTAATGTGGGAGACCAACGTTACTTTTTCGCTTTTTCGCCACTGCAACACGTTTTTTTTGCACTTTTTGCTGTCTGTATGAAAAATAACGATATTTATTTTTCGCCGTTTTCTTACGTAGATTTTCATTCTGGTTTGTTATGGAAAAATTGAGACCCACGTCTACCAATTAACTCTAACTATTAATTTTTTTTAACGTATCATTATTTATCTGTTTCTCTCCAGGTATTAATTAACATGGGAGACCAACGTTACTTTTTCGCAATCCACCGATTCGGCATTCACGGGACGCCAGTTTAGTGTCACAAAAAGCGTGTCGACTCTTCCCAAAAAATCGGCCACACGGCGCTCAACTTTTAACGAACGCGCCGAAAGCGATTCGAGCAACGCTCGACGATCGGCGCGTCGCGAAAAATTCCTCGGAGCTCCTCGACGCGCACGCAACCGACTCTCGAGAATGGAACCGATTTTTTTTTTTTTCGCGTTTTGTTATTTTACTTCCGCGCGACGAATACGAAATATCCGTATAACGAGCGAGTATTATGTTTCGCGGCGCGCGCCCGTCGATTTATGCATTTCATCCGGAATGCAACCGCGGCGAGGGAATTTTTATGGCATTGCCGGAGCGCGACAGAAGCAGCAGCGGCGAACCCCAAGAGCCGGTAACGGGGCGACGGCGTAAACAGAGAAAATCGGCGCGGGGCGCGCACGTAAAATACACGTGTACAATGTAAACGCGCGAGCGTTTTCCACGTCTCGTCTTTTTAACAATTTTTATTTCATGACGTGTGTGCGTTCGGGCGCAAAAGCCACACCGGGCGGCCGATGTTCCGCAAAGCATAAAGTAGTCGGTCGGCTGGCGGCGGTCGGGCGGCCCCGCGGGGGGAGGGAGAAGAGCACGGTGACCCGATCGATTTTTCGCGAGAGAAGCCCACGCCCGCGTGAGAAGAGTATTTCCGGGTCTATTCGCGAGTTTTCCCATTTTCTGTTGGCCAACAACCGTCGCGGGGGGCGTCCCGAGAGGGCGCGGCGCGCGGCCGTTGCGAAGTCGATGCCCGCCACCACTTCATTCCCGGGATGAATGAATAATAATAATTGTATTTCAACGCGTTTTTTCAAGCTGCTGCTTTTTTTTTTTTTTTTTTTTGGCTCCCGCCTTTCTCTCAATCTGCGCGCTCGAGTTAACCGTTTTCCGCGCGCGCTCGCCGCACGTTACCCGCATGTAGGTCAACTCCGGGTTGGACAAATATTCCTGAGGAACGGGGGGAGGGGGACGTCATTTGATAGGAAGCAGGAAAATACCAAAGGTTAGCTAAAAAATATTGCGGAAAAAATATTCATGTGGGGTTTTATGGAATGGGATTTTTTTTACGTGGGATATTTTGGTTTGCAAATATTCAAGCGGGATTTTTTGAAATACGCGGTATTTTTGTGACGTGGGATTTTTTTCCGGGACTATTTTTTGCACAGGATTTTCGTCCATGAAAAAGAATTATAATTTTGAAAAAAATTATAATATAAATACATTTTAATATATTTTGGATGTATCTCAGATATATTTTTTGCTCGCTTGTTACTTATGTGTCCTAAAATATCAAATTTTTGGGGTAAAATATATTTTAGGTATTTCGAATATATTTTTCCGTGTATCTGAAACGTGCCATTTTTTTCATGGAGATTCTGACGCGGGAGGCAATTGACGTGCTCCGCCAGTGAGAGTCACTTTGTATCGCGTGCCACTCGGGATTAGCTACGAATTTTCACCGCAACGATCGGCTCGCAGTAACGGCGCTCGACGGTTCCGAAACGTCCCGCGATAATTGTATATCTCACTGCACATTTTTCCTCCTTCCCCCCAAACCGACTGCCCGAGTCAACCGCTCACCGCGCGCGCGGTTCTGTATTTAATGTTGCACGCGAAACGGTAACGTGGCAAATATTCTCTCTCGCCCGAAATCGGGCATAAATTTATATCGAAAATCCGGCGGTCGGCTGTTTTGCGAGCTTTTACGAGATAACCCAATGGAATGTCCGCCGTACTTTTATTTATTTATTTTCTCTGTCTCTCTTCTCGAAACAACGAATACGGTGCGTTCATCTGACAGTCGCAGCGGCAACGTTTAATTACGTGAAATGTGTCGGGCGCAGGCAAAATCGGGCGTCACGTGACGCGATCAAAAGATCGAGTCTGATTGGACACGGAAATCCGCGTCTTTTTTTTTTTTTTTTTTTTCTTTTTGCCTCGCGAATATATTCGAGCTTTTCAACGAAAGATTACTTTATGTAATAACAATTCTCGTCGGCTCAGTCATCATGCAAAGAGCCTCGCGCAGCTGCTGCTCGCAGCGCCGCGAAGATACGGAATACGGTTTTCTCGGGGAAAAATATCGCATTACGGAGGGATTTTTCCCCCGGCTTCGTTTGATATATGACGGAACTTTCATGCACGAAACTCATGCAATACCACTTAAGCTTCTGCCGCGGAAAAATGAAGAATTTCTCGGGATACGTCGGTACTTATATCGCGGGGAATATCAGAAATACAGCAGATGGAAAAGAGAGAAAGAGAGAGAGAAATAAAAAAAAGCAGGAGCGTCGAGAATTCTCCGATAAGAGTTTATGATATGAAAAACCGAGTTTATAAAAATTATCGGAAGTATCGAGAAAGTTGGCCGTACGTCACGCACAAAACGGATAACACAAAACGAGGCGGAGTCGAAGAGAACCGCACGAAAAAAATGCGAAACAAGACGGCGCGGCGGGCGGGCGGGGAATTATCGAAAATCGAAGCGGTGAAATAGCTCGGTGTACGCGATTAATTGGCGAGCCCGGCCGCGTCTCCCTTGCAGGGTCGCAGCACGTAGTTACTTATATCCTCGACGTCGCCCGCGGCGGCTGCTGCGGTTGACGCTGGGACGAATTTGACTAAGCAAAACGGCGGCGATCTGCACGAGGTTCGTCGGCGCAGAGACGTCGCGACCAGAGCTTTGACGAGTGACGAGTAACCGAGTGACGATTGGCTAGTAGTCAATTTTTTGGTCAATTTTTTTTTCCTCAGTAACGTTTGCCGTCTCTGTATCATTTTTTTTTTTATTGTAGGAAAAAAGTTCCGTTTTTGGCCACGTTTGGTCCGATTGTGGCCACCAAGTTCAAAAGGACTTAATTTGTTTATTTTTTATTTGTGAAAAATTGTACGGATTAAACCCAGTTTCAAAATAAGTATAGGAATTATTTACATTTTTTTCTAATTTGTAATTAATTCTTTATGTTGTAAAATAAGAAAAAAATTCCTGGATAATCTGGAAAAATTATACGGGATAAACCCATTCACAAAATAAGTATAGGAATTATTTACATTTTTTTATTTATTTGTTGTTGATTAATTGTTTATGTTGTAAAATAAGAAAAAAATTGCTGGATGATCTAGAAAAAATTTACGGGATAAACCCATTCACAAAATACGTATAGTAATTATTTACATTTTTTCTAATTTGTGATTCATTGATTACTTTGTAAAATATGAAAAAAAAAATTGCTGGATAATCTCGTCAATTTTTATGAATATTTCCAAATTATCAGCATTGGAATACGGGGAAAAAAAATTATTTGAAACGAATTACGGTGAAAATGGCCCCAAACGGTACTTCGACCCTATTCCGAACAGCAACAAAATTAAACAAAAAAATTGCTTTTTTTTTAACAGGTCTGATATTGGACGCGAGTTCGACGTTGCGGCTTCGTTACAACAAAACCATCCAGCAAACTCGGCCATCGCCGCGGGCGAACCGTGTAACCCCGCAGGCTCCGCGGCCCCTCATTTCAGGGAGGATAAACGAGGGTTCAAACCGCGCCGTGGGAGGCTTTTCATATCCCCGGTAACACCGTTCATCGAGTGGCCAATATTTCGCCGGCGAGTGCATCAACAGCGGATATACCGGAACGAGCATTACGCGAGACGCTATATATCGCGCGAGATTCCGGGGGGGGGGGGGGGGTCGTGTAGGATGTGTTCCAAACTATTTGCATATCCACGACGGGTGTTTCCAGGCGCGCCCTCCCGGTTGCCGCTGCCAACCGCGCGTCTTCGTCGAATCCGGGACGGAAGCGAAGGCGCCGGGGCAAAGGATATATTCCGCAGGCAAGGGGGAACGAGACGCTCTCGAAGGTCTCGGCCCGTTACCATTTGTAATGATAATTAGAGCCAGACACACCAATTCGTTGGTTCGCGAGGGCGCCGCGAGCGGCAGCAGCAGCAGCAGCAGCGACGCTGCGGCTCGCCAGGTACTACATCACCCACTCATTTACATCCCGTCTCGGTGCCACCGCTGGTCGGTATAGCGTGACAACACTGCTGGCCTGGCACTATTATTACCCGGCAACCGTCGTGATAGAATTTCGATGGGGTTGGGGGGGACGGCGTCTGGCGTCTAACTTGCGTGAAATCTCGTCTTTGCCATTGCAAATGGACTATTCATACAGGGGTTCGCCGGGCTCACGAGGCGAGGAATTTCTGTGAACTTGACGCGCACTGATTGCGATAAGACGGTGTAATGAGATTCCTGGGGCACATTGAGTGGGATTTTTGTCATTGATACCGCGAGATTATTACGAATTTTTTTTTTTTTTTTATTTCGGAAAGTTTGAAACGTGTAGCCGATGGGAAATTTTCCGCTGATTCCGAAAAGCACCGTTGTTGGCGGAAAAATAGGAAATTCGATGAGAAAAACGCGTTTTTTTTTTTTTTTTTTTTTTTTTTTTTTTTTTTTTTTTTTTTCTTTACAATCGTAACAACATTAACCCATACACTAGTAATTTCACTACATTCCTGCACTAAATTCAACCTATTAGCCACCGACTTAAATTTCGAATTTCAAATATTAATATTAATAAAATGAATTAATATTAAAATATTAAATCACCCAAATGAGTATACCGGCTATAAAAATGTATTACAACGACTAAAAGCGTGACAAAACAAAATAATTTCACCCCCTAATGGGAGTGAATTATTTTAATTCATATGGAATTAATATTTTGTTTTTAATTTCGTTGTATCACAACGTTGTAAACTTCAACGTCATCCACACCAGCGATTATGTTTTCGGGCCGTGAATAACAAACTCGTTTCCCAGCAACCCGAACCGCGTTGGTTCAGCTCATAACTACGTTCCAAAGCTCGAAAGTTTTCATTCTCACTGCAACGCGCGTGAATAAATGAGACAATGCAAACACACTCGTGCTTCGCGCTGATTTACGTCGCCTGACGACGCGTAAGTCGCGACCGATGCCGTTTAATAATGTACAACGCAATTTCGCCGTAGACTTCGCTCGTGTCTTCGGTGGACGTTGCAACGATAGCCTTAACGTTAAGGGGGGGTTCTAGTCCAGAGGCCCGAAAATGTGCGTAATTTCATGATTTTTTTTTTTGAGAATACATACGTATTTTTTTTTTACTTTTGTGGCATTTATTTGTCTATATTTTAAAAAGTTTACAAAATTTCCGATTTTTAAAAAATCCTTTTAAAAAAAATGGGGACCCTTTGAAAAAAAAAAACCTTTTTTGCCTCTTTTTATTTGTTTTAACGTTAAAAAAAACAACTAAAAATTTTTTTTGACAAAAAACGCTTCCTGAAGGCCCCCTAAATTGAATAAGCTTTAATTTGAGCCGCCAAACGTCGAAATCGGTGTAGTCGTTGAAGCGGAATCGCGCCCCGCGCGCAAAAAAAAGGTGTCAATGGACACCTAGACACCAAGGTCAATTGACCTTGACCTAAGGTCAAGGGTCAAGGGTTAATTGACCTAAGGTCAATTAGATAGGGAAATATCCTTTTGCCTACACATTTTTAAGACCTTAAGGACGAAAATAAAGCAATACAAAAAATAAGTTTTTTTGGTCGATTTTGACCAGAACCTCCCCTTAATCAACAAAATACCGAAGCTAATGGCTGGAGTCTCGGAGGTAAATGAGAAAATCGCGCGTCTTTCGCGAAAGACGCGAGATGCGCCTCAGATGCGACGCGCCCTGTCACGCGAGACTCGCTGTTTTCCACTTTACGGGCGCCACCTCATCATCATCATCATCATCATCATCGTCGTCGCGAGCCCAGCCTCTCTGTGTCCTGGGGCTCTCGGAACGGAGTCTTTGCCGCCTCCGGTGGACCCATTACCACCCGACCGTGGGACAGCCGCCTCCCGTTTCGTTGCTTCTCGCGCGCGAAGCTCTCCCTTGTCGCGGATGAGAAGAACGCGAGATCCTCCTCCTCCTTCCTTCGCGCCCTTCGTCGTCGTCGTCGCCTCTCTCGCAATTTCGCGGAATTGCGCGGGCACGATTGTCGCCCCCGCGCCGTCGTTTTTCCACCGAGAAAACCCGGAGCCAGCCCAGCCCTGACACATTTTCCATGAAATTTTTTTTTTGAGCGCGGAATAATGCGGCTCGCTGGATGGGCAACAGTGTGTTGTAAGCGGTCCAACATGCGCGGTGGTATAAACGGTTGGCGGGAATGCATTTCGATTATCAGATTCGGTGGAGTTTTTGGAATTGAAAGAAGGAAAATGTGAGACATTTTTGCTCACAATTTTTTTTATTGAAAATGAGGCATGTATGCAGTTGTTAAAAAAAATCACAATTGATAATAATAACACGGAGTAATTATAACATAATGCATACATTTTTAATGACTGCAAAGAATATTTATTCTCAATAAAATTTCATGACATTTTTCCTGAAAAAATATCGACATTTTTTCACGATTACTCACAATTTTTTTTTATTTTTTTTTATTGAGAATGCGGTATCTATGCAGCTGTTAAAAATGCACACATCATTTTATACATCGCCACAGGTTATTATTATTAAATCACCGACAAAGCAAACCGCACTGTAACATTTATATTTCTCAAACTAACGAGGATTTACAATCCTGCTTGCAACCGACATTTGTCGTTGTTGCGTCGGTACGTCGATACCCCGCAGGGCATAAATATGCGCGGCTACGGCGGATGCACTTACGGACGGTTGAGGCGAGCGTTCGCAACGCCAGCCGGCTCTGTCGAGGTTTTTTTTCCAAAGTAGATATTTGTACGCCTTTCACGCTGCGGGATGCCATTGTAAAAACCCCGCGTCGGGGGTTTTACAGTCTCTTGGACTCACCCCCGACGTACTCCAGAGACGCCGCCGACGCCGCGAGTGAACGCGGCGAACGCGTGTGCGATATCGGTGACTAATGGAGCTGACGAGATTCGCCCGCGCACCGCAAAACCCCGAGCTTTGCTGTTGAAAAAACAACAGCGGCGACGAAAAAGAAAATAAAAAAATAAAACGACCGGTCTGTTCGTGCGGGACTCGAAATTCACCTGTGACTGCGTGACGGATCAATGGAGCCGACCGGTTTGTTCCATAACCGAACAATAGCCGGCATTCCGTTCTCGTGACGCAATATGCGACGTTTTATTTTTTTATAACATCGCGCGAAACGTCGGACAAATTTTAATTTAACGAAAAAATAAAAAAATTGCACTCACCCTCGCCTTCGGTGTCTGCTTCAATCCGATGGCCGGTTGGCTTCTGTTGCTCTGAAACAATAATAAAAAACAATATACAGTCAGCCTGTGGAATTAGCGAGGTCAATGCTTGGTGTATTTATTATTGAAAAAGAATTGCAAAAATAAAATCGAAACTGTATTTACAGCAGAGTTGAAAATCCTCGTTAGTTCAAGAAATAAATGATACAGTTCGGCTTGTTTTTTAATTGTGATTTAATAATAATAACCTGCAGCGATTATAAAATGATATGTGAAATTTTAAACAGCTGCATAAATACCTAATTTTCGATTAAAAAAATTGTGGACAATTTCGAAAAAATGCATTAACCACATTTCTCAATTTTTCAGGAAAGTTACCATGAAATTTTTATGGGAATAAATATTCTTTGCAGCCTTGAAAAATGCACATATTATATTATAATGACTCTATGTTATTATTATAGATTAATAATTATAAAACCAACTGTAATATTAACTGAATTTCTAAAGGATTTCGGAATTTACAACCCTGATTGAAAAACCCTTGCAAAAAAAAATCGAAACTGTATTTACACAAGCCTCGAAGTCGAAGCCTCGAATATAATGGGCTATGGATTCTGCATTTATATCGTAAAACATAGACGTGTTACGTTGTTCAATCGAGATTTAATGCCGCCCGTGCGCGCCGTGCGCGAGGCCGGAGAATGACGGGAAGACGAGGCAACGGCTGCAATAGCGATGAAGCACGATCGAAAGCGGCGACGGTGCCGTCGGTGCAGCTGCGGGGCGTTGTCGACGACCCCCGGGCGAGAGAGGAGCGCCTTCCGAACCGATGCGACGTTTTCCCCGAGCTCAGGGCGTAACCACGTAAATATTAATTGGCTCGTAGTGCCGGACGGCCCGGACACGTACCGGAAGCGGCGATAAAATTGGCGCACGAGGAACTTTGCTTTCCGCGCCGCGTCTGCCGGCCAATCGTCTCGTTAAGCCCGCAGCCCTTTTACTCTATTTTACCTGTTTATTTACCTATTAATTTATTTTTTTATTTTTTATTTTTTATTTATCTATTAATTTATTTTTTTATTTTTTTATTTTTTATTTATCTGTTCATTTATTTATATTATTTTTATGTTTTATTTACTTATTCATATATTTACCTATACATTTATTTATTTAATTATTCATCTATTCATTTATTTTGTTTTACTTATGTATTTATTTATTTATTTTTCAGGTTTGAGGCATGCAAAAAAAAAGTGAGAAACATGCCTGACGTCTTGTTCAGTGGATGAGCAAATTCGTGCAATAAACATCCAGTCGTGCGGTTGACCAAATGGAACCGAGGAAGATTGAGATGCGCCGGAATTAGGAGGCAGGCTATCAAAACGGACAACCGACCGATAATTGAGCGGTTTATCCCGTTTAATTCCAAATAATTGCGTCTCGCAATTGGTCCAATTACGGGCGGAGGGGCGGCTCGGGGCCTTCGCGGGGTGCGGCGTTACCGTGATGTCGGACATGCCCGAAAGCCCGTCACGTGGATACGTCGCGCTTGAGCCTATGACACACAACGCGGGCCGGAATTCCGTGGCGCAAATTCGAGCCACACTGCCCCACATATACGAAGCCTATGGATTTTCCGCCTCATCGTGTCCACACGCGTGAATTCCAGCTGAGGTATGAAAAATAATTTGCCGCCGAAAAATTTATTGACTCGGGTGTGGCGGAAGGTCGTAATGAAAAATTGGAAATTTCTCGGCAGTCGCCGGTTAATCTTGATAAAAAAAATAACTTATTTTCTTAAAGTCCGGTGAATTATTTCGGGCCTGAAAAATGCACCGTATTATTTATGATGAATTATTTACAGGCTTGAAATTTGGTTGGTCTAGACGTTGAAAAAAAAAAATTGAATTCGTGAGACGTAAAATAAAAATGCGTTGTGCAAAGGGATTGATGATTTTCTAGAGGTCGCCACAGGCCATTTTTTAATTAACGACGCGTATTTGAATTTCAGGTCGAAACGAAAAATACGAAATTTCTTGGCAGTCATCAACTATTTTTTATCTAAGAATAACTGGTTACGTTCTCGTTTCGAATTTACAAGGAAACGTCGCATTTGGTTAATTCACTCTCGCTCCTCGTCTCAAAAGATCAGAGGTCGCGCGCGACACACTGGAATCCGGTGACCCGCGTCGAATCCTCTCGAATCACGTAGAGAACCGCGGGTTATGCCCTTTCGCCGACAAACTTTCAAACTCTTCTTTCCCCGTTGACGCACATCGAGGTTGCCCGCCGCGTGGAATCTTTGAATCTGAAATCCCGTCTCTTTAGGATTCAATCCCGATATGGATGTAAGTTCGATCGATCTTGCGCGACACACCGGATATCCAATCTCAGGGAAATAGACGACGCTCGACGACGAGTGCAGCCGCGACGGAGTTGATGGACGTATGTGGAATGATCTCTGCTTCCCATCTCTCGGCGCCATCAGATTTCTTCGCACAATCTTTTGTATATTTTATTTTTTCGCCAACGTAATTCCCGCTTCGGGTCTCAGATCTGCGCATGGTGAAAATTTTCCCGCGATGATCATCACATTCGGTACGGCAATCTCAATTTATTCCGCCGGTCTGGCGATTTTTTCAACACTTCGCTGTATTCTCTGATCCGATTTTTGAAGTTTCTATCGAGTTAATTATTTTACTATGTTAATTATGTTATTAGTTGGCTTCCACGTTGCTGCATAAATTCAGTTGGAAGTCGTTGTTAATTTTCAAAATGACCGGCATCGACATTTTTTAAAATGCAGTCTGTAAAATTCAGGCATTTTTAAAATGACCGGCATCGACTTTTTTTTAAATGCATTTGCACAAAATACGCTTTGCACAGCGTATTTTTATTTTACGCCTCGCGAACTCAAATTCTTCCAATTCCTCGACCAACAAACTTTCAAGCCTGTAAAACGAGTCGCGAGATATTTTCGAAACATTAGAGTTCGACCAAACCGGCCCGCAAATGGCGCACCGGACATTAAGGGAATAAGTCACGTGCGGTTGTGACCCGCGGCACGGGGGTTGATTTATACCAAGAGATTCGCCGTTAAACGCCGTCGATGAAATATCACCCGGACGTACATGCAAAGTGCATGATTTTACGATAACAGCCTCGTGAGAGTGCGTTTATCGAAAACGCTATATAGCGGAGCCTCCAACCATTGTGGCGAACGCGGCGAACGCGGTAAGGGAGTCGCTAATATCGCTTTGAAAAGTCTAACCGGAATTGAGGGCTGCACTTTGCGTCGCCGAGCGCAGATATCCGGTCAGGTATAACCGGCGGCCGTTGTCGTAAGAAGAAGAAACGGCGACCAGCGGCGGCGGTTTCGAGGGTCGTTAAGGCGAAAGTCGGTTTAACGCCGAGGGAAACGGAAAGAGCGGTACAGGCGGGTCCCCCGATCGTTGAGCCAATAAAAGCTAACGCTAACTGCGCTCCCGGCTTCCGACGTCGTACGGAACAGACGATCTCACGCCCTTTTGCCTCGCCGCATCAACCGGAGTCGGGAGGGACCAAAAATTGGTACAATTTTGTTTTGTTTCGTCTTGTTTTGTTTTGTTATTTTTATACGGGTCGTAGTCCAATTTTAAATCGCCTCAGTCAATGCCGGCGAATTTTGACCGCAGTCCAGATTTAACGTGGTCGTCGCGGTCAGGAAAAACCGGGAAAAGTCGGGGAACGAAAAAATTGGTCAGGGAAAAAGTGAATTGGCGCTGAACCTCCCGTAAATAGATAAAAAGCTTTAAAATTGATATACTAGCAGGTTTTCAAATCAATTGACAATCAAAATTAGATCGTTAAGGAAATTAACGTGAAATTAACGTCCAAACTTTACGAAATCGAGATCATTTTTTTTTTTTCGGAAATTTGTAGAAGAGACCTTTCGTTTTTTTTTTTTGCGATTTCTGGCGGTCTGACTTTAAAATTCTGTAAGAAATTTAGAAATCAAGATATCGCCTTTCGCCTTGCGGAATTCTCTTCGTTATAGAGTTTTCTCTGGAACGCAAAAAGAAAATCCAGGTTTGGTCGATCGAAAAAAAAGTAACCTCGATTTTAGCGATCTGTCGAAATTTTGAAAAAAGTAAAGTATCATTTTTTGCGTTTTTCTCGTCGAATTTTATGAAATCGTTAGAACTGTGATCAGGGAAAAATCAGGGAAAAGTCGGAAATTTTTTTCTAAGAATAAACCGGCCACCCTATTCAATTTCACGAAATTACGTTGTTAAGCCTTCTTGCTCTGAGACACATTAGAAGCGGCTAGGAAAACGCGGTTAGCGTCGGAAAACATCGTCGGGACGCGGAGTCTCACGGGTTTTGGTCAATCAGCGTCGCGGCCCCCGAACGCCCTTTATTCTCTTTTCTCTACATATCTGCCTGTCTTTCTTTCTCTCTATCTCCCCGTGTTTCTCTTTATTTCTCAGACCTTCGCCACAGACGCCTCCTCGCGAATTAAGTCTCTAAGGTACTTGACCCACTTTCGTAATTACGCGAGACTCGCGGTGTGCAGCCGAGCTCCGGTCTCTCTGTGCCGCGGATTCCCCGCCGCCCCACTCCGTTTTTTTTTCTCTCTCTGTGTGCGATACGCCGCACACTTTTCGCCCTCGTCCGCCGCGCTGTTGTCCTTTGAATGAATGTGGAAAAAATACACAAAATTGTGCTGGAAATGGGTCTGTCAGTGGGCTGAAAAGCGAGGAGAAGGAAACAAAAGCGGGAAAAGTGGGCGCAACGGGAACGCGCGGCGCACGGCGAATCAAGTGCACGAAACTGTATCACGTGCGGCAACCGCCGAGCGAAGTAAATTCAGGCTCCTAATTACGTCAAGAAAATTAACATAATTGTGACTCGGCTCTGTGCTGTTGCTGCTTATTGAGCGAAGAGTACTAATTAATTATCGATAAGGCGAGGCAATTTGTTATTTTTAAATGTGTTACACGATTCCTGAGACACGAAGTTTTTAAAGAAAAAAGAAAAAAATTACGTGCGCTTTTTAGTTATTTATTACTTTTCACTAAAATATTTGTGTCTTGAAAACGTTTTTTGTGGCTTCTTATTTTTTTATATTTGCAAAATATTAATTTGCATCAGACACTTATTAACCAAAAAATACTGATTAATTATCGATATGACGAGGCAATTTTTTATATTTAAATGTCTTATACATTTCCAGACTCGAAGTTTCAAATTCAAAAAAATTGAAGTGCGCTTTTTAGTTATTCATTACTTTTCACAAAAATATTGGTGTCTCGAAAACGTTTTTTGTGGCCTCATATTTTTTTAATATTTACAAAATATTCATTTGCATCAGACACTCCATGACTGCAGCTACGACGTTAACCACTCCAGAAGTTTTGCCAATCCAGGCTGCCGTCTTCCACGCTGCGCTGGTATATTTTTCTATTACCCAGAGAGATATTGTATTTATTTATTTATTTTTTTCTGCTCCGAGTTCCACTTATATATTTCCACTTTATACATCCATCGAGTCGAGAAAGAGACTCGCGCGTACACCGAGTGAAAACGCGATTTCCGAGTAGCCGTCGAGGGTGGATCCTGCGGCAGACAGCTGCATTACAGGCCATATTTATGTTCAATATTCCGGCTGCGTGTACGAGAAACACAGGGGGGGAAAAACCTAGTGGTGCGCGATCTGTCGCATGCGTCTTCGTTCCCGACGAGACGAGAGACGCATTTGCATATTGTTTCTCGATGTAACGAAGGAACAAATACGGGGCGAGAGCGCATTGAGATCGCGGCTTTTTTTCGCGCGAAAAAAAAAAAATGCGCGATATCATCGGATCCACGGAGCAATTTCCGCGACGAGTCTCGTTTGAGTGACGCGAAAAATAAAAAGAAAAAAAAAATTCGCCGCACATTTCCGGCCAACTCTGGACGCGAATACTATATAAATCAGCAATTAAAACGAAAAATTCCCAATATTATGTGGCAGCCGGCGGGCTTTTCGCGGAAAATTTGCGTTGGGTGAAAAAAAAAAATCGAACGGGCGGGGTTGCCGAGGTGCAGAGAGAGAGGGAGGGAAAAACGAGACGTCGACTTGTAACCTATACCATTGTTCTCAAGTCGCATATTCTACCCCTGAAAACACTGGTTATTGACCTTTTTTAATCGATTTTGAAAAAAATATTTTTTTGGCGACGCATTTTTTTTTTTCTGTCAGAAATCGTAGATCCGGCTCCGGACCGAAAATAAAAAGAAAAAAAAATATTTAAAAAATCCGCCGCACATTTCCGGCCAACTCTGGACGCGAATACTATAAATCAGCAATTAAAATGAAAAATTCCCAATATTATGTGGCAGCCGGCGGGCTTTTCGCGGAAAATTTGCGTTGGGCAAAAAAAAAAAAACGAACGGGCGGGGTTGCCGAGGTGCAGAGAGAGAGAGGGAGGGAAAAACGAGACGTCGAGCGAGCGACGGAGAGAATGGAGTACAGAAGCGAGAGGGGTCAAGGGATGCGCCGCGGGTAGAGCCCGAGAAATCGATAGCTGCCTAATTATTCTCCGTCGAACTGGCTTTGCCGTCCCTCGCGCGCCGCGCGCGCCTCGCGAGCGCGTCGAGCCCACAGCGGACGCTAAAATTTCGGGCCTCGACTACCACCGCTGATCATGTTGTAGATTTCGTTTGAAATCGCCCGACCGATATAGCCGCATGATAGATTTCCGCTCGCTCCCGAACTCTCTGCTTTTGCCATTCTAATTAGTGCGCGCGCGCCTTTTTTTTTTTTATTCGGACTTTTTTTTTCGCTCGCGTTCCGCGGGTCACTCGACTGTGCCAAAACGTTTCGTGATTTTTATCCCAAATGCCGGCGTCGAGTGGCACGAAAATCCGATAAATTCGCTCTTTTGTCGTTCCTATTTGTCTGCATTCTTACGTTCTTATTTTTTAGAGGTTTAATTTTTTTTTTTTTCGTTGGCGACAGTCGTGGCATTCACACATTTTTCAAAGAATATTTGTCGTTCCTCTTTATCCGCATTCTTACATTCTAATTTTTTTGAAGATTAATTTTTTTTTTTTTTTTTCATTCGCGACAATCGTGGCATTCACGTATTTTTCAAAGAATATTTCTGGAGCATCTTCGCCTCTTACAATACACAGCGCTCGCCAACCCATTAAAACTTTGTCCTACGATTCCTCATGCGATATCGGAAAAGTGGATTCGATGGGGAAAACGAAAAAAAAAAAAAATGCCAATTTCCGTGCAGTCATTAAAAAAACGTGATATCAAAGTTGAGATATTTCAACGTCGCCGCGTGATGAGAAAGTGGGTGCCGAACTGCGAATCGATCGCGAGCGTTCCACGAACTTTGCTCGGTTTAAACTCGACAGATATTTTCGTTCCTTGAACAAAATTTGTCCGCAAACGTTCGCAACAATTTTCCCAAGAGACGAGATTGAAATACCCGCGATATTAATTTTACACGGACGGAAAACGTCCAACGCCGTCGAAACATGAGTTAACGATGTTGAAGTTTGCATCGTTGGAATGCAACGAAATTCAGAAAAAAAAAAACAAATTGATTGTCATTAAGCCAAATGATGAAGGGCACGAATTTTTTTTTTTTTTCGTTCCCTTGGTTGCTATGGTGACTTTCTATACCTATTTTCATCATTTGAATTAATTACAATTTTTTTTCTTCTGAATTTCGTCACATCCCAACGATACAAACTTCAACATCACACGAGTCACACGTCTGACTTTCGCAGACGCGACACTTCGGCGCAGGCGTAAACTACGAATATTCCGGGGACGCGGACGGGATTAGCGGTGCCGTTCGGGGCCGGCGGCGATCATAAAGTGGTCGGAGGGGTCCGAATAAATCGAAACTGATGTCGAGCTCGTTTCGCGTCGGGCTTTTATTCGGCGTTTTTTTTTTTTTTTTTTTTTTTCCGGCCAGCTTTCGTTAACCCGTTCGGTTATTCCCGAATCATGGCATGTTCGGGCGGATCAGAAAGGCCAAAAAAATATTGACGGGCTTGACACTGCCACCGTTGTACCCGCCTGTGTTTGCATATATGTGTTCATTTTTTCTTCTCTTTTTTTTCGATAGTTTCCTGCCTTCAAACCCGGGACCGAGCGTCGCTTCTGCGGTGCTTTCCGCGGTCGCCTCGTCGGAGTCTCTCCGTGTTTCGCCGCGCAAACACGACGAGACACGCGTGTTCGTGATGCACACGGCGCACCCGACGGGAGACCCGCCGGACGTCCAAAGCCTTCAACTCTCCTCCTCTATGTGCAGCCGCGTGTTTGCCGTGCGCGTTCCACACCCGCATACGAAGGATACGGAGGCGGAGAGAGAGAGAGAGAGCAGCCTCTGGTCCTCCCGTCTTCATTGATCCGGCAACGCGAGCAGATGGTCAGTGTGTTCATCATTCACAATTCATAATCAAGCTCCTCTACCTCGGTACCAAATTTGTGCTTCTCTCTGACGCCAAACTGCAAAGTTCGGATATTTAATCATTTATAGCGGAACAAATTATGGTGGCGATTTTCGTAGCCTGGAATTTTTTCTCAGGGTTTATTTGTTTGATTAAGATGAAACCGAAGTTGAATTTTGTTAGCGAATCTGTTAGCGAGTTTTTAATTTTAACTAATTGATCGTTTAGTGGATATTTTTGTATCCTCGGATTTTTTTTCTGAGGTTTTTTTTGCCTACTGCGCAAATTTTAAGATTCAAAGTAGAATCTGCAGTTTTAAGATTGAACTGAACTTCGATCTTGAGTTTGATCTCAAGAGCAAAACGAAGTTAAATTTTGTTGGCGAACCAGCGAATTTTTATTTATACGCTTTGATCGTTTGATGGATATTTTCGGAACCTGCGATTTTTTTCTCAGGTTTTTTTTTCGCCCACCGCGTATATTTTAAGACACGAGGTAGAATCGGCAGTCGTAAAATCGAACTGAACTTCGATCTTGAGTTTGATCAAGATCAAAACGAAGTTAAATTTTGTTAGCTAACCGAGTCGATTCGACCGACCACTGAAAGTTGGGATCCGAGGCTGGGAAAAATCGCGCTTGACGCGACGGAAGCAGCGAATTTTTATTTAAACGCTTTGATTGTATTATAGACACCTTTTTTCGACCCCGGCGAGCCGCATTTACACCCTTTGCCATCCTGCGTCCCGGTATTTACACATCTGTCCGGTCTGCCTTTGACGACGCTTCGCGATTCTCTTTTCAATTACAATCACGACTGTTAATCCACAGTTTGTAAATCACAATCGTAATACGCAATTTCAGGCCACGTGCATCAATTACCGGGGCATCACAGAGGGATTTCACACATTTTTTCCGACGGAAATAGCGACGAGCGAATGCGCACATTTTCCACGTCCCGTTTGGACGTTCCCATTAGCCTCGGAATATTTGATACAACATTTGTTACACAATATCGACGGATTTCGCGGCCCCAATCGAATGGTACACTCGCAGGCCCCGTGACTATTTTCGAGCGCAATTAATTTGCTTTGCCCCGACAGTGATTGAAACCAACCTCGTTATTTCGCGCGGCATATTTTCATTTCGGTATCCGTAATTTTTTAATATAATTATCGTCGGTGCTCCGCGAAGCCGCGAGAGTTAATTATTCCCGGAATATTTCGCGGGCGAAACGCGCGCGTTCGACGAAGTGAACAACAGCGGCGTGAGTCTTTCTCGTCGATAATACGCGAAAATTATAATCGAATCGCGATAAATTGGGCGAAATTCGCAAATTAACGGAATGATAAATACACATCGATGGGCGAAAATACCGAGTTGCTTCGTTGAATGAAGCAACAAAGCAAGTTGCTTCGTGAATGAAGGAAAAAAGCGAGTTGCTTCGTGAATGAAGATGCAGGACGTGACGCGAACTTCGCCTCACAGACGTCTGACGATAGTTGCCGCACTTACATCGTCGTCCTGTATTCTCCAGGTACGCGCAGAGAGCCCGCACGTAACACGACAAAGAGAACCGCAAAGTGTCTCGTCGTGGTTGCCGAGCGCGGCTCTCGGGCCTTTGCGAGCGTCCTGAGACCTTTGCGCAAGAAGTTTTTGCGTTGCCTCGTTCGGCAATGGAAACCGGGGCAAAACGGGGCGACTCACGAGCTTTTACCGTCATTTGGGAAGCTGCCGCAAAGTGGATTAAATCTTGTTTGTTAAAATCGAAGTTCACTTTAATCGATGTATCATAGGATTTTTTTTTATATCGTTGCTTAGCTCTCGGAATTTTTTATTCGTGAAAATGTGACGCGAGAAAGCGGATCGCTCGTGCCAATAAAAAGATCCCCTTCGACCGAAATCTTTGGCGAATCACTTAGTGAAATATCCACACTGCGTTGATATTGATGACGAAAAAAATGATTTTTTTACGACTTACCGCGTTATAAAAAAAATGTTCCAGGGCATCTAGGAATTTATTTTCTTCAGGGGATCTGGGAATTTATTTTATTTTCTAGTGAAATATAGACACTGCGTTAATATTGTTGACGAAAAAAATTATTTTTTTACGACTTACCGCGTGTAGAAAAAAAAATGTTCCAGGGCATCTGGGAATTTATTTTCTTCGTCTCCCCTGACAATAATTTCGCGCCACCCATTTTGCCCCGGTGGTCTCCACGCACGAGACACACACTCGTCGCGCGACGTCTGCCACGGGGCGGCAACCGTGAACAACGTACTTTGTCTCAAACTTGCCGTTCGCAAAGTTTTCGCCTTATTTCGCCGCGACGGACTTGCCAACCGCGACAATTTACCTCGCCTCATCTCTCAGTGACAAACCCCCGAAGCACGTGGCCCGGCGGAAACTGCGGGGGAGATGACGAAACTCGTCGCAAACAGGGCGGGGAAGAATTCGCGTCCTCGTTGACTTGTAATCAGGAGAAATAAAAGTACAGCCGGGGAGATATTTATTTCGAACTCGGCGGCGGGAGAATTCGAGGGCGAAGTTGGGGACGACGTAACCCGCGGGTCGTTTCACTTTTGAGCCGAGAAGCTCCGCAAGTTTTCACTGACAACAGCCGGGCGTTTTCTCTCCGAGGCTCCGGATGTTCGAGGAAAAATTCTCTCATTACCAAATATTCCGCAGCTGCATCCGTAATCCGTTATTTCGGCTCAACATTTTTTTTTTCCTCTTTGTAATTAGTGATTTGGATTTTTACTCCAAATGGGCCAATTTTTGTCTGTCTTCCCATCTGGAAATAAATTTCCAATCACTCGGAGAAATCGTGATCACAGAGTGACAGCTATTAATTTTATCGTCACCCCACAATTTCTCTGAACGTCCGCCAATTCGTTTCGTGTGTTCGTGGTACATGCTAAGTGTGACAAAGTGCATCACAAACGTTCTAAGGTAAAACAAAAAAAAAATCTCGAAAAAAAATTTTTTCATGAAAACAAAGCTTCCTCTATGAGGAAGCAAAATGGTATCAACCTCGTGTCGACCATGAAAATGATGTATATACGAAAATGAATCTGGAATACACAACTTTCCAGACGATAATATGATAAAAATACATTTTGAATGTATCTTAAAGATAAAAAAAGTGTTAGCTATTTTTTATATTTTTTTAATTAAAAAAATTTTTTTTTGCTATTTTTTATATTTTTTAAATAAAAAAAAAACATTTTTTGCTCGCATAGATTTCGTATAGATCTTAAAATAGATCCCACGTATACAATTTTTCGGAAAAATAGATCTTGTTATATCCAGAATACATCTTTCATATATCTCGCATATACTTTATTTCCATATGACAGTCGCGAAATCGAAAACGACAACGAAACGAAAACGACAACGAACCAAAAATTCCACAATCACAGCATCCAACCGTCATGCGACACCGAAAGAGACACGTCTTAATTTACCTCGGCCTCGGGCGACTGAACGATAAGCGAGGTCCTGGGTGGCTTCTCGGGCGGCACCTTCTTCAGGGTCCCAGTGAAGGTCACGGCGCCGGGTGCGACATTAACACCGGACACAGACGCCGCGGGTGTCGGGACGACTACGTTCTCAAGAATCTCCGAGGGACAAGTGAGCCTATACTGCAGCGATCCGCGCGCGGTTTCGTTCCTATCAAACTGCGAATTTCCCGGCAAAACAATTTGCTGCCCAGCAGCCGCCGCGCTCGCGTCCGTCGCCTCGGCGATCGGCAAACGCGGCGAGAGTCTCTCGCAAGTCAACGACTGACAAACCTGACTCTGCAGAGTCTGCGACGACACGTAAGTCGGGACCGCGTGAAGCGACTGACGATGCCCGGATTGCGGTTGATCCGCGGCAGCCACGACGACTTTTTCCGTCACCTGCTCGAGCAGACAATCCGGCAGCGGATTCAGCTGAATCTGATGCATCTCGTTGACCAAACCCTTCGGCGCGTATTCCGTCGCCTCGCGCAACGTTTTCTCGCCCACCTGACGCTCCTGAAGACACTGAAATCGCACCTGCAGATCCGTCTGCTGATGCTGATATTGCGCGACTTTATCGAGAATCTGATTCTGATTCTGTAGACACTGCAATTTGGCCTGAAGGTCGCTTTGCTGGCGTTCGAATTGGCTCAGCTTCTCCGATATCAAATCCAAGCTTTGCTGGTTTTGCATCTGTTGATTCTGCAACTGCTGATGCTGCTGTTGTTGCTGTTGCTGCTGCTGCTGCTGCTGCGTTTGCTGCTGCTGAGCCTCGTGAATATCGCTCTTATTATCCCCCAACTCCGCCTGACTCTGTAAATTATCCGCCTGACTCTTGCTGTGCGTCAGCAGATTCGTCGACACGTTGTGGCTTTTTCTGTGACTATGAATAATATGATCCGAGTGCTCCAAGCCGGATTTCCCGTGGCCGTCGCCAAAGTCCGTCACCACCGTCAGCTGCAGCGTCTTTGAGTCGAGTTTGGCTTCACTCAGAGCGGGATACTGATGACAGATATTCGGACTGGCGCGCTGGGAGGAAACGCTGCCGCTCTGAACGGGCACCAAATTCGCCACCGATCCGGTGATCGGCTGATCGTCGAAATCCTTCCGCGTTAGCTCCATGTGTTTCGTTAAATCAGCGCTCACGTGACGCAAATGTCGTCGTTGCTCCATTATGCT
Organism: Pimpla rufipes; assembly: GCA_963932165.1. Taxonomy (NCBI): domain Eukaryota; kingdom Metazoa; phylum Arthropoda; class Insecta; order Hymenoptera; family Ichneumonidae; genus Pimpla; species Pimpla rufipes. The sequence goes on from OZ010637.1 coordinate 21,948,779, forward strand.
GCTCTGACTTATGTTGGGAATCGGCTGAAAAGCCGCCTGCGACATCCTCGGATCCTTCTTCATGGTTTCCTCGCCGCTGGGCATCAAAGCCGCTCGAGGGTCTCGTCTTTCCTCCGACTGATTTCGCGATCTCGGGCTGGTGGAGAAAATTTGACTGGCGTGAATTCCTCTCTCCAATTCCTGACGCTGTCGCTGCTCGGCCCACATCGCGAGTTCCTGTCGCGTTTTTTCGAAATTCTGATTTCCCACGAAAGAAGGACTTTTTTGCGCTGCGCGTTCGCTGGAAGGCTCGCGAATCGGCACGAAAGGCATCGGCGATCGCCTCACGTCTTCGGCTACTCGTTGTGGCTTCGATTCCAGCGTCATTGGCGACCTTCGATGCTCCTCGAAGTAGTCCGAGCGACGATTTTCCTGCGACGACATCGCACGTTGATTCGGACTCACCTGACCCCATTCGGGTTTCCTCTCAGCTACCGAGGACTTCCGGTTCTCCTGGCGAGGATCAAAATTCATGGGAGAAACCCGCAAAACCGGCTCGACCCTCCTGGTTTCCACTGGAAACACCTGGGAAACGTTTTCCACCCTCTGTCGCTCGCCCAACGAGGCCGCCTTGCGACCCACCATCGTCGCCTCCTGCTGACTATTTTCCCCCGGAAAAGTGAACGTTATCGTATCGTTTCGTCGCTGAAAACTCGTGGTAACGTCCACGGAAACCGATTTACGATGCTCCGAGCGAGAGACATAGAGACCACATTCCGAAGCCATCGTGTCCACAGCTTTCTCTCTACTGATCTGCTCGCCGTTGGAATCGACGTACAAACCATCCTGACGAGTCCTCGGATTCTGATTTATCGGCGACAAAAATCGTCTCTCCGGTCCTTCAGGCCCAACTTGCAGAAGCCCCGCCGAAGTCTCCTGCGAAACCTGCGGATTCTGAGCAGCCGCAGGTTTTATCGAAGCCGCGGGGACCTCGATACTCGCGGATTTCCGATGCTGCACGGAATCCCCGTGAGTAATCTTGGAGTTACCCCGGGGCGGCACCATCGGCTTCGGTCCCCTCGCACCCGGCCTGTCCTGCTGCGCCGCCATCACGCTCTGCGCGATCGGCTGGATTATCGGCTGCGCCTGATACTGCGACATGTCCTGCGAGAATCGCTGTGGATTCGGCGACTGCTGGCTCGCGAATTGCTGCTGCTGCTGCTGCGAAGAAGACGATGATGAAGAGGGAGGATAAATCGCGCCGTGGGGATTGTAGGGAATGGGATTCATCACCGTCTGCGGGTATTGACTGTATGGATACTGAGGCTGGGAAACCGTAGCGAAGGAACCGTAGCCAGGGGGCGCCTGTGAAGGCATCACGACGCCACCGTAGTAAGGAGGCTGCGGGCTCGCCGACTGTGGAGGAATCTGCGAACCCGCGTGCTGAACCGTTACGTAAGGTCCGGAACCAGTGAAGACTGGATTCCCGGAGCTTTGGGGATGAGCGTAGAGCGTGGAGGAGGCGATTGGCTCGCGATACGTGACGTCGCGCGTCACGTAGCCGGCGCGATCGCCGTATTCACGGGCCTGTTGCTGCTGCTGCTGCTGCTGTTGTTGCTGTTGTTGGGAGTAAATCTGCGATCTGACCTCGAATTGACCGGCGCGGATTTGCGTGTATTGAGGAGGCTGATCGGTTACGTAGTCGGGAACGAAATGCGGCTGCGCCTGGACCGGCAGAGTTTGTGTTCCCGTTTGTGAAACGTATTGAACTCTGTCCAGGGTTGTTTTTTCCGATGAGTAAGGAAGCTGATTGGTGGGCATCGAGTGACGCTGGATTTCTTCCGGTGGAGCGACCATCGAGGGTCTTCTTAGGGTTGGATATAAAGCGGCTGGAGGTCCGGGGTTTGAATATTCCGGGGGTAAATCGGATGGGACTGAGGGATACGCGACGCGAGTTTGCGGGGCTTGCTGGAAGTTTCCGAGGGTGTTTTGGGCGCCGCGATCGATGGTCACGAATCTGTCGTAGTCGATTGTGCGATTCTCGAAGCCGTTTGACATGTCTGGTTGGGTTGCTTCGGGCTTTTTTGTGGGGGCTGTTGATGATGTTGATGTTGAGTCCGGGCGACCGTTTTGGCAGGTTTGCGGAGCTGGAAGGTCTGATTGGGCTTCTGATTGGGATTGCTGGGCGGCGTTGGGACCGCCTGAGCCGGATTGCGACATTGCGGCCCCCACCGACGGCCTTCCGCCGATGTAGCCGAGAATTCGCCCCAGGCCGCACACCGTGGCGCTCTTGCTGGACGGTTTGGGGAAAGTCGAGGCTACATCAACGATCGTTGGGGTTTTGGCGGATGATTTTTGAGGCTTCTTTGGGCTTTGGGGCTTCTTTGGAGAGCCTCCTGGGTTTTTGTGGCTCGTCTGGTTATTTTTTTGCAGTTCAAGCTTGACGATTTGAAAAAACCCACAGCTGCTTTTTGCGCTGTGCGGTTGTTGAGACTTTGAGATACGTTTGAGTGACTTTGGGGCTCCTTTGGAGAGCTTCCTGGATTTTTGTGGCTCGTCCGGTTATTTTCTTGAAATTCAAGCTTGCCTTGACTTGAATTCAAGATTCCGAAAATCCGCGACTAGATCAATGATGGTTGCGATTTTTGCGACTGATTTTCACGTTTTGTGGTTGTTGAGACTTTGCGATACGTTTGAGCAACTTTGGGTCTTGTTTAAAGATCCTCCTAGGATTTTGTGGTTGGCCTGATTATCCTCTTGAAGTTCAAGCTGATCGATTTAAAAAAAAACCCTCGGCTACATCAATAATGGTTGCGATTTCTGCGACTGTTTTTCGCGTTTTGTGGTTGTTGAGACTTTGGAACACGTTAGAGCAACTTTGAGTCTTCTTTAGGGATCCTCCTGGGTTTTTGTGGCTCGTCCGGTTATCCTCTTCAAGTTCGAGCGATAATTTCAGATTTTTGGATCTTCTTTTGAGATCCTCCTGGGTTTTTGTAACTCTCGGTTATCCTCTTGAAGTCCAAGCTGGACGATTTGCAAAAACCCGCGGCTACATCAACGACGTTTGCGATTCCTGCGGCCGCCTTTCGCGTTTTGCGGTTGTCGGGACTTCGAGATACGTTTGAGCAACTTTGGGTCTCGGAGATCCTCCCGGGTTTTCGTAGCCGGTCCGGTTATCCCCTTGAAGTACGAGCGACAACTTTGGATTATCTTTTTCCCCGAAGCTACGGCACTTTGATTGTATACTTTCTTTTTTAGATCTTGCGCTCCGACGGAAGGACAAATATTCGCCTCGTTCCTCTGCAGACGAAGATTCAATTCCGCGAGCGACGGGCTCGAGAATTCCCGGCTCTGCGAGTTTCAACCCCCGGCCTTCGTCGTGACTGTCTGGGCTCTTCGCCCGCTTGCGCCCTCCTCGTCTCTCTCCCTCGATCTTTCAACTTTGCTCAATGAATAGGGATTACGGGGGCCACCCCTGAAACTCGCGGCTCTCTGTGCTCGTCGCTGCTCCTGGAATCGAAGATTCCTGCTTTGTAAACAACTCCCACTGGGTGCATCAAGATTAATGCTTTCGCGATGCTTCCCTCGGTTCTATTTTTGGACCTCCTTCAGGGTTCACTCGCCTCTCGCGCTTCGATCTCCTGTTTTTGCCCTCCTCAATTTTTTTTTCTCGATCTCTTGTAAAATACACTCGAAAATATTTATAAAATCATCGCGTACCACTAGGATTATCGTAAATTTGATTTATCGCGAGTCTCACGTAAGTCACTAGGTTTTTTTTTTACGTTCTATTATTTTTCTTATACTTTCGACCGGTCACTTAAATCGTAATTCCATCAGTTTCTCATCGCGCTTGAGTTGAAATATCGAAAATTCGGGTTACACGTAAATTCCTCGAAATTCCGAAATTAATGTAGATTAATTTTAGTGTCGAATTTTCGTAATAAGTTCTTTTTTCGTTTGAATACTTTTTTTGTTTTTGATTAGTCGTTAAATTCCGTCGCGTTTATTGAGCATCGAGCAGGTTTTTACGTTTCGCCGCACTGAATCGCGGGACGTCGACGCGGTTAACAAGGGCTCGTGATTTCGGCCCTCGGATCTCCGCCCTAGTCGAGTTTTGCGTTAATGCGGCGCTTGGCAACCCGGGCGCCGCGTTAATTCGACCGCCGCGCTTCATTCGTCTTGCCAAAGTCGGCCGATACGCTGCGCGTCATCGTCGTCGCCCTGTGACGCCTGTTGACGCGTCAACAGACCAGAATGATGACGTTGGACGTCCAGTCGTCCCGGTCGGCTCAAAAACTCGCCGTCCAAAGCCGAGTTTCCCGACGTTGCGTTCAATTAACGCGCGGGGCTCAGCGTCACGCGTTGACGAGTTTATCTGTAAAATAACAAAGGTCGTTTTTTTTTTTTTTTTTGGCGTTTTGCCGGTGCGAATATCAGCGCGCACCAAATATTTCGCTCCAAGTCCCACGCGCTTTAAGCGTAAGCGTGTGTGTGTGTGTTTTTCCTCTCGCGTTCTTTCGTCCACGATACAAAGCATCGCTGGATTTATTTATTTTTTATCGGAAATCGCACTCGGTGAAAAATCTCGCTGGTAAACAGAGCTTTAAGTCTCTGTTGTTAAAATAAATATGCGTTTATGGCGGAATTATTGCCAAAATAATTATTCTGGTTCTCGGAGCTTACAAATTGACGTTGATCGGTGAATAAGGGGAGGATTTTTTTTTTTTTTTTTTTGTCAAGGAAATTATTTTAGAGATTTTGCAATTATTGAAAAATGTAAATTCAGGCGAATATGGAAAGTGCGAATTATTGCAGCGATATAATAGCTATCGAGGCGATTGTACGGTAAATATTTATGGAATAGCGTCTGCGAAATTAGATCGAAATTTAAGCATCTATTATTAAAATAAATACACGTTTATGGTTTAAGTATTGGCAGAATAATTAATCTTACACCGTGGTACTTGAAGTTTACAAATTAATGTTGAAGGTTGAATAAGGGAAGGATTTATTTTAGTCAAGGAAATTGTATTAAAAATTTGGCAACTATAAAAAAATTTGAATTGAGACGAATATGAAAACTTCAAATAATTGCAGCGATATAATAGCTATCGAATAAATTTTATCATAAATATTTATGAAATAGCGTCTGCGCAATTAAATCGAAATGTAAGCATCTATTATTAAAATAAATACACGTTTACAGTGGAATTATTGCCAGAATAATTAATCATACACCGTGGTTCTCGAAGTTTATAAATTGATGTTGAAGGTTTAATAAGGGAAGGATTTGTTTTAGTCAAGGAAATTATATTAAAAATTTGGCAACTATAAAAAAATTGAATTGAGACGAATATGAAAATTGCGAATAGTTGCAGCGATATAACAGCCATCGAATCGATCGTACGGTAAATATTTGTGAAATATCGTCCGCGCAATTAGACTGAAATTTCGCGCTCTTAGCGCTCGCAGTGATTCCAACGCGGTGGGATTCGATACGATACGACTGTGAGCCCCGTCGAATCGACACGCGATACCGATACCGGCTCGATAGTCCGATGGAATTCGCTCCAGGTCGTGGATACAATGCTCGACAAAGCGGAGAATCGCGTATATCCGGGGTAAACCGGAAAACCCTCGGCGTTAACCGATGGAGGCGGCGGCCACCCTGCGCCGCGCGATGATGATCGGCATTGACGCGGAAACCTTCGGACCCCCTGAATTCGCACGCCTCGATATCTCCACTGTTCACGACGAATTTCGGCCCAACTCGGTTTAATTGCTACAGGATACATCGAAGCCTCCCCCGGCGATCGGACTGCCCGGCGGCGCTTTTGGACCCTAATAAAATTTGCAATGCGCCGACACCGCAGTGTTTTCGAAGACCTCGAGAACAGATCGGAAGACCCGGATTAACTGAGGCTAAAACTGGACGATTCGACCCATCGATTTTTTTGCCTATAAATTGTCGATGAAATCGATCGCTAATTTTATTCAAATTTTCGTAGCCACGTGGAAAAAAATTCGATAATGTTTAACACATTCGGTATGGAAAATTCAGTCTATTCTGCCAGTCTGGCGATTTTTCCAGCACTTCCAGACAAATTAAAAAAAAATGGAAACACGAATATGAGTTACAAAAATCGTCAGAATGGTAGAATAAACCAAGTTTACTGCACTCAACGTGTTATCCATTACCAGGTCTTCCTCTCCGTGCAAAATAATACCGTCCATTAGGCAGGGATCTCGGTGACGAACTCGATACAATCTTTTTTCCTTTCTTTCACAGACATTGAAACGATAATGGGTTAGCAAAAAAAAGAAGAAAACAAAATTCGTCTCTCGTTGCCTCGCGCGAGTTGCGCAACGCTCGGTGGATTCGGAAACGCGAGGAAATTCGCGAACGAGTTTGGCAGCTTTTTTCAAGTGTACACGATAATAATAATGCATTAGCGCCGACGAGTTGGCGCGAAGCGTTATGAAATATAAAGGCGTGTCTCGTTGTTTTCGTCGAGCGCGGCGAGCGAATGTTTTGGAGCCCGGTGGGTCCGGCGCGAGACAATGAGGGAAGAAAAGTTGGTCCGCTCCTCCCGGCCGAACCGTTTACGCCACAGTTGATTCGACGATACGCACGAGAGAAGCTTCGAAAGTCCGGTGAACCGTGAGTAACTCGCGCGAGTCGCGTTATCCGGGAAAGCTCTGATCTCGCGCAGCGAAAACGAACGTCACGTGTGTCTCTCTCTCTCTCTCTCTCCCGGCCCTCGCCGATGTTTTTGCTCCGTTGCCTCCATTTTTCGGTCTTTTCCTCTCGACGTTCCGTCGAGGGGACCAGTCGATAATACTTATTTCATGGGGTTTTGTTTCGTCGGGAAAAAGAATCGGCGAATCTATTTGCCGTTTTTCTTCTTCTAAGCTACCAAATATTTTCGCTCGGCTGACAAATTTGTACGCTGAGACAGCAAATGTTGCTGGTGAGTCTACAAATAGTTTTTGCTGGGCTAGCAAATCTTTTTGTTGGGTTGGCGAATAATTTTTTTTGGCCAGGATTTTTTTCGTTACATTAAGAAATATTTTCTCTGGGCGAGCAAATCTTGCTATTAGGTTAGCGAATAATTTTTTTTTGGCTATGAATTTTTTTTATTACATTAACAAATAATTTTCCTTGGCAGGCAAATCTTAATATTGGGTCAACAAAAAATGTGCTGGGCTAGCAAATCTTTCTGCTGGATTAAGAAATAATTTTTGCTACACAAGCAAATCTTTCTGTTGGACTAACAAAAAAATTTGCTGGGCTACAACATTTTTCTGTTGGGTTGACAAATAATTTTGCTAGGCTAGAAAAATGTTCAGTTACATTGACGAATAATTTTGCTGGACCAGCAAAAAGAAAACAAGACGTCGTCCCTGTATTAACGAAATATTTGCTCGCCCGACAGAATCATTTTTCACCGCGAAGCCAACAGCGACGAAGACGCCGTCGAGACGCCCGGACGTGGGACAATCTTGCGCGATGAAAATCGCACGGGAAACACACAGTTTACGATCCTCGTAACTGTCGAGCTCTAATGAGGATCGACGTATACACGGCCGCGCGGTCGAGACTGCAGCAAAGTGGGAGTGAAAAAGAGGAGTTGCGGTCTTCGCTCGGTCGCGAGCTATGGCGCTCTCAAGTGTTCCATTACAGCGACGATCAGTGGAAAAGCACGTTCCGCCAATCGGAATTCCAGTCGCTCGTTTTATTTTTATTTTTCTTTTTCTTTTTTGGTTCACAGTCCGACGGGATCCCCTTACGAAAAGCCGATGCGTCACGACGGTTTATCGACGTGGATCGCAAAAGTCCACTCGGCGAATTTTTATATCGCACTTCGAGTTTCGTTCCGCACTCGTGCTGCGATTTCGCCGGGACTGGGGAACAAATTTGTGCTTCGAAACTTTTTGTTTGTCACATAAGCGACATAAGAAAACTCGGGAACTGAAACGCTTACTTCATTCTAAAAAAAAAAAAAAACTAGTATATCAGAGATATACTAGTTTTTTTATAATATATAAAATAATTTTTATTTTTTAAATTCTTTATAAAATAATTTTTATTTTTTAAATTCTTTATAAAATCATTTTTATTTTGTAAATTCTTTATAAAATCATTTTTATTTTTCAAATTCTTTATAAAATAATTTTTATTTTTTTATTTTTTATTGATTTTTATAATATTTTTTTATTATACTACTTATTATATTTTTTTTTAATTATATATTAGTATAGTTAAAAAAAACTAGTATATCAGAAATATACTACATTTTTTTTTTTCGCAAGCAACTTGTGTGCAAAGTGTATCGATTGCTCGCCACGAGCGCGGCAATCAATTAGAGTCGCGTGGAAGAGCAGCGTCGGAAATTCTCGTAGACTCGAGACGAGGACTTATCTGGAAATTTGAATTCGAGTTCAATAATACATTGGACAGATGGCGGTGACGCTCGGGGGGCCTTTCAATGTCTCCCCGTTTTCTTGCTCGACTTCCCTTTGCCTCGCCTCCGATTCCATTGGTTTCGCGAAACACCGGTCTTATTTTTCATTACATTCCGCCTCGACGTCGTCGCGGCCTCGAGGCCAAAAGCCCGACCGTACTTTTGTCCTCAATTTCCTTTGGCGTCTGTCGTCCAATTCCAAAAGATTTCATCGCGGTCTTCAACCGACGGAACGAAACGCGAAATAAAAATCGCGCCGGGGACGAGTTTCATTATGAAAACGATAGCGGGATAGCAGCCCGATAATGATAACGTGTATCGTCGCGAGATGAAGACACGAGTGTGGAAGTTGCTTTCCGAGTTTCACGCGGAGTCGGCGAATGCCTCGCGGCGACGCGGATGGAGCTCTGTTGTTGTCTTTCCTCGGTTTCGTAACTCTGACTTCAACAGTTCTCAACGCTACTCGGAGGAAAATTTGGCACTGGTGACTGTAAAGTGACAACTGTCGATTTTTTTGGTGCAGATATTTTTTATTATTTTTTTCAATTAAGATTTCACAGAATTTTAAAGCCGAACCCTTAAAAATCACAAATTTTTCCATACAAACGAACCAAAAATTCGAAAAAAACTTTTTTTTTCTCGAAAAAAACTTTTTTTTTTTTCGAAAAAAAAATCGATTTTGTAAATTTAAAAACCCCTATCCGATGAAAAATTTTCCGCTGATTCTGAAAAGCATCTTTGTTTGCCTGATAAATGCAAAATTCCACGAAAAAAAAGGCGAAAAACAATTTTTTTCCTCCCCAAATTTAGCCCCTGTGATTAACCCGAAGAGGCTCTCGCGGGTGTCGTCGTGAAAACGAAGGAAATTGAACGCTGACCTTGGTCGAATTGAATCCGCGAGCGGCATTGATCGATCCGCCGGTGCGGTATAATGTATTTGGTCCGCCGCGCGCGCGCTCACCGAGAAGGACGGGCCACTCGACTGATGAAAGGCGTCGGGAAACTTGGCACCGGCCACGTCGTCCTGGCCTCATCGCCTCCGCGCTATTAATCGGGCGCAAGCACAGCTCCAACTCCGCCGATGTCTCCCACCGTCAGCGCCAACTTCTCCTTCCGCTTTTTCCGCTCGTGCCCGGCAGTAAATTGATATGGATTTGCGGTGGCCCTCCGTATCACTGCGGCCCAATACGAATCACGTTGACCACGCCCGAGCGACCCCGTAGGGTCGCACAGTTGCCGTCCAGTTTCGGCGGCTCAACTTTCAGTCAGAGAGGCCGTCGAAAATGCGACGTTTCGGTACGAATTTTTGTCATTCCGATAAGGCGACTCGAAATTTTAACCGCTACCCGAAAATACATCTTACACTAAAATTAGAGATGAAAAAAAATAATAATTGATCAAATTCGAAAAAAATAAAGAATTGAATTTGAATTCGAAAAAAAAATAAAGAATTGAATTTGAATTCAAGAAAAAATTCTCTCTTGAATTTGAAATAAACAAAATTTTCTCTTGTATTTGAAATTCAAAAAATTCTCTCTTGAATTTGAAATTCAAAAAATTCTCTCTTGAATTTCAAATTCAAAACATTCTCTCTTGAATTTGAAATTCAAAAAATTCTCTCTTGAATTTGAAATTCAAAAAATTCTCTCTTGAATTTTAAATTCAAAACATTCTCTCTTGAATTTGAAATTCAAAAAATTCTCTCTTGAATTTAAAATTCAAAAAATTCTCTCTTGAATTTTAAATTAAAAAAATTCTCTCTTTAATTTGAAATACAAAAAATGTCTCTTTGAATTTGAGAAATTTGAAGAAAATGGAAAAAATGATGACAACAAATTTTTCCGACCTGCCCCGACGATTCCCAGTTCGCGACATTAGCAACCACATTGAGAAAAAGAATCCGGGGCGGAATTACTTTGCTTTTAAGTAAGAAGCCTCCGAAGCGACAGTCCGAAATCCTATTTCACTCGACTCCTTTCCCTTCTCCACTTTTTCTCTTCCAATGCCAACTCTCGTCGTCTTCGATTTATCTCCCGGATTTCTTCCGCGCGCGCCTTATTACAAGTTGTAACGTTATTATAACTATCCAGAGGCGGAAACAAGACGGCCGGCGTTCCGCTCTCCCGAGTTTAGCTCGCAACGCGGCAGCACGTAGACCCCTTGGGTGTTGCCGCCGAGAGTTGCGGAGGTCGAACCGGCTTCGGAAATTCCGTCCCCCGATGAACACGAAATTCCTGTTGTACACAGGCTTCGCGCGCATCGTGTGGGCCCCCTCGAAACACACACACACACACGGCCGTTGGCGAACAGTGCGCCGTTGTATAAAGCTCTTAGGCAATTTTGGGCTACCAGAGGAGAGCCTGTTGGCGAGCGCAAACCACGCTCAGATTAGCTTGTTAGCCAAAGTAAGCAAGTCGAGCTATTAGGCTTAGGCAGGAGAGGAGATTGGAATTGGGAGGATGACGTACGGGGGCCTCGCGCTCGATGCTCCTCCGCTAAAACGTCCAGTGTAATAACTAACAAACTCGCTTGATTAACGGCGAATCCGGCGATGACAAAAGCGCCGGCGTTGCAGTCGACTCGATTGGTTGCATTCGGGAAAGTTGAAGTCGTGAATGTTGAAATTTGCATTGTTGGAATGCAACGAAATTCAGAAAAATAAATTCATTGTGATTAGCCCAAATGATGAAGGGCACAAAAAACTGTATATCTTTTTTCGTGCCCTTAGCTGCTGTGGTGATTTTTATACCTATTTTAATTATAATTAAAAAAATGAGATAATTTTTCAAATAAGAATTTTATTTATAATTTTTCAAATAAGAATTTTATTTATAATTTTTAAATAAGAATTTTATTTATAATTTTTTGAACAAGAATTTTATTTATACTTTCTTAAATAAGAATTTTATTTATAATTTTTTAAATAAGAATTTTATTTGTAATTTTTAAATAAGAATTTTATTTATAATTTTTTAAATAAGAATTTTATTTATAATTTTAAAAATAAGAATTTTATTTATAATTTTAAAAATAAGAATTTTATTTGCCTTTTTTTAAATAAGAATTTTACTTATAATTTTTTAAAAAAGAATTTTATTTACGAAAACAATTCATGAACAATTTTACGGTCGAACGAGAGCGAAGTGTTAAAATTTACGTGTTTCGGAGTGCTTGACGCGAGATTGGCGAAAAAGCTCCAAAAATGATGTCCCCACTCGGCCCAGAAAACTCCCGGCCGCTCGCTGCGGCGATCCCTGCCAACTCCCACGACGAGATAATATCTGACCGTGCGCGAGTTTGTCTGTGTGCTGCACCGGCGAAATGCAGTGATAACCTCTGTACCAGATGCGCAACGTAGCCCGAGTCTTCCGTGCAAACTGCAATGGATATATACCGAGCAATCTACGGCGGAATGAAAAATCCACCTCTCGGTCCTTTGGGCTGCCTATGGATTCCGGTCTCCCCCTCCGACGCGAAGCACGAAAACTGCAATGCGGATTGGCGGTGGCGGTAATAGACCGGCACAAATGAGGCAAAAACCTGGGAACCCCCGAGGCTGTCGGTAAATTAAGGGTCGCAACGCTATTTCGCGATATGAGCCTGTTAATCGCCGTTAATCACTCGAAACGACGACGGTACAGTCGATGCTGATTACTCGCAAATTAAATGCGATCCGGAGAATCAATATCGACGTTTTCGGAGCCACGAAACGACGTCCAATCCGACTTTTTATATTTTTTATATACTTTTGTAAAGTTATATTTTTTATATACTTTTATATAAGTCTAGAGACTTTTTAAATTAAAAAAAATTATTTTTCTGAATTAAAATTTTACAGAATTTTAATTCAGAAAATCCGTCTTCGTTTTTCGATCGTTCGGCAAAAATATTTATCGAGCCGATAAAAATGTTTGTCGGACCAACAAGAATCGTTGGTCCATCGAAAATATTTACGAACAAATAATTCGCTCCTCCGAGCCATTAACTTTTCTCCCGCAATGCGCGTCACTTAATACCGAGAACATTCGCAAATTCGCGAAATATTCGTCGACCGAACGGTTCACATTCGGCGCAAATTTCCCTGTCGACACGGCCGATAAATTTGTCACGAGTGGGCCAATTAACGAAACGTCGGAGCGTCAACGTAACCGCGTAAAAGTGGCGCGGCTATAAAACGCGAATTCACCGGCAAATGCGAGTAATAAATTATGTCGTGTGTGCGGGTTGTACACCTGCTCTGAGATCGCCGTACACGCTGTGTATTCACGGCCGATTCGACCTGGTTCTGACCCTTGGAAACGACGTTCCAAAATTTTTCAAAAAAATCCACAAAAAAAAATTCGAGTGTTTTTGAGAGTCCTACAAAATTGAATTTATGTATGTATAATTTTTTTCTGAATTTTGTTCAATTAAAAAAAATCGGTTTTCGCCGCCCATTTTGTTTTAAAAAAAAGCAATTTTAAAAAATTAGACAAAAATCTAGCAAAATTTATACGTATTCAGAAAAACTAATGAATAATTTTCATCAGAAAAAAAAAGTTGAAAATCAATCTTTTCAGTACTTTCTACATGCTTGATTTTTTTCAGATTATTATCTCATCGAGAAGGGTTCGAAATTTCTCTCGAAACTCATATGTGACGGGACTGTACCGAGACTACCTCCTTAATTAATACCTCCGAAATGAATTCCCTTTGCACGAAATTATAAATTTCAAGACAAATATTCGCCGATTCGACGTGGTTCTGAACCTTGGAAACGACGTTAAAAAAATTTCCAAAAAAAAAATCCACAAAAAAATGTCAAGTGTTTTCAAGAGCCCTACAAAAAATTGGTGACCCAACGCGAAGGTTCAAAGATCGGAGGTCGAATCGGCAGTGAAAATGCTTCGCAAACTCTCGCGAAAATAATTTAACGTTCGCTCGCCGAGCCTCGCTAGACACGAGCATTAAACCCGCATCGTCGTAACCAGCTCGGAAACTCGTCGCGATCGCCCCCCGACAACCGCGCGCGGCCACGGGTTTTTTCTTCGGCCGCAGTTTAACCAGCCCGAAGTTCGCTGTACAACCGCGCGGTACAACCGCCCATCCCAAGTTTGTCATTAATGGAGTTTTCTAATTTCCATATTTATCAGAGCCCCCGGGGAAAACTTCGCAACGACCTCCGAGCCGCGTCTTAGCTCTCTCGCCCCCCACCCTCTTGGCCTCGTCGACCTCACCTCTCATTACTTATTTCAGAATCAGAAGAAGGCTCGACCCCTCCTGCATTGTGCTGTGAAAAGGGCAGAACCGCCGCCGCCGCCGTCGAACAATGCGAATCCCGCCTCGTCCGATTCTTCTTGTATCAACACCGAACAAAGACCACAACAATGACGGGTGCGACGCACCGGCGAACCGGCCAAGAAGACGTCGTCTTCTCTTGCCAACGTGATCATCCGATTTTCCGCACGGAGTTTGTCGTCGCCCTTCGTAATTCCCACGGCTGTTGCGGAATGAAAAATACACGCCCTACGTATGTATGTAAATCATGGTCCACATGATTTTATGAAAAAATTAACGGTCTGAATCTAGAATGGCCATCATTGTGAAATTCGCTATTTCAGCCATTTGCTGTTTTCATCATCCGCTATTTTGACCTACGTCTTTATTAAAATGGAATCAAAATAGCGAATGGCTGAAATTCGTTACTTTCATTATTTTTCATTATTTTTAATTATTTTCCATTTTTCATTATTTTTCATTATTTTTCATTTTTTTTCATGATTTTGAAATTTGGTACTTTAGCCATTCACTATTTTGGTAATTAGCTATTTTAACCCCCACCCGACTCTCCAGTCGATATTTTATTATGAAAGTTAAATTATGCAACTTAGTTTCGAAGATCTGATTTTTCGAAAATATGTCGAGTCGGCAATGTATGACGATTCGGGCAAATGGTGTTCGGCAGTACGTTTTTTTTTTGTTTTTTTTTTTTTTCACGGAGTTTGTCGTCTTCGTCGCGCGCGACACGTAATTCCCACGGCCGCTGCGTTATGAAATAATACGCGCCGCACGTATTTTCGCCTAACTGCCTCGCGGTCGCCACTATTTATTTCACTCGACGCGCCGAGTACGTCGAGTGAGAGCCTCGTTGAAATAAGTTGAAGGAGGCTTCGCGTTCAATGACGGAGGCTCGATAATTGCGGCGACGCGCGCGAGGCGACCCGGTGGTGGTTCGCCACCCCTCGTCGCGGGGTCACCGGAGAGCGAGCGCTCTGTGAAAGGACGAGCTCGGCGGCTCCGTGGTAGCCGGATTCGCGTCATCCGACGCGTTTTTTCCCATGGCGAACGAACGTGCAGTTATTTTTCGACGAAATTTGCAAGGAGTTTCGGAGTTATATAAATTAAAATTTGCCCGAAGAGAAAATCTACTCTGCACAAAACATCGCGAGAAAAAAATGAAACAATGTATATAGGAAACCCGGTTCATGAGGTGAAATCCTTATTCTCGTAATTCTGTTACATGGGGGAAAAAATAAATGATTTAATATTTTAAAAAAAATTAATTTAATAAACTCGAGTTATTGTTGTCAGAATCCGATTTATCATTGAAACAAAATATTGTTGTGCCTACTTTGAAGTTCCTACAAGTTCACTTCTGATTCCTACAAATAAAAAATTGTAGGAATCAAAAGTGACATTTAATTGACTACACTTATTTTTTACAGCCCGAAAGCGAAGGTTTTATTAAATCATTGACATTTTTTTCCCTGTACCATCGACGTAATATGCAGAAAAAAATCGTCGCGCCAAGAAAATTGAACTCTCGTATCATTTCCTCGCTGATTCAGCATCGGTACACGCGACAGATTTTCATCCGAGACCGCCGTATAATTTTACGACTGTGGCGAACTCTCGTCGTCGTCGTCCATATGGCAACGACGAGGATGAGGCGGATGGGGATCGAGTGGCCGCAACGACGACTATTCGGCAATTTTTCAGCGCAAAAATTCAATGGAACGGGAAGGCCGCGATCGCTCCGCAAACCGAAAGAAGTCGCCTCAGAAAAAAAAAAAAAAAAAAAAAAACTATTTAAGTGGAGAAGCTGCCGATGAGGAAGCGAGAAGGAAAAAGAGGCGCGTGGCGAGGCGCCGGAATAAGCGTGGCACACGAGGCGCGCGAACGTTACGGCCGCAAGATGGATGGAGTCGGTGTTCATTCGACGGGGGGCCGAAACGATGCGGCGGCGTCCGGAGTCGCGCGGGGCCCGCGCGTTAACCTCGAGGCTCTCGCCACGTTCGGGGGGGCGTCCTGCACACGAGAAGCCTGGGAGGCGGCTTCGCGCGCGAGAGCCCGAAAGACGATAAGTTAACCCCGCGGACACTCCAGACACTCGGTGTACCCAGCGGTGCGCGCACGCCAAGAATAAGAATTATGGCGGAGTACTTCTCGCTTTCCGCTGTCTCCGTCCCCGTCGCGGTTTTCCTCGACTCGGTCCTTTCGCATTTTTCCTCCTCGCGCGCGGGAGAAGAAGAGAAAAAAAAATCGGGAGGACGTAAAAGAGAGAGAGAGAAAAAAAAGCGGGGAGACGTAAAAGAGAGAAAGAGAAAGCGGGGGGACGGAAAAGAGAGAGAAAGAGAAAGCGGGGTGACGTAAAAGAGAGAGAGAAAAAAAAGCGGGGAGGACGTAAAAGAGAGAGAAAGAGAAAACGGGGGAACGTAAAAGAGAGAGAGAGAAAAAAAAACGCGGGGGGACGAAAAAGAGAGAGAAAGAGAAAGCGGGGGGGGGGGGGACGTAAAAGAGAGAGAAAGAGAAAGCGGGAGGATGTAAAAGAGAGAGAGAAAAAAAAAGGGGGACGTAAAAGAGAGGGAGAGAAAAATAAATGGGGGGACGTAAAAGAGAGAGAGAAAAAAAAAAGAAAGAGGGAGAAGCGGCACCCGCGCAAGTTTGTAAGAGAAATGGGCCGGTGCTTGAGCGCGGACTTTGCGTTCGCATGGACTCACTCACTGCCTCCACTTTCCTTTCCCCTCCCCGCGGTGCTCTCTCTCACCCCCTTCTTCTTCATCTTCTTCTTCCTCCTCGCCTTCTCTTCTCTAGCGCCCGAGCCTTTCTTCTTCTCGTCGCCGCCGCCGCCGCTGCTGCTCGGAAGCCTCGCGCGCGCGCTCCGAGGCTCTCAGGTTGCAAGTGCAATAGGCGCCAGCCTGAGTGCACATCCGAGTGCATCGTGAAGGGTATTTTACTTGTAGCCCTCTGTAGAATACGCGCGGGGAGGCAGGGAGCTCTCGACGCTCCGAGTTACTCACACGAGGGGGGAGGGGGAGGAGGGGGATATGTGTATTTCAACAATCGGGCGGATCAATGCTCCGAGCGGTGGGTGAATGTACGCCCGGTGTACAATCGTTATTGTACAGCGATTTTTTTTTTTTTTTTCGTTTTTATTATTTACGTAACAATAAAAATGATGGGATGTACAGGGTGTGCGGGTAAATGGGGGTCGCGGGTTGGCGCTGTGAGACGCGGGATTGTTGCCTGGGTGTAAAAGTAGTGGAGACGAAGGACATGGGATGGATAGTTTTGAGGTGTAGCGGGTTAAAGATGGGGAGAGGCTGGGAAGGTTTCTGAGACTCGCAGAGCATTAGAGTGTCAATTTAAGATTCATTCCTGGACTTTTTCCGAGATTAATTTCAAAAGTCTTTTCAAAATTCATTTCAAAATTATTTTCAAGATTCATTCAAAACTCTTTCCAAAATTAATTCCAAATGTCTTTTCAAGATTCATTCCAAAAATCTCTCCAAGTTTCACTTAAAAATTTTCCAAGATTCATTCCAAAACTCTTTCCAAGATTTATTCCAAAACTCTTTTCAAGATTCATTCCGAAACTCTTTCCAAGATTTATTCTAAAACTCTTTTCAAGATTCATTCCAAAACTCTTTCCAAGATTTATTCCAAACCTCTCCAAAATTAATTCCGAAACTCCCCCTTATAACACTCCAGCCTCTCACTGTCTCCACATTCCCCATTTACCCCTTCGCACATTTTTATTCCACCGCTGAAAACCGCTCTAAATTTCATCTCCCAAACCCGGAAGGTGGTCACCTCAACGCCGGTTGGAAAAAAAACAACGAAAATATGCCCCGCGATATATTCGGTCCAGCGTGGTCCGTTCCTCGAAGGACCACCGGCAGTTTATCTCCTCCAAGCAGCGTAACACAGACGCGGACACACGTCCGGTACAAGACCACCCGTTGCGGCTAACGATCATTTGCCCGAAATTACTGTTTGTACGCGTCCGGTTAACTGTGTTACCCCGGGAGTAGCGTGTCAGCCCCGTCGGCGCAGCGTCGGTGGGTTTGCTGCCGGGGCGGCTCTCGTCGTCGTCGTCGTCGTCGGAGCTTTTCCGGCGTATTTCGTCGGATTGAATTACGCGCCTATCTCGTTCCGGCTTACAGCTGCTTCCCGTATCACGGTGCCCAAGGAGACCCCCGAGTGAGATCTCGAGCTTTCCTTTCCTTCTCTCCGCACACGCCCGATACGTGCGGAGGACGATAGGAGAGGCCGTCGACTCGCCCCTCGCGAAAACCGACGGCGACCTCAGCGAGGAAATAGTTTCGCGAGTCGTTTTCCGTGCGCGCCGAGAGCTCCGCTTTTGAGTCGCCGCTGCTTTTGCGTCTCTCTCTCTCTCTCTCTCTTGGCTCGGCCAATGTTGTCGTACGTTCTCGACGAGAGCCGCACACGCCGACGGGCCCTTTGCGCGCGCTTCGTTTCAACAAAAGACGTTGTTCTTGTAAACATTCTCGGGGAAAATTCTCGGCACGACGACGGCAGCTTTTTTTTTCTTCCTGCTTTCTCGGCAGGTCGAGAGAGCTTTTTTCATTCTCCTCGGGTTTTTTTCGGACACGCTTTTCGCGTTTTCTAGATGGAGAATGTCGACTGCGGAAACACGCGGTTGGGGAGAGACAGAGAGTTGGGGAGTCTCGAGGAGAGTTGGAATTTTGAGGGACCTTTTTTTTTAGAGGGTAATTTGGAAGAGCCTTTTCGTGTTTAATTCTGGGAATTTTTTTGAGACGAGTTCTGAGATCTGGAGAGGAATTCTGAGACTCTTTTTTGTGTTTTGTTGTGAGAATCTTTACGAGAATTGTTCTAAGATCCCGAAATTCATTCTGAGAATCTTTACGAGACTCATTTTAAGATCCCAAGATTTATTCTAAGACTCTTTTCGCTTCTAATTTTGAGAATTTTTACGAGACTAATTCTAAGATCCCAAGATTCATTTTAAGACTCTTTTCGCGTCTAATTCTAAGAATCTTTACGAGACTAATTCTAAAATCCCAAAATTAATTCTAAGACTCTTTCCAAGACTAACCAATTTAATGTCGCTTTTTCTATCTCCATGTGAACCGCGCGATGCATTTACGAAACACCCTGTGTACACGCAGACCGGCAAATTTCACGATAGCGCAGGGAAAAAATACACATTGACCTTTTGTGCAGTTCATTTCCACGAAAAGAAAAATCCAACCAGCCAGTTTCCCCTGCGCAATCACTCGCTCCACCCTCCCGCCTCGAACGGATTGTGTTTTATAACAGAAGCTCGCGTTAAGTAATTATCCCGAGGCTCGCGGATACGCAGCGCCGAGTAAAAATTGAAAGTCACGTCGAAGTTGCCTCTACGTTCTGTTTTCATCCACGGATTCGTATGCGTCTCAACGTAACGTATTCGCTTGTGTTTTTTCTCCCATCTTTTACATTGTGACGTGTTTTTACACACTTTAAGCGTGTTGGCGTTTTTATATGGTAAATTATGTCTGAAAGGCACGCTTAAAATGTATAAAAACTCGTTACAATACAAAAAATCCCCTATGGAAATAAAGTATATTCAAAATATACAAGTTATACAAAATTATATATATCGGCAAAAATTTCTATATCTCTTATACATTTTCAAATATACTTTATTTCCATCCTTTTCCTTTATTTCCAATATACTTTACTTCCATCGTGGATACGAGAAACAACACTAAAAATATATATGTTTTTTAATTTTATTTATTTTAATATATATTTTTATTTTATTTATTTATTTTTTAATTTTTTTATTTTATCTTTCGGCCAAAAGATCTGTATCTCTCATACATTTTCAAACATACTTTATTTCCACAGGACACAGGAGCGAAACGACCCACTTGCAACACGCTTGGTTTTTAGACTGCAGCGGTCGTTATTGCGTGTTTTTTTTCCGTCGTTATAATTGTCTGCAACGATAAAGCCGAGAGGAACGTGTGGAACAAAAACGCTTGCGTAAGCAAACACAAATAAACAGGTGGAGGTTGGGCGCTCGTAAAGGTACTTAACGAATTTACAGCGTCGATGGTAATCCGCTCGCGACGGGAGGGACAAACAAATGTCCCGAATTTATCGTTGGCCCGTGGCAAACACAAATGTGGACACAGAGAATCCGCGCAGGCGCGACGTCCGCGAGGTTTAGACGCGCGCGACAAACTTAATTTCTAACTGCACTTCTCTCTCTATTCCCCCCCGACAAGTATAATTCGATTCGAGGCGCGAGTACATTCGTTAGAGATAGATATAAGGGAGGTGCGGGCAAAACGGGACGCGCGGGGAAAATGGGACAGCGATTTTTTCAGTTCCAATTATTTTTGCTAGCAAAATGGGAAGACCCCTATTTTGTGAAAATCGCGTCTATACGACACAATTCAACGCATGGAAGCGAAATATAAAGATTTTTAAGAATTTTTAGTATTTTAAGCAATCTGACTTTTAAAAAGTCACTTTGAATTTTTGTTCATCTTTTTTTTTTGCGAAATAACTATTGAGGAGTATCACCGACTAAAAAAAACTCGAATTTCTGAATTTGTGGGTCTGTCCCATTTTGGCCGCATTTTTTTATTTTTTATGCCGACGCTCAAAATTGAGGGTGGGGTTTAAAATAGCTAATTACCAAAATAGTGAATGGCTAAAATAGCAAAGTTAAAAATAATGAACGGTCTGAATCTAGAATGGCCATCATTATGAAATTCGCTATTTCAGCCATTCGCTGTTTTGACCCACATCTAAAGTTGATGGTTGGAATCGAATTTTCGGATCAAAAGCGATCGAAGCACACTTTTTTTATTTTCGTCATAAAACCATTTTTCGTTTAAGCGTCCCGTTTTGCCCGCACCTCGCTTACGACTAAACCAACTGGAGGGGGTTGGAAGGTGGTTCGCGAGTGTGCGCAAGCGGAAGGGTGCAGGACGCACAGCTCGGAACGTCGAGCAGACGGAGCGTCGGCCGGCACGAGTGGCAACGCGCCCCGTTGGCCATATCCACCCCTCCCGTTCCTCGCTGCAGCCGTACAAACAGCAATTCCTGCTGGCGAATGATCATTAGCCATGTAGCACACCAGCGACGCGCTCCGTGTTTGCTCGGTGTTTGTGCCGCGCCGTTCGCCGTCGTTCCCGCCGATATACAACCACCGAACGAGTACACGGCCGCGAATCGACCCTCGCGCTACAATTCTCCGCACACTGTTTCTCGGTGCGTCAATCCGCTACCCGGCTAGACGAGTAGCTAAGTCGAGGGATTCGTCGCGCGGTGGCGAAACTTTGCGAACAAACAGGTGGAAGTATTTGCACAGTGAGGAGAGATGATCAATCAATGGAGAAGGCGGGAGACGCTTGTTTGCAATTATGCTGAGATACGCGATAAAGGAATTAATTCCTTTATTTTTTATTCCTTTATAAATTAAGCAATTAATAATTCCTTTATTCCGTTAATAAAGGAATTAAAGGCAACATTTATTTTATTCGTTAAGGAATAAAATAAATGTTGCCTTATTATAAATATTGCCTATATAAATATTGCCTTATTTCGAATTTATTTATTTATTTATTTATTTATTTATTATCATACATACGGGCCAGGGCCCAATTACATTACATTACATTACTATTTTTTTTATTAAAATAGTAGAATTATAGAATTAAAATAGATGTTGCATTTATTTTATTCGTTAAGGAATAAAATAAATGTTGCCTTACGGACTGTTTCGAACCTTTTCGCACAGCTAATCGCACCTCAAATTCGTCATTTTCCAGGCTGAACACCGAAGACAGAGGCGGCCGACAAAAAAGGGCGCGCGGTTTATTAAAGCAATAACCGCCTCGTGTGTTTCGCGCCTGAGCCAGAAATGGCGCAGCAAACGCAAAGACCATCGGTCTATACCGACGCCATGGGCGTCGTGCTCGTCCTTCCGGAAGACCGGGCGGACGATACGCGGAGTATGCGCTTCCGTCGGACCGGATAACGTCCCGACTTCGGACCGATAGACACGTTTTCCGCGGGCACCGCTTGACCGGCTGTAACGCCGCGCATTGTAAAACTGAAAATCCGAGCGTCAGGAGGAATTTTTACCGAAACTCCGTCCACGTGTCGCGTGGACATTCGACGATCCGAGTTGAGTCGCTCGAGCAGCGATTCTTCGTCGTTTATCGGATGACCGACTTCAAAGGCGAATCGCGCGACGGATACGACGAACCGGGTGGCGCGTTTGAGAAGCGAGAAGCGCGAAGGGAAGTCGAGTATTGTTGCACAATGTTGACGACAACCGACAAGACGCTGCTGCTCGCAGAGTCAGCGAGCTAAGGAGTCTCAATTGCTCGAGAGTCACGTCGGATCTGGTAATTCGAGCACCGGGCATCGTTTACAAGCTGCTCGGCCACCCGACAACCGAGTTTCCTGTGGAACGAAGAAGCGAGTCTCCGGTTCTAATCTCCGTGCAAATGTTTCCCTTTAAGGTACGTAGGGAGGCGATGATTTGGATGGCTTTGGTTTTGCTTTTACGTTTAACTATGTTAAAAATTGTTTAAGAATTTATGGGTTTTAGTGGAAATGTAATTTAGCTGATGAATTAAATTTAATAGATGTGGGCAGTAAAATTGCAAATTTTTGTACTGAATTTAAAATTGCAAATTTTTATACTGAATTTGAAATTGCAAATTTTTATACTGAATTTAAAATTGCAAATTTTATACTGAAATTAAAATTGTTAATTTTTATACTGAATTTAAAATTGCAAATTGTTGTACTGAATTTAAAATTGCAAATTTTTATATTGAATTTAATATTGCAAATTTTTATACTGAATTTAACATTGTTCTTTTTTATACTGAATTTAAAATTGCTAATTTTTATACTGAATTTAATATTGCACATTTTTATACTGAATTTAAAATTGCTAATTTTTATACTGAATTTAAAATTGCTAATTTTTATACTGAATTCAAAATTGCAAATTTTTATACTGAATTCCGTAATTTTCGTTTTATAAATTTCGTAACTTTTGGGGAATTCAGTAGAAAATACTGTAATTTGACATTTCACTTGCGTGTCAAATTTAATTTTTATTTTAATTTATTTTTCATTTTAATTTGAACATATTCGAATGTTTATAATCGAGATCTACAAGCATCCAAATATACAAAAATCCAACCAACGTTAAACCCGAAACAATCAACAAGTTAAAAAAAAAATCGTCAATGATTCATCCCCACCGCAAAGCTCGACCTTTGCCTCTCAGCAAATTAAATTTCGTCGCTCCCAACGAATATTTCCAACCAACTGCTTTTCCCGTCGTGCGAAAGGGTTGATCGTCATCAAAGCGGAAGGGATTCCTTGGCGATCGCGGCGCGGGGACTTCATTCACCCTTTGGCTCTTCCCGCGCGCGCGTCGTAAATTTCAATCAAAGTAAACGCGCGCGCGGCGAGACGTTTTGCGAAGCAACAGCGTGAATGGGGCGCGTCGCGCGCGGCGTGTTTACGGTTTAGTTAGGCCATGGATTTCGCAATGGCTTCACCGAGCCCGGAGAGGCAAATAGAGTGCGCGAAGTCGCGCACAGAAACCGAAGGTTCGACCCCCGTGGCTTCCTGCTTCCTGATGGTAAATCGGCGCCCCTTTGGCTCTCTCTCGCTCGACGGTGAATCGAAAATCGATGCGCGACCTCTCGGCGGCAACGCGCGTGACGTGTGCTGCGCTCGCCGATATATCGCAGTCGACCTCCCCCCGCGCGCGCGTTGCAACTTCCTACGCTTTGTCGTTGACAAGCCCCGTGCGCGCCGCTTGATTCGCAAGAGTATCGGCGAAGCCGCACACGGTTATGCGCTCCAGATACCACGACCGCGCTGTAAAACTATGCTACCCCTCACTCGTCGCTTGATTTCCGCTCTTTACTTCCCTCGTCGCGGTCCCGGCTTCAATTATTGGACGTAACTATCGATAGGCCACGTACGGCTCACGCGAAATCGTGTGTCGATAATCCGAATTTTCACAATCGTCAGATGATGTTTGGGAGAGAGATAAAAATTTGTTGATACAAAATTTGTTGATAATCCGAATTTTTACGATCGGGAGATGATGTTTGGGAGAGAGATAAAAATGTGTGGATACAAAATTTGTTGATAATCCGAATTTTTACAATCGGGAGATGATGTTTGGGAGAGAGATAAAAATTTGTTGATACAAAATTTGTTGATAATCCGAATTTTTACAATCGGGAGATGATGTTTGGGAGAGAGATAAAAATTTGTTGATACCACGACCGCGCTGTAAAACTATGCTACCCTCACTCGTTGCTTGATTTCCGCTCTTTACTTCCCTCGTCGCGGTCCCGGCTTCAATTATCGGACGTAACTATCGATAGGCCACGTACGGCTCACGCGAAATCGTGTGTCGATAATCCGAATTTTCACAATCGACAGATGATGTTTGAGAGAGAGAGAGATAGAAAATTTCTGAAAAAAAGTAAGACATCGCGTTTCAACTTGCTGCATTATTTTCGTTGTAGACTTTTTTCTGGATGGCAAGAAGAGAATCCAGGTTTGGAATTGATGTTACAAAAAAAGTAACGTCAATTTTTGTGATGTTTCAGATTTTTAGTAGTCAATTTTAGTGACGTTTTAGATTTTTAGTAGTCAATTTTAGTGATGTTTTAGATTTTTAGTAGTAAATTTTAGTGATGTTTTAGATTTTGAGTAGTCAATTTTAGTGTCGTTTTAGATTTTTAGTAGTCAATTGTAGTGACGTTTTAGATTTTTAGTAGTCAATTTTAGTCAATTTCAGTTCAATTTTAGTGAAGTGAATTTCGAAAAAAGTGCGAAAAATTTTTATTTTTATTTTTTATTATGGAATTTTATAGAGAATAAATATTCTTTGCAGCCATTAAAAAATGTGCACATTACATTATAATTAATCCACGTTACTCTTATCAATTAATAATAGCCCCACCGATTGTACCATCAACTTTATTTCTACAGGATTCAGGAAAATTTACAATCCGAACGACACCCGGCGATTCGAGAAGAAACCATCGTCAACTTTTCCTCGCTGCAAAACAAAAGGCCTCGGAAAAATATCCACGGTGTCCACCTGTGTGTGGGTAACGCGAAGCTTCGCCGAGAAATCACACCTCCCGAGTCTTTTGTCTCTTCCCACGAAGAAATCTGAAAGCTCCGGCCGCCGTCAATCGTGCCATTCATCGCGGTGGCGGCAACAGACAAAAAGATGCGCGCAAACGACGTGGGCGGGGGGAGGAGGAGACGTTGAGGGTTTTGCGCCGGCTATTCGCGCGACAAACTTTGATATAGTCGAGGAGGGGGAGGCTCGGCGAAGATACCGATAGCCGAGGCGCCGCGCGTTTTGCCGCGAAAAGTTTCTTCGCCCCGGCGGTTGAGTTCCGCGTAGGCCGAGGGTAAACTCCGCCACCTCCGGCGTTCTTGTTACCTAATTCTATGCAGATTCTCCGTGAGTTACAGGCCCGCGCTGAGGTCAGGGAAAAGTCTGGCCTGGAGTTGGAGCCACGCGGAGTTGACGCCCGCGAAGTTTCCCGGCTTCAAACGCGTCTTCGTTGAGCCTCTTTCGTCGGACTCGATGATGCGCGCTTCGACGATGCTGGTAATTTCACGCTGGAGAAACGTGGAGACGTCCGGTACGGATTTAGAAAAAATTTCGTGGCCGTCAGACGAGGCGGAGATGGACCGATGGATGGACGGAAATTTATTGGGCGCTGGGGAAAATCCCTCAAGGATCGGAGCGTGAAATACAGGAGAGTGGAGAGAATTTATTGGGCCCTGAGATATTTAATCCTCTAAGGATCGCGGTGTACGAAAAAAGCGATACAAAAAAAAAATAAAAGCACACATAGAGTGTCTAATTTAAAGGGTAAATGAGGCGAAACAAAAATGCAGGATGAGAGGTGAAAAGGCGAAACAAAAATGCAGGATGAGAGGTGAAAACAAAAATAAACAAAAAAATAAAGATGGACTTGGATGGATGGGCGGAAATTTATTGGGCTCTGGAATAAATCCCTCCACAAAGCAACGAAATGAAACGCAAAGAGCAAGAAAAAATTGTCATGGTGAAAACAGAAATAATGATAAAAAAAATAAATATGGTCGGATGGATGGACGAAAATTTATTGGGCCCTGGAATAAATTCCTCCCCAAAGCAACGAAATTTAACGCAAAGAGCAAGGAAAAATTGTCATGGTGAAAACAGAAATAATGATAAAAAAATATATATGGTCGGATGGATGGACGAAAATTTATTGGGCCCTGGAATAAATTCCTCCCCAAAGCAACGAAATTTAACGCAAAGAGCAAGGAAAAATTGTCATGGTGAAAACAAAAATAATGATAAAAAATTAAAGATGGACGGAAATTTATTGGGCCCTGGAATAAATTCCTCCACAAAGCAACGAAACGAGACGCAAAGAGCAAGAAAAAATTGTCATGAAGGTCCCCACGAGACCCGCGAGAAGGACGACAATCGGCAAACCCAAAACGAGTCGTCGCATCGATTTCTTGCACGGATTCCCGGGTACACCGTGGATTCGCGCGGTCGGTTTTCGGCTTGTCCGGGTGGGACTTGGCGGCCTCGTGACGCCAACGTAACGCGCGCGAGCGTCGCTGCGGCCGATACAACGTGTGCGCGAGCCGCGTGGACAGTGGCGCACGGACGTCGCGGTCAGCCATCGACGCCACCGACTCCACCACCGTCGCTGCCCATCAATTTCCCGGCTATGCGTGCATAAATGAATGGCTCTTGAAGCTTATTGTTACTGGCACGTGCGGCGGAAGCGACCGGCACGATTTACAGGCCCACAAATCATCGGATCTACGCGTTGTACAATTGGGGACGGGCTGTCGGTTTTTGCGATTTATTTCGGGGGTTCCCCGCTGTCGTTACAGTAATTTTTCGCTGTTGCAGTCAACGAACTTGATATTTTTATTTTTTTGTCAGTTTTTAATTTTTTGTCACAGTTTTTAATTTTTTTGTCACAGTCTTTAATTTTTTGTGTCACAGTTTTTAGTTTTTTGTCAGAGTTAAAAAATTGTTTGTCGCAGTTTAAAATGTTTTTTTTAAAATAATTTTTGGCTGAAACAGCCAACGACCTCGATATCATTTTTATTTTTTCGTCACAGTAATTTTTGGCTGAAACAACCAACGACCTCGATATCATTTTTATTTTTTCGTCACAGCAATTTTTGGCTGAAACAACCAACGACTTCGACATCATTTTTATTTTTTCGTCACAGTAATTTTTTGCTGAAACAGCCAACAACCTCAATATAATTTGTATTTTTTTTGTCATAGCAATTTTTAGTTAAATCAACCAACGACCTCGATATCATTTTTATTTTTTCCACACAGTAATTTTTGCCCCAAACAGCCAACGACCTTAATTCAATAATTTATTTCCATCTAGCGTCTTCGTATCCTTCACGAATTCCGCGTTCGAACGCGAGCTGAATCATCGCCGATTCAGTCCGCGTTCGATGAATAAACCGATTTTCGCGCTGAAATCGGCTCGCGCGCGTTTCCCCGCAACCGGGACGCGTTTATAACGTTTGCAGCGCGGCGCGCGAGAAACCCGCAGTGCGATCTGGGCGTCGATCGGACAGCCGGACGGACGAGAAGCCTGTCCGTTCCTCTGGCTGGCAAATTGAATCGAACTCAACCGGAAATACTGCTGCGAGCCAAATGCATTCCCCCCATCTAATCGCGACCGCGTTTACCCGTCGGACGGGGAAGACCAGTGGAGGGGGGGCTGATACCGACGGACGCGGCCGTCGCGCAGCTCTGTGAATGTTCATTAACGCTACTGCGCTTTGCGCATCGAAACTACCTGTGGCCACCAGCTGTGCTCCAACCTCGGACGTCCTGTATTCCCGGCACTGCTGCACGTTCCATTTATGCATACGCGTATCCATATGCATTTATTTCAACACTGTTCTCTGTTTTTTTTTTTTAGGTTCCTGAACGAAAGAGGCTGAGGGTTTGAGGAAAATTCATCCGTAACTCGTGCAAAAGAAAAAAAAGAAAACAGGGGATACACAGGAGCGACTAAGGATGTAGAAACGCCAGGCTTGGTACGAGATTAGGTCCTGAATATTTTTTATTTTGTGGTCAAGATGCGATATTTTGGGTCTGTAAAATTTCAAGGTTTTTTAATTGACCAGCCGGGCGAGAAATTGATTCTCAAATTTTATTCGAAAGTTGATACTGGTCGAAGTTAGGCGCCGTCGAAAAAAAGTTGTGTGCGTAAATTGAGATTACGTCCTGAATATTTTCGATTTTGTAGTCAAGATCCAATATTTTGCGACTGTAAAATTTCAAGGTATCTTAACGACCATCCAGGCGAGAAATTAATTCTCAAAAATCATTATTTTTACTTGAGTCTCACAGTGATTACACAGCGAAAACGACGCCCTCGTATTTCAAGTCAAAAGTTCACACAGATCGAAGTTAGACGACGTCGAAAAAAAATATTGTCTACATAAATTGAATGTCGTAGATTTCAACAAGATTCTGTTAATTAATTTTCTTTTTAAGCCCCTGGCCGAAAGAGGCCGAAGATTCGTGAAGACGTTCGTGGAAAATTCATTCATAACTCAAGCAAAAACATACAGAAGCGACTGTCACAACTGGCGCTTTTAAGCGGCTGAGAAACGAAAGAACTTGACGCATCGATCGTGGCGAACATCCTGGCAACAACCGTCAACCGTTGCCCGGCTGGAATTAATATCGGAGAGTCTTTACGACCGTCGTGCCCGTCCTGACGACGAAGATACGAGTTGTTTATTCGCTCTCGACGTCGCAATGACGCTCGAAAAAAAACAATCGTTGCGAAGCCAGAAGGAAAAACGTTCCGCGAGTGACTTTTAATCCTCGTTACGGGGTTCCCTTCCTCGTGGACGACGCGTCTCCGGGCCTCCCCGGAGCTGCCGCACTTGACTATGCATTCTGAGGGTCGTTTTGCCTTCGCCAGTCACGCACGTTCGTGCGCCGATCGCGTCACGCACAGCGTCGCGGGCTCCGTACCAACCTGCCCCGCGGCTCGTCTCCTCTTTCTCTCTCTCTCTCTCTCCCTCTTCTTCCTCTCTTTCGCGTTTAGCCGTCCGCGGCATCGATTTTTCTCGATTCGCGATAAATAAAAGCGGCGCCGTTTCTTCGTGCCCTCGGCGACCCTTCGTAAGCAACGTGCGCGAAAATACGTCACGATGTTTATAACAGAGATGTAAATCCCTGCATTTGTTATAAATTCAGCTGATGGCACAATCATCATCATCATCATTATTATTATTATTATTATTATTATTATTATTATTGTTTTATAATAATAGTAATAATAGTTATTATTTTTATTATTATTTATTAGAAACCAATTGTTGAAATTAATTAAATGTGTACACTTTTTAATGGCTGCAAAGAATATTTATTCTCCGTAAAATTTCACGGTAATTTTCCATGGAAAAATGGAAAAATTCACACATCATTTTATGATCGCCACGGGTTATCATTATTAAATCACACCTACGGAACACACCGTACTGTAACATTTGTATCTTAAATTAATGAGGATTTACAACTCTGCTTCATTCCTCGTAGCCGGCAGCCAATCCATTCAGGGTGCAAATCAAACTACGTAATCCCTCGATGCACTTCGCCTTTTTCGTTACCCTTTTTTTTTCAACCTACACGACACGTGAATTCGTGTCCGATAGAGTCGTAAAATAGTCCCTTCGATTCGCGCTTCGTCGCTACGTCATCGGGTTAATTATTGGCGAGGTCGGCACGTTTTAGCGCGAACGAAAAGCTTCTTTTTTTTTTATTCAAACGTGCAACGAGATCAAAGTAATTACTGCGACTTTCGCACGTGTCGCGCGCGAACTATCATTATGGAAGATCGCGGATATCGCTCTCTGCCGATCCAATTATTTATCAGTCTCGCCGAACCGAAGAGCATTAAAGTTTCACTTCGTACACCCGTCGTGTTCGCCACTCGGCACGAGAGAAGATTACGAATCTCGTTTGCGGCTTCGCCGCAAGGTGTGTATGATTCGCATCACGTTTCGCGATACTTTGCCGTGTCCGAACACACGTCGCGCGAGCGCCCGAGGAGGACGCGCGGGATGGGACAGATAAAGAGCTTATGTTTGTAATTCGACGAGACACAACATCAATTATTTCGCTCGCGCGAGAGTCGCGTGCGCGCGGAGAGGATACGATGCGAAACGATCGAAAACAGAACGATAGAAAAGTAGTAGCGGATTTTAGAGCTTTCAATTTTATTCTGCTGCTTCTTCCGTCGTCTTTATATCTGCCGGGGATGTCGGGTGGTTGAGATCAAATTGGGGAAATTCTTTTGTCGATCTAACGAGAATTTTTTTAATGGTGTAATTCGATTTTTTTTTGTCTAATTCGATTTTTTTTTGTCTAATTCGATTTTTTTGTGTAATTTGATTTTTTTAGTGTAATTCGATTTTTTTGTATAATTCGATTTTTTTGGTGTAATTCGATTTTTTTTTGTGTAATTCAATTTTTTGGGTGTAATTCGATTTTTTTGGTGTAATTCGATTTTTTTGGCGTAATTCGATTTTTTGTGTAATTCAATTTGTTTGTGTAATTCGACTTTTCAAAGGAGGTTCAAAAGTTCAAAAATGGTCACTGCTCTGAAATCTAGTTAATTACGATTGTTCTATCAATTATGATTGAGATAGCTGAGTGATAATATCAAGGTCACCAGATCTTTGTAATTCTATGTGAAATCGTCGTCTCCGTGATTAATCATTTTCATGCTTTCTGTTTCAGGAAGTACCTCAACTTTTTCTTGACCCGAATACGAAAAATCGTCGTTCAGAAAATTCTCATCCAACCTTCAGCAAAGCGGCGGAGTTTTGTCTCTCGCTGTTTCGGTCTCTCATTGCTTCCACCTTTCGGGAACTTCGTAATGGAGAGAATATTCACGAAAATGGAGTCGCGGGACGGTGCGACGAAAATTGGATGTTACGGAGTCTCCAACCCTTTGGTCGGCGCCGGATGTGTTCGAGCCAAGAACGAAGCAACTTAAAAGTTGCCACTTCGACGCTGCTAAGCAAGACTCACGTATGTATGTAGATAGCGGCAGCACTTTGAGCACAGACAATGCACGTTACTTTCACTCCATCGGTGTAAAGTTTCCCCGCACTTTGCACTCAAAGTGCGCGCTGCTCACCTGTGCAAAATTACACATTACGTCGACCTCCGTTTCCGAGTCCACCGCGGGAGGCGCAAAAAGGGTAAAAGCGACTCCGGGAAGCGCGCGAAAATATTTATGCGTGACGGGGAAATTTATTCACGCAGCGAGGAAAAAATACGCCGCGAGCGAATCGATACAGAACGGCGGGAATGTCCGAAAAACAGACCCCAATTTGCCTCGGGTCGACCGGATCTTGAATCCCACGAGGCTCGCTGAGGATTCTGCCTCTTTTTGTCACCCATCCTCCGCTGTTCCTGACAAATACACGACGAGGCCACAGGGCTACTTTGTGTCCTGTTTGCAACGCCGGTGAACCCTGTAAATTTTGCCCACTTCGACCTGCATTCGCTGGATTTCTTTTTGGTTTTTTTTCCCATGATGAGCGCTTCGAGTTTTAAGAACTTGGGCGTGGCTTTCGTTTCGCGGTACCTCAGTAATTTTTGTGTGCATAGAGACGAGTTGTGCAGAATTTTGGCAGTCGATTTTGGATACTTTTGTGCTCGAATTCGAACGACAGAATTGGTTTTGGCAATAAGAGAAAAATTCTACAGCCTGTTCCTCACTTAACGTAATTTTTGTAATCGACTTCGAACTGCAGAATTGGTTTTGTTAATGAGAGAAAAATTCTTCATTCTGTTCCTCACTTAACATAAATTTTATGCTCAACTTCGAACTGCAGAATTTATTTTGTCAACGAGAGAAAAATTCTTCATCCTGTTCCTTAATTAACATAATTTTTGTGCTCAACTTCGAACAGCAGAATTGGTTTTGTCAATGAGGAAAAATTTTTCACTCTTTTCCTCACTTAACATAATTTTTGTGCTCAACTTCGAACAGCAGAATTGGTTTTGTCAATGAGGAAAAATTCTTCACTCTTTTCCTCACCTAACATAATTTTTGTGCTCAACTTCGAAGAGCAGAATTGGTTTTGTCAATGAGAGAAAAATTCTTCATTCTTCCTCAATTAACATAATTTATTTTTCATAGTTACGCTTCGGTTGAGAAAAACCAAACCATTATTTAGCTGACTCGATCATTTTAACAATGCAATCGTGGGCGCATTTTCCACGGTATTTTCTTTCAATTAGCGTTTGTCGTGCCTCGAGACTCGCGCGGGCGACGCGATACCCTCGAAAGGCCTTAATTACCGAGCCAATCGATTTCGCAAATGACGACGTCTTCGAGCGTGACCAGATTTAATTACATTCGCGAGAATTCTCAGCTGGGAACGGCGCCGAGCGAACTTGGAGGCTTCCCTCGAGGATCATCGATCAATTTTACGTTCGCCCGTTGTGCACCGGGCTGTCTACGTCGAGTCCCGATCGAGCGGCGTCGTTTTACTCAGCGTCAATCGCTACCATCAATTATTATCGGCAGGCCGGAAATATCCGCGGAAAATATAGGAAATCCCGCGCGGCGTGTCTCGAAAATGTCCCGTTAATAAATTCTCTGGTAATAAACGCGCGACCGTCGATGACCCCCGTCGACGGTGGAAAACTTCGTAATCAAACCACTCGCGACCCACGTTTTATATCGAATTTTCCGGTAATGAGATTGTCTATAGATATCGGGGAGGTCGCTGCGAAATTGCCGCGTATTTTATAATACGGTTGCTTTTCGATCGAGGCACTTTGTCATTTTCCAGAAAACTAATGAACCAACTTTTTCAGTACCTCCGTCACGGCTTTGACGATTATTTGAAATTTAGTAGAAAAAAAAAACCGCGATGACGAAATACGAGGACTAAACGGATTTTCGGTAAACACAGATCGTTTAATATCCGATGGCGAAAATGACGAGTGAAATACGTAGAAACTTTCGGTCCCTCGAAATCGTCCCGTTTATTAATTCTGGCAATAAAAGCGACCACCATTGACCCATTATTGGAGGGCATTAACGGAGAACTTCGTGAACCAAACCGCTCGAAATCCGGCGTTTAATATTGAATTTTCCATTAATGAGATTGTCTATGTGTGTATCGGGGAGGTCGCTGCAACTGCTGCGCGTTGTAATATGCTTTTCGATGGGGGATACTTTATTAGACTCCGGAGAAGCAATAAAGTTACTCCTGGATTTTTCGTCAAGGGGGTGACGACTCCAACCATTTTTTAATTTATTATTCACTGCAACGTGAATAAATAAAATGTATTTTTTATTAGTATTTATATAAATAAATAAACAGGGTATAAATAAAATGTTAATTTTCAAAATGATTTATATTTACCGACAAACGAGACTTTTTGAAAATATCAATCGTTTTTTAATCAAAATATTTAAAAAATGTTCATCAAATGTATTTGATGAAAAAAAATTTAGGTATTCTCGGTGGGACAAAAAAACCTCATAAATTTTTCTTTTCATTTTCCGAATGGCAATTCTCGCGTTTCGTATTTGCCGCAACTCGCCGTTCCTGGACGCGAACCTGCGGCTACTATTGCCAATTAATTGAGCCTGTCGGCACTTATCGCGCTGGTTCCGCGGTTACGTAAACAAGGGATTTATTGCAATACTCGGTGGCAATCGGAGCGCCCGCGAGGTACTAACCCCGGGTAAATCCCGTGCTTACCCGAGAAATAAGCGGCCACGCTCGACAACGTTCCGTAAGTGCGTGGAAATTAACTGCGAGTCTCGAAATCGATACGTGCGAATTTTTTTTTCTCCACCAAAAAACGTTTTTTATTTCTTATTTTTTTATTCGTTTCTCCGTAGATATTTCTAATAGAATAGAAATATTAGAAATATTCCAAATATTTCAATTTCTCAATTTTTTTTTTCTTCATTTTTTTCGTTTCTCCGTAGATATTTCTAATAGAAGAGAAATATTTTAGAAATATTTTAGAAATATTTCTAATAGAAGAGAAATATTTTAGACATATTTCTAATAGAAGAGAAATATTTTAGAAATATTTCTAATAGAAGAGAAATATTTTAGAAATATTTCTAATAGAAGAGAAATATTTTAGAAATATTTCTAATAGAAGAGAAATATTTTAGAAATATTTCTAATAGAAGAGAAATATTTTAGAAATATTTCTAATAGAAGAGAAATATATTAGAAATATTTCCAATATTTCAATTTCTCCGTAGATATTTTTCCTCGTCTGACGTGAAATTCCGAAATTTATCGCTCGACGGTGGCCAACGTCCATTAAAAGCGACCGCGGGACAACCCATAGAGATTCGATTGCAATGAGTAACTCTCAAGAGTGTAACGTGACACGGGTGGGGCTCGAGTTTCCGCGGTGTTCTTTCCCATCCCCGATAGTTTACCGTTTCAATTGAGTGCTCAGCGCGCGCCTCGCTATCTCGTGTAACACACCGTACGGATTGCCTCTCGAAGTGACGGGGCTTACGGCGTCCTCGCAGTCGACTTCACCGAGCGAGCAGCGAGCTGCCTGATCCCCCGTCTTATTCGCACACACACACACGCTTATACGTCGCGCTGAATACGTGAGACAAACATTTGACAGAGACGTTAAGTGCATTGAGAAGAATGGTGAGACGCCTGGGACTGAATCGGGCACCGGAAAACTAAAGTTAGGCTCAGAAAATAAGTCGGTTGGCCGATTTAGGAATTGTGAATTTTTATTTTTTTTTTACTTTCGAGGTTTCTTTTTTTGGGATCGATGGAACCTGGATTTTCTTTTTGCGTTCGAGAGAAAACTGTATAACAAAAAGAATGCCGCAAGGCGGAACGCGATATCTTGATTTCTGAATTTTTCACAGAATTTTAAAGTAGGACCCTCAAGTATCGCAAATTTTTAGAAGGGGGTCTGACATAAAAATTCTGTAAAAAAATAAAAAATCAAGTTATCACATTCCGCCTTGCGGCATTCTCTTCGTTATACAGTTTTTTCTCGAACGCAAAAAGAAAATCCAGGTTTGGTCGACCGAAAAAAAAGTAGCCTCGATTTTAGCCAAATGTCGAATTTTCGAAAAAAGTGAAAAATCATTTTTTGCGTTTTTCTCGTCGAATTTCCTCTTTTTCTGGCAAAAAACTGTGCTTTTCGGAATCAGCGGGAAATTTCCCATCGGATAGGGTCTTCAAATTTTCCAAAATCAAAATTTTTTTTTTCGCTAAAAACGTGAATTTTTTTAGCCAAGTTGCTCAGCCCAACAATCAAGATCCTCAGCCCAACAATCAAGTCGCATTTAAACCCAACGAGCCCTAATTTTCCCGAGCTTCAAGTCAGTCCCAGCAACTCGGCGCGCAAAAGAAACGCGCGGAGCTCGCACGAGGGGTGGCTCGAGACGTTCAATGAGACGCTTCGAGACTAATAAGCGGTTTCCCAGCCTTCGGGCGAGTTCCGCGCGGGCGGCGAGCGCGCACTCTTTACCTACTAAATTTACTTGAAGAGACCCCAGGCGTCCGCGCCGGCACTCGAGTTTATTTTCCACACAGCAATAACCACCACCCACTGTACGTACGACGGACACCGCCTTATCTCACCCTCGTTTCGACTTTTCACACACGCGATTTCACCTCACACAACACACGACGAAAATTGAGCACTTGTTTTATTTTTTATTTTTAATTATTTTTTGTTGCATTATATCAGAATCTCCCTGTGCGCACTTTTCACACACTCGAGTTAATTCACTGTATGAATTGGGATTTTTTTTTCTTTTTTACACAGAAGATTTTTGTAATCGTAATGAGATTTTTTTTCTACAGAATATTTCTGTAATCGTAATGAGATTTTTTTTCTACAGAATATTTCGGTAATTGTAATGAGATTTTTTTTTCTGCAGAAGATTTTTGTATTCGTAATGAGATTTTTTTTCTACAGAATATTTCTGTAATCGTAATGAGATTTTTTTTTGTACAGAATCGACACGTCGGATTGACCGTGAAAATTCCGTCCTCGCTCACGAAGCCTCAACGCATCCGCGGCAGCGACAACGAGAGACGCGAGATATCCACCCTCGTGTTTTTTTCTCTCCACCCTCGTCGCGCCCTCCGCCCTCGGATCGGCTCACTCGGTCGGCGCTAATCGCGAGGTCGAGCGGCGTATAATCGTGTCAACCGACGTCGATGATCCGTGTCCGATAACTCGGCGTTAATCGTCAGTCGTCACTCTGAGCTTTCGCTCAGTAATTTCGAGCCTCAGGGTCATCTCCTTTATTTCCAGTCGGGTCGACGATTTTTTTTACGCCTCGCTTTACGGTCTTCAAACGCTGAACATATATATTTTTTTCACCGTCTTAATCTTCTCAAGAGGGGAAACAAGCAACGTTGTTTCTGCTTTCGCCCCGCGGGCTCCTCGCGCGGAATTTCTCCACTCGTCAGTCCGAACTCGGAGCAAAAGCTGCTCCGAGCTCCTCGAGTTTCAGGGTCATCGCGGGGAAGGAAACTTGTTACCCCTTAATATTCCGTACGATAATTCCCGCCTCGTCTGTCAGCCACTCAGCCCGGCTTCGCGGGGGTCCCTCGTGACGAACTTTCGTCGCGGAATTTCCGTAGGCGAAATTTCGCCGCTGCGAGTCTCTGTATATAATGGATCGTGTATCCCACTGGGTGCCGCTGCCGTTGGATGTAATTCCGCGACGACGTCGCGCGTTTCGTTGCGGATGTCGCAATTAACCCAGATTCGTCGGCGGCCGAACGTTGATTAACGTCGCGCCTCGAAGACGTCGCCGAGTCGCGACGCGTTTTGACATAATCGAAGGCTCGAGGGACACGCGATCGAGGATCGATCTCGCGACCGACTGCCGCACGGCGGCGTCGTAAACGTCCGCGCGGTAAACGCCCTGTCCACCGGCTCGACGAGCCGGTGATGTCGGCCCAAAGTTAACTACTGTTGCGGCGTGTGCGACGCGTGCGGAGCGGACACGCCACGAGCGGTGAATTAAAAGCTGTGGGGATTTTCGTCAGCTCGGTTTTTTTTCTGGAGCAAGCGGAACTTTTTTTTTGTCGCACTAACCAGATTTTTTTTTCAGCTATTTTTTCCGCATCAAGCGGAATTTTTTTCGCACCGAGCGGAATTTTTTTCGCACCGAGCGGAATTTTTTCCGCACCGAGCAGAATTTTTTTCGCACCGAGCGAAATTTTTTCCGCACCAACCGGAATTTTCTTCTCCGCACTAACCGGAATTTTTCGTTCGAGTACTAAACAGAATTTTTTGTTCGATCACTAAGCAGAATTCTTTGTTCAAGCACTAAGCAGAATTTTTTGTTCAAGCACTAAGCACAATTTATTGTTCCACCACTAAGCGGAAAAAATCGCGCGCGGAGCGCGACGAGCCGCGTCGCCGGCGCCCATGACGAGCAACAGGATCAACGCAGCCGGAGACGCAAGGACGAGCCTTTAAAAACCGCTCCGCAGTCCAGCAGCAGCGAGCCCCATGAGCCCCTCGCCCTCTCTACCCCCGTCGCCGTCTCTCCGTCGCCGTCGTCGTCAGACAGGGTGCCGCGTCGTCGAGCGCCGCGAGAGCCACGTGTACGGCACTGCACACACCGCCGCCTCGCAGGAGTCTCGTGTGTAAAACGCCGCGGTGGTTGTCAACGCGCGACGTGCACGTTTTCCGCTCTCGCTGTACGACCGAATCACAAACCGATCGTCGGGTTTTGCGTTTCTCAAAACACTACAGATCGACGACAACACCAGACGGCACGAATCGCGGCTGCCGCGTGTCCCGCACTCGTCCGAACCAGTTCGAACGACTTTCCACGTATTCCGCAGCTCTCATAGCTCTCAATTTTGTTCCTCCCAACGATCCTCATCGCCCCGTCGTCTCTTCATCCCGCCCAACGTCGTTTCTCCCTCTCGCCGCTCTCGTTTTACGTGGTTCGCAACGCGATAACCGCCACAAACCACTACAAACTCGTTCTCACACGTTTTACGTGGTTCGCAACGCGACAACCGCCACAAACCACCACAAACTCGTTCTCACAGGTTTTACGTGGTTCGCAACGCGACAACCGCCACAAACCACTCCAAACTCGTTCTCACAGGTTTCACGTCGTCCACGCGGTCCGCGTTTTCGGCTCTCGCCGTGGCTCTGAATCCCAAAATAATCGTCGAGGGGTCGCTACACAAAACACTGGAGGAAGACGACAACACCAGACGGCACGAAGCGCGACTGCCGCGTGTCCCGCACTCGTCCGAACCAGTCCGAACGGCTCTCCGCGTATTCCCGACGTCTCAAAACACTCCTAATTTTTGTTACTCCTCCGATTCTCGTCGCCCCGTCGTCTCTCCATCCCGCTGTCTCAATATTGTTTCTCGTTTTCACGGGGTGATTTTGTTTTTTTTTTTCTTCGTATCCGCAGGAAAACTCGACGAGAGTGAAATCTCGCCTTCACGCGGGGCTCGCGCTACGACGCCCTGTCGTCGCGGGCGCGGGGTGAACGCACGACTTGCGGACGATCCACCCTCCGCCGCCTATCCACCTCCAGCCTCGCTCGGCTCTCTCCCACCGCGCGAACGCCGCGCCACCCCCGTCGATTCGACGAGGACACTACCACGACTGCGTCGTGCGCGCCGCCGCCGCCACCACCCAACCCCGCTTGTGTCGCCTCCGCAACGAGCATCAGCAGCCGGCTTCACGGACTGTACTGACGACCACTAGCGCCGCCGACGCCGCTTCCAGCAGGCAGCGGGAGAGAGAGAGAAACACACGACACGACGACCACCACGAGGAATTCGCCGTGTCCCGACGTCGACAGTGGTTCTCCGTTCGCGGAACGCGCGGACGACGCGGAACCGAAGCGGAGTCGCACGAAGGCGCTGGCTCGCTGTAAGTAATTCGGGCCGGCGAGGACGAGGACGACACGCGGCGAGGAATTGAGGGAGATGCGGAACAGGGAATTGAGGAACAGGAGGGAGGAAAGAGAGAGAGAGAGAGAGATATTTATTTTGTGCTCTATAAGCTTATCGTGTGATTTTTTTTAAGTAGCCATGAAAAAAAGAATCGACGAATAAAAAATTGGAGACGTGATAAACGATAGAAAATTACAAACGTAAGGGAGGAGGGAGGAATATAGGAGAGGAAGGGAGGAACAGGAGGGAGAGAAAGATAGAGAGAGATATTTATTTCGTGCTTTAAGCTCATCGTGTGATTATTATTATTATTATTATTATTATTATTTTTTATTTTTGTATAGCCATGATAAAAAACAATCGCTGAATCAAAAATTAGAGACATGAGAAACGATAAAAAATTACAAACATAAGGGAGGAATATTTATTTCGTGCTCTAAGCTTATTGTGCGATTGTTTTTTTTTTTTCATATAGCCATGGAGAAAACAATCGTGGAATCAAAAATTGCAGACATGATAAACGATAGAAAATTACAAACGTAAGGAAGGAGGGAGGAAGGGAAGCAGGAGGGAGAGAAAAAGAAAGAGAGAGGATTCCTGGTTAGGCGGAATCCGTCGGGGGGTGGAAGCGAGCGAGGAAAGTTCCGCGCCGAGCGGGGTGAGTCGACGAGCAGCGCTACCCTCGGCCGGAACGGCGGCGGCGGGAACTCCTGCCGATCGAAGCTCCGATTGGGTGGGAGTCGCTCTTGGTGGTGGTGGTGCTGCTGTGAAACGCGCGAGGCTTGTTTCACTGCGTGTACAGGAGGGAAGGAGAGAGAGAGAGACGGGGATGGCGAAATGGCAGACGAAGGGCGAACGACGAGGGGAGGAGGAGGCGGAAGGACGCGGGAGGAGATGGAGGAAGACAGAGGCGAGGACGAAGGAAGGAGATGAGGGAAAACACGCTCACTGGCGGCGACCACGCCATCGGCGACGGGTCTCGGGCGCTTTGCGCGCGGTGCCACGAGGTACGGGACTCGCGACGGGGCGGTTGGGATGGGCGACGGGGAGGAAAAAAATGTTAATATGGGATTTTTTTTTAAATAGCGAAACAAGAGGTTGTTATTTTTTTTTTTTTTTTTTTTTTTTTTAATGGGCAAAATGGAATTTGCGACGGGA
This sequence comes from Pimpla rufipes, assembly GCA_963932165.1. Lineage (NCBI taxonomy): Eukaryota > Metazoa > Arthropoda > Insecta > Hymenoptera > Ichneumonidae > Pimpla > Pimpla rufipes. The sequence continues at coordinate 21,988,696 of OZ010637.1, forward strand.
CGGATGAGATGGGCGAGGGAAAAAAAATTAATTCGTGGATTTTCGAAAAATAGCGAAACTGCATTTTCTTTTTTTTTTTTTTTTTTTTTTTTTTTTGCGGAATATTGAATCAAATATTGGGAAACTCCGTTTCGCTCCGTCGCTGTTGAGACTGATCTCATCCCGATTTATCGCACGCAGTGCCGGACAAAATCTATTTCATCAGACCGCCCATAGAACAAATTACTGGCTTCAGACTCGGCAATCCCGGGGCTAATGAGTCTCGGAAATGAATAACCATCCGCCTCCGCGTTTCGCCGGCCTTTCTTTGCCCGTTTTTTTTTTCGCAAACCCGGTTAGGAGAATCTTGCGCAACGACGCGAGTGACTCGTCATTATATTCAAACTTCGCAATTTGCGTTTACTTCTTCATGGACGTCATTTTTTCCGTCTCCAGTTTTTGCGTTCGCTCGCCAAAAATCCGAGGACGAATAAATATAAATAGTACTTAATTTATATTTATAAAAGAATTTTTTGTTGGTATTTATATTTAATATAAAAGATTTTTTTTTGTATTTATATTTAATATAAATTTTTATTTTTGTGCTAGTAAATATAAATTCAGCCCAATTTATATTTATTCGCAAACCTACGATTTTTTTTTTTTTTTTCGCTGTGTAAAAAAATAGATGACGCGAAAAGTAAAATTGATCGCGACGCGCGCATTTTGCGAAACGCTCGCGCGTCAATTTTATCGCGTGGGGAATAATCTCAAAAGCGAAAGATTCGAGTAGCGAACGATGTGGCGCGATCGACGCGCGATCGAATCTGACCGCACGGTTACCGAGTGCATCGGACGGGCCGGGCAGGCCACGATTCTTCCCGTGGAGAATTTGTTCGCTCGCACGTCGATACCAATGATAAATACACGAGCGCGGCTTCCGATGCACCGCGCGCGCCACGCCAGATATCCAATATACTGACGGCGGTGGAGCAGCGCTGGGCACGGAGAAATTCCGATGCTTCGCGCGCGCCCCCGGGGAATAAGTGAAAACGGTCGAAACAGATCAGACGGGACGGGTGTCGCAACTATCCGCTGCCCTGTGACGTGGGTATCGGACGAAAATGACATCCTAAACGGCTGCACTTGCGGACGTTTAACTCTGTCGAGCTTTGCAACTTTTTAATCATCTCACCGGGGGAGCTACGGAAGCCTTTATCAACTTCGTAGGAGTCTGAAAATATAATTTACAAAATTTGTTGGCGATGGATGTTTGACGAATTAAGTAGTGAAAATTCCCCAGCTTAATTATTAATATTGTTTCTTGAAAAAAAAAAAAAAAAAAAAAAAAAAAAAAAAAAAAGTTTTCAGCACCGGACCGAGCGGATCATCCACGATGACAAAATTAAAAAATGTATTTATAACTTCACAAATTTTAGAAATCTGAAAATGTCATTTACAAATTTTAGGAACTTAAAAATTTATTTACAAATTTTAAGAATCTAAAAATTTATTTACAAATTGTAGAAATCTAAACATTTATTTACAAATTTTAGAAATCTAAAAATTTATTTACAAATTTTAGAAATCTAAAAATTTATTTACTAATTTTAGAAATCTAAAAATTTATTTACCAATTTTAGAAATCTAAACATTTATTTACAAATTTTAGAAATCTACAAAATTTATTAGAAATTTTAGAAACCTAAAAATGTATTTATAAATCTTAGAAATCTAAAAATGATTTACAAGTTCTAGAAATCTAACAATTATTTACGTTTTAGAAACCTAAAAAATTATTTACAAATTTTAGAAATCTAAAAAAATTACTATTTCTAGAAATCTAAAAATGTCGTTTACAAAATCGATTAATAGACATTTGAAGAATTAAATAATTAAAGTTCCCCAGCCTAATTATGAATATTGTGTCTCGAAACCCAAAAAAAAGAAAAAAAAAAATGTTAGTTTGCACCGGACCGAGCGGATCACCCGCGATGATTCCCTTCGAGGCCTCGCGTCAAGATATCGAGTTGTCCTAGACCTTCGTGTTTGCCGTCGACCTCGCGACGCGGTAGCTTTACTTAGCCTGCTCTTGGTGCACTTGTTCTCGCGCGGCCCCATTACCCGACGCGGCGACCGCGCGCACCGGGTTTCGCGAACCTCGTGCACTCCAGGGCGCCAATGACCTCGTCCGCCTCCACCCCCTCTGGCCTCGCGAGCGCCGCCACCCTCGTCCTTCACCCTCCGGCTCGCGCGTTTTCTCTCCCTCGGCCACTCGGCGCCCTCGATGCCTCGACACACCCTACGGCCCTACGGCGCAGCCGAGTTGTCGCCAAGTGGAAATAAGCAGAGAGGCGCCCATCGAGCCTCGAATCCCTGCAACCCTGACCCGAACCTCCCTCAACTTTTATCGCTCGCTCGAGGGACGAAAATTGCGAAAAATACAAATCTGGTTACGTGTGTGTTTATATCACTGCGCGACGATATTTCATTCGTTCTGTTTTTCTTCCCCACGAGCAAATGGAAAATTGAACCGCCGAAACGTCCCCGTGGGCTGAGGTGAATTATTACACCTATTTTAATGCACCACGATTTTATTTGAATCAATGAAAATTCATTTGTATTAAATAAATCCTATCAGCTTGGTGATTAAAAATGTTTGCTTCTTGGAACGAAAATACAATTATTCGTTCAGATGACGATAAATTAGGATTCATTCGACTCTAAGTGATTTTAATAAAAATTAAGGAATATTTTAAGAAAAATTAGAGAATATTTTTATTGAAATCAAAGAATATTTTTATTAAATTCAAAGAATATTTTTATTGAAATCAGAGAATATTTTTAATTAAATTCAAAGAATATTTTTATTGAAATCAAAGAATATTTTTATTGAAATCAAAGAATATTTTTATTGAAATCGAAGAATATTTTAATTAAATTCAAAGAATATTTTAATAAAAATCCCAGAGTATTAAGAATATTCTATTGGATTTTAATGACCTTTTATTCGTTTCAGATGGTCCCCACGCCGGATTCGAATAAACCCGTTCCCCGAGCGCGCAACGATGACGAACGATCTTGCGTTACGTACAGCGTATCCTGTAGCAACGCACCGATGAACCATGAAATGGCTTAGCCACGCGAGCGTTGGCTCTTACTCTCCGAGGGCCGCCGCGCTGATGTAGACCCCGACGATCGTCCGGCCGAGCCTCGAGACGGGTGAGCACGTTTTATGAGAAGAAATAAAAAAAAGCCGATAGCAGGAGAAAAAGATTAATCGTGAGGCTCGCGAAAAATTCAAAACGACTTCTCGTTTCGGGGAAAAATGTCTCGATTCGGGGGAAAAAAAATTCAAATTCTCACGTAAAAAACAATTCAATTTCTCACGTAAAAAAAATTCAAATTCTCACGTAAAAAAATTCAATTTCTCACGTAAAAAAATTCAAATTCTCACGTAAAAAAAATTCAAATTCTCACATAAAAAAATTCAATTTCTCACGTAAAAAAATTCAAATTCTCACGTAAAAAAATTGAAAAACTCACGTTGATAGACTCGAGAAAAATCGTCGAAGTGACCCAAAGTTCTCGAAATGACGACGATGAGTTTCGACTTGAGCGTCCTAAACGCTCAGCCTTCGGGAAGTCGAAGCGGAATTTGCAGCAGAAAACGCGAGAACCCCCTGGAAGATAAAGAAACGGAGAGTCCGTCGTTGGGGGGGTTTTCGAGACCGAAACGGAAAACTCGTTAGATCCGGAAGGAAGCGGGGGAGGACCGAGTCGCCGGAAGTGGTTACTCCGTGGGACCCGGCGATCTCTTCGCCGGACAGAGCGACGGCGGCAGAGGAAGAAGCTGGAGCCAGAAGAGGAGCGAGAGGCGAGCGAGAGAAAAAGCCGAAGGGACGCGCGATGCGCCAGCCAGGACGAAAGTGGATATACGTGTGGGCGGTTTGTACGAAGAGACAGCGGGAACGGGGAGCGCGAATATATTGTCTGGTGGAGAGAGAGAGAGAAAAGGGCTGGAGCTCGAGTCCCCGAAGAGAAGCGTTTCGGTTGCCTTGTGTACGTCGTGCCCGAGGTCGGGAACCGCGAGGAGAACTTTTATGCAGCTTGCTGCTTGGCACACCGCATCGTCTTGGTTTCGCCTGCGCCACTCGTCGACCAATAAAGTTTTCGGCCAAGGAAAATATGAGCCGAGCTTCGGCGGAAGTTAAATAAAGCGAAAAGGCGAAAGAAAGCTTCGCGCTGGCCGGCAATGATCAACGGTTAACGCTGGCCTCGCGGACCGAATGCTACTGAATGTTACTATAAGAAATGAACCAAAAGGGCCAGCATTCCAGCGTCGAGCCAAAAACACGCCGGTCCCGCTGCTGAGCCAATTGTGAAACCCTACGAGGGACGTAAAACGACAACCCAAAAGACCTCGGTAACTTTTACGCAGCTTTTACGCGAAAACTTTTAAGTTTTGGTCGACTTTGGTGGCGACTTTGGAAGGAAAATATGAGCCGAGCTTCGGCGACAGCTAAATAAAACAGAGAAGCGAAATTGAGCTTCAAGATGAATGGTTAATGTTGGCCCTGCGTACCGAATACAACTATCGGAACAGAATCAGATCGGGGGAAAAAAAGTGGTTCACAGTATTAGATTTAAAAGATGGATGTAGTCTATTCAAGAAATCCGAAAAGATGGATATTGGCAGCTAACGTTTGATAAAAAAAAAAAACACTAGACTTTGCGCGTACCGAACGCAACTATAAGTGCCGAACCAAAAGAGCCGGCATTCGAAATTCTGGCGAAAAACACGCCAGTCCGTCTGCCATTGTCGCGCCATTACCGAGTCTCCGTTCGCCCGCCGTCTGCCGGTCCAATTGTGAAACCCTACGTGGGACGTAAAACGAAAACTCAAAAGACTCCGGTATCGCGCGTAGACTGCGGAGTGCAGAGGCGCAAATGGAGGAGAAAGCCGGGTACGCCGGGTAGGCCGGGAGAGGAGAGAGAAAAGAACGAGACACGTGGGATGCGCGAGACGCCGGAGCATCCAGCAGCCCTCAACCCGTTGTCAACCCTCGGCCGAGCTATCGGCGCATCGCACTTCGAGCAGCCTCCTCGCGGCGTCTCCTCCACGTCGCCTATGTTTCTCTATTTCCCCTCGCGTCGCTTCCTCTTCTCGCTCCTCTCGCGTCTTCGTCGCGGGAATCGCGTGCGAACGCTATTCAACTTTCGAGCCCTCGCGCCCTCATCGCTCTTTCTCTGTCTTTCTTTCTCTTTCTTTCTTTTTCTCTGTCTTTCTTTCTCTTTCTCTGTCTTTCTTTCTTTTTCTCTGTCTTTCTTTCGCTTTCTCTGTCTTTCTTTCTCTTTCTCTGTCTTTCTTTCTCTTTCTTTCTCTGTGTTTCTCTTTCTTTCTCTTTCTTTCTCGCTCTTTGTGTTCCTTCGCCTCGCGACTACCCCCGAAGGTCTAAATATGCGAGCGTCTACCCCGCCCTCGCGTCACAAACTTTTCTACCCCTTGCGACGCGGACCGCGGCCGCCTGCAGCGACCCTCGAGCCGCCACGCTGAAAATCACCACTGGACTCGAGTGGCGAACACGCGTTTCGAAGGGACGGATAAGCGTGAGGGACTCGCGCATCGGCGACGAGGGGCGCAACACTGTCCAGGAACAATATACCGGGCGCGCGATGTGTGTGTACGGGACGTTCCGTGTCGGCTTGAATGCAACTCTTTTTTTTTAAAGAAAGTAAAGTGAAGGAAAGGAAAGAAGTAAAATAAAATAAAGATAAGTAAAGTACAGAAGAAGTAAAATAAAATAAAATAAAGATAAGTAAAGTACAGAAAAAATAAAATAAAATAAAATAAAGATAAGTAAAGTACAGAAAAAGTAAAATAAAATAAAATAAAGATAAGTAAAGTACAGAAAAAATAAAATAAAATAAAATAAAGATAAGTAAAGTACAGAAGAAGTAAAATAAAATAAAATAAAGATAAGTAAAGTACAGAAGACGTAAAATAAAAAAAAGAAAGTAAAGTAAAAAATAAGCAAAGGAAAGAAGGAGAAAAATAAAAAAAAATATTTTTTATTTTTTTACTTTAGTAAAGTAAAAAAGAAGTGACGTAAAGAAGGAGAAAAATAAAATAAAATAAAATAAAGTAAAGTAACTTGAAACTTTATCCACTGCGAGAAAAATCTGATATCGGTTGCCTTAATAAATATGGTTATTATCAGCTATGATTATCAGCTATTATTATCAGCTGTGATTTCTGGCTACAGTGAGACAAAAATTCGAGGGAGTCAAACGAATTTAAAACGATCCGACTGACTTCAAATTCGTATTATTTGCCGTGAATTAAACTCTCCCCGAGTCTTCGCGATTCAGCTGTCGCAAAGTCAATTTCGCGAGACGCAATCTTGAAACATCGGCCGTTTTCCAGGCGCCGCGCGAAATCTCGTAATATCAATCGGAGCAATCGGTACGTCAACTTTCACGTCGTCGCCTCTGCGCACGTCCGCGCGTCGCATTCACAAACAATGCGACGACGACGCGAGTTTATCGAAGCCAATAACTAGTGAAAGGAATTGGCGAGAGAGAGAAGCTGCGAGAATTGAATGAAGTAACCCTTGCCGGAAGCGAAAACGCAATCGGGTCTTCGCTCTCGTTCCGTTCGCGTTCCGCGCGCCTCTTCGCGAAGCTTCGTTAAATTGCGTCGAGGTGGAAATCGGGAGGAAGCGAAAATAGACGCGAGAGACGCGATTGGTTGGCTCGCGAAGGGCAACCGAATAATAGCGACTTTAATTTGTTTCGTCGATTCGACGAAAAGAATTTGATTGTGAAACGTCGGAGGATAAATGACGCTCTTTGTTTTTACGCTCGCTCGATTGAAGCTTCGTTGGAGTCTGCGAATTGTGATTACTCGAGTCTCTCAAACTGTTCGCGGAATTTTTTCTTGGCTAATTAAATTTTTTTCACAGAGGGGCAAAATTTGCTGCACTCGATTTTTTCATCGCACTTGTATTGTAATTTATTACACCAATTTGAGAGGCAAAATCAACAAACCGATACAACAATTTTCTGGTGAAATAGTAAATTAATTCTGCAAAGTTTTGTCGGATTTTTAAGCATTTTGAAAAAATGCTTTTTCTAAAAATTATATTTTTTCCACGCAAATTTTACAGAGGGTAAAAATTTGCTGCACTCTATTTTTTAATCGCACCTGTGTTTTATTTTATTACACCAATTCGGGAGTCAAAATCCTCAAACCGATACCACAATTTTTTAGCGAAACAGTGAATTAAGTCTTCAAAATTTTGTGGGATTTTAAAGCATTTTAGAAAAACGCAGCCCGTTGAAGGGTTATTTCAGAGTGCCGGCTGGTGTGGAAAAAAAAAAGATTATCGATCGCGTACACGAATAATCCTTTCGTCTAGCTGCTCTTCGTTGGAAGTAATTACGCTCATACCATTATTCGAGCGTATTATACGTACACCGATATCTTATCCCGGCGATGCTGTAATCCAGCTGCGGCAGCCGGAGCAGCAGCGGCAGCAGCAGCAGCAGCAGCATCCCCGTTATCATATCGGTTTTCCGATACCATCAACGTCATTCCGCTATTCTTCGCCGCCGCAAAGAGTGATTGATCACCCCACCGAGATATCAGAATGTATTATATATATTATACCGTTGTCGCGCGCCCGTTCGAAACGCTATCTCCGCGTCTCGACGTCCTCCATCACGTTTGAATCGCGCTCAATTGACTGATTTATTTCAGCCCATCGAAAGGGCCTCGCGGTATATTCCACGAATTACCGACGGCGAACAAACATCGGATAACGCGGTGAAAAAAAAAAAAACGGTATCTCTATGAAATACTAGCATCGTGCTAAAATGATTCAATGTGCTCCACACTCTGGTGGTCGACCAGAATATTTGCAAAATTAATACACGTATCGGAAATTATTTTGCGGATATCGTGTTTTAAATTATACAGATGTGTCGTAAAATGCCGATAATCAATTACATCGTTTGTGTGGCAAATTTAATGTCTGCGGGAGATATTTTTGTGCATTTTTTATCAGGGAATTTATTAGTTAGACATTTTTTTTTTCGTGAGAGTTTTTTTTACATTTTTTAACAAGGAATTTATTAGTTAGAAATGGATGTTTGCATGAGATTTTTTGTACATTTTTAAGAAGGAATTTATTAGATAGACATTTTTGTTTGCAAGAGATTTTTTTTACATTTTTTAACAAGGAATTTATGAGGTCGACATTTTTCTTTGCAAGAGATTTTTTTCTACATTTTTTAACAAGGAATTTATTAGTTAGAAATGTTTGTTTGCGATTTAACGTACGCGGTATCCGCAAAAAAAAAACGTCCCGCACTGTGTATTAATTTCAAAGAAAAATTGCCAACAGTACGCGGATTTTCTCTGGAAGGAACGGAGCGAATGCTTTGAAACTGGGGTTTAATTGTAGGCGAATAACTCGGCTTTAGAATGAAAAAAGTTTGAACCGCCCGGCGCTTAATAGTCGCTCCTCGAGAAGTCTCTTATTACGATCGGAAAAATCGTACTTTTTCTTCCCAAGAAAATCGGTCTCCGCGTAACTCCCGCGGAGTTTTTATCGCTCACGACGGTAACTTCACTTAGAGCTATGCGTACCGTCGATATATATAAGAAGTCCCTCGAGTCCGAAACGCCTCTCGGGCACTCGGAAAAATCGTCGATGCTATGAGTGACAACTATTCATTCCGAGCGGCTGCACGGAGAATTCTTTTTTCGCTCTCTCTCGTCTCGATGAAATATTTGCGTTAATGGACGTATTTATTTGAATAAATGAAAATTCAATTGACTAAATAGAGTGACGTTCGGCTCCTCATTTAATGATAAAAATTGATCGACTCGTCACCACCGAATTTTAATAAAAATTAGTACGAAATCCGCGTAACCCAACCAGAGTTGTAAATCCTAATTAATTCCGCATTTTCAATAAATGCGGAATTAAATAATAATCCGCATTTTCAAAAAAAAAAAAAAAAAAAAATCCGAGTAATTGCGAAGAAAATCGAAAATTACCGTGAAATTTTATTGAGAATAAATCTTCTTTACAGCCATTAAAAAAATGTCATATTATTTTATAATTACTCCGTGTTGCTATTATTAGTTAATAATTACCAAGCCAATTGTGCCATCGATCTCTGAAATAATTTATTGATTTGCAGCTCCGGATCCATCCAGCCCCGGGTTACGAATTTGCCGTCTCCATGTCCAGGACACGCGAATACGGAAGCTCGGCGTCAGAATTTGACGAGGCAATTAAGACGGACCATCACCCTCTCGTCCGTCTCTCCATCGGCGTGTCGATCCACCCGGCCTCCACGCTCCCTTTGAGGGGCGCAGTGGACCCACTAAATCGCCTACGGCCACCACAGACGGCAAACGCTGCGGGCGGACGTTTCGGATTCGCGTGAGTTAAGTTGGATCGCAATAATTTTCAATAAATGGGACTGCGCAGTCCGGGCGGAAAGTTCGGCCAACCGCGAAGGACGGAGAAGGGAAAGGATCTCGTCTCTCCGGTTTCTCGCTTTTTTTTTTCTTCTCTTTTTTCTCGACGTTTTTCGCTTTTTTTTCTTCTCTTTTGATTCCATGTTTTACGCTTTTCTTTCTTCTCTTTTTTCTCGATGTTTTACGCTTTTTTTTCTTCTCTTTTTTCGTTCTTTTTTTTTCTTCTCTTTTTTTTTTGCCTCTGGACACTCGAACTATATTTCACCGAGGGATCATGAATTTTTCTCCGTCTCTCCTGGAAAACGCGACGCCTATTCCCGGCCACCGTCGTCCGCGGATCCTCAACGGCCGAAAGATAAACGAGATAAATCGAGAACCGATGCTGCGGCTGGAGCACACAACGCGCTCCACTCCACCTTTGTACCGCGCGCAAACGGAGCTCTCGTGTGTGCGCAAAGTGCAGCCCTTGGTAAGTCTATTTCCGCTGGATATTGCGAAATGCACTTTCCTGTGTGCTCGCGGCCCGGTCTTCGTGGCCCCCCCGTCAACGTAAACTTCGCGGGCGAACCGGTCGAGGAGCTCGCGATACTTCCGGCGAGTTTATTAGATTCTCCGCGTACGACGTATTTGGTTGGTCGTCGGTTCAAAAAATTATTTGACCGGTATTGAAGACGCGGGGCGAATTTTAAAACCTATTTTTTATTTGTCTCTATCAGGGTGTTTGAAAAAAATGATTTTTTTATGGTTCTTCCACCATGTCGAAGTGTAGATTTTGATCTTGAAGTAATTGTTGCAATTGGACCAAAATGGCAAAAAAAAAAAATCGAAGAGGTTTGCTTAAAGCTCGAAACCAATAATTTTAGGGTGTGGAAGAAGCATAAAAAAGAGATTTTTGTTCCCAATCTTATTAAAAAGATTTTTTTTTCCAAGTACTTAAAACAAGGAAAAAATATTGTTTTCAATGTATAAAAACACCTCGCAAAAGGCGGACGCTGAAAATTGAGTTTTGGATGCGCCACATTTTTTAGCTACAAACTCCTCTTTGAATTTTTTCTAAGGTTTATTTCAAGATCGAAATCTACACTTTGACGTGTTGAGAGAAGCATTTAATTTTTTTTTTTTTGTCAACCACCCTCTGCTTATTTTTTTTTACTTTTTTTTTGTAACTCAATAGAGACAAAAAATTCGTCGCAAAAAAGGCCAACGTAGTCCCCGCTAAACCGACGAAAAGTTTGTGTACCCCGGGCGGGTGGAAACTTTTTCGCGGGAGCACGGGAAAAAAGGCTCATCTTGGTTTTAAAGTCGTCGTCTCGGGCGGTCCGGTCGCGAGCGGATCGTCGCGACGACGCGGCGATTAAAGTGGATGCTGCATGGCAGGCGAGGCAGGATGGCGACGAGGAAGGGAGCGGATTAAAGCGGACGTACTTTGGAGTTTCGGGGGCTGCGCGCGCGCGCGTCCAGCGAGGGAATAGTCCGAGGGAGAGGGCTGTGAATTATACACTCGGCTCTCGGCCGATGGAGCCGCGAGCGAGAAATAAACTCGGCTTTGTCGATTGTTCGCGTTATTTCCGCCCGAGTATCGTTAATCACAGAGAGAGAGAGAGAGAGAGAGAATCCGTTTTGTTTTCGCGCTGGTTTGACTAATTTTTGCGCGCGCAGCTCCGCGGACGGACATCGGGGACGCCCGAATGAGAAGCAAAAGCAAAATCAATCTCTCTCTCTCTTTCTCTTTTCCGTTCGCCACGCGGTCGCTGTATCTATCATCCGGCGGTTATACGGCGCTGCGGATTAATTGGCCGTTCGTGCCGGGCGGAAAGTTTCACCTGGAGAGCCTGTAATTAATACGGAATCCCATGTGCGCCGCTCCGAATGCCGCGAATTTCGCCCTCGCCAGGCTTACTGCGTATAACTCGTTTGCATATGTCAGATACACGATGCACGATGCGCGCGACGCCTGCGATGCGAGACGCGAAAAGGATTCGTCTTTTATGCAGATTAATTGAATGCCGGGTATGGATTTTCGATGCTGAATGCGATCGATGGAGGGAAAGACGAAAATTCGAGGCGAGCAGGTTTTATTTTAATATATTTCGAAGAAATTTTGCGCAGGGAAGTTTTGTAAAAAAAATTATTTTCAGTGGAAAAGAATCACATTATATGCATTATATAGGAGGCGCCTTTTTTGAATGAATAGTCATTGCATGAGTTAAAAATTCAGCACTTGGGAAATTTAGCTTATGGAATGAGTTTTTTTCCAGGGTGTGAATTTCACACATTTTTAAACATTTTTTTACATTTTTAAATATTTTTAGACATTTTAAAACATTTTCCAACATTTTTAAACATGTTTAAACATAAAATATCACAAGGAAGTTTTCCAAAAAGCATAAGTTTGCCGCAAAACTGAGGATATTTTCCGCGAAAAAGAATCGCATTATTATCGCCGGTACCGCGAAACCGAAAAACCGTGGCCAGTACATCGGCGTTCGAGGCTTCTCGCGTTCTGAATTTTCCGCAGTCGGGCCGCGCGCTGTCTGTGTGGTTCTTTCGTCCAGCGCGCCCCGTCTGTTTGCTTAGCCGGCGCCCGGGACAGCCCTTGTGAATTCACATATTACCGGGCGCGGCCAAGTCGGGACGCGGAATTTTTAATTAAAAATTAACGTGCATTACAAAAGGGGGATAAAAGCGCGCGGAGAGTCGTTTTTCAATGCGAGACTTCAGACGCGCGAAAAACGCCCGCGCGCGATATGTAAATAATATTGTTGGGCCATTGTTGATTTTTCAGTGATTTCGGGCGTTTTTTCCACTGATTATCGGACGGTCTTTGCGCTCCGGAATTGAGTGTCAAAAGAGCGGTGAAAAATTCGGGAGAGCCGACGAAAATTCAGAGCACTCCACGACGACAATGGCGAGTCCGTCGCTTGATTGCGAGAACCATTTTGCCGCATTGTGCGGGGTCGAATGCCGTCGATGCGCCTATGGAACGATACGTTACGGTGTATCGTATGGCGAATTTTTTTTTTTTTTTTTTTTTTTTTGCCCCTCGATATGCGAGGCGGGACCCGAGCGAAAACCCTACGGTTTTCAAGATCGTTACGCGGTGGCCGCGGCTAATGGCTCCATGTGCACCACACAGGTGCGCCGATACGTGTAATTCTCATAGATTCGCGAACCGCGCGCGCCTCTGCCGGGTATTTTCGTAATTGAGGCGCGCAGTTAGCGCAGTTTGACGCAGGATCGTTGGCCGAGTATAAAAGTATCAGCCTCGAATGTTGTGTACGCTGGAACATTTTGCAACAAGGCGGCGAGTTGGTGCGACCGACCGTTGGTGGAGGTTTTATTAAAACCCTTTTAAGCACTGTGACTAGGGGGTTTCAACAGATTTTTTTTTATGTTTCTGACAAAACACGTCAGAGTGTAGATTTTGATCTGGAAGTAAATTTTGAAAAAAGGCGACTCAGGCTAAAATTTATAATTGGAGTTTTATTGTCTTATACCTTTGCGAGGTGTTTTTGTAGATTGAAAATAATATATTTATGGGGTAGGAACCTTTTTCCTTATTTGAAGTAATTGGAAAAAAAACAAAAATTGTTTCGTGTTTTTTTTTTTTTCAATAATGTTGACAAAAAATGTTTATGCTTCTTCCACACTCGAAACTAACTTTAAATTTTTATTTTTTAAATTTTAATTTAATTTTAAATAAATAACAAATTTTATTAATTTTTTTTTTTTTAGCTAACCTCTTAGATTTGTTTGCCATTGTCGCCATATTGCAAGCATTACTTCAAGACCAAAATCTACACTTTGACATGATGAAAAAAACCACAAAAAAGTTATTTTTTTTTTATACATCCGAATGTCACCTATTTCCATTCTGTTTTCAATAACAATTTTGAAACCAGACACCAAATTTCAATTATACGAATTTCAATCATACGTAAGAAAAAATGTGGTCTTCACGCATCAAAAATTAATCACGCGCCTATCAAATCAATTGTCACACGTATTTAAAAAAATAAATGTGACTCCGACTGACATTCCAGCGACAAGACCGAGAAAATAATGCCGTCCCTTTGTGCCTGCGAACGGTATATATTTTCAGTTCGTAAATTTATGCGCGCGAAGAAAGGCGTGTGTAAAATCCGCGGACGGCCGGCGCATATATCCACGGTGCATAAATATATGTATACGTCGGATGCGTTCCCGGCGGGTTACCTCAGTCGTTCAAAGCGCCGAGAGTTCACCTTCCGTGTCGCGGCCGCCCCGGCTACTGTATTTCAGAAGTTGCATAACGCTCGGATATCTGCCGGGGAAGCCGGAGTCGAGCCGCACGTTATACACGTGCCTCGCGACCGCATTTCAACGGACCGCGGTGGAAAGCTCGACGTTTCATTCCGCGGCCCTCGTATCCCCCGTATTATAGAGTTTTCGCGGAACCCCACTTTTGCTAATGAATATTTCGAGGGTCCGCCGCCCGGTATCTCCCGGGGCCCCCCGTGTTTCCTGCATTCCGCTGTCGCGAGGATCCCACGTGGCCAACATCTTTCGGCGACGTCAGGCAATTTTGCGCTGGCGTTGCGCGACGTTTCCGCAATTTTGTGGCCAATCGGAGGTGACTATTTTTTTAAATATTGGCTCACATTACTCCCCGTTAAAATCGTTAATTATTAATTGCGTAAGGCAATAAATAAAAAAAATGCTACGATAAAAAAAATGCCTTGCGATAATAGTAAAATGAATGCAATATATTAGCCAAGACACCAAGTTTTTTTTATAACAAAACATATACTGACGAGTTTCACTTAGCTAATGAATCGCATTTGTTTTAATATTTTTTAAAGGAATGTTTTTTTGTCATGGTCTTTTTTTTATTTGCATTATTAATTACAAAACGCGGCCAAATTTTTAATGACACTCCAAGTTTTTTATAACAAAACAAATCTATCAACCAACAAAAAAATCTACCAACGAGTGTTATTTTAGTGAAGCTAATAAGGCTTATTTTAATAAGGCTAATTATTACATATGTTGCATTTATTTCAATATTTCCTGAAGGCATTTTTTTTAATCACCTAATTTTTTATTTACATTATTAATCACAAAACCCAATTGTACCGTAAACTTTATTTCCCCCAGATATTCCCTTATCCGCAAACTCCGTCGGCAACGTCGTTAATTTGCGGCATCCCTCGCAGCGCGACTCCGATGATCCGGGGAGGGGGGGGGGGGGGGGGGGGGCGGGAGTAAAAACGGATTCGCGTATTTCCGTAGCGCGGGGCGTCTGCTGCTCCGGGGTGGCATCGTGGCCCGGGGGCGCTCTCAGCGCGCCGGGGCGGCATTATTACGCGCCTTATGCGACGAGCAAATAAAACTTCTCGCTGCGTCAATACGAGAAGAAGGAGCGTCTGGGAGGGCGGAGGATTTGTGGGACGTTTGAAGACGGCTGCTCAAAGACGTTTTGCGACGACGAGCGGCGCAAACGGCGAAGAAAGAGAGGCCACTCGATGTGGCCCTCGGTCGGGTCCGACAAAGACGTGTGGACGACTCGTCGACGCTGAATTGCAGGAAATCACAGCGACTGCCGCCCGGGGCGATAAATATATCACTTTCCCCCCGATGAAACCGAATAACGCCGCGGCTATCGAATTTGGACGAGGCGGCAAAGAAGCTGAGGATTTGATGACAACGCGACGACTTTTATTTGATTCCCGCGGTTTCCTCCGTTTCCGCGCGTTAGTGGAAACGGAGGATTTTTTTTTGTGTTTCTGACAAAACACGTCAGAGTGTAGATTTTTATCTTGAAGTCAATTTTGAAAAAGAGCGACACAGGCGAAAATTTCTAATTGGAGTTTTATTGTCTTACCTTTGCGAGGTGTTTTTGTAAATTGAAAACAATATTTTTACGGGGTAGGAACTTTTTTTCCTTATTTTAAGAACTCGAAAAAAAAAATATATTGTTGCGTGTTTTTTTTTTCTTTTCGATGAGGTTGGCAAAAAAAATGTTTATGCTTCTTCCACACTCGAAACTAACTTTTAATTCAAATTTTTTTAATTTTTTAATTTTAATTTAATTTTAAATTAATAAAAAAAATTAATTATTTTTATTTTGATTTTTTGATTTTAATTTTTATTTAATTTTAAATGAATAAAAAAATGTAATTAAATTTTTTTTATTTTTTATTTTTTAGTAAACCTATTAGATTTTTTTGCCATTGTCGCCATAATGCAAGGATTACTTTAAGATCGAAATCTATACAGTTGCAGGAAATCACAGCGACTGCCGCCCGGGGCGATAAATATATCACTTTCCCCGATGAAACCGAATAACGCCTATCCGGCTCTCGGATTTGGACGAGGCGGCAAAGAAGCTGAGGATTTGATGACAACGCGACGCTTTTATTTGATTCCCTCGGTTTCCTCCGTTTCCGCGCGTTAGTGGAAACGGAGCCAACGCGTTATACTCAAATTGCCTCGTGTATCGTAATGGGGCTCGCGGGGGGCGCATCGACGCTGTTCAATTACCATTTGGGTCCGGGAATCGAGTGCCTTATGATCAGTCGTAGTGACCAGTCGATGGACGGACCGACGGGGGCTACAGGTGACCAAATTTGTCGCGACAACCGATTAATTAGTTGTGACACCCGATTGGCTTGATCACGACGCCTAATTAGGTAGTCGGAACAACCGACTAATCGGAGTTGGGGATTCATAAATATTTTGGGAATAAAGTTGATGGTATGATTGGGTTTGTAATTAGTAATTAAACGCATGATAAGTTGTGTGGTTAATTAATAATTACAAGAATTGAAAAAATAATGTTTTTTCTCAATTAATTAATTTGTTGGCCCAACCGACTCATTTTTCGGTCCAGCCAACAATTTTTTTTTGGTGCAATGAAGACTAATCGGAGTTGTCAATTCCTAAATCTTTTAGGAATAAAGTTAATGATGCTATTGGGTTTGTAATTATTAATTAATCGCACAACAAATTTTGTGGCTAATTATTAATTACAAAAACTGAACAAAATAATTTTGTTCCCTCAATCAACAAATTTTCTGGCCCATCGGACGAATTTTTCGGTCCAACCAACCAATTATTTTTCTCCGTGCGATGAAGACTAAATAATTTATTTCTACCTGACGCGTTGAGAAATCATCGAGCAGTTGAAGGTTTCCCGCTGCTGATTTTCCTAAATCAACACCGTCATTAGCACAGCTTTACTTACCTTTCTTTGACCGCGCGCGCTGAAAGACAGATTAATGTTTTCCCAGGCCATCCCTGAAATCCCGTATTGACCGTACCGGCGGCATAATAACGCGGTTACATCGGCTATCGCATCGATCCCTCGCCAGTGGCGGCCCGTGTTAATGCTTACCTTGCCGGAGCCCCGAGTGTTGCAGAGCAGAACCCCCGCGGCGTGGATTCTGTACTCCTTGTCGAGTTGCTCGTGTTGACCCTGGATTTTCCTGGAATTCAAAGAGACCGGACGGTGCTCAACGTCAAAATCCACAACACGCGGTACGAGACCTTCCAGGTCAAATTATATCTTAGCGCGCGTGCGAAAAAATTCGTATTCGCCAACGAGAATAAAATAAGTAAAATAAACAGAGAGAAAAAAATAAATAAAATAAACAGAGGGAATAAAATAAATAAAATAAATAGAGAGAATAAAATAAATAAATTAAATAGAGAGAATAAAATAAATAATATAAATAGAAAGAATAAAATAAATAAAATAAATAGAGTGAATAAAATAAATAAAATAAAGTGCAGAAATTCGCCATCCGCCATCCGCGAAATTTCGCACGGGAAACGCGGCGGAATCCTCGCGCGAGATATTTCCGCGAATTTATAAGCAGATGATTTTCGGAATAGTTTGGGAAAAAGTTTTTTAACAACAAGATTCAGCGAACGCCCGGAAACTTCGCAGCGCGCTATAATCATGCGATGCAACCGAGTAGCAAACAACCTTATAAATTCATGCCGGGTATACCGCGATTATTCGCTCCTCGGCTTTACTTGGCAAAAATAGTTATACCACCTCGGGGCTGTACTGGAGACGAGGGGGCTGGGGGGTTCTCGGGACCCCCCTCGTTGCTCGCGCGTTTGCATCGTTCGCTCGTGTTCGCCGCTCCACCCCCTCGAGATTCCCCAGCGCTGTGTGAATTCAATTTATTCGTTCTTTGCGCCCGGATGCAACGCGCGTTCCCCGCCTGCACCTCGTTTTCGGCCTTACGACCCGTTGGCGATGCGCGTTGGCTTTCAGCGCGCGCCGCGCGCAACCGAGAATTGGAAAATTTAATGACCTGCGCATCAAGAGTTCCGCACTGAAAATGCGCATCTCCGCCGGGTTGCGGGCGAATTTGCCGCCGAATACGGATAAGCGTTGTGCGAAAGGTTTTTTTTTATGGGACACCCGACGCGGTTGCGGAGAAAAAATAGATGGGATGGACAATAATTGGTTGGAGCTACCGAGACGATGGTAAATATACCAACAACATTTTGGTGACATCGTTGTAAATCCTTGATTAGTTTCAGAAATGAATTTCACGGTAGTTTTTTTTTTGTATGTGTGATATAATAATTTCTTTCGAAAGAAAGAAAGAAAAAAATTCTTTCTTTCGAGAGAAAGAAAAAAATTCAGATTCGATTAAGCCAAAAAACAGTAACCTCGATTTTTCGATTGTTTTCTTTTTTTTTTTCGAAAATTCGAAGAAAGTGAAAAAAAAAATCGCCAAAAAACGCATATAGGCTGGCGTTTCAAAAAATGTAGGTATTCAAAATTTAACGCTTTGTTAGGTGCAACCAATGATTGGTGATCCCAACTATTCATTTTTTGCGTGTGTTTTCCATCACCCTAGTTACACAATTTTGAAGCTCATTTCGCAAAGACAGGAAGTGACAGAAAATATATCTATATCCACATTTCTGTTAGGCCTCCCGAGGATCGGATTATTTTAAGTTCCTCGGTGAGCCCACCCTACGCCCTTCCCTCCGCCTCGCCATCTCCTGGATTATTCTAAATCTCAACGGTCTCAACGCACAGAGCGAGAAGGCGAAATCCTCGGAGCGAGTTACAGCCCGCTGTGTAATATTTAACACAGGCCCGGAGTTGTGTTTTCCGCCGCCGAAAATCGATGGAAAAAGGTAATTCGAGCAAAGTGCCCTTTTCAAACAGAATTATACATAATAATCCTTGACGAGGTTTTTGAATGAATTTGCCCTCCCGCCGGCAATGACTTCGTTCCCGCTGTTCATTATTTAATTAACGAGGCGCGTCTATTCGGCGTCTGAGACCGTCGAGCCAACCAGCGGAAAATGCATTAATTAAACTTGACGACGAAGTTTCGGTATAACTTACGATATGGCGTGGAGCAGTTCCTGTCTCTGCTTCTCCTTCACTTTTACGCTCCCACCCTCGGCGAGCGCGACCTGAAGTTCGCGCTGGAGTACCGCGAGCTTGCGTCTCTCTCCTTCCAGCAGCAGGGAAGTTACCTGTAACACAATTGCGCGGCGAACTTTAAGATCTTGCCTCTGTTTGCCACGATAATTCATTATTTAGACCGAAAGACACCGAGAGTCTCGAAGAAGAACTCAGTGAAAATACAGCAGGTATTTTCGTAAGACGGATTACGGCTCGTCGGTAGCCGCGCGAGCACTAATTTCCTGCGTCTGTTCCGGGTGCTTCGGAAACCAGGTGCACAGGTGGAGCCCCGAGTATTTTCACCCCGTCCACCGTTCCAGTCTGCTGTGAAAGTTTCATCCTCTGCAGGGAAACGAGACACCGCAATCGAGGTCTCGATCCCTACGTTACCGACTGATGGTAAGTTACCATCTGATGGTAACTTACCGACCTATGGGCGCTATTTCAACCCCAAAGTTGCGACGCGATTCTCCAAAGAGGGATGACTGGATACACAGAGGGATTTGGATTTGTTGCAGGTAACAAATTTTGACATAATTACCGACTCGAATGTAGCCCCGAAAAAGGATGATAAAAGCTGTGATACGTTTTAATTGACACTGCAAATCATCCGTTAATGGCACTTCGGGCGGATTTTTTATTTTGTTGATTACCATTTCGGTGTGTTACGAAATTTACGCGATACCCGAGACACATTCGATGGGACGGATTTAATACGGCGATAGTCGTGAGCGATGAGAGCGAACACGTTCCGTATAAGGCCGCAATCTCCGCGCTTATACGGCGAAGCAGCGGCCTTAGCGGGATTCGCAGAGACTCGCGCCATAATTGGCTCAATGCTACGGGGGTCCAACTCGCCTCGCGATTATGACTTATTATTGCGAGATTATGGAAATCCTTTCGTATCGCCCCGCGATAGAATCGGACGGAGCGCGATTACATTCTTCATGGCCCGCGTTCTGTCTATTCTTTCTGCACATTTAACACGGATTGTGCATTATTTTGCTATCCCTTGGATCAATCCGAGTGGGAATCCGTGTAGTGTAATTCCTGACTCAACGGTTGTTGAGATGAATCAGCCAGGTGTTGATTGGAAGATTAATAACACATGGGGTTGAATTTATGTTTTATATTTCGATATTAAGTTGAGACTTGATGGTTAGGAATTATTTTAGGACTTGATGTTTAGGAATTATTTTCGAACTTTATGCTTAGAAATTATTTTAGGATTTGATGTTTAGGAATTATTTTAGGATTTGATGCTTAGGAATTATTTTAGAATTTGATGTTTAGGAATTATTTTAGGACTTGATGTTTAGGAATTATTTTAGAACTTGATGCTTAGAAATTATTTTAGGACTTGATGCTTAGGAATTATTTTAGGACTTAATATTTAGAAATTAGTTTAGGACTTAATGTTCAGGAATTATTTTAGGACTTGATCTTTAAGAATTATTTTAGGACTTGATGTTTTGGAATTATTTTAGTACTTAATATTTAGAAATTATTTTAGGACTTAATATTCAGGAATTATTTTAGTACTTGATGCTTAGGAATTATTTTAGAACTCAAGTTAGAACTCAATATAATTTCTCCACTATTTCGTATCAAAGCGTCCAACGCAGTTTTCTCGATACTCCGGAATTCCACCGTGTCAGCCCATTCTGGTGATACCAGCGCAACGTAACCACCCTCCCGCATGGCTACATAATCACCGCGCCGACGGAGACAGAGAGAAGAGCCCGCGGTTAGCCGGCGCGCAGCTCGCCGAGAAGGCTCCGACGTGCCGGCGAAGAAAGCAAACGCTGCCTCGTAAACTTGTAATTAAGACGTAAACCAAGACGAGGCGACGGAGGCGCGATTAAGAGGACACCCGAGGGCACGTCTTGCGCACTTTATAACGAGATACCGAAGAGACACCGCGGAAAAAATGAGTGAGTCGGGGAAAAAAAACGACGAGCACGTTGAGCGACAGACGCGTTTGAATATTTAATGTTTCTCGCCACTTTATGTTACTTTATTGCTCGCGCGAGGAAATTCGTGGCCGGCAAAGAGCCCGAGTTGCTCGTTTCCACGGAATTCCTCGTTGGTGCAGAGCAGAAGGCGAACAAGGCGCGTGTGCGATACCTGCGGATGGGCAAGGCCGTTGCCATCCATTCAACCCGGGACGAACGGAACTTCGCGCGTCTATAGAATTCCTGTTAAGTTGTACGGATTCAGTAGAATTTTCGCTCGGAATGCGTGATTGAATGGACGATTTGTTTATCAGTGATTTTTTATCAGCTTGTGGTTCGACTTTCGTGGTAAGTCGAAGGGTGGAATTTGTAGTCACAAGTTTGAACTCAAGTTCCAACTTTTTTTAAATTTCTAACTGAAGTTCTAAATTAAGTTCGAACTTCAGTTGGAATAAAAAAATAAAAAAGTTGGAACTTAAGTTGGGACTTGAGTTCAAACTTGAGTTCAAACTTGAGACTAAAAATTCGTACCTAAGACAAGATAAAATCGTAAAATTAAATTATATCAACAGTTTAATTTTTATTTAATAACAATTTAATAATTATTTTATAATAATTTTTCTTTGTACTAAATAAAAACTTTTATAGACAACTTTTCTTTATAGTAAATAACAACTTTTATAGATAAATTTTCTTTATACTAAATAAAAACTTTTATAGATAACTTTTCTTTATACTAAATAAAAACTTTTATAAATATCTTTTCTTTATACTGAATAACAACTTTTATAGATAATTTTCCTTTGCATTAAATAATCGTGAAATTGTATAAACGTTTTTTTTTTCGACAGTTAACGAGATCGATCATCAACAGATAAATCACATCGAGATCCAATTCACGCCGATCAATTGCGAAAACGACGTGGAATCAGGAAGACACGCGTTACCGAAGAATATAATCTTCGACGCTAGACGCTGCATAATAACTAATAACACTTCGCGCTTGCGTCACACATTATATCGCGACTATATGAAATGCACACCATGGCGCAGTGCAGGTCCGCAACCTTCCACGCCGTACGTGCGGTGCAGTAAGCAAATTACACCGCAAATTTCATATCCACCGAGAGAGACGCAGGGGAAGATGATCCCGAGTAACTCTCGCTCCTTGTAAATATATATATATATTTACATCCACCTATGTTGAATTACCATGCGCGTGGTAATTCCGTGGGAACCGAGAGTCTCGTTTCGCTTTATACTCGGAGACTAAATTCCTCCATCCCTCTTCTCGCCTCCTGTGTGATCGTCGGAGACAAACAAAAAAAAAAGAGGAAAGAGAAAATAAACGCGAAGGAAGGAAAAATAAAGCTGCGGTCGATTCTGCTTTCCTGCTGCATCGTCGATGTCGAACCGTTCGAAACATACGTGGTAAACGTGTCCGTTTGACTCGTGTGATCCTCCCGACTGTCCGGTAGCCGAATATTCCTTCATGGAAAAGAAACATGCGAATATATATACGACATTTTTATTATATTATAAAAATTCGACGTTTTTATTATAATATAAAAATTCGACATTTTTATTATAATATAAAAATACGACATTTTTATTATAATATAAAAATTCGACATTTTTATTATAATATAAAAATTCGACATTTTTATTATAATATAAAAATTCGACATTTTTATTATAATATAAAAATTCGACATTTTTATTATATTATAAAAATTCGATATTTTTATAATATTACAAAAATTCGTTTTGAATATATTTTCGACGTATCGTAATTATATTTTTAATTTTTTGCTCGACTGTTTTATATATTTTGAAGATAGTTTTTTCATATCTGTAATACACTTTTTTTCCATGAGGGATTCGCTGCGATGAACCGAGGGACTCCGGCGAATTTTACACGTTTGTGATCGTCGGAGACAAACGAAAAAAGAGGGAAAAGAAAATAAGCGCGAAGGAAGAAAAAATAAAGCTGCGGTCGATTCTGCTTTCCTGCTGCATCGTCGATGTCGAACCGTTCGAAACATACGTGGTAAACGTCCGTTTGACTCGTGTGATCCTCCCGGCTGTCCGGTAGCCGAATATTCGACAGTTACGTATAGACTGCGGATACGAGAAACGCGTTTCGCAGCCTCCGACGACTATTAGCCCCCCGTAGCCTTTGAGCGCTCCGCATCCGTCAGTCAATTCTGCCGAATTCCCTCTCGAGATCTCTTTTATATTCCACGGAGGCTTCCGACATTCGTGCGGCGCGCACAACGATCGCCGTAATCTTTTATTTTATTGGCCCAAATTGCTCGCCGAGTCGACGCGCAGTCGGTTTTGGGTCGCGCTCGGATTTTCTCCTGGTTAATGTTTAGTGAGATGAAAGCAAAAATAAGGAGGAAAGGAGACAGTTTGGACGAATGAATTCAAAGAAGAATTTTTTTTTATTGCTCCGGATGATTAATTAATTTTTTAATTATTTTTGTTATTATTTTTTAATTAAGAAAGCAAAAATAAGGAGGAAAGGAGACAGTTTGGACGACCGAATTCAAAGAAGAATTTTTTTTTTATTGCGTTGGATGATTAATTAATTTTATTGTTGTTTTTGGTGTTATTTGGTAATTAGGAAGACCTGAGGGTCGAGTTTTTGGCTCGAACTTGAGGCCGTCGAACCTCAGTGTCGAAGCAACGACGACGTGGTCGATTTCTCTACGAAAGTCCATGCAAAATAATTCGTAATCACCGCGCGCGGCTCGCTCATTCGGCTGCGAATTAAGTCAAGCGTTTAGATATAATAGCCGCGCGTGTGTACTGAGGCCGAGTACCGCGCTGTACCCAGGGCTACCCGAGGAAACCACCTTTCACCGTGTTGCAAAATAAATGGTGGCTGGATTACGATGACCGGGACCGGATCGGGGCGATGGGGCTCTCGGATGGACAGACGGTAGCTATGACTGTACACTGTTAAAAATGTTTTGCGAATTTGTATCACTGAAAATTTCATTCGTCAGCTGATACATTAAATTTCGTGCAGTAAAATTTCAAATTTTTATTCTCAATTTCTTAACTTCCATGCTAAATTTTCTAACTTTTGTAGGATTCAGTAGAAAATACTGTAATTTTACATTTAATTTGCATAGCAAATTTAACACAAATTTAAATAATATAAATTAAAATTTAATGTAAAAAGTTATATAAATGGGTTTCCTTTACCCGCAATGGAAGCTTAAGCGAAATATTTGTAACAATATATTTTACTCTTAGAAAAATATTCTGTGAAAATTCTGTTCAACGCATTTAATTAAATAATAAGATAAAAATAATAACATTATTATTATTTAATCGCATTATTTTGATCTTATAATTTAATTCAATGCATTGAACAGGATTTTCACAGAACATTTTTCTAAGATTAAAATAATATAATTATTTTAATCTTTACAATTTTAATAATAAAAATAATGTAATAATCTTAATCTTAAAATTTTTAATAATTAAAATAATGTACTTATTTTAATCTTATAACAAATTTGTTTACTAATTTTTTATTTTAGTTTAAATTTGTTTAATCTGTTCACTAAAAATAATTAAAAGCACGATATTCGTTAAAAAAAATTCCATGCCGTACGTTAAATTTACAATTTTATTTTTCAGCTCTCCACACCTGATCCAACTGCACCGACGCGAAACACATTTGCGTCTCGTCGAATGAGATCTGCAGCCGCAACGACGTCGACAGCTATCCACCCACGTGCCGAAGACTCTTATGCAGATCGAAAGTCCTCTCAAACGTTCGCAGAGAAAGAAAACGAGAGACGCCGGGATTAATCGTCGGAGGTGGGAAGTGTAACGAAAGTGCGTCGATCTCTCCCACGGGGGAGGCGGCGAAAGTGGCTCGTCCATGGCAATCGCCCGAGTGATGCTTCACCCGCGGTGAGCGCCGCACAGATAGGGCCCGATAGCCCACCGTCTACTCCGGATTCTCTCGGTTGTTATGCAAACTCGTTTTATGGTAACGAGCGCCGAGCTGTTTTTGCACCTCCGCACCGCCTGTTTTCCTATCGCACGCCTCGTGCATTTGCGTTGAATACCCCGCGCGCTCCGTTCGGCCTGTCGATTGCGAGTTTTCGCGTCGGGCCCGACGCCACCGAAACGAAGGCGGAAAAAACGATTTCGGTTCGGGTCATCGAAACTATCGGGAATTCTATCGTCAGGCGGAAATTCGGGTTCTTCGTTTGGCCCGAATTTGGCAGTTTTTCCATGGAAAAGAAACATATGAGAATATATATACGACATTTTTATTGTATTATAAAAATTCGACATTTTTATTATAATATAAAAATTCGACATTTTTATTATATTATAAAAATTCGACATTTTTATAATATTATGAAAATTCGTTTTTTATTATATTATAAAAATTCGTTTTGAATATATTTTGGTATCGTAATTATATTTTTACTTTTTTGCTCGACTATTTTATATATTTTGAAAATATTTTTTCATGTCTGAAATACACTTTTTTCCATGAGGGATTCGCTGCGATGAACCGAGGGACTCCGGCGAATTTTACACGTTTGGACGGCCACGAAGAATTTTCGCTCGACGAAATTGTTGCTTTTGTACGCGATTGAATTCACGAATTTGCAGCGAGAGAAAATTTAATTACTGGTCTCACCGCGGATAGAAGCAAAAAAAAAAAGCCGTCAATTACAGCGGGTGAGTCAGGGTGAAGAGAAAAAATCAAGATTTCCACTCGACTGAATTACACACTTTGATCCTTGACGTAATTCAATTATGCCACCGCTCTAACCGTAATATTTGCGCCCGAGCCGGCTGAAAGTTCAGTTTCTCGCGGCCGCGACCGACAGTCACCAGGCCGAGGCGAAGTTAACCGCTTTATTGCTGCAACAAATCAACAGAGGCGAGAGTAAATCGCCTCTGTTGATCGACGACATTTCGCGGTGTAAAACATTTGCAGCTTGTAAATAGTCTTAATTCCGCGAACGGAGTAAAAACTTGTCGTTCGAGGAACGAACAACCGGAGCCCAAGTATTGCTCTGAGCTAAAATTCCCCGGGCCCCGATTTTTAGCTCATGGAATGACTTTTTTCCGAAAAATAATTTTTTTTTTTTTTTAAGTCATTCCATGAGCTAAAATTCCCCGGGGCCGGATTTTTAGCTCATGGAATGACTTAAAAAAAAAAAAAATTATTTTTCGGAAAAAAGTCATTCCATGAGCTAAAATTCTCCGGGGCCGGATTTTTAGCTCATGGAATGACTTTTTTCCGAAAAATAATTTTTTTTTTTTTTTTTAAGTCATTCCATGAGCTAAAATTCCCCGGGGCCGGATTTTTAGCTCATGGAATGGAATAGTCCAACAAATAAACAACCAGAGCCCAGGTTGACTCGTCTCTCTTTATAACAACGAAACAAAATCAATGCCGATTTCTGCAACGATTTGTACACCGGATTAAACGCTCTTAATTGCGCAAATAAAATAAAAACTCATTATCCGACTGATACGCAACGCCGCGGCTGCTGTCCAAGCAGACTCGTAGCGCGCTTCGTAATCGTCATAATCAACATCATCATCATCATCATCATCATCCGTGAGCACAGCGAAAGGCGAATCCGACGGACTTTTGCAGCCCGTCAATCCGCGCAAAACCCGAGGTCTTGAAATCGCAACGCGTGCGAGTCTCGCGTTCGGCGTTCGCGGCCGCGAAGCTGCGCACGCGCCGCGGCTACCGCCGCGGCCGCTATTACAATAATTCATCGTTATTAGCACGAAAGTGAAACCGTCCGGGAGTGCACGGAGCCGTAACTAGATTTCCACGATGACCGATAGGCGCGCAACTCTTCGCGAGCCATTACGAAATCGTAATTGTTTCTTCGTCTCCCTCTCTGTTTTTTTATTATTTTTTTTTCTTCATCTTCGTCTTCTTCTTCTTATTCCCTCAGACTCGATGCTCTTGGTAATTTCGTCCTTCCGACTCCTCGCCGCGTTTGTCTTCTCTTTCTCTCGCTGTTTAATTTTATCTCACCGTAGAGACCCCGGCGAGGTGCGTGAAACAAGATTTATACCGTTGATAAATGTCATTTCGCAAAAGTTGAAGCCGGCGGCTTGGCTGGTCTCCCGTCCCACAAGATTTTACCGACGACCCACGTGGTGCCCGCATCGAGGCGACCGAACGTTCCCTGTCACTCAGGTCGCGCGAACGCGGAGAGAAATTATATTGGAATTTGAGTTGGGATTTAAATTAGAACGTAAGTCGGAATTTAAATTAAGACCTCAGGATTTACGTTAGGATTTAAATTAGAACGTAAGTCGGAATTTAAATTAGGACCTCAGGATTTACGTTAGGATTTCAATTAGGACCTCAGGATTTAAGTTGTGATTTAAATTAGCACCCAAGTCAGGAATTAAGTTAAGATTTAAATTAGCACCTGAGTCAAGATTTAAGTTATGATTTAAATTAGCACCTAAGTCAGGATTCAAGTTAGAACTTTAATCAGGACATTTCAATTCCCCCATACAGAAAAATAATTATTTCAAGCGCCCTAAATTACAGCGAAGCTGTATTATCTCCAGCCGCGTTACAATATCGTCAACGCGTCGTCAATTCCCGTCGCGCGCGCGCAGTTTCTGGGTCGGACCTCTCACTGGCCCACTAACGCCGCGCGCGCAACGTGCACGCTCTCCGTGTATCGCCGTACACACGTGTGTTGTATTACTCGACTCTTACTCGACGTCCAGTCGCGGCGAAATGACCATTGGCCCCGGCACGCTCGCGTCGACGACGGTGAATGGACGAAAGGCCGAGTCGCTCGCGTGAATATCTGTACCACGCACTGCGGTCTCTCACACATCCACCGGCTGCATATATATTTTTTTATATATGTATATACATCGACGTGCTATCGATCTGAAACCCTCGAGCCTAATGTATTATCCACCTGCAGCAACTTTATCCGGCTATCCGTCGACTGTCTATCGCCGGTTCGGCCGCAGAGCGACCGAAAGGTCGTATTTGCACGTGTCCTGTCACGCGCGCGTCCTTCGCTCTTATCGTACCTCCAACGCTCGTATCACTCATGCGATCGACGTATTTCCTCGCTGATCGCGCATGATGACACCTTACGATCGACCTGCGAAACGCAGGAGCGAGGAATAAATTTCTAACTCCCTGTGGGCTCGACGGTGTGTCTTGTTTTTGTATAGAAAGGGGAATTATTTGCACGTGGGAATAAAGTAGGTTTGAAAATGTATAATAGATTAACTTTAAACAAAAATTATTTTTAAAAAAAACAAAAAATAAATTAAATATATGAAAAATTATATTTCAAAAAAATTATAAAAATATGAGAAATAAAAAATAAATAAATCAAAATTAAATATATTTAAAAAAATGATAAGAAAACGAAAAAAATAAAAAAATAAAGTCATTATTAAATCATTATATTTAAAATAAATTATTAAAAATAATTTTTAAAATTTACAGAAATACATATTTTTTATCTATTCAGGATATATTTCAGATGGCTCTCATTAAAATATATCTGGTGGACTCATAAAATGTGTATAGTGGATTTATAACTTTTTGCCGATATTATATAATCGCAAATAAATTATGTATCTTGAATATACTTTATTTCCATACGGGTGACGAGCGCTGACGTGTCCACAAAATATTCTCGGCAACATCGAGAAAAATGGTTCATTAGATAAGACTTGAGGTGATCAAACCGGTTGGGCCAAAGAAATCAATCGAGCGACTCGACGAATTAATTATTCAACAAATTTGGTAACGTGGATTTAATTATCCAAGCTGGTTAGGCCGACCAATTTTTTTTTTTTTTTTTTTCTTCACTGTCTACTCAGTTGCGTCAGCGATTTCCGGTTCGCTCGAAAATCAGTGATTCAGCGGGACTCCGAGAGTGTCTGGAAAGTGCGAGGTGCGAAAGTTTCTAGAAAACGGCGCGCTGGAAATGTATGCGCATCGCGGGTAAAGAGTAAACGTCGGTATCGCTAGCGTCGAGCTGCGCCGCGGTTCTGTAATGCAGCACTGACAATGAGAGGAGCGGAGAGGCGCGCGGTCGCTCACCTCGAGCTGCACACCGAAGAGATCCCTCGACCTTCCCGGTCGCGGTGAGTCCTGCAGGCCCTGCATCTCGGCCTCTCGTTCGACAAGTCCCATTTCTCGGATCTCCCTGGAAAATCACAAACAGACGGATTAATTACGCGGGATTCGAGTTACGAGCGAGTGGATTAAATTGTTTGGGTCAGACCATTTTGGCCGCCTGGATCTCCTACTTGAACATTGGTTAGGGCAACTAATTTTCATTTTATAACTTAATTTACTAATTTACTGATTTCCTAATTTATTAATTTACTAATTTACTGATTTTCTAATTTACTGATTTATTAATTTACTGATTTATCAATTTACTGATTTATCAATTTACTGATTTATCAATTTACTGATTTATTAATTTACTAAATTACTGATTTATTGATTTACTGATTTATTAATTTACTGATTTTCTAATTTATTGAGTTACTGATTTACTGATTTACTAATATACTGATTTTCTGATTTATTAATATACTGATTTTCTAATTTACTAATTTACTAATAAAAAATGATTACTATATGTTCCAGCCGCATCGCGAGAAATCGACGCAGGTTCTTCCTACGCCCGGACAAAATCTCCATCAGAAAAAAAACCATCGTCAGGATCCCCCCGACAAACCTCGTTCGACCCAGCTTGCCAGACAACCGGAAGTTTCACTTCCCCGAGTCCAGCCTGCCGGGGCGGCTCGCGTGCATCAAGCTCGGTTGACATACCGCAATGCGGGACTCCGCGGGGTCCCGAAAGAAGAAATTGCACCCCGAAAAAAGCCCCCGTTGATTTCTTTCCCCCGCATCCAATGACTCCAAGACAATGTAAGCATTATCATACCGCGAGGCAAAGAACTCGAACACGGGGCAATTAATTAATTGGCAAATTGCGGCGTAGTCGCTTAAACGCTGGCGAGCCACGAGTATACAGAGCCGGTATTTGCGAGACTCCTCAAGCCGCGGTATAAACAGCCGAGGGGAAACAAATACAGCGCGCGGTATCCACGAGTAAAAGAGCGTGGCAAGGCCCACGGAGGTCGAGATAGTCGCTCCCTATATACGACACAACAATGAGAGAGGCCCGCGCGAACAATGCATGTGCATAACCTCGACGCGCCGCGACGCGTCGAGCTCGCCGAGCGTTCACCGTTGGAAGACACGTCGGAGGATGCGGCGGCCACGCACGCCGACGACGAAGACGGAACGACGGTTCGCGCGAGGAACGGCTGAGAGGCTGAGAGACGGTGGCGCGCGGGGGCAGGAAAAAGACGCGGATGGAAAGGAACGAGCGGGAAATTACCTGCTAATTATTTCTATAATTAATCGTTGGCTGAGCCGGCAGACCGCAGAAACGCGGCGCGCAGCTTCTGCCGCGAGGGCTCCGCGGGAGGAGACGTTGATACCACTCGTTTCGACCACTTTGTTTTCGTCTTACGAGACAGCGGCGCGGTGGAGTAGCGCTACATTGTATTCGCGCGCTGCACGCGAAGACGCGAGGAGCGATTGTGCGGTTGCTGGGAGTCGCTTTGGTTTTTGAGGCGACTGGGAGGCTCCCGAGCACGCTAGAGGAAGATCAGTCTTGGGGTGAAAGATTTAGGTGGACGCGGTAAGAGTTGAGGAGGCGTTTTTTAGGAAGGGGTTTCAAAGGTATGTGAGAGTCTGCCGGAGACTCTTTACGAGACTCCTTGCGAGACATTTTCTGAGACTCCTTACGAGACATTTTCCGAGCGTCCTTACGAGATATTTTCTGAGACTCCTTACGAGACATTTTCTGAGAGCCCTTACGAGACATTTTCTGAGACTCCTTACGAGACATTTTCTGAGACTCCTTACGAGACATTTTCTGAGACTCCTTACGAGACTTTTTCTGAGACTCCTTACGAGACTTTTTCTGAGACTCCTTACGAGACATTTTGTGAGATTCCTTACGAGACTTTTTCTGAGACTCCTCACGAGATTTTTTCCCGAGACTCCTTACGAGACTTTTACCGAGACTCCACGCAAGAATTTTGTCGAGACTCCACGCGAGACTCCCTGCGAGACATCTTCTGAGACTCCTTACGAGACTTTTTGTGAGACTCCATGCGAGACTGAATTTTCACAAGCGAGTACGAGAGAGAAAGAGGGAGAGAAAAATTCGTGGATGCTCGGTAGAACGTATCCCATTCGACGCCGTGTTACTTTCCCGTGGCTCGAGCCTCAATCGGCCCGAGAGCCGACTGGCAGCTTCAGCGCGGCGGGACGGCGAAGATCCGTACAATTGCACGCTTCCCTTCCCACACGCGGAGACGACGACGAGCCATTCGAATAATAATTGAAGGTGAGCCGCCGATGTATTCGGAAGTCGGTTTCCGCGGCGCGAAATCCCCGGGCGCCTGAGAATCGAGGCTTCGGCGTGGAAAGCCGAAGAAAGGGAATACGGAGAACGGAACGAGTTGCCCGGCGTGCGAATCTATATTGCAGCCGTATGGTGCATCGCCGGCCGCCTCTATGGCGCAGCGTCGAGGCGACGGACGAGCGAGCGAACGCTAACGGGATTGCGATACGGATCATTAACGCCTCGCGGCGCTGCACGAGGATTTTCCGCGTGGGCCCGCAGCTGAAATCGCTCCTCGAGCATCACCGTGAGCGCGAGAGTGATCTCGCGAGTTTCCTCTTCCCGTCGCCGCCGCGGAAGCTGCGCGTCCAATCGGGGAGCCGAGCGAATCGCGCGCGGACGCGCCACGACTATTTTCTCAACGGGGCGCAAACGAGGAAGAGAAAGAGAAATGTTATTTATTTGTTTGGTTTGTTTTTTATGGCAGTGGATCTAGAAAAAATTAAGTCGACACGAATTGCGATAATAGTGAACTAAATAATGGAAATATATTTTTTTAACATATAAAATATGTTTGCAGGGAAAAATCCTTCGATTCACAATAAACAAAGTTGGCACAAATTGCGATAATAATGAACTAAATAATGGAAATAATTTTTTTTTTTTTTTTAGGATGACAATTAAATAATAATAATTTTTTTTTTTTTCAGCATGACAATTAAATAATAATAAAAGATGATTGCAGGGAAAAAACCTTCGATTTAGAATAAATTAAGTTGACACAAATTGCGATAATAATGAACTAAATAATGGAAATAATTTTTTTTTTTAGGATGACAATTAAATAATAATAATTTTTTTTCAGCATGACAATTAAATAATAATAAAAGATGATTGCAGGGAAAAAACCTTCGATTTAGAATAAATTAAGTTGACACAAATTGCGATAATAATGAACTAAATAAATGAATTGTTTTTTTTACATGACAATTAAATAATAATAAATTATGTTTACAGGGAGAAAATAACGTTGGTCTCTGGAACAGGATCCGAACGACGACGTCGACTTCGAGGATCAACATTTCTGCTGTGCCGAGGGAAAAAGAATCCGGAACCTTCTTAACCGTCGGATCGTGTTGTGCAAAACAGCAACGAGGAAACCTCTCGCCGATCCACGTGTGGCCGAGCCTGCGCAGTGTATCCTACACGCTCTGTATCCGGAAACGTGGTAGCTATAGTTTGCGTATCCTTGAACCGGTTCGCCGTATCTGGTATATCCCGCTCTATCTATCTCTCCTACTCGCCGCTCGCGCGCGCGAGTCGTTGTCTTTTGCGGTTTGAGCGCAAAATAAATATATAGAAGGGCGCGCTGTTGCCGCGCTCGCGGCGACCACAATGCAACGGAATACGTATAGGTCACACGGCGCCTGTGTGCAGTTTCTGCGCACGCGTGTGTTTTGTGTCCATATTACCCGCGACGGTGGCGCGATCGTGAAAGGTCGATGGCAAACTCGGATCGAGGCCGCTCGCGGATTATAAGTTCACTAATCTCGGAGCTGAAAATATCCCGAAATCTGTACGAAAAATTCCATTTTACTGTACGAAAAATTTCATTTTACTGTACGAAAAATTCCATTTTACTGTACGAAAAATTCCATTTTACGCACCGTACGAAAAATTCCATTTTACGCACTGTGCGTAAAATAAATGGAAATAAATTTCCATAAAACTCATTTTATTTTCCATAAAAATCATTTCACTTTTAATGAGTAACAACTCATTTTACGCATATTACGGCAAAAAAATTGTTGTGGCTCTCCATAAAAAAATGAAGAAAACTCCGAACTGAAAAAGGAGCCTAATTAAGACACAAATTGGGTCAACAAAAAATTGTAAAATAATTTTTACAATCATTCTTGCATCATTGTCGAAAGATTTACTCGTTATTAGGTGCCTAAATCGTCATTAAGTCGTTGGATTATTCCACAATTTTTTGTTTACTCCAATTTACTCCGAAAAAATTAATCACGAAATCCGAGTCCACAGGCCACGCGGACGTCCCGTTGGCGACTATATGGCCAGGTGGAAAAACGGCCCGCGTTCTCGGTACACATTTTACATGCAGTGTGTGCCGAAGGTATCGCGCTGGATCTCTCGCGCGGTCGGATCGTCCAACCGGCGTCCAAACTCGAGCACACCGCGCGCTGCTGTCGCAACCGGCGCGGCCAGCTCGTCGACTTTCCCAGCGCCCATCCATCTCACCTCGCGGTAACGACCGACCGGTATAAACGCAAAGCGGGCAGCCTCGTGTGTCGTTAACTCCCGGCCTACACGTCGCTGTTTTGTGTCCAACGCGCGCGATGCTCCTTCTTTTACGTCCACCCTGCTCGCTTTATTATTCGTAAAGACGGCGCGGGTTTTCGAGCACAATTAGCCCCGCACGATACACACGTGCGGCGCCGTCCGTTTGGATGTCGTGAATGTGTGTAGAACGCTGGCGAGGTGAACACGGGCCGCGCATTAATTAAAATTAATCTCCGTGTCGCGTCTCGCGACGAGCGAACTTCGGACGAGACTCTCGTTTTCCGCCTTTTTTTTCCAGCGCGCTGGAATCGCACCGAGACCTCGTAAAAGTTGGGAGCTCGGTACACGCGCGACACGCGGGTCGCACGTACCGTAAGAGTGGAGAACGTCAAACAGGATTTATTTTGTTCTGGGTCAGTTTTTTTTTGTCATGATTTTTTCTTAGTCCTATTTTTTAATCTTTTTTAAGATTAAATTTTCATGATTTTTCTTTTAATTCTATTTTTTTCTTATTTTTTTAAATTAAATTTTCATGATGTTTTCTTAATTCTATTTTTTTCTTCTTTTTTTTAAATTAAATTTTCATGATTTTTTTTTAATTCTATTTTTTTCTTATTTTTTTAAGATTAAATTTTCATGATTTTTTTTAATTCTTTTTTTTTCTTATTTTTTAAGATTAAATTTTCATGATTTTTTCATAATTCTATTTTTTCTTCTTTTTTAAGATTTAATTTTCATGATTTTTTTTTGTGTGATTTTTATGAAGGATTTTGAATGGGCAATTTTTTTTGCTGTTCTTTTCGTGCGCCTAAAATTTTTTTCGGCAGCCTCGCGAACCGTCTGCGAAATAACAAACAGCAACATTTCATTGTCGCGTCATTTCCATTCGACCCAGTTGAAAACTCGATACTCTTACTCCATTTCGCCGAGCTCCACGAGACGCGACTGAAACGCTGTGATTCCCGCAATGCGCGTCTGGCATAATATATAAGTGCGCACAGATACACGTAGGCGGCTTCCACTTGCAAAATCCACATCAATCTTGTCCCCGTCACGAGGGTGGAAAAAGAGAAAAAAGAAATGCTCTCGCATTATCCTAGGGTTATCGTTCCGATACTATAAACACGGCAATCCGGAATGAAAGCGGGGAAGATCGATGACGAAGCTTCGCGAGGGAGGAGGAGAAAAAAATAGTCACTGTCTGTTTGCGCTATAGATAAGTTGCGGATATCAACGCGAAGACGGAAAAAGAGGGTGGCGCGCATTCGCGTCCCGTTCTATTTCCGCGACTGGCCGCAGTTTCGGTTCTGGTTTGTAGTTTATTACGTGAGCGCGGAGCTCGTTACAACGTCGGGCCCGACGGTACCACCCAGAACCGCGAGAGTCGCGACTGGTCTCAGAAAAAAAAAGAAAACACATTTTTCGTCGACAGTTCATAAACCAGTCTAGGGGTCGGGGCGAACGGGGCAAAATGGAACACCCAGGCAGGTCGAATCGCGAGTTGGAAAAAAAAACATTTTTCGTCGACGGTTTAAACCAGTCTAGGGGTGAATGGGGCAAAATGAAACACCCAGGCAGGTCGAAGACCGAAAAAAAAAATAAAAATAAAAAAATAACATTTTTCGTCGACAGTTCATAAATCAGTATATGCGGAGTCGGGGCGAACGGGGCAAAATGAAACACCCAGGCAAGTCGAAACGCGATTTAAGAAAAGCAAAAAAAAAATTAAAAAATTAAAAAGCATTTTTTGTTGACGGTTCATAAACCAGTCTATGCGAGATTGGGGCGAATGGGGCAACATTGAACGCCTAGGCAGGTCGAAGCGTGATTTAAAAAAAATAAAAATAAAAATAAAAAATTTCGTCGGCGGTTTATAAACCAGTCTCGGCGTTGGGGTGAACGGGGCAAAATGGAACGCCCAGGCAGGTCGAAGCGCGAGTTGGAAAAAAAAATATCCGTCCGTGTCTGACTCACTCGACATGTGTGAATCTCTCATTCCGTGACAATGGAAAACTCGAGAGACTCTCTCGACGTCGACCTCTCATTATCATCGACACGTCGGCTCTTCCCCCGTCGCGAGGCGCCACGTCGGCCTCTCTCGTCGCGCACGCGAGAGTCGATTAAAACAGCATTAACGATATGTACTCCGGGCACAGCGAGCGGAGTGGAAGTGGGTCAGCTGATATTCCGCCGTCTCCTCCTCCTCCTCCTCCGCGCCCGACCGGAATCGAGCGATCGAGACCTCGGAAATTGGACTAAGCCCCGCGACGCTGACTAATCTGTTGTCACTATTTCTTGTTTTTTTTTTTTTTTTTTTTTCCCGTCTCTTGTGTCCAACCGGAGAAAAAAGAAATCCTCATTTAATTGGAGTCAATCTAAATTTTTGTGCCTTCAAAATTGTCGACGTCAAAAATTGTCATTCTGACATTTTTTAAATGGTAATTTTTACCATTTTTTTAAATGTCATTTTTACCATTTTTTTTAAATGTCATTTTTACCATTTTTTTAAATTGTCATTTTTACCATTTTCTTAAACTGTCATTTTTACCATTATTTTAAACGTCATTTTTACCATTTTTTAACTGTAGAAATAAAAAAAAATGATTTCTGCAATTTTTAGTTTCACAAAAAAAATTGTGACATCAATAAAAAAAAGTGAACGATTATTCGAAGGTTACACAATATCGTCGTGACGATCGTAGAGCGAGGGCGAGGAGCAGCTGAAAGGGCTCGGTCGCATTTCGCTGCCTCCCCCTCGGGCTCGACGCGGCCCTCGTCATTTAAATGCCAACCGCATTTGCGTCCTACGCTGTCCTATTATCGTGTTACACGCGGGCGCAATAAAAGCGAGAAATTAGCGAAAAAAAAAAACAAAAACGAAATGTCAGAATTATCGTCAAACCGCGTTGAATTCGTTCCCGAGAATTCTCGACGCGGCCGTGATTACACCGCGGACTGTGCGGTTAATTACTTAATACATACGTAACCGTTACTCGGCGAGGAAATTAAAACTGCACTCTCGTTGCGCTCTGTTACGATTTAATCACTCGGTTATTACGTATATTTTACATGAGCGATGCATTTTCTCTAGTCTGTTTACTCGAGCCAAGTTCAACGCGGCGAGGTCGAGGCTACCTAAAACTCCTGGTCTCTATGGATTTCTTGTCAAAGAAATTATATTCCCTCAGTTTTGGTTTTTATATCATGAATTCTATATTTGATAGTTATTATTTTATAATAACTAAAAAAATTATGTGCCTTATTATCATCATCATCATCATTATTATTATTATTATTATTATTATTATTATTATTATTATTATTATTATTATTATTATTCAAATATTGCGATCGATTATGTTTTTTTATTCATCTCTTAAAAATTACCGATACTAATTTTTTTTTTTTTTTCAGCCATTCGAAAGTCGATTTCGTTTTAATTTTTTTTTTTAAATTTTCAATATCCATTTCAGCAACGATAGTTTCAATTTCAATGACGAGTAACAATTCGCTTTGTGATATTTCGCGAATACACGACAGTCATCTTCGGCGGTTGCGGTGACGACGAGCCTGGGGCAACAAAGCCGACGGTAAAGAAGGACACGGCGGGAAGGAAAGGGGGGTGGCGGGGTGGCGGCCGGAGGGGGAGCAGAGATGATAAAGCTCGTGGAGAGCGGACCGGAAGCGTCGGGGCCGCAGTTTCCCGGCTCCGGCCGTCGAAAGTGGTCTGCGTGTCGCTTTCGCGCGCGTCGCGCGGTCATCGTCGATCGACAGCCGCGTCGAAGGCGTCGCGACCGATCGCGAAAATCGCGTGGGCGCTCGCAGAGCCCCCTCGTGGTCTCCATCTCTATACACACGAAGGAGAATTTCATCCACTGCGAGGCGAAACGAGCCGCACGATGTGCAGAGACGTCCAGCACAGCGTTACCGATATCGCTGCGTACGTCGCGATGGATGTGCCGGGAAATAAGCGTGTGTAAAACGACGAATATAGGTAGCGCGGGTGACGCTCCACCGCGATGTAGGTACACGTGGTGTGTTAGGAGGAGAAGGAGGAGGGACAGGGGGGGAGAGCCGGAGGGGTCGTAGGAACGTGCGGAAGCGACTTTTCTATCGATCGGCGTCGGCGTTTTGAGGTCAGGGCGCTGCGCCAGTACTGCGGGCCGACCGGCGGCTAATCCCCACGACCGGCACAAAATCGGCGACCGGCGGCCTCGTCGACTATGCGCACATGTGAGGCTCCACATGCAGCTGTGTACAGGAGGATTCAAAGTTATTACCTGGGCAAAATTTGGTTTGAACTCAAAATAAGGACATAAGTTAGAAAAAAACATGACTTAGAACTCAACATAAGAACATGTGTTAGAAAATACATAAGTTTGAAAAAAAAACAAAAGTTAGAAAAAAACATATGTTAGAAAAAAACATAAGTTAGAAATTAACGTAAGAACATAAGTTAGAACTCAACATAAAAACATAAGTTAGAACTCAATATAATAATATAAGTTAGAACTCAATATAATAATATAAGTTAGAACACAATGTAATAATATAAGTTAGAACTCAATATAATAACATAAGTTAGAACTCAACGTAAGAACATAAGTTAGAACTCAACGTAAGAATATAAGTTAGAACTCAACTTGAACACTCAAATTAAAAGTTACGTCAGAACTGAATTTAGAACGTACGTTGATAATCAACCCACGAAAAGTTCGTACATCATTCTGAATCTCTCTGTAGACGTGTGGATAGCTGAAGTATCGTGCTACACCGGAGGCAGAGAAGGCTGCGAGCGAGAGCCCTGCGCGGCTACGTACAGCCTTGCACAGCCGGCTCCCTTTTGCTGCGGTGTGATATACAGTCGCGTCGGTACCTAAACTTCAGCGCGTCGTCCGTTCTTCGCCCAACTATCGTCGACTCGAAAGCACCCGCGTACTAGGTACTACGGTGCACTCTCCCGCAGCTCGCGTGCTTCCCCCGCACGGCGCGCGCGCGCACACCACTTTCCAGACCCCGAGATCCCACGACCGATTGGTCAAGGATACCATCGGACGAAAGCCTTTCCTCCGCAATGCGGACGGGCAAACAAACGAGAAACTTCGCTCCGAAGTTTCGGCTACGTGTGGTACAATTTGAGAGTCCCGTTATCAAAACTATGGGGCCAAAGTTTGGCCCAGTGATGAGTGCCAATGGGTACCAGTGGCGGTTAATCTGTCGGCCACTTCTGGCCATCAGTGTCGATCAACGATCTCTGGTTTTGAAGCAGTGCTTCAAAATTTGGTTAGTACTGAGATCGCCAGCCTGGTGGCCAACAATGTCTCAGGTATTAACGAATTGCCAACTTGGTACCCATAACTGGGCGAAATGTTGGCCTCGCTGTCGATGCTAATCAACGCCATACAGATTATTCCCAGGTCAACAATATCTCAGATATTAACCATCATCAGTTTGGTACCCAAAACTGGGCGAAATGTTGGCCCCGCCATCAATGCTGACCAACCCCATACGGATCATTTTCCCAGGTCAAAAATATCTCAGATATTAATCATTGACGTCTGGGTACCCAGAACTGGGCCAAATGTTGGCCCCCCTGTCGATGCTAACCAACCCCATACGGATTATTCTCAGGTCAAAAATGTCTCAGATAATAACCATCATCGGGTTAGAACCCAGAGCTGGGCCAAACGTTGGGCCCGCCATCGATGCTAACCAACCCCATACGGATTATTCCCAGGTCAACGATGTCTCAGATATTAACCATCACTGGTTTACTACCCAAAACTGGGCCAAATGTTGGCCCCGCCATCGATGCTAAGCAACCCCATACTAACCATTCCCAGGTCTCCTCGCTTTCAAAACCAACAAAACGCAACAACAACGTGCACCACGCTCAGAATACCAAACAACCCTCCGGCGACTCGACGTCTGTCATCATACCCGCAATTGATCAAAACGCGCGTCCTTTGCCACGCGATTAACGTTATCTCGTCGCCCGGCCACAACCGGCAAGAGCGTTGCGGCCCGACACGCATGACACGTAGGTCGCGGACGCGCGTTGTGAATTTATTCGTTGCCATCGAGTGCGCGCGGCCTCCGAGAAAACAGATGATCGGATCGGGAGACACGGGACCCTCGTGGGGTGGTTGAAAAAAAAAAAAAAGAAAAAAAATGAGGGCGGCAGCTGCTGGCCGGGCTAACGTTTTCTAACGACCGCGTTCCCTCGGACTTCGGGGAGCGACGAGCCGTAATTTGCCGGTCGCGTAATTTTTGGATCCTTCCTGGTGGCTCTCTCGGTCGTCTCTCCGTCGGCGTCGTTAGCCACCGACGGACGGACGGCGATCTATATAGGTTGACTTTCGCGACATTGCTGCAAGTCAGCCGGACGCGTAAAGCGACTCCGCCGCTTTTACTGCTGCCTTCGACCGGTGCCGCTGCGTTGCTGCCACAACGCTGGTCTCTCTTTCTCTCTTTCCCTGGAGGTTTTGCGGTGCAGCGCAGGGCCGCGTGTAAAGGACGTCGGGCGTGACGCCCACCTGCCCTGCAACAGCCTTGAATGTGCGCGCAGTCGGATAGTTTTCAGGCTTTCTGGGTACCATTCCCTCTATCTATATATATATACAATGTATATATATTATATATATATATATATGGGTCTCACCGACCACCGGAACGTCGCGCGTCAGTGCTGAAGATCCTGCTGTTGCCCCGAGTGTTCTTTGTCTGATTTCGTTTCCTGCGGCACCACAATTTCCCCGACCACCGAGTCAGTCGCCGTCTCTCGAGTCCGATGCACGCAAAAGTTGTCCCGCTTTTTTGTGAGATCCCAAATAATTGGTTCTGGTTTTGGGACGAGGTGAATAGCGGTGTTCAGTCGTTGGGGTTTGACCGTGAGACGCTGGGTTGATCGTGCTGGCCCGGTGATGGTGACCAGAAGGACATCCCAGCTGGGCTATTGTTGGCCATTGGCCTCTGGGTTAGTGACGGTTATCAAGAGTTTTCATTGTTGGCCAACGGACTCTGGGCTAATAATGTTAGCCAAAAGGACATCCCAGCTGGGCCAGTATTAGCCCAGGTTTCTCTGATTCGCCGTCTTTCAAGTCCTAAATAATTCGTTCTGGTTTTAGGACGAAGTTAATAGCGGAATTCAGTCGTTAGGGACTGACCATATGACGCTGGGTTGTTCGTGTTGGCCA
Source organism: Pimpla rufipes (assembly GCA_963932165.1). NCBI lineage: Eukaryota > Metazoa > Arthropoda > Insecta > Hymenoptera > Ichneumonidae > Pimpla > Pimpla rufipes. Next base: position 22,029,495 of record OZ010637.1, read on the forward strand.
CAAGTTCGTCCCAGCTGGGCTATTATTGACCACGGCCTCTGGGTTGGTAACGGTTATTAACATTTCTCATTGTTGGCCAACGATCTCTGGCGTACCAATGTTGGCCCGAAGTCCACCCCAGCTGGGCTAGTATTAGCCCAAGTTTTTCCGGGCTAGCAATGACCCAGGTCAAGAATCAAGTCATCCCACGTGGAAATAAAGTATGTTTGAACATATATAAGATATTTTTTATCTTTTTGTTAACTGGCCAACGTTCGCCCAGAGCCCAGCCGACCGCACGATCCTTTTGAGAAAACCAACCGCGCCGAGTCCATCCATTCCTTTCGGCCATAAACATCACGCGTTCGCCCCTCACAATGCAGAAACGCGCGCGTGCATAAATTTTCCCAGCATGGTGAAAATATTTTTACTCGATCCTCGACGCCCGGCAAAAAAAATGCACACCTACCGCATACCTCGAGTTCGATAGACAGTCCGGGGCAATATCCGAGAATATCCACGGCGTCGATATTGGCCGCTTACGGGAATCGTGACGCCGGGCGATCCGCGCCGACTTGGCTCTCTCGGGCCGCCTCGGGCCATCCGCGCGCGCGCCCAGGCTCTCGCCATGCACGGCTATTACGTGTGTATCGCGGATACATCTACGCGCGGCGCGCCGCAATTCACGCGGGAAAGTGTGCGGCACACGTGGTTATCCCTCTCGCAGGCGCCGCGAGTCGAGGCCCCGGCAATTGACGCTCCGCGCGCACTTTTCGCTGGAAACGTAAACGCGCGGCGCGAAATGGGCGAGAGGCATTTTCAATCGTGGGCAAAGTGTGGCTAACGACACGCGGGGCCGACGCGAGTACGAGGAAGGAAAAATGAAGTGCGGGGGAAAAAAAATACAGCGCGTGGCAAAACCAATACGAACTGGAGGAAAAGCAGAGGGGGGCGAATTGCCGGGACGGCATATGGCGTTTAGCTTGGTAATGCTTTCTCCCTTTTTCCCCCCGGCTCGACGATGGAACGACGACGAGCGGGGCCTCTTACGTTCCCCCATTTTTTTTCTTCTTCCCCTCTCTGGCCGTGCACTTCCTGTTCCTCTTCCGCCTCCGCCGAACAAACGAGTCCGATTATGCGGCGCCTAAGTGAGACAGCCGCGAATGAAATATCGTCATCCCCCTTTTCTTTTTGTGCCCGGATGAATATTCGAATAAATATCCACTCGGTCTGCGTGCGTCCCGCTGGTTCATTGTTGAAGCTGATTCGAATTGTTGATGCGTGGAAATAAAAAATTCGGTCAACAAGCAATTCGCTTCTGGTCGAAATATGTTTGAGTCAGACGACTAATCTTTTTCCATCTCCGGAGAGTCGCTCGAACGACTAATTAAGGTTAAGTTAGGTAAGGTTAAGTTAGGTAGGGTTAAGTTAGGTAGGGTTAAGTTAGGTAGGGTTAAGTTAGGTAGGGTTAAGTTAGGTAGGGTTAAGTTAGGTAGGGTTAAGTTAGGTAGGGTTAAGTTAGATAGGGTTAAGTTAGATAGGGTTAAGTTAGGTAGGATTAAGTTAGGTAGGGTTAAGTTAGGTAGGATTAAGTTAGGTAGGGTTAAGTTAGGTGAGGTTAACTTTTTGTTACCACTCGACAAACGACAAACCGTGTATCAATCTGTTTTTTTTTCAGGCACCTGCGTAATCAGCCAATCCGGAAGCGGAAGGCCCGAGGAGCCGCGGAGACCCAAAGAAACGCAAAATCAGCGCGACGCGGAAGAATAATGAGACGAAGCGCGATAGCCGCGGCTCGACTGTACCAGGCAGGGGGTGAAAAGAAAGCGCGAGCGCAGCCAATCGCGCGGGGGCTCGCGCGGGGTGGCAGTGATTATTGCGTGACCGGGAATCGCCGCGCGGGTTATATCTATACCCGGCTCGTTTCTTCGATCGTCTCCGCCGTGTCCCGGGAAGGCAGCAGCGGTTGCGTTCTATAGCCGCGGCCACACGCGCGCAACGCGGAATGTTACGCTGTGTACGTGCGGCGTACACGGAGAGCGAGGGACTCTCGACGCGCGCTACACTGTTTGCCCCGTCTATACGCTCTCCCTGATTGTCGCGAGTATTCTCGTTATTTGGCTCGCGCATTTGCCGCGCGTGCATCGCGACGAGAACGAGCCAGGTCGTAGTCACAGCCCGAGCTAGGCAAATATACAACGGGCAGAGTCAACCGGCGAGCTGCTCGACGAAAAAAGCAGCACAGAGAGAAAGAGAGAAGCGGTAATATTCTTTCGTGACCCACGAGCGGTTGCCGGTTGAACCGAGCCCGAAGCCCTTATCGATCGTCGAGCTCCGGCGAGCTGCGAGTCGCACGCCAACCGAACTTACGACCCCCTGCGAACGCGAGACCATTACCAACCAGCGGCGCACGGGAGAAGCTACGCTTGGTTTGCGCGCCGCGCTGCGGTAATCAGTGCGTCTGGGATCCGTGTGGGGAAAAAAAAAGAATGTCGCTGTGGAGACATTGTTAACCCGCGTGGGATTGTACGATTGGCCCGACGTTGGTTACGCGTTACTGGCCCATAGGTGAATCAACACAAGCGGCCGGCAATAACCGGGTCAATTAGTCCTAGTGGCCAACAACAGCCCAGAAATTAACCAGACCTGATGGCCAGCGATAGCCCAGAAATTAACCTGACCTGATGGCCAGCGATAGCCCAGAGGTTAGCCAGCCCAGGTGGCCAGCAATAGCCCAGAGGTTATTCAGCCCAGGAGGCCAGCAAGAGCCCAGAGGTTATTCAGCCCAGGTGGCCAGCTATAGCCCAGAGGTTAGCCAGCCCAGGAGGCCAGTAACAGCCCAGAGGTTAGTCAGCCCAGGTGGCCAGTAACAGCCCAGGTGGCCAGCGAAAGCCCAGAGGTTAACCAACCCAGGTGGCCAGCAATAACCCAGAGTTTAACCAGCCCTACTGGCCACAATAAACCCAGACTTTAACCTGCCCTAGAGGCCATCATTAGCCCAGAGCTTAACCGGCCCAGGTGGCGAGCAATAACCTACAGTCCAACCAACCCTGGTGGCCAGCATTAGCCCAGAGCTTATCCAATTCTGGCAAACCGCTAGTCATTCTACTCACAATCAGTCAAGCCTGAGGCCTCGTCATCACCGTCCGGGCAAACCCTACCTGGGATTGATCCAGTGGAGAGACATTAGTCGAAAATGAGACCCAGTTTTGCCGATAAACCGGGGCTATTTCGCGACTGGCTAAAAAGCCAATTCGTCGTGCACCCCGCCTATCATCATCCATCCATCCCACCCCTAATACGTACCCCGCCGGTCGATGGCGCAAAGCACGATGTGTGTCGTCGTCGCGCTCGGCAGGTGTACGTGAACCAAAGACCGCCGAGGGTGTCTCTCTCTCTCTCTCATTGTGTGTGTGTGTGTGTAGGTGGGTCACGCGAAGAATGGGCGGAGATTCCAAAAATAGGACCATTACCGATAAGGCCTTCGAACGCGGGCGCGGCGTGCATGTAGCCGAGCGAGGCGCCTCGCGTCGTCTCCACCGTCGAGGCCGACGAGGCTGGCTAGGTGGTGATGGCAGCAGGTGATAAAACGAGGGAAATGGGGTGAGTTAAGGGTGGCCGATTGCGACGGCGATGGGGCGGCGAGCCGAACCAACTACGACGTGGCCGCCGCCGCCGCCGCCGCAGCTCAGCACACCAACGGGGAGGGTTGAAATAAAGGCGAGGTTATTCTTGGGCTGATATTACCCTGCGGCCTATGGGGTAGCAGTCGCTGTTTGTCCCTCTCGCCTCGCTCAAGCGGCGCGAGGGGGTCGCCCGCTCTCTCTCTCTCTCTCTCTGTCCACACGACCATCGCCCGTTGCGCTTCCTGTTTGTCCGGCCGGAGGCCTAATTGGATCGCGCGGTGCGCGCCCCGCGTGCGTTTTATCATCGGACACCCTACGGCCGGGCGTTCGGCCGGCGATCTTGGTTCGGCTGAAACAGCCAGGGTGATGATGAGGAGGAGGAGGAGGAGGAGAGTGGAAATGCAATCGGTGGAGAAGAAAAGTTTTTGTTGAGAAGGAGAGAAATGGAGAGAGGGGATGTGGGGCAAAATGGAACGGTTGCAAAATCGTGAATTGAATGGGGGGAAAGGATAGCAAAAAATGATTGTGGAGGTGGAAAATAAATTCGGACTCGTATAACGAGCGTAAGGCGAAAACGGGATAATTTTGTTTTTTTTTACTCGGCGTCGAGGCGCTCTTGGAAAAAAAGTAAAGAAAAGAAAAAGAACAAAAAAGAAAAGAAAAGAAAAGTAAAGAAAAAGTAGTGAAAAGAAAAGAAAAGACAAATAAAGTAAAGGTAAATAGCCGAAAAATGACTTTCGAAAAAAAAATACCAATAATAATTACAAAGGTACCAAATAAATCCAGACTGTCGTGGAGCGTGACGCGAAATATATTCCCGATAAATATTGTTTCTACGCACCTGCGCCGAGCACACACACGAGTTGCGCAAGGTGCTCGTTACGCAATTAGTGCCCCGAGCGACTGAGCGAGCCGCGAAGCTCGCGCACTCGACGGCGTTACACGAAAACTCGGTGTTTACCGTATAAACTTTTCGAGCTGTCTGCAGCCCCCGAGGGGAGCGAAGGAGAAACAAAAACACGAAATAAAAAGGAATCAGGAAATTGTGAGGGGGTGGGTGGGTCGACTGCACAGGTTGTACAGTCGGTGGTGGATTTGGGAGAGATTTTTATAGGGGTTTTTTCTTTTATAGGGGTTTTTACATTAATCTTCATAAAATGTATCCTATAAGATCATTTTTATATTGTCAATCGAACAATTACAAAATTTATATGACACTAAATTTTGATGCACAAAAGTGTCGGTTAAATTTCTTCTGTTTTCGCCTAAATTACCTTTTTATGGGAAAATGTTAATATAATTTGAATTTATAACATCATTTAATCATAATAAATTATATAATTAATTAAATTATGTGATTATTTTTAATTATATAATTAATAATAAATAAATAACATAATTTGAATAATTTGAGTATAGTTAATATAATTTAAATATGAATAAATAAACAAATAAATAAATAAATATGAATAAATAAATAAAAAAAAAAATTCACAGCACATTTCTCGAACATAGTGAAAAAAATATTCTTGTTTATATATGCTCTTGGCGAACATCATTTAACTCGCGACTCTACAAAAATCGAGTTCAATAAACATTAACCATTATTAAAAAAAAAAAAGTGGTGGATCGTTGTGGGGAGAGTAGAGAAATAAAAAGTTGAAAAAAATCGAACGAGACAGACCGGACAGGGTAGATCCCTGCTATATTGATATAACGCGCCTATTACCTATACAGGCGCGCGTAGTTGGGGTGTGGGGACGGAGAGGGTGGGTGGCCGGCGCACGCGAAGAAACTCCGTGACTGTGTATTATGCGCCTATATGAAAGTCAGAAAACCACGCGGCAGTGACCGGCGGCGGCGGCTCGATGGGAACGAGAGAGAGAGAGAGACAGAGTGAGAGTGGAGGTGAAAAAAAAACGAGGAGAAAAGGCTTGAGTGGCGTTCTACGAGGGAATCGCGTGACTATACTCACGGATCAATAGTTTGCCCGTAGGGGGCGCACGGTGCACAGCCCGTACGCGATATCCGCGACTCTCGCGGTGGTAAATTTCTAGCGCCGGGGGTTTGCAGCCGACTCGCCAAGCGGTGGATTATGAGAATCTCGTTTTCGACTCCCTGTGACTCTGGCTCTGGCCTTCCGAAACATTTTTTCCTCGTTTCAGGGTGTTTGTACTTTGGCTTTGGGAATTCTCAGCCGGGAACTCGGAACCAGAGGTGATCAATACTTTTATGATTATTTATAGTGTTTGAAAAAAATTCATTGGCAAAAATGCTGCACTATTTATGTCTGTCCATTTTTAAAAATTAAGGATTAAAAACAAATCGTTGACAAAAATTCTTCGCTTTTTGTTTGTCCACTTTTTTAAAATCGAGGATTAAAAAAAATTCGTCGAAAATAAAGTTTCGCTTTTTGTGTTTGTCCACTTTTTTTTTAAACAAGAATTTAAAAAAATCATTGACAAAAATGCTTCGCTTTTTGTGTTTCTCCACTTTTTAAAAATCAGGGATTAACAAAATTAATTGAAAAAAATGCTTCGCTTTTTTAATTTGTCAATTTTTATTAAATCAAGGGTTAAAAAAAATTCCTACCAACGAAACCAAAAATTGAATAAATAAAGTAAATTATCTTTACACTTTACCGAAGGTAATTTTCCTGATTTTCAGGTGTCTCGATCCCCCCGATGACGAAAACAAGTGGAGTCTACGCTGCGAAACTACGCCAGGCGGATATTGGTTATACACTGGAAAGCTCGAACCCTCCGCGGGGCTGAAATGGCGATGATCATAATGATCTCGGTGCGGCCCGATGCTCAAAAGGGTTAAGACGCCACGGCGACCCCTCGAAGGTACGGAGAAACCGTGAGGGTTCACCCTAGCTCGCGAAATTATGCAGCACAGCGCGGATAGTGTGTGCATATATACAGATATACACAATAAACACACACACGAAGAAACGTCTAACACGAGCATCCACCGACAACTCGCGTGCCTCGTATACCTTCCCAAGTAGCGGCGCCTCGTTTCCTCCTGACAATTCCGACATGTGTGCATGTATGTAATGAGAAAACAACCCTTATCACGGTGTAGCGTGAGACGGCAAAAAGCCAAGGGGGTGAGAGTGAGAGGGAGAGACGATGGTTAGAGGCAGCCAAAGGGGTGAGAGAGAAAGAGAGAAAGAGAGATGGCAAAAAACAGCAAAAGTGATGAGAGAGAAAGAGAGAAAGAGGGATGGAAAAAAAACTGCGGAAGGGGTGAGAGAGAAAGAGAGATGGAAAACAACAGCAAAAGGGGTGAGAGAGAAAGAGGGATGGAAAAAAAGCAGCCAAAGGAGTGAGAGAGAAACAGAGAAAGAGGGATGAAAAAAAAGCTGCGGAAGGGGTGAGAGAGAAAGAGAGAAAGAGAGATGGAAAAAAGCAGCGGAAGGGATGAGAGAGGAAGGGAGAAAGAGAAATGGCAAATAACAGCGAAAATGGTGAGTAAGAAAACGAGATGGGGAGAGAGACGACAAAAAGCAGCTATAAAGGGGTGAGTAAGAGAAAGAGAGAAAGAGAGATCGCAAAAAGCGTCCCCAAAGGGGTGAGTAAGAGAAAGAGAGAAAGAGAGATGGAAAAAAAAGCATCAGAAGGGGTGAGTAAGAGAAAGAGAGAAAAATGCTAAAATCAGCCAAAGGGGTGAGAAAGAAAGATAGAAAGAGGTAAAAAGAGATGGAAAAAAAGCATCAGAAGGGGTGAGTAAGAGAAAGAGAGAAAAGGCTAAAAGCAGCCAAAGGGGTGAGAAAGAAAGATAGAAAGAGATAAAAAGAGATGGAAAAAAAGCATCAGAAGGGGTGAGTAAGAGAAACAGAGAAAATGCTAAAAGCAGCCAAAAGTGTGAGAGAGAAAGAGAGAAAGAGAGAAAGGAAAAAACAGCAGAAGGGGTGAGTAAGAGAACGAGAGGGGGAAGAGAAAGACAAAGAGAGAAGCTCAGGTGAAGGAAGCACGTAGGGAGAGAGCGGCGAACGCTACGCGGAGAAATAGAAGCGGAGGTGAGCTCACGGCGAAGCGGCTTATCCTACGGCAAAAGCTATACCGCAGCTCGTAATATCGATCGAGCGAAATGTTCTTGGAAACGCGACGGCGGCAGCGTCGGTGGCAGCAGCGACGACGACTACGACGACGACGACGACGGGGCAACCGGGAGGGCCGAGCTTTTTTTTCACGCGTCTCGACGTTTATTGGACGCGAGTGACGTTTGCGTTTGCTCAGCCAACGCTCGCAGTTTGTTCGTACGCCTTCGACCTTTTATTCCTGTCTACGTCGACAAATGCGAAGCTCATGACTCGCGTCAACTGCACGCGCTGTGCTTACGCACCGATCGAATGTTCCGTTTTTTTTTTTTTTTCATAAATGTTTCATCATTGTTTTTTTAAAAGAATTAGCATTTGTTATTTTTTAATTTTTTTATATTTATTATTTATTTATTTTTTATTATTTCATTTATTATTTATTTATTATAGGCCCGCCTAACCAACAATCCTACAAAATCTGATACCCTCCCTTCAATGGGAATGAACACAATGGATTTTATTTTTATATTTATTATTTATTTATTATTTATTTATTATAGGCCCGCCTAACCAACAATCCTACATAATCTGATACCCTCCCTTCAATGGGAACGAGCACAGTGGATTTAATTTTTATATTTATTATTTATTTATTATAGGCCCGCCTAACTAACAATCCTACATAATCTGATACCCTCCCGTGATTGGGAACGAGCACAATGGATTTTATTTTTATATTTATTATTTATTTATTTATTATAGGCCGGTCTAACCAGCAATCCTACATAATCTGATACCCTCCCTTGAATGGGAACGAGCACAATGGTCCGTATAGAACTTAGCGTTCGATAATACTTCAATTCAATTTAAGATATATTTTTTTTTTTTTTTTTTTATTAAATCTGAAGTTCCAATTTTAATCTCAAGATCAAAGAAATTTTTTTTTTTTATCTTGAGACTGTCAGAAATTGACTGTCAGAAAAATCCGAGAACCGTGGATAATTCGTGCTGGATCTTGAATCAGCTTATGAACACTTCTTATTTTTTTTCCACGTGTCCGACTTGACCGTTCACCTTTGATTCGCGATTCCGCCGAGGTGCATAACCCCCCGCGAAAGGTCAATCCGCGGAAATACCGCCGCACGGTGTGTCTTGCTTTGTAGCTCGAAGACCTACAAAGTAAGACACACACCGTATGGCGATATTTATTTATATACGCTTGGGACTGAGATTTCCGGATTATCGTCGCAATTTGCGCCGCGGTTGTCATCGATTTTTCCCGGCCGCGCGAAATATACGAATCGTCGCGGCCGAATTCGGGCGTCGCGGGGGTGTCTAGAAGCCGACGAGACGCGGGGCTTTCGTCCAAGTTTGTATCGCGGCGGGGAGGGGCGGGGGGAGGACGTCCGTCTCTGTGTGCTCGGCGAAATGATCGATGACCTTTCTTTCCCTCGCGAGCCAACCAGTTTCCACGCGCTCGTTATACATATATACCGAAAAGCACACGAGAGAATCGATTCAGCGAGAACTTGGCGTCGACCTCACTCGTTCACTGCGTGTCACAGTTACAAGTCTGACTGAATTTTTAACAGACTTTTTCTGTCCACAAATTTCTACTCTTTTCGTCAATTTTGAAAATTTTAATTCCTGGTTTTACTTTGCTTATTTAAATTTCGTTTATCAATATAATTTCCAAAAAAATAAAAATAATAATCATGTCCCCTTTTATTTTTCCGTACTTAAATTTTGTTCATCGATATAATTTAAAAAAAAATGGTTTCCCCTTTTACTTTTCTTTAATTAAATTTTGTTCATCTATATAATTTCCCAAAATGAAAAAAAAAAAAAAAATTATTTCCCTTTTACCTTTCCTTACTTAAATTTTTTTCATCGATATAATTTCCAAAAAAATAAAAATAACAATAATGTCCCCTTTTATTTTTCCGTACTTACATTTTGTTCATCGATATAATTTACCAACAAAAAAAAATGGTTTCCCCTTTTACTTTTCCTTACTTAAATTTTATTCATCGATATAATTTCCCAAAAAAAAAATTATCTTCATTTTTACTTTTCCGTACTTAAATTTTTGTCCATACAAATTCCCCAAAAAAAAAAAAAAAGAAAAAATGTCTAACTCCACACATTTGATGTGACGACTAAAACTCGACTCGGTAATTCGTTAGCGCATCCCGCGATGACGCTGGAAATTCCCACCTATGCCGGCAAAAGCGTCTCGTGTGTCTCATTCGCTTTCCCGCTTTAGCGATAACGAGTGCGCGGGGTCGCCCTAGCTAACGCGCCGCAGTGAAAGCAGAGAAAGTAGCGCCTCGCGCGCGCGCGACGAGGGAGAAAGGAGGGCTCGTTTCGTGGTGGGTCGGCCGCGGTCGCGTCTCCCAAGACACATCTTCGTGAACTTGACTAATTGATCGTTGACCTTTGCCGATCGATTAACACGAGACAAAAGGCTACAAAAAACGCCTTTAAAAAAAATCCCGGGTGGGCTCGTCGCATGCGTCGCGTCATTTAATACCCCTCGGTAATTTCCAATGCGGCGGCTCTAAAATTTTTCCGACTCGTCTATGTAATTACGTGACCTATAATCCCACCGCGTAATTATATGCGAAAGGTGTGCGCCTACTTTTGTACCCCAAGCCGCGGAAATAAGGCGAGAAAGAGAGGAGAAAGAGAGAGAGAAAATTATTGCTCGCTTGACGAGCGGCTCGTCGGTCGCGGTGCGAACGCGCGTGCTTCGACGAGGCAGATCGAGGGGTGCCAGTGGGAATGAATGAAAGGCAGAAGCGGCGGCGGCGGCCGCGAGTGAGCTAACCAACTCGGCACGGCCAACCGGCGCGGAGCTAGCCGGAAGTACGGACGCATGGTCGCGTAACTCGTTTAAACTACATCTCTGCATATACCAAGGACGGCTTCCCGTACTGTCGGGTCCGCCAGCCGCGGTGCGCCGATGAGCCTGAAGTTGGCTGGCAGTGGTTAACATAAGAGAATTATTGGCCACCGGTACTGGTCAGCGATGGTCGGTGGCCAATAATGGCCAGTAGTAATCAGTGATCAATAATGGCCAGTAATAATCAGTGGCCGATAATGGCCAGTAGTTATTAGTGGCCGATAATGGCCAGTAATAATCAGTGGCCAATCATGGCCAGTAGTAATCAGTGGCCAATAATGGCCAGTAGGAATCAGTGGCCAATAATGGCCAGTAGCAAACAGTGGCCGATAATGATCAGTAGCAAACAGTGGCTGATAATGGTCAGTAGTAATCAATGGCCAATAATGGCCAGTACTAATCAGTGGCCAATAATGGCCAGTAGTAATCAGTGGCCAATAATGGCCAGTAGTGATCAGTGGCCAATAATGGCCAGCAGAAATCAGTGGCCAATAATGGCCAGCAGGAATCAGTGGCCAATAATGGCCAGTAGTAATCTGTGTCCAGTAATGGCCAGTAGTAATCGGTGGCCAATAATGGCCAGTAATAATCAGTGGTGATAAATGAGTAATCAGTGGTCATCAATGGCCAGCGATAAATCAATGGCCAACAATGGTTAACGGCCAGTGATGACCACTAACGGTTTCAAAACCGGGATATTCGTGTAATTATCTCGAGGACTATGGGAAACTTTCCACCCATCTGCCGTTGCAAATTGTCGATCTCGAGCGCTCGATCATCGGCACTCCAGGTAAAATGCACCTGTTCGACTAATCGCGTTTTCGCCTCGTGGCTCCCGCTGTTCTGCCTCGATTCCGCTACGCCCACATTGTTCCCTCCGAGCCGCACTCTGGAAACTCTACCTGCCTCTCTCTCGATATCCACCGTAACGTCGAGCGGCTTTTTCGTAAAATTCCTGAGGAAAATAAAACGCCGAATCATCGGACGGAGAGTCTGAAAATTATGAACACGTCAAGGGACTCCGTTATATTTTTCCCTTCCAACAAAAGGCGAACCCAAGAAAAATTTTTCACGCGTCCGTAATGAATAATCAAATATTTATGGACGGACATTTTTTGATAGACTTGCAGGACAAAAAGTCGTGGAGATTTAGTGTAAATTGAGTGTCAATCGACGCGGCAACGTTGTAAATCCTACGTCGGTGATTTATGTTGCCGAGGGAGGGAAATATATGCATATATATATAGGTAAATACATAACACGATCGCGCGTACGAAAACTCGATATGACGGAAGATAAGAATCCACAATAATGTCGCGAATCACGTCCTGAAATCGTGACGCCCCGCGGGCCGGGTATAAAGCACACGCGATTACCGACGGAGAGTCGGCGATCGGTCATTGTGACAACGGCGGTGGGGGATCGTAATCGTAATACAGCGGCGAAGTTGCGCCATTTCTCTTTATAAGTTGCAAATTCGAAAGCGCTTTATGCGTTTTTTTTAATTTTTACAGTACGTCATTTTCAGTCTATCTTTGTATTTCGTCGATCCTAGTGCAATAAACGCATCCATCTATCTATCCGTGTTGACGCAATAGGGATGAGGCAAAAAATAAAAATTATAAACTAAGTCTGATATGTAAGTTCAATTATTTTTTTTATGTTCAAGTTTCACACGTTTAAGATTGAATAATAATTTTGTTGCAGATCGTAGATCCACCGATCGTCATGGTAAAAATTCCAGAGTCGGAAAAAAATCTACAACTCGACCCGAAGACCCTGAAGACCCTGAAGATTCAGCCGGGAGTCGCAGGCAGTGCGGATGGAACACAAAACATTGTCCCATTTTTAATCCAAGTTTACAAATTTCATGGTAAAATTTCCAGAGTCTGCAAAAAAAAATCTACAACTGATGGCGCCTCGACTCGACGACCCTGAGGAAGGAAAATTCAGCCGGGAGTCGCTGAGGCAGTGCGGATGAAATACAAAGCATTGTCCAATTTTTTATCCAAGTTTACAAATTTCATGGTAAAATTTCCAGAGTCTGCAAAAAAAAATCTACAACCGATGGCGCCTCGACCCAAAGACCCTGAAGAAGGCAAATTCAGCTTAGAGTCGCTTCGAGTCGCAAGTTTAAAAATGTTATTACAACTCACAGATCCACCGATCATCATGGTAAAATTTCCAGAGTCTGCACAAAAAAATTCTACAACTCGATCCGAAGACCCTGAAGACCCTGAAGGAGTCGCTGAGGCAGTGCGGATGGAATACAAAATACACGCAGGACGCCAGGATCCGCAGGTGCGCGCGGACGAAGTCGAACCAGTCGAACGGAGCAGCCGCGGAGGGAACGAAGAGGGAAGAACGCGAGGTGTGCACGCGAATTTACGTGTGGATGATCAATGGCGTCGGGGGCGCCGTGTGTACACGTGGGGCTGGCATGGCAACGCGGCTCGATAAATACCTGGAGCCCCGCGAGAGCTTCCGGTTCCGTTATCGCCGGCCGCGGCGGCGGCGACGCCGACGGCGGAGCCCGCAACGTGCGTCGCGCGGCATTCGACGCCCGCCGAGGGTGTAATTCGGGCTTTAACGCGCGGCGTTAATGCGCCACCCCGGGACGACCGACCGACGCGTATCTTCGACGTTGATCTGCTCGCTGCTGCTCGGTTTTATGATTGCGCAAAAGTCGACGCCATTTTCCAGCGAATGAGCCGAGGGTGAGAGAGAGAAAAATATATTTATTATTCAGTGGCCGCGCTGGGGTTTGTTGCCGTCGTTACCGGATCGATCGCCAAGACAAACCGGTCGATTTTTTCGCGAGCGGACGAAAACAACGGATCCGGGGTGTTTTGAGGTTTGGGGGTGGAGGACAATTGGGGGACCGACTGGAAATCGGGGGATGTTTGACGGTGGTAAAAAATAGCATCGGTTGAAGGCGAGAGGAAGATTTTTTTTATTTGTTTTTCTTTTTTTGGTTTGGAGCTGGAGAATCTGGGGGAGCAGCTGGAAATCATGGAAAATCTGATGCTGCGGTTGAAAATGTGATATCTTTTTGGCTTGATAAAAATCGCATCAGCCGAAGTCGAGAGAAAATTTATTGTTATTTTTTTATTTTATTATTTTTGTATTATTTTTTGCTGGAGAACCTGAGGGACCAGCTGAAAATCTTGGAAAATCCGACACTAAGGTTTCGCTTATGAAATTCTTTGGTTTGATAAAAAAAATTGCATCAGCCGAAGTCGAGAGAATTTTTTTTTTTATTATTTTTTTGCGGTTTGGAGCTGAAGAATCTAGAGGACCAGCTGGAAATTATGGAAAATCTGATGCTGAGGTTTCGCTTATGAAATTCTTTGACTTGATAAAAAAAATTGCATCAGTCGAAGTCGAGAGAATTTTTTTTTTATTATTATTTTGTTGCGGTTTGGAACTGGAGAACCTGGGGGACCAACTGGATCGATTATATTTATTGGAGAAAAAAAGTGGATAGACAGTCGGCACTTCATCGATACCATCGACGGTCCCGTTCGCCACGGTCGTGAATCCACGCGATTTCCGGTATCGCCGGCGCGACGTCGGCGGAGTCGCGGAACGATCGATAGCGGGAAATCCGGAGATCTGACGTTCAGCGACGATCGACTCTGTCAGATGGAGCCGGGAAATCGAATACGACAGCTCGGATCGACCGATCGCTCGCGGCCACGGAGAACTAATTTCTCGCTATGACGGATCCGTCATCGAGATTCTGGGCTTCCTTTATAAAATAATCCCAACGCAGCCGCAGTTCGAGGCTCGGATTGATCATCTCTGGGCAACGCGAGAAAATTATTTGTTACGCCAACTCAGCTCCAGAATTTTGTATTTTGGATTTATAATTTTTTTTTTTTTTTTTTACAGTCCTGAGTCGACTTTTTTTTCTTCGCTGCGAGAGCAGAATCCACGCGAGGCTCAGGCTTGGTACCTGTTCGTACCTGGAACTTCCGGACTGTAGGATACTCTTGATTCGAGTCGCGTGTATATAGATACCTATATATGGGGCATTCCGTACCAAATCGAGCAACAGAAAAACCTGACCTTCTCCAATCTGGCCCACGATTTTTTATGTTATTTCTAGTTTTAAAAAAAGCATGCAGAAATTTTTTCGGATTTTTTTATCATCAACTTTTTTTATTATTAATATTCAAAACTACATAAAAAGCCCCCGAATAAAAAAATCTGGATATAAGTCTACAAAAAACATCATAAAATATAATAAAAGGTAGAAAAAAAAAAATTTTCTACTCTCGTCAGTCGACCAAAAATTTAGTTTTTTGTTGCAGTATTTTTCAGATTTTTTTCCCCTGAACAAAAAACGCAATTTAAAAAAACATGTGAGTTTTTTATTTACCGTCAAATATCGATAAAGAAAAAACTCAATTAAAAAAAAATCTGAAAAAAATTCCCCATGCTCATTTTTTGTCGAAGAATAACATAAAAAATCGTGGGCGAGATTGGGAAAAGAATTTCGCGCGTTGGTCGACCCGGTACGGATTGCCCCGTATATCGCACACAGATACC
Organism: Pimpla rufipes; assembly: GCA_963932165.1. Taxonomy (NCBI): domain Eukaryota; kingdom Metazoa; phylum Arthropoda; class Insecta; order Hymenoptera; family Ichneumonidae; genus Pimpla; species Pimpla rufipes. Next base: position 22,044,607 of record OZ010637.1, read on the forward strand.
CAAATCGATACACCGACACGCGAAACATCTGCGTCTCTGTCTCTCGATTTAAAGCATTGTTTACCGCGCGGCGTTTGTGTACGTGTTCCGCATCCATGCGGTAGCGATGCTCCTCCTATCCTCCCACAGCTATTATGCAATTGAGAGCCGCGCGCTGTGTGTGGTGGACGCCGTCCTGGCGCATCGAGCGTGTAGGACGCGCGGTGTGTATAGTTAAACGGCAGGGCAAGTAGAGAGACGACGAAACGTGTGTGAGTGAAAAAAAAAAAAAAAAAAAAAAAAAAAAAAAACGAGGAAGGAAGCCAAGAGCCACGGCCGTATTGCTGTAATGACTCAACGTCCTCGCTCCACCGGTGTGGCAGCCGCAGCGCAGCGACGCCGGCACCGGTAGCCCCCGCCAACGTGTGTCCTGCCTAGTCACGTTATCGGCGACAGGTGCACGACTCCGTGAAAATATGGGCGCCCGTAGACCGCATATCTTCCGTCTCGATTCAACGTATAACATTTGTTTTTTATTTTTTTATTTTATTTTTTGTTATCTTTTAATTCGCTTTCCTGACTACTCGGCCTTTTGTGTATTATAAGATATTCACACATGTGGCGGATGGTCGAATTTTGTCCCTCCAGGCAAATTTTTGGTGAGTCAGTTGCCAGCGATCTGTGAATTTTATTTTATTTTTTTTATTTGTGATTTGTGTTAATTTTTTTTTTAAAGTTAATTCGTGTCGTTTTTTAAAAGTTAATTCGTGTCGTTTTTTTAAAGTTAATTCGTGTCATTTTTTTACTTTTTGTGATTTTTTGAATTTAGTATTTTATATTCAATTTTTTTTAGGTGATTCGTATTATTAATTTTTTTTTAGTTAATTCGTGTTATTTGTTATTTTCTGTGATTTGTTGAATTTTGTATTTAATATCCAATTTTCTTTAGGGGGTTCGTATTATTAATCTTTTTTAGTTAATTCGTGTTATTTTTTATTTTTATTTCCTGTGATTTGTTACATTTGGTGTATTTCAATTGATGGATTTTTTTATTTATTAATTGACTTTTTTCTCGAAGCTTATTTTACAGGTGGAAAGGTGATTCGTTGGAGCCTGAATAACGCCGAGGTCGACAATGATTTCTGTGAAATTTTCTTTATTTATTGAACTGTCAAAGTGGTACAGAAATTCGGGGATAAATTTTCGATCGTCGGTTACTCCAAAACCCCGTTGGGATTATTTTCGAGGCGACGTGACGGAGTAGAAAAATCGGTGTGTCGACTGTCCGGTCTCTCGTTACATCCCGCTGAATCGGCATCAAGCAAGTGATGGCATTGCAAGATCCACGATTATATATAGCACATCTGTGAATTCTTCCAGTGCCAAGACCCGCCAGAACCAGCGTGTAGCATCAACGTCGTCTTCGTCCTTAAATTATTTTACAACGACGACAACACCGACATGAACTAAAATTGACTCAACGTTATCCAAAGATTTTTTTTTCACCCTCACGAAAAATAGAATTAAAAAATAAAATGATCTAATTAAAGATAAATTATATACATAAAAAATAACTCCTCATATAATTATTTTCATGTGAAAATTAAATGTGAAAATTATTGCGAGAAATGAATCAGTTATTTGGTAAATAATTAAAAATAATTATTACTACAAATAAAAAAAAATGGCTATAAATTTAAAACAATTATTACTATAAATTAAAAACAATTATTACTATAAAATTTTAACAATTATTACTATAAAATTTTTACAGTTATTACTATAAATTTGAAAAAATTGCTAATCACACTGATTGATAGAAAGTGAAAAAAATGTAGACCATCTTTGAAAAAAAAAAGCCAAAATTTTCTGGCAACGCAATTCGTCCTCCTCGACGATCACGTCGAATTTTCTTGCCGCTCTCGGATCCCGCGAGCACCACCAGCACCGGCAACACAAAGTCCCGTGGGATCGCACGAAGGCCCGAGACGATCTAGGCGGCTCGTGGGAAGCCGGGGCTTCGCCCCGAAGTATTCGAAGAACTCGTCGAGATTCCAGGGTTAAAGCGAGTCGACGGCGGCGAAGGAGCCGCGAGACAAACGATCTCCGGGGAAAGTGCGGCGGCTCGCACCGCGCGCGAAATTCACCTTGTCAGCTGGGTCCAACTTTACGAGGTACTCGGCCTATTTTTTTTTTTTTTTTTTCACCTGTACCATCCGCGATTTTTTTTTTTTAATGCTACAAAAATTCTTTAATCTCTGACGCTCGACTTTATCACTTTATATATAAAAAAAATTAATATCAATTAATTTACTAAATCTTGAATTAAAAAATTGAAAAAAAAAATGATAAAAAAAATTGTTGAACTACATTTTTATGGATTATTTTTTTCTTTTGCAGAAATATCACTTTTCCGGTGAATCTACGTTCGATTGCGAATTTCGAGGGGCAGAAATTTCGGAGGGAGAAAAAATGCGAGTCGCAAATTCAAGAGCCAGAAGGTCCCGGAGTAAAAAAATGAGGAAAGAGAGGGGAATAAAAAAAGCAGAAGAGGCAATAAAGAGGGAAAAAGTGAGGGCTGGGTCGTGTCCGGCCGCACAAAGCGCACTAACTAAACTGGCTGGAGCGGCTGGTACCGAACGCGGCGCGACCCGGTGTGTCGGTTGGAAACGCGCGCGTCGACTGCTGCTCGCGCTCTCCGCTATCTCGTGATTCGTCGGTTCGGCCTGCCGTGCGCGCGTACCGCTCAATTCCAGCGCTCCGTTTCGTCGTGGTTCCTGCGCCCGAGAGAGAGAGAGAAACAGAGACGGAGACACCGGTCGTGCCGACTTTCGAGGAAAAACGGTAAAAACAATAAAAAAAAAAACTGACAAATCACTTTCTTTTTCTACCTAATCAAACTTTGTGATATTTATAATATAAAACTTCGACTCTACGGATTTTCAAACATTCGAAAAAAATCTGTGATAGATAAATAAATGAATCCATGATCAAAATTATTGAAGAGAATTTTTTGTTTTACTGTGAATTTGTGAAGTTTTTAAATTACAATATAAAACTTCGACTCTACGAATTTTTAAATGTTCTCAAAAATGTGTGATAGATAAATAAATAAATGATCAAAATTATTGATGAGATTTTTTTTTTACTGCTGAAGCTTTTTTAATGTGGAAAATAGCTGAATTAATGGTGAATTAATTTTTTTTTGTGGAACAACAAATGTATATAGAAATGACATAGAAAAATAATGAATTACTAGAATTGACTCTGGGGGCAGAAAAATAATAGTATTTAGGTGATGTGTTCTATTTTTTGGGCCAACGAATCTGTTGACTCAATGAATAAATTATTTTACTCAGATACTTTTAGTTTCTCGTCGCCCTAAATAAATACTAAACTGAGACTAATCATGAAGCTAATATAATTTCGATGAATCGACTTTGGAGTAAAAATTCATCGACCAAAAAAAAATACCACAATTTCTCCATCCCCAAATCAATTCTCTCCACCCCAACAAAATCTTCCCACCGAAAAATAATTACCAAATTCTCCTCCTCAGTGTCGACAAATTTTCAAAACATAATTCACACTCTCACAGCACACGATATAAACACATATAAAAAAAATTAAAAATCACTTTCAATAATTCGCGAAAGAGCTACGGAAAAAAAGTTTCACGCGTAAAAGAAAAATGACAAAGTTTCCTCTGACAAAAGCGTGAAGAAAAAAAAAAAAAAAATCTGCGGTTTGCCTTCTTCCTAACTCGTTTCTTCTTCTCTTCTCTTCTCTTCTCCTCAGGTTCGGAGGACGACGACGACGACGACGAGGTTTTCCTTGGGCGAGACGAGGAAAACGCAAAGCGGATTCGGAGGACCGGCAACCACCGGAGTCCGAGTGAGACTGAGGAGCGTGGGGGAGTTTTCGAGCGAGCGAACGAGCGAGGGGGTTGCTCGACGATCGCGGTCGGTCGGTGGGTGCGACTGCGCTGCGCCCGCGAGGAAGAGGCCGCCGGCAACCCCCGTTCGCGCGCCTCCCACGGCAACCCTCGTCGAAACGATCGCCGCACACGCTCGCCTCATTCTCTCTCCGTCTCCCTCGGTTTTACCGCCGCGGCTCGTCGCCCATTCGCCGAGCGATCGTGCGCGCCGCACAAGCGACGGTATAACAATCGGGGGGCCCCCCTTCGACTACCACTGGGTTCTCCAGGGGAATGCAAATCTCTTCCAGGAACTTCCGATGCACCGCCGAGCGCCGAACGACCGAAATATCGATCCACGAAAGCTATCCGGATAGCTTCGACGGCGCGGAAAAGGCCAATGTCCCAGTTACTGACACCCGATGCATGACGGATTTGAAGGGAAAGTCAGTTGGAATTTTTTGGACATTTTGAGACACTGAGTTTTTTTCATTTGGCTGCAAAAACAGTGAGTTTTTAAAAATTTGTTTCATAAATTCCTAAGGTTTATATTTTTTGGAGCAAAATGTCCCAATTATTGACACGAACCCCATGACAGATTTGCGTGGTGAAAATTCAGTTGGCATTTTTGGACATTTTGGGACACTGAGTTTTTCTCATTTCACTGTAAAAACAGTGAGTTTTGTTTTATTAGGAAGAAGGCAAATCGCAGATTTTTTTTCTTCACCTTTTTGTCAGAGGAAACTTTTCTGTAATTTTTTTTCGCGTGAAACTTTATTCCGTAGTTTTGTTATATTCTTTATTTTTATTTTATACAAATAAAAGAAAACAGTGAGTCTTGTTTTACTTGTTACATAAATTTCCTAAGTTTTATATTCTTTGGAGCAAAGTGTCCCAATTACTGACACGAACCCCATAGCGAATTTGCACGGCTAAAAGTCAGTTAAAATTGCTGTACATTTTAGTCCACTGAGTTTTTCTCATTCGACTATAAAAACAGTGACTTTTGTTTCGTTTATGATACAAATTCCTAACTTTAATTTTTTTTTTTTTTTTTGGAGCAAACCAAAAATTACAATTTAATCCGAGAATATTCAACCTTTTCATTTGTACATTTTTATCGTAACCAGAAATTTTTATGAAGTTTTAATCGACTCGAACTAAAATCCAAAGAATCCACAGTCACATTCGACGTGAAATTTTATTCCAATCTTCAATTCACGAGACACGCGAAGTTGTGTGTCTTCAGCGAAAAAAAAAGGTGAAAAAAATCGATTCTTCATTGAGGATAAAAATACCGTACTTCGCCGGCTTCGTGTGTTCTTTCCGGCCGCGCAAGTCGGCTCAAAGGGATCGTTGTGTGTAACTGGAACGTGTACCTTAAGAGCCCGAGTAGAGAACGAACGCGCCACTTCGCTATAGTCGAAAGATGTGTGTGCGCGCGCGTTGCACACTGTACCTGGCGATACGTGGCTCTCGCACGCGAGGTCGTTTCGCGGACGCCGGTGCTTTCTTCTTACATCACCGCTCGCGGCTCGCTCGCTGCAAACTTCGGCCGTGCCGGTTGCCGCGGCGGCGCGCCCGAAATCTAATCCGGTACCGTCGACCTATTTCGCTTTAATTAATCGCCCCCCCTATAGCCTCTTCCCCTTTCGTGGCCCGACCCGATAGCCGCACCCCCTTGGACTGTGCCTCGTTACATCCCTCGCATGCAACTATCGGCAAGATTTCCTCGTGTCACTTTGGGGGGTTTGGGTTCCGGTCACAAAACGATTGTCAACCGGGACTGAATCCATCGACCACCGATGCGATTCGCCGTCGCCTCTCTCGTGGATTATTAATTCAGAGTGGAATTAAATGTCTCGATAAATTATTATCAAGTCGTAGTGATAATAATAATAAGACTAAAAATCTCTCTATATTAAAAAAATATTTCGCTGCAGCTGCTGTGTAGGATATACAGGGCATTTCATGTCAATAGGTCCATCAAGCCTGGATTAACCTCACCTAACTTAAATCTACCTAATTTAACCCTACCTAACTTAACCCTACCTAACTTAAGCCTACCTAACTTAAGCCTACCTAACTTAACCCTACCTAACTTAACCCTACCTAACTAAACCTTACTTAACTAAACCTCACCTAACTTAACCTTACTTAACTAAACCTCACCTAACTTAACCCTACCTAACTAAACCCTACCTAACTAAACCTTACCTAACTTAACCCTACCTAACTAAACCTTACCTAACTTAACTCTACCCAACTAAACCTCACCTAAATCAGCCCTACGTAATTAAATCTCACCTAACTTAACCTTACTTAACTAAACCTCACCTAACTTAGTCCTACCTAACTTAACCTCAGTTAGCCACGGTAACCATAGCCCCGGTCGAGGGGGGATTGAAGCTCCCTAGTAATAATAATAATAATAATAATAATAATAATAATAATAATAATAATAATAATAATAATAATAATAATAATAATAATAATAATAATAATAATAATAATAATAATAATAAGAGGAAGAAGAAGAAGAAGAAGAAGATGAAGAATAAAAATAAAACGTTAAAGCCATTAACTATTTGGGCTCGGTGCAATTGTGTCGTGCAGCACGAAAATACTTCGAAATAATCGATGCGCACGGCGAAGATTTTCCCAGAGAATTGTAATTGAGACGTAGAGACGCGCGCGCGCGGCGCGCAATGAGCACGCGATATTTCGCAACGCTACCTGCATTTATACATGTTACACGCTGGAGCACAGTTAACCCGACGAAATAGCCATCGGGTGGATATATCGCGAGCGCGCGGGGGAGTTGAACGTTCGCACGGCTCGGCTCGATCTAACGGAATCCTCTAACCGCATCATCCGCGCGCGCGTTACACGTTCCACGATGTATACCACAAACGAGACTGATCTTCGCTCTGATTCGCTATGCAAATCGAGTTTAGCTAGACGGCCGCGCTTTAAGAGACGGTCGAGGCCCTTGAGCGGGCTGCGCGCATCCGCAACTTCCGCTCGGCGATAATTCTTCGTTCCTTCGATTCGATGGTTCGAGCGCCGCGACTCTAATTGGAAACGCCGGGCGCGAATCAATCAGTCGAATTTATCGAGACACACCGAAGACTGGGGAAAATTTGTGGCGGAGGAAATTAATGTTGAAAAATAAATTTTTGTTCATTTAATTTAGTTTCGATGATTTAATTTTATTTGTTTTAATTGAGTTTTGATTATTTAATTTTATTTGATTTAATTTAGTTTTGATGATTTAATTTTATTTGATTTAGTTCATTTGGTGTCATTTGAAATTTAATTTAGTTTAGTTGATTTCATTTTATTTTATTTTATTTTATTAGTTTCTTGTTGTTTTATTTGAAATTTAATTTAGCTTCGTTAATTTCATTTTATTTTATTTAGTTAGTTTTATTTGGTGTGATTTTAAATTGAACACTTTATATAAATTTTAATTTAAAAAAGCTTAGAACAAAATTTGAATCGATGGCTTAATCAATTATTTAGTTGGCCCAACTATTCGGTCGAGTGAGGCGTATTCGACCGTCCAGCTTAGTTAATGGCCGGCTCGTTATGTTTATCCGCCGTGCGCCGTAAAAAGTGGAGAAACGCGAGCGCAGCCGAATAACGAGAGAGGCTACAATTGGTACGGTGGAAAAAGGTTGGCAAATAGCGAGATCGACGCTTCGCCGATCGTCCCACATTCGGACGGGAGCGGATCGTGAAATATTGCGAAACGACTTTACGCGGAACGACTCGGCGGGTCTCGGACCGCGGGATTCGTAGGACGGAGGCGGACAGCCGTCCCGTTGCTCTAACGGGTGGTCTAACGACCAACGACAACAGCCAGTCAACTCAAATATCGACGCTGATTATGCCCGGAGAGGCTGCAAGTCGTGGCGACAATTTTTCTGCTCGATTCGCTCGGTGAAGTCGTGGCGAAACTGGCGAACCACTATCAACGCTAAAACTGGGAAACCGTAAAATGATTACTGGTTACCATTATCGTTATTCAGTCGTTGGGACTATTTTTTGTCGTTGCGGTGATTATTTTATGGGTCAGGATAATCTTTGTAACTCAGGCTAATTGTGTAATTAAAATTATCCTCGGATAATTTTTTGTGGCTGAGGTCAATCTAAGGCTAATTTTGTATAGCTTAAGTTTATCTAAGGCTAATTTTTTATAACTGAGACTATTTTTAGTGAGGCTATTTTTTTAAAGCTAAGATTATTTTAAGGATAATTGTTTATCTAAGGCTAATTTTTTATAGTTGAGGTCAATCTAAGACTATTTTTTTTATAGCTGAGGCCAATCTAAGGCTAATTTTTTATAGTTGAGGCTAATTTAAGGTTAATTTTTTATAGTTGAGGCTGATCTAAGGCTTATTTTTTGTAGCTGAAGGCAATCTAAAGCAAATTTTTTATAGCTGATTTTAATCTAAGGCTAATTTTTTATAACTGAGGCTAATCTAAAGCCAATTTTTTATAGTTGAGGCCAATCTAAGGCTAATTTCTTATAGCTGAGGCCAATCTAAAGCTAATTTTTTATAGCTGATGCCAATCCAAGGCTAATTTTTTATAACCGAGGCTAATATAAGGCCAATTTTTATAGTCGACATTCCACAAAAAAATGGTTGTTAATTCGCAGTTACCAATACCTAATTCTTCTCTCATTATTGCGATAGGTCACGTTCAAAGTTGTGAGATGTTTGTACACTCGGTGAAAGTCCGGCGCGACTATAAAATGCCAGCCATCTATTCTTAGTACACGCGGCTATAATTTTATAGTTGCACCGGCTGTAAACACAGCTGTAAAATAATAATTATTTTACCGTCACGCGTCGTGACGGGGAAAACAAAAAAAAGTAGAACTTTGCACACTGCTTCCTCATTAATTCCCATTTTTCACAAAGCCACCTCTATGAAGAAGCTTATTTATTAACTTTGGCTTCCTCATAGAGGAATCTTCGTGAAAAATGGGAATTAATGAGGAAGCAGTGTGCAAAGTTCTACTTTGCAACTTTTTTTAAATTTGAACAAATTTTTGCACTTTTTTTTAATTTGAACAAATCTTTGCACTTTTTTAAAATTTGAACAAAAAAAAACTCCGTTACAAACACCGTTACATCTAATTTTGATTAGATACAAAGTTTTGACTTACTTTAATAACTTTTCTATAAGTTACAGCGAAAATCTTAATTTTTTCAAAAATTCATAACAGCGTAAAATCCGAACGACTTTACCGATCGTCACCAAATTTTATACGTGGCAGCGCTGTATGTTATTTTTTGACTGTTGAATATTTTGGTTCAGTTGATGAGATTCGACGTGATATAGAGCAAAATTTATTTTTTTCGAAAAATTCAAAATTCTATAAAACCGGAACCGCTTTACCGATTTCGCTGAAATTCAATACCAAACAACATTGAACGTGTCTTTATTTATGATGAAGTATATAGCTGAGTCGTCGAACTTTTACGAAAGTTAGAGCGTTCACGCCATTTTTTTGAAAAATTAAAAATTCGATAAAATTTGTATACATGGATATATTTAATTTTAAAAAGATGTGAATTATAGAGGATTTAATACTCTACTTCCGTGCCAATTTTTAGCTCGATCCACCATGCCATTCCTGAGTTATGAACAATTGAATGTTCGGTGCCTGGACCATACATACATACACACACACACACACACACACACACACACACACACACACATACACACATACAGACATATTTTCTAGACCACTTTTCTCGACGTTTTAGGTGATTCTAAGTATGTTAACATGAAAATCTCGAAAAAAAAATTTTTCACGAAAACAAAGCTTCCTCTATGAGGAAGCAAAAATGGTCAGTCGGTCGACAAATCGGATGGCCCGATTTCGGATCTCGCGATATGTAGGTCGCTCTTTCGGCGGTCAGAAAGAGAGACAGAGAAAGAGAGACGAATCCTTGAACGCGAGAATCTCGCGGGCTACGCGGACGTTACATATTCACCGCGGTCAAAGCTTTCCCCGTGCAACGTGTAGGTATGAATCGGCCGCTCGACCTCGAGCTAACGTCAAACCTATCGCGCTCGCCGTATCAGCCCGCGAGTTGTTTGCACTGCCCGCGAAAAACAAAAATTAGTCCGGCGATTAGCCGAGGCGAAAAAAAAGGCGAATGAGTTCGAGTTCTGAGAATCGAAAGCGAGTGATAATATTGTTCATTCACGGTTTCGCGATTTCTGACGCTTTGGGGGACGACTAGAGTCGCTCTTGCAGATTCATCAGTTTAAATTATAAATCGAGAGATTTGATTGATTTTTATGGTCGTTTAAAAAAAAATTATTTGGTAATTTTTTTCTTGATTTATTAATTAAATTCGATGGTGAATTTAATTTATAAATCGAAAGATTGGATTAATTTTTATGGTCGCATTTAGTTTTTTTTTATATAGTCATTTTTTTCTTGATTTTTTTCTTAGATTGGAAAAATCGCTCTTGCGATTATAAATCGAGAGATTTGATTAATTTTCATGGTCGTTTTAAAAATGTTTTATTCGGTAATTTTTTTCTTGATTTATTAATTAAATTCGATGGTGAATATTCATTTATAAATCGAAAGATTGGATTAATTTTTATGGTCGCATTTGGTTTTTTTATACAGTAATTATTTTCTTGATTTTTTTCTTAGATTCAAAATATCGCTCTTGTATCTTGGTGAATTTAATTTATAAATCGAGAGATTCAATTAATTTTTATCTTTTTTTTGCTTCAGTATCGTGTTGTCGATTTTTTTCTAACGTTGTAAAAAAATGTCGTGTTGATCCTTACACGAATTAAATTACAAACAGCCACGAGTTTTCGTGAGTCCGGTCGATATTTATCTCGCACTTATCTCACCTGTGTCTAAATCAGTGCACCAGTCCAGGCGCGAGCGTGGCTCGAATACCACTTGACAGCGTATGACTCAACTCGGTACTTCCATTTGCGCAATCCTCGGCGCACTATCGGCTAAACACTTGTCTCCCACTCTCTATACATAAACATTAATATATGTCACAATTTTTCGAACCTCACTTGCTACGATTCTCACACACTTCACAAAACAAAAAAAATCTTTCACAACCACAAAAAAAAACACGTCAACTCACTGACTCTTTTAAAATAATTTTCTGTCTCTATTTTAACAAAATCTAAAAAAAAAAAAAATCCCCGATTATTCGCCAATTCAGTATCGTAATTTAATGCGAAAAATTCGCAACCCAACCGATCTTCACTTTCGTAAAAAAAAAAAATCTTTCACCACCAAAAAAACACGTCAACTCACTGACCCTTTTTTAAATTATTTTCTGCCGTCTCTATTTAAACAAAATCTAAAAAAAAATACCCAATTATTCGACAATTCAGTATCGTGATTTAATCAAAAAAATTCGCGACCCGATCGATCTTCGCTTTCGCAACAAAAAAAAAATTTTCACCACCAAAAAAACATGTCAACTCACTGACCCTTTCTAAATTATTTTCTGCCGTCTCTATTTTAACAAAATCTAAAAAAAAAAAATCCACAATAATTCGACAATTGAATAAGTGCAATTTAATGTAAAAAATTCGCGACCCGACTGAACTGCACTTTCGCCGAATCGACGTACCGATCGCGGTATCGATTTTTCTCCCCGGATCCTCGTGTGTCCGTATCGCGTGACGAGTGCGAATTAATTCGCGTTAATTGGGCCCCCGGCGCGGCGTACGGGAAAAAAAAACTCGGCTCGCGGTGCCACCGGAAATAATCAAGTTCACGTGCGCTCGCGAGTGCAGTAACACTGCGCTGCGATTGTAATGCAACGTCGTCGCGGTGCAGCAGCGCGAACTGCCGAGCCCGATGCAGGGGAGAACCCCGATCCCCCCTCTTGGCCCCCCCGTTGCCCCCCCTTCCCGTTTGTTCGAGTCGCGCAACTTTGAAAGCAGCGACGGATGCGAAAAAAAGGGAAAATAAGCAAAACGTCAGCGATAACCTCCCCCCCTTTTCCCCCCCGGTCTGTGCGACTCTCTATCGGCTCCCGGGGCCCCCGGTTGCTTATGTTGCGATTATCAAGCGTAGTGCAAGGCGGGGCAACCAACTTGACCTTCCCGCTGAAATTGCAATGACCCCCGATAAATGCATCGACATTGCATTCATCAACGATAACTTTTTTTTTTTTTTTAGAGGCGAATTTTAATCCTTTGGGCTGATCTCGATATTCTGGGCACTTTCGATATCGATCTATCGGCAGGGCATTTTTTTTTTTGTTGGTGTTTATAGGATTTTTTTTTTTTTTCATTAGCTATTTTTATTTAATTTTTATTATTAATTTGTGAATCGTTTGGTCGATTAATTAAATTTGCGAAATATTCGAGATGAATGAAAGGCAACGATGAAGAAAAGTGAAAAGAACGATTTATGGAGCCTACAGCGCGGGTACCACGGAGAGTCGACCGGCGGGTTTGGCCCCCCCGCGGGCGCCTTGACGAGGTCAGTTTCGCTTCGGGATCGACGCGAGGATTCGTGTGCGTTCGGTACTGATCGAAAAAACGAACTGTGGGACGACGAGGCCACGTGCGCATGCGCGATAGATCTCGGCATTCAATGCTGCTCGAAAAATAAAAAAATAAAAAATGCCGGTGCGCATGCGCGATAGATCTCGCAAAAATCGTCGCGAGGACCGGAGAGATCTGCGTAAAGATCCAAGTGTTTACTATTTTTTGAAAAAAAAAAAAAAAAAAAAAAAAAATGCCGAACGACGAGGCCACGTGCGCATGCGCGATAGATCTCCAAAAAAATCGTCGCGAGGACCGGAGAAATCTGCACGAGGATCCGAGCGCATTCGATACCGCATTCGGTATTTACAGTTCAATAAAAAAATACAAGTAGAAACAAAAACAAACTGCCGAAAAACGAGGCGATGTGCGCATGCGCGATAGATCTCGAAAAAAAATCGTCGCGAGGACCGGATAAATCTGCACGAGGATCCGACTGCGTTCGTTACTTACAATTCGAAAAAAAAATACAAGTAGAAACAAAAACAAACTGGCGAACAATAAAGGCGACGTGCGCATGCGCGATAGATCCGCGCGAAAAAGTCGTGAGGAGGCCGTAGAACCGCGCGCGCTGCGTCCAACGTGTGACTGGTGCGCGGTGCGCGGTTTAAGAAAGGTTTTCGACGCGAGCCGCTCCACGAGCCGGTCCGAAGGTGGCCCCGCCGGTCGTTTCTCCCCTGCACGGTGCATCGCCGTGACTGCTGTGTACGCCGGGCGGGAACGCGGAGCGGCCGGGAGAGGGGAAATGGCGAAACGAAACGCGAGCCCGAAGGAGGGAAACCCCCCGACGACGAAGAGGCGGAGGACACGCTGGTGGTGGCGCGGAGAGGGAGAGAGGGGCCCCCGTGCGAAAGAGCGGCCGCACGTCGGCGGGGGAAAAACACGGGCGACCGCCGCGCGCGGCGAGTCCGCGGATCCCTCGAGATGCTCCGCTTGCCGAGTGTCGCTAAGTCGAAGTAGAATTACTTTATTTGTTCAATAAAATAAGTTTATTGATAATAATATAATTATAATAATTTATATAATTTTTTAATATCATTATAATCATTTATATCATTTTAAAATAATTATAATCATTTATAGAATTTTTTAAATTATTATAATCATTTATAGAATTTTTTGAATAATTATAATCATTTATAGAACTTTTTAAATAATGATAATCATTTATAGAACTTTTTGAATAATGATAATCATTTATAGAACTTTTTAAATAATTATAATCATTTATAGAACTTTTTAAATAATTTCTTTGATTTATCAATGGGTACAAATGAATCAAAAAAGTTGTTTTGTTATAAGGTCTACTTTTTTCCTCACCGATGAAAAAATGTGAAATAATTATATTCTTATAGGATCGCAGCGAAGGATTTTTTTGTGAAAGGATTTTTTTGTATAAAAGTGTAAATTAGAAAAAAAATTAATATATTCGGACTTACCTCGCGAAGAAGCAACAGCGAATTTCGCCGTCGAGGGTGACAAGACGCCGGGTTGTCGTCGCTCCGGCATCAATAAATGTACAATTCGGCGTCGTAACTCGACCAATGAGATATATTGTTTGAGGATTATCGAGCGTACATTGAGATTAATCTTTGGGGCAGCTCTACAAGGACGGGGGATCATCACCTGTGATACATTCGATCCACGATATCCAGAGGGAAAGGGGGATCATTTTTTTTTTTCTTTTTTTTTTCGTTCTTCGAATCTTCGGAATCCTAAATTAAACCGAACACAGAGATACAGCGCGTCGAAGTCTCTAAAATCCTTAATCGTAGTAGACAGCGGAGATATACAAAAGATTTTTTTTTTCATTTTTTTTTTTTTTTTTTCATCGTACAAAATATAGTTAATCCGCTCCCGCCGTTTCACACGGTTCCCTAGTTAATGATTCAGCGTCGCCACACTCCGTTTTTCCACTCGTCTCGCGCACATCACAGTCGTGGGTCGAAGGCAACAAACGTGGAATAAAAAATAGGCACGAAAGAAAGAAAAAAGAAATATACATAAATATATATATAATATAAATAAATAACTGGGAAGCACAGAAATCGCAACCAAAAACTCACTGCTGTACTATGATTCGAGTTTTTATTAAACAAATTAAATACAAAAGGTTCTTGTCGTTTGTTTTGTTTGTTTTTTTTTCATCATCTCAAATTGTTGCTGTTGTCATCGTCGTCTCGGTCGCATGATTCGAGTTATAAATAATTAAAAACGAGAGGCAGGTATATAAATAAAATAAAAAGTGTAGAAAGAGGGGGAGGGGGGGGGACACGGGGGGTTAATTACAGTAATCTGTCTAGATATTCTCCGATAAACATTTGTTTCGCATCGCTCCGGCTCTCGTGGATTAAAAAAAAATTAGTAAGATAAAGAGGATTACCAAAACTTCCTGTCCGATTTTTTTTTTTTTTTCGTTCGTCTTCTCGCGGGTCTGGATTTTTTTTTTAATTTGTATTTTTTTTCTGTTTCGTTTTTTCACTGATCTCGTTTTTCTCGATCCACGAGCATTCGAGCAGCACCGTTTTGACGAAAGACGTGGACCGCATCTTCGCGGCTCATTACCGACATTCCAGACGCAATCCCGAGCTTATTTTTTTTTTTTTTTTTTCGAATATATACCCGAGCGCGATACACACGGCGAATCCGCTCGACCGTAAAGGAATAAGGTGAAATCAATCGAAGCGTAACCGAGGGTGAAAGTGGCACTGGACACGCTCCGCGCGATTGTTTCTCCGACGATGAGGCAAAAAATCGACCGTCTGACTTCCGGCGAGAAAAGGCTCGACGGGGAAAAAGTGATTTTGAAAAAAAAAAAAAAAAAAAAAAATTCTGTTCGTCTCGCATTTAACGCGAGGATTCAAGGCGAAAAAACCTTGCGAAAAATTTCTACGGATTATCGATCGATTTGGATTGTATATTTTTTTTTGCGGGAAAAAAGTGATTTTGAGAAAAAAAAATCTGTTCGTCTCGCAGTTAACGCGAGGATTCAAGGCGAAAAAACCTTGCGAAAAATATCTACGGATTATCGATCGGCTTGGATTGTATATATATATTTTTTTTTTTTTTTCACTTTGAACAGCAATTTTTGTAGGTCCGCGGATCATCGATCGATGCTTGGATTGTATAATTTTTTTTTCATAGTGTATAGAGAAGTCAAACGTTTTCGGTGGGTAGAATTTGTTCGTTTAGCAAAAAATCAACGAACCGTCGATCGGCGTCGAGGTTCAATTTTTTTTTTTTTTTTGTCGCGAGTTTCAATATTAATACGCGAAACTTGCTACCGAAAATTCGACCAGAATGTGTATAATATTTCGTGGTAAATAGAATTCGATTTGTCGTTTCGTTAATTAATTGTACGACGTTTTTGTTTTCGGTGGGTAGAATTTTTCTTCGGCGATAGAAAAAATCGAGGGAGGAGGAAAAAATTCATGCGGTCCACGTCGGACGATTAAAATTGTCACGCGAGACGAACACGGAGAGCAATTCGGACGCGATTTTTTTTTACGTTCGCTAAATGCATCTGGAATGGAATCGACAGCGCGTCGGTTTAAAAAATACTTTTTTTACCGTTTAAAAGTCGTAAGGAAGTCACATCGAGTTTGTTTGACAGACGTTGTTGCTTTTTTTTCGCTTGGCTCGTACGATTATCGGGCGGCGGTGGAGAACCCGGTTTAAGGAAAAATTCTCCCTCTCGCCCTCGCGAGAGAGACAGAAACGCTGGGTGCAATATTTAAACGGGGGCCTGCGGGATATGTACAAGGAGATATATATATATATATATATATATGTATATATAAGATTTATGTTTGTAGTATGCGGATTGCTGGCCCCGAAAAATCGAGCGCGACGACCGCTCGGTTCCTCGGGGCTTCGGGTGGGGGGCGCGCGATTCTCGCCAATCGGACGCAGTGTTTGTTTTCGAGAAGAAAAAAAAAAAAAAAAAAAAAAAATTGCGAAAAAAAATTAATTTTATTTTTGCGAAAAAAAAAATTAATTTTATTTTTACGAAAAAAAATTAATTTTCTTTCTTGCGAAAAAAATTAATTTTGTTTTCCGCGAATACATTTTTTTATATATTTTTTAAAATAAAAAAACGAAATAAAACAGAAAAAACGCATTCCTCGGAATCGCTACGATCGAGAGAGTCCGGAATTCATAGACGAATGACGATAATTCGATGAATGACGAATTTTCGCAACCTTTTTGCAGGCTAATAAAGTGATAGAGTCAATCGATTAATCGATGCGAATTAATTGTTTTCATCAGCCAATTAATTCGTGGATTCAACTAGTTCGCGTTCGGCCTCGCGATTATTTTTATCGCTTCACCGCGCGATGATCGGTAATTCGGACAAACACTGCGCCGATTGAACGAGACGTCGCGCGTCGTCTCGATTAGCAGACACGGAAGTTGGTCGAGCTCGGAGCTCTTTAGGCCCTTTTTGCGCACCGAACGTGCAGCTGTGCGCAAAATCCACTTTCCGCAACGATTTTCCTTTTTTCTTCGTCATTTTCTTTTCTCGGTTAAAAGAGAGAAAAAAAAATTGCGATCACAATTTTGGAATTTCATGCTACACAACGACGGAAAATCGCGTAAATACGATTATCAATTGGCCGGTATTTAGTTGCGTAATTCGTGTTTTGAAAATTAATTCGAATTTAAAAAAAAAAAAATAGTGGTAGTAAAACAGACTTTGCGCACTCGCGAAAAAAGCGTGAATAATCGACAGCGCAGGACAAACTCGACATCCCGCGTCTCGCTACTCGATGTATTTTCGCTAATCTTCTCTGTCTTTTTTTCCCCCCTCGAACGACTCGCGAGTCGCCGAATTTTCCGCGGGGAAAAATTAAACGCAGCCCGAGAGAAAATCATTTTTCTCTTCTCTCTTTTTCTTCTCGTCGATGCGCGCGTGTTTCACGTTGAAAAATAGAATGAAAAAATGTAAAAAAAAAAAGAAAATAGAACATATATATGTTTACATATATATATATAAATACGAAAAACGTGACGTCGCCTTCGTGAGAGGTGGATTACTCGCCCCCTAAAGTCTAAACTCTTCTCGTCGATTTTTTGTGTTTGTGTTTTGTGTGTTTTTTGTGTGTGTGTGTGTTTTTTAAGGACTACGCGCTAAGCTATTTACACCAACTTACGTAGCTACGGAGCTTTCAAAGGCTAGCCTAAAAGTAATATAATACAAACGCCGTTAAAACGTACTCTCGGCGCGATACACGATATATAACATCTTTGGGCTCGTTTTTATTACACAATTATGTAGATTAATTACTAGACGCTTCCGACTATTTTTTTTCTCGCCGTTTTTTCCACGGCGAAAACGCGCGATTTTTTTTTCCGACTCTTCGGTCGAAGTTTCGCGAATTTTTTCACGCTGATTTCGCGTCTCGATGACGCAAAACGTGCGATTTTTTGCGTCGTCGTTTTTTTTTATTTGTTTGTTTTGTTTCCCTTCGTCTTCGTCTCGTTCGACGACTTTCGGCGTTTTCCGCGGCCGCTGCGAAGCGGAAAATCTGCCGAGTCGTGAGAATAGGAAGCACTATTGGAAAACGAATGAACGTCTCTCTCTCTCTTTTTTTCGGGAATGATTTTTCCCGCCTGCGCGCGGAACGACCGAATTGTCGTCATGTTTTCTCTCTCTGCTTGATTTTTTTTTTCGTTATCCTTGAAGACTGCGTTTATTCGTGTCGCGTGCTCGGATTTCGAGGGGCGGCGGCTTTTCCGTCTGTCTTCAGTTTCGACCGATTGATTTGCTTCTTTTTTTTTTTTTTTGAGGAAAAAAAAAACACCGCTGGAATTAACTAAAGGACGGCCGAGACTCGTTGCACGGGGGCCTCACCGCGGTTCCTCATACCGCCGACACTTGGGCGTCCTCGTCGTCTGTAACATAATTTTTATAATCGATTAACGGTGGATCGTGAAAAGGGGGGAAAATCGCACGCGGCGGGAGACGAAAGTCTCGCGCGAACGGCGGATAAGCTTCGTCGATTGACGATTCTCCCATGGAAAGTGATAGAGATTTATATTTATTTAGATTTTTGACGCATAAAATTTAGAATTGACGTTTAAAATTTATAGAAATTAAATATAGAGAGTTTTATATTTATTTCGTTTTTTGACGTATAAAATTTATAGAGATTAAATATACAGAGATTTATATTTATTTCGATTTTTGGCGAATAAATTTAGAATTGATGTATCAAATTCTCCGGATTTTTTTTTTACGAAAAATTGACTTCGTTACTTAAAAATTTTTGTTTTTTTTGTTTCCATATCTTGTATCTTATTTCCATGGGAGTCGGAACTTAATAATTCATTATTTAATTACACTTAGATTGAAGCATTCGAAAAACACGAAATTATGTAATCAATCCAATGATTTCGCTAAAATCGATTAGGCAGTAAAATTCGCCTCGATGCGAAATAAAAAGACTTTTTTTTTTTTTTTTTATTTTTTTTTTTTTTTATTTTTTTTTTTTTAATGAGACAACAAATTTATCGGGAAACTACGCGATTGTCGTCGAGAATGATTTCGCTTGTGCAGGAGCAAACAGAGGTTCGTGCAAACCCGAAGCAGGCAAGCGAGGTCAAGCCGCAACGTAATTACGTACAAAAGTAGATACAAATATCGGGAGAAAAAAAAGTAAAAAAAAAAAAAAGATTACGTAAAGGTGGGAAGAAGTGCGAGATACGGATGACACAATCGAGCATGATTTTCGTAGAGTGTTATGGACAAAATATAGAGGCATTCGACGGCAAGCCAGCAAATATATGACACAGATGTGAGTGCAATGAGTGTCGATTGTACGAGATAATAAATATAGAGGAGGTTTTTCGTCGCACTCGCGACGTTTCGATCGCAGCACGAGACATTACGAAATATATGTATATATATTATATATCGACTATACACAAAACGACAAACACTCGGGCGTGATTACTGTACAAGACAACGAGTGAAAGATAACGGAGAAGAGACGGAGAAAGACTACGGATTTTGTGTCAAGAAAAGATTGAGAAGAAAATTATTATTGAGAGGCCACGGGGGTCGGGGGGCTAAGACGGGTAACCATCGAGACGGCGCGATAATTAATTTCGCGATTGGCAGCCGAACGAGCTTCGTTCGCGATACTTAATGCGCCTCGATGGCCGTCACCTAACGACTATAAAACTCGGAGCACGAGGGGGTCGTGTAGATAGCACAATTTTTTTTGTAATAAAAGAACGATAAACGTGTGAGCATTTTTTTTGTAAAAAAAACGTGAGAATTATTTTTTGTAAAAAAAACAAACGTGAGAATTATTTTTTGTAAAAAAAACAAACGTGAGAATTATTTTTTGTAAAAAAAAACCAAACGTGAGAATTATTTTTTTGTAAAAAAAACAAACGTGAGAATAATTTTTTGTAAAAAAAAAACAAACGTGAGAATTATTTTTTTGTACAAAAAACAAACGTGAGAATTATTTTTTGTAAGAAAAAATCTGTAAACGTGAGAATCTTTTTTGTGAAAAAAAAAAAATCGTAATTTTATATAAAGAACGTAATTTTTTTACGTTTTTTTTTGGTACAAAAGTGAGCATTTTCTTGTAAAAAAAACTTTATTTTTATGTAAAAATCGAGATTGCTTGTTGTAAAAAAACGATCTTTTTGTAAAAAAAAAACGATAAACGTGTGAGAGTTCGATATGTGGAAAAAAGTAAGTGGAGGCGGTGTGGTATTTTTTTTTTTTGTTCTTGGTTGGTTTTTGGTTGTTTGTTTTTTTGCAGTACCATCTTCGTGATCGGTCCGGTAGGTAGTGGTAACTCCTTCGTGGCTGTGGGCCCGACCTAGCCTGTGCAATCTCGCCATTTGCGCGGCGACTTTGTACGCCGGTGGTTGACGACACTGCGTGGGGCAGATAGCGCCGCGCATCCCCGTCGTCGTCATCGCGTTACTCATGACACTCGCGATTCCGGCCGGCTGGAGCGGCAGGCCCGACGACACTCCGACGCTTCCCATTCCCATTCCAACGCAGCCTGGTCCTGCGATACCTGAAAGTCCTCGACTGTCTGGTTCTGCTTTTTTTTCGGGGGTTTTTGTTTGTTTTTGTTTTTTAATATTTGTTCGTGTCTTCCATGCCCCACGTGTAGTAAGCCGCGCAACGTCGAGACGATAAGCCACCTATCGTCGCGGTCAAGTTTTTTTTTTTTAGGTAAAGCTCAAAACGAACGTGGACAGTGAAACAAAAAGAGGGCCGGACGGACGGGCGACGGGCGATCGATGAGCTCCGATTTGCGGGCGTCCCGCGGTTGAATCCCAGCGGCGACGGCCGTTAAGGTGGCTAGTCCAGTGGAGAACTGGCTTTTTCTACACGAGAGACAATTTATTTACGATTACTCAAAGTTTGTCGTGAATTAATACGAGAATTTGCGAAAGTTTTGTGTCGAACGTTATCGATGTAACAGAAATAATTTAACAATAGTATTCAATAATAATTGATTTATTATTGAATAATTGAAATATTTGAAAAAATTGAATAATTTAATAATTGAAATATTTGAAAAAATGGAATAATTGAAATATTTGAAAAAATGGAATAATTGAAATATTTGAAATAATTGAATTATTGAAATATTTGGAATAATTCAATAATTAAAATATTTGAAATAATTGAATAATTGAATAATTCAAAAATTTGAAATAATTGAATAATTGAATAATTCAAAAATTTGAAATAATTGAATAATTGAAATATTTGAAAGAATTGAACGCGATTTTCTTCGGCACTTTAAAAAAATACAAAACAAGGATTAAGGGAAATAAATTAGCTGCGTAATAACGTTTTTTGAAAATGATTCTTGCGCTCGCAACGTCTCCGTCTCCGTCCGCCTAGCCACCTTAAAGCCTCGCGAAAATAACGCAACGTGAAAACACAAAAATGTCCCACCGGCTCTAAACCGATTAGCCCTTCGAGCGCTC
The DNA here is from genome assembly GCA_963932165.1 of Pimpla rufipes. NCBI lineage: Eukaryota > Metazoa > Arthropoda > Insecta > Hymenoptera > Ichneumonidae > Pimpla > Pimpla rufipes. The sequence continues at coordinate 22,066,052 of OZ010637.1, forward strand.
GAGAAGCGCCTGAGTATTAGTAGAAAAGATCCTGGAAGAAAACCTGGAAAACTCGTTCCCGTTAATCACGAAGAGACACGCAAAGGAGAAGAAGAAAAAAAATCCAAGCACTCGGGTGCGACAAACTCCCAGTCACGTGGATTCCAATTTTTTTTTTTGCGACATTCTCACGAACAAAAAACACACACGACGAAGGCAAAGAGAAAGAGAGAGTAGAAGCGATACTTACGAGAGATTCGCCAATTTTCTCCAGCCAAGCCAGGTTAGTCGCGTAGCAGTTGCGCTTTTTTTGTTGTTAATTCGAGGCGCGAAAATCTACGGGTTATAATTTACAGACGAAACAGGCAAAAGCGGAAAACGAGGGGGGAACGACGATGAAGAGAGATGCGGGGCGGCAGGCAGTGAGAAACGGGGGGGCAACCGCGGGTGTTACTCACCTTGAGGGGGTTGGGATTGTTGGTGATATTGTTGGTGATGTTGGTGATGATGATGATGATGAAGATGATTGTGGTTGTGGTTGGCAGGAAGCGGAGGTAACACGGCTACCGCGTGAGGAAACGGAGGTACTCCTCCCCGCAATATCGGTCCTGCACCACATACACACACAGGCCACGTACTTTTTTTGTTTGCTTTTTGTTTGACTCTTTGGGACATTTTTTTTCGCTCTACCGCGGTATTTTTGGTTATCGCTATTTTGTACAATCTGTGCTTTTTAAAAAAGTTTCAAACTAACATTTTTTTACATTTTTATACAAAAAAATGTTTACATTATTTATACGAAAAAATCATAGAGATTTTTTTTTTTTTCAAATGTTATACAAAATAAAAAATAAAATTGTATACATTTTTTTTTAAATTGTGTACAAGATTTGTTAAAAAAATTTTATACCATTTTTTTTTAAATTGTATACAAAACTTTTTTAAAGAATTGTATACAACATTTAAAAAAAAAAAAAAAAATTATACAAAAAATTAAAAAAGAAAAAATTTAGATACAAAGAAAATTAATACGAAATTAATATCCGGCCACCGTGAGAAACCCCCGAGAGCCAGAAGCGTCGAAGCGACTGTTTTTCATTTGCATGGAGACGGAAGTGAAAAAAAATAATAGAAGCGTTTTTTTCAAGCGATTCGGTCGTTCGAGATTTGCGGCTATTTACAAGCTCGAGATGTGAAAATATTCGACTGCATTTTTTTTTTGTACATCGACGATGAAGTTTCGCGTGCGACGATTTCTTTGGTTTTTTTTCCGATACACAGAGAAAAATATTAACGGAGTGACGAGAAAAGCAGCTAAAAATTACAAAATAAAAATGAATAAAAATTTGTAATTCTGTAATTACAAAATTACAAAATAAAAATTAAATTTTGTTGCGGCAGAAAAATGTTGCTGTGGTAGCCAAACATTTTGCTTTGACAACAGAAAATTCGTTAATACGGCAAAAAATTTGTCGTCACTCCCTAATTATTTTTTTCTGTGTACTTCGAAGCGACTTTGAGCGGGAAAATAATTCGATTGGCGAGAATCGAAGACGACGACGGGTGAGGAAAAACAATGTCGGCAGTGACCATGGGACATACGACTTTGACAGACACGAGAAAGAAGGAAGTACAGCACGAATTACGTTGGAAAATTCGGGGAAAAAAAAAACGTCGCGCGGATCTTTTCGCGACACGCAAAATACAACGTTTCACGAAACACACACAGAGGAGCCGCGCGTTCGGACTTTGGAATTGTTTCACACGATTCGTCGCTCAACTACGTCACTCCAACGAGATCTACCGCTACTTTTTACACGTATTCTACAAATTTCGGGCAACAGAGGGATATTTATATATTTATTTATGTATATGTAAAATGTGTAGTTTAACGAGGTTCAACACGCAATCTACATACCTTGCATCGCGGAATGCCGTCTCTGCGGCGGCGGCGGACTTCCACCGGCCTCCACGCTGCTCCCGCTGTGGCTGTCCAGCTGTGTACTGTGACCACTGTCACTGCTCGTCACCGAACCTACGCACACGTCCCGAACAACATTTCCATCACAAACACGTCTTTTTTTTACTCCTTGATTTTTTTTTTAAGTTTCTCCGACGTCTCGAATAGATTCAAAAGTATTTTTTTTCTCCTCGCTTTTTAAAAAATTTTCGCCTCGCTTTTTAACAATTTTTCTCCGCCGTCTCGAATAGATTTAAAAGTCTTTTTTTTCTCCTCGCTTTTTTTTTTATTTCTCTCCGACGTCTCGAATAGATTCAAAAGTCTTTTTTTTTACTACTCGATTTTTTAAATTTTCTCCGACGTCTCGAATAGATTCAAAAGTCTTTTTTTTACTCCTCGCTTTTTTAATTATTTTTCTTCGCCGTCTCGAATAGATTCAAAAGTCTTTTTTTTTACTCCTCGCTTTTTAAAAATTTGGCTCCGTCGTTTTGAATAGATTCAAAAGTCTTTTTTTTACTCCTCGCTTTTTTTTTTAATTTTTCTCCGCCTATAATAGATTCGTCTTTTTTTTTCTGTTTGTTTTTTTTCTTTTCTCCGCCGTCGCGAATAGATACAAAAGTATTCTTTTTTCCTTTCGCTATCGCTGAGAAGTATTCGAATTACAAAAAAAAAGTATTCGCTACGAAAAGTATTCGAAAGTCCTTTTTAGCCGTCATTTTGAGGACTTCGAGTAGAATTTACGACACAGCTAAAAAGCGTCTATTTTCTAGTCAATGAAGCTTTTGGGGTTTTTACTATGTTGCGATTTTTTTTAACGAGTTCCGTATGTCCCATGGTGCGACATTCGCCGCGAGAATTTGTAAAACGCCGGGACGAATTTGTGGGCGCGAAATCGAAAAGAAGCCCGCGCGCTGATTGTTAGGCACACAAGATGCGTGATATATGTTGTGTATGACATGGAACATTTATGAATGTAGATAGTATTACGAGACGATTGGTGCAACGTGCAGAGAACAAATGAACTTCGCAGTTACGAGCCCCGACCGGTTTCGTCGTCGCGGGCGATTGGAAACGCGAATTATTTTTCTGCTTCACGAAAATTTTCAGTCACGTCGATTTATATCCACATTTTCTAAACAATTTTTTTTTCCAAGAAAAAATAACAGAAATTATCGACATACTTTAATAAATGTTTGCGAATTTACATTACTGGAAATTTGATTCATCAGCTGATGTATTAAATTTAATACACTTGGGTATTAAAATTCCAAATTTTCATACTCAGTTTCTATACTTTCGTATTAAATTTTCTAATTTTTGTAGGATTCAGCAGAAAATACTGCAATTTTTCATTTCACTTGCGTGTCAAATTTAATACACCAGCTGATATATTAATTTAATATTATATTCGTGTATTAAAATTCCAAATTTTTATACTCAATTTCTATACTTTCATATTAAATTTTCTAATTTTCATAGAATTCAGCAAAAAAATACTACAATTTCAAACCGGCTTCCTTCAACAGAAAACGTTCGCGTTCGAAAAGCAGCTCAAATAATTCGCATTCCCAACGTCGCCGATCAACGATTCAGTGCACCAAGACAGAGTGCAAGCCGTTCCCCTAGTTATTCTCACGAAGCGAGTAGAGACTTAATTTCCGAGCTTAAAAAAAAATAATAATAAAAAACAATCTCGACCGACGAGATACTCGAGCGTAATTTTCAGAATTTTCAGAACAGACGACGATGAAAAAAAAAACAAGGAAAAAAAAAACTCACCACTCGTGAGAGTCTTTCGCAGGGGTTGAAGGTTGCTGAGGCTGGTGACGCTGCTGCTCTCGGCGCTGAGGTCGACGGGCGGCGGGAGTCCCGAGGGCGTGTCGCTGTGCGATCTCTCGTGCATCGGGACGCGGGTGCAGCTGCCGACGCGCCGCGGCGCGCCGGGACTGGACTCGAGGCCGCCCGCGTGCAACGCCAGCCCCGGCACCGGGAGCGCCGGTGGACAGTGCTTCGGCTGGTACGGCCGCGTCTTGTGGGGATCCGAGAGCGCCAGCATCTTCCTCACCGCCTGCGGCGACGCCGCGCCGAATTTTGTACCTGAGCAGAGTTCGAGTTCGTGAATAAATAAATTTAAAAAAATGTTGCGCGGAAAATAAAAATGAAAATGATGCGCAGGAAAATAAAAATGAAAATGATGCGCAGGAAAATAAAAATAAAAATGATTCGCGGGACAATCAAAATAAAAATGATGCACAGGAAAATAATAATAAAAATGATGCGTAGGAAAATAAAAATAAAAATGATGCGCAGGATAATAAAAATAAAAATGATTCGCGGGACAATCAAAATAAAAATGATGCGCAGGATAATAAAAATAAAAATGATGCACAGGAAAATAATAATAAAAATGATGCGTAGGAAAATAAAAATAAAAGTGATGCGCAGGATAATAAAAATAAAAATGATGTGCAGGATAATAAAAATAAAAATGATGTACGGGAAAATAAAATTAAAAATGATGCGCGGAAAAATAAAAATGCTGCACAGGAAAATAAAAATAAAAATAAATCAGCACGAAAAGTCCTGGTAAAAAGATTTTCTGGCCCGGCAAAAAGATTTTTTGTTGATTTTTTTCACCAGATAATAATTCGCTGGCCCAGCTTTGTCTTTTTATCGGTTTTTTTTTAGTCTCACTTCAGCTACTTTGTTTCTTTTTTTTTTAGAGTCTCACTTGTGCTGCTGGCGCTGCTCGTTGTGGACAATGTGGGCGACGGATGCCGTCTGCCCCGGCTGCCGCCGAGCGGAACCGCCGCCGCGACCGCCACGGCGCCCGCGTGGGGCTCGCAGTCCACGGACAGAGCGTGGAGTCGCTCCTCGTCGGTGATGACCTTCATGTTCGACAGATAGGCCTTGACTCGCCTCACCATCTGCGCCTCCTCGAACATCTTCTTCGAGTTCGGCGCGGCAGTCGACTTCTTTCGTCGCTTCACCGTCGCCGTTTGTCCTCCTGACAATTTACGAGTCACGTCAATATCAATCAATTCATAACTTTCATAACTTTCATATCTTTCATAAATTTCATAACTTTCATATCTTTCATAAATTTCATACCTTTCATAACTTTAATAACTTTCATAACTTTAATAAATTTAATAAATTTAATAAATTTCATAGATTTCAAAGATTTCATAGATTTAATAAATTTAATAAATTTAATAAATTTCATAGATTTCATAAATTTCATAGATTTCATACATTTCATAGATTTCATAAATACCATCTCTCGTTCGTCTCACTGAAATCGATGACAAAAAAATGTTGCTACCTTGATTGCCCGTCGTCATTTGGTTGAGCGCGACCATCGCCGAGCTCGGCGGCTGGCCGCCCCGCTCGAGCATCGTCAGCAGGTCGTACGGCGACGAACACATGTTCGTCAACGTTCGCACCTCCTTCGCGATCATTCGCAGCTTCTCGAAGTTCACCAGACTCTCGACCCTCGAGTCGTTGCCCAGATTTATGAACGTCAGGTCCTTCTTCACCACCGGGTAAAACGGAATCTGCGTAGAAAAATCGGTTCATCGTTTTTTTTTCTTCTTCCTTGAATAATTAATTCGCGAAACACCAACGACGTTTTTTTTTTTTTGCACGAAACTCACGATTGGCGGTTGAGTTTGCTCGGACGCCACGAGCTGTCGGTATTTCGACATGTTTCGACTCGGATCCATGAGCTCCTGAAGATCGCTGAATAACCTCTGATACTTGCTCGGCAGCTTTTCCCAGGACGCCCGTAATCGCGAAACCGCCCCGTGGCCGAGGCCCGAGACGATCGCGAACATCGAGTTGAAGTTTTTGCACTCTTTGCATTGACCTGCGCGAAATCGGTAGAACGACATTTTTACCAGAGTCACGTAATTAATTCGCAAAATCAGATCAATGATTCGGAATTACGGTCAACTCACGAGCTATTTTAATAAATTGCTTGATGATCTTGCTCCGCCTCACGAGGTTGTGTTCCGAACAAACCTCCGTCACCACCCAAAACATCTCACGGTTGACTAGCTCCGCGAACTGCCTGAGCATTGGCACTCCGTACCTGCTCTTCAGCTCGAACAAGTCGTCCACGTATTCCGTAGACTCGATTTGTCTTTAAAAAAATTGTTCGATTCTTATTAATTTAACGTCATTAATTTTTTATTTTTTATTAAACGTTATTATTTTTATTAACTTTAAAATTAATGGAAAACGCGAATTTTTTTACAATTTAAGAGGGGATTAAATAATAATGACAGGATTTTTTTTCTCGATTTACCTGAATATACTAAAGTCCTGCAGCGTCAGCTGAATCGCCACCTCGACGGCGTTGAGCTGCAGAAAGTGCACCTGGGACTCGCGTATGAGCTCCGGCGCCTGCTCGTCGGTCACGAGGGTCTCGGAGACGCCATTCGTCTTGAGATAGTAGCGCGAGCTCAGCCCGATTCGCTCCGCGAGATTCTGCAGCTGATCCGGCAGCCGTCGCTGCTTTATCATTCCGCCCTCGCCGACGCTCACCTCAGCCAGCGAGAAGTTCGAGCTGCTCTCCGTGATACCGAATTCCTGAAGCGCGAGCATCACAACCTGCGGAAAAATTAACGACACGTGATTCGCGATTCCAGAAAGGCCAGCGAAAATATTAACGAAATTTGAATTTACGCGAATATTCGCGTATTTTTATGTAACGAATATTCGCGTATTTTAATGTAACGAATATTCGCGTATTTTAATGTAACGAATATTCGCGTATTTTAATGTAACGAATATTCGCGTATTTTTATGTAACGAATATTCGCGTATTTTAATGTAACGAATATTCGCATATTTTTATGTAACGAATATTCGCGTATTTTTATGTAACGAATATTCGCGTATTTCTATGTAACGAATATTCGCGAAAATACGAACAAAATTGTTGGCTATTTTATTCCGTTGTTTTTTTGTTCGACGATGGGAATTTTTTACGAACCTCATGCGACGTCGTCTCCTTGTGAACGAGAAGATACTTGCAGGTCTGATCGGCCTTGTAGACCTTGAGGACGTGCTCCGGATAGTCGGTGGCACGGAGATCGTCGTAGCAGTAGAGCGACGTGAGGTCGGGGTTGCTCCGCGAGTGGTAGAGATTCGTGGTGGTCTGCGCGAGGCCGGTGCCGGGCGGCGTGTGCGGCGGCGCCAACGGGTCGTCCAAGTGAACGCCGTCACTGGCAAAACGAAGACAAAACATGTTTTACCAATGTCATAATTTTTCAGGTTTCTTGTAATAAAAAATCGTTCACTTAAATTCAGAGTTGTAAATCCCTAAATCTTTTAGAAACAAAGTTAATGTTACAAAAATGATTTATTCTCAATAAAAGTTCAGGATAATTTTCCTTAATTTATCTATTATTTATCTATTTTAATTTTTAATTTTTATTTTCTATTATTTTGTTGCGCTGTGTTATACTATGTTGTTCTATTTTTCTATTTTTCTGTGTTTTCTATTACGACTTCTCTTTTGCGCCATCTGTTGAATGATTTTAAAGGGCTTGTCTTGTCCATTGTATAGAATAAAATAAATGAAATAAATGAAATAAATGAAGTAAATAAAATAAATAAAATAAATGAGGATTTACAACGCTGGTTGAATTTGGCGACTCACTTGATGGTGTTCTTTGGTAATATGTTCATCTTCATGAGCGCCTTCTGCAGTCGCTTCGGGCCGAGCGTCATGAAGCCCTTGTGCTCCTTCTTGCTGCCGTCCTTGCACGGCGAGACGTTGCTCTCGGGCACGAGGATCGGAACGCCGCCGACTAGGGGTGTCAGAGGATCGACGTGGGTCGAGAGCCTCGCGCGCGGATCCGGCTGTGGCCGCGTGATTTCGGGCTTATTCGCTCGGCCCCGCGGGCGCGGCGAATTGTCCGGCATTTGCAGCATTTCCTTGAAGGCTGAGCGACAAAAAAACGGCGAGATAAAATAAAATCGATGGCGAGGCAAAATAAAATCGATGGCGAGAAAAGACGGCGAGATAAAATAAAATCGATGGCGAGAAAAAGACGGCGAGATAAAATAAAATCGAACGCGAGAAAAGACGCCGAGATAAAATAAAATCAATTGACGCGAGAATTTCAACGATTTTCTCACCCAGCAAATTGGACTTGACGGTGATGCTGAGATGCGTGGAGCCCCGAAGAATCTCGAGGGCTCGCGCGTGATTCACGTGCTCGAAGCTCTGGCCGTTGACCTCGAGTATCTGGTCGCCGCGCTTCAGCCCGACGTCCTCCGCCTTCGAACGCTTGTCCACCTTCGAGATGAAAATTCCGAAGCCCCGCTCGTAGCCACCGAGGATACTGAAGTGCAGCATCTCGTCGCGGCTCGGACGCGCCAGCGTCACGTTTCGCGTTCGCGCCTTCGCCGCGCACGCGATGTTCAGCAACCTGGATTATCGACAATGAATTTTCGTCTTTAGTCATTTTTTTTTCTTTTTCAATCTTCGTCTTTGGATTTTTTTTTCTCAATCTTCAACTTTTGTCGTATTTATTTTGCAATCTTTGAAATTTGTACATATTTTCCATATAAAAAAAAACACAAATTTCAAAGATTAGGTAAAAATCTGAAAAAATTCATACATAAACAGAAAAACGAAGGAATAATTTTTATTTAAAAAACTTGGGTCATCGAAAACAATTTTTTTAAATGAATTTGTTAATAACATTCTGGAATTATTATTATGCAAAATTAATCTTTTCAATACTTTTAGTGTGCATGAATTTTTTCAGATTTTCAGACCTCCGAGATGTGTTTGCAATTCTCTCGCACTTTTCTCGAATTTATGCGAATTGCCTGCTACATCCTTCAATCAAGCTTCAATCGACGAAAGAGCTTTAGAAAAAATTGTGGCGCATCGAGGAATCGAATACGGGGGAAAAAAGAAGAAGGAGAAAAAATTGTGGCGCATCGAGGAATCGAATACGGGGAAAAAAAAGAAGAAGGAGATTCACCTCTGTTGACCCTGCATCTTTTCTCTCTCCAGTCCCGTCTCGAAGGCCTCGAGAAACTCCATCATCGTCGGATCGGTCTCGAAGTCGGTGAAGTGATTGTTGACCCAGAGCAGAACGACCCGGGCGACCCGATCGCGGACCTGCGACTGATCGAACCACTCGAGGAGCTGATTGGCCACGAGCAAAGGGCTGTCGATGAAGGTCCGATGGGTGAGCAGAAAGTCCTCGACGTAAGTCGGGTCCGTCACGCTGTTCTCCTCGATCAGCTGGAGCATCAGACGCTCCGGCGTGCCGCGTATCACCACGTGACCCCGACGCGCCGGACCGTCCACGGCGCCCCGCAACTCCGTCACCAAAATCACACGGCCGTTCTCCTCGTGCCGCCTCGTGTTCTCCTCGCCCTGGTGCTGGATGCGAAAGTAATCCGCCTGCGTCACGCACACGAACTGACAGTCGTCGAGCCTGCGGATCGAAATAATCGAGCGTCACGTGGATGATGCGAGAATCATTTCGGGGATCGTTTGAGGAAATTGTTTAAAATTAGACGCGAAAAAAAGGCATTTGGAATGGATTTCTTTAGACGAGACTTTGCCGCGATTATGAAGCGAATTTACATCATTTTTTTTATTTGAGTCCCTTGAATGATTGAAAATTAGATAAAAATCCAATCTCAATGGATTTCTTCCGAATCTTTGCCTCAACAATAAAGCGAATTATTTCATTAATTTTTTCATGATTTCAGTCTCTTAAATAATTGAAAACAAGACGCGAAAAAAATCCAATTGCGAGTCGATTTTTGTTGTCTTTGCCTCGTTGATAAAGCGAATTACTTCAATAATTTTTTTTATCATTCGAGTCTCTAGAATAATTGTAAACCAGACGCGAAAAAAATCCAATCGCGAATGGATTTTTTCCGTTTCTTTGCCTCAATAAGAAAGTAAATTACTCAAATAATTTTTTCATTATTCGACTCTCTAGAGTAATTAAAAATTAGATTCTTTGCCTCACAGCAAATTATTAAACTCATTTATGGTTCATTCGAATTTCTCAAATGACCAAAAATTGCGAGATCTAAATTAGAAAAAAAAATTCGATTCATCGATTCATCGAAGCTGGACCAAAAAATAATTTTTCAAGGTTCGATTGTCCATCAATCTTACTTCGTCTTCATGACTCCCCGATGCAGCAATCTCTCCATCGTCGGGAGAATTCCAAAACTGTCGCCGAGATGCAACTGCTCGACCTCCCCGTTGCTGTGCTCGACCTCGACGGCGCCGTTTATCAGGACGCTCCAACTGTCGAGCTCCTCGCCGTCGTTGAGGACGATCATCCCCGCGTGCTCGACCACCGCGAACACCATGACGGCGCACAGCGCTCGTCTCACCGCCAGCGTCATGTTCGTGAAGGCTTTGAGATGCTGCGTGAACTCGAGGAGTATCTCGATGTCGTCTTCCGTTCGCTCGGCCGGATCTTTCTCCAGGCACTCGCGCACCGTGTCCCTCACGTTCAGACTCTGAAAGGACGGAACGTCGTTAAGCGTTGTTAAGAAATTTCGGCCACTCTTGTCGATCAATTACAGCCTATTTGTGGTTCGCTTGTCAGCGACGTCAATTTTTTCAGAGTATTACAGGCTGCATCATTTCCGTAACATTTATTTAGCGTCTTCGAGGGTCCTAAGATTTAGTGCCAAAGGGTTTTTTTTATGTCCCTCGATTCGGATAATTTGAGTTATTGTAAAATATTAATTTGGTTGATAGGATTAGACTTGTGAATTAGACCGAAATGAGTTGAAACGATTTTGGGTCCACTTGTTGCTTTAAAATGAAGGGAGAAAAATATTTGGGCTCTCTGGACATAATAAAAATTGTTGGATTCTATTGAGGGTCCAACAATCTTTGTCAAATATCTCGAGATACATATTTATTTTGGAAATAGAGTAAAATATATGAAATAATGCGAATTACTTTATATATTGTATAAAAAATAGAGTAGAAAGGAAATTCAAACTTACATCCATGCTTTCTGCCAAATCCTCCTCCTCATCGCTGTCCACAATCGACTCCACCAGACCCGAGAGGTCAACCTCGTCGGGGTCGGCGTCCAGGGAACCCTGAACGGAGGTCATTGTGTCGGAGCCACTGTAAGCTGAACTGGTGTCGCTCGAGTGGCTACTTCTGTTTGACTTTAGGTAGAGCTCCGGCCTGCTCGTCAGGCCCTGAGTAAACTGCAACGAAAAAGGACATCGATAAATAAAAAAAGTACAAAAATTGATTCTCAACAATTATTTTGCGAAAGCCAAGAATATCACATTTTCAAAATACAAATTTTACTGCGCAGTCAATAGTTCCTCATAATTTTAAATTGAATTTGCAGCTTTAGATAATTTCTGCCATATCGATAAAAATAAATAAATAAATAAAAATCCCGTTTGCGTCCGCAATTACGCCCCAAAGTCAATGAAAAACAATTTATCTTCAAAGGCCATCGGAATCCCCGCAACCCGAGACTGCATTGTCCACGCACGTAATTGCCCAATGTCAATGACGCGCGGCGGGTTTTCGCCCGCCGCGATATCGTCCGTCAACGAGCGTGACACAAGACACGCGTCGATGTTGTGGAAAACGAAGTGAAAATAAAAAGAGCCGGAATTTTGTTTGCGTTTATCGTGCGTCGATTTTAATCAGCGCGAAAACACGTTTCACGTGTTGCGGCGTCACAACTCGTGTTGCATTCAACACGTTCCTATAATTTTTTTTTTAATTATAAAAAATACGAAATCGCGATAGAAAAAAATACTAAATCGCGATAGAAAAAAATACTAAATCGCAATAGAAAAAAAAACGAAATCGCGATAGATAAAAATACGAAATCGCGATAGAAAAAAATACATGAAATCACGATAGAAAAAAATACGAAATTACGATTAAAAAAATACGACAAAACGCGGAAAATCTCGTGTTTTCTCTCGAGGAAAAAAATAGAGATGGTGACAGGATCAGGTCCGGCGGGTCTGGTCGGATTCGAGCCACGAGTCCCCCATGAAGAAAAAAAAGGCATCGCTGCTCCCGAGACATTTTTTCGCGGTCACCGATCATCGCGTCGGCCGGAACGGCTCGCGGATTTCGCGGATTTCCGCCGTATTTCCGCAGGATACGCTGGAAATCCGCGAAATCTCTCGTGGGTGGCGCTCCGGGTAGGGGAAATACCAGGAATGGGCGTGATTGGGGAAGGCGAGAGAGAGAGAGAGAGAGAAGAGCAACGCATTCGTATAGGTTAGGTTGGTGCGCTCGATATGACATCACGCACGGCGCGGAGCGAGAGAGACAGAAGCATCAGCAGCAACAGAATCAGAGAGAGACAGAGACGTTTATTTCATACAGAGAGAGAGAGAGACATAGAAACGTTTATTTCATACAGAGAGAGACAGAGAGAGGTTTATTTCATACAGAGAGAGAGAGAGAGAGACAGAGAGAGACGTTTATTTCATACAGAGAGAGACAGAGAGAGACGTTTATTTCGTACAGAGAGAGAGAGACAGAGAGAGAGGTTTATTTCACACAGAGAGAGAGAGAGAGAGAGAGAGAGAGAGACAGAGAGAGACGTTTATTTCATACAGAGAGAGAAAGAGAGAGAGACGTTTATTTCGTACAGAGAGAGATAGAGACAGAGAGAGAGAGACGTTTATTTCGTACAGAGAGAGAGAGAGACAGAGAGAGAGACGTTTATTTCACAGAGAGAGAGAGGGAGAGAGAGAGAGAGAGAGACAGAGACAGAAACAGAACCCAACCCACAGGTCTCGCATAAACGTAACCAAAAAAAAAAAAAAAAAAGAAAACAGAAAACACAAACCGAGTATCGCATTCGTCACCCGAAAAATCGCAACCCGCGTGTCCCAAAGAGAGAATCTCGCGCAGCGCGAGAAATCGCGCCGTGGCCGCCGTATATAACCCAAAAGCTGGTTTCCCACAGGCGCGCGCAGCGCGCATGCGCGCCGCGCGCCTGTGACCCTCTCGCTGTCCGCGCAGTGCGGGCAACCCGAGGAAAAACCGAACGCGCCTCCTAATGTGTTGTTACACAAACAAAACACAGAGCGTGTCTCCCGACGTCTGTCACGCGTTATCGCCAAGTTTGCCGCTGTTGCTGCTGCTGAGAGACAAAAGTCGCGAGAGAGAGAGAGAGAGAGAGAGAGAAAAAAAAATACGCTCGTCGCGTCAGTCACGTCCGCAGGCGTCCCACACGACTCGCGGAGGGACGGAGACGGAAACTTAGGTGGCGTGCGAGACGACGAGACGAGCGTTCGGTGAGTAAAGGCGAAATCGGGTGGGAAACTGGAGAGAGAAATTTATTTCGTGCACTGGAACCGAAGTCGCCTTAGCGCATCGTGCAAAAAAAATCTTACAGCCATTTCAAGAAATAAAACAAAGCAAAGCAAAGCATTACAAAAGAAAATAAATCCTCTCTCTTTCTCTCTCTCTGGAAGTTTTATTTTCTCTAGAGAGAGAGAGAGAGAGATAGTAATTTATTTCATGCACTGCAACCGAAGTCTCCTTAAGGCGATGTGAAACCTGCTCAGTCGGTAACAAAAACTGTAATCAATCGTATGGAGATACCGAAAATATTCTGAGGCAAAAAAAAACATCAACGGAAGCGTATTTTAATTCTCCGTCCGATGATATTTTGTTTTCATCCACAATAAGAATAGTTTGGAAATGGTTTGTATTAAAAAATTGCGTCTATCTCTCTCGCACTCACGTGTCACGTGGTACATGTTTCACATGCCCTTAAGGCGAGGCGAAACCGCCGTGAGTGCGAGAGAGATAGAAAATAATTTTCGGACCAACAATTCACGGAAACTAGACACATGCCAGGAAAAATCGCAGTTTTACACCAACCAGAATCGAAAGAGGAATGGTGTAAAACTGTTCTTTTCTTCGGAAACGTTGGGTATCGTCGGAAAGATTGGTTACAGTTTTTATTACCGACTGAGTAGGTGTCACCTCGCCTTAAGGGCATGTAAAATACCGACTGCGGTAATAAAAACTGTAATGAACGTTTTTTACGCATATTCGCATTTACAGCTAAAAGAAGAAATTCATTCCCTGCACTGGTGAAATCCGCAGGGAATGAATTTCCTCGTTTAGCTGTAAACGCAAATATCCGTCAAATATCCGTTTTTTAAATAAACACCATTTCAAAACTGTTCTTATTGTGGATGAAAACAAAGTATCATCGTATGGAGAATTAAAATGCGCTTTCGTTGATGTTTTTCTTTGCCTCGGAATATTCTCGGTATCTCCATAGGATTGATTACAGTTTTTGTTACCGACTGAGCAGGTTTCACCATTCCCTTAACACCCTTGCAAAAAACCCAAATACATGCCGACCGCATTCAAAACGCCGGTCGAAAAAAAACAATGAAAAATAAGGAAAAAAAAAAAACTAGAGAGGAAACTAGAGAAGAGATCGAGGTGAGCGAAGCAGCAGCAGCAGCAGCAGCAGCGGCGCTGCTGCTGCCGCTGCCGCCCGAGCGGAGTAAAAGGCATAGACGACGACGTGGTGCATGTGGTACACCGAGAAAGGAGCGCGCCGAGAGCCAAGGCCATTTTGAGCACGAGATTTCCGCGCGCGCGGCCGACGAGAGGAGAGAGACCACCGAACAGCAACTCACTTGGTACATGCCGAAGGCGTCCATCCTCGCTTTATGCGCGGCGCCCCGGTGCACTTTTGGAACCCACGAACAAAAATCACACACACCCCTCCCCCCCTCCCCACACACACGTTTTTTTTTTCGTTATTTCGTCCACCACTCGCGCACTCGGAGAGAATCGGAGAGCGTGGTTTTTTTTTTTTTTTATGGGACTTTTCTTCTCCTCTCTTCCCACACCTCTCGCTCCGCGCTGCCGCCGCCCGAGGATCAACGGAGACGCCTCGGTGTCCTCATCCCGCAGGCTCGCATCTTTCCTTCTGTCTTTACTTTCCTTCTCTCTCTCTCTCTATCTCTGTGTGTGTGTGTCGTTTTTCCTCGTATATTAAGCCGCTGGGACGAAGGAAAACCGGGCACCACTCTGGCCAATACCAGCCGCGCCACGAGCTACGAGCTACGGCCAACCGAACTGCACTGTGCACACCTTATGCGCCGTGTTCTGTATATATCTGTACGTAGGATATACGTAGGTAAGGATACAGAGACACGTCCTGCGCGTACGTTACGTTACGATTTGTTTGTATGCGCGCGTATGCTACGTGCTTTATGTGTGTGTATGTTATGTGTATATATATGTGTATATATGTGTGTATATTAAGTGTATATATGTGTGTATATTAAGTGTGTATATGTGTATATATAAGTGTGTATATGTGTATATTAAGTGTGTATGTGTGTATTTTATGTGTATATATCTGTATATATATGTGTGGATTTTGTGTATATATCTGTATATATATGTGTGGATTTTGTGTATATATCTGTATATATATGTGTGTATTTTGTGTATATATCTGTATATATATGTGTGTATTTTGTGTATATGTCTGTATATATATGTGTGTATATTACGTGTATATGTGTGTGTATATATATATGTGTGTGTATTTTCCACGGAAAGATCGCTCGCGGCAGCGGAGTCACATAGTGTCTATACGCCGCGTGAACGTGAACTGCTCGGCTCGTGCGGCGAGAGGGAATATACAAGTACAGTTTTCGTGTGTTAGCTGTGGCTGGGGCTGCGCGGCGCGCTGCGCTATGCCCGACGTCGCCCCGCAGGCAGCGGCGGCGGCGGCGGCAGGGCCGTCCGGAGCTAGCGGTTCGCGATGGGGAACCAGAGGTGGATGAGGCTGTGTGAGTGCGGCGAGCCGCACACGGACGCGCAGGCGCGGCGCAGGGGCGAGGAGGAGTGGGGGGGACTCTTGGAGAGTCGGTACGGGCGGTGTGTGTGTTTCCCATTCTCGCTGGAGTGGAGAGCTCGCTGCGCGCGCTGCGCGCGCGCAGCGAGCTCTTCGACCTCCCGCCAACCGTGAGGCACGGTGGGGCGGAGTCACGTGACCAGACGGCCAGGGACGGCGGGAGAAATGCGGGCGCACTGGGGGGCCCCACCTGTGGCTTCTCTGACGGGATTCTCGCGCTTTCAGGGATGGGTGGAGAGGAGGATTTGTGATTGTTTTGAAGAGGAAATCGAGGTTTATGAGGATTCTACGTTTTTGCGGCGGAGTTTTTTTTTTTGGGAATTGTTGACGTTTTGTGGCGGAATCGCTAAGTGTTGAATTTTCGACTGCATTTTTCTTCTTTTTTTTTTTTTTTGAGAAATATTTTTTGGAAAATGTTGACACAAATTTCTAAGTGATTGCTTTTTTCTTGTTTTTGAGGTGAAAAATTATGGTTGGCGGGGTCACGTGACCAAGACAAAGGATAGACTCGCGCTGATGGAAATTGAATTTCAACTTGAATGTTAGGGAATATTTTTCCAAATTATTGACCCAAATTTCTTCGTAATTTTTTTTTTTTTTTTTTTTTTTTTTTTTTTTTTTTGATGAGGGAAATTATTTTTAACGTGGTCACGTGACCAAAACAAAGGATTGACTCCTTTGGAAATTTAATTTAGAAAAATGTTAAGAATCATTTTTCTAAATTAATAATTTAGCAAAATAATTTAGAAAAATGTTAAGAAAGGTAATTAGAAAATCATTTAGAAAAATGTTAAGAAACGTAATTAGAGAATCATTTAGAAAAATGTTAAGAAACGTAATTAGAAAATCATTTAGAAAAATGTTAAAAACATTTTTCTAAATTATTGACACAATTTTTTTTTTTTTTTTTTTTCATTGGACTGAAAAAAATTATGGCTAGCGTGAATCACGTGACCAAAACAAAGGATTGACTCGCGCTGATGGAAATTGAATCGCAACTTGGACGGTGTTACGAGAATCGAGCGAGTGGCCGAGAGACTCGGCGGCGGTGCGACGGATCAGCCGGGCTGGCGAGTAGCTCGGGGCAATCAGTCGCTCTCTGTGGGAATGACAATGAGAAGCAGCAACGCCGCCCTGCTTAGAGAATAAAGTCTCTCGGGCGACTTGCCGCCGCGGAGAGAAAGGGAGGGAGAGAGAGAAGCCGCCGCTTCCACCGCTCGCTCTGGCCGAGAGGCCACTGGCCGTCGGGGTCTCATGATTTACACGACCCGTTACACCGTGTCCCCGGGACGGGCTCGCGCCGCTATTACCCACCGCGCGCTCTCCTCACTTTTCCTTTTGTATAGCCCCGCGTGGCTTTCCAAATCGCTCGTTTCATTGAGCATCCGACTATTTCAAACGCGCGGACCTGTAGCCTCGTGCACACTAAAGTATCGATGGAGACGGGCGTAGGACGTCAAATCTGAACCTACATTTTTGCAGTTTTTTTTTGTAATTTTTTTTTCTTGCTCTCTTTATTTAACAAATTTTTGTAAGTTTGGCAAATAATTTTGTTAGTTTTTGAATTTTATTAATATAATTTTTTTAACTGAAAACTTCATTAATTTTTTTTTTATTTAGTATTTCCCTGATTTCAATTTTTTTTTACTGAAAACTTCATTAATTTCAATTTTTTTATTTAGTGTTTCGTTGATTTCAAATTTTTTAAATCTGAAAACTTCATTCATTTTTATTTTTTTTATTTAGTATTTTCCTGATTTTCTTTTACTGAAAATGTTATAAATTTCATTCTTTTTTAGTTTCTCCCTGATTACAATTTTTTTTTATTCAAAACTTCATTAATTTCAATTTTTTATTTAGTATTTCCCAGATTTTCTTTTTACTGAAAATGTTATGAATTTCATTTTTTTTTTTCATTTTTTTTAGTTTCTCCCTGTTTTCAATTTTTTTTAACTGAAAACTTCATTAATTTCAATTTTTTTATTTAGAATTTCCCCGACTTCATTTTTTTAATACAAATTTCGAAAAGATTCGATAAAACGTAAATTTTACTGATATTCTTTATCACTCACGATTCTAAGAATTACAGAATAATCGCAAAAAAAAACATTGTGAATTTTTTTTTGCGTCACGCAAAAAAAAACATTATGCAACAATTTTGTGCATCACGAGACTCGATGGAAATTTTATCGGGCGTAGCGAATTTTTGCGTGACGCGTGTGCAGCCCGATATATCGAGCGGCTCGTGCGTCCCGTCCGGTCGGGCTTCTATTGGCAGATGCAGTTTCATCGAATTCTTTTTTTTTTTTTCCTCTCCTTCCGCAGTGTTCTCTCGTTTCATATATGGGGCAAGCACGCGTATATGTAGCCACTACACCGGCGCGCGAGTGGATTCGCTCGGCGGGATATTACGTAGACGCGGCCGGCGCACGTCACGCGTGTCGCACTACGTCGACTACGGCGTTTAAATGCTCTGGTGATACGGGGCGACGGGGGTAACGCGGGTCGCCGGATAATCGCTTCACCGCCTCTTCATAATTCGTACGTTTTTTTTTCTTTTCAATTTTCCACGAACTAAAAAAAAATTATTAAATAATTTTTATATTTTTTTAGAATTTTTTATTCCCCTGCAAAGCAATTTTTACCCTTTTTCAATATTAAAAAAAATAAAAATCTCATAAAAATGCTGATTTATTATTTTACCAAATTTTTATTAAGACTATGAATTTTATCGCTGCGCATTTATTTTCACGTTCATAAAACAAAACCACCAACATTAAAAAAATAATAATTAAACAATTATTATATTTTCTAGAATATTTTTTCCCTGCAACGCAATTTTTTTTTCCTTTCTCAGTTTTTTTTTCATAAAAAGGCAGATTTATTATTTTCCCGAATTTTTATTATGACTAACTTTTATCGCTGTTTTAAAATTTATTTTCACGCTCATAAAACAAAACCGCAAAAAAAAATGAAACAATTATTATATTTTCTAATTTTTTTCCCCTGCAACGCAAACATTTTTTTTTTCTCAATATTTTTCCATAAAAACCTCATAAAAATGCTGATTTATTATTTCACCAAATTTTCATTACGACCGATTTTTATCGCTGTGAATATTTATTCTCGCGTTCCTACATTTTTATTTTTATTGCCAACAGCGTAAATTTTCTACGTATCAATTTTCGCCGGGATCGTGGATATCGGATTTTTATAGCCTCTCGATTTGTGTTTTTATCGACCCTCGGGGGGGGTTTTTCCACCTGCGGAGCTGAAAAATTCCGATTCTGCGTCGCGTCGCCGTAATACGCGCGCGCTGAATATTACAGCGAGGAGGTAGCGGATGACGTTGTACACGCGTCAGAAAAGTTTTATTTCGCCGGGAGTCTCGCTCGGCACACACGAGTGGGCTCAGCGTCGCCGGGACGCAACGCGCGCGAGCGTCACGCGTCATACTACGACGCGTTTGAATGCCCCGGAGCCCACGATAAAGCCGCCGCTACCGCGGCGCGCCGACGCCTCCCGTGTACACCTGCAGCGGCAAATGAGGCGACGATAAGCGACCAAACTGTCGCACCGGGACGACAGTGGGTGTTACGGGATTGCGCTCGGAGCGGAGCGCGAGCGAGAGGAAATTACATCACGCTAAAAAAAAAAAAAAAGAATGCCAATTATTACGGCAAAAAGTTGCAGATAACTTTTTATCCACTGAAGTTCCTAAAAACTTCTGAATATTGCAATTTTTTTCTGAAATTTTTTATTCGCTACCTAAAGTTCATAAAAAATTTTGAATATCGCAAACTTTTTAAAAACTTTTGATCTACTGAAATTCGTAAAAATTTGTGAGTATTGCAATTTTTTTTTCTGTCATTTTTTATCCACTGAAATTTGTAAAAATTTCTGGATATTGCAAACGTTTTATTTTACGTTTTATCCACTAAAGTTCGTAAACATTTGTGAATATCGCAAACTTTTTTTTTTTTACTTTTTATCTACTAAAATTCGTAAAAATTTCAGAATATTCGAATTTTATATTTCTAACATTTTTTATCCACCGAAATTTGTAAAAATTTCTATATGTCGCAAACTTTTTTTTGCGCATTTTTAGTTTGAGAAAAAAATGGCATATTTTAATTATTTTGTTGTTATTATTATTATTATTATTATTATTATTATTATTATTATTTTATTTTTTTTATTTTTATTTGGCATATTTTTAATAAAAAATCTATATTTTTCCGACACCTCGAAAAAAAAAAACTTTTCCTGTTGCTTAATTTTTCACACTGGAAACATTCATTTTACTTTCAATTTTTTCACTTAGAAAAACTGAAGGACTTTTTTTTGCACAGTGACGAAGAAGGAAAATTGAAATAAAGAAAAAAGGCGCGAGTCTCGTGCCGTATATCACGTCGCGTTGGGGTTGAGGAAAACTCGAGGGTCGTTACACGCTCGTCCACGAGACGAAGCGAAGAAAGCCCGCCGGGTCTCAGTCTGGTTTTTCACGGCGTCTCGGTGTGTTTCGTAATGTGGACGGAGCGGGGGAGGGGGGGGGGGGGGGAGGCGAGACGGATGGATGAGCGTCGTAAATCAATATTTACCGTGTCGTCGAAGACCAGGTTGACCTGACGATGGTCGGTGATGGGATGAGGGTGCGGAGGCCGAGGCATCCTTCCACCGCCATGAACTTCCGGGTAGTCGATCTGCAACCGAGCGCAAAAACACAGGAAAATTACATCGGCCATCTTTTTCCCTTCTAATTAAAAAAAAATCATTAATTCCAAATTTTTTTTCGTCGACTCCGTTTCAGCAAATAATTTGCTAATTTCACTAATATATTTTTTTCGTTTCTAATTTATTTTTTTTTATTCCCAAAGTACAACAAATTTGCAACTGGGCGCAAAAACATTAAAAAAATAACATAGCCCATTTTTTTCCCTTCGAATAACAAAAAATCGTGTATTCCAGATTTTTTTAATCTCCAAATTACAACAAATCTGCAACTGAGCGGAAAAACATTAAAAATTTGTGAATTACAAATTTTTTTTTCGTTTCACAAAATAATTTACAAAAAACCTTAAAAATATTTTTACTAGTTTCTAATTTTTTTAGTTCCTAGTTTCTACTTCTAATTTTAGTTTCTAATTTTTTATTAAAAATTAGAAACGAAAATTATAAATAAAAAATTAGAAACTAAATTATAATTTTTTATTAAAAAATTAGAAACTAAATTAGAACTAATAAATTTTTTTTTAACGTGGGTTTGAATCTAATTTTCGGTCTCCCCAGCGCAGCAAAATATAATTCAGATTAATTACAGCGTCGCGCGGAGCCAAAGTGCAAAACGCACGGCGACGCTCTTGGCGTCAGCCGCAAGTAACTAATATAAGCGTATTGGAAAGACGTCCGAGCGAGTTTGTACCGCACGCCAGAGAACCATCGCATCTTCTCTCGACTTTCCCGCGACCGAGCGTGAAAAAGCGAGACAGAGATAAATATATAGATATATAGATACGTTTATTTCGTACCCTGGAACGAAAGAGAAAAAGAGAGAAATAGAGCCGGGCGTGAATCTCGTCGCTGCCTGCTGGAAGCGAATAAGCAGCGTGACACCCGACAACCTGTATCGCGTGCGCCGCTCGTTCGAGGCTCAGCTGCGTGAACATTTCGCCCGCTATCGAGCGAGGCTTTCTAAGTATCGGAGGAGACAAGTTGTGACTCGTGGATAGGAAGCCAGGGTGGGAAGGGGGGGAGCTGAGCACACAGACACATCGGGCCGGAGTGAAAGACACACACAGAGGTCGGATAAGAAGCGAATGTGGGAGCGAAACGAGGCAGAGAGAGAGAGAGGGAATGAGAGATAAACACACAGAGGACACGGACGGATGAGTGAAAGAACGAAAGTCAACGAGACGAATGTGTGTCGGGCCGGAACTCGTAGGCCGGACTTCCGGTAGATACACCGACTACTCCGCGCTCCGGGCATTCAGGGCCCATCGGGATGGGCTGTGAACTCTCGGTTCCGGCGCGAGTTTTTTTTTTTTTTTTTTAGTAGTGAACAACGTTGAAAACGATTTTTTTTTACATTTCGATGGTGTGAGGAGAAATTGATATATGATTTTTTTTTCTTTTTGGGAATTCTGGTGGAAAATGGTGACGTTAAAATTGGCTCTGAAAATAGGTCATTTTTTTAATTTTTTTGATTTTTTTTATTTGAAAAGAAATTAATACGATTTTTTTTTTTTTTTTGGAAACCTGGTAGAAAATTTGTGGCGTTAAAATAGGCCGTTTTTTTTACCAGTGAACACGTTGAAAACGATTTTTTGCAAAATTTCGATGCTGGGAGAAGAAATTAATCATTTTTTTTTGGGGGAAACCTGGTAGAAAATTTGTGGTGTTAAAATAGGCAATGAAAATAGGCCGTTTTTTTACCAGTGAACACGTTTTTTTTTTTTTTTTTTTTTTCACCAGCGAACAACGTTGAAAACGACTTTTTGAACATTTCGATGGTGTGCGAAGAAATTAATGTGATTTTCTTTTTTTTTATTGGGAAAACTTGGTGGAAAATTTGTGGCGTTAAAATAGGCACTGAAAGGGCCCTGGTCAGGACCACGTTAGAAAAAAAAAAAAAAAAACAAAATTCGTCCTCGTCTACATTTTATGGAATTTCGCAGACCCGAAATTTACCTTCCCGCGATCAATCATTACAAATACTTAAATTATGGTTTCACCATCAAACGACATTTTTTTTTCTTTTTTTATTCACCACATCGTAACGACAGGGAAAAGTCGACAGGACGAAAAACGACACCGAGCGCGCGTCGAAAGACGAGAGGCTAGATTTCCAAGCGTCGTTCGCAGAGTCACCGGGGGGGGGGGGGGGGGGGGGGGGGGTGGACGAGCGACAATAACAATCGCCGCGAAATCGTCGACACGAGCCAAACGCGCAACAGGCGCGCAAAACGCGCCGACTGTGACGCAACTGGTAAACAGCCGGCGAGCGCGAAAATGTGCAGCGCGCGAAAAATAAAAAAAAATAAATAAAAACATTGGAGGAAAAATAATAATCATTATGAAGTTGAAGTTTGCATCGTTGCAATGCAACGAAATAAAAAATAAAATATTAATGAACCCGAATGATTATACCGGCTAGAAAAAATTATATTATAACGACTAAGAGACTGAGAAAATAAACTATTTCACCCCCTAATGGGGGTGAATTATTTATTATTAATTTTATTTTTATTTATTTTTTTTATTATTAATTTTTATGATATTAATATTTTGTTGTTTTGAATTCGTTGCATTGCAACGATGCAAACTTCAACGTCATTAATCATTTCGGGAGGTTCGGCCGAATCGCCGCTGCCGTTGCGGCGCTGCTGCTGCAGCCGCTGCTGCTGCTTTGGCTTCGAGAACCCCTCGTCGAGTTGTTTGAACCGGTTTTGTATTCCACGCGGCGCGCATACCACTCGGCGCTCCTGCTGCTGCCGGCCAAAGTCGCCTTTAGGTACCTTTAAATCAACCTATATTCAAACCCCGGCGCAGATAGAATGTAGATTACGGGGCACCGTCGATCCCGGCATTCTCCGGCGGCCGCGGGAAACCGAAATAAACGCGCATTGTTGATCCCCAGCCGTTTAATTCCAATTCTACGGCTTCCGGCCGTGGAGCACTCGATGCTAATTTCTCAGCTGCCTCTTTTCTTCGCCACCCCCCCCTTACAGTATTTTTTTTTTTTTCGGGAAAATAATTATCACAATCCTGAGACTCTGGCGAGATGAGAATAAGAAATTTAAAAAAATGAAAAATTATGCCGCACGAAATTAATGCGAGTGGAATAAAATTTATTCTGGGAAATCGAAAGCTGTGAATAATTTTTTTCCGGCGAAGAAAAAAAATCGTAGGTAAAACCTTTCAAGATGAAATTCAGAAACTTGTGATAAAAAATAGAAATAAAAAATTGTAACTCGCGTAATAAATGCGAATGGAATAAAATTTAGTTTGATAAAATAAAATCTATGTATAATTTGTTTACGATGAAAAAAAAAAGAAAAAAAAAGACAAGACGAAAACGTGAAACTTTGAGTCGTAAAAAAGTTTTTTTTTAATTCCGCGGAAAAAACAAAACTGCGAGATTACGAAACCATTTTTAGAGAAGCGACTTGCAAAAAAAAAATGCGACTTCTGGCGAGCGCGAGACTCGCGACGCCCGGCTGGCGATGTCACCGCGCGATAATTCGACCGCTCGCGGTGTGGTCTCCGCGCGTCTCGCACGATCGGGCGTCCTGTACCCGGTGCCGCGGACAGCGACCCGAATAAAACGCCCCACCGTCGCCTACCAGCAGGATCGGCGCGAGAGTCTAACGGGCGCTCCACGGCCAATCTCCACTCTTTACGATACAATTTCCACTAAACACGTGTTTATATAATAACAATAATAATAATGAGAAAAAAAATAATAGAGCGGCGGTGCCGATCGGAAAAAATATAATACTTATTGTACAATTGCTGCCGATTTCGCTACAGACAATCGATCTCTATTTTTTTTCTTTTCTTTTTTCATAAAATTCGCAAACGATGTCAGCTATATATAAAAAATATAATACTTATATTCTCTACAATTGCTGCCGATTTCGCTGCTGTCTATCGATCTCCGCAATTTTTTTTTTTTTTCATTGAATTCGCGAAGCATGTCAGCTATATATATTATAATACTGTATACGTTTTAAGCGCTTTCACTTTGTGAGAGCTCGGAAAAAGGTGAAACTCGTTGACAGTTTTGCCTTTTGCCGATACTGTTATTACTTTTTTTTTATTTTAGGATTATTTTTTGCACTTGCAACACGACATTGTTGTTATATTTATTGTGGACTGGTTTTTTATTCGTCCGAATAAAATTGTGGTCATTTATTAATAATAAATAAATAAATTAATTAAAAAATAAATACACAAATAAATAAATTTATTAATAAAAATAAATAAAAAATAAACAAATAAATTAAAAATTGTGGTAATTTATTACCGCGACCGACCGACTGTTGCAGGTCGCTTTTTGTACGAAAATCAAAGTTTATCACGCTTCTGTTTACCTCGGACGAGACAACGGAAAGAGTGCTCGGCGTTCCGGGCCAACTTTTGGACCCCGAGCGCCCGCGTCTCTTCCTCATGACGATCCGGGCTCGGCCCTGACGTCCCGCGGGCTCCTGGCCGGCCGCGTGTTTCAACATCCTGGCCCCCCGATTATATATATATATATATATATTTGTCTCCGATTTATCTCTCCGTCTTCGCTCGTCTCCGTCGCTTATCGCCGCTATCGACGTCCCGACGTTTCTTCCGTCTCTTCTGGACGTTCAAACATCATCACCGTATCCATGATATCACAGAGGGCGCGCGTGGCAAACACGCACCGCACAGTCACTTTATTATTAGGCACTTTTTTGCATTTTTTTTATAAAAAAAAAAAAAAAATTAAAAATCGCGAAGGAATTTTTTTTTTGCGAAAGTTCGAAGAGCCAGAAATTCGCCGAGCGCCACCGGGAGATCCGAGCGCGGAATTCGGTCAATCGAGAACGCAGCTGTATTTGCGCACACGGAGATCCGTCGCGACTGTCGCGCGGTTTACATTTTTTTTTCTTCAACTCTTCCTTTTTTTTCGGCGGTCGCGCCGCGCGCACGCAGTGCGAATAACTGTTTTTCTCGGCGCGGAAAACACGCCGATCTCTCACCCGGGGGATAAACGTGTTTAACGATTCACCGTTGCGGGCGCGGAACGCAGGTGCAAATGCGTCGCATTTTCCTCCCGGGAGTTACCGATTTTTTTGTGAAAAATCGGGTTTGAAAAGATTTTCCACCTCGAAGTTACCGATTTTTTTGGGAAAATATTTTTTGAAAAAATGTTCCACCTCGAAGTTACCGATTTTTTTATGAAAAAATTTCCACCTCGAAGTTACCGATTTTTTTTCGTGAAAAATCGTTTTTTAAAAAATTGTCCCCCTCGAAGTTACCGATTTTTTAACAGTTTACAAAAATCGGTGACTTAATTAACAGGTCTCGATCCACCGATTTTCTATCCGTTGCCGATTTTGTTCGCCGATCGGTTGACAAAAAATAGCGAATGTAATTGCGACAATTCCGGGGGACCCGAAAATTTTCCCCGGGAATTTTTTTCGCGCGGAATAATTCGCGGAATAAAATCGCGACCGTTCGGCTGGCGTGTTTTAAATTTCGTTTGGAGTTTCGGACGATGTGGAACGCGCGCGACCCGCTGCAGACTCCAGCCGGCGGCAATCCAGCGTGCACTGCTGCCGTTTCGTCGGGGTTTCGAGAACGCTCGCACTCGCGTAGCTGCTGCGGCGGCGGCGGCGGCGGTGGGCCGTCGTGTGTATTTTACGAGTCGTTATGCGCGGCCCGGAGGAAAGGGAAACGAGAAACGGTCACATGACCGCGAGACAGAAGAGCAGCAGCAGCCACACGTGTTGAATGCGTGCGCGATGGGCTGACGCTGGGTTTCTGGACTCCCGGATCCTCGACAACGAGCGAGAGATCCACGTTGCGGCACATGTGCGACTGGCCTTTGGGGGAAGGTGGGGCAAAATGGGACAGCATTCTTTTTCAGTTTCGATTATTTTGTGGGATAAAATGGGGCAGATGGGCAAAATGGGATTATTCTGTGGGGTAAAATGGGGCAGATGGGCAGAGTGGGATTATTTTGTGGGGCAAAATGGGGCAGCGTTTTTTCAGATTCAATTATTTTGTGGGATAAAATGGGGCAGATGGGCAAAATGGGATTATTTTGTGGGGCAAAATGGGGCAGCGTTTTTTCAGATTCAATTATTTTGTGGGATAAAATGGGGCAGATGGGCAAAATGGGATTATTCTGTGGAGCGAAATGGGGCAGATGGGCAAAATGGGATTATTCTGTGGGGTAAAATGGGGCAGATGGGCAGAGTGGGATTATTTTGTGGGGCAAAATGGGGCAGCGTTTTTTCAGATTCAATTATTTTGTGGGATAAAATGGGACAAATGGGCGGAACGGGATTATTTTGTGGGGTGAAATGGGACAGATGAGCGGAATCGGATTATTTTGCGGGGCAAAATGGGACAGATGGGCGGAATGGGATTGTTTTGTGGGTCGAAATGGGACAGCGTTTTTTTTTTCAGGCTCAATTACTTTGTGGGGCAAAATGGGGCAGATGGGCAGAGTGATATAAAAATATGAAAATTATAAAACTCATGGAAAAAAAATTCTAATTTGGGGATTTCAGATGTTACAAAAATTTTGAAAAAAATTGTAGAACGATTCGAGAGATAAGACGGACGTCGACGAGTCAATAAGTGACGGTTGGGCAGTGAAGTCGTCGCGGCGCTATCGTTCGGTATCGCGTCCAGGCGTGAAGTCGGGTCGGCCGCGCGCCGACCGAGTTCGGCCGGGCGACGAGAGGAATGCACCGCGCGCGCACCACCCGTAGGAACTCGAGACTCCCGTCTCGTGAGCCCCAAGGCGGCGGCTCGTGCTGCGCGCCAGATCGGAGACCCGCAGCGCCCGCCGAGAGGCGAGAGGCGCGAGCTAAAAATTTCTCGGACGCCCCCATCGCCCCGACGTCTTACTTTGTCTTCACTCCTCTCCCATTGAGGGATGCTGCGCGGCTGCCGCCACGTATTTATATTGCCTTTGAGTCTCCATTAGCGGTTGCATCAAAATTCAAAATTATTTGGAAATTTTTTATCGACGTTCGATCTGAATTTCCAGAGCGATTAATTAATTTAATTAATTAACGGATAATTAATAATCCGGCAGATTTAATGTGCATCATGAATTTTTTTTTTTCGTTTTTATTTTTGGTTAAATATAATACGAATTTTGGCTAAAAAAATTATTTATGCTCTCCACTCAATTTACATGAGTAAAAAAATAAGTCCATTTAATTAAAATATTTTTTGATATAATTTTTTTTTGGGTAAAAAAATTAGTGACTCGGCTGACTAAATAAATTACAAAAATTCTACAAGCATAAAAAATCCACGTGATATACATTCGATTGTTCCGCCGTTATAAACGTCATAAAGAAGAAAGCGGAACGTCGCGGCGTCTACTTTATTTCGGGTGCCTCCCGGGGTGGCTGAGCGCGCCTCTCTCTCGTCCCGGGTTCCCCGCGTCGCATTGGCGTCAAAGCACGAAAAACTCGTGACTAACCGAACGCGAAGGGTCGCGTGCGTCTCGGCCGCCGTCGTCGTGCGAATTTTTTTTACGGCGCTTTTTTTACAATTTAAAAATGACTCGAGGGACACAGAAGAAAAAAAAAATGAAAAAAAAAAGCGCGACGAAGGCAAAGGGATCTGACGCGCTCGTAAGTTTTCCAAGCTGCGTGCGTCACGAGTGCAGAGGTCAACGTATATAAATTCCCATGTATAAATTCGCACGTACGAAAATTCTACGGGGAAAAAAAAATTATTTTTTCTGTCACGATTTCATTTAAAAAAAAATCTCATACTTTTAAATTGCGTTCAAATATTTTTTTCAATGTTTCTAATTGGTTAATCCATAAATTATTATTATTTTTATTATATATTTTTATTATTAATATTGTCATTATTATTAGCAATCATTATCATTATCATTATCATTATCATTAGCATTATCATTATCATTATCATCATCATCATCATCGTCATCATCATCATTATTATTATTATTATTATTATTATTAAAATTTACTTATGAATTTACAGCGTTTAAATTATCCGTCGCGCCGTCTCGATTGCCATTTTACTACATTTAACGAGTGTTTCGTGCATCGTGTTGATCGCGAGGCACTCCGACCGCGAAAAGGGAGGGGGGGGGGGCAGCAGCAACAGTAGTCCTTCCACGAAGCTACGTGACCAATTGGTGCCTGCCAGAGCCCCGAAGGGTCTCTCCCCGTGTTTAAGCCGCTAAACATTGGCAAAGTAGCCCTCGGCAAGTGGCGTCAGGTAGCCGAGGGGGTGGACAACCCGAAAAAGGTTCGCTCTCTCTTTTTCTCCCCCCCGGCAGTTGGTCGCTGCCAATCACTCGAGAGGGGATTAAGACTCTGGAATTTCTCCAACCCTCGGTCGGAGAAATTCCGGGGCAGCGGAGCGATTTTCCATTTTGTAGGTTTTTCCTTATTGTTGGTTGTTGAACATTTTGTTTTATTTTATTTTTGTCATTACTTAAAAAATTGGATATTTTTTTCTCGCTACGATTTTACAGTTTATTGAGATGACAAGACTGCCGATTTTTTTTAATACACCTAAAATATTTCAATCCTTTCGTGTTAATTTTTTTTTACATATTAATTTTTTTATTTTAATTTTATTTTAATTTTTTACTTTTGTCATTTTTACATTTTTATTTTTTTATTATGAAAAAGATTTAAAAAATGGCTACAGCTAGTGATAACGACTTCTGGCTTCGCGACACATTTTCCTATCGCCACGCGGATGCTCCTGTTTTTTTTTTGCGCGCCAACGTCCCCCAGCGTCGCGTTTCATATCTACGCGCCGCATTTGCGTACAAAAACAATTAGACTTATTGTTTCCATACGACTAGGAAAAAAAAAAAAAAAAAAAGTTTCTTCGTGCGCAGCGTGCACAAAGTACATGTGGCCCCGAGTGCGTCGTCTCCATGTGCGCCTAGCGTTTCGATTCTCCTTCCGAGTATTCCGGGGGCCACAATTATTTTACTACGCATGCGCGGCGGCGACTGCGTAGCTGGAAGAGCGTAAAATGTTATATCGTAGCCTCTGTTGTTGGGCTACGCTCTATACGCCGCTGCTGCAGCTATATAAAATATACTGCGCACTGCGTGTTGAGTGTCACATCGCGCGTGTGTGGCCAGCAGCAGCGCCTGCCGCGTACGCCTCGTACGCGCCGGGCATGAATGGAAAGTCGAGACCCGCGCGCACTATCGAATGCACACACGGAACGCGAACGAGCGCGCCGCGCGTATCGTGTGTCTCGCTATACGCGCGCCACGTCGCGGGCTCTCTCGTATCGGGTCCGCTCGCGCGGCGGCTCCGCACCCACGGGATCTCGCCCACGCGCCTCCCGACCACGGACTTTAACTATCTTCTCTGGGGCCGAAAAACAAATCCGTGATTTTCGCTTCGAACGGGCATTTCTGGTTCTGGACACTTTTTAAAAATATTTTTTTCTGATTCCATTTTTATGAATATTTTTGAATATTTTTGAATATTTTTTGAATATTTTTTGAATATTTTTGAATATTTTTTGAATATTTTTGAATATTTTTGAACTTTTTTGAATATTTTTGAATATTTTTTGAATATTTTCTGAATATTTTTGAATATTTTTGAATATTTTCTGAATATTTTTGAATATTTTTTGAATATTTTCTGAATATTTTTGAATATTTCTGAACATTTCAGAATATTTTTTGAATATTTTTGAATATTTCTGAACATTTCAGAATATTTTTTGAATATTTTTGAATATTTCTGAACATTTCAGAATATTTTTTGAATATTTTTGAATATTTTTAAAAAAATTTCTGAATATTTTTGAATATTTTTTAAATATTTTTTTGAATATTTTATTCTGATTCCATTTCTGTTTTTTTATGGGGGAGAATCTTAAAAACAGATTGTTAAAAATATTCTGTTAGAAAATAGTGGTTGAATTAAATGACATTAAATTGTGTCGTAGTAAATTAATAAAGCGGCTTCCAGGGCTCCTTTGCGTCTAAATCGAGTATGGAACACATGACTCGATTTTTCACTCTAACATAATTGTTTATAAAATCATAATTATTTTGTTTGCCCAGTATAAACTGCGTCGAATTTTACTTTAATTTTCAAAGGACACTGAAGAATTGAAGGGGGAAGGTCGGACCCACGGCGCAGCTAATAATATTGACCCGGCGCGAGGGGGACGAGAGGACAGAAGCGACGTGGAGGGCGGAAGAAAAGGAGAAAAACAAGGCGCAGTTTGCGGGTGGACGGAAACACTCGCGTACAACGAACAAGTGTAGCGTAGTTACACGAGAGACATAACGACGCAGCGGCCGCGCACCGGAAGTCCCCGCGCGTATCTCGGAACGTGCGCGCTTCGTCCCCCCGAAGTCGGAAGTTACGTTACGCACATGAGTACGATGAATGAACCCTCGTTTCTCGCTCGGTATCTCGGCGTTCGCAAAAACAGGGAGCTGTGAGAATCTCACGGTGGGGGAAACCGGGGCAAGATGGGACACGCTTTATAAAAATATTATAAAGCATTTTAAATATTATTATAAATGTTATAAAGCATTTTTAATATTATTATAAATATTATAAATATTATAAAGCATTTTAAATATTATTATAAATATTATAAAGCATTTTAAATATTATTATAAATATTATAAAGCATTTTAAATATTATTATAAATATTACAAATATTTTTTATTTTTTATGTACCAATTTTGTACATAAAAAAAGTGTTCTTAGAATCATTTTTTTAATAAGCAAGTTTATCAATTTTTTGTTAGTAATAATAATAATCGAATAAAAAAATGCTTATTAAAATAATTGAAAATAAAAAAAAATTGTAAACTTTAAATTTTTTTTTTTTTTTTTTTTTTTCAGTAATAAGAATTTAACGAATTTTGTTGTCTCACCGCGAGAATCTCCTCTCGTTCGCGACGAGAATTACTCACGACGGATGTGGCGTGTGCCTCAACGTCCCGGCGACGCGGGCTCGTCATACGCGCTGGACGTGGACCGGCCGCGCTGCGTCATATCGACTTGCGGCCCGAGCGAAGACGTTTTTCGCCGAGTCGATGACACGATCGACATCCTCTGATTATAATTCTCGTAATAAAATCCCGATAACAGTACGCGAGTAAATTATTTTTTAATCAGACATTTCTTTCTGCCCATTTATTGTGTATCATGAATATACAGGGACGAATATAAACAAACTGTGAAATTGTCATCAACAGCTGAGAGCAAAAAAAAACTAATAGGAAAAAATAAATAAAAATAAAAAAATAAAAATAAAATTAAAAAATAATAAAAATAAAAAACAAAGTTAAAAATTAAATTAAAAAATAATAAAAATAAAAAACAAAAATAAAAATTAAATTAAAAAATAATAAAAATAAAAAACAAAAATAAAAATAAAATTAGAAAATAATAAAAATAAAAAACAAAAATAAAAATAAAAATTAAATTAAATAAATAAAAAGGGGAGATAAAATGCGAAAGGTGGCGGGCCAATCGTGCCCTTTGCGGGTCACGAATCACCTGTCCGCATCACCTCAGTTCCGGCTGACTCATTTGATTTGCGAGTGGCGCTCGCGAATCGACGAGCAAAGGGAAATTAATTCGAGAGCGATGAATAACACGAGAGAAAAAAAAATCGCATTTTTTCTTTTTTTTTGTGATAAGTGGAGAGCATCCACGATTGTCATTGTGCGCTCGTGACTCAGTCAGTATGATTTATCGTCGTGCATTATCGCGCGCTGCGCGCGAGGCGTTCGCCCGAATGGCACCGTACCAATCGGCGACGCTCGATTAACTCGGTAATTAATACCGGCGCCGCCGAGCGCGGCGAATCGATACACTCGGCGCGCGCTCGCGCGGCCTGCCGCACCGAAATCTGAGATTCCGGATTCCGGATTCCGGGCCTCGTCGTGTCACCCTCGGGGCTGCCGATATACGCGCGGCGGCGATCGGCGGTCGTACCAAGGTCGACAGGCCGCTACGACGACGACGAAATTGCAGATGATTTTCGCGGTGTGTGGTAAATGTTACTCCAGAATTAATTAATTCCTTAATTAATTCCTTAATTAATCAATCTCTTAATTAATTAATTCCTTCCTAAATAATTAGGTAATTCCTTCCTAAATAATTAGGTAATTTTTTAATTAATCAATTCCTTCCTAAATACTTAGGTAATTCCTTAATTAATCAATTCCTTCCTAAATAATTAGATAATTCCTTAATTAATAAATTCCTTCCTAAATAATGGAGAAATCCCTTAATTAATAAATTCCTTACGAAACAATCAATTAATTCCTTAATTAATTAATTCCACAATTAATTAAATCTTTACCATTAATTATAGAGATTTTAAAAATTTTTAAACCAAGTCACAGAATAATTTGTTAAATGAAAAAACCATATATATTGAACGTTATTTGAAATAACCTTTTTAATAGCCTTTGTAATAAAAAATAAGCTTTTTTTTAAATAAACCTTTATAATAAAAATGAGATTTGGGATTTAATTCCCAAATAAAATGGGAATTGAATAGAATTAAA
The DNA here is from genome assembly GCA_963932165.1 of Pimpla rufipes. Classification (NCBI taxonomy): domain Eukaryota; kingdom Metazoa; phylum Arthropoda; class Insecta; order Hymenoptera; family Ichneumonidae; genus Pimpla; species Pimpla rufipes. The sequence goes on from OZ010637.1 coordinate 22,099,186, forward strand.
ATTAATTACAATTAAATGGAATTTGAATTAATTATGATTAAATGGAATAAAAATAAATTACAATTAAATGGAATTTCAATTCATTGCAATTAAATGGAATTTCAATTAAGTGCAATTAAACGGAATTTCAATTAAGTGCAATTAAACGGAATTTCAATTAATTGCCATTAAATGGAATTTCAATTAATTGCCATTAAATGGAATTTCAATTAATTGCAATTAAATGGAATTTCAATAAATTACAATTAAATGGAATTTCAATTAATTACAATTAAATAAAATACGCGATATTTTTGCACGAATAATCGGACATTAATTAATATTTGGGACGAATGAAATAAGACGTAGAAGCTCGAACCACCTGCGCGCGCGCGAGCCGCGAGAGCCAAGTGGAGGACGAAGCCGCGTGGGTCGATTTAAAAGTAACACGCCGAGCCGCATCGCCCGGTCGGACTGCAACAGAGTGGCGGCGGTTGTAAACGCCGCGTGGGGACGACGTTACTATCGTCTCGCGATTACTCGCGGTAATGCAGCGAACAATGATCGTTGCACCGGCTTGAACGAGACTGATAACAGGCTTTCCCTCTTTCCCTCTCCCTCCTGGCTCTCTCGCTCCATTTCGCTCGCCCGTCGCGACTGCAGTCGCGTAGAACTGGCGACGGGAAGTCGTATCTGGCTGGGATCCCGACGATGCGGCGTGCACGACTGTCGGGAGGCAGCGCGATCATTCCAATACAGAAATCTATACCCTTAATGCCGGGAAACCGCGGCTAACGGCTGCCGCTCTTTTCCACGTCTCTCGGTCGACGAGTCTCAGGCCAACTCGGTGATACTTTGTCGTTACCACCGGACGATTTCGAATCGCATTTAGTCTGACATTCGAGCTCATTTCTTTCATTTTTTAAATACTTTTTTGATTTTTATGACCTTCCCATGGTTTTCGTTTGAAGAATTTAGGCTTTGTTAATTAATTTGTTTGAAAAATGTAATCTTTATTAATTAATTCGTTTGAAAAATTCAATCTTGATTTTATTTTTTTCATCTTTATTAATTCATTTGTTTGAAAAATTATTACATTTTTCAAGCTAATTAAAAATTGATTAGAAAATTTAATTAATTTTCATCGAAAAAATGAAATGAAATATTACCGAAAAAATGAAATTAAATTTGACCGAGAAAATGAAATGAAATTTGAACGAAAAATGAAATTAAATTTGACCGAAAAAATGAAATTAAATTTGAACGAAAAATGAAATTAAATTTGATCGAAAAAATGAAATTAAATTTGAACGAAAAATGAAATTAAATTTGACCGAAAAAATGAAAATAAATTTGACCGAACAAATGAAATTAAATTTGACCGAACAAATGAAAATAAATTTGACCGAACAAATGAAATTAAATTTGACCGAACAAATGAAATTAAATTTGACCGAAGAAATTTAATTAAATTTGTCTGAAAAAATGGAATTAAATTTGACCGAAAAAACGAAATTAAATTTGACCGAAAAAATGAAATTAAATTTTACCGAAAAAATGAAATTATCTTTAAAATTTCGTGGCCGATCCAACGGTTCAACCTTTCCGATTTATCCGCGACGAATTTCGCGTCACGGAATCACCCACGTATTTCGAAACCGGTCGTTATTCGCGTTCGTCGAATAAATTCGCGATACGTCGAGGGAGCGCTGACAAACAGAGCCGCGCGGCGGTCCGTTGATGTTGATGCGGCTTCCACGCACTCGTTTCCGCGCTTCGTGCCCGCCGCCCGAGCGCGTGGGACGCGCAACGTTTTGTTTTACAAATCTGTGCGTACCACTCGGAATCGAGAGAGCTGCCCACGTGTGAGGGAATCGAGTGTTTTTTTTTTTTTTTTTTTAATTCCCCGTTGAATCGAAACGAGTCCGGGCGTTGATAATTCACGCACGAGTGGCGTTCGCATCGCTCCGTATTGTTCGCCATGAAACTTTCTTTTCCGCCGGCTGTTTTTTTTTTTTTTTTTTTTTTTTTTTTTTTTCCTTTGCCAATTAAATCGACCTCTGACCTTCGCCGTGAATTTTCCACGATTATTCGCAGAGGCCGCCGGCGTTTTTGCCGCAATTTCCGAAACGTTTGTACAGCTCCGGTTGGTGGAGCTCATTGCACACCGTGTTTTGCCGCACGCCGCGCGTTTCGTTCCAATGATTTTTCGAAGGAAACACGCGCGGCGTTTAGCGACGCCCACGATGGGACAGCGACGCGGCTAACCTTTCCAGTTACTCGTGGACTGAATCGAAAGAGCGGGGCGGAAAGAATAATCGACGGGTTTCGATTGACCCTTCGAACCTGAGTGACCCTTGAAACCTCTGACGTGTTTAAAGATATTTTTATGCATCCAATTTCATGAATATTTTTCGCAGGCGAAAAATTATTTTTAATCATTTCATGACCGAGTGACATTATTATTTATTATTATTTATTTTGATTTATTATTATTATTATTATTATTATTATTATTATTTAGATTTATTATTATTATTATTATTATTTGTTGCGAATGATTTTTTGAAATTCGTGAACTCGAAAATATTTTTGAAAAAATATTCGAATCCTGATGAACGACAGTGATTTAATTTAAAGAGCGATGGAATTATTAATTATTCAATTATTTTCACTCGTCCCACCGTCGATTGTGGCTCTCGTCGCGCTCCGCGCGCAGCGCGGCGGAAACTCGAACCGAGAAGACCTTAGAAAAACAGCAGTAATGACCGGTCGAGGGTCGGTAAGACAGAGCGCGACCGCGGCGCCCGGATGGCGCCACCGTCTAGATCTGCCCGCGTAAATTTCCAACGCGCAAATCTATAACGACGTAATGATTTTTTCTTCACGACCTAAAAAAAAATTGGCTCTCAAGGAATTAATAATTTGCCGCTTTAATTAAATTTTTATCCTTCAGGAAAAGACAGTTTTTTTTCGTGTCCATTAAAAAAAAATCCCCATTGTGAATTAAAGTAAAAAAAAAATAATAATAAAAAAGAGAATTAATAATTTATGAAAATGACGTTTATATTTTAACGTTTAGTAGTTGGAACGATTAATCAATATTTATAAAATGTTGCGTGCCAAGAGAAAATAATACCAAGACGTCCGAACCCCGAGAGGCATCGCGTGTCATATTTTGAGACATTCTCCGGGCCGGCGATCTCGGGGTCGGGATGTTTTATCCAAATATGCGGGACACGTTGTGGTTATAGTTATTCCGTAATCTCGCGTGGCGCGGGGGGGTTTCTGGTGTCGGGTGTTCTCGTTGTGCATGTAGATAGACATGACTCCTCTGGGCGCGCGGAGAGAGGTGGATATTGATTAGCCGTCGCTGTCGGGCCATGTTGCGTCTCGAGTCTCTCTACTCGGTCTCGACGGCATTGTCCGCCGCCTCGATATCGAGTCTCGACGATCCCCGTCCCTCCTTCACCGCCCATCCTCTCGCACCTTGTCATCTTACGAGCGACGTTGCCTCGTCATTCTCATGTTTTTTCGGACGAATAATGCATTTATGCCTGACAGCCTTCGGGGCACCTTCAGCCTTCGCCTTCGTCTACTTATTTTTGTAAGTCATTTCATTGAATATTTTGGAGCATAATTTATACCATATTTTAGACCATAATTTAGGCTACGTTTTGGACCATAATTTCGGCCATATTTTGGACCAACATCTAAACCGTGTTTTGGACCACAATTTAAACCATATTTTGGACCATAATTTAGACCATAATTTAGGCTACGTTTTGGACCATAATTTAGACCACATTTTGGACCTAAATTTAGACCATATTTTGGACCTAAATTTAGACCATATTTTGGACCATATTTTAGACCATATTTAGACCACAATTTAGACCATATTTTGTACCATAATTAGACCATATTTTATACCATAATTAGACCATATTTTGGACCATAATGTAGACCATATTTCGGACCATAATTTAGACCATATTTTGGACCACAGTTTAGATCATATTTGGGATCATAATTTAGACCATGTTTTGGACCATAATTTAGACCATATTTTGAACCGTAATTTAGACCATGTTTTGGACCATAATTTAGACCATATTTTGAACCATAATTTAGACCATATTTTGAACCAAAATTTAGACAATATTTGGACCATCATCTGGATCACATTTTGATCCGTGGTTTAATCCACAGCCTGAAATAAAATGAGATAAAATACGCTCCGAGCTATGAGATTAAGTGCACTTTAAAAACTTTTTTCCCCCGCCCTTTCCACATTATGCGCCTCTGTGAGCTTTCGTGCCTATTAACCGCAAGGCAAACTCGATATTTGCGGGATTTCAGGCCGGATTCGCGAGCGCCGACGAGACAAGGTCGGTTTTAATAAGGCTGCGGCACGTTTTTAATGGGACTCGGCCGAGCGCGCGCGCGCGCCGGCTCTCCGACGTACACGCACATACCGGCCGTGCAATTATATTAATTCAAACGTACGACCCGCGACCCTGAACTTAATACCACCCGTACTCTTTGATTCCTCGCTCGCCGATGTAGGCTACACGGGCTTTTTTCGCGTGCTCGGCGATCGCGCAAACCATTTCCGCGATCCTGCATCTCTCAAGATTTTCAGATTCTTCGTCGTCTGTTTTATTTGTTTATTTATTTATTTTTAATTTCACATATTTCTTTAATACCAAAAATCAATTAATTATTTTAATTGATAAATAATTCATTTTTATTATTTTCCTTTTGAAACGAAAAATCTTTCCCCCTCAGTTTCACCTTTACAAAAATTTCGAATAGCAGAATTCGGATTCGTCGACTTCCGTGATCTTTTTTTAATATCCCATCAACAATAAAATTAAGTAAATTAAATTTAAAAAATACATTAAACAATTTAAAAAAATTACATAAATTAATTAAATTCATTAAAAATTAAAAAATGCATTAAATACTTTAAAAAATTAACTTGATTAATTTCATTAATTATATTCAATAAATTAAATATTAAAAAATTAATTAAATTAAAAAATGCATTCAATAATTTTTAATATATTCAATAAATTATATAAATGTTTTATTTAATGAAAAATAAATCATCAAACAGTACTCACGACTATCATCTCCGATGGCTCGAGGACGAAGCATTCGTTGGGTCTCCTGGCGCTGCCGCCCGTCCGCTTGCCGAAGCTGAAACACACGGAATGGCCAATGCCGAATGAGCCCCTCGTTAATTATCGTCTCGCAATGCAAGGGGGATCGTGGGGGGGGGGGAGAGATCGGGAGCGATTAAAGGGATGAAACGGGGATGGACACATCGAGGGCTTCGTGGATTTCCTCCCCCGTAAATTCGCGTCCTACGGCGACTTATTAAACAGGGGAGGGTGAAGGGGGGGGGGGGGGAGGAAGACACGAGTAACGCGCAGGACTCGACCGCGACCTTCGCCCCGCAATATTTCTTCGGCGTGGGCGAGTCGCTCGTTCGCACTCGACGGTGGCTTCCGGCACGTGTTTGCCCTGCGCGCCCAAACGAAACAATGTGGGATACGCAATGTGGATCTCTCTCTCTCTCTACCTACGCGTGTGCCTCGAACCGCCCCCGCGCCTCGACCGTGGCCGGCGATTTAGCCACATTGGCCCCCGCGCCGCACGTGCGTTATTCCCGCGGCCCAAGATGAGCCACATAATCCCCTCGCCATTCGACGCCGAGTGCCGCTGTGGGCACCGCGCGCGGGAGGTAATAAATTGCGCGTCGAACATATTGGACTGCGGCTGCCGGCGCGAAATAACGGGATTTATTTCGATGCCTCACCCCCCCCCCCCCCCCAGGTTTTGATGTGACACGCGTAAAAATTTGTTGCTGATTTTTTTTTAGGTTGGGGGGAGGGGATGGAAATTCAAGGTTGTTGGGGTAGGGAAAATTAGGGAATCAGATGCGGGGAATTTGGGGCATTTTGAGTTGGTGCATTGAAGAACATTTTAAGTTTTTGGATATTGGTTTTTTTTTTTTTTTTTCTTGGTTGAATTTTTTATTCGCGCACTGTGGGCACTGTGGGTCGTAATAAATTGCGCTTCGTATATATTGGACTGCGGCTGCCCGCGCGAAATAACGGGATGTATTTCGATGCCCCCGCCAGGTTTTGATGTGACACGCGTAAAAATTTGTTGCTGGTTTTTTAGGGCCGATGGAAATTCAAGGTCGATGGGGTAGGGAAAATTTAGGGAGCCTAAGGTAGTTGAGGCACCGGGTGTGGTGAATTTGAGGCATTTTGAGACGGTGAGTTGAAAGGCATTTTTAATTTTTGGATATTGGGGTCGTAGTATTTTTTTTTTTTTTATAGAATATTTGATCGTTTGGTATTGAAATCGATGTTCAGATCGAAGGGAAGTTGGAACTTAATTTTTGGTTAAAATTGAAGATAGGATTGATCAACTTTTTCCACATTTTTGGCGCTTAAATTAAATATTAAGATTCAACTTCTGGCAAAAAATTGATATCTGACGAGTCTTAATTATCATCGTCAGCGTATGGAAACCAAAATCGAGGGACTCGCGGGTCGGACTTAGAAATTAACCCCCTCCCCCCCCCCCCCTCCACTTAATTAAACGATACCCGATCTCACGTCCTCCATATTTCTTAGCCCCCTACACACGATACCAAAGATCACGCGAGCCGCGTGGGCGAATTTCCAGAGCTTTCCACGCAGCGCACAGAGAGAAAAAGAAAATATCGGCCACCCCAATAATTTCGGCCTCCGTGTTTACCGTCGATTCGTCTCGATCATCCAGCAGCAGCAGTGCCGACAGATGTTTTGCACCCTCAGCACTCGAAAATCGTGCCCGTATGAAGGCATCGTGGATGTGCGATTCGCTCTTTCGTCGTTCGATAACATTCGGAAACGCACCAACGTCAATTCGTCACGCTGCGGATTCGGGGAGGGTGGGGGGAGATCCTAACTTTACCGCAAAACGAATGGCAGTGAATTTTGATCGCCGGAGATCTCGAGGGGTCCGGGGGGCCAACAACAGACGCGGGGTCGTCCCATTCAATTCCATTATGCGGTATATACTATATTACTCGAAGCACAATATCACCCGGATTGATATATATATATGTATATGTATAGCTGTATTTATATATATATGTATAGAGTTGTATATATATATATATGCTGTGTGCTGCCTGCCGCGGTTTCTCCACAACGTATCGGATCGATTTTCATCAAATGGCGTTTCAATTTTTCCTCCACACTCGCGAGTCCCGCTTTGTCATCGTCCTCGCGGTGTCCGTCGCTTTATTTCACCTCCTTTCATCACCGGAACATTGGGGTTCAATTAACTATTGATATGTTTTTTTTTTCTTTTTTTCATTTGATCATTTTTAATTATTTTTCCAACGTCTTCATTTTTCAATTTGTCCCATTTTTGATGTTTTTATTTTGTATGATTTTTGTATGATACGTTCGGTTCGACGTAATTGGATATTGGCGACATTGCTTTCTGCCTTTTTTATGGCGGCTCTTGGATGCTGATTGATTTTTGCCTTTTTTATGGCGTCTCTTGGATCCTGAATCCTCGTCTCCCTGTTCATTTTAACCTTTTCTACAGTCAAGACGAGGACTCGATTCACATTATCGTCGGAATTTCTGGCCTCAATTTCCAAGTCCAAAAATTCCTAAATGTCCTAATCGAAAAAAAATTCCGAAAAATGTTTCGCTCTGCAGTCGAATTTCCGGGTCGAACAACTCAAAGCCAAAAATTCGACACTAAAAAAAAAAGTGTCGAACCAAATAAATATAACATGATAGCCTAATCCCAATTCTCGGTGTGATTAAAAAAAAATGATCACCTTAATTAATTCCAACTCTCGGTGTGATTAAAAAAAAAAAAAATCGTTGAACCGATACGTCGAGGTAATTATCGATATCCGGGGTTTTATCCCTCGTAGCGAGTCGGCCAGCCGGATTCGCGTCCACTTACATTAGCCGAACGATTCGTGCTGTTTATTTGGGCGACTCGGCGCTGTCCACTCAGCCTAATGAACATTTTCATCGCTCGTAGTCGCCCCCCCGCCGTGCGCATCAAACCCAACCCCGGGCCTTTCTCTCTTTCGCCGTCGACGTTTAATCCGCGCGTAATACCGGCTCGAATCCGATTACCAGCCGAATACGCGGGCGGCGCGCCGATTCGAACACACGTCGATGCTGCCGATCCGCTCTGTTTATTTTTCCCATATGTTGCGCAACCGCAATATAAACAGCAGAGCTCGTTGTACCGGCGCACGAATCCATCCTATCCGTGTAATGGATTATCGAATTTTCCGGGCCGCGCGAGCCACGCACGGAAATGCATATGTTTGCCCACGCAATTGTAATTATGTCGGTGGTGACGGTAGCGAGAAATTAGAGATTCCGAGGACCACCTGAGGTGGGGCTTGAATTGAGACGTAAGGTGGAAATTAATTTGGGGCAATTAATTACTAAATTACTAAATTAATAATAATAATTATTAATAATAATAATAATAATATTATTGATTATCATTAATAATAATAATTACTAATTTAATGTTGTTATTTTTGCGGAGAAAAAAATCATTTTGAGCGTTTTTAGCGTCGATTTTTTTATTTTTTCGGGTAAACAATGGGGGTTTTCGGGATCAGCGGAAAATTTCCTATTTGATAGGGTTTTTAGATTTTACGAAATCGAATTTTTTTTTTGCAAAAAAATGCAAGGGAAAAACGTAAATGAAAAATCATTTCTCGCGTTTTTCTCGTCGAATTTTTTATTTTTCTGTGCTTTTCAGAATCAGCGGAAAATTTCCCATAGGATAGGGTTTTCAAATTTTCCGAAATCAAAAATTTTTTTTTCGCAAAAAACGCAAAAAATAGCGGTTTGCGAAAAATTGAAAAAAAAAATTCAATTTTCGAGGGTTCGACTTTAAAAATCTGTGAAAAATTCAGAAATCAAGATACAGAACCGCTGAAAAAAAAAAAAAAAAAAAAAAGTTGACACATAATTTAAATCACGATTCAACTCACCATACGGAAAATCTTCGTCGCGGAAACGCGGGAGGCGGCGGCGGCTGAGCGCGATGGGTCCGATCGACGCTCTCGCTCCGCAGGGCCTGAACCACCTTGGGAACGGCCCTGAACGGCTCCTGAGCGCCGGCGGCGGCGGCGGCCGCGGCGACGGCAGCTTTGTAAGCGCCGACGTTCGGAGCGCCGCCGTTGCCGACTCCGTCGCCGAAATTGGCCGCGCCGCCGCCGCCGCCGCCGCCGTGAAAGCTGTTCCATCTTCTCACGGGTCCGCGGCCGGCGGCCGAGCTGCTCGCCCCTCGCAGCTGACTCGTGTGCTTGTGCATTCTGCCTTCCTGCGTTTTACGCGTGTCGCTCTCTCTCTTACGCTCTCGACGGGGAATTATCGATTCACGATTTCCATCCTCTCTTCCTTATTGCCGTGATGATCGCACGATCCGACAACATCGTTACGATCGGGCTTCATCGTCTTCCGCAGCCTTCAGAAACGCCGCTTTCTCGTTTTCATTTCCCCTCTTCTTCCGGTTTCTCGCACTTTTTTTAGTTCATTTTTATTTCATTTTTTTTGTAATTTGTTTTTATTTCATTTTTATGTAGTTTTTTTTTATTTCATTTTTATGGAATTTTCATTTATTTCATTTTTATGTAATTTTTTTTATTTCATTTTTATGGAATTTTCATTTATTTCATTTTTATGGAATTTTCATTTATTTCATTTTTATGGAATTTTTATTTATTTCATTTTTATGTAATTTTTTTATTTCATTAACAATCGTTTCATTATTCTTGCAGATTTGTGACGAATTCGGTCGTGAGTATCTCAAGTGGATTCGCAATTTTTTTTTCTTTGGGCGACAAAGTTGAACTTTGTACGAGTCTGAAAAAAATGGGTTTTTCTGTTTACTTATCGAAATTTTGTCGTCGCTGACTTTAGTCTTGTGAACCAGCCCCGGTTTTTTTAATTTTCAGTTACGTTTCTGATAATTTTTTTTTTCTTCTTTGGGTGACAAAATTGAACTTTGTACGTGTTCGAAAAAAATTTATCTATTTATTCATCGAGGCTATTTTGACGTCACCTGATTTTCGTCCTGTGAACCAGCCCCGGGTTTTTTTTTAGTTATATTTCTGATTAATTTTTTTCCTTTTTGGAGCGACAAAATTGAACTTCGTACGAGGTCGAAAATTTATCGAGGCAATTTTGTCATTGCTGATTTTAGTCCTGTGAATCAGCCTCGATTTTTTTTAGTTACTTTTCTGATTAAAAAAATCTTTTTTTCCAAGCGACAAAAAATTGAACTTTATACAAGCCTGAAAAAAATGGGTCTATCTGTTTACTTATCGAGGCAATTTTGTCGTCGCTGACTCTGGTCCTGTGAACCAGACCGGGTGATTTATTATTTTATTTTTTTTTTTTTCAGTTAGGTTTCTGATAAAATATATTCGCAGGCAGAGGGAGAAACGTTCGGAAGGCTCCCACCGGCGTCGCGATAAATCGGAGACGCACGCGAGGGGAGCCCGAGGAAGCGAAGGATACACGGGGGACCGAAGAGATTCGCTGGGAGCGCAGCCAGCACTTTTTTTCCGCACGACACTGGAGCTTAATCACATATCGTGATAAGTCCGGAGTCATCGTCGCTCTCGGCCGACGGTTTAAGCGGAACGAGAACAAGACGAGAAAAAACAGGAACACCGCAAAATAATTTCTTCTCTCGCTTGAAAAAAAAAAAAAAAAAAAAAAAAAAAATCATCGCCACGACTGACCACAATTGAACGAGAGGAACTCGCAGGCTCGATTGGACCGTTAATTGGGAATATCTTTTGAAGCAAACGCGTTCATTGATATTCACCGAGATCTCGCGATGCCCTCGAGCGAAAACTCGAGTCTCTTCCCAGCGATATATTTTTTTTCCCTCCACTTCAACCCATTGTCATTCAAATCAGCCTCCTTGCTTTTTTGTCTCTTCCTTACTTAGGGTAAGAAAGAAAAAAAAATGTTCATCTTCATTTCTGGATGGAGATGCAAATGTGCCAAATTGCCAAAAAGCAAAAAAAAAATTTTTTTTCAAATGATTACAGCTGGTTTTTTTTTCTAGAATTTATAATTTTGTAATAAATTATTACAAAACTATTTTATATTTTAAAAACATTATTACAGCTAATTTATTTTTTTATTGAAAATTTATAATTTTGTAATAAATTATTAGAAAACTATTTTATATTAAAAAAAAATAATAACAGTTAATTTTTTTTTAATTTAAAATTTGTGATTTTGTAATAAATTATTACAAAACTATTTTATATAAAAAAATGGTTACAGTTAATGTTCTTTTTTAATTTAAAATGTATAATTTTGTAATAAATTATTACAAAACTATTTTATATTAAAAAAAATGGTTACAGTTAATTTTCTTTTTTAATTTAAAATGTATAATTTTGTAATAATTTATTGCAAAACAATTTTCAGTGTTACTAAAAAATGTTAAATTTCCAAAGTTGGTGATAAAACGAAACTTCGCTCTCGCATCCCGATGTCGTGTAATTTATTCGCAAAATAATCTCCCTCGCGCCTAACGAGTGCAGCGAACACGCAGCAGCCAAACGTGTCACGGGAGACAGCAGCGAAGTTTCGCGCGGCAAAACTTTCCGCGTCTCCCGTGACGCCGCCGCGCTATCTCGCCGGGTAACGTGCCAAAGTTTCGACAACGCGTCGCGCAAAAACCGATACTCCACCACCGCGCTGGAGCCGGGGAGTCGATAGCATTGTCACGCCGGGGACTCGACGAACGCATTGTCGCCCCGACTAGTTGAAATACTTCCAAACTCTGCCGTGTGTTATAAATTCTTCCGACGTTCTCGTCAACATTTTGCTCCTTTTTTTTTAGTTTAAACAAAGGGGATGAAAATCCGTTGCAATTTTTTTTCTGTTTTTTTTTCTCTGACGTGTTTTGCATCTTTTTCTCACGGTGTGTAAATATTATCAAAAGTCGTAGAGTAACAGCAGAAATTTAAAGAAAAGAATTAAGGAATACAGAAAAATTTAATTTAATATAATTTAATTTAATTTAAAAATTAAAGAAAAATTAAGGAATTTTTTATATTTGTAGAAAAAAATCATTTTTCGCGTATTTCTCATCGATTTTTTCATTTTTCGGACAAACAACGATGCTTTTCGGAATCAGCGGAAAATTTCCCATTGGATAGGGTTTTTGAAATTTACGAAATCGAAAATTTTTTTTTCGCGAAAAACGCAACAGAAAAAATGTCACAAGTGACGAAATTTCGAAAAAACGTGCGAAAACACTTTATTTTATTTTTTATTTTTCTCGACACCTCATTTCGATATCTTTTTCCCATAAACAACGAATTCGCCATTATTATTATTTTTTTTCCAAACGAGATAATTTTCACAAAAAAATTAAAAAAAACTCCATTATTTTCAATTTTTTTTCCATCACCCAGGCAATTTAAAAAAATCACTTAATTAATTTTTTTTTGTTTCTCAAACTCCAAAAATTACCACATTCGTCATCCTCATCGCTAAAACGAGCGCTAAAATGTTGTTTATATTCATCGTCGCGTATCGTCGCGTACGGCGGCGTTTCGAGGCCGCCATAAAGGACCGAATAAAGTGACACGTGGTGCACGAGAAGAGAGACCCGAGAGGCGTGCGTCGTGTATATACCTGGAGGCGGGAAAAATGTGTGGAACGTATGGCGCGTGTGGAAGAGTCGGTCACAATGTACCGTAAACGGGATGGTCGCGCGGCGCGCTCACAATGTGCGTTAAAATAAAAGTTGGCAGCGTATAAACCAAACGAAACGGTATATAACGAGTCGCCTCGCTGTTATACAGCGCAGCGAAATGTTCGTAGCCAGGCTCTGCATTCGCACGTTTTGATGCTCGTACGGCGGATTCTATTGCAATACGAGCGCATCCGCGGGGAGGGAGAGAAAAATTCAATTTCCAGCGGGATCCTCGAAGCGTGTCTTCCGGTGCAACGATCTCGGAAACGACCGACAGCGCACGGCTGCTCAGCTCGGCTCCCCGGGTCTCTCGGCCGCCAATACTATACACTATACACGGTTTTAAACATACACGTATGTGCAGCACGAATACCCCGGCAATTTGTGTGTAGCTGTGTGTATGCACGGTGGGCTCGCGAGCGCACGGCAGAAAATAATTATCCCCGCGGCGGCGGCGGCGGCAGCTCGAAACTTGTAACGCGAGTTCGAGTTGTTGCGCCGAGCGTTGTTGCTCGTTACACCGGCGCTTGCTGATCATCAGATGTCGTCGAATTTCTTGTAAATGTTTTAGAATTTCTTGCAAATGTCGGGGAATTTCTTGTAAATGTCGGGGAATTTCTTGCAAATGTCTTAGAATTTCTTGTAAATGTCGGGGAATTTCTTTCAAATGTCTTAGAATTTCTTGCAAATGTTTTAGAATTTCCTGCAAATGTTTTAGAATTTCTTGCAAATGTTTTAGAATTTCTTGCAAATGTCGTGAAATTTCTTACAAATGTCGTGAAATTTCTTAGAAATGTCCTGAAATTTCTTACAAATGTCCTGAAATTTCTTACAAATGTCCTGAAATTTCTTACAAATGTCCTGACATTTTTTACAAATGTCCTGAAATTTCTTACAAATGTCCTGAAATTTCTTACAAATGTCCTGAAATTTCTTACAAATGTCGTGAAATTTCGTACAAATGTCGTGAAATTTCTTACAAATGTCCTGAAATTTCTTACAAATGTCCTGAAATTTCTTACAAATGTCCTGAAATTTCTTACACATGTCCTGAAATTGCTTACAAATGTCCTGAAATTTCTTACAAATGTCCTGAAATTTCTTACAAATGTCCTGAAATTTCGTACAAATGTCGTGAAATTTTTTTGCAAATGTCGAATTTTTCGTAAATGTCTAATTTCTTGCAAATGTCACATTTTCTGCAAATGTCGTCTAATTTCTTGCACATTTCGTCGATTTTTTTTGCAAATGTCATTAACATTTGTTCAAATGCCATTAATTTTTTTCAAACGTCATTAATTTTCTTTTCAAATGTAATTAAATTTCTTGCAAATGTCGTTAAATTTCTTGCAAATGTCGAATGAAATTAAATAGCGTCAAATTTCTTAGCCTCGTTTTGCGCGTTGGTGATGAATTTACGGTCTCACGAAAAGTGCATTAAAAATGAAAATTTGGATGCGATTGAAAAGTGAGCATTTTCGACAAAATTGTCAATCGGTGCAACTGGAAAAAATTTCATCGATTCATCAAACAGACCAAACGTTGATTCAACCACAATATTTTTGTTCCTCAATTCGCATGAAAAAAAAAAAAAAGTGGATGGATGACACAAGTTTTTTTTTTCGCTGTGAGAAAAGCGACTAATGACACGTTGACCGTTCGCGCGAGTGGAGGGGAAAAAAAAAGAGAAGCGGTTTGCAATCTCCTCGGTTCGTCTTCGGTTTCGGAGAATCCGCGTGCGAAAAGAAGAAGAAAAAAAGGAGCCTCGTGCATTGTGCGCGCAACCCAATCCCAAACGATTCTCGCGCGTCAAATCTCTCACATTCGTAAACACGACGAATACGACGCGGCGGAATAGACGACGCTAACGAGCCGCGTTCCCATAATAGTCGAGAGCGTCGCCCTTGGCCACTTGCGCGATATATTCTTTAGCCCAGTTGCGCGACGCACAACCGGCGACAATGCCGAGCGAGATTATGAAGATGCGGAGAGATTTTTTTCGACGCGCACGTAACGCGTCGAAACGCCCATCGATACGTCAGTGGGAAGCGTGAGAAATTTTTCGCCAAGCGCCGAACACCGCGCCAAACGAGTTCTTGGCGTTCGTCACTTTTTTCGACGTCTCGCGAGAAGCCGAAAAAAAAACACCTGAGGATCTTCGCGAGACGCCGATTGTAACTGTAAAATAATAATTCGGCAATAATTTTTTTTTATAGCCGACGTAAATAAAAAACAATTTTAAAGCAACAGAAAAAAATGTAAACTGAAAAATTAATGAATTAATAATTTATTAATTCCTTATTTTTTTAAATAATTTTTTAATTCATTCATTTTTTAGTTTAAAATTACATTTTTTTTGTTCAGTTGCTTTAAAATTCCTTTTTATTTACCTCGGCTATAAAAAGAAATAATTGCCGAATTATTATTCTACAGTTATTAATTTTTAATCACTTATAATTCGCAAGTTTATAAATGAATTTAATTAAAAACTAATTAATAAATGAATTAATTAATTACTTTATTAATCAGTTAATTTTTTTAAACTTGCGAATTATAAGTGATTAAAAATTAATTAATTAATTAATTGCTGTGACGGTTTTCCGTGCTGGATGACCAGCAAAAATTTTCGGTCTGCTGCTACTTTGTAATCAGCTTCATTCTCGTCGGTTTCCTCTCGCAATTCGATTCGCAGAATCCACGAAATTGCTCGAAGGTACCGAGCAACGAGATTCTGCGGCTGCTGCTGCTCTCAGCGTCTCGCGATGACCCTGAGAGCAGCCCCAAAATTACGCGTTGCCAGCCGGTAATTCGCGCTGCTGCTGCGCGATCGTTTCCGCGGTGCATCGGTTTCAGATACCGCGCTGTAATAGCATATAATGCTTTCGCCCCCCCCCCCCCCCCCCCCACGTATTGCTGCCTGCACGCCGCTCGGGTTTTCAACGTCGGCTTGCCGGTAGTTCCGGAAAAGCAGGTTAATAACCAGACCTGCCCGATGCGCAGGCACTAATGTCAATAAAATTCCGCAGGTGCTCGCGAAGGAGACACCCGAGTGACGTCATTGGACGCTGTCACTGTTGTCGGGTTCACGAGCCATCAACGACGCCTAACGAGCTTCAATTACCGCTGCAACACAGTGAAAAATATCAACGGAGTGATAACAACATTTTTGCTGTGGTGGTTGAAAATTTTGCTGTGGTAGCTGAAAATTTTTGCAGCGGTAGTTAAAAATTTTGCAGTGGTAGCTGAACATTTTGCAGTGGTAGCTGAAAATTTTGCTGCGGTAGCTAAAAATGTTGCTGTGTTAGCTGAAAATTTTGCTGTCGCAGCTAAAAAATTTGCAGTCGCAGCTGACAATTTTGCTGTTGCAGCTGACAATTTTACTGTCGCAGCTGACAATTTTGCTGTCGCAGTGAAAAATGTTGCTGTCGCAGCTGAAAAATTTGCTGTCGCAGCTGAAAATTTTGCTGTAGCAGCTGAACATTTTACTGCCGTAGTTGAAAATTTTGCTGTATCAGCTGAAAAATTTTGCTGTGGTCGCTGAAAATTTTGCTGTGTCAGCAGAAAATTTTGCTGTGGCAGCTGAAAATCTTGCAGTGGTCGCTGAAAATTTTGCTGCGACAAAAAAAATTCTATAATACAACAATCGATTTATTACCCCTCCCTGATTATTTTTCCCCGCGAAAATTCCTCTAAAATTCCCCCGTCGACCTCGCTCGCTCTCTCGCAATTATCCCACCCGCAATTTTCTCGCCAACGTAATCGACTACGGAATAATTCGATATAGTATCCCGATTGAGTAACCCGCGCAGACGGACGAGCAACGCTGCTGGTTGGAAACGTCGGGGGTTACTCGGTCGAGCGACGAGACTGCCGCGCGAGTCGCTTGAAGCGTGGCTGCGTGTTATGTGTACAGGGCGAGGGGGATGATGACCAGATAGACAGAGAGAGAGAGACAAACATAAATCGCGAGAGAGAGAAAGAGAAGGAGAAAATAAAAGAGGGAGAGCCAAACGGTGAAGGGTGGAGGGAATTTCAAGAGGGAAAGGAGGGACGCAGCGTTCGCAGGGTTCGAGTCAAGTGGGGGGGAAGGAGTGAAAGGAAAAAAGGAGGGGAAAAAAAAAAACGAGAAGAGAAAGAAAAAACGAGGAAGCATCGGAGAAGCGAGCCGCACTGGCTGCCGGTCCGGCGGCTCTCTGCTTTCCACCAGAGGAAAATCCAAAGAGCCTATAAACCCCCCCGTCGTTCTCTAATAATAACCGCCCACGCTCGCCTCTCGTCAGTGGCGCTCAATCGATCGGCGGCTTCTCGGCAGCGTCGAAACCCGACGTTCGTCGTGTGTTCCCCGCGATTACGCCGCGCCGGTGTCTAATTCGCAGAGGATATTGGAAATTCGGACGGAGGGATGAATTATGGAAGGGGGTGGAAAGGGGGGGCAGGGGGGATTTTAACGATCGGGGAATATTCCACGTGGGTTGGAAAATTCGTCGGCGGGGATTTCGGCGCGGGCGAAGTTTGCATTCGGGGTGGTTCGAGGTGGAAATTTCGATGTCGAAAAAAATATCACAATTGACGAAATTTCGAAAAAACGTGCGAAAACACTTTATTTTATTTTTTATTTCTCTCGACACCTCATTTCGATATCTCTTTCCCATAAACAACGAATTCGCCATTATTATTATTTTTTTTTCAAACGAGATAATTTTCACAAAAAAAATTTTAAAACTCCATTATTTTCAATTTTTTTTTCCATCACCCAGGCAATTTTAAAAAATCATTTAATTAATTTTTTTTTGTTACTCAAACCTCCAAAACTACCACATTTGTCGTCCTCATCACTAAAACGAATGCTAAAATGTTGTTTATATTCATCATCGTGTATCGTCGCGCCGGTGTCTAATTCGCAGAGGATATTGGAAATTCGGACGGAGGGATGAATTATGGAAGGGGGGATTTTAACGATCGGGGAATATTCCACGTGGGTTGGAAAATTCGTCGGCGGGGATTTCGGCGCGGGCGAAGTTTGCGTCGGGGTGGACGAGGTGGAAATGTCGATGCGGGGCCGCCGCCGCACTGAGGGTGCGGAGGCGCGTGGGCCAATTCGACCCGAGCCCGCGGCGAGCGCGGCGCTCTCGACAATTGGATTGCAGAAGGAGAACAGTCGGTAAGCTGGTTAAAGAGGACGGCGCGGCCTCCCCGCGGCGTCGACGACGAGGAGAGCCGAGAGGCTGTTTTGAAGGCCGAATTTAGCGCGGCGAGGCTGAACGAGATTGGGACTCAGGTTGGAACTTGGGGAGGAATTTGGGTGGGAAGTTGAGGTGAGAGTTGGGAACTTGAGGAGGAATTTAGGTGCGAATTTAGGTGATTTAAGGTAGGATTTAAGGGTGGAGAGTCAGAGAAAATCATTTTATTAGTAGGGCTATTTTTTTCTGACCGATGATTTTTTTAAATAAAAAAGTTATTTTAGAATTGTCTAAAAATAAATAATTCTGTTATTTTAGAATTACCTAAAAATGAATAGTTCTGTTATTTTTGAATTACCTAAAAATAAATAATTCTGTTATTTTTTAATTACGTAAAAATAAATAATTCTGGTATTTTAGAATTGCCTAAAAATAAATAATTCTGTTCTTTTAGAATTACCTAAAAATAAATAATTCTGGTATTTTACAAAAATCCATATTTTTCATGTTGAAGTAAAAAAATTCTTCACAACGATCCTAAAAGAATAGAATTGTTTCAAATTTTTTCATCGGTGAGGAAAAAAGCAGCCTTTGTAACAAAAACAAACTTTTTGCGACTAACTCGACGCCCTCAAGAACCTGAGTCGCGATAAAAAATAACTTCAGCCAGAATTTAAGGTATATATCCCAAGTTATCGCTTCGGTCGCGACTTACACGTCGAGAGAATAAAGTGTATCAACTTCGGTTGAAACTTGTAACGAGAAAAAGGGTTCGGCGCGGCGAGAGCGGAAAAACTTCCGCCGCGAAGCCAGCAGCAACGAGAGAACGCTCGAGTGACTCTCCGGATAAGCGCGTGGTGTACACACCAGACTCGGGGCGTTCTCGAGTCGATAAGGCGATCCACGAGTTCGCTCCTGGAACTTGGCCAGCGATACTCGACGGGAGGAAAAATACAAACTCACGGTTCATATAGCTTCCGGGGCTGCGGACACTCGAGAGACCCGCGCGACGTGCACGTGTAACGTCCGACACACACATGGAGAGTGAGAGGAGAGAGGAGTGTTTTGTAAATCTTTTGCGGCGTCAGCTCCACTCTTCTCGGTACTTTAACGTCGGCCCGTGCTGCGTATTATAGTTGAATCCACACTCGACTTCTCTGTGGTTGGAACGAACTTGTTCGGACTTGTCCGAACGTGGCTCAAAAGAAGCGCGGAATTTTCTTGGCGATTGCGGTAAGCTGACGATGACAGTGAGTGGGACACTAAGGGAGTGACACGACACATTTGCATTCGAACTTGTTTCAACTTGTTCGAACTTGTTCAAACTTATTCGGACTTGTTCAAAATTGTTCGGACTTGTTCAAAATTGTTCGGACTTGTTCAGACTTGTTCGGACTTGTTCAGACTTGTCCCAACTTGTTCGGACTTGTTCAGACTTGTCCGGACTTGTTCCAACTTGTTCGGACTTGTTGAAACTTATTTGGACTTGTTCGAACTTGTTCCAAGTTGTTCGTACTTGTTCGAAATGCTCCGAGTTGTTCCCACTTGTTCGAATTTGCTCCAAGTTGTTCCGTCTTGTTCCAACTTGTTCCAAAAGAAGCGCCGATTTTTCTTGGCGAGCGCCGTGAGCTGACGAGTGGGACGCGAACGGAGTGACGCGACACGTTTCCGTTCAAGGCAAACGACAAGTTCAAGGTCTGAAGCGATTTTCACAAAAAACCACTAGAAAACGTGTGTGAGACTCGAGCATTCATCGGATGCGCTGAATGCAAAAGAGGTCGAGAGAGGTTTATCGGGGACGGTCAAGTGTCGAACAGGGGAGAAAGTGTCGAGAGGTTCGATGCATTATACAGGACACAGGTACGAATTCTTGTGTACCTACGAACGGTAACATCTGGGTCGATTGGATGAATTCTACGATTTGCTAAGCTTTTTTTTTTTTTTGAAGGACAATAGCGATGGATCGTGACGATTGTCAGCTGAAGAAAGTGACTGAATTGACGCACAAAACATTTGTTGTCCACTCGACTATTTTTCGTGGTGGCTATAAAATAGTTGGCGTGACTGTAGAAAATATTCAGTTGATTCTACTGTTGCCGTTGCTGCCACGATAACTCGGAGTGTCCTATATGTCTATATACGGGCGATATCACGTATTGCGAGAGCTAAACTCTCAATTGAACAATAGCTATTCCAGACACATTCCTGGGTCGAATTCTCGAAGCGAGGAAACTTGATCCCCGGGGAGCGCGGCCGAGCACGCACGGGAGTCGGGAGGCAAGAGGGAAAAGGCATTTTCGGCTTGATAAAACCGGCGGGGCAACGTTGAATTCTCTCTTTCTGACAATCCAGTGTCTGTTAGTCGCGAGTGTTTCAAATGATTCTCGGGAGTAATTAAAAAATAAGACTTGATGAATGAAAAAAAATATATAGTAAAATAATACGAATTGACAAATGAGAAAAAATATAAAAAAATAAGTCTTGATGAATGAGAAAAAAAATAGTACAAAATAAGACTTGATGAATGTGAAAAAAATAGTACAAAATATGACTTGATGAATGAGAAAAAATAGTAAAAAAATAAGACTCGATGAATGAGAGAAAAAAAAACGATTTGATGAATGAGACAAAAATAAGACTCGAATGTTTCAACAGGGTTAAACGCGCAACGTGTCGTGTCGGAATGTCCGGCGCAGATCAAGTTATGCGCGTCGCTGGGACGAATAGCGCCGCGAGAGATTAGCGAATTTCGGACGCAACGCGCCGCACGAGCGAGCCAGAACAATTTCTGGGCGCGTCATCAACCCTCCCCGGTGGTCCAAGCGCAGCGTCGCGAGAGAGCCAGGAGAGCCTCCGCTATCCGCCAGCTACTGACGAAAATTCCCTCTCGCTCGCTCCGGCAAATCGATTCGGCATATCCAGACACCGCGCCCCTCGCGCCAACTCGACGAGCCGCGAGAAACAGCGGGAGGGTCGCCCCGACGGTTTGCGTATGCAATTGTGTGTACGAGACCGTACAGCTCCCAGGTGAACCCGTGGTACATAACGTTTATGTACTACACAGTGCGTACACGAAAATCTACACAGCAACAAAGTCGTTTTTTTTTTTTCGACCACTCGATGGAGTCTAAAAACGTCTCCGGGTGACTTCAAGAAATTTACCCGTCTCGGAATATTTATTTTTGGCTGTAACGCAGCTTCACCTCCTATGGAAGTGAAGACGCGTTACAGGACGAATTCCAGAAGCCACGAACAGCCAAGGCTGAAGGGTGGCATATTTCGTCTATACAAAGCAAAACGAACGTGATGGAAAGCAGAATACAGTCCGTCCTGCCATACGAAAAGGTACCCCTTCTATAATTTTTCAGTTATTACATGGCAAATTTTAGAAAATATGAACAGCTAAGGCTGAAGGGTGGCATATTTCGACTATACGGAGCAAAAGGAACGTGATGGAAAGCAGAACAAAGTCCGTCCTAGCATATCAAAAGGTACCCCTTCTATAATTTTCTAGTTATTTATCTGTAACCAAAAACTCCGGCACTGGTGTTTTTAGGTACTTCAATGTTGCCCCCCAGGGAAATTTGTGTAGAATCGATGATACGTTTTCCTGAGTTTATTATCGTTATGGCAGCTCGACACACGGAGCGCCCGGGTTAATCAACGGAGGACCCGTGATCGAATGGCTGCCGACGATATTGGAGGCAGGAGGAGAAAAACAGCGGCAGTCAAAACGAGCGACGCGGAAAAAAATCGCGCGTGGAAAACTTGACGCGTGCGCCGCGACGAAAAAAAGAGAGCAAACGTCACGACGATCGAGAAGAAGGATCGCCCGGAGCGTCTCGAGGAAACATCTGCGCCGCTCGTCCTGGCGTGGCTCTCGTGGGCGTTCGGAGCGTTGCGTGGCGATAATACGCGAGGCGCGTGTCGCACGCCCTCATATTTATCCTACGCAACTCGGCCCACCCCGTTACGACTGCCGCACGAGCTGGATACGTCCGCGTTTCACTCTGTTTACCGCTGGATGTTGCGCCTGTTTCGTGTTTCAACGCAGACGCTGCCGACGGAGAGACAAAAATCGTCGGGGAAAAATGTACGGATTTACGAAGGAAGGAATACAAATAGTAAACGATATGCGACCCGGAGGACGATTGAGGACAGCCCTTAAAAATATCCGTTTTATCGATGAGGAGGAAAGTCGATCCAGACTTAGAAATAAATGCTTTGGCCGAGAGGAGGAAAACTGATCCACCCTTAAAAATATCCTTTTTATTTAAGAGGACCCCCTTTAAAAATATCCGTTTTGGTCGACAGGAGGAAAATTGATCCACCCTTAAAAATATAAATCTCGTTGAGGAGAAAAGTGAATCGACTCTTAAAAAATGTCCTTTTTATTTCAAGAGGATTCTGCTGGAGTCCGAAGGACGCAGCGTCATATGGAATTCTTCCTACGAGGCCAGAGAGACAAATCTGCTTCGTACCGATTCCGCTGGCTCCAACAGGAACCGCGTCATCCTGGTCTGAAGACGTCCTCTTTCAGCACACCCGGAAACTGCCTTTTAGCACAAACGGAAATGTTCTTTTCCCGCGAGTGAGAAAAAAACATCATCCCTTTCACGCGAGAGCGCCGAGTTCCCGACTCAAACTCCCAGTTTATTTGCACCAATCGGATTTCCTCCCGTTGGACGCGAATTCGCGCAAAGCGGAACTGGCCCATTTGCGGTAAGCGGATCATTTTTAAGATTGCGGTTTCGAGAAAAAAAACTAGCTCCGCATAAATTCTCCCGTTCGCGCAGCATGAAGCGTGGAGCACGCGGCATGATCGACGCCGGGATCGACGCCAACGCGCTGACGCTTTATAATAATAAACGGAATGTCAAATTCATAATGTCAGGTCGATAATTATCAGCCCGACGCTGTATCGAATTATGCATTATTCACGTGGTATTCAACTCGATAATAATGCATAGTAATTATTATAAGTTACTGTGTATTATAATATAACATAACACAGAAACTTTTATACGAACTGTATTAAAATTACCGTGTAAAAAAAAATTCAATACACGTTCCAAGCAAAATGTCGTCAAGAAAAATAAACTAAAATAAACCAGACGTCGTGAAGGCGACAAGTCGAGGAAATTTGATTTCTCATGTTGACGATAAATCGCACATCAGTTCCAATTCGATAATAATGCATAATAAATATAATTAGTTACAACGTTTTATAATATTACATAACACAGAAACTTTTATGCGAACAGTATTAAAATTATCGTGTTAAAAAAAATTTAATACACGGTCCAAACGGAACTTCGCGAGATCTTTTCAAGAAAAATAAACAAAAATAAATCAGACGTCGTGAAGACGACGAGGAAATTTGATTTCTCATAATAAATATTATTAGTCACTACGTATTATAATATTACATAACACAGCAACTTTTGTAACGAACTGCATTAAAGTTATCGCGTATTAAAAAAAAAACTTTTCAGTACACGTTCCAAGCGGGACTTCGCGAGATGTTTTCAAGAAAAATAAACGACACGTCGTCGAGGCGAGGAAACTTGATTTCTCGTGTTGGCGATACGCGCGGGGCACGTCGGTCCCGTCGTCCCGAGATTAGTTTTCGGAGCTCCCCCCGGGGACCGGTCAGGATCGACTCCGGGAACTTTGACACTTTCCGTGAGGCGACAGAGTCGCAGTCACGCTTTCGGCGGGCGTCGCAACGTGCGCAACGTGTGTGTCGACGGCGGCGCCGCTTCCGAGAGACTTTCGCGAAGGATCGAAAGCTGGAACGAGGAAGCGAGGAAGCCCGCATCGTGCATTGCATCGAGAGCTTATGCAACGCGCGACGAGGTGCAGCTCGGCAATGGAGGCTATATCAACGCGTATACGCCATACGTATATATCGAATACGGCATCTTCGAGCACCTGGCGTGATACGCCGCGCGCACCACTCGGGCATTCAGTGCCCCGTTAATTAGGGAAACTTGCCGCGCTCGGACTTGTGAAACCGAGGGAGAGGGCGAGACGAGCCAGAGCGGAAAAAAATATATACGAGGCTTCGCGTTCGACGCGCGCACGCGGAGATTGCGAAGCCACCGATTTTTCTCACTCGGACGTTCGAGTACGAAACTCACGGTTTTCGCTTTTTTTTTACTCTACTTATCACGACTCTTTATTCGCCGCGGTTTTACTAATATTCGAGAAAATGATATTTCGTAAAACTGAGTCGAATAAAAAAAAATTAAATATTAAAAATTTCATAAAAAATATTACAAATTTCATTAAAAAATTAAATACTAAAAATGTCATTAAAAAATGAAATATTAACAATTTCATAAAACATGAAATCTTAACAATTTCATAGAAAATGAAATATTAACGATTTCATAAAAAATGAAATCTTAAAAATTTCATAGAAAATGAAATCTTAACAATTTCATAAAAAATGAAATCTTAAAAATTTCATAGAAAATGAAATCTTAAAAATTTCATAAAAAATGAAATCTTAAAAACTTCATAAAAATGAAATATTAAACATTTCATTAAAAAATGAAATATTAAACGTTTCATAAAAAATGAAATCTTAACAATTTCATAAAAATGAAATCTTAAAAATTTCATAAAAAAATGAAATCTTAAAAATTTCATAGAAAATGAAATCTTAGAAATTTCGTTTTTAATTTACCAAAATAATAATGATGGTCAGAAGGAAAGATAGACTGATTATTTTTTGCTGCGAACGTTTATAGCTTCGCGTATCGAGGCGTCTCGCGTCCCGCCCGACATGCCTCGCGGAAAATCATCGCAACGGGTCTCACGGAGAACCGCAAAGTTCCATTCGAAGCAGGAAGAGAAGTATTAGCGCCGCAGTGCAGTAGCGACGAGATGGATGGAATGAAGACGACTGAAAGTGAGTCATAAGATACGATAATACTCGGGTGGAAGAAGCGGCCATCGCGGCGAGGAATCTGTAGGTATTCGCGGATGAGGAGGAGAGAAAAAAAACACACACCAAGGATTCGACACGGTCGGTGCGCCGTGCGAGGAAGAAACGATTTCGTGCCGCCGCTGCGGCCCAAAGCGTTTACACATTATTCCCGGTGGCCGCGCGGCGCGGAAGGCGAAGGAGCCTCCGGGCGCTCACGGAAAAGCTGGAAACGCCGCCGCGGAAACGAGGAAGCGCCACGAAAAACTCCCGGGATCGACGCGCGGCTTGCATGGCGAAAGCGTTTGCGAAGCCGCGAAAATGTGTACAGGGCCCTCCATGCCGAATCGACTGCCTCAACAAAATTAACAACCCTCGGGCGAAATTTTTATTTTTAATTGTTACTCAACACAAGATTTTTATTTTTTTTTTATTTTGTAAAGTCAGAATGATATATTAAAAAAATCAGGTAATTTTTCCAAAATATAAAAAAAATGTTTTTTACAAAAATATAAAAAATTAATTTTTTTCAAAAATATAAAAAGATGAGTTTTCCAAAATATAAAAAAAATCTGAGTGAACTTTTGGACTTGGAAAAAAATTCGCTTGAGAGGAAAAACCGGAAGTTTTTGGTGGACGACAAATGCGAAAGGTCAAGGATCGATTTGGCGGGAAACGTCCCATGGATTCCTGTCGGTGGCGTTTCCAACGCAGTGTCGGGATCGTTTCGTCCAACGGTAAACATCCTCCAGGGAGTCGATCGAATGTACGCGCGTTCGCGTCAAGAAAGGCGAATCGGGTGGTGGGAAAAGGGAAGATGGGAATGGACGTGCGAGATGGATCAGGCGATACCGGGCGGCGAGAGATTCCGCTTTAGCGACTCCGATATGGCCTCGATCTAGTTTCCGGGTGAAGCCCGTTCGACGTCGAACGCAGCCTATTATGGCTCGTGGCGTGAAAAACAAAAAAGTGAGGTACGAGCAAAAAAAAAAAAAGAAAACAAACAAACCAGGAATAAGTAAAACGATTCCTGGCAGTCGAGAATTCCTCGCGATGCACGCAGGGAAGACGCGTGCGGATGAAATCGGGGATGTAACGGGATTCGCGAGATTTATTGGCTTGGAAATTAGGATTGCAGCCTCCCCCCCACCGGCGCAGCGGTAAATGGCCGCGTGCCGGATAGCGAGACGGGAATTAAATGAAAATGTTGACAAAGCTCGCGCGAGATGCGATGAAGCTGGAAAGGAGGCGAGAAAATGAAAACCATCTTTGCTCTTCAGGCTCTCTCGAAAATGAAACTGGAACTATTTTCCTTAAGCAACGAATTTAGGAGTGGAAATTGGCCCTCGGGGAAAATGGCCCTCAGAAAAAAAATGGCTCCGGAAAAATGGCCCGCAGAAAAAATGGCTCCGGAAAAATGGCCCTCAGAAAAAATGGCTCCGGAAAAATGGCCCCCAGGAAAAATGGCCCCCAGGAAAAAATGGCCCCCAGGAAAAAATGGCCCCCAGGAAAAATGGCCCTCAGGAAAAATGGCCCCCAGGAAAAATGGCCCTCAGGAAAAAATGGCCCTCACGACTTTTTGGTACCACGTTACAATATTGACGTGGGCCATTTTTCCGGGGCCATTTTCCAAATATTTACTACAATTTTTAAAAATGTCTCAATTGTGAATCAGATGGACGACGAAGTAATTCGCAATATTTATTCATAGTTCAGCCGCGTCTACCAGTGACGCGCACGAAAATAGCCAGAGCGCCACGAAGGATCTCGGCAGGTCGATATCTCAGCGTGGAAATTAAACCGCGCGCGCTCTTTTTTCCCCAAAGAAAACGAAAGGAAGCCTCGGTGAAGCCTCGGTGCATTCGTATTCGTGGCCACGTTACGTACACACGGACGAGGAAAAAAAAAAAAAAAAAAAAAAAAAGTGGAGGAACTTGAATAATGAAAGAAGAGAGGAATTCGAGGAACGTTATGAATACGCTCGAGATAATTAACGCGGGGGCGCGGGAGTCAATGGAAATTGAAATAATACGGAAATTGGACTCGGGTGAATCTACGTTTGCGAGCGGCGGCGGCATTCATAATCGTAAACCCCGGGCCCTCTGTATACATATATGTATTTACATATGCAGCCAGATATGGCCGAGCTTCACTGCCGAGATAACGCATTAAAAGGTTTACCGCTACGGCTACACGCTGCAGTGGTGACCGGCTCGCTCGTGCGGCAATTAAATCCGTGCTCCAGTTGTTCGCCCCGGCCATCGACGAAACGCCACATGCCAAACGTCGAAGCGTCCGACGACGATGTCGCTCCTTAATATATCAATAATACGCCCCGAACCGCCGTGATTTTGTCCGCAATCCTCGGGTCCAAAGTCCGGACAATGTGGCGGGAGTCTCGGCTGGCAAAATGTCGACTGAATTAGCCTTATTTTTTCAGCCTTTAGTCAGCTCGAGCCATTAAAAAATTGACCCAGCTTTATTTCTTTTTATTGTAATTTTTCTTTGCAATATTTTGTCATAAGGTAAAAATGGAATTTCTTTGCCACGTCTAATTTAAATAAATATTTAGTCAGCTCTCGAGCCAAAAATAAATTGATCCAGCTTTCATTTTATTTTACTTGTAATTTTTCTTTTCCATGTTTTGTCATAAGATAAAAATGACATTTTTTGTCACGTCTAATAAAAAAAAAACTTTAACCACCTCGAGCCATAGAAAAATTGATTCAGCTTTTTTTTTTACTCGTAATTTTTCTTTTCCATATTTTGTCATGAGCTAAAAATGACATTTTTTGCCACGTCTAATTAAAAAAACTTTAGCCAGCTCGAGCCCCAAAAAATTAACCCAGCTTCATTTTTTTTTAACTTGTAATTTTTCTTTGCAATACTTTGTCACAAGGTAAAAAAGTAATTTTTTCCCACGTCTAAACAATTTTTTTTTAAATCCGTTCGGTATGCAAAAATAATAATAATAATAATAAAGAATTGGACGCTCCAATTTAGAGAGGATTAGCGGCTACTGGGTCAAGGGTCGGGTGGCGTGCTTGAGAGTCACTGTGTGACGTGCCTGTCGAAGTGGTTGTTTTGTCCGTCGTAGCCACAACGTAAACCTAATGAATAAATAAATATGATCGTAATAAAAAGTGGGAAGAAACCGAGAAACCGTTTCTAATCTCGTTGGGCGCCAAAAGCGAGAGGACCAAGTTTGTTTTTCTTTTTACACAACTAATAAACCACCCACTTTATCAGTGGTCGTGATAACCACGCACGATTACGAGAACCGTAAATCATACTTGACGTCACTAATTAGTCAGACTTGATTTAAAGTCAGATTTTTCTCCCAGCGATTTTCTCTCGACTTTTATCCGAGGAGATTCGTTTCCTCTCGCGGAAAAACCTTGACACTCAGGAAGCGGACGGCTCCGTCTGGCTCGCGTCAAGGGCGAAATGTCGATGGTTTGAAATAATAACGAGCGCTGCCGGGGTTTATTATTAGCTGGGCGATGAGATTAACCGCGGATGTTGGATCAACATTCCGACACGTTCGTCAATGGATATTGATCAAATGCTAATTGCGGACTGTTGCAGAAACTTTCGCGAATTGACAATTTGTCAGCTGTGGCAAATCGAAACGATTGACAATCTTTTTTTTAAATTATGTAATCGATTTCTTTTTCAACGAATTAATTTACTCGGGGCTGGTTCAGAAGATTTTTTAGTCAGTCAATTTTTTTTTTATTAAAAAAGCAACATGAATGCTTTTTTTATTTAAAAAAAACCTAACAAGCTCTTCAACTTATTATTTCACCAATTATTTCACTCGTTGCTGGTTCAGAAGATTTTTGGTCAGGCAGATCTTTAATAAAAAAGCAACATGACTGCTTTTTTATATTTAAAAAAACCTAACAAGCTCTTCAATTTATTATTTCACTAATTATTTCACTCGTTGCTGGTTCAGAAGATTTTTGGTCTGGCAATTTTTTAATAAAAAAGCAACATGAATGCTTTTTAATTAAAAATACATCAGGCTCTTTGAGTCTGACACACCGACGTGAATTTTTTTAAGGACCTACTGCGTTGATTTTCGGTCTGTCCAGAGAGAGACCTAAACTGCTCCTCGGTTTAATAATCCTGTGCACATTTTTTTCCAAGTATTTTTTAACGCTCGCGACTTTCAGTCGCAAAATCGTAATAGTCGGGAATTTCGTCGACGTCACGAGACACAAACATACAGCGCACTATATTATTGTCGGTGAGATTTATATGTATATATATATATATGTGTAATATATAATAAATCGTGGAGATCGATAGGAAGCCGTGAGGACTCGAAACTCGCGCCGCGCCGTCCGAATCAACACTGGTGGGCTTCGAGCGTAGTGAATCCCAACAACACACGGGGCCGATGCGCGCCACGGCGCCACCGCGCTCCCTGCCGGCTCATCTCGGCGTCAACTTCAGCGCTCGCCGTCGTGGAGAATCGTGAAAGCAGCGCCGGCCGAGCCGTACCAGCGGCAAAATGAGAAGGGGCCGCCGAAGCCGTCCCCGCGGCTTCGAGGATCGTCGATCCTTCGTCAGGATGACCGGCCTTCGATATCACTGCCGCACCGGTGGAACGAGGCGGATTTTTTACGCGAATTTTTTTTTTATTAAAAATAAAAATAAAAATAAAATATAGATCAAATATTTTTGTCTGAAGGACATGTTTTTTTTAGTTAGATGAGACAATTTTTTTATACGTTTCAATTTTATTTTAATTAAAAAAAAGTCAGAAAAAAATATAGATTAACGTTTTGTATGCCTTAAGAATATTTTTTTAGTTGTGACAATTTTTTTAGGCGTGTGCCAATTTTATTTTAACTAAAAAGAAAACAGAAAAAATATAAATGAACATTTTTCATGTCTTAAGGACATTTTTTTTAGTTAGATGTGACCATTTTTTCACGTATTTCAATTTCATTTTAATTAAAAATAAAAGAAAAAAATATAGATGGACATTTTTCATGGTTTTAGGATATTTTTTATATGCCAGAAACGCTCGAAACCCGATTTTGGTGTAGTTCGAAGTTTTTCGTTCGCTATGGAGACGCCAGACAACTTTTAGCGCATGGATCTTGTGTATTTGAGTAGAATGAAGGTTTTTGACACTCTTACACCGAGCTGATATGTCAGTTAGTTCTGACAATTTTTTACACGTTTTTCAGTTTTATCTTAATTTAAAAAAAAATTAAATTAATTTAATTTTTTTATTGAATTAAATTAATTTAATTTTTTTATTGAATTAATCAAAAATTAATTTAATTAAATTAATTTTTAAAAAAGAAGGTAAAATATAGATGACAAGTTTTCAACCCTTGAGGACTTTTTTGTTCTCGTAAATTCAAAAGTGACGTAAAAAGGTAAATAAAGGTCGCACGTTATGGTCGGGCGACGTAAATCCACCTCGTAAATTCCCGGCCGGTTGACGCCGCTCAGGGTCTCGTCCTGCGGATCCGAAGTGACGACTCCACGTGATCTGCCACCAGGGCCACCCGATCCGCCGATAGGGACAACACAGGGCTCCGTTGTGTCGCGCCGAGCCGACCGGCTTCACACTTTCTCTATCGCTCCCTCTCCTCTCTCAATTAACTTTCTCGTTTTCGTGCCGCGCGGTCTGGATCCAACGCTGCAAGCCTGTGTAATACCTCGCTGCGCTCGTACACATATTTGCATAAGGCGAACTGACGTTTACACCGCAATAGCGTCGTATCGTATTTTTTTATGCCGTACGTCAACAACACCGCGTTGTTGTTGTCGTTTTCGTTATCATTGTCATTATCATTCCCTTAAAATGATTTTTTTTAATTTGTGTAATTTACCAATTAAACTGAATTCGTAAACTGACATAATTACGGTATCTGAAATTGAAAATTCAAAACAAAAGCGCTGATATAATCTTTATAATTAGTAGAAATTATATTATAATCTTTAAAAATATCAAAAATTATATTATAATCTTTCTAATTAGTAGAAATTATAAAGATAATTTCTGACTCGAGAAGAACTATTTCTGACACGTCTAAATCAAATTTTTTTAAATTCACTACGTATGCAAAAATAATAAAAATAATTTTTTAAATTTGGACGCTCTAATTTAGATTCTCTCATCATTTAGACATGTTGAAAATCATCGATTTTGACGTCTTTGGGGCACTTTAAAATTTCACAGACACAAAATATTGCATCTTAACTACAAAAACGAAATTTTTCAGAACCAAATTTGACACCTAGTCTGACGTTTCTGTATCCTTAAATAAAACAAGTTCGTGACGAAAAAAAATGAGCTCATTGTGACTTAATAAAATGATTTTCTCCATGGCGTATCGTCGATGCATAATCGCAAAACGTTCTCGTTTCCATATCTCGAGCCTCGCTCGTAAACTCGGGCGTTACTTCATTCTCTTCCCACTCGCTCGTTCGCCTCGCTCCTCGTGAGGCATGTAGCACAGTTATCCGGTTCTCCGCTCGCGGAAACAGGGGCATTTCCAACGGTAAATTAAACTCCGAAAGGACGGAGCGTCAATTAAAGACCGAAAAGGGAGGCTGCTGCAGCGGGGATCCGTTTCGCTTTTTGACTCTCCGCGTCGCTCTGCATCAACGCTGCGCTCTCGTCACACGACAAACCACTCGGCCTTTGCTCGAGTCTGATTGGAATAATTGTGCCATTAATGAATTCCGTAATTTCATTCATACTCATTTTAGTATCTGTCAACGTTAATAAATGTTATCGTTGTCCGCAGCTTCGTCGAGCTCCCATTAAAAAAAAAAAATCGCGTCACGAATCTCTGACACAATTTAAGGATGTAGGAGCGCCAACTGTTCAATTCGCATAAATTCGAGAAAATTGCAAACACTTCTCGATGGTTTGAAAATATGAAAAAATTCATGCACACTGAAGGTACTGAAAAGATTAATTTTGCATCATAATAATTCCAAAATGTTGATAACAAATTGATTTAAAAAAAATTGTTTAGCAAATATTTCGTTGACCCAAGTTTTTTTTTGCATTAAAATGATTTCTTTATTTTTCTGTATACGTATGAATTTTTTCACATTTTTATCTAATCTTCGAAATTTGTGTTTTTTTTTGTATGGAAAATATGTACAAATAGATAAAAATCTGAAAAAATTCATACGTATACAGAAAAATAAAGGAATCATTTTCACGCAAAAAAAAATTTGTGTCAACGAAATATTTGTTAAACAATTTTTTTTTTTATCGATTTCTTAATAACATTTTGGAATTACTATTATGCAAGTTTAATATTTTCAGTACCTTTAATATGCGTGAATTTTTTCAGATTTTCAGACCATCGAGAAGTGTTTGCAATTCTCTCGCACTTTTTTCGAATTTATGCGAATCGAATACTTCGCGCTCCTACATCCTTAATTAGCATTTTTCTCTCTCGCTGATTTTTTTTCTTTTATTATTATTTTTTTTATCAAAAGCCTTTTGTGATACAGCAGCTTAACTTCCGGCTGGCGTATCCGTTTCGAGGCGCCGATTAAACACCGTGTGTTACAGAGTCGGATCGTACAGCTTGTATATCACGGTTTTTCGTTCGTCGTCAACGGGTCAGCGAGCCTCGTGTTCGCGCCGGAAATTCGCGCACGTATTGCGAATCCGCCGACAGATCGATCGATCCGCCGTTTCCGCGCGGCTTTTTCCCCTCGATCAACCGCGTATATTTATAGCTATGCGCGGATGAAAAAAAAAAATATATATATATGTATGTATATGCATACGTATATATTTATTATTCACCGGTGGCGGCGGTGGTGACAGCTGCGAACAAAAAAATATTATATACACGGCGCGGGACTGTGTTTGAAAAAAAGGTAAAAAGTGGCGAAAATCGATTCACCCGGGGAACACAGAGACGAATCCACGTGTCCGCGCAGCGCAGCCACTCGGCCGCCGCTGTTACGCGCGTGGCATATATTTTCACGTTTCTTTTCTTTCTTTTTTTTTTCCTCTCTTCAATGCGCGATACGATGCTCCATATATGTGCATTATATTCCGCAGAGCTGAGTACGAATCTTAGGAGAGACGAAGAATAATATCTGGCTATTTGAGTTTGTCATATTTGCAATAAAAATTATTAATTTTTTGGCAGTTAATTCTTAAGATTTTTTAAATGTATTCATTTTTTCATTTCTTTTTAATGTGTCCATTTTTTTAATTTTTTTAATGTTTCCATTTGTTTCAATATTTTTAACGTGTCAATAAAAAAAAAATGGTGTTTATTTTTTAATTTTTTTAATGTGTCTTTTTTCAATTTTTTAAATGTGTCAATTTTTTCAATTTTCTTAATGTGTCAATTTTTTTAATTTTCTGAATGTGTCAATTTTTTTAATTTTCTGAATGTGTCAATTTTTACAATTTTTTCAATGTGTTTATTTTTCAATTGTTTTGATGTGTAAATTTTTTAAATTCTTTTCAATGTGCCCATTTTTTCAATTTTCTTTTAAATGAGCAATAATCTTTTTCAATTTTCTTTTAAATGAGCAATAATCTTTTTCAATTTTCTTTTAAATGTGCAATAATCTTTTTCAATTTTCTTTTAAACGAGTAATTTTTTTCAATTCTTTTTTCGATCATAAAACTCCAGCGCGATACGCCACGCAATTTTTCGCGCAGACATCTCAGCGTCTGGTTATCTTTTTCAGGAGGGCCCGCGCGTCTCGTTTTATCTGCGTCGAGCGCGGAGACAGAGGCGCAAAAAAAAAAACGTTGATGAAAGGAGGCGATAAATAAGCTGCCCGAAAGAAGCGAGGCCGGAGATGGCGAAGACCGAAAAAAAAAGAAAAAAAAACGGAACGAGCTTCCCGAGTCTACAGAGTTTCATCAACGAGCCGCAACCCGCACCGAGGATATTCACACGTGGGGGGGCACCGCGCATCTCTACCTACTCGATCCAATCCCAGCTCGAGCAGGTGCAAAACGGGCGCTCGATAGCGGCCGACGGTCCCTCGGAGCTTCCGTTTGCGTCCGGCCGCGCGTGTGTAAATCGGCTGCTCATCGGGTCAGTGTATTCTTCAATTTGACGCACACGCCAACGGACAACCCCCGAGAGTCCCGCGTCCTTTTCCCTCCGTTTTCCCTTTGCATCGTAATACACGAAGATATATTCACGATATTTTATCCCCGTGCGCGAAATATTTATGGGCGAAATCCGACGTGCGTCGGCGGGGCATGAAAAATTCGTGGTAGTCATTTTTTTTTTCACTGCTTCGGTAACTGTAAAATAGTTATTTTATAGTTAAGTCGTAAAATAACGACACAAATAAATAGTAATTTTATAGTTACAACCATAAAATGACGTCACAAATAAATAGTAATTTTATAGTTAGACCGTAAAGTAACGTCGTGAATAAATAGCAATTTTATAGTCGAACTGTAAAATAACTATTGAGCTGCAGTTGTAAAAAAAAAATAAGGAAAACTGCTGCATGGACTAAAAATTTATAGACACCGTTTTACAGTCACCAGTGGCAGAATATTTTCCGGTCAGCCAACAAGAGAAGGAAAAAAAAATCCAGAATAAAAAAATGGTAAATTATAATTTACCATTTTTTTTATTCTGGATTTTTTTAAATTCTGAATGGAAGAGAAGGAGTGAGACTTTTCGTGTGTTTCTTTCTATGTTTCCATCGTTGGAATACAATGAAATTCAGAAAAAAAATTTAATTCTAATTAATAAAAAAAAATCGTATTCTAATTAACCCTAATGATGAAATTAGGTATAAAAATTCACCATAGTAACTAATTGCCATGATGATTATTTACACCTAATTTCATCATTGGGGTTAATTAGAATTAATTTTTTTTTCTGCATTTCTTTGCTTTCCAACGATGCAAAATTCAACTTAATAATCATGATGCATTAGTTGGACGCATCGCGATGCACAGATCCGTGCATCAGTTGCCTGCATCTCGTGGCTCAAGGTTGCCACGGCCACGAGAGACGCGAGGTAAGAATCCGGCGGTCCGGCGACGACGCGATGTCGCGACGTTCCGGGCACACGGATATCGACCTGACGCTCTCCTCCAGCGTCTACCAACACGCGGTCTAGACCAGACCGGAGACCTTAACCAAAATGCCAGAAGCCATCAGCCGAGCGGAGCGGAGTTGAATCGAGCACACCCGCCGCCCACCCGCAGCACACACACACGTAGCACACACCTCGATCCACCACAGAGGCCCAGCAGTTGCAGGGCTTTTTTCGACTCGCTCGCGACGCGCGAATGCATCGATCGAACCGGCATTTGATTTACCGCGAATTGCGCGTCGACATATTTTTCACGCGACGATGGAATTTTCTGTGAAAAGAAACGAGAAAAATATTAGAAAGTTCGGAACGAAGAGACGAAAGAGCGAAGAAAACTGGGGAAAAAAAAGGAAAAAATATTGTAAAGTTGAGATCGAAGAGTTGAAAGACCGAAGAGAACTGAAAAAAAGGAAAAATTTAATAAAGTTGAGATTGAAGAAAACAGAGAAAAAAAAGGAAAAATGTAATAAAGTTGAGATGGAAGAAAACAGAGAAAAAAAGAAAAATATTATAAAGTTGAGATCTAAGAAAACAGAGGAAGAAAATAAAAATATTATAAAGTTGAGATGGAAGAAAACAGAGAAAAAAAATAAAAATATTGTAAAGTTGAGATCGAAGAAAACAGAGAAAAAAAATATTATAAAGTTGAGATGGAAGAAAACAGAAAAAAAAGAAAAATATTATAAAGTTGAGATCGAAGAAAACAGAGAAAAAAAAAGAAAAATATTATAAAGTTGAGATCGAAGAGTCGAAAGAGCGAAGAAAACAGAGGAAAGAAAAAAAGAAAAATATTATAAAGTTGATATCGAGGAGTTGAAAGAGCGAAAAGAATACAGAAAAAAATGCTGGGAAATTCATGAGGAGGAAAAAGACAAAAAAATGAGGGAAAGAATTGAGTGAAAAGGAGCGAGAAATTTGGCGCTGACGAAAATGCAATGCCGAGAGGAAAAGGTTTTGAGAGGCTTCTAAAGGTGCTCGACGCTCACTCAATCCGACTCCACGTTGCGCGATATATATATAGATATAATATTTCTTGCCTACTCGACAGAAAGCCTTTTACTCGCGATACGCCCGGACTCGAGATAAGAGAGCAGCCGCTGCATCTGTCTCAGAACGGGTAGCGAAAGGCTATTCTTGGTACCCCCGGACAAACTTGCGTTATCGCCGTGCTATAAGAATATATAGCGCGTCGGGGGTCTCGCTATGAGGAGCCACTTGAACCTGTCCGAAATGTATGAGAAAATATTTCACGCTTTGCGGGAAGAATTTTAATTTTTTTGTAGAGATCGATTTTTCCATATCGAATTTTTTTTATCGATATGGAAAGATTAATTAGAAATTATTATACACTTTTAGTGTAAAAATATGAGAACTTAATTATGAATTCTGGATTAAATATTTAAAGCACTGAGAATTTCTTTTTGTTTTGTAGAGATGGATTTTTCCCATATCGAATTTTTTTATCGATATGGAAAGATTAATTAGAAATTATTATACACTTTTAGCATAAAAATATGAGAACTTAATTATGAATTCTGGATTAAATATTTAAAGCACTGAGAATTTCTTTTTGTTTTGTAGAGATCGATTTTTCCCATATAGAATTTTTTTTATGGATATAGAAAGATTAATTAGAAATGATTAAAAACGATTAGTATAAAAATATGAGAACTTAATTATGGATTCCGGATTAAATATTTAGAGCACAGAGTAAATGAAAAATAAATAATATATTTCAGTAGCAGCTGAATAATATTTAATCGAATTTAATTTTGCTGGAGATAAAGATTTTTTTTTATAGACCAGGCGATTTTTTTTTCAGCACCACAAGCGTTACTCGAGGGTATTTCGTGAGCGAAAGTAGAGCCGAAAAATGTACCAACTGGGCTAAATAACGAGTCGATAAGGTAGGTCAGCCTCGTCGGTAAAAAAGAACCAGGCTGGTGTCTGCTGTACCGACGTGGAGTTGTTTCCCGACTACAGGTAGAACGCAGGAGTCGATAAAGGAAAATGCGACAGGAGGAAAAGTTGTTGAAACTAACCGATCGAGTTGAGCAACGCGAAGCGAGAAATCTGCAAGAGTTTAAATTACACGAGTAAACGTAAAGGAAATAAACAGCGAAGCTGTTTTTTCTATCTTAATTGTTTAATTTGTAACAAGATAGAAAAAAATCGAATTAGTATTTATATAAATATAGTTTAATGATAATGATCTTGATTAACACTACGATTAGTAGTCCAGAAATTCCAGTCCAACATCCGCAAGAGCGATTAGCGATTAGAAATTTTCATGCCTAAGATTACGCATAATAAAAATTCTCATCCTTTTTCAATGTATTCCTCATAAATATTTAAACAAAGTCTCACAAATTAAATAAATCTCTTGTTTTAAATCTTAATAAAATAAATTAAATATCTCGACCATTTTTTAGCCACAAGATAGAAATTTCCATGTCTAAGATTATTCGTAATAAAGTCTCACGAATTAAATAAACTTCTTGTTCAAAATCTTTATTAAATAAATTAGACATCTAATTTATTTAATAAACATCTATATATTTAATAAACATCTATATTTATTTAGATATTTATTTAATAAATATCTAAATAAATATCTTGTTCAAAATCTTAATTAAATAAATTAAATATCTCGACCGCTTTTTAGCCGCGAGATAAAAACTCAGTTGAAAAGTTGAAAAATATGATTTGCGAAACGGGCGAAGAGGGAGGAAGAAAAACACGAGTTAACAAGAAGATATGTTGGCGGAAATAAAGCGAGAGAAACGCTGAATCATCCGAGGAGAATGAAGGCTTACAAGGGAGGCGAGCGGCGGCGTTAAATTAATCCACGGGAAGAAACCGCGCGCGCTGCACCCAGCCAAGAGATCCATAGTAGAAAGTTGCGCGGCGCATAGGATGCATTCGCGGGTTCGGTGGTGAGGGAAAGGCGCGTCGCGGCTCTCACGTGGAGCTCGCCTCGTGAGAGGAGCTTCGAGAGAGACCCTCACGTGACTCGCTTTTGCGACGCAGTTGCGATCGCTCTAAGCGTTTTACGACAACCAGTCCGTCACGAACTTGTCGATATACGGAATAATTCCTCGGACTTGTTGACACATTTTTTTTTTTTTTTTTTAAGGAAATCTTTTCGCTCGACATCGCCGCAATTGGCGCCTCTAATGTTTCCGGTTGTTTCGAGGAGGAATTTAAGATGTGACTTGAGTTGGAGATGTTAGCACTTTATTTACATGTTTTCTTTTTTTTGCTAATTTGTCATTAGTTTTTTTTATTCAATACTTTTCACGAAAAATTAAAAAAAACTTAATTATTATTTTTTTGTGTAAACATAAAGTAAAAACATAAAGTTGGGATTCAAGTCAGAAATAAAAATTAGAACTTGAGTTAGAATTGGAGTCTGAGTTAGAACTTGAAATTAGGACTTTAATTAGAAGGCCACACGTGTATCAATTTTTTTTCATAAACATAAAATTGGGATTCAGTTAGAACTTGAGTTAGAATTGGAACCTGAGTTAGAACTTGAAGTTAAGTCTTAAATTAGAAGGCCACATGTAATTCTTTTTTTCTGAAACATAAAATTGGTATTCAGTCAGAATTAAAAATTAGGACTTGAATTAGAATTGGAACCTGAGTTAGAACTTGAAGTTAGGACTTAAATTAGAAGGCCACATGTAATTCTTTTTTTCTGAAACATAAAATTGGGATTCAGTCAGAACTTAAAATTAGGACTTGAATTAGAATTGGAACCTGAGTTAGAACTTGAAGTTAAGTCTTAAATTAGAAGGCCACATGTAATTTTTTTTCTGAAACATAAAATTGGGATTCAGTCAGAATTGAAAATTAGGACTTGAATTAGAATTGGAACCTGAGTTAGAACTTGAAGTTAGGACTTAAATTCGAAGGCCACACTTAATTTCCAGTTATTTTTTCATAAACAAAATTGTGGTTCAGTTAAAACTTAAAATTAGGACTTTAATTGCGATTGGAACCTGAGTTAGAACTCAAAGTTGGGACTTTGATTATAAGACCACACGTAAGTCCCTCGATGGAAAATCTCTGCATCGCCGTAGCTCTCGGCGTGGAGCTTTAACCTTCGGGAGCATCACGGGTCCATCGGAAAACTCAGCGAAGCGCGCTTTCATTATCTCTCGGCGCGCTATAGGCGGAGCCGGTTCGTTGCCGCGGCTCTCTCGGGCTTCAACGTCGTCGTATATTTTCCCGGAGCGCAATACCCATCGTCCATCCGCTGTATTATGGATACACGGGACGATGCCGAAGTACCGCAACAGCGAGCCGAGAGAATTCACTCCACGAGCACACGCTGCCCGTTTTTCACTCCGAGCGCTCCTCACTCTTGTAATCTCCTCCCATCTCTCTGTGCTTCCCTCATCGTTCATCTTACAAAGACGAAAAAAATAAATAAAAATTAAAAGATTCAGTTCAAGTCAACCGGCGGCAGTTCAGTTCAATTGCGTGATGCGTTTCGCTCGTCGCGAATTTAATCATTTCTAACCCCGCATCTGTGTAACTTTCAGCTGACTCCAGTTAACTGAATTTGACTTTTTTATAGGGTGAAAAAAAAACACGTATTTCAAAGTTGACTTAAAAATCTGAAAAAATTCATACGTATTCAGAAAAATTAACGAATCATTTTCATAACAAAAAAAAAAGATTGGGTCACCGGAATATTAGTTAAACTATTTTTTTCATCAGTTTGGTAATAACATTTTACGATTATTATTATTCCAAATTAATATTTCCAGTACCTTTAACGTGTATGAATTTTTTTCAGATTTTTAGTGTTTGCAATTCTCTCGCAAAATTCTCGAATTTATGCGAAATGAAGACCATACGACCTTAATAATTTCTAACCCCACATCTGTGTAACTTTCAGTTGACTCCAGTTAAAAGTTTCTTTTTTTTTTCTCAGAGTACACAAGTCGAGTTACCACTGGGTGAGCCAAAGTGGAGTCGCGTACTACGAACGCCACGAGGGGACAATGAAGCAGCTGACAGAGAGACTCAGCCAGCACTCTCGCTCGTGACTCACTCATACGGAGCAAGAGCAAGGTGAGAGCAAGGTGAGAGCGGGGTGAGGACAGTTTGGGAGCAGGGTGAGCAGCTGCTTTCACCCTGGTCTTGTGACCCTCTGTAATTGCGCTTGATACATATTTATCGAGCAATTGAGACGCGACAATTATCGCTTTAATTCCGTGGCCTCCAGCCACTTCCTACCCGCACTTTTGCTAAGCTAATTTAAAAGTGGAGTAAGATATTCAAATTGTAAATGGAGTTGATTTTTCCATATGAAAATTTCTATCGGTTCCCATTCCTATTGTGAATTGGAAGCTCACATTTTTTTTATGATTTTTTAGTGGTTCTCCTGTTGCTCGAGATTCGATCACTTTTAAGCAGAGTCGTAGATTCCCAAATCTTCTAGAAATAAAGTTGATCTAGTAGTAAAGTAGTTTTAATAAAAAATGAAGGCTACTTTATCCTACAAAAAATTAAGTTTTATAAAAATTATTCGTAGTCTTAATAAAAAAATTAAGTCCTAGTCTTAATAAAAAATTAAGACTACTTTGGCTTTATAATTGCTAATTAATAATTGTATGATGAATCAATTGTAAATGCAAAATTACAATATTTTCTACTGAATCCCACAGAAACAAGGAAATTTTAACACGAAAATTAAAAAATTGAGGATAAAAATGTGGAATTTTGCTAAATAAATGTTATATATCACCTGATATGAATTCAATTTCCAGTGATAAAAATTCGCAAATTGTAAATGCAAAATGACAATATTTTCTACTGAATCCCACAGAAACGAGGAAATTTTAACACGAAAATTAAAAAATTGAGGATAAAAATTTGGAATTTTGCTAAATCCATTTGATATATCACCTGATATGAATTCAATTCCCAGTGATAAAAATTCGCAAATTGTAAATGCAAAATTACAATATTTTCTACTGAATCCCACAGAAACGAGGAAATTTTACCACGAAAATAAAAAAATTGAGGATAAAAATTTGGAATTTTACTAAATAAATTTGACATATCACCTGATATGAATCCTATTTCCAGTGATAAAAATTCGCAAACATTTCCAACATTTATTTCTCAAATCTAACGAAAGTTTACGACTCTGTCTTTCAGCCACCCTGTGCAGAAGCGGAAAGTGACGATTCTCACAGGCGTCGTGACTGCTCGCCGCGCGTGCAGCCCCCGTGGGTAGGTAAGAGTTAATTGATCGCGAAAAATAGTTGAAGACAGTCTTGAGGCGGTGCGCGTGAGACACTCGAGGCACCTGCGGTGAGCGCGTCAACGACAGGTAAAAGTCTCGCGGGTGCAAAGTCGCGCGCGGCGAGCGAAGAATGGAAGAATCGAGTCTGCGTTGCCAGTGTTGCCGCGGCTGATGAGAGACCCCGTTGAAATCGAGGCCACGGCACGCGAGAACACCGAGTGACTCGGTGAGCAAACGAGCGGGAGCTTGAGAAAGGCGCGCGCGAGTCGTACAACGTGCGTGAACGTATTTAGTCCAACACCTCGAGGAAGCCTAGCTTCCTCATCACGATTCTACGCTTCCTCGTCGTGGCGCCGAGGGCGATTCGCATTTTTCACAATCGGTAACGAGCGGCTGTGGTTAGTCGCGAAGGATGTTGAGATCATTGAGTCCCTTTTTCATGGGGAAAAAATTAAGACCACGAAGTTCCTTTTTTTATGGGGAAAAAATTAAAACTGGTAACACTCTTTTTTATAGGAAAAAATGAAGACTACCAAGTCTCTTTTTCATGGGGAAAAAATGAAGACTACCAAGTCGCTTTTTCATGGGGAAAAAATGAAGAGTACGAAGTACCTTTTTCATGGGGAAAAAATAAAGACTACTAAGTATCTTTTTCATGGGGAAAAAATTAAGACTACCAAGTCTCTTTTTCATGGGGGAAGAATTAAGACTACCAAGTCCCTTTTTCATGGGGAAAAATGAAGACTACTAAGCCCTTTTTTAATAGGGAAAAAATGTCTAAGACATTCAACACTTTTTCTAGATCAGAATATGGATAATCCAGTGCGAATTCGCAACTGGACCTTGAAAAGCGAAGGCCAAGCATAAATTTGGCACCGCGACCACCCCGAAAAATTTGAAAATGTGCAAAAATGCACTCTCTTCATTCTCTTGGCAACGCATCTTTCCCGCAATGCGGCGATTTTTTTCGCGCTCAGTTTCCACAGGTCAGCCGCATAGGTCAGACCCGAAACGTGCGACCTGTGGGCGCCATCGATTTTCTTTTTTTTTTCGCCAACTTTGCCGCACGTTGGCTGTCCCATTATTAACTTGTACGAGGGATGAAAATCGTCGATGACGACGAAAAAAAAAAAAAAAAAAATGCAACCCACGAGAAATATCCGGAGGCGAAATGGCAAAAAGGTTGATAAAGTGTTTTCGATCGTTAATCATTCGTGGTTTCGAAACCCGCGACCCACGCCGATGATTAATGAATGAGATCGCTGGCAATTATCAAGGAAAACCCGTGTAACCGTAGCGCGGTGACACGCCGAGGCAGAAAAGAACACACGGTGCACGGAATACTCGGCGACTCTCGTGTTGCTCCCAAGGCGCCCGCGGGGCACCCGCGGAATGCACTCGATAGCCTTGGCTCCTCGCGAGACGCTCGGGAGTGGTGGTGGTGTCGCCTCCGCGTCGAGCCAACTCCGTTCCAGCGCTGTTGCAGTTACACGAGACACGCCGGCTCTCTGGATGGGAAATGTGTCGACCGGGCTTTGCGAATCAACCGGCTGAGCTCGGCTTGAAGATCCGGAGAGACTGGACCAGCTGTGACTGCAAAGTCGTGGAGAAATTGGCGATTTCAGGTTGACCAAATACGGCAAAATTGCCAGTGAATTAACTGTGGAACAGAAGAATTTGATTATCATGGGTTTCTGTAAAATTTAATGGTGTCAGATGGTTTGCGAAAATTTTAACAATTTATCAGGTTTTATTGAATGGATTATTTTTTTTTTGTAGGAGAAAATTCTGAGTGGTTTATTCTGAGTGAGAAGAATTTGATTATCATGGGTTTCTATAAAATTTAATGGTGTCAGATGGTTCGCGAAAATTTTAACGATTTATCAGGTTTTGTTGAATGGATTATTTTTTTTTTGTAGGAAAAAATGCTGAGTGGTTTTCACGAAGGCGTTAAACTTGGTTTTTTTGTATTAAATATTGTCAGATTGTTCATGAAAATTTTAACAATCGATTAAGTTTTATTGAATGAATAATTTTTCTTTTTTCGTGTAGAAAAAAAATTTAGTGCGGTTTTTACGAAGACGTCAAACTTGTTTTTTTTTGTGTTAAGTATTGTCAGATTGTTCGCAACCAGATTTTATTCAACGAATAATTTTTTTACGTTGTAAAAAAAAATTCTGTGTGATTTTTTACGAAGGCTTTAAACTTGGTTTTTTTGGCGCCACCATCGAGCGGAGTGACCCAATGCCCTATGACCCTTTGCGTATCCGCATCCATATATACACGTTGGGAGATAAGGCAAATCAATTCTGAGGCTTCACTTATTTATATAACACACATCCCGGCACCGGTATTCGCTGGTTACACGGAAACTGAACAACCGTCAGTCCAAGTCTATTATAAACTCCCATGTGCGACAGATATAGACGACAAAGAATGAGCCAAGATCCTTCGCGGCTGATATATATATATATTTATATGAGCACCGTGACACATATGTGACAACGCCCGCTGTATATAGTTGAACGTCGTATCAGAGGCGGTTTGCGATGAAATCCGCAATGAAAACACCGAGCGATCACCTTGATGTGCGTTCCACATCGATTCACGATAAATGAGTTACGAGCCGAGAGTATTTTCGTTCCATAAAGCCGGAGCGGTTTGGTTAAAGAGATCGGAAAACCAGGTTTGGAACGAAAGTGGAAACGTCCACAGAAAACGATAATCAGATGGCCCGGCTGATTTGCCTGGATTAAACGGATGGCAGACGACCAAAGTGGTTGGGTCAATCGCGGAGAAAAATAATCCGGGAGCCATGAGAAATATTTCGCTGCATCAACGATTTTTTTTTGTCGCAGGAAAATGTTTAGCTACCACTGCAAATTTTTTGCTGGCGTAGCAAAACTTTTGTTGTGAGTTCGTTGATATTTTCCTCTGGGCGAAATTATCGTCATCATCCCAATTATCAATATCGCCTGTTGGGGAATCTAAAATTCGGAAGGTTTTAAAAAACCTTCGGGAAATTGAGAGAGAATCGCAACATTTTTTCTCTTCGCCTGTCGACGAATTCAAAATTCTGAAGGCTCCAAAAAACCTTCGCAAAATCGATAAAAAATCGCAAAAAATTCTCTCTCTTCGCCTGTCGACAAATAAAAAATTCGGAAGGTTCCAAAAAACCTTCGCAAAATCGATAAAAAATCGCAAAAAATTCTCTCTCTTCGCCTGTCGACAAATCCAAAATTCGGAAGGTCCCAAAAAAACCTTCGCAAAATTCTCTCTCTTCGCTTATCGACTCACAAAAAATTCTGAAGATCCCAAAAAATCCTCGTCGCACTTCCCGCCTTCCAAACGCCTGCAAATCGCGCTGCAAACCTCCTCATAATCGCCTCCATCACACCTCAGCGTATTTTCGTTATCACCGCGCGACGAGAATCGAGGATAAACGTGGGATTTACGAGGAGCGCTCGAGTCTCGGGGCGCCGCTCGCCGAGGCCGCCGTGGGCATCGCGACCCGTCCGGATGAAGTACGGTTGGCTCGTTTTACCGATAGGAAATCGATAATTCGCTTTGTGAGCGAGAGAAGAGCCGAGGAAAAAAAAAATACGACACGTCGTCCCTGTAGGACTCGTCTTCTCACTTAGCTCGTGCAGCTTCGTCCCCCATGGGGGGGCGAAGGCGAAGATGACGCCAAGAGCGTCAGGAGGTGTCGGCCCGATGAGGTCCAGCCAGATATCCGCCCGCCT
Source organism: Pimpla rufipes (assembly GCA_963932165.1). Taxonomy (NCBI): domain Eukaryota; kingdom Metazoa; phylum Arthropoda; class Insecta; order Hymenoptera; family Ichneumonidae; genus Pimpla; species Pimpla rufipes. The sequence continues at coordinate 22,144,174 of OZ010637.1, forward strand.
TTTGCTCCGGAATTCCCGACTCGTAGCGGGAAAACGTCGACGAGTGTATAATGCACGCTGGTCGCGGCAAAACGCGAGAGCCGCGGTGTGTATAACGCTATACGGGAAAGGTATTTCTCAGCGCGGCAACGACCCTTCTCGACTCCGCCGCGAGCGGCCGCAGCATGCAGCGGCATTAAATAAAATGATAGTTGCGCGCTGCACCAGAGAGAGAGAGACTTCACGATACTTATGTACGGCGGATGAACGCGCAACTGCATGAGGATTCTGCTGGAGAGGAGACGATGGAGTTGGAAATACCTAAATCTTTTGGAAATGAAGTTGATGGTAGTTTTGGTTTTAGGATTATTTGGTAATTATGTGAAAGGGTTTTAATTGCTGCAAATAATATTTGTTTACAAAATTCGTTCACAAAATATTTTGGCTTTTTGGTTCATAAAATATTTTGGCTTTTTGGTTCATAAAATATTTTGGCTTTTATCGATTTTAGTTTATTGGAAAATAAAATCGATGGTAGTTTTGGTTTTGTAATTATTCATTAATAATTTGAAAGGGTTTTAATTGCTGCTAACAATATTTGTTTACAAAATTTGTTCACAAAATATGTTGGCTTTTTTGTTCACAAAATATTTTGGCTTTTTTGTTCATAAAATATTTTGGCTTTTTTGTTTACAAAATATCTTGGATTTTATCGATTTTATTTTATTGGAAAATAAAATTGATGGTAGCTTTGGTTTTGTAATTATTCATTAATAATGTGAAAGGGTTTTAATTGCTGCAAAGAATATTTGTTCACAACATTTCTTGGCTTTTTTTTTCGTCCACTGATTATTGTTATTATCGTCAATATAGAAAATTCCTGCAGGGAGAAAAATAATCAGGGAGTGATAAAAAAAAGTTGGTTTTTGTGTTAACAATTTTTGTTGTTGTTGCAGCAACAATTTTCAGCCACCACAGAAAAAAAATTTGTTATCACTCCGTTGATAATTTTCTCTGTGGCCGGGATTATTTTAGGTACTCCCATAAAATTTTCCCGCGGGCCAGAATAGTTTCATCTCTTAATCCAATTAACTTTTCATCTCTTAATCCAATTAATTGTAACTCCTAAAAATTATCCTTAGGGAATCCTTAGAATTTCCTTCGCCAAGATTTTTTTCTACATCTCAACGATGCTTCGCCACTAATTAATATGACGAACCGACGACAAAAATATGCAACTGAAAAATATTGTGCCATCAATGTAGAAATTGGCACCATGTGCGAAAAACTGCAAGACCCACGTGGCACAGAAACGAGAGACAAAGTTTCAATCGCTCCGTTTGTAACGTCAATAAAGCGAGGAGATAGTGAAAGGTAAATGTCATCATCTCTCACCGGTCATCTTGAGTGACGGTGATGTCGGGCGGAGGCGGGGGAGGCGAGGCGCCGTCAGTCGCATCCAGCTTGCCGGCTTTTTCGTCCACGTTTCCTGGGTCGCGTGAGCCTCACTCGACGCACGTGAAGAAACAAAAAAAAAACCAACCAACAGCAGCAACAGCGATCGACGAATTAATTTCACACGCGTGAAATTAATCACAGCTTCCGTTCGTCCTTCACTCGAGCAACATTTTCACTGTTTCCGAGAGGTCGATAAATCCTCCCCCGAAATGTAACGCGACGCCGGTGTCACCAGTGTCAACCTCGCGTTTCACGGCTTCCTCACCATCACCACTCGATTATCTCACCTCTCACTCGATTTTTCCAGTCGCCAAAAATTCTGCCTGTGTTTTTTTTTTACAAAAAATCGACGCGACTCGACAGTAAATTTTCTGCACCTTCAAAGCCGCCGGAATATTTGCGAAGGTTTTCCTTTTTTCGGTGTCCTCGATTATCTCGCCTCTCACTCAATTTTGCCGGTCTCAAAAATTCGTTCTGTGTTTCTTGTAAAAAAAAAATCGAAGACTCGTCAGTAAATTTTCTGCACCTTCGAAGCCTCCGGAATATTCGCGAAAATCGTGCGACGAATCAGTCGAGCAATCGGAACGCAAAACACAATCCGTTTGCTCCCCGCTTTTCTGTTTTTCGGTGTCCTCGATATTTCACCTCTCACTCGATTTTGCCAGTAGTAAAAATTCTCCCAGCTTCTTGTAAAAAAAAAAAATCCACGACTCGTCAGTAATTTTTCTGCACCTTCGAAGCCTCCAGAGAAAAATCTGGAAAACCAAATCAGTAGTTACAAAAAATCCACGACTCGTCAGTAATTTTTCTGCACCTTCGAAGCCTCCACAAAATTCTTGAAAACCGAATCAGTAGCTCCAGGTGCGTCGAGAGCAATCGTAACGCAAAATCCAATCTCGGGCGGAATTCGTTAATTTCACACAGGTAAATTTCTCGCGTGCGTTACGCGCGCGTCGATATCGATTCCGTCGTTTTTTTTTTTAACGGGAGCCACGCGACGCGATCGGGGAAAATTCCAACGACCCGACGAATTGCACTGTTATTATTTATTTGTGGCTGTGTTACAAACGTTTTCCGCGTCGGATTTGCGGCGCACGGGACACGGAGAGCAGCAGCAGGCGGTGTGCAAGACACGAGCAGCGCCGGCTCGCTGGCTACATACTATGCGCCCGGTGTCTGCTTCGTTAGAAGCGGCGCTCGAACGTGCGCGGTGTAAGCCGAGTGAAAGCTGCGATAGGGGACGGAGCGGCGGCGGCGGCGGCGGCGGCGATGGCGAACCGACGAATCGCGGCGCTTCGCCGTACCCTTTCTTTATCTCTACCCCTTTCTTCTCGATAATCTCGCCGCGCGTCTCTGTCCTCCGTGGTGTTGTTTTTTTTTTTTTTTTTTTTTTTTTTCGCTGCACAAAAACGACGTTGCACCGCGGAAAAATGGGGAGAATGAAAGAGAGTCGGTCGCCGCTTGTTCGCGCTGAGATATCGGCGTAAGCTGCACGGGAATGCCTACGGGGCGTCTCGTGTCGAGTGGCTCTGGCTTTGAGAATTCAATTCTCATGAAATTCTTTTTTATTCGGTTTTGAACAGACTGTTTTTTTGTCTGTATCGTTGTTTGGAAATTAATTTAATTGAAAACTCATTTACTTGAAAATTCATTTAATTAAAAAATAATTTAATTGAAAACGCATTTACTTGAAAATTCAGTTAATTAAAAAATAATTTAATTGAAAATTAATTTAACTGAACATTAATTTAATTGCAAATTGATTTAATTGAAAATTCATTTAATAGAAAATTCATTTAATTGAAACTTCATGAAATTGAAAATTCATTTAATTGAAAATTAATGTAATTAAAAATTAATTTAATTGAACATTCATGTAATTGAAAATTAATTTAATAGAAAATTCATGTGATTGAAAATTCATTTAATTGAAAATTCATGTAATTGAAAATTCTTGTAATTGAAAATTCATGTATTTGAAAATTCATTTAATTGAAAATTCATTTAATTGAAAATACATTTACTTGAAAATTCTTTGAATTGAAAATTCTTTGAATTGAAAATTCTTTGAATTGAAAATTCTTTGAATTGAAAATTCTTTGAATTGAAAATTCTTTGAATTGAAAATTCATATAATTGAAAATTAATGTAATTAAACGAATTAAAGGCCTTCAATAAATTAAAGATTAGAAATTACAATTTACAGCGTACAGAAAAAAATATACTATGTACGTATGTAAGAATTTGTTGACTCCCCAAAGGGTTGCAAGTTTTTTTACAAGGTTGGCTCCTTGTTAAAATAGATTACGTATATACTGTCGATAAATCACGATCACTGCTACTGAAAATTAGGAGCAGGACGCGACGACGATAATCGGCGGAGCGACCCGCATGCCGTTGGAAGAAAACTGCGCGGCAAAAGATACGCCACCGGCGATCGAGTCTGCGAGTCGTCGAGCGCGCCGGTCAACAGCGATAATCCTTTCTATCGTTGGCGCTCGCTGCTCCTTTCTCGACCGGCCGTCGCTAAGCCGCGCGCTCCACTATGATACACACTGCACACTCCAACACATTGTTCAATAAACCGTGGACTCTAGTTTCCCCGCGCTTTATTCATGGGTCACTGATCGCGCACTGTCTACCTATTTCGGTATGCGAGCCAACCCTCCAATACTCGGTAATCTTCTAGTCATCTACCTTCTTTGTTGTTTTTGTTTTTTTACCTTTTACGAAATTGTCGCAATTATTCTTCGACAATTTGTATTTATTTTCTTGTCTCCGATACTCGGCAATTTGCCTTGGTTTTTTTTTGCTTTTTTCTCTCTGTTTCTCGCAACTTTGTCACATTTTTCAGTGTGAAATTGTCGTAATTATAGTATGACAATTTATATTTATTTTCTTGTCTCCGATACTCGGCAATCTGCCTTAGTTTTTTTTCTTTTTTCTTTCTGTTTCTCGCAACTTTGTCACATTTTTCTCAAGTGAAGTCGTCGTAATTATACTATGACAATTTATATTTATTTTCTTATCTTCAATGCTCGGCAATCTAGCTTTGTTGATGTTGTTTTATTTTTTTAATTTTTATTCTCTGTGTTTCTCGCAACTTTGTCACATTTTTCTTAAGTGAAATCGTCGCAATTGTACTTCGACAATTTGTATTTATTTTCTTATCTCAATTATTATTTGTCTTATCGCTTTTCTTTCGTTTATTTCGCTGTTGAACTTGCACGAGTCACTTTCGTTATTCAGTTTGGATGGTTTAATCAAGTTGCAAAGAACGAACTGCTTTGTCGATAGACACTCGTTTTTTTACGTCCCGCGTCGCGATCCAACTGCCGAACGACTGTCGACAACGTCGTGGTTGACAGAGAAACGAGCGACGTTTCTCCCGCTGCGATTCCCTCAAGTTCTATGCGGCACATTTTATACACCAATCGGACCACCTTTGACCACCACTATCGTCGATATAGTTGATTATTTTTTTAGTCATCCTCCACAATCTATACAACATGCTCAATTTTTTTCAAAATCTTATATCGCATTTTTTTCTCATCTGCGAATTTTTTAAAATTCCTCTCTTTGATTCTTCTGAAATGCGGATTATAATTATTATTTATTTTTCAGGATCCTGAAATAATTCTGATAATAATTCTGAAATAATAATTACTTTTCAGGATGCTGAAATAATTCTGATAATAATTCCGAAATAATAATTATTTTTCAGGATGCTGAAATAATTCTGAAAATAATTCTGAATTAATTATTATTTTTCTGATAATAATTCTGAAATAATAATAATTTTTCAGGATTCGTCTGCTTAGGATTTATATATCGGCTTTAATGCGACTTTATAGGAATCGAATGTATCGAACGTTCAGGATATCTTCGATATATTCGTCGCATCATTGAGAGACGCGAATGGGCGAGCGACAAAGACCCAGTAAAAACGCGAGGCTATCCGAGTAACACGGCCCCGTTCCGGCGTCACCATTACCCGACTAATTCCTCCGTACGGACAATTCCACGGAGTGCCGAGAGCGGGGCGGATCGAGGTTACGGAATTAATGAGGATTTCCGCGAGGAAAGAACGAGAGGGTGATGCGCGGTAGGAAAATTAGGACCATTAAACAGGAGCGCATCGCGGTACCGTTTTAATGCCCCGAGGACACACCGGGGGGAAAAAAACGCATTGATACTCGCGTTTGTAATCAATCGATTACCATCAGAGTCGGACGGCGTCTTACCTTGAACGGGGTAGAAACATTGAGCCATCGATAAACACGGAACCCGATAGCAGGATGTACCAACTGATGGCGAGTTCACCGGTGCTGAAATAAATGAAAATATTTTTTTTCAGTCGCGCACATAAAATTAGGTCATAGAGTTTCGTAGAATTGCTTTCTATTTGTTTTCGGATATTAATTACGATAATTGTGACGAATTATTGAAGCGGCAAAAATGTACACAGTCGGTAAAATCGACGCGAATCTCCCGGTAAGTCAGAAAACAGCAGGAAACTGCACAAACGGTATCTACTTTATCGACGAAAGGAAAAGCAGAAAAGAGTCTTCAATCCGACGAAGATAAACAAGCGGAATTTTTCCTCGATTTTCATCGACATGTCGCTCCATCTGGTGAATTTATTGTGAATTTATCCTCACATTCTCTCTGTATAATAACAACACGTATCCCGTTAACGTTGCAGAGATATCGGGCTATCTGAGACTCGCCAGGATAAAAGATGTTAATAAGAGAATCTTTTTGTACATGCGAGGAGATAGGCGACTTTTCAGATGGTAACGAATAGCAGTTTTAGCTTTGGATCGTTTAATGTTCACTTGGACAAGGAAAGTGAACGCAGTTTTAAGCAGTTTCGTTTCACAAAGACTAAAGGGAATTGAAAAGCAGGATGCAAAGTGTCTCTATAGTCGTTCTACGAGTATTTCAGATGGTTTCAGATGGTAACGAATAGCAGTTTTATCTTTGCAACGTTTAACATCCATTTGGACATGAAAAGTGAATGCAGTTTCAGCAGATTCGTTTCAGAGAGCCTAAAGCAAATTTAAAATCAGGATGCAAAGTGTCTCTATAGTCGTTCTACGACTATTTCAGATGGTTTCAGATGTTTTCAGATGGTAACGAATAGCAATTTAATTTTTGGATCGTTTAACGTCCATTTGGACAAGGAAAGTGAACGCAGTTTCAGAAATTACGTTTCAAAGAGCCTAAAGCAAATTGGAAAGCAGGATGCAAAGTCGTTCGATGGCTATTTTAGATGGTTTCAGATGTTTTCAGATGGTAACCAATAGCAGTTTTACCTTTGGATCGTTTAACGTCCATTTGGACAAGAAAAGTGAACGCAGTTTCAGCAGTTTCGTTTCACACAGCCTAAAGCAAATTGAAAAGCAGGATCCAAAGTGTCTCTATAGTCGTTGGACGGTTTGACCACCGCGTTTGGGAACCTCTGTGATATTGGGGTCTCATCGGCAGGATCTACATAGCCGCGTGTGCTATTTATAGCGTCTAATGATATCGGCGACGTCGCGGTATACTCACTAGTAGAGAACATGGTTCGCGTAGTGCCTCTCGTAGCGCACGACTTTGCACAGTCCGCGTAGAATCGAGTCCCTGCAGGGTCGCAGCGCCTCCAGGCCGCACAGTCCGTAGTAAATGATCTCCAACTCCTGTAAAAGCCACAAACAGCGAGCGTTATCGAGCCGTTTGCAAAATGTCAGGGGACGCGCGGTGACTCTTCGCGCTCTGTTGTTCTGTCTGCCTTTCCCGCCGTCACCTCTCATCCACTGGTCACGGCTTCACTGCCTATAGAACGTCTCTGTTTAGCTGGCAAATCATTTTTGCGTAGCTTCGTCATCGTCGTCTCGATCTTAGCCACTCGGCAAAATTGTTCAGGCTGCGCTATTGCTGCTCGCTATCATTCTGATCTTTGCTACCTGGTCTTGGATCTGTTTTGTTTCTATTTGGTTGTCCATCAAGAACTATGTTGCCCTTTGTCATCTTGACATCTTGGCCTCTAGGCAGAAGACTTGAATCTATTGCTGTTTGCTATCATTCTGATCTTAGCTACCTGTTCTTGGATCTATGTTGGTTTGGTTTAGTTAACCATAAGCAAACTATATTGTCCTTCTTTACCATCTCTCCTTGATCTTATCTATTAGACAGAACGCCGGGATCTACTGAATTACTATTTTTCTTGGATCTGTTTTGTTTCTATTTAGTTATTCACCAGCAAACTATATTGCCTTTCTTTGCCATCTCGATTTTAGACACCAGACAGAACTTTTGTATCATGATGTTGAAGTTTGCATCGTTGGAATGCAACGAAATAAAAAAAAATTAATTCTAATTAACCCATATGATAAAAATCGGTACAAAAATCATCCTAGAAAATAATTCCTACGGTAACTCTTTATACCTAATTTCATCATTTGGGTTAATTAGAATGAATTTTTGTTTTCTGAATTTCGTTGCATTCCAACTATGCAAACTTCAACATAACTTTGTATCTACAGTATTACAATTTCCCAGCCTCCTGATTTCAGCTACCTGTGTCTCGAATTCTATCCTGTTCCTATTTAGTAATTCACCAGCAAACTATACTGTCCTTCTTCGCCATACCCACCAGCCAGAGCTCTCTCAGATCTATAGTATTTCTATTTAGTTATTCGCGAGCAGACTTGCACGGTTTTCTGCTGCGGTAGCACGCGACCTCGCGTGGCACCGTCGATCGAAAGTCGCCGCTCAGACGAGTGTGCGGTTCTCCTGCCACCGCCGCTGCTCTTGCTGCACATGCCACAGGGACTTTTGCGCGTATAACGAGTTACGCGCCGCGCTCTCGACTCCTAGGCTCAGTCGAGCGTCGGCCAGCAGCCAGCAACGATATTTGCCACTTCTTTTACGGTATATCCTTCTCGTGCAGCGCGTGGTGGAAAAAAAGGACGTCAACGGACCGTTATCGTAGAAATAAAAATGTGCACTGTGGCGAGATCAAGCCGAGGATCTATATAACCCGCACGCGGGACAAACGAGCGTTGACTCTGCCCCGAGGGTTCACCGCCTGCGAGACGCAAACTCGCGGAGATTCCTAGCGTGGCGACTTTTTGGGCGCAGCTTAGAAAATTAATACACTCGGCGTTTTTATTATGTTGAAGTTTGCATCGTTGGGATGCAACGAAATTCAGGAAAAAAATTAAATTAATTGTGATTAATTGTACGATGAAAATAGGTAGAAAAGTCATCGTAGCAAATAAGGGCACGAAAGAAAAAAATTATGTATATTTTTTTTCGTGCCCTTCATCATTTGGGTTAATTACAATTAATTGGTTTTTCTGAATTTCGTTGCATTCCAACGATGCAAACTTCAACATCGCTCGTTTATGATGTTGAAGTTTGCCACGAGCCCGAAGATTCCTATCCCTCGCCTTTGTTGCCGTCGATTTAACGCATTTTTCCCTCGATACTCATCGCACGCACGATTTTACTTGGACAATTAATTGCGCTAATTGCGTTCGAGTCGTGAGCCGAGCCACGTGCAACCGACTCGGTTTGCTTCACACGTAGAAAAATAACTACCGTGGCTGTTATCAATGTTCAGCCTGTGTGAGGTAATTTTTTTTACTATCGCCATAACTACGGAATACCGTAAAATAATTGAAAGCAATTAATTACTTTCTCACTCCCTATCTGATGTCTTCCTATTTTGTATCAGCCTAGTGTTTTTTTATGTTGAAGTTTGCATCGTTGGAATGCAACGAAAATCAGAAGAAAAATTAATTCTAATTAATCCTAACGATGATATTAGCTATAAAACATCATCATAGGAATTAATTGATATGACTTTTTATACCTAATTTAATGATTAAATTAATCATAATCGGTTTAATAATTAATCGGTAAAATCATTAATCGGTTTTAATAATTTTTAAATTTTTTTATTTGTTTGGGTTAATTAGAACTAATTTTTTTCTGAATTTCGTTGCATTCCAACGAAGCAAATTTCAACATCATATTTTTTGCTCATCGCAGCCGCGACGAGCAAAACATCTACGGTCACCGATTTATCAGCGAAACTTTCAAGTCAGCCGTACGCGATTTGGGTCGCAACCTACGCTCGAATGTTCGCTCTGTTATTTTTGATAATCCGCGGCGAGCTCGGCGCCGTTTCGTCTGCTGCTCCCTCCTCGTGGGTGTTTAGTTTGCGGAACGTTTCTCATTTCGTGCTCGGGAGCGAACAACATCGCGATTTATCGGCGCGCTTGTCTCGCTCGGTGGGAAAATGGAACAACGACACACGGGGAGCAGCCCGTAGTGGACGACCTTGGCGACGGGATCCTGTCGCCGAGAGGCGACACGGCGGGCTCGTCGCACCAGCCGGCACGTCGAAATATCCCGGACACCACGTTGCCTCAGCATCGATATACGAGTTACGGTGTCTCCGGTGCCGAAATCGGAGACACGCGCCTGGCGAACTCGTCCTCTCGGCGTAAGTACGATCGACGCACCTTTTGGCCAACCCGGCCACCTTTTCCCCTACACCCGTCAACGACATTCCAATCGCTCGCATAATATTCACATCCGCCTCTAAGCTCTGCGCTATTCACACCCGAGTTCAAATGTGAAACCTCCGAATATACCACGGTAATCGACTACCAAGTGGATGAAATTTACGCAGGTTGTCGAAGGGGTCTTTAAACCTCGTCGCATTCCGTGGAACCTGACGGCGGGTAAAAACAAACACGGTTGACTTCGGACTGTTTAATTCAAAGGTGTCGCAGGTGACACTTGACTCTTGAGTCTAGGAAACTCAGAGCTTGGTGGGCAATCAGTGATTCCCAAAGATTCTCTTTATATTTTTTTCAATAAAAAATAAATATATATATTTAAAAATATATATAAATATATATTTAAATATATATAAATATAAATATTGTTACGTCAATGAAACGACGTATTAGAAAATCAGCAGGGTTTATTCAGATATCGCGGTCTAGTAATTCGGTCGACACGTCCATTCGCTGTGAGCTGTCAACCGAGACTGTTTGTTCGTCGTTGTCAACGTTCGTTCGTTGTCATGCCGGTTGTCAAGTGAGCCGCGCTCGGTCCAAAACCCCAACTCGAGACTAAGCGGCGACGTTCGTTACACTTATATATTTACACTTGTATATTTATATTTATATTTATTTTTTTCTCAATAAATATAAATAAATAAAAGACTTGGCTACACTACGACACTTATGATGAATGAAATAAAATTGAAATTGATGTCCTTGATTAACCGTTCAGAGAAAAATGTAGGTACGGTTAAAACACTGACAATTCTACGGCAATTTAACTACGATAACGAGTTCTATGTGCCAACGTTGATATCGTTGAAAAATTGAAGCGCAATTCCGCTCGTTCCGCGCGCGCAGATATTGAATGGGTGTCGATGGGTATCGATGATGTTCGTGGGAATTGGCGTTTGCGGGGGTCTCTCCCGCCGCAATCGTCGGTCCCGCCGCCGACGCCCCGGTAATTGCTAATTAGTCTCGAGTAATGGCTGGGCTCGCTCTTTGGATAGCGGCGCGCGAAAAGCGCGAAAGGCCTGACGGGCGAGCCCCCCGCGAGGGACTACGAGGAACGACCAGCCAGCCACTCCGTGTTGCCGGCCCCGCCGAGGGGTCTAGCCGACATCGAGTGGGGCGCGCGAAATTAAATGTTGAAAGAAAACGCTGTGCACCGAGAATGCCAAAGCACTGATGGGGAGAAAATAAGGAAAACGTTGGAGGACGAGAGAAAAAAAAATACCGCGAGTCAAAGACATTGGGAAACCGGAGGCTGCTCGTCGATGCGCAAACGCAGGATTTGCTACGCTCTGCGCGACCCTCAAACGTCTCAGCAAGCAGTTGAAGCTTGTACAAATTTTAAAGAGTAACGAGTGAAGTAAATTAAAGAACCTGATTATTTTAAGTCGTCCTAGGAGGCTCCTGATTATTCTAAATCCTTCATGAGTTCCTGTCTAGCATAGCTAAAAGTTTGATCTAAATAAGTCTACCGTAAAGATTAAAGAGTGAATTAAATTAAAGAACCTGATTATTCTAAGTCGTGCCAGGAGGCTCCTGATTATAATAAATCCTTCATGAGTTTCTGACTAGCATAGCTAAAAGTGCTGCCTAAATAATTCAGCAACAAAACAGGTGAGACATTTTTACACATTTTCTACAAAAATTACCTGGAGTGTTCGTTTGTCTGGATCGCGGCAGAGTGCCCGGACGAAATGCGGCTCCAGATATTCCGTCATAATAGCCTCCCGACTATCATACGGCGTGACGATTACGGCAGAAGCAGACGCACCAGTGATCCAATTCTTCTCGTCGGCATCCCCCGCCCCCCAGTTCGGACATTTCGCGAATATCCGAGTCGTCCGCCCGCTCGCACCGAAAGCAATTAATTCGACGACCGCTCGCTCATCACCCAGTGCGATGATTTACATGTTTTTTTGTGTCCTCCCGTCGCTCGTTACAACGAAATCTCGTTTATGCGATTTTTCTCTGCGCGAGAATGAAGGACGAGGCCCAGAAAAAAAAGCTTTACCGATCGACCATGGCGAATGGAATCACTCACTGAATTTTTCGCAGCACTTTCACCGGAGCTTCGTACGCCCGTCGCCACCGTCGCGCTTCTCACATTATTATTCGAGCAGTTGAGCCGGGAACTGATGAGCACTGTAAACACGCACGGACTGCGAAGAGGACGCTGAGCGACGACGCTGCTGAGTCGCCCGGAGACCCGACGACGGAAGACTCACGATGTTTGCCAAACCGGAACGTCCTCGTCGAGGACTCGTGACTCTGGAGAATGGCAGCGAGCACGGAGAAATGGGTCGTAACGAGCGAGGCTGAAAGTCCTCGAGACGCGTGCGGAGCCTCGTGGGGCGCATCGATTTTCCGATCCTACGAGCGGTGCCGAGCCCTCTCGTCAGTCTGGAATAAAAGAACAAAAGCGGTAATCGATCGGTATTAATATTCTTTTTTTTCTTCTTCAGCCTGCGAAAGGAAGCTTGAAAATTTTGCGAGCTCGTGGAGAAAAATAACGGACGATCCACGCAAGCGAATCGATGTGATCGAAGAGATTTGAGCGACCAATTAAAATTCGTTGAATCGTCAAATTTGGATGACTAATTAATTGGTTGGCTCGACCAGTTTGGTGAATAAATTAATTGGTTGGCCTGACAAAATTGGTCAGCGAGTTTGGTTGAGCAATTAATTCGTCGAAACGACCAATTTGGGTACCAAATTAATTGGTTGACTCAACCAATTTGGTTGCCAAATTAATTGGTGAACCCGACCAATTTGGTTGCCAAATTAATTGGTCAACCGGACCAATTTGGCTGCCAAATTAATTGGTTGGCCTGACAAAATTCAGGTTGGTCAGCCAGTTCGGTCGACTAATTAATTCATCAAAACGGCCAACTTGGTTACCAAATTAATTGGTTGACCCGGCCAATTCGGTCACCAAATAATTCGTCAACCCGGCCAACTCGGTCGCTAAATTAACTGGTCAACCCAACCAATTCGGTTACCAAATTAATTGGTTGGCCCGACAAAATTGGTCAGCAGGTTTCGTCGCCCGGAACTCGTGCCACGCCGGTTAGTCGGGGGCCATTTAATTATGTTTCACCGCGCGTGCAACTCGCGCGACAAATAAAAACAGAGTAGGCGCACGTAAGATAGGTATATATCTCATACACGCTATACACGGCGAAGTTATCGACCAAACTCGAGGTCGTTCGGGGGGGCTTGAGGTAACCGCGCCGCGGGTTAACGTACCGGTTTGACTCACCGCGTATCAGCCGCGGCTCCGTGTGTGCGATTCGCACGTGCACGTACGAATCCTCCGGGGCATTGGTAGGCAGAATGCGCGCTTAGAGATTCTCGAGTGAGTCGCGAGCGCCTCGTACGTTAATCCAAGGAAAAGGCGCAGTTCCCGGCTCGCGCAGCAGCCTCGAAACCTACCAGCATCCGAGCGCCGCGGGAAAACAACCGCGCGCACCGGATTCTCTCGGTCCGTCCGTGCGACCTTGAGCAACGTCACGGGAGCCATCGGCAAACAAGCTCCTACGTTCTGCTGCCTTGATGGCCGCCGCTGGACCCTCAAGGCCGTCCGAGTGCCCTTCGCGCAATTCAGTCTAAAGCGACTCTCTGCGCTACCCGTGAACCGAGCTCGACGATCCTCGTGTTATGCTCGCGTTTTCGTCGTGGCTTTTTTGTTGCGATTATCGCGAGAACTGCGAGTCAGCATTTTTTTTTTTTTTTTTTTTTTTTGTTTTGAATCTTCGATGGAATATATGAGGAGTGATGGTTTCGTTGAATGAGCGAATTTTTTGGGATCTGATTGGCTGTCGGGTTGCCGGCGATTCGTTGCTAACTAACGAGCAGGCTAAACCGACATTTTTTTTCCACAAATAACGAAAAATTCAAATAACTTGATTTTTTTTACATAGGACAAAAATGAGGAGGACAAGAAATTATTTGTCCTCCACAAGTAGTTTAATGGACGAATTTATCGACCATTTTGTCCTACCTAATTCATGTCATTCACGAATCCAGTAAAAAAAATTGGTCAATGAATTCTTCTTTCGGCGAACAATGTCACGAGAACGTGGCGCGGTTTCACAGGCTGCCGCAGCGTCCGTTTATACATAGACGGGTGCACACTCGATCTCGCTGGTTCTCCAAATTCCGAGAGAGAGAGAGAGAGAGGGAGAAAGGGAACGGTGTCGCGAGCCGCGCCCGTTGTCGGGCACGACAACAGGGAGACCAGCGAGAGTCAAAAATATCTTCGGGATATGGGGCATTATCTCGTTGAGTTAGTAACTATGCAATTTATGCATATTTATAACTCAACCGGCGATATTGTTCCCAGCCAGAATCCGCATCCATATCCAACATACATATTTCCAGCCAGTATCCACTGTCCATATTCCAGTTGCATTTTCATTTTTGATATCCCATTATAATCATTATAATATAATAAATAATGATAATAATTATAATAAAAAAATGTATGAGTATTTTTATAATTATTTTGATTTATAATCAGAATAATGATAATAAATCAATATGTTTATCAGTATTTTTATAATTATTTTGATTTATAACCAGTATAATGATAATAAATCAAAATGTTTATCAGTATTTTTATCATTATTTTGATTTATAATCTGTATAATGATGATAAATAAAAATCTTTATCAGTATTTTTATAAAATTCTTTTGATTTATAATCAGTATCATGATAATAAATAAAAATCTTTATCAGTATTTTTATAATTATTTTGATTTATAATCAGTATCATGATAATAAACAAAAATGTTTATCAGTATTTTTATAATTATTTTGATTTATAATCAGTAAAATGATAACAAATAAAAATATTTATCAGTATTTTTATATTTATTTTTATTCATAATCGGATCAGAAAAAATGCAACTGCAAACTTCCTACCAAAATTACATGAATCCGACACTGAAAAAAAAACACCCTCATTGCCTTTCTCGCATGGCAGAGCTTTTGCCCTATTCGCCAACTCGACTATCGTTGCCACGATAATTATGCAAAATCTCGCGGCCACAACTCTCCCGTTCTCCGCGCTCGGTACAGTGGCTGCTGTACCTATGACATGCATGTTTCCAAGTGCACTCTGTCTACGGAAACAATGGGAGCAATAGTGACGCCGCTGATCCATGCTCGGTCGGCGCGCGCCTCGATGAATCCCGATGAAATACAACGGGTAGACAACACCCGGGCGCGACTCTGCCCCGGCGGCAGAGTCAGCCGGAGCCTGAGAGACGCCGAGACGAGTATTCAATGATTACCGTTCCGCCGTTTGTTCGCCAACGAGCCCGTCTGGCGAATTCAAAGAGCCGCGGGGAAAATAAAACAGCAACAACGACGACCGAGGAAATAAGAGAAAAACCTCGAATTGTGCCGTCTGGTCGCATGCGGCGCGGGCGAATAATTGTTTCCCCATTCGGGCGCCGCCGAGGCAGCCTGGAAAACCGTCTCCGCGACTTTTCTCGCGGATTTTATTCCCGGTTACCGACTTGCAACTTTTTTTTCATCGCGTCACGATCTATTAACCCTTATGACAATGAGGCTTCCGAGGCAAAATCGCATGTTTATGAAATTGCACTCGTCACCGTATATCATTGCTCGCTAATTGCGCTGTCAGGAAGACTCGTTTCGATTCTTCATGACGAGATAATTTTATGGCTAATAATAACAACGGTAATATTAATAATAATCAACTATTTAATAATGTCAACTATTTCTTTTTGTAATTCTCTTTGTAATTTTTTTTTGTTATTTCTTGTAATTAAAAAAAAAATTTTTGTCATTTCTTTTTTTGTTTTGTAATTCTCTTATTTCGACTTCTTGTCTGCCATGTGTTATTGGTTTCAAAGGGCTTGTCCCGTCCATTGTAAAAAATAAAATAAAATAAAATAATATTAATGCTGAAACGGCGAAGCTCGCAGCTTTGATGTACCGACTTGTATTCATTAATTTGCATTTTTTTTATCAGGGGAAAATTGTGCGGGATTACAGAGGAGCTTCGAGAGATCCCAACACGTAACCCGCTATTAGGCTTCGCGTTTGATGCGGCCCGAATTTAGCTGTCCTAGAAACTATTCTAGCTTTCGTGAGCCGTACATATATATATAAACATCACACACGATGCCGAAGTTTCTTGGACGAAACGTGAGGCGGGGAAGGTTGAACGAAATGGAATTAATGAACGGGCGAGATACAAGTTAAAGGGAACGAGCCGCCCGCGCGGCTCTGCCGAGTGTCTCGACATTCCGGAACGTAGATAACATTTGACACCCGGCAGAGAGAGAAAGAGAGGAAGAGCGGATCCTACGTGCTGGGAGATAAGCTCGATGCGGTTCAACCCAGCCACGAAAAAAGGACAACTTTTCGCTCGCTATTTCCACATCCCCGGGTGGTGCGCTTGACCCCATAGTCTACACCACAAATCGCTACGACGTGGTCTGACCTGGTTAAAGTTCTGTGACGCAACGACTTGTGATTCAATCGAATTTGCGATGCCTTGGATTCGATTCTTGGAAAAATGCAATGGCCTGATTTGTTCCGAGAAACGGTTAACCTATCTTAGCGAGGGCCCTAAAGGCTATGGAACACCAAAGCGTTCAATTGTGAGCATTTAGTACACCAAAGTCCACCACCTAGGTTTCCATTTACAAGCTTATGATGTCCAAAAAAAATCATTATTGAGTAAAAATGATTTAAATGATTATTTTCTCATAATTGCATGAAGATTTTCCGATCAAATTGATATAAATTCACTGAATGATCCACACGATTTTTTATTTAATGCGATTAAATATTTTGTTTTATTCGTTTGAACGTGATGACCACAATCGGACCTAAGGTGCCCAAAAATGATTCGTCTACCTTATGAGAACTACGCAAGATTTCCATTCGGTGTTACGAGGTAGTCAAGAACCCTAAAAGGGAGCGTAAAAGTGACGAGGAATGCGTTGCAAGGCACAAACGTTTGTAAGGTGCTGAAACATACGGTCCGATGCTAAAGCGGAATTTTCAACGAAGAAATTGTGGCCTCGCGCGCGGGCAGGAAGTGCGAGTCTCCTGGCTGTCGGAAGTGCAGACGGTCCGGTGGTGCGACGAGAGAGAGAGACGGCGAGGGTCGTGGGGCGAGGGAGAGATTAGGTTTACGGTGGCTGGGTGTGCGCGCGCGAGGCGCGCGAGGATGATCGCGACGCGCCGCTGACCACGGGGTCGACACAGCTCGCTCACTTCCACTCGCTGGGAATACGCTGGACGGTTATGTAGAGCCGACCAACGAGCTATCAGACTGCAATGAGCGTTGCGCGCGGGACGTTAAAAGCGTAACGTATACGCACCGCTCGCAGCGCCGCACAGAAGGCCCCGGCGTGCTCGCTGCAAGCCCAAGTCGAGGCGCATAATAAATTTCGCAGTGCACACAACAATTTAATGCCGCGCGATTATGGAAATGCCCATGGAAATGCTGCTATTTTCCATAATTACAGCGTGGATTAGTGGATAGTGAGCGACGGTGGCCGGAACTGGTTAACCTTTGGGCCATCGCTGGTGGCCAACGTGGGCCAATATTTGGGCCATCGTTGGTGGTCAACGTGGGCCAATATCTGGGCCATTCAGGTGGCCAACCTATGATTTTTGTGGTGGCCAGCAAGGGCCAATATTTGGGCCATTCAGGTGGCCAACCTATGATTTTTGTGGTGGCCAGCAAGGGCCATTCAGGTGGCCAACACTGGCCAACCTCTGATTTTGGTGGTGGCCAGCAAGGGCCAATATTTGGGCCATTCAGGTGGCCAACACTAGCCAACCGTTCAGAATTTGCTCGTGGCCAACACTGGCCAATCTCTCAGCCTTTAGTAATCAGTATTGGCCAACGCTGGAATTAACCAATAAAAATAAATATTTCCTCAAGAAAAAAAGTCGGTGCTTAAAACAAAAGAATACGAAGAACGAAAATCCGAATGATAACTTTGGAAACGACTGAGCGAGACACAACGAGCAACGGCGTGAGAAATATTGGCTCTCACCAGCCGTAAACACACGTAAACGCGCGGCACTGGATTTACCCGGCTGCCACGGAGTTAGAAAATTAGAGACAATATAGCGACGACGAGCACGCGGGGCTACCCGGCGGCGAGCTACGCTTAGGCCGGAATAACGTGCGCGCACGCTCGCGGTATATGCAACACTACATCCTCATTAACGTGAGCACGAGGATCGTCCCCGTCACGCGTCATTTATCTACGTATCTTTTTCTTTATATAACACACACCCCACGTTAATTCGACTTTGCTCGTGTCGCGGCAAACACGAGGTCGGACACGACCGGCCTACTCGCGTCGAACGATCAAAACATGGACGCCAAAAAAAAACTTGTCTATCCTAATATCTCGTCTAGAAATCAATTTCAACTAGTTTGCCAGTTGAATAATTTATACAACTTGCGAAACTTTGTGTTCTACGACTTACAGGGAAAAAAAAGATTATAGAAAAAAGATTATAGAAAAAAAAGATTATAGAAAAAAAAGATGATAGAAAAAGAAGATGAAAGAGAAATAAGTTTTTCTCCCTCCGTAAGTCTTTATAAAAACGTCTCGCCCGTTCGAGGGGCGAGACTTTTTTTTTCAAGAGGACTCGTCGTTGCGTGACGGATCGGACGACGTCGACGTCCCGGGAATGCGGGCATCGCGGGCATAGTTTCGCCGACAGCGAAAGCGTTAAAGAGGAAGGAAGTCGAGAGCCGGGAACGTCGACCCTAGAACTTCGCAGTCTGAAGATGTTCCCTGGGCGTTTGACGCCCTTCCCGCTGCCGCGGCTGGTGCGGGCGACAGGTACTTTATTCCTGGACTGGTGGAAAGTGCGAAGCACGAGCGGCCACTTCGGGCTCCTCGTCCGCCTTCAACAGCTGCGGTGGTGACGGTGACGATGGGACGTTTGTGTGTCTCCTTCCCGCGCTGTCGTTGAGATGAAATCCACGTCTGTCGCAGTCTCCAGGGCACAATTTTCCAGTGGCGCATAGGGTGACGTAACGCCAATCCGAAGACGAGACGAGGCTTCGTGATGGTCCCTTTACAGTTGTGTATTTTTAGCAACTCCCTCGTCGTTTCCTCGATACCTTCAATTTTTGTTCTTCAAACGATCGATAAAACGTTTGAAGAAAAGCATGGAAAGTAAAGCAACGACGGTGTTTAATATTTTTATTTCCACAGCCGCGTAGGACACAATGGAGAAAAAATAATAGTCTTAACGTCGAACCGGTAACGTACAATTAGGCACGTTACTGATTACCCGCACGGCGCATGTGTGTCATAAGACACAATTCGAGAGCAGAGCGGAATACTGCGCCGGGAACTCGGGAACCAGGTCGCGGTGTTCCTGCGGAATATCCCGAGCGCGCGGGAGGAGAGGAGGGGAAGGGAAAATAATGAAAGAGAAAGAGGGGACTTTCATCCGTACGGTTGAATCTAGGATGTTGTCTGCGGAATGGTAATATTGCGTCGCCAGCGAGCTGCCGCATGAGCCGTCGGCTTATACGGGACTTAGCTCGCGGCGAATTCGCTCTTACCGCGTAATCGTCGCGGCCGCACTTGCTCGCAGAATTGTTCTCGGCTAGGATTGTTGGAGAAATACAATATTGAGAAGCGCCGCTGAAGCTGCCGGGTTGTGGCAAAAAGACCGCACGGCCGAATCGCGCTCGAAACTCACAAGCTTTTTTCCTCCGCCTCAGCGCTCGTTGTTACGATCGACATCGGGAACCTTTCCCATGGACGCCGAGCGGGAAATAATGCGTTGCCGTTGTTTGCAACGCATTGTCGGATGTCCACACTGGTACCGTTCACAGGGTTATTTAGGCGTTCACCGAAGTTACGAACGCGGCGGGTAGTCTTATCGTTGGTTCTTCAACCAGCCAAACGGTATAACGTGAACTAAATATTGTTTAGCGATTTATAAGCCATCTGACTATCTAATCATCCAAACATCTAACAGTCTAATCACCTAAGTCTAACCACCATCTGACCTTCTAACCATGTAACCATATATAACTATTTAAACATCCTCAAGCTATACCAAAATTACACCTGCATGCAACTCCGCCTCTCGTTTCATGCTTGAAGCACGCTACACACCCCACGGCGCTTGGTATTCAAATCCCCGCAGAATTGAGCCTTAACTGCGCCCCGTAAATCCGTCGCTATAGTAGCAAACGTTGCGTCTGAAAGGCTGAAAAAGATACGCTAATGATGCACCCCGGATGGAAGGTATGACAGGGATCATAAGGAGTCTCGACTGCGGTGCACAACGACAAACAAACAGAAAGTGCTTGGCTTTTGTCGTTTCGAGGAGCGCGTCACTTGGCTCCCTGATTGTAACTCGGTCGAGTTAGCGTCGTCGGCTCGACGCACCGCGCGCGCTCGCTCTATTATAAGCTCAGTTGGACGCGGCGCTGCGCCGGGGCCGTTACCGCTCTTCTGCTGTTGCTCGAGTTGCTCCACCTAACGTGACGTTACCGGCGCGTGGGATAGTTCTCATCGTATTATTCCGTATTATTATCGTCGCTTCGCTTCGTTGTACGCATTCCACCGCCCGCACCGCACTCGCGCCCGATACAACAAGCGGTTACGCACGTGGATGTTCTCAGCGTATTAGCTACGCGTCCCAAAGTATCCGTGAAAAAAAAAAAAAAATGGTGTAAACCATTTCTTTTCGCTCAAAGACGCTTTGACCATTTAATTACAATGATCAATAGCGACAATGAGAGAGATACATTTATTTCGTGCTCTAGGACGGAGTCCTCTAAGCGCACCGTGGCAAAAATCTTACAGCCATTTCAAGAAATAAAAACCAAGCAAAGCATTACAAAAGAAAATAAAACTAACTCTAAAAACACTAAAACTAAAAACTAAAGAGTAGACTTAAAAATAACAAAGTGCCCAAAAACAAAATCATACAATAATAAAAAATATAAGCAAGCATAGTAAACAAGCATGAGAAAAAAAAACAAGAAGACAAGAAGTGAAATGGTCGAGCTCGTTGGAATAACAATAACAGCAACGAAAACGAAAGGGTTATACGCGACTGAGTCTAGTCCCGCGAGTAATCGATATTACGTCCGGATAATCGACAAGGAGCACGGGTAAAGCTTCGCGCGCTGGCGTGAGTCTCGTGTTTCAACGAGCCGCAGCGCGGCGCGGAGCGAGCCACATGCGCGTAGTATAGACGAGTGTGCACTACAATGAACGTATGGTGTTCGATGCCGATGCATGTGCATCGGGCACCGAGTGCGCGCGGCACTCGGGGCATATGGCGTACGGCTTCTGTACGGCAAACAACCCCACGAGCAAGCGGCAACGTCCCGCCGACACGGTCAGCCGTGTCTCCCTTTCTCGCAGCTCGGACCCTCCTTTTTCTCCGTTTTTTTCCCCCCCTCAAGTCTCTTTCCGTTCCACCTTTCCAGCTCGAAATGTGTTCCTACATTCTATTCTCCATTTTCTTTTTGTTCTCCAGCGAAAATCTCGTTTTTTGCCACAAGTGACGGCGCCACTTGTGACCCCGAGTTTTACCTAGTTACGGTTCTTGCACACACCGTATCCACTTGTTTTGAGCTTTTGTGGCGTCGCGCGCGTGCACTTCGTAAATGCGAGAAAGAGAGGTTGAACTATTATTAGAAACAATGGGACGCCCGACGAGTGTAACTCGCGCGAGGAGTGACGACGCGGAACTCGCACGGGCGGCCCTTGCAGCGCGGTGCAACGGCTCGACTACCGCGTGCACCTGCAGCGCCAAGACGACGACGATCGAATCCCAGGTGGCTGCCCTCCGGTGCTGCCGCTGCTGTTGGCCGACTTACTCGGCGGGCTAATTGCGGCGAGTGCTGCATCGACGAGTGGTCCTAGGACGCTATAGTAGGGCCTCCCGTGCCGTATAGGTATAGCGCCGGCGAGTGCTGAAAGGGCGAGACCTTCGCGATATCGTCTCGCCGTGGGCAGTTTCGTTTAATCGAAACTTTCGGGTGGCTTTCACCGGGAGGGTGCCTCGAGCCCTTCGCACGCGATTTTGTGCAGCAACAGTCCCCGAGCCCTAGAAGAACTTGGCCTTATTTTACCCACTGCATTTTACTTCTCAGGCCATCTTTTATGGACGGGAAAAAAACCCTCGATTCGCGAGTCAACCGTGGGAGAACAAAACTTGACGGGCAATTACAGCCACGTTTTGTCTCTATACATCGCGTATTGCGGCACAACTATTTGTAGCCGGCGATCGATGATCGTCGTTGGACGATATAGGACGAAGCCGGGCGTCTCGCGTGTGCTTAATATGCTGGAAAAAACCGGTCCTGTTCCGCAGGGACTCTCGCATTTTTTTTTAAGCCAACCGCCGTCACTTCCGGTTCCTCTCGGTCTGCGCTTCTCGTGTAGGTGTGCGAGACGGAGCAGCTCACAACGATAGAGGAGAAGGAGGGGAGGAAAGGGAAGGTCGGGGGGGAGGATAGAAAGGCAGGCGGCTGATCGTTGAACCGTGTGCACGCCGTACGGGGAAGCAGAACTCACCTCATAATAATCGGCTCCTCGATATTCGGTAAGCGAGGAAATTTCCGTAGGTGTAGCGCACACGGCGCGAGGTGAACCGCTGCGCGCACTCAAAAGCGAGTCGACGAGGCAGCCCCGTTGAGAGGCGCTGCTTGAGATATCTGCGGGCTCTGAGGGACTGTCGAACGAGCGAACGACGGGAGGAGAGGAAAAGAGCGAGAACCCCCCGACGTCGCGAGCTGCGACGACCGGAATCAACGGGATATGTACGCCCGGGCCAAATAGGGTTAATCAAATTAGCCGACACGAGACGACGAACAGCATCGGATTCATCAGCTACCATGGCGGTCTTTTCGAATGTCAACTATATTTGCCAAGCTGCATTCAGACGACTCGGTCTTAGACGTTCGTCAATTTGCAAGTCGCGTGCAACTTTGCACTCTGGAATTTCGTATTATTACACTTGAGTCAAGGACTCGAGAACGGAAGATGCGAACGCGTGCAATTTTGATAAAAGTTAAAGAAAATAATGGCCGTGTCATCAAAGCACACGTACGTGTGGATACACGAGTGCGCGACGGGCATATTTTCTATTACATATCCCCGTGCATCCGGCCGGGGTGACTCGGAGCGTGTCTCCGACTCGTCGCAACATTCAAATTGGTTGTACGATACACATAGACGGGGGACGTAAACACACAATCTTGAGGAGAGTCGAGAGAGCTCCACGCCGCGTTGGCGTCGTCCGTCCCCCGCCGCGGCCGGTGATATTCGGGAATGAGGAAATTGGCGTGAAATTGCACGAAAATTGAGGGGATTCGCGTGTCGCCTCGTTGGGTTTCACCCTCGCGAGCGACTCTTCACGCCCCTTTGCCACAGCGGAGGACGAACGCGACGCAAGTGCATCGATCTGCATGAACCTCCGCCGGACAGATTCATACGCCGTGTATGAATACCATATTCAATTTTTTTCTAAGCACCACGTGCTGTTCGCTGTGCCTACAGAGCACTCTTGAATGCCCTCGATACAAGAAATGTGTCGAGCGAAGCGAAAGCCGGGCGCAAATAAATGCAGATACGACTCATCGACTCACGCAAGACACGTATTTCAATGTACGAACGACCGGGCGAATTGCTGCAGCATCCGAGTTGTTTGCGCGGAGCTGCAGTTGACCTCGAATCGAATTATTCGAGAAATACATTTTTATACCCGTGAAATAATATGTTGTTTGATGCCGCGAACAGCGAAGCTTGACCAACGGCAGTTTTATGCACTGCCGTTGCCACGGTGTGCTGCATCTCATATAATTTTTTTCTTAAACCAACTGGATGGAAGTAATAGTAGTACTTGGCGAATGAATGAATAGCATTGGCTCCGCGCGGGAATCACCCCAGCGCCGCTTGTTCGGATTTGCTTGCACAGCAAATCCAGTGGATTTATATCCGTGTATCACGTACTCAGAAAGTCGACGCGTTTTGTGGTTGATCGTCTGAGCGAGCTATTCACTCGCCATGGTTAATCCGAGTACCTGCTCGGAACGAGCCGTACGACACGCCTGAACCCTCGTTTCAGTTCCAGTCAGCAGGTGCTTACGTAACAGGTCGATTCTGAAAGAAGAAAAATGAGATTTTATGAATTCGATGTTTTATAGTAAGTACTAGACGCTAAGAGGGAACATATTCTTGAAAATAGCGGACATAGGCCGGAAGTAAATTTATGCTTCCACTTCAGTTTAATTAGGCTTGCGGCCTAGAATTTACGCTTCTTTCGAGAATATTTTCCTCCGGGTGAATAAGTGCATGAAAGTAACAAAGCGAATGCACTCTCATTGAATAGGATTAGAAAAATCCAGGTTAACGTGACTTAAAAGAAAATGATGCTTGTGTGAAAATCATAATTACACTCACCCCGTCCGACGTTGCCTAATTGCAGCCTGACTGGGGCACGAGCGGATCTTATCCGATGGGGCTAAAAGTGCGCACATGTTTTCGTTGAAATAGTGTGCTGGGTAAGAGATGGAAAAATCGAACTTTCGCAAAATAAGGACCACCCTAATGCACTTAGATATGCATCGCGAGATCGTCGCGATGATTTGTGCATATTTATGTCGGCCAGTGGCATACACAGAGGAGATGGAAGGAAGATCGGTCGAGTGCTCGAGACAAGTGGAAGCGGCGGAAAGAAGCGCCGAGAGAAGAAAAAAAAAACACACACGCTGACTTTGCGGAACAGATGTGGCCGATAGATTATGCGCAGCGCGCGGCTAACGGAGACGCGCGCGTAGCGGATTTGCCTCGCAGGAGGCGTTATTCTTACACTCGAGTCACAGTAAAGTTTACTTACCTGTGGGCAGACGCCGACCGTACGATGCATTTCTAAACCAGTCACCGGTCACAAACACAACACATAACCCACTGTATAACGGAAACGGCTGATGGAGGTCCAAATAAATATTATCAAACGGGCCATTCGAAAGACACTTTTATTTCCAACTATTTATTACATCAACACGTATCACATAATCCGTGTATCCACTTTCGGAATCGATGGCATCCTGTCCGTTGGGCAGTCGGGATTGATGAAGAAAAAAAAAACACGAAGGTGTCTCCACCGGCGAAGGCGCGAAAGTTTCGTGTGTGTCGCAAGTTCAAGTCGACACGGGGACGTTGCGCCATTATCGATCCTTCGAGCGCAACGTCCCACGAGATCTCGCGCGAGTGTCGTTAAACTCCGCTCGCCGCGACGTCGGTAGCAGCTACAGTTCCGGTGATGTTGCCGACGCCGTGTAGCGGTTGTATTCCATATTGCGCGCGTGTCACAAAGTCAGAAAAAGTTCGTGTATCGTTTATACACACCCGTCGATGTCATCCGGGGTGCGGTGAAAACAAGAGAACGAGACGTCCCAGAAGGGCGGCAGGGGGAGTTGGGGGAGGGGGGCGAAACGCGACAGCGGTAACAGTGGCGATGACGGAAGCGAGGAGGAAAAAAGGAACAGGAGGAAACGACCAAGGGAGGCTGCGTCAGAGCGGCAGGAGTGACAGTGATAAAAAAAAAGCGACGACAAGACGCGTAAAGAGCGTCTGGCACGGCAACGGCATTGACAATGAAACGAGTCTGCGCAACGACGAAAGAGCGAGAAAGAGAAAGAGAGAGAGAAAAAAAAGAAGAGTGAAAGAATCTGCAAAAGTTGGAAGCAGATGTGTATGGAGAGGACGAGACGCGTAGTCTATGGCGCTTCTCACTTGCCTCTCGTGCAAAGCTTCGAGCCCAAAGCGTCGCCCAAAACCGTCGCTACCTTAGGACTTTTGACGCCGTAATATCGCGTGGCGTCTCGAGCGGCGAAGCGCGAACGAAAAACGCCGGGGCCCGGCATTGTCTCAGCGTGCATTACGTAAATGAGGCTAGCTGGGTCGGTTGTTGTTGTTGCCTATTGTGTTCGACGCCCGTTGTCGAGTTCGGCACAACACGGCGCGCCTCTCACCCCTCCTCCCCCCCTCTGTCCCGCCGTGCCCCTCGCTTTGCCGCGACGATGATTCCTCTTATTCTCTTGCCCCCTTGGCGCTCGCCGGCCGTTTCTCATTACGCTCGGGGATCGGGAGCCGCTAGATTTGTTACTGTTAACGAATCTTTTGTTAAAATTATAGAACCCTTGCAGAATTTTTTGTAGTTTTAAAAAATGTTCAGCTTCCTTTCAGTTTAGAAGGGCTTTTCAAATTCTTTCCTTTGCATTTCTCGTGTTTTCAAAAAATTTGAAATTTAAATGTGATTTCCAGTTGGCCCTATTGAAGAGTTCTGAAGTAGAAGAACGGCGTAGCCAACCCATCAAATAAAAATTATTTGCCAAAATAATTAAAAATTATAATTAAAACAATTATTATTATTATTATTATTATTTTAAATAATAAAAAATTATAATTTATTTTATATTTAAAAATAATTTTTTATTATTTTTTAAATTATTTGTTATAAAATAACTTGAAAAAAAAAAAAATAATAATTTTAAAAATATTCAAGCAAATTCATTGGCACGCAAAAAATTTGCCGTACCAGCGTATAAAATCTGATACTAGCTGACGATAAAAATTCCGAAACATTTTTTACCAGTGCTCGAAACCGTTGGAGATGAAGCGTGGCGCGCGCTCGGGTTCAACAGTAACGTTGCGACACTGCGCGCGCAGCACCTGCCGCTACGTCTGCCGTGGGTGATCCCCACCCTGGCGGACGAAAAAAAAATGCAGTCTGAGGACTGCATTTTTTTCTATCTCTCTGGTTTCCGAGCGCCAGCCCCCCTTCCCACTCGTCGCAAACAGGCGATTTCGATCGAGTCGGGAAAATCGCGAGTCCGCGTAGCGTTAGGGGAGGGGGGGGGGGGGGGGCTTGCGCAGGACGCGTTTCGTGCACTTGGCGCTCGCGAGCACGTGTCCCAGATCCTTCGAGATAAATCAACATCCACGACGAAGGGGGTTGCGCCATCCTCCGGCTGGCACACAAAATCGATCGTTCTATTATTTAGCGTACTCGCGTTTGTCGCTCGGCCGCCTCGCCGGTGTTTTACGGTTATTGCCGTCGCGTCCTCGTATTTTGCGTAAACGCGAAAATTTATTTGCGAGACAGATAATAATAATAAAAAAAATATAATAGGCAGCGTGATTGGAAGCCGGCGGCGCGTTTTTCAATCTGCACACCATTAAAAGTTGCCCCGTCGTAGCCGAGCGTCGACAACTTTTCCCCGCGAGTTTCGTTCTGTTTTGCGTTTTAATGCATGGAAATGCATTAAAAACTCAGAATAGAACGGAAAGCGTCGCGAGTGCCGGGAGAAGCTGCTTGGGGATTAAAAAACTTTTTTTTTTTTTTTTTTTCACTTGTTACGACGACAAAATTGTTTCGATTTTGTTGCTCGTATATATAGATATATAGATGGACAAACCGTCGGATTGAGAAATATAATCGCGATGGCCGGAAACATCAACGAAAAAAAAAAAAAAAAAAAAAAAAAATGAGTGAGACATTTGAATATTCTTAACGACGGGTTTAACGACGATTTGTTTACTCGATCTGGACGATCAGTTGTTTATCGGCAGCCATGCTGCGTGTATCACGGTTTATCAAATATAGCAATATTTCTCGATTACATCGTGCATTATAAAAAAAATAAAAAAATAAATCTACTCAGAAATGACGATTAAAAACATTTCGACCTTCGCCCGACCCGCGCGAAAAAAACTTCGACTACCAACGAAAGAAAATTCCACGACCGTACGATTCGGTTAGGAATCGAATTTCGTGCCAGTGAGTCAATGTCCATCTCCCGCGACTCGAATTGTGAGCCACTGCAGCGGAGGAAGACGTGTTTTTTTTTTCTTCTTTTTTTTCTCGTCCCCCGTTCTCGCGTGAAACAGGTATTTGGGGAGAGGGACGAGAGCGAGTGGGGACGGCGCTACGTCCGAGTCACAACCGCCGCAACGGCGACGGCTGATTGCGCGACGATGCGCAGCGCAGACAACAATGAGCCGAGAAAATAATTAATAACGGACATTTTTTTTTTGTAAGTTAAAAAAAAGATGCCCAAAAAAAAAAAATAACACGAGACGTCTCGACAAATTTCGGGCGTCGCTCTGGCGTCACAGAGCACGAGAAAAAAAAGAAAAAAAAAAAAAAAGTTGCAAACCTCATCGACAGAATTCGCAAAACAATTAACAACGCGAGCCAATCGGAAGACAAAGAAAAACCGTTAAGAAAACAAAAGAAAAAAGAAAATAAGTTACAAACCGCCGGCAACGACAAAATTCGCGAAACAATTGACAACGCTCTAGCCAATCAGAAGACAAAGAAAAACCGGTAAAACAATTCTCGCTCTGCGCCTGCGCGTCGCGATTCTCGGATGTTCTGTGAAAAAACGTTGGACCAACCGTCGCAATTCCACAAAACGAAAAACTTGTTATTTTTTCACCACACACTTTTTTTTCACACACACAACGCAGGTCGAAACGCGTTTCTCGTTTCTTCTCGGATGTCCCGCGAGCGAAAAATAAAAAAACAAAACTTCCGACGAATCGTCTCGTTGTGCAGAAAAACCCGAGGTACTCGTTGTGTGTGTTTTCCGCGGGGTTGAGGACCGAGAAGGAAGGAAGGAGAGAAAAGGATCGAAAAACGATCTCTCGCGTCGCTCGGCAGCCGCTCAGGTGTCGCGGAGGACGGAAACCGTTACAGCCGGCAGGCGAGCTCGTAGAACGCGTGGAGCTTCCGCGCTTCGTAACTGCACAAATGCAGAGCGCGCGAGACTCTCTTCATCTTCTTCTTCATCTTCATCTTCATCTTCATCTTCTTCCTCTTCTTCTTCTTTTTCTATCGCCGCCTACCACAAAAAAATAAAAGAAACACAACTTTCCGCTATCGACGTGAAACTTACGTCGCTCAGCTCGATCCTCGGTTGTCGATGTTGTATTTAAATCCACAGGAAGAAATAACGGTCACACGTTGCACAGACGGCGACGAAGCACCGCGAAAAAAAAGGCATCACACGCGGCACACAGGCGCGATATTTATTTATTTTTCACGAGGAAATATTTTTCCCGCGTATTTACGACGCGGAAATATCGCGATGAGAGAAATGTGAGGGGAAAAAAAACGACACAACAGAAGAACAGCGAAAACGTGCAAAGGTCGGGAGACACGAAGGAAAACGCGGACTCCGAGTTGTTACAGCGCTCCGGACGGCTTCGCGTGGCCGGCTGGCGCGATCGCAATACCAAACGACGAGCGTACGGCGATCGGCGGCTCGACGCGCCGCTCCCCCCACTATGTGGATCGAGTCGTTTTTGTTATCCCCACCGTGGGGGTTTTTTGAGCGGTGGGTTATGTGAAATCTTCTTTGCCGACGGTCGAGATTGTCGTTGTGATGATGATGGGAATAGCGGAGCGCGGGATTTTTTAATTTTCGGGTTGAGATTGTTTTTGGCGGTTGGAGAGAAAATTTGTTGTGGCTGGATTTTCGTCGCGGCAGACGATTTTTTTTTGTTTGTATTACAGAGAGATAAATTGTGTGAAACGATCCGCGCCCGATATTCGTTTTTGTTATCCACACACCGCGCGATCTTCCTTACCGATGGTCGAGATTCTCGTCTCGCGATACCGACGGAAACCGGCGCGTAATTTAAATTCTTGTGCCGTGATGATTCGGCGCTTGGAAAGGTTTACTTATTTCGGCTCGATTTTCCTCACAGCGACGACAACGATTTTTTTTGTACAGAGAAATAAATGAAGTGGGATGTTGTATAGGATTTTTTTTTTGTTGCGCGGAGTTATGGAATAAATATGATAAAAAATCCTTTGTCACTTTTTTGGGGAATAAATTGCCAGGATGCAAGATATAAAATTTGTTTATTCGGTGTATCTAGTCGATCATGGCTTCGCTTTGCCATCGCCGTTCTCCATTCCGTCCTCCTTCCGAAGCTCGTAAATCTGTAAATAGAAAGAAAAAAAATAAATAAATAAATAAACGTAGACACTTTTTGAATGTCTAAAAGATGTAATCGATCGTACCTGTATGTAGGCTTCAGTCAACGTTATCATCTGCGGCAAAATCGGCGTTACGTGCAGATCCTGCAGCTCGTACCACTGGCCCGTCGCCCTGTGAAGAATGTGCACTCTGTATGTGCCCTGGCCGGGCTCGCCGTCGTGAACGATGTTCGCCACCAGATCGTACGTCGTGTAGGGATGAACGGCTTTCACCTCCGGCGTCAGGATGTCGCCGAAATCTACGTTTCTGAAAATTGCAAGCACGGAAATTGTAGAGGATGAATTGAAGTACAAAAGAAGAGAGAAAAATCGAGGTAAAAAAAAACGCAGCAGCGATTACTCACTTGATTGGAAAGTTCACGATCGTCGGGTTCTTTTCGACGAAAAATGTGTTTTTGGTGAATCTCT
Organism: Pimpla rufipes; assembly: GCA_963932165.1. NCBI lineage: Eukaryota > Metazoa > Arthropoda > Insecta > Hymenoptera > Ichneumonidae > Pimpla > Pimpla rufipes. The sequence goes on from OZ010637.1 coordinate 22,174,666, forward strand.
GAAAAATCACCAAGAATCGATTAGACGTGGAACCAAATTTTCACAGGGATATAAAAAGATTCGCTTACCTTTATGTAGAGTATCAGGTAGGGCGGTAATTCCGTGATCTCGAATCTCTTCATGAAATTCTCCTTATACGTTTTGTACTCTTTTTCCGCGACGGCGTTGAATTTATTCAACAGGGTATAGAGATTTACCTGGAACGGGTTGAAAAACGACGAGAGAAACGTTAAAAAAATGTTGAGTGGACAATTTGATTGAAATTGCAGAGTGGCTGACCTGCGGAATGATATTTTCGGTGAATTGATCCTTGAACAGAGGAGGCGGAGGCAGATCGCACGTTAGATAGAGAAAAGGACTCTCCGTGACGGTCTCGCCGTATTCCACCGTGTTGAGCAACTCGCTTCTCTGGCTCTCCTCGAGTTCGAGCGGCGGAATCTTTCGCGTGTATATCCGCATGTGGCCCAAAAACGTTTTGTAAATTATGCTCGAGTCCTTCTTCTTGCTGCCGTTCAGCGCCAGATGCAGAGCGTTGAGGAACCAGGAGAGGAAGTCGACGGGGTCGCCTGAAAATTGGAATGCGTTAAAATAAAATAAATAAATAAAATTAGTCTTGTAAATAAAATAAATAAATAAATAAATAAATAAAATGACAGCCTTGTAAATAAAATAAATTAATTAAATTACAGCTTTGTAAATAAAATAAATAAATTAAATTACAGCTTTGTAAATAAATAAAATTACCTTGTTCCGTGAACTGAAATCTCTTTTTGCTCCACAGCACGACGGCCTGCAGCATCTCATGAGGACTCACGTGGGCCTTGAAATTTCGGGGATTCCACAGTTTCCGCATGAGTTCGCCGAACCTCTGGACCAAAAGGTACGACGAGTCGCCGGGTGGCCTTTTCACCTGCGCGTAGTTGGATTCACGCAGGAAAAAGTCGCGCAACGGCGTCACGTGCGAAAGAGCCTGCGAAAAAAATCGGCAATTAATTTTAATAGTGTTCTTTTTTTCATTTTTTTCCTAACAAAATTTAAAAAAAAATCTGAAAAAAATAAAAAATTTGGCTGGGAAAGGATTAAATTACGCGATAGATAGAAAAAAAAATCGTACCTGAAGAATAACATTGCAGTAATCATTAGCTTTAATGTTGTTCATTCCCACAATCCCTGGAGAATACATAGATCCATCTATCGCCCTCGATAGTTTGTCAATTTTGTCAAGCCGAGCGATTTGCGCCTTTCCAAAGGTCGGATTGAGCACATATTTAATGTCATCCAGTGACGAATCTGCAGTTGAAAAAAACCCATCAATCGATTTCCTCTCCCCGACTTAAAAAAAATGAGCATCTCCAAGCAAATCTTACCGACGATCTCGTAATTGTCTGGCAGACAGTAAAACTTGAGCGTGTGGAGGTTCAGAAAAACGTGATGACTTTCAGCTACGCTGTGCGTATAGGCGTGAGTATTTGTTCCCCTGCCCTGAAAATACTTGCCGCACACCAGGCAGGCGTAGACGTTGATTCTCGACAGTGAAACGGAGCACAATTTTTCGAAATCAAAGTCGAGAAACTGCCGGTTGATCGTGTCGAGATAAGGACAGAGACGCGGGCCGTCCCTGCGGTTTCTCGATCCGTGCCCGTTTCCTTAATAACAACAACAACAACAACAATTGCAAAGAAATTTTGAGGTTATGTCATAACCTAAAAAAACCGCGAAAACATCGCAGATCGACGAAAAAAAAAAGAAAAAAATACGGATAACGTTTCTAATAAATTCATCAGTGCGAAACTCACTCTCGTCATCCTCGTCCTCGTAGTCGCTGCGCTCCGAGAGTTTCCGCTTCGCCTGAACCTTCGGGCCACTTTTGGTAGCCATTATTTTTGTTGCTATTGCCAAAATCTGATCGCCGCTTCTCATGTAAACGGATCATTATTAGGCGGAACTTTTGTCATTCGCCGCTAGGATCGCCACAGTCGCGAATGGGGGGGGGGGGAAATCAAAGCCTGTCGAGTGGTAAAACATAACCTATAAGAAAATCGCAAATTCTGGTTTTTGGCGACTCCAGAGCGAAATAAATTACCCAAAAAAAAACGCCTAATATATTTATTTCGGCAAAAATAACCATAAATATCGAATCCTCGTGCTAAGAACCATAAAAGACGAGCAGCGCCGCTCTGGTGGGAAGTTTTTCGTGCTCGGAAATTGGTCAAGAGACCAAAAAAATGACCGTCATTTGACGTAATTTTCTTTTGCCCATTTTGACGAAGTGAAAATTACCAAAAGTCAAAGTGGACCAAAACACCTGTTTAGATACGAAATTACGGTTTTATTATCTAATAAAATTGAAATAATAAAGTGTTTTTATTATTTAATAAAATTGTAATAATAAAACGGTTTTATTATATAATAAAATTGAAATAATAAAACGGTTTTATTATTTAATAAAATTGAAATAATGAAACGGTTTTATTATTTAATAAAATTGAAATAATAAAGCGGTTTTATTATTTAATAAAATTTAAATAATAAAACGGACCTATTATTCAAAACTGCCGCCGTTTTTTTAGTTTTATTATTTATATTTTACTAAATAATAAAAACGTTTTATTATTTCAATTTTATTAAATAATAAAACCGTTTTATTATTTAGTAAAATAAAAATAATAAAACTAAAAAAACGGCGGCAATTTGGATAATAGATCACAAATAAATTGATCATTTCTCAAGCGTCATCTGACGGTCAAATGACCGTCGCATCTCTACGCCTGCCATAAAACATGAGGGGGCGGGGGGGGGGGGAACAAATGACGACTGACGAGCGACGGTCCCGTTTCCAGCACAACCGCACAACTCGTCCCGTGTGTCCCGTGAGGCTCAGCGCGTTGCACATAACCTCGAACTTTGGATCGCGGTCGAAATTTTTTATTTTCCGTCTCGTCTCTTTCTCCTCCTCCTCCTCCCGGCGACTCCCGGCGACTCGTGTGGTCAGTTAAATATAATCGCGGGTGAAAATATCGACAGGTCGCCGAAGCGACGCGAGATTTGATTGAGTCAGAGAAAAATCATGGCCGGTTCTGGAGATTCGCCCGCCGGCTCGGCGCTGAGCAAACTCGGACTGCGACCGGTCACCAAGTGCAGCCTCGTGAAATTCTACGTTCCGGCTCTCGGCGTCGCCTCCTACACCGCCCTGTCCGTCAATGTCATGAATCCCAGCCTCGTCATAAGGTAAGTTTTGTTATTGGAAAATTTATCATCTTTGACTTCGCCACTGAATTTTATGTCCTGCCGATTTTTTACGCATCCCGATCCTCAAGCTTCTCGCCTTTTCGCGCATCGCATTTCTCGCGCAATTCCGTGACGTCGTTACGTAATGCGACGAGCGTCTTTACGCACCACCGAAAATAGTGCGTTTTGCGAGCCGCGAATGCGCGAAACCTAATCGAGCGATGCGATATGAAATTTCGGCTCCGATGGTACCGGAAAAATTTCGAAAAAAAAAAAAAAAAACGGCCCTGAAAACCTTCGACTCGAAGTTGCGAACGACTTTGATACGAAAAAAAAAAAAAAAAAAAAAAAAAAAAAAAAAAAAAAAAAAAAAAAAAAAAAAAAAAAAAAAAAAAAAAAAAAGTATCTGCCGATGTTAATTTACATAGTTGTGTAATAATTATAAATTGAAATATTATTTCTGCGATCGTAGCCGCATTCGGTTTCCACAGCCTTTTGGTATTCCTGCTGCTTTTCTGTTTTCTATTTGTTCATTTCTGTTGTCACTACAAATGATTTTTGTGTGGTTACTTTTTTGTTTGCATTTTTTTCAAAATGCCGCTTAAATTGCAAAGGGATGATCAAGAATCGAGGAATTGATTCTTTATAATCCTACTGTCTTGTTGTGACTGAAATACATTCGGAGGGACGCATCAGGTGTATCGGACAATAAGGTATAATCATTATCATTTTCATACTTCCAACCATTTTTCACTTTTTATCAAGCTGCACAGCAGGAACAATTTTTTTTGTAAGACTGATAATCATGAAATTTTTTTTTCACAGGATATTTCCCAAACGAGACATAACAAATTTCTTACTTGGAAGCGCGCTTGTGGGTACCGCGTCGTACATCTACACCAGGGAACATCTGAAAAATGCACCCACGTGCCCACGTATTGTGTACAGGTAATACATTGAAATTTAATTAAAACCCTTCATACAATTTGTCTCAGATTTAATTAAATAAAAAATAAAAAAATTATTGTAATTTTATTTTTATTCTTTTTTATAAAAATTCATTTAGTTTTGCTTTTAGTTTTTTTTAATAAAAAATTAATTTAGTTCTGTCTTTAGTTTTGTTTTAATAAAAATTAATTTAGTTTTGTTTTTATTTATAAAAACAAAAATTATTTCTTTATTTTGAAAAATAAAAATTACAAAATTTTATTATATAAAAAAAATGTCCACATATTTACCATCATGAATAGAATATGTGGAAAGAGAAAATAATATAACTCTTCACATTCAGTTGGATTTTCTGACTCAATTTCCGGATTTTTCTAATCCTGAAACTTAAATCTGTCCCAAATTATTTAATTAATTAATAAGAAATTGACGAAATATTTAAAAAAAACGTTTTTTCCAGCGCGGCCGGTGCGGTGCTGCTGAGTTTCGGCTCCGTTCTCGTCTGGGCGGTCCTCAGGTCGATCGTGCCACCCAACCCGACGCTCTGCACCCTCGCCGGCGTCGGCTCCGGCCTCGCGCTCATCAAGATCGGCTCGAGCTATCTCGACTTCGTCGACGAGCAGATCGTCAAGAAGTAGCCAACCAAATACCTCGAAATTTTCTAGAACTCTAACGATATATTAAAGTAAAAAAAAAAAAATAAACAAAACAACAAGAAAAACGTAATCGAACAAGCTGTATCGTCGAGATTTTTTCATACACACGCCGCACGGTCAATCCGTGTTTTGTTACCCGCCGCGCGTGCGGAAAATCCTCGCGCGTCTCCCGTCGATCCCGTTAAAACGGGATGTAAATTTCAACGTTCGCGCAACACGCGGCGATCGATTTTTCCTGCGTCTCCGCGAGACGTTGCGGTTTGTACAAAGAGAAGAGAGAGAGCGAAAAATTAGCTGTGCTGTAGAAACAAAGAAAAAAACATTCTTATGTTTGATGGAGAATAAAACGTGTATCGAACGAAATCCAACTTCACAACATTATTTATTCTTTCATTTTTCGCAATTTTTTTCATTTTTCATCGCGTAACATTTAATCCTAAATCGGGACAGAAGGCGTTAAAAATAAGAGTCGTCCGAATTTCCTGCTGTTTTCTCAATGTTTTCTGATGTATCGATAAATACGCCAACGGACATGAAAATCATCATCATCATCATCATCATCACAACGCGCTATTTATATTACAGTATATAATACGAAGGAAAGAAAGAAAAAAAAACTCCTCGACGACGATACCGGCATATCTCGTACGATCAATGACAATAAATAATGAACACTCGATATAACAACGCGCGACCGATATTTTTTTTTTAAGTGTAACTCGTTCGTGACGATGAGCAATTTTTGTCCCATCGAACGAGTCTTAGCCTCGCTTTGTCGGCACTTTTTAAATAAAAAAAAAAAACACTAACGCAAGTTTCAAGCATACAATAATAATTAATAATAATAATAATAATAATAATAATAATAATAAATCGTTTAAAAATTAGCCACTGTTATTAAATCGATAACTCAAAATAATGTTTACGACGTTAAAACTAACGGAATTATAAATTACGCGCTAGCCAAACTTTTAGGGTCGAATTTTTATGTCTCAAGTTCGAATTTAGAATTTACGATCGAAATTGGAATTCAAAATTGAACTTGTGATAAAAAAAATTCGGCCCCTTTAATTCCCACGTTTTTCTCTTCTCAGTTTCAGTCTCATATTCACGAGGCTGCTGCCCGCCCGCCTCGTCACGAAAATAAGTTGAAACGACTCTACGTATCGTCGGTATTAAGCTCGCGTCACTGACTGATTAACAATTATTTATACTGTATATACGAACTGTCGGGCAGCTTTGACACACGAGAAATGCCCCGCGAGATAATCGGCAATCGGCGCCACTCGAAAATCCACGTCGTCAACTTCCGCTCAACAGCGATGACGACACGAAAAAAAAAATATATATAGATATACATATATTTTGTATCATACTCGAAGCGTCGATACGTCGTAAGTTTTTTTTTTCCCGAGAAATTTTACTCGCCTCGTATCTCGCGCGAGATCCATTCACGGATATAGCACCTGGTTTTGTCGCGAAGACAATGTCGAGCGAGATAAGCGCAGCCACTTAATCTTCCCTCGATCCACTTCTCCGCGATCGAGAATTCCTCACCACTGGAATGTGTTGCACTTTTCGCGTCTCAACGACTGGAATATTATTGTGAATCTAATTTTTTTTTCTGCGTAATTATTACTCAATGTTTACGGATTTTTCTGTACTCGTTACAAGAGCAGCCGACGATCGGCTGGATTAAAAAAAAATTATTTTGTTTTATTATTATTCAATTATTTTTCTTGTTAGAATTGATGAAGGGATTTTTCTGTACTCGAAACAAGAGCAGCCGTCGGTCGGCTGGATCATTTATTTTTTTTTGTTGTAATTATTATTCAATTATTCTTCTCGTTGGAATTGATGAATGGATTTTTCTGTATTCGAGACAAGAGCAGCCATCGATAGGCTGAATCTTTTTTTTTTGTAATTATTATTAAATTATTCTTGTCGTTAGAATTGATGAATGAATTTTTCTATACTCGAAATAAGAGCTGCCGTCGAACGACTGGATCATTTTTTTTTTTAACTATTACTCAATTTTTCTGGATTTTTCTATACTCGTAACAAGAGCAGCCGTCGATCGGCTGGATCTTTTTTTTTATTATTTTTTCTGTAATTATTATTCAATTATTCTTCTCGTTAGAATTAATGAATGAATTTTTCTGTACTCACAACTCACTATTTTCCAGGTGAAAAAAAAAAGTTTCTAACTTTTCGCACCCTCAACGTCTAAGCTCGTAGAAAAATATCGTCGCCCTCTCCGCGGGAGGAACGAAAATTCGTCGCCCAAAATACTGTGGATTCATCCGCTTTTCGCGGATGGAGACAACTTCTTTTTTTTTCCGCCCCGCGAGGACGACGATCGGAGCGTCGATCTGCAATCGATAGGAATCTCGATGGCTCTCGGAGAGCCGATTAATAATTTTTTTCCAGGCGACCCGCACTACGTGCTCGACGACGGAGGCGCGACCGACGAATTCTTCGGCTGCGAGGTCGTCGACGACGCGATTGCGGTGCTCACGGCTTCCGTCACCGACTCGGCGATCCTCTCGATGGCGTCGTTTATCGTCGGATGCAACTTGGCGTGGTCATCGTGATCGTGATCGTGATCGTCGTCGTGATGACTCTTCTCGCCGTGACCGTCGCCGGCGCCGTGCGAGTGACCGTGGGAATGCGAGTGCGAGTGCGCAGCTGAAATGACAGAGAACAAACACACAATTAGGTAATTGAAATATGTATCGAGGTCGAATTTGCAGTCTTCAGTTGAAACTCAAGTTTCTAACTTGTTGTTTTTTTAACTTGAATTTTTTATTTTTCGGGCAAATAATATATATTTTTTATGACCTTCAAAATATCTGCATCTGCAGAAATGAACTTTGGCAAAGCGTAGCGCCGTAACTTATGGTCGGAGCGGAAAATGTCTGAGGACTTTTTTCTTCCTTTTTGAAATCCAGGTTCCATCAATCCAAGAAAAAGTAACCTTGATTTTAGTGAAGTGATGAAATTCCGAAAAAAGTGAAAAATCATTTTTCGCATTTTTCTCGTCGAATTTTTTATTTTTCGGGCAAATAACGGTGGTTTTCGAAATCAGCGGGAAATTTCCCATCGGATAGGGTCATCAAACTTTACGAAGTCGGACATTTTTTTTTCGCGAAAAAACGCAAGGGGTACCCCTTCTAAAAATTTGCGATTTTTGAGGGTCTGACTTTAAAATTCTGTAAAAAATTCAGAAATCAAGATATCGCGTTCGACTTTGCGGCATTCTCTTCGTTATAGAGTTTTCTTTCGAACGAAAAAAGAAAATCCAGGTTCCATCAATCCAAGAAAAAGTAACCTCGATTTTAGTGAAGTGACGAAATTTCGAAAAAAATGAAAAACGTTTTTCGCGTTTTTCTCCTCGAATTTTTTATTTTTCCGGCAAACAACGATGCTTTTTGGAATCAGCAGAAAAATTCCCATCGGATAGGCTTTTCAAACTTTGCGAAATCGAAATTTTTTTTTTTCCCCCAAAAAAATACATTTTTTTCTATCTCAGCTTCTTCGAGCTACGTGAGTCACGCGTCAACGAGCATCGAAGACGTCGCAGTCACTCCAACGAACGCGACTTGGGAGCGAAATCTCGGGGGATTTCCCGGCTTTTCATCCGGAACAATCGGCCGGGTGAGCAGCGAGGAACGGAGAGAGGCGAAAAGAGGAGCGGGGAAAAAAAAAGGCAGAGCCAACGACAACAGTCGACAGATATGTGAGAGCGGGAATAGAGATGGGCGCGAGAAAGCCAATGACGAAAGTCGGTCATCGACGGGCGTTGCGCGGTCCGTCGACCCCGCGTCACGAGGCACCAGCGGTCTTTGGCCTTTTAGCCGGAGCTAACGAGTCATAGGGAAAGCACACGCTGAGCCCGTCGCCTCTTACTCTACATACTTTTTGTCTTACTTCATTCAAACCGGTACGTTGGAAAATCCGCTGCAATCGCACGTTGTGTAATGCATCGACGCTCGGGGCGATTTGTTTTGGAGTCTGTAGATCGGATCATTCAAACGATCCCGGGAACAGACGATAAAAAAAAATCGCCTCGGGGTCGAAGCGAGCAGCAAAAACAAGACTGAATCATTTCATTCACAAATTTTCTCCGAGGCTGATTGTGATTATCGTTTTCAACGCCCACAATTAATTATGGATTCAATTTTTTTACTCGCGGTAAAAACGAAAAATAATTACTAGTAGTGGAAGTTATTTACGCCAGATAAAACTCTCAGGGTTTCATTTAAAAAATTATTATCAATGATTGAAAATTAATAGCGTATTTTCAATGCAATTTCTGCTTTTCCAATCGAATGTTTTAATTGCAAATTTAATTTTTTGTCTCGCAGTAAAAATAAAAAAATAATTACTGGTAGTAGAATTTCTGTATACCAGTTAAAACTCTCAGGGTTTTATTTTAAAAAATTGCTATCAATAATTGAAAACGAATAGCGATTGATTTCACTGCAATTTCTACATTTTCAAACGAATTTTTTCCCTCAAGGGATGCCTAAAAATAATCGTTAAGGGCCGCCGTTTGCCCTTCGCTTATTCCGCAAACCGCGTCTCCGATTTCCCTAATTTCCCTAATTCGCCAAACCCGCCGCGGAACCCGCAATAAATTCTGTCGAGTCGCTTGATTTTTTTTTTCCAGACTACGAATTTTTCACCGAAGAAAAAAACCGTGAAAGTCTCGGTAAAAAAAATTCGCAATTACGTGAATTAAAAATTCAATTTAAAATTGTGCGACGTTCTGTCTGCGGAAACTAATTTCCCTAATTCGTCAAACCCGCAATAAATACCGCATTTTCTTTTTCCAGACTACGAATTTTTCATCGAAGAAAAAAACCGTGAAAGTCTCGGTAAAAAAAAATGCGCAATTACGTGAATTAAAATTGCGCGACGTCGTGGAACGTTCTGTGTGCGGAAACTGAGCAAACTGAAACGCAACGCGAAGCCGGCGGGCGATATAGGATGAAGACACTGAGGGGCCACGCGCGCCGAGCGAGATCTCACGGCGCCCGTGACTCTTGACCGAGTGACCGTGACCCCCGCGTGAGTTTAAAGGTAAAGCGCGCAAAGTTGGAGTGCAAACCATCCGGGCCTATTAATCGATCCCCGACTGACAGCCGCCGCGAAACCAGCTGCAAGGGCGTACCGGCCGGATAGGATTGCACCGGCCAGCACGAGAGGGAGAAAGAGAGAGAGAGAGAGAGAGGGAGACGCGGAAGAGACGCGATAAAACGTCGTCCCTTTGTATATGCAGAACGGCAGCCAGGCGTAGCCAAAATTGCTTTTCCACTCGCTGGCAAGTTTAGCGCAACTCGACGCGCTCGTTTCACGCGCTGATTTGAGCCCTCGTGGCCTTTGGCCTTTATAGGTGGCTTTGACGTTTCGTGCTGGCAACGACGCCTCGTTTGGTTCGTTCGATTTTCGCGCAAAAGGGGTATGAAAGAAAAAGGTCGACGTCTCGGGGATAACGAGGCAGTCGGGCGGTGCTCCGAGGAGGTCGGGTTTTAAATTGGGGCGTTTTGGTGTCAATTTATGACGCGATACCAAAGTCTTTAAACTTGGCTAGATTTGCTATCATGATTAATTATAGATGAGTTTATCGATTTTGCTACACTCATTCCGCACATAATTGTGATGAGAGCTTTTTTTTTTGAGTGCACTGAGAAGAATGCCAGAAATAATTCCACGACTTGTTCAATTTTAGAGCGCGGATGAAATAAAAAAGTCGACGTCTCGGGGACAACAAGACGGGTTGCGATGTTTAAAATTGGGTCGATTTGGTATCAATTTTTGACGCGATACCAAAGTCCTTAAATTTGTTTTCTCGGATCGCGCGGTGACAATTATAGATTTGTTATCATGATTAATTATAGACGATTTTAGGAATTTTGCTGCCCTTATTGCGCATATAATTGTGATGCCAGTTTTTTTTAAAAGTGCACTTAGAAAAATTCTGCAAATAATTATAGATTTGTTATCACGATAAATTATAAATCAATTTACACATTTCGCTTTGCTCACAATAATCGCTATCGCGACGCCAAATTTTCAAATCACACTGAGTAAAAAGGCGCTAAATAATTAATTCCAGACTTAATTTCCTCACTCGCTACAAAAATTCACTAAAAATAATTCCCCAATTTCCCGATTTTCTCAACAGCGGCAGATCGACTTACTGGCCATCTGCAGCCCCAGCATCAGCATAAATCCCACGACGATCGCGGCCAACTGCAGCAAACCGCTCTTGTCGTTCGTCTTCTCGCGTGCGAGAATCTCAAAGAAGACAACATAGAGCAGCGTTCCGGTCGCCATGCCCTGCAAAATCGTCGGGGTCGGCCCGAGATTCCCGCCGTCGTTGTTAAAATGCCCGAGAGCCAAACCGATCCCGATTCCCAGCGGCGTCACCATGGAAAAAACCGAGAGGTACCCAAAAATCGTTCTGCTGGAGGCTCCAGCGACGTAAAGTTCCATCCCCACGCAAAAAGCTATGACGAGTTTGTGAGTCGCGATCGCCGCGGCCAAATAAACCACCGAGCTTATCGACGGCTCCAAACCCACAGCGAGACCCTCGAAAATCGCGTGAAAAGACAGAGCGACGACGGTCAAAAGTCCACGAACCGAAGTGTCGGCTCCTTTGGTCGCTTCGTTCGCGGGTTTCGCCGCGAATTTTTTCGAAATTTCGTCCTGAAAGCCTCGATTCGTCTGCTGATGATGATCGTTGGATTCGACCGACGAATCGGCTGAATTGGCCGAACGAACGAAGCAACCCTGAACGTCTTTTGGGGTTTCGACGTGACGAGAGGTCGGATTTTCCTCCTCGGTTTTCACGACCTTTTCGTCGGTCTCTTCGTCGCCGTATTTGAATCTTCCGACCTGCCAGTACGACGAAGTTTTTTCGTTGCTGCTGCTTGTCGGTGTTGTCACTGTTGAAATTGTTGTTGTGGATACCGAGGTTGACGATTGCTTGTTGCAACGTCTGACCGAGACGGTTCTGTAGAGGAGATCCTCGCTCGCTTCTGGCTTGCTCGTCAGCGTCGCGTCGACGATTTCCTCGACGAGGTAGACGAGGAAAAAGCCGATGCAGAAGAGGAGCTCCGCCATGCTGAGGGTTCCCAGGGTCATCAGTTGGCCGTTGGATTGGTGGCGTTCCACGCTCTGGCGAACCTCCGGCGCGAGGTGCAGGAAGGTCGTGAAGAGAAGAACGCCGCCGCCGAAGCAGAGGAGCAGAGACGTCAGGAGACCCTGTTTTGGAGAGTTGGTAATTTTTTTTTTTTTTAGGGCTATTTTGAGTTTGATTTTTGGGTTTTTTTTTTAGGGAGGATCGCGCGAGAATTTCTTTGAGTAACGGAGAGGCTATCGGTTTTTGTGGTAAAAAGATATCAATCAGTTATTGTATAAAAAAATTATTGGGCAATTTTTGTATTAAAAACAATCAGTCAATTTTTTTGTTAAAATATTTATCAGTCAGTTTTTGTAGTAAAAAACTATTAGTCAGTTTTTGTATTAAAAAACTATCAGTCAATTTTTGTATAAAAATATATCAATCAGTTTTTGTATAAAAAACTATTAGCCAGTTTTTGTATAAAAAAAACTATCAGTCAGTTTTTGTATTAAAAATATTTAACGATTGAACCTGGTAGTCCTGATAATTGTTGAGGCATTGCTGTGGATTCTTAGAGATTGTTTATTGTGAAATGAGTAATTAAAATAGGATATGGAATTATTTCTCCTGTTTACTCGTCATTGCGACCGTGAAATGGATAATTAAAGTAAAATAAACCGGCTGTTTTATAGTCACAGCAGCGATAAAATGTTCGCTTTATTGACCGTGAAAAATTCTCGCGGATCCCACCCGTGAGGACTCGATCTACGGAGGGGATTCGTACTTGACTCGACGAGTCGATGCTGGACGACGTCTTCGTCGAGGAGGCGGCGCTCGAGTTGCCGCTCGATATGGCGCGACACTTGTCGCGATTTCTAAATCTACAACGTCCGACCATTAGCGGCAACACGCCGAGCACCAGCGAGCCCACACCGAGCACGAGCATCGCGCCGATTTTCGCGAGCACGAGCGTCGTGCTCGTCGGCGCCGATTGCGACGAATAATCCGCCATATCCTCTTCTTTTTTTTTTTTAACAAAAAAAATCCAAGTCGACACTAAAATTTCATATATTTTGCTCTCGCAATTCTTTCTTCTCTTCGAAAAATTGGCAACAAAAAATAATTATTATTCTTGCCCAATTTTTTTTTATCCAAGTCGTCACTAAGACTCCATATATTTTGCTCTTGCAATTCTCTCTTCTCTTCGAAAATTTGGCAGCAGAAAATGATTTTTATTCTTGCTCAATGTTTTTTTTTCTTTTTTCTTTTTTTTCAAGTAAATTCTTTTGCCTTTAAATAAATTTCTCGGGCCTCAAATAAAAATCCCTGAATATTTTTTATTCCATCCGTGCCACACAAATTATTAATTTTTTTCTCTTCTTGTTTCAGTTTCCTTTTTTCTTCGTCGTCTCACAAACGTCGCACATCGACTGGTGTTACCGAACCGAGCGATTGTTTTCCTTGACTATCGCCTCGACTTTGAGACTGAAGCGGCGGGAAACTTCGGTTCAGCGGGTCATCGTTCGCCAGTTTCTCGACCGCAGTCAACGCACAAATCAGTGACGGGATGAGAGAAAGAGCAGCAAAAATTCGTGTCTTATCGATGCAAACAGCCGGCGGCTGCAGCGGCTCAACGAAATCGGATTGTTGACCCGACGACCTCCGGCTCCTCTCGTGTCAGCCGAAACGCTTTCTCGACGATTGTTTTATCTCCTCGCTGTATTATCATCGCTCGGCGCGGTCCGCCGAGGCGATCGGCGATTCGAGTCTGTCACAGCGGTGAACGCGCGACGTCCCCTCGTGTGTCTTACGCTCCAGCATCGGCCGTGTATCCCTCCCACTTCCGGAGTCCAATTAAAACTCACAACGGCGTCGTCGATGCGCGCCACGAACACCAGCGTCAGTTTGGCTCTGTTTCTTTTTTTTTTGTTGCTTTTTTCGCGCTTTTTCGCTACGACGTTTGCCAAATTTTTTAATTCAATTTCACTTGATTTTTTGTGGCTTCTATTTGTTGATTATTGGTTTATTTTTTCCGCGAGTTTCACACGAAAAATCGTCGACAAAACTGGCGGAATTCATTTATGTTTTTAAAATTACATTTATTAATTTTTTTTTAATTGATGTTTAATTAAAATCCGGTGTAAAAATAAGAAATTGAGTTACGAAAATTAGCAAAAGGTTTTCAAGCAAAATTTTCGAAATCAATTTCACTTGGCTTCTTGTGGTTTCTATTCGATAATTCTTGATTTACAATTGGCGCGAATTTCACGAGCCAAACGTCAACAAAACTCGCTGAATTAATTTCAGTGTGAACACAGAAGCGTCGAACTTTTTAATAATTTAATATTTAACGAAAATCCCTTCTTTACAAAAATAAGGAAAATTGAGTTACAAAAATGAGGAAAAAAGTTGCGAATTTTTAAAACACCGTCGAGAGTCTCGCGAGTTTTTCCGCCACGACGACGCGCACTTGGCGACGAGTTTCGTGCGTTAAAATTACGGCCGAACCGTACGAGTGGGGACGATAAAAATAAAAAAAGGCAACGAAATCGCGATTAGTTTTAACGCAGAAGGAGGCTTCGACGTGGCCACGGAGGCAGCAGCCACTGACACGCGACGACGACGACCGCGACACGCACACTCAGCCTCGTAATCTGAATACCGTTGCGGCGAACGTCGCTCTCGGCCTCTCGGACATTTCTTCGCGTACCTTCGGCTCCTTCTTCGGTTCTTTCCTTTTTTTTTTTTTTTTCGAGATCCCCGAAATTTTTTTCGCCGCTCCACGTGGGGTTAAACAGTTAATTTCCGTCGGCGCGCGTAGCTTCGGCCTCGTCGCCCTGGCTTCTTTTTTATTCAACCGACTCGCTTTAATTCAAGCGCCGATATACATAACGGCGAGCGCGCGTGATCGATTGAACGTGCAATTTTTGCACAACTCGCGCGTCTCTCTCGCTTCCTCAGGCTTATCCACGATTTTACGCCACTTTTCCTTATATTCGCCGTCGTGAATTTGCGTCAACTTGGACGGAAATTGACGAAATTTCAAATTTCAAAGCGACAAAATTCAAATGTTTGTTTTTGGAGTTTCATTTTTATTTGTTTTTTTTTCGTGAATATTTTTTACTTTTTCACTTCACGATTTCGCTCCTCTTCTCTATTTTTTTACGCCATCAGCACTAAAAAAAAATCGTCTTCTTTAGCAATGCAGATAAAAATGAAACATTTGTTTTTGCAGTTTCATTTTTAATTGTCCCTTTTTTCGTGAATATTTTCTTTTTCTTCTTCACTTTACGATTTCGCTTTTCTTCTTATTTTTTTACGCCATCAGCACTAAAAAATCATGTTTATTAGCAACGCAGATAAAAATTAAATATCTGTTTTTGTTGTTTCATGTCATTTTTTTCACATTTAGTTGTTTTTCTTTTCGTGATTTTTTTTTCGTTCACTTCACGATTTCACTTCAGAGTGCGGAGTGCATTCCGTGTGTTATTGCACGGGGGGAACGCGAGGGAGACGAGCGCGGAGCACCAGCGGCGCAGCAGGCGGAGGCTAAGTACCGGCGGTACGACGTCCTCGCGGCGATGCAGCGAACCGGACACTCCTGGAACGGGGGCCTCGTCGAAGGCTATCCCCTCGCTCGTCTTACCTCGTGTCCCTCCACCACTTCCTTCCCTCCCTGACGGTCCTCCTCGCCGCTCTGCCGCTCTGCCGCCGCTACAAACTACAATGCTGCACAGCTGTGTAAGCTCGGTACATCTACGTGCGTATCGGGAGACGCGGTGGCGTTTCGGAGCGGAGGAATAAAAAGAAATAGACTGCGTGAAAAGAAGACATTTTTTTTTAAAGGTGTACCGAAACTTTTTTTATTCTCGCGAGTAGTTTTTGTGGTGTATGGATTTTTTTTTTGTAATAGAAAATTAACGCGGGTTTCGATGCAGTGGAATAAAAAAAATAGACTGCATGAGAAGGAGCAATTTTTTTTAAAGGTGTACCGAATCTTTTTTTATTTTTGCGAATGGTTTTATGGTTTATGGAATTTTTGTTTTGTAATAGAAAATTATTGCGGGTCTCGGTGCAGAGGAATAAAAAAAATAGTGTGTGTTAAAAAGTAATTTTTTTTTTAAAGGGGACCGATTTTTATTTTCGAGAATAATTTTATGGTGTACGAATTTTTTTTGTAATAGAAAATTGTTGCGTTTTAATTTTTGAAAAAATTTGTAATATTTTCTAAAAAAAAAAAAAATGAGCAACGGTGATAAGATCGGTTCCCACGATGCAGGATTATGTAACGTGCGTTCGGCTGACGACGTTTATTCAATTTTTCATGGATGCGTCACGAGCCACGACTCGGAGCGCCGCGTACACCCACGATTTACCGATTCGCCGGTGTCGAGCCGCGCGGCGCACACGTTTTTTCTTCTTTGCCCCCCGCGCCGGCGATGCCGATTGTTGACGTTTAGCGAGACCGGCTCGTGACGCGACGACGATCGACCACGCTCTCGCGGACAGTCGCGCGTGACCGCGAGAGCGCGGCGGTCGATCGTCGATGCGTTTATAGAAACTTCAATAGAAGCTTCAAATTGGTAGAAATTTCAATTTTTATAGAAACTTCAATTTTTATAGAAACTTCCATTTTTATAGACACTTCAATTTTATAGAAATTTCAATTATTATACAAATTTGAATTTTTATAATAATTTCAATTTTTATAATAATTTCAATTTTCATAAAAATTTGAATTTTTATAATAATTTCAATTTTTATAATAATTTCAATTTTTATAGAAACTTTAATTTGATAGGAACTTCAATTTTTAAAGAAACTTTAATTTTTATAGAAACTTCAATTTTATAGAACCTTCAATTTTTATAGAAGCTTCAATTTTGTAGAAATTTCAGATTTATAGAAATTTCAATTCTATGAAAACTATTTTTGTACAGATTTGTACATAATAGAAACTTCGTTTTTCGAGATTCAATTTCACAGAATCATCTGTTCTGCACAAACTTCTCAGTGCACGACCGACATGTCGCAAAATTCTATTGATCGACCCGTTCCCCGCGCGCGTTTATCGCGCCCGGCAGTTTCCACGACACAAGTCGCATCGCATTGTCGGGACGCCCGAAGGCTGCTGCGGAGCCGGCCCGGTGAGAGGCAGGAAGAAATCTCGCGCTATGATGTCATTATATATTCGCTTGCAAGGTCGGAATCTTCTCGATTGACCGTCCCGAGTGACGTGTCTTCCTCGGAGAGACCTCAGAAATAGCATCAAAACAATCTCAACGTGACGCAAAAAAATACTTATATTCACCAAGAATTTTAAACGTGTCTCATTAAAGGAAAAAAAATCCTGTGGTTTCCAAGTTTCGAATCTTTTTCGGATACTTTCGTGGAGACAAAATAAAAAATATTGTCGCACGCGATTCGACTCTGAAAAAAAAATCTCTAAAAATCTCTGTCCCCATATTTTGCGCATTAACGATAAATTTAGCCTTTATTACATTTTATTTAATTAATTAATTTAGAATTTATTCGATTAATTAATTTAGAAATCATTCATTTAATTAATTTAGCATTTATTTAATTAATTATTTTAGATTGTTCATTAATTAATTTAGGATTAAAAAATAATTCATTTAGGATTTATGTCATTAATTAATTCAGAATTTATTTAAATATAAGCGGTAACATTTTTAGCGGCTAAATTTATGATATTTATAAATTTATTATATTGTCTCGCATTTGTGTCGCGCGTGCGGAGAAACACAGGGGGTTAACGGTGGAACGAGAGCTTCGCGAGTCTATTGTGACATTCACGGCACGGCTATTTCGCTGTGTGCAGCGATAACTCGCAAACAGAGCGACACGTGTGCCGTCGTCGCGCTCAATGGGCTATTCAATGTCTCCGATGCGCCTTGGAACGCGGATGCCTGGCAAACTATCGGCGTTTGTTAATTACCGGTTCGCCGAGTTTCAACCGAGCTGAGAATTTTCGCTCAACGGCGAAGACGCGATGAAATATATGCGCAGTTCGAACGACTGTGAATGTCGAAGATTTACTCACTCGCTATCTGGAGACCCAGCATGACGGCGAAACCGACGAGGATCGAGAGATACTGATGAAGACCGTCACGGTGGTGCTGCAGGATCTCGAAGAAAACGACGTAGAGAAGCGTCCCCGTGGCTATTCCCTGAAAAAAGGAAATACGGGTGAGTATACAATTTCTATTTATTTTTTACAAATTTCAATTCGACTAAAAAATTGCCATCTGTGTTCTGGAGTATCATTGTAAAAATACAATTAATACTAAATAAAAATAATAATAATAAAAAATAACAAAAAATGATAAGATTTTTATTTAAATAATAAATTATATAATAATAATAATAATAATAATAATAATTGTAAAAAGAAAAGCGAAAAATATGATAAATGATTGTGAAAAGAGACGCGAAAAAAATGGTTAATAATTGTAAAAAGAAAAGCAAACAAAAATGATTAATAATTGTAAATATAAAAGCGAAAAAGGTGATTAAAAAGGAAGGTGAAAATAATGATTTATAATTGTAAAAAGAAAAGCGGAAAAAAATTAAATAATTGTAAAAAGAAAAGCGGAAAAAAATAAGTAATTGTAAAAAGAAAAGCGGACAAAAATTAAATAATTGTAAAAAGAAAAGCGGAAAAAAATTAAATAATTGTAAAAAGAAAAGCGGACAAAAATTAAATAATTGTAAAAAGAGAAGCGAAAAAAATTATGTATTACCTGTAGAATAACGGCGAGTGGGCCACTTGTGGCGGTGGTGTCGTTGCCGGTCAGAGCCATTCCGATTCCGATTCCCAGTGGCGAGACAACAGCGAATGTGCAGACGTAGACGACCGTCAGAAATCTGTTCGTCCTCGAGGCGATGAGCTCGATACCGATGCAGAAAGCTATGACGAATTTGTGGGCCGCGACGGCTGCAAACATGTACCTAAAAAAAAAGAAAATGTTTAATTTGAGACAGGTGGAAAAAAGGGAGGATTTGGATATTATTAATTTTTATTATCCATTTATTAATTTACCAGACGTAGCTGGTGGAGCTCTCGAGGCCAATCGCCAGCCCCTCGAAGCACTCGTGAACGGACAGTCCAAGCACTATCAGGAGTCCTCGGAGCGAGCTTATCACCGAATCCTCGTGGTCATCCATCATCGCGGTCGGCAGATGACTGTGGCCCTGACCGTATCTGCGTATTAAATATCAACAGGAATTTATAGCCCACTCGGATCAATGAGTGATCGATTTTTCCTTCGTGGGGAAAAACACCAACGTTTTGACGTTTACCACGACGAAAAATAATTTCAAAAAATAGTAAATAAAAGTAAATAAATAAACAGTAAGTCATAGTAAATAAATAAATACTAAATAATAGTAAATAAAGTAAATAATTATAAGTAGATAGTAAATAATTTTCAAAAAAAGTCAAAAATAGATTAAAAAAACACAATTAAAAATAAAAATAGAGTAAACTAAAGTAAAGTAAAAAAAAATAGATAAACAAAAAAACACAATCTATAAAAATGAATAAATGAAAAAAGAAGTTCAAACATAGATTTGAAAAATATTGCCGGCATATTTGAATTGCAACTCACTATATCGTGCATTCTTTTTTTTTTTTTCAGTGCACTGATTCACGGTTGGAAAAGGGAAAAAGCACGAGCGAGGGAGACAAAACGTATTTTGGGTGAAAAAAGTCGCGAGTCGCTCGAGTGCATCGCGCGGTCGAACGGTCACGCAGTATTTCCAACTATGGAGTAGGTCATGGATAAGCGATTATCTTCTTACGAATGAGAGTGACCGTGGGACCCGTGGAGAGTTGAATGTCCATTCTCCACCAGCTCGTTCGTGCTCCGATTTACGTCCTTGATCACGTTTTTTTCGGCCTGCGCCTGACGATATCGCAGCCGCGTGTGGACGCATTCCTCAACAAGGTACATCAGGAAGAAACTGCCAGGTAATTAAAAAAAAAAAAAAACAGAATTCGGTAAACAATTTTTTTTTTGGGTCGATAAAAATTGCGCAATCGGTGGGCCGCTTTGTGTATTGATATAATTACCCGAAACACACGAAAGCTTCCGGCAACGAGAACGGCAGCTCCGGCAGTTTGTCCTGCTCGATCAGCGCCTGAACGTTCTCGTTCACTTCCGGCAACATGTGGAGAAACGTCGTGCAGAACAAAACTCCGCCGCCGAAGCCCAGCAGCAGGCCGACGATTTTTAAAGACCTGAAATATTTTTTTGTGTTACTCCGTTTGACGAATTTTTAATTCTACACTTTTTTTCATTTTTAATTCAATTAACGATTTATAAATTTAGCAATGTTTTTTTCTCATTTTTAATTCAATTAACGATTCATAAATCTAGCAATTTTTTTCTCATTTTTACTTCAATTAACGATTCATAAATGTAGCATTTTTTCTCATTTTTAATTAAATCAACGATTTATAAATTCAGCACTTTTTTTTCTTATTTTTAATTCAAATAAAAAAAAATTTCTTCTCATTTTAAATTCAAATAACAATTTTTTTCTTCTCATTTTTAATTCAAATAACAATTTTTTTCTCCTCATTTTTAATTCAAATAACAATTTGTATATTACGAATTTCGTTGGTCGAATTGTACGAATCAATTCGTGAAGCATACAAGAAATATTACTCATTGAACATTTTACAAAATTATTTGAACTCCACAAATTTTTCCTGCTGACTCCTAATATATTTTCAATTATTTGCAAGCGAATTACCTGGGATTGGCCATTTTTTCGGAGGTCGACCACTTGCAGCACTTGGCGAGTCCGAGTGGCAAAAGTCCCATGCAGATGCTGACGGCGCAAAGGACGACCATGGTGACGCCCTTGGCGACGAGGATCGACGAGGGATCGGCATCCTCGGGCCCTTCGGCGAGCCTCTCCGTGAGAATCTCCGTCACACTCTCGATGTGCTCTCGTTCCATCGTTGATTATTAATTGACTTATCGTCCGCGCGTATCTTCGCCTGAAACGTGAAAGCATCAGATCAGTCGTAGATTAGATGATTACGCGATAATACTGAGCAATTGCAGCGCGAGCGGCGCGCTGGGCCCGCGGAACTAGCTGACGATCCGTCGCCGAGCCAGACACGGGTTTGCCCGTAGGGCGAATTACCGCGTTAAACTTTACTGCAGATTGGCGCGATTTAACGCGCGCACCATAAACGCGTAAATTCGCGTGCCGACGTCGCGAGCGACGTCGGCCCGAAGACACAATGAGTCACACTCGGGAATTACACGCCGCATCGGCAACAGGTGTGATCGATTTATTTTATTTTTTTTACTTTTTTTGTACGCTGATTTCCAATCGCCGTGATTTATAAATAGGCAGCGATCGGAGCGCTGATGTCATTATTACGTGATGACCGAGATATTTAGGCGATAATTAAATTCCTCGAGGAATTTGATTATAGCAACTTAATAGGTCGTGTTGGGGCTGGGAATTAAATTAATTTTGATAGCGGAATCTTTTTTGGGTGCAGCGAAATTGTTTTGATTTTCGTGCTATTTTTTAATCGTTAAAGAAATGAATTGCTAATAATTTGCTTGTTGGAAAAAAAATGTATCGAAGAGTTAATCAGGAATATATTTTGTAATATTAATGGAAATTTCGATATTTTTTTGCCAGCGGCAAAATTGTTTCGTTTTTCATGCTATTTTTTAATGATAAATAAAAATTAATTGCCAATAATATACTTGTTGAAAAAAAGATGTATTGGAAGAATTGATCAGGAAAATGTTTTGGAATATTCGTGGAAATATAGTAATGAGAATTTGTAATGGGAACAAAAGTTTAGCAGCCTCCAGTGACCCCCGCGATTTATCTGGAGGAAAGTGCGTGAATTATCTCGACTTAGCGGGACAAGCGTTCCGCTTTGTGTATAGGCGAGATTGCGCTGGGGTCTCTCTCGGGCCGGCAAAACTGCCGACGCGTCGTCGAGACCCACCGCCCTCGTCTACATCGGCCGCTGGAATAGACGTTCGAGCGTGGGTCGCGGACTCTAAGTGAATTCGTCCGGTTATCGTAAAAACTATGTTAAACAATCCAATTATTTCTAACCGCGCCGCCCTCCGGCCTCCAACTATATTATATTTAAATACATAAAATCGTGCGTCGTGCAGTCAAATTCACGCTAGATTTAACGAGGCGAAAGTGAAAGTGCAGCCTGTGAAGTCGATAAACACGCAAACAGTTAGAACTTCACAGTCGTTTGACTTAATATTGATTTCGAGGATGACAGAAGACCAAAAATGTGTAATAAATCTAACGTTAGATTTATTAAAAATAGTAATAAATCTGACGAAAGTCTGGAGAGTCGCAATTTATTGAGGAATGTAGATTCACGATTGACTCTGTTTGTTTTAGTGCCATTTTTTGAGGTCTTCATTCAAGACCAAAATAGTCCACAAGCTAGAAAAATAGTTCAAACTAGTTTCTGTATTTTTAATTAATTGATTTATTAGACGGTCGATAGAGGATTTTTTTACACTCCAGATGTGAGAAAAATCTATGTAATTATTTGATTCTCTGGGCCATCATCGATTTTTGGTCGACGTTCCGACGCTTTATTGGCGCAAGTGACACGGTTGACATTAGTCACATTGATCCAAGTGCTTATCGATAAAAATTCCGAAAGTCAAAACAGCCCATTCGTCTCGTCTCGTTTCAACTTCACGAACCGAATTCAAACCGCCGCTCGGTCGAAGATTGTGAAGCGGCTGATCGTCTTCTTTATCAATGTTGCCGTCGAATCAACATGACCCAAAAACACGAAGATCACATTCAATATCGATCCGTGCGATGTAATTCAAAATTTCCTCGTGTGATATAATATCGAATATCGATCAATTCTTTTGCGTCACTCGAAATCACGATCGACGAATCTATTTTCAATCAGGCTAAAAAAATATTTACACTCAGCAACGAAGAATTTATTTCTGTGCTCAAAATCCACAAATTTCAACACAAATGTAAATTCGACTCAGGCCAAACACCAACCGTCCTTGACTAGAAATCTCAACGATAAGAAACTAGCCAAACAGTTCTCGAAAAAATTATTCACTGAAAAAAATCCCAAGTCACAAAAAAATTTCACTCATCAGACTCAGCAAAAAAAAAAAGACGCTCCACCGGTTCGCCAAATTGCGCTCTCGCCTCAACCCCACAGAATCTCAGCGCAGACGCGACAAATTCAAGGTCGCGATTTCGCACACCACAAATCGATCACCAAAAAATCTGTCAGGCATTTCCGACTTCCACTTTTTCGCCACAATAATTTTCATTCACCAAAACCAAAAGTCTTGCTCCAAAAAATAAAAAAATAAAAACTATTAGACATAAAAAAAAACCCAAGTCACAAATAAATTTCACTCATCAAGCGCGACAAATTCAAGGTCTCAATTTCACACACCACAAAAAACCACAAAACGATCCCCAAAAAAATCAATTAAGCATTTCCGATTTTCACTTTTCCGCCACAATTTTCACCAGAATTCTCGTTCACCAAAAACCGAAAATCGCGCTCCAAAAAAAAAAAAAAAAAAAAATAGTATCTCACTTTTATAGTTTCTACGTACGATTTAGTTATGTATCGGAATGCGCGTGGCCTGCGCGCCGTCTGATCGGTATAAGCGACGCGTCCGAACGACGCGCTTCTTTCGATATACCTGGTGCGCTACCTGCGCAGTGTCGAGCTCTCTTTCCGAACTCGCGAGAGAGAGATTTCGTAACCGCGAGACGAGGCTCCTGCGATCGCATCTTTCGCCGAAGCGAGGCGAAGCCACTGTCGATGGTGGAGGTGGAGCCGCGACTCGTGGAGAGGGAAGACAGCTCAACCGGCCGAGTAGTAGTTGTGTTTTACAACTTCCAGGCGCGGAACGCGATCGTCATAGACCAATCGCCAACGCGCGGGAATCTCGCCGGGTTTGCCGACGTTCACCTCACCTCGGGTGAAGTTCGTATTTTAACGCACACTTTTGTCGTCATAAGAATCTCTCCACTCTATTCTACTCTAATCGAACTGACGACGCTGATAAGAATTAGTCGTCGGCGATCTCGACGATTTCCGCGGGTGGCGGCGAAGCGAAATACTTGACCCCCGAAAAACGAGGGATTTTAATAATCGATGCTGAGGATTGTAGATTTTTTTAGTGTTTTTTTAAAGGATTTTTTTTTCGAGTTTTTTTTAAAGGATTTTTTTTTTTAGTGACTGATGGAGAGGGATTTTTGTTATTGATGATTTAATGAAAAATTATTGAGACTGACTATAAAGAAAAAAAAAATACAAAACTGAACTCCAAAATTGATTTTAATAATCTATGCTGAGTATTATAGAATTTTTTTTAACTGTTTTTTTAAAGGTTTTTTTTTTTGACTGATGGGAAAGGATTTTAATCATTAATGATTTAATGAAAAATGATTAAGACCGACTAAGAAGAAGACAAAAAAAATGGACTCCAAATGTATATCAGGGATCTCAACGAATATTTTTTTTAACCACTTTACGAAAGTGAAAAAAATTAATGTTTCTTAAAAATTAATTAATACTTCTCAATGCTTCTTAAAAATGAATTAATACTTCTCAATGCTCCTTAAAAAATTCTTAATGCTCCTTAAAATATTCTTAACACTCCTCAAAAAATTCTTAATACTCCTCAAAAAATTCTTAATGCTCCTTAAAAAATTCTTAATGCACCTTAAAAATTAAAGTTTGGGCAAAAAAATTATATTTTCTGTGATAAAAAATTCAGGGGGTGTTTCCAGCTTTTTTTTCGTTCTTCAGCCTGGACAAGAGAATCCCTCGGGTTTCGTCTCGTCTCGAGATTGTCGAGGTTGTCGCGCGATCCTTTGATCCGAATGCGGAGCCGCCGCGTCGATCGCGTAAAGCTCGCGTGGTGGTCAAGGCGTTAGGGTACAGTGAAAGTGAGTTTTGCGTCGCGCGGCAGAAAACGAGCGCGCCCGTCACAGCCCGCGGCCGCCGCCGCGCTTGCGTTATTCAAGGCAAACCTCAAATGGGTATATCCTGTCCTACGGCCGGCACCGCGCGCGACTATCGGTTTCTTCTCCCGGCGCGTTCGAACCTCTCCCATTGTTCAAGGCATTCCGAAAGGAATTACGCGATCCTTTCGAAAGGATCTGCTCCGCTAGGTTCGCCGCGAGATCCGCCGCGCGATAACACCGTTTGTGCTTTTCCCGGGGCGCGCAAAAACCTCCCGCTCAGACATTCGAATCCTGCTCATTTCTTTTCGAGCAAAAACTTCGGCCTTGTTTCCAGTGACTTTGCTTAATGTCGGAACACTCGTTGCGGCACTGATTTTATTTATTTCGTGTGTCGATTTAGTTATTCTATTTATTCTATTAATTTTATTAAGTGTATTCATTTTATTCATGTTATTAATTTATTAATTTTATATATTCTATTAATTTTATTCATGTTATTAATTTATTAATTTTATTTGTTCTATTAATTTTATTAAGTGTATTCATTTTATTCATGTTATTAATTTATTAATTTTATTTATTCTATTAATTTTATTAAGTGTATTTATTTTATTCATGTTATTAATTTTATTAATTTTATTAATTTTGTGTATTTTATTAATTTTATTAATTTTATTTATTTTATTTTTGTTTGTTTTATTTATTTTTATTTATTTTGTTTATTTGCGAATAATCTTTCGAGATGAAAATCTCGACCGTCTGGCAAACCGGATATTAATTGTGCAAGAGTCCACGAGTGGCGAATATTCAAGTGCAATATGGACCGATTATAGAATTCGCGATCGTATCGCGTTCGTATCGCCCATTGGAATCTGTAACGGTCGACCCGAACGCAAGTCGCAAACAAGTCTGGTAAACAACCGGCGGTAATTCACGAATTAAATTGAAAGTTGTCACGTACCGCATTTCTCCCTGAGTGCAACGAGCATTCTTGATAACGTAGCAAATGACAAGATTAATTTTTTTGTTTTTTTAAATATTTTTTTCTAGTCGTTAAATGTTATCAATTTATTTTTAATTTACGAATTAAATTGAAAGTTGTCACGTACCAAATTCCTCCCTGAGTGCAACAAGAATTCTTGATAACATAGCAAATGACAAGATTAATTTTTTTCGTTTTTTAATTTTTTATTTTACTGCTCGTTAAGTGTTAGCAATTTATTATTAATAGTCCCTTCATGCTCCATTAATATTTCTCATTATCCTTTCAACTATACAGGTTGCATTTCTGTTCACAGGTGTCGAACGTGACTGCTCGGAGCGTAGGAAGGAAATTTCTGCACTACGCGTCAAACGCTAAACGATAAAGACTAACAGCGCGAAAAACGCTCGCAGTTTTTGTACTCGCAACCGCACGGAAAATTCGCGACAATCTTTTGACGCCCAATCGACGACGGGAAATGGAGGTTTTTTTTTCTCAGACGAGAATTTAGTGCGAGTTTAACGACTCGTTTTATCCACTGCAGGTATTATTACAGATAAAACATTGTTACGACTCGCGTTGGTTCGTCGGACGGACGTTAAATAGTTTCACTTTTCCGCGAGGAATTATTTTTTTTATCATTACTCAAACAGTCGTTGTGAATTTTTTTTTCCCCGAGGTGGAAAGTAATGAGTTATTGAAAAACGAACTTTCGACCGAAGCTCCGCTGGAATTTAATGGAATTCGTCTTGCGGAATTTGCTGACAAAAATGTCGATGAATTCCGCAAATTCTTTCACTTTAAAAAAATGGCTTTTATTGTCGCTCTTGCCACACTTGCCGAAGAAATATTCCTCTTGCGACAAAAGAGGAATTCCGCGATTCCGTTTGTAGCAAAAGGACGTTTCGTTCTGGCGCAAGCGGAAATGTCCTTTCGCTGTAATCGAGGCGCAGCGAATTATTTTTTTCTTGCCTCTTTTAAGAAAAAAAAATCATTTAAATTGTGAACTGAAATTCTGAATTATTTATGGCTATATTTTTTTGGCCATTTTTGCCTTTCCTGACGAAAAGAATTATTTTTTTCTTCCTTACTGAAAATAAAATCATTTAAATTATGAACTGAAATTCTGAATTTTTTTCGTACATGGCTACATTTTTTTTGCCATTTTTGCCTTTCCTGAAGAAGAGAATAATTTTTTCTTGCTTACTAAAAAAAATCAGAAAAATTATGAACTGAAATTCTGAATCAGTTTCGTCTGTGGCAACACAGCTAATTTTTTTCGGCCACGACTTCTGCCTTTCCTGGCCTTGGCTGCCCACACGAATGGAAACCATGACCTTCCCTTTTCCCAGTTCCGTGTTCAATAGCCCCCCGTAAAAAACCAGAGTATATCTTACACAGTTTAATCACTCGAGAACGAGTTTTCGACGAGTCGCAATTAATTTTTTATTTGAACATTTCCAATAATATATTTTTTTCTCAGCAACGAGAAATATTTGACGAATTATTTAGACTCGACGGTGTCGCTCGCTTGTAATTAACGTATTTCACAGTCCTATGCGACAGACATTCCACTGATAAGTCACGCGATGTGGGCACAAGTGGCTCAACCAGCTTTGACATATTTGACAAACTATGGCGTCGATTTCTGCATAATTAGGTGGAAAAATGTCGCTTGCGACGTTTTCGGGAGTCAAATATTCACGTTCGATAAACGAAAAAAAAAAAAAAAATGTCTAGCTCGAGTCTAGATTTTTCGACTATTTTACAGACGGATCTAATAAATTTAGATTTATTTTCAACACTCAATGAAAGCGTTTAAAAAAATCGTTTCACGTGATTCATGGCTTAAAAAATATGAATAATGTTTGGCGATTTAATTTTCTTTTTTTCTTTTTTTCAGAAAACAATTTTTTTTTACAGTCAATGAAGTCATTAAAAAATATTAAATGATTCAGGATTCGAGGAATTAAAAATCCGACCGATGCGAATAAAATTTGCGTAATTCATGAAAGCGCAGCGATCGAAGCCAACGCGGAAAAAGCTCGGCCGGGTCGGTGCAATCTGTTGATTTAACATTTGTCCGACTGCGCAAGGGCCGCTTTATGCGCCGCGGGCGGGCGGCCGTGGGCGTGTCGGGGAATCACTTGAGCCGCGACTCGGAATAATAATAAGATTCCTCCCCGAGTCCTCGTTTTCGTCGCAGCCGGTCGTACCTGATGTTTGCGATGCGAAATTTCCGCATCCGCATGACGAATGTCGTGGCGCAATAAAATTGTCTTTTTTTTCCCCCCGTCGTCGGTTATTATCGGGATGCGACAATGAGAATCAATCGGAGAAATTTTGCGCCAATTTTTTGCCGCGATTATAAAATAAATTTAATTGGAATTTTATAAAAATTGTCCCCACGATTTTTTATTTTTTGTCGCGAATATAAAATATATTTTATTGGAAATATTTTTATTTTCCACCTCGAATTTTTATTTTCTGTCGCGAATATATAATATATTTAATTGTACGTATTTTTATTTTTCCCTTCGAATTAAAATTTTTTGTCGCGAATATGTAAAATATATTTAATTCGAAATGTTTTAATTTCTTCCCCTCGCATTTGATTCAATAATATCGAGCAACGAGGATTTGAATTTCGCTTCTCAGCAAACGTAATTGACGTATCGGCCGATTTATCGGGATCAATTGCCAAATCAAAGGTCTCTGACCTGCGGTCGTCGTGGCGAACAAATCGCGCTCGTTCGCCGCGCGACCTTACACAAAATTCCGCTCCAATTGCGCTAATGGAATCTTTGAGGCTGTCGACGTCTCGCGCCAAAACGATTTTAATAAAAAATCGGCGCCTCTGAAGTCCAATTGAATCACTTCAGTATTACCAATTTAACGCTGCGTTATTTGCGCGGGAAGTTCGAAGAGTTCAAAAACTTGGGAATGAAAATTTATAAATTCTGGATCTTTTTGTAATATGAAAACTTTTTCATCCCAAATTCCAGTCAAATTGGAAACTAACAAATTATTTATGGGATCCCAGCATTAAATCGGCTAGTAAAATATTTTATTTTACCATAAAAAAACTATTAAATTCGATACGACTTTGAATTTCAAATCTCTAATTCAGAACACGATTTTTATTCCACATTTAATTCATTAAAAAATCAAATTTTGTTTTTAATCCACAAATAAAAAAAACCAAATAGACGCTCAAATAAAATCTAAAATCTCCCATAAAACCTTCATAAAAAAAAACTCCTCATAATTTAATTACAATCACGAGTAATAAAATCGATGCATCAGTGTCGAAGTTTCCATGTCGTAAATCGAGGAAAAAAAAGCAGGCAAAAAATGCGAAAATCGTTACTCACGAGTAGGAGAAAAGTGCGATGCGTCGAGGAAGCAGCAAAAAAAAAAAAGAACAATTCGCGTGTCGGTTTACGACGGGAGGAGGATAAAAACAATAGACGCGTCGCGAGAGCGGCCGACAGGTCGCGTTCGGTAGGACCTGGTTGTGCAAACGATCCTCGTCAACGACTGGATTCGGAGTCGCGAGAAGAACGCGCCGCGACTTACCTTCCACCGCTTGGGAATTCCCCCGCACGCAACCCGCCCGGGCTGCTGCGGCGAGCGGCCGAGCCGCAGGACCGATTGGCTCCGGTTCACCCTGGCGCGCGGTTCCCCACCTTCCCGGTGGCGAAGACGGCCGCCGCGGAGGAAGCCGACCGCCCGCGGCGAAGCCACCGCGAGTCACCCGCGGCTGACTGCCTGGCCAACAGATAAAACACAGGCGCGAATGGTGCATCAATGCGTTTTGTCGCGTTTGCCCATTTTTTTTTTTTTTTGGTCTCAGAAATTAGTCTGAATTTTTTTGGCAGATTTTGTTGTAACTTCGACTTGGGATTTACTCTTTTTTTTTGTGGATTTTAGAATTTCGACTTTGGATTTTTTTTTAATGAACTCTTGGGCTTTTTTGGCGGATTTTGTTGGAACTCCTTTTTTGGATTTTATGAATTATTTTTTTGTGGGTTTTGTAGAGATTTCGACATTGGATTTAAAAAAAATAAAATCTTGAATGAGGGACGATTTTTTAAATATTAAAAAATTGAATGGGGGATACATTTTTTGGGCCAGAAATATCAAATTTAAAAAAATGTATTTCCCTTAATTTGACTGTCACCAATTAGCCCCGGTAAAAAAATCGGCAGAAAAAATGAC
This sequence comes from Pimpla rufipes, assembly GCA_963932165.1. Taxonomy (NCBI): domain Eukaryota; kingdom Metazoa; phylum Arthropoda; class Insecta; order Hymenoptera; family Ichneumonidae; genus Pimpla; species Pimpla rufipes. The sequence goes on from OZ010637.1 coordinate 22,204,838, forward strand.
GAATAATTCAATAGAATTTCGGTACATTGTAAGTCTGGCAGTGAATTTTTTAGAAATGAATGAGTTTAGGATCTACGCATGAGCGATCAGAACTTATTTATCCTTCTGCCTGGTTGTCAGCAACGACCACCGAAATCCACTATTTTAAATTCCACTCGAACACGCGTCAATTATTTTTATCAGACCAGCAATTTCTACTCCAAAACACAGTAATTATCGCGGGTCTGCAATTCGCACCGTTGGTGCGAGTATAAATAGCTCGTGACGGATCAACAAAAAATTACGGTTCAAATTCGCTAATCGCGTTTATTACCGAGACAAGACGCCACCTGTGTCGCATCGAAGAAAAAAAATTACAGTCCCTTTTGTCATTGATTAAAAACAATTATTTTCAAGGATCTTATAAAATAAAAAAAAAATCCTCAACTGGCTCTTCTGTAATTTTTAAATTATTTTCAAGAGCCGCAAAGTATATAATTAATTAGTTAATTAAATAGATTAATTACAGCGCGTCATTTCTACCGACTGTTGATCCAACTGGGATCGTTTCGATCGAGCGAAAGACGCGATTTATCATCGCCCACACGAATAATCGAGATTGTTTCACCTGTTTCAGGTTTTGCAATACTGTACAGTGATCGTCGGAAACGGTGCGACGATGGACAGAATTACAGATGGTTTATCGCGGCCACGAGGTGGACACGACTCGCCACTTGACTATTGGCTGACGGTCATTGGTCGCCACAGCTCTGAAGTTTGATACACGCGCCACTACTTGAACGGATTATTAATCTCTCGACGGCCCAGCGACGGCGAAAACATCGGGTCTGAAGTGAGCGTTACACGGCAAATAAACCGCCGATACCGATACCGATCTTCGCCGATAAGCGGATTCTCCCGGCCAATTGGGCGCCACCGATCCGTCGTCGCGTCACAAGTCACAAGCCGGCTGTACACTCACTGATAATAATTGTTCCCGATTAGCTTATTATTGTCGCGGAATGTACGCCGAGGGTTTTTGCAGCCACAGCCGGCGAGATTCCCGCTCGAGATACCGAATTCTGCGCACATTTTATTTCACGCGACTGTTCGATCCGATGTACAGTCGCGAATTCTTTTTTTTATGTGGCAGGAATTGTTTGAAATTTTTTTTATGTGGTGGGAATTATTTGAAATTTTTTTTATGTGGTAGGAATTATTTGACGTTTTTTTATGTGGTAGGAATTATTTGACGTTTTTTCATGTGGTAGGAATTATTTGACGTTTTTTTATGTGGTAGGAATTATTTGACGTTTTTTTATGTGGTAGGAATTATTTGAATTCTTTTTTATGTGGTGGGAATTATTTGAAAATTTTTTATGTGGTAGGAATTATTTGAAAAATTGTTTGGAAGGTTATTTAAGGAATTTGGTTGTATTGGAAATTTTGCAGTGATTTTGGAGATTCGGTGGTTTGATGGAAAAAAAAAGATAATTCATCTTCTTGCTAAATTCTTGAACCAGGAATTTTTCTTTTCATTTTTAATTGAACGGTGATTTTTGGATCGCCATTCAGTTTCATAAAAAAAAGATAATTCAATTACGTGCAAAATTCTTAAACGTGCTAGAAATTTTTTTTTTTCATGATTAATTATGTAATAATTTTGGAGTGTCAGTCGGTTTGATGAAAAGAACAAAAACTGCGTTGCTGCAGGATTTATTAATAAAAAAAGTCCTGAATTTCGTTACCACTCGAGCAACTCGATCGGTGTTTCGACTTTGAAAAAAATCAAAGCGTACTTCAGTAATTTGCGTTGTCGAGTTTTAGTATCCCGCATGATTTAGCTCCTAACAGGCTTTGAAAATTATGTATCTGCATGGCGATGACGTCACGTTTACCAACGCAGGTGACAGGATCGTTAATTATTTTTTATTTTTTTATTTTAAGAGCTTCTTCACCGAATTCCTCGGCGTTGGGGATTCCCCGAGGAGCGATGGATATTCCGACGCCCGTTTCGATGTTAAGTCCGGAATGCAGAAGGGGAAACGGAAGAAAATTATTGGCGGGATTTACCTAACTATCTCATTCGTGGCCCCGGCGCGATGCTGCCTGTTCCGAGAAGGCCGCCAATGAGATGGACTAAAAACGGTTCGAGGAAACCACACGTGCTGCCCATGCGTAGTGCGCGCGAAAATTTTTGCATCGTTCCGGCACGTTTGCATTATTTCACTCGAGGACATTTCTCGCGCCGAGGCGAGGTAAGAAATCTGCTGCTCGTCACGTTCGAATATTTTTTTTCCTCTCAACAAATCACCTGTTCGTTTGTCCCATATTTTATTTTTGTGACGTGAGTCATATCTGCACTTTTATGTAACTAAAATTTTTTTTAAACTAATTCAGTGAACTTTTTGCTCTGATCCTAAACGATTTTTCCAATTTTTTATTTATTTTGTACGTCCCAATATTTTATTTTATTTTATACGTCCCAATATTTTATTTTATTTTATACGTCCCAATATTTTATTTTATTTCATACGTCCCAATTTAAAAAAATTGTATACATCCCAATTTATTTTTTATTTTTCTTATGTACCAATTTTTTTTTATTTTGACGTCCCAATATTTTATTTTATACGTCCCAATATTCTTATTTTGTTTCATACGTCTCAACGTATATATTTTTAATTTCTTACTATTTATGGAGATGACCAGGAAGATCCGGTTTGCATGTCAATGCACCACCCGCGACTTTTCCTTGATTATCCGCAACATCTGTCAAGATAAACCGCGAGGTAATTACGTCTATCTGCGGAGAAAAAAAAATTCTTCGGACGGAACGAAGGAAATATGCACATAGATTAAGAGGAAGTGAGAGACTAAGACACGAGAACGCATCATCGCTGCATCGATCCATCATCGTCACTGCCTACTGGCTTATCGATACTTTTCACTTCCGATTATCAAACGTTATATCTATTGGTATCTAAAATTCCGCCGGAACAAGCGCCGGATTCTGGGAAAAGAAGAGTCGCGGTGCAGTTGCCATTTAATAGAAAAATACAAATCGTTTACACGACGAAAAAAATTGTTGGTCCAACAAATAAATTTTATGAAATAAATTTGAACAAATAAATTGCAACAAATAAATCGGAACAAATAAATTTGGATAAATAAATTTGAACAAATCAATTTGGATAAATAAATTTGAACAAATAAATTTGGATAAATAGATTTGAACAAATAAATTTGGATAAATAAATGTGAACAAATAAATTTGGATAAATAAATTTGAACAAATAAATTTGGATAAATAAATTTGAACAAATAAATTTGGATAAATAAATTTGAACAAGTAAATTTGAACAAATAAATTTGGATAAATAAATTTTAACAAATAAATTTGGATAAATAAATTTGGACAAATAAATTCGAATAAATAAATTTGAACAAATAAATTGGCACAAATAAATTCGAACAAACAAATTTCAAGTGTCGCTCGCTGCAGTTATTTTTTCGTTCTAGCGATCGTAACTCAATTAACGGAGCGACCGATCGCAACGCAATTAACGCGTCTGACAAAAGTAAAAGTGCGCCGCATCGCGCTGCCACTTTCGTGTCAGGTGCTGACGGCACCGAGCGGCAGAAACAACGGTACAGTACAGTGTGGGTTGCACCGCGGGGAAACGAGAGTTGTGCCGCAACGGCCGTGGCTTGGTCACGGCTCGTCTACTCGAAAACGTTTAGTGGGTCGTTGCCCACCGCCACCGCCGTTGCCCCCGCTCGGCTCTATGTGTGCTGCTGCCGCTGCTGCTGCTGCTGCACTATCTCACTCTATGCATCGAATGCTTTCACGAGAATTTCGTAATTCCTCCGCGCGCGGGAGCGGAGGTTACACCAGCCACGGCGAAGGAGCTGAATTATTTCACTGAGAAGAGAAATAAAACTGTCTTACGGTCGTTCCGGGTGGCCTGACGAATAAATTACAGCTGCGATCAACAGCGAACCGGTTGAATGTTTACAATTGTTTTTTTTGTATTATTCGATGGCGAATTAAAATAATTTTACACGAAATTAACTGTACGATTTTTCAAGTGGTGTTTTAATTTTTTTTTTTTTTCAATTTTCGATACTGCATATTGATTTTATTAATCGATTTATTTATGATGGATTAATCGATTGATTTATTTTCGTACTGATCGTACGATTTTTCGTCTGCTATTTTTTAATTTTTTTCAATATCTGATACTAAATTTTGATTTTATTAATCGATTTATTTATGATCAGTTGATACGACTTTTCGGGTACTATTTTTTTTTTATATCTGATACCAAATTTTGATGCAAATTTAAATAAAATTTCATACTTTTTTTATCAGTTATCAATTTTTAATTAATCAGCAGCTGTGATTAATTTGTGGATTATAATAATAAACAAAATAAATGGTTGAAATAATAATTTTTTGAAATTAATTCACCCGTGAGAAAGAATAAATAAATAAATAAATAAATAATAAAACTTGGGGTTTGTCTAGTATTAAAAAAATTAAAATATCCCCGTACGGCTTTCCGTCCGTTCAACCCGGCGCGTTGCGTGCGAAGAATGAGGAATATGTTTTCTTTTCTTTTCGCAGGCGACTCGAGTGGTTCGTGCGGCGGATCCATCGCGGTGCCTGGAGGGTTTCGCGCGACCGGCAGAGCCGCGCGCGGCGAGAGAGGCGAACACTTGAGCACCTTACCAACAGGTGAGCGACGATCGACGCCGCTCGTCCGGACTGGAGCGACACCTGGCGGACCGGCGCAGAACCCGCGATCTTCTCGTCCTGCGGTCTTGATCTGCAAATCGGTAATACGTGAAATTAAATAACAAATACAAGATATATTTTTTTATTCATCATAACACATACAGATTTATCAATAAATTTTCCACTGATCTCTAAATATCGAGGCTAAAAAATGATCAGACGACGCAGGCAACAAATTGAATATAAAATAAATAAAAAATAATAATAATGTAACAAAATTATTTACATATTTATTCGTCGATCGCTCGAAGAAATCTCGACAAAAAATTGCCAAGAATTTCACAAAAGTTAGAAAACGATTTTCAAAAAAAAAAAAAATTGAAACCGAAAAGGAAAAAAATCGGTAAAATTGCAGATTGGACAAATCGCGTCGTCTGTTAAATTGCAAAATTGCGAAAATGTCATTCGAACGGTTTTTAAAGAACGAGAGTGATCCAACAGATGATCGAGCGCCGCGCTCGCTCGGGATCCGCGTGGCAGAGCCGACGTCGTCCGGGACCGCCCGAAGTCCGATCGCGACCGCGATGCGTGCGACAGTCGGGCGCGGAACTTTGTGCCGCTCGTGTCGAACCGACGTTTTTCCCTGTGTTATTTAACGAGGAAAAAAAAATCCGTGCTTCAATCCCGGTGAGTATTTTTCATTATTTCGGCCTCGGTTCGGAAATACCGATACTACGCAGATCGCGCGATAATTCGGGTACGGAAAATCGACGAACCGATTCACGTCGAACTGTCGTCCTTCGGCGGTCACCAAGTGGTCGACGTGCTAACCTCGTAGGGAGGGAAATATCGCCACAGGTGCTACTGTTGGGAAGAGGAAAAAAAATGCCGAATATCAATTCCGCCGTCTGGCACGATTTTGTTACTAAAAATCGGTATGAAATCGGCGAGTCGAGTGTTAATTAAAAACGTAGGGAAGGAAACGTCGATAAAGGTTTGAGAAGACGAAAAGAAAAAAATTAATATCAATTTCACCGTCTGGTACGATTTTATTACTAAAAATCGGGATGAAATCGGCGAGTCCAGTGATAAATAAAATCGTAGGGTGGGGAACATCGACACAGGTGCTACGATTGAGGAGAGGAAAATACAAAAAAATAACCGAATATGAATTTCATCGTCTGGCACGATTTTGTTACTAAAAATCGTTATGAAATCGGCGAGTCGAGCTAACTAAAATCGTACGGAAGGAAAAGTCGAGAATGTTTCACGTCGTGTTGGGCAGAGATTTTTTTTTAATCACAATTTTCTTAATAAAAAAAAACTAAGATACATTTTTACTAAAAAAAAATTCGCGAGGCTTCGCGATGCTGAATTACATCGCGTCTTTGTTCGTCGTTTCCCGCTGTGCTTTCCTTTCGCCCGCCAAGTCCCAAGGAGCTGGCAACAGGTAGCACGTACCTCGCAATCTAGGAAGTGGCGCTGTATTATGTATCTCATCGTGTGCAATGTGTTCGCGTATACACCGCGAATTTACCTTGCGGGGAATTTACGATTTATTCATCGGCCAGCTGAATTAAATTTATGAGTGCGATAAAATGACAAATTTTCGTATTAATAATTTTTATAATTCTTCATTTCGCACTGGGAAATAAGATTTTAAATCATAAAATCATTTAGTCTAAAATAATTAATCATTTATATTTCCCATTCTTCTGTTGCTTTTATTTCAGTATTTTTCAACTGCCGAATTTTTCACAGAATTTTAAAAACGAAAAATTGTTGGTTTCGGAGTTAAATTTATGAGTGCGATAAAATTACAAATTTTCGTATTAATAATTTCTATTATATCTTCTTGTATTTCGCATTAGGAAAAAAAGATTAAAAATCCTAAAATCATTTAGACAGCTCAACAATTTTTTTATTTCCGAGAAAATATTAAAGAAAAAAATGTTATTATTGCTCTAATTAAACATCTATTTGACAGCCGGCGACCGCGGGATTTTGTTGACCCAACTATTCCTTTTTCCTGTGTGACGAAAGCTTCCCTTAATCGTGATGGAAGCCCCGACTAAATATTGTATTCCGTAATGTGTATACAATGTGTTGGTACACAGAGACACGGCGAGGTGTATCGCGAAATAAGGCTGACTCGCGATAACACCGAACCCCGTCTATACGGAAACATATTTCGCCTCGCGTCGCGTCGTCTCCTCGCGCTGTGTTGGATTAACTAAACGTGCAACGTGCTCTCGGCGCGGCTATAGGAAGCGCCGAGACTCCCCGTGATATGCTCGACGAGTAATTAACCGTCTTACGTCACATTTGCCGGGGAATAATTTGTTCATTGCGACACTCGGAACCGACGTAACGTTTATCGCTAAATTCGTCCTCGAAGCGGCGATTTAAATGCGTTTTTTAATTTTACTCCATTTTATTAGTATTTATTATTCCACAAGCGGAAGAGGAACTTGAAAATAATATAATTTGAGGGGATTCACGAAATTGTCCCGTCGATTTTTCAACCCCCGAATTAAATTTCCGAATTAAATTTTCGAATTAAATTTTTTAATTAATTTCACAAAATCTTTTCTCAGTCCCTGCTTACGTCATCTTCGAGGATATAAATCCCGAATTTCGTGTTTCTGGGCGTTGATGATTCAGTCGGTCAGGACGTTTGTTTTTATGTCCTCGTTAATTCGGACCTCGTGCGGGTCGTCACGAGAGTCTCGCGATAAACTTTATTCAGTAGGGGCGGAATTTGTTTTTCTTTCACCGGTCTACGAGTGACCGATAGATTATTATGGCAGCTGATTAAACTTCGTCTCGAGACTTGGAGAAATTTTCGCGGTTCTCATAATTACAGAGTGACGAATTTATGGCCCAATCCATTATTTTTTAATTTTTTAAATGCCAATTTTTGATTTTTTCATATTTGATTTTTTTTAAATTTTTTATATATTTTTATTTTTTATATTTTTGATTTTTTAAATGTCAAATTTTTCTCCCAGCCTGTGAAAATAATTCATTAGCGAAGTGTTGAAAAACGCAGGACGGAGGGTTGATTCGTTATCGCGCTCGGCAACACACGACAGGTGGACATGTCGGAAAATGTGTTACACAACTGCGGCGTCGAGCACACACGGCTGATGATAAACCAACCGACGGCAGCTGCACGTGCAACGGTTCTCGTCGCACTTGCGCGCCTTCCCGGCTCCCGCAAAAACCTACGTCCGAAAAGTAAAAGCAACAAACCCGCGATTAATTTTTTTTAAAAGCCGGAAGATACAAACATTAGATTTATTTAATGGCCGTCGAGTCTTGAGAAAAATCGTTTTCTCTCATTTTTATTAATTCGCTCTTGTATCAGGAATTTAATCTCGTTGCATTCGATTCCGAGATGCATTTGATGCACTTAATAAAAAAATAAAATAAAAAATGTGCAAAATCGGTAAATAAAAAAATACGATTTATTTACTCGTGGAAAACGAAATCGTTTTCCCTCATTTTTTATTAATTCGTTCCCACAGCGAATTTAATGTCGCTGCATTTCTGATTCCGGGATGCGTTCGATGCACTCCAAAAATAAAAAATAAAAAATAGAAAAAAATGCGCAGCCGGGAAATAAAAAAATACGAATAACTTTTTATTTTAGAGACGTGAAAAAAAAATCGTTTTTCCTCAATTTTATTAATTCGCTCCCGCAGCAAATTTAATGTCATTCCATTCGAATCCTAAAATGCATTTCATGCACTTAATAAAAAAAAGATAAAAAATGTGCAAAAGGGGGAGATAAAATAAATACGATTTATTTACTCGTGAAAAACGAAACCGTTTTCCCTCATTTTTTATTAATTCGCTCCCACAGCGAATTTAATGTCGTTGCATTTCTGATTCCGAGATGCGTTCGATAGACGAGATAAAAAAAAGCGTCGAGTCCAGATAAGTAGCGTGCCGGTCGGTGTTTTGAACACGAGATTAAACGCTGATACACTCGGTACTCACCGTTTTCTTCTCCTTCACGCTGTCTCTAGTACAATGCGATTCGTATATGTGCGGCGCTTATCTCGCGCCCCGCGCGAAGTACGAGAGTGGAACGGCGACTCCGTGGGTCCCTCGTGGCGAGGAGGAGAATCCTCGCCTATACTGCCGGCCCACCGCATGAGAATCGCTGCCTCGCGTGTCTTCGCCTTCCAGTCTTGCGGACTCTTTGCCCGCGCCTTTCTCACTCCTATCCAGGAATCTCCCGCCAATTAAGCTCGCCGTGTATTCCATACCACTCCGGCCTGTCCTTCGTCTCTTTTCGCACACGAATGATCTCGATTCTGCCACATTATATTTCCCATTCTTTTGTTGTTGTTTTTTTGCAGTATTTTTATTATGCGGAATTTTTTACGGAATTTTAAACACAAAAAATTCTTGCGTTTTTCGCGAAAAAAATATTCTTGCTTTGGAAAGCTTGAAAAGACTATTTTATAGGAAAGTTCCTGCTGATTCCGAAAAGCATCGTTTTTTGTCCGAAAAATAAAAACATCGACGAGAAAAACTCGAAAAATGATTTTTCCATTTTTTTTTAATTTCGACACTACGCTAAAATCGTCGTTAATCTTTTTTGGATCGATCGAAGCTGGATTTTCTTTCTTCGTTCGAAAGAAAACTGTACAACGAAGATATCTTGATTTCTGAATTTTTCCCAGAATGTTAAAGTCGAACCCTAAAAAATCGCAAATTTTTCGCTTACATTTTTAGCAAAAAAAAAATGTTCCAATTAAAAAATTATTTTATTATTTTTTATTACTATTATCATTATTTTCTTCGATCGGCAAAAATTACAGGTTTTCTTACTGGCTATAATTTCCACGCCGTTTTTATTCCATCGACTTTCGCGTGGTGGGGCGCAATAAAAGAGGCTCGGCCAAGTCTGGCAGCGCCGGCCACGCGGCCGGAGAGTTTCTCATTGTCAGTTCGCTGCGTGACTTACCGGTTAAGTACCACCGGATGCAATCGGTTAGTTGCTATTCCAACCGAGATTATGCCTAATACCGAGAGCCGAGCCTATCCTCAAATATCGAGTTTCACCGGGTGGGATTTTACTCTATGTTCTCCAGTCGTATATTGCAAAATTTTTTTTCACTTTTTTTAATAACATTTAAATTAATTTAAATTGTTCTATAATTTTTTTTTAATAAAAAAGTCAAAATTCATGGACTCGACTTTTTTTAGAAAAATGTAAAAAAATCGACACAACCAATTTCTTAATTTTTACAAATAAATATTGAATAAAATGTATGGAAAATATATTTTTATATATTTTTTTAAATATATATTTCCATATATTTTATTTATAAAATATTTGGAAAATATATTTTGATTTTTTTTTAAATACATATTTCCATGTATTTTATTTCCTCGCGGGAGAAAAGAGTCGAGTTTAAATGTGGCGTCAGTATATAATGTAAACGGTAGGTGGTATAACGATAAGTATAAGTTGCAACAAGCCGCGCTCTCTTTCACGCGGCGTTTGCACAATTACTGTTTCTCACGAGACGGAGAGCTCGTTGCAGCTATCCTGTGTAACGCATTTCAATCCCCCCCAATGTGCCTCTTCTTTCACTTGGCGATTCTCCCTCGTGCCTCATCGTCCGTTCACAGGACGAATTGTAAATCCAGATCGGATTAAAAGTCCTCTTATCTTAATTTCTCAATTGCCAGGTAATAATTAATTAATTATTCGCGCCAACAATTTTGCAAAAAAAAAAGAAAAAATACGAAACGATATCCACTGTCGATTATAAAAAATTAGACGATCAGTGATATCCTTCGGTATTGCAGCTTTTCGGAAAATAATTAGCAACTAAAAAAATGAGCGGCTAAAAAAATATATATAGCAAAAATCGCCAGACTCGTGTGGCAATTATTAATTTCTCAATTTTTCAATTTCTACCGAGTGCATAAAAATATCTCTTGTGGCAATTATTAGTCTCTCAATGTCCGCCCACGAAGACGTGGAAATTAATTCCAGACTTCGCGATTGCCACACGCGACTCGGAGTCATCGCTAATTTTTTTCTCTCCGCGAAAAAAAAAAATCGATCGCGCTGCGCGATCGACGATATTTTTTTTTTTTATCCCACGCGATATTCGAGGTGGTACCGAGTATCCCGTAAATCGTGCGGCTGGATGTCAACGAGCAACGCGGTCGTGATCGTCGCGCCAAGGTTGCACCAATTAATATTAAGCGTTTGTGGTCGGCCGTTCTGCCGCTTCATCGTCATCGTCGCTCCACTCACCCTTCTCGTCCAATATTGCAACCGTAGACTCGTGTGCCGGGTTACACCGCCGAAACCGATATGCATTTCGCTTGATACTCGGATACTCTTATTATTATTATTAGTCGCCTTTTTTATGTCAAGGTTACGCGGTCTCGTATCCACCGCAATAAAATCAGATTGAAATTAATCCCACGGAAAACTAATACAGTTATATATCAGGTGCAAAGTGTCTGAAAGGCTGGCGAACTTTAAATACGAATTTATAGTCGACTGTCAATTTTGGAATTTTTTTTAAAGCAGCAGCAACGAAAATGTAATTATTTATTTTTTCATTTATTTATTTGTAGCTACGACTGTCAATTTTAGAATTAATTTGTATGAAGATGCAATGGAAATGCACTTGTTTATGTATTTATTTATTTGTAGCCACGACTGTCCCTTTTTTTTTTTTTTTTTTTTTTTCAAAGCATGATCGAAAATTGGTTTATTCATTTATTCATTTATTTATTAGTAGCCACGACTGTCAATTTTGGAATTTTTTTTATGCAGCAGCAACGGAAATTTAATTATTTATTTATTAATTTATTTGTTCGTAGTCACAACTGTCAATTCTGCAATTTTTTATGCAGCAGCAATGAAAATGTATTTGTTTATTTATTTATTTCTTCATTTGTAGCCATGACTGTCAATTTCTGAATTTTTTTTTTTTTTTTTCAAAGCATCAACTTAAATTGGTTTATTCATTTATTAATTTATTTATTTGTAGCCACGACAGTCAATTTTTGAATTGTCCTTTTCAAAGCATCAACGAAAATTAATTTATTAATTTATTCATTTATTTATTAGTAGCCACGACTGTCAATTCTGAAATATATTTTTATGCAGCGGCAATGAAAATGTATTTATTTATTTATTGGTAGCCATTACTGACAAATTTTAAATTTTGTTTTCAAAGCATAAACGAAAATTGGTTTATTCATTTATTCATTTATTTATTCGTAGCCACGACTGTTGATTCTAGAATTTATTTATGCAGCAGCAATGAACATTTATTTGTTTATTTATTTATTTATTTGTAGCCACGACTATAAATTTCCGATTTTTTTTTTTTTTTAATATCGAAAATGAATTTTTTTTTTATTGACTTATTATTGAAAATATATCAAGAGAAGCGGTAGAAGGAAGCGGGGCTCGTTAATCGCGAATTTCCCGAGACTTTCGCGACCGGCGTCGCGTAATGTCCGTCAGCTACGTCAGCTGCGCTGCGCTGCCGCGCGAATAATACACAGACAGGACCGAGCACGCGCTGCTACGTCACTCGCTCGCGGCGGCGCGGCGGCTACGTCACTCGCGATCGGCGATCGGCGCGCGTCGCCGTCAGTCAGTCCCTCGCTGGCCCGCGACACGTGCACATCGCGCCGCTCGCGCCTCACGAGCTTCCGAATTGTCAGTGCTATTTTTTTTAACTCGTGCATGTGACAGCTACAATTTTACGTGATCCGTCCTCCTGCTCTTCGCCTCCGAATTACAATCAGCGAAAATCACCCGGTTAATCAGACACTCGATGGAAAAATAACCATGAGAAAATTAGTGGGACGCCAGGATTAATTCGAGTGACGGGAAATTAATATAGTCGTTCAGTGAATTTATTCGTCGGGTCGATCAATCAGGTTGGTCGAATTATTATTATTGTTAGTATTCATTTATCAGTAATTATTATTATTGTTGATATCCATTTGTCAGTAATTATTATTATTATTGTTGATATTCATTTATCAATAATGATTATTATTGTTGATATTAATTTACAAGTAATCATTATTATTATTACTAGTATTCATTTACGAGCAATTATTATTATTATTACTGGTATTAATTTACAAGCAATTATTATTATTATTATTATTATTATTATTACTGCTATTGATTTACCAGCAGTTATTATTATTATTATTATTGGTATTCATTTATCGCAAATTATTATTATTCTGAATCATTTATTACTCAATAATAATCTTTTTTTTTTTTTTTTTTTTTTTTTTATTCAACGATAATAATAAATCATTTTTAACGTGAAAAGCGAAGTGAATTTTTTTTTTTTTTTAAGCAGTATTTTCGCGTTTCTTTTTCTCTCCGTGTTTGCGGAAGGCGAATCGCTCGTAATTTCGTCCGTCCGCGATTGGCGGTCGAGCCCCCGTCGTCTCGTCTCGGCGACGCGATTTATCACCGGTCGCGTAATACGCAACAATCGAGCGTCTGGTCTGTACATAATAAACGTTCGACAGAGTGCGGAGCGTCGCGCGTTACAGTTGCGGAGCCTCGGCCGAGCGCATTAAAAGCGCTGCGCCCGGGCGCGCCGAGTGTGACGGGGGGGCACCTCTTACTTTCACGGTGACTAACGAATCGTGGAGCCGTCGCGTATATATCTCCCGCACCGCAGTCAACGTCGACCGGAGCCGCGCGCTCCACGTAACAACACTGAAAACACACGGCGCGAAGATTAGGCGCGAATCGCGCTCTCTTTTCACTTTCGATAGACTCGCGAAAATATTCCGTCTCGTCTCGCGGATCTCTGACGCACTATTATTATTATTATTATTATTATTATTATCGTTAAGCTGTTTTTATTCGCCAATAGTTTGGCTGAGAGAAAAATTAATTTAAATTAATATATCGCCCTTAATTAAAAATTTAGTGATGGAAATATTTCCTGGTGAGGATAAAATTCGGAAAATAAGCTACAATGTGGCATTTATTAAATCCAAGTTTTTTAATACTTTGTTCGTAAATGTTTTGATTTCATTTTTATTTTATGAGTTATTATCATTATTATTATTATTCGCTGCTCAGGGCTGAAAAAACTGCCGTATTTTCAGCTCCCTGAATTATGATTATTATTATTATTATTCGCTGCTCAGGACTAAAAAAAAATTGACGTGTTTTCAGCTCCCTAAATTATAATAATAATAATAATAATAATAATAATAATTGTTATTCGCTGCTCAGGGCTAAAAATAATTGCCGTATTTTCAGCTCCCTAAATTATTATTATTATTATATTGCACGTAGATTTTTTTTCGAATTATTTTCTCCTCAATTAATGAATTTCCAATCGAACGAAAGTTCCGACGCTTCGGGAATGCATTTTTCGTCGTCGGCTTCCCTAATTATGCGTCCGGGGCCCGAGAATTACCGTTAAAAACCGGATCTGTAACTGAGTGACTGAATGACGCGTATAGAACAAAAAAACGAAACGAACAAAAAAAAAACGACCGTCGATGCGTGTCTCCTACTGTTTTCCGGCGAACCGGCGAGAATCGCCCGTGCCCGTCGTCACTATTTCCGGCCTCCCCCCTTTTGGCCCCCCTTCGGCCCCCCCGGATTTCATTTCACGTGCTCGAGTTCACCCGATTCGATACGTTTCAGTCTTTTGTAGTTTTAGTTGAAGTTGCCCCCCTCGCCCCCTCTGCCCCCCTTTGCCCCCCGTGCCCCGCGGATATTCCGGCCGGAAGGGGGTCACACGATCGCACGCAACAGCCACGAGAATCCTGGCCTCTCCGGTGTGGCTATAGAAAAATCCGGTTTCCTGCGAGCGACAGTCGCAGTCGCGGACGTTTCGCGGCGGGGGTGAATACGACAGTCGCTCTGGTTTCGGTCTCGACCTTTGTGGCGTTGTGAAAAAAAAATAAATAAATAAAAAAAAATCTGCACGAAATTTAATGTAACGGCAGTGAAAGTTTTTTTTTAAAGCAACTGGTGCGTTAAATGCGATGCAGAATTAATGTACAGTGACTGAAAATCGTGTTTAACAGCACGTAAATTTTGTGTAATTTTTTTGTGTGTTTAAACATATTTAGTGAACCGGTTTGGAAATTACAAAATTCGAGCACCGGTAAATTACATTTTTATTATATTTTTTTGGGTTTGATTTTCGCACTCGATTTTTTTTTCGTGATCCAGATAATTTGGAAATACGTAGATCGAATTTATTCTGCGATTAATTAAATGACCTGATGTGAAAAAAAAAATTAAATGAAAAAATTAAAGATCATAAAAATAATAAAAAAGAAAAAATCAAATATAGTAAAAATAATGTTTAACAATCAAAGATTGTAAAAATAATTTTTTAAATCAAAGATAATAAAAAGCGGGAAAAGGAAAAATAAACGAGGATCGCGTTGAGAATATTGAGAATTGATATGCGAGCCGGATCCAACGGGAAACGGGAAAAGAAGCGAGGATTATGTTCTGTTAACACCGTTCGTTGCTGATGCGAGCCAGTGGTAACCGTAACATTGTAATATCATCGGCTGTTCCAGCAGCTGCCGCAGCATCGCGGGATCCACTGTTCGTTCGTTGGTTGCCGCCGCACGGATCGGCGGCTCGGAGACGGTGGTTACGATCTCGAGGAGATTTTTCGAGTCGACGAGCGCTGCGGTGTACGAGGGTTCTCTGCCCGCTCGAGTGCTTTGACATTTATAACGGCGGTACCGCTACCACGTACACCGGGCTCGCTTTGACTCCCGCTCGAGAATCATCAACCATCCGGGGCCTCCCGTCATTTTTCTTATCAACAACTATTTTATTTTATTTTTCCATTATATTATTTTTTATTATTTAAATTTTTTCATTTTATTATTCTTATTCTTTTAATTTTTTCATTTTATTATTTTAATTATTTTAATTTTTTCATTTCATTATTTTCATTATTTTCGTTTTTTCATTTCATTATTTTCATTATTTTTATTTTTTCATTTCATTATTTGCATTATTTTCATTTGTTCATTTTATTATTTTCATTATTTTTATTGTTTCATTTCATTATTTCTATTATTTTTATTTTTTCATTTTATTATTTTCATTTTATTACTTCCATTATTTTTATTTCATTATTTTCATTATTTTTATTCTTTCATCTCATTATTTTTATTGTTTCATTTTGTTATTTTTTTTTATTTTTTATTTTTGAAGAGGAATCCGCGTTTCATTTCCAGAAAACAATATCGATCGATAACAAAAATTTATATAACACTGCAACAGATTAATTCGCGAAAAGATTTATTTTTCGCTCCACAGCGAAGATAATAATCGATCGCGAGGCGCATATCGCGCGAGTGACGTCGATCGGTTCGCCGATCGACCGGGGGATGAGGCGAAATACACAGGAGGACGACTCGTGAGTCGGTGCCGACTCACTCGAGTGCTACGACCTCGGCACGCGCGAGGATGCAGCAAGGATCCCTCGCTGCAAGGATCCGAGCAGCTCCGATGCTCCTCGCTATATATAGAAATATACCGCGAGTATCACGTGGTTCGTTTACCGTTGCGGGTTATTTAACGGGATGCGAAACACGACAACCCGAGAAATCAGCCGGGATGCGCGAGGAGAAAATCGTCTCTCGTGGCTCATTCGGCATAATTTCTACGTGTTTGTAAAAAAAAAAAAAAAAAAAAAAAATGGCACCACCTATATTTAGGTGAATTATATACCGGGCAATGATTCACGCGCGACGCACGAAAAATGTCGCCGATTCGCTGGAAAGCGTGAGGGAGACTCGTTATCGTTCGCCCCGGGAGCGATAAGCGCGAGCGATAAGCGCGGATCGCAGATGCCGCGAGAAACGGAGCGCGAGGCGATTTTTCCACGTGCGAGAGGCAGTCGACAACACGCAGATTCGGCGACACCTGTTTTGTGTGCTTTGTGAATCAAATAAAAAAATAAAAAAATTCAGATGTCCATTATGAATTTTATTTTAGAAATTTAAATTTAAGGGAAATTTTTTTTTACAAAAAAAAAGAAGATTGAAATTTAATTATTATTCGCGACCCAATTCTGTTTGGCAAATGAAAAGAAAAAAAATCCAAGTGGTTACTCTGATTATTGAAATTAGTATACAAATTATTTGGATAATTTTTTTTTTTCGTGATTTAACATTTCTATGATGGAAAAAATTGTTACGTTGACAGTCGAAGGGTCGACTGAATTATTCGCGACGAAACAATTTTTTTGGGAAAAAAAAATCCACATTATTGTTAATCTTATTATTCAAATTAGTATTAAAAATTATTTGGATAATTATTTCCTTATTTTTATATTTCTACGATGAAGGGAAAAATTGTTACGTTGACAGTCGAAGGGTCAACTGAATTATTCTCAACGACCCAATTTTCCTCGGCTAATTTCCCGCGTAATAAACTCCCTCGTGTGTCACGAGAGCCTCGGGGTGACGAAATTGCGCGCCCAAAGGCCGCGCGGGAGCCGCGGATTTTGCGCGATGCGCTTCGACGTTCAGCCTTCGCGTCGTCTTCCACGACGATGCTCGAGTTAAGTCTCATCGACCGTCCGGCAAAGCGGCACTTTTGCGGCTTCGCGGCCAATGACGAACGGCCGCCGTTCCATTTTCCCCGCGCGCCTCTTCGGGCTCAAGAAAATTGCCGTATTTTCAGCTCCCTAAAACGCGTGTTCGCTGCAATTCAATCATTTTTGTAAATATAATTATTAGATCGGAAAACAAGATTTAAAAAAAATTGAAATTTAATTATTATTCATGAAATTTATTGGCAAATGAATGAATTATAATTTAATGATTTTTAAAATATATTTATTGGATGAAATTATTTGGAAAATGATTGAATTATATTTTAATCATTTTTTAAATATATTTATTGAATGAAATTTATTGGAAAATGATTCAATTATAATTTAATTATTTTTTAAATATATTTATTGTATGAAGTTTATTGGAAAATGATTGAATTATAATTGAATCATTTTTTAAATATTTTCTCTCGGTTTATTCCCACGATGGCGATTGTATTATTTCCAGAAAGCCACGAAAAATGCGTAGCTGCGTTTGTGCTGTTGCCAAGGCTAGATAAGAGCGCGAACAATGCGCGGGCGTTCGATCAATCCGCCAATATTATTTTCTCGCGAGCCCGCGGCTTATCGGCCTGGCATCCGCGCCGAGCGCCTCGATAAGAGTAATTCGCGTTTGTTTTTTTTTTATTTCTCATTTTTTTTTTCACCGAGCGAAACCCGAGAGTCGTAAAATTAACGATTATCAATTTCCACGTCCTGGAATTGCGACAGACGCAATTTTCCTGCTTCCGAGTTTCCAGGTATTTACTGCGGTCAATTTTACGGTCGTTTCTAATTGTGGGAATTGTTTTTTTTTTTCAGGGAGGACGCGATGGAGAACCAGCAAGTGTGGGTCCGAGACCCCACCGAGGGCTTCATAATCGGCAAATTCACCGACATGGTGGACGGCGACGCGCTCATCGTTCCTCTGGACCCGAAGTATCCTCAGCGCACGTGTCCGCTCGATCAAGTCTATCCCGCTGGCGAATACACCAAAGACGTCGAAGACAATTGTGAGTTGGCTGAAAAAAAAAAATCGCACATCAATTTTGGGTCGCTTTTATAGAGTCATGGTTTGAATTTTTGTCGGAATTTTGTTCCATTATTTAGGCCAGAATAAAAGTTCCAACGCAAATTTTAATCGTTCATTTTTTTTTATTTGTTAAAATTTTTTTTGGATTTCTAACTTGTCTCCTAATTTTACTTTGAAGCTAGAGTTAATTTTTTTTACGATGAATTCAATTTTCAGTCTCGGTGTTATGACGAGCATTTAATGGGAAGAATTTAATTCCATTATTTAGGCCAGGATATAAGTTCTAACTCAGGTTTCAACCTTTGATTTAATTAAATTTTCTGATTATTAAAAAATAAAAATCAAGTTCTAACTTATCTCCTAATTTAAGGTCGAATCTAAAATCAATTTTTATACGATAAATTCGTTTGACAAACATTTTATGAGAAAGTCAGAATTAAAATGACAATTTTTTGTTTGTTTTCCAGGTGCTCTGATGTACCTGAACGAAGCGACTCTTCTGAACAACGTGCGCACCCGTTACTTCAAGGACAGAATTTACGTGAGTACCACGACAGGATACCAACGCCTGCAGCAGCAGCGGCAACGAGGCTCGCTTTGCGTTCGCCTCGTAGCGTGCGATCCGCGTTCCGAGATCGTGACGAGGAAGAAAGCCCCTTTTCAACGCTCCGCGCCGACGAGCACACTCCGTATTACGCGGCCCGAGTTCTTCTCACGGCCATTCGTCCTTCCTCCCTCGCCCGCTTTTTATTTTACTATTTTACAGCGTTAAACAAATTTTATTCTACCGAAGCAAATTTTTTTATTTTTTTTTTAAATTATTATTCGCGAATTATTCGCGACTCAATTATCTTTGGGAAATGAAAAAAAATCTACATTATTAAACAAGATTAAATTTTTTATTTTTATTATAATTCAATCATTTTTAAAATATATTTATTTAATGAAATTTATTGGAGAATGATCGATTTATAATTTAATCATTTTTAAAATATATTTATTGGATGAAATTTATTGGAAAATGATTGAATTATAATTATTTTTCGCCTCATTTCTCGCCCGCTTTTTATTTTACTATTTTACAGCGTCAAACAAATTTTATTCTTCCGAAGCAAAATATTTTATCTTTTTTTTTCGTGAATTTTTTTCAGACTTACGTGGCGAACATTCTGATCGCTGTGAATCCGTACTGCCCGGTGAAGGATTTGTACTCACCGAAGACCATTAAAGCCTATCAGGGAAAATCCCTGGGCGAAACGCCGCCTCATGTCTTCGCTATCGGTGAGCCTTTCGGCCACTCAGGCCGATAATAGTTTTCTAACGTCACGATGCAATCGCGATAACAAACGCTTTTGGTTTCTTTTTCTCTCTCTCTTCACAGCCGACAAAGCGTTCAGAGATATGAAAGTGCTGAAACAATCGCAGAGCATAATCGTTTCCGGCGAGTCCGGAGCCGGAAAGACCGAGTCGACGAAGTATCTGCTGAGGTATCTCTGCGATCTGTGGGGCTCGACGGCCGGTCCGATCGAGCAGAAGATTCTCGATGGTAATTTCAGAATACGCAAAAAAAAAATGTTTCAAAGCCACGAAAAATTATTGGCTGGAGAATTAATTTTTCATAGTTACGAAAAATAATTGGCTGGAAAATTATTTTTTCAAAGTTACGAAAAATAATTGGCTGGAATATTATTTTTTCAAAGTTACGAAAAATAATTGGCTGGAAAATTATTTTTTCAAAGTTACGAAAAATAATTGGCTGAAATATTATTTTTTCAAAGCTACGAAAAATAATCGGTTGGAAAATTAATTTCTGGGAGCTTCGAGAAATAACGTTATTTTATTTTTCATTCATTTAATTGCGTTATTTTTTAACACACATTTTTTTTATTTTTGGAAATAATTTTTCAAAGTTACGCTAAAAATAATTCGTTGGATAATCTCAATTTTATTCAATAGGGTTTATTTAATTCTGCAAGTACAAAATAATTAATTTTCTTCTCCAAACTAATTTCACCAATATCTAATTATTCCGTCGCAGCCAATCCGGTGCTGGAGGCCTTCGGCAACGCCAAAACGAAGCGCAACAACAACAGCTCGCGTTTCGGCAAATTCATGGAGGTTCATTTCGACGCCAAATGCCAGGTCGTCGGTGGCTACATTTCGCACTACCTGCTGGAAAAATCGCGAGTCTGTCTGCAGAGTTCGGACGAGCGAAACTACCACGTTTTCTACATGATGTGCGCTGGCGCGCCGGCCGATTTACGCGCCAAGCTCGGCATCACCAGACCCGACGATTTTCACTACCTTCGCAACGGCTGCACTCAGTATTTCTGCAACGAAAAATCGGAGCGGAAGCTCAACGAGGCGCAGAAAAGTCGCGACCAGAGCGCCAAGGGCAGCCTCTTCGATCCGATACTCGACGACGTCGAGGGTTTCAACGCCATCGATCAGGTTGAAAAAAAAAAAAAAAAAAAATAGCAATCCACTCTAGGATAGACGATTCTTAATTTTAACATTAACTCTACCTTCCCCCCCACCCAACCTCGCTGGATCTCGGCGTAATTTCTTAAACCATAGGAAAGGGCTACGGTAATTTTTCCGCAAATTTTCGCATCGAGCCTGCGTAGACCGATCGCCATTCTCACATCATCACTTTGACGCAATTTTGTCATATTCGATTCCGAAAATTCCTGGTGATAATACTCGATTTTTTTTTTTTCAATAATAAAAAAATAGGCACTGACGCGACTGGGTTTGAGCGACGACGAACGAATGCAGATCTACACGATGGTGGCGGCGGTTCTTCATCTGGGAAATATCGTTTTCGAGGATAATCCTGAGGACACGAAGGGCGGATCGAGAATCGCGGCCAGCTCGGAGAAGGCGGTGAACATGTCGGCCAAGTTGCTGGGCGTTGATACTGAGGAATTGAGGCAGGCTCTGGTTTCGAAGGTGATGCAGACCAGTCGCGGTGGAATCAAAGGAACTGTCATCATGTAAGTTGATGGAAATAATCTATAATAATTCTTATTTCTTTTGATTATTACGTTTATTGATAAATTGAATTAATAATCGATTCCCTGATTGAATTAATTAATTAATAATTGATCGGCGAATTGAAATAATTGATTAACGTTTTCTTATTACGTTTATTGATAAATTGAATAAATCGTGGATTGACTGATTGGATGAGTGGATTAATAACTGATCGGCGAATTAAGCAATTAATTAATTGCGGATGGAATCGATTAATTAATAATTGACTGGTTAATTTAAAAAATGTAATGGCAAAACATTAACCACTTCTCGTGCCCTGAAGGGTCCCGCTCAAGGTCTACGAGGCGAACAACGCGAGGGACGCCCTCGCCAAAGCCATTTACAGTAAACTCTTCGATCACATAGTCGGTCGCATTAACAAGAGTATCCCCTTCAAAGCGTCCAGCTACTACATCGGCGTTCTCGATATCGCGGGATTCGGTGAGACGATTTTCTCCGTTTGTTTAAGAGCGAAACGTTGATTTTTCGTTAGTAACGTTCATTTTTTTTTTTTTAGAATACTTTAAGGTTAACAGCTTCGAGCAATTTTGCATCAACTACTGCAACGAGAAATTGCAGCAGTTTTTCAACGAGAGGATCTTGAAGTATGAGCAGGATCTCTACGCCAGGGAGTCGCTCAACGTTCCGAAAATTTCCTACGTCGATAATCAGGACTGCATCGGTAATTTTTGTAGAATTTTTTTTTTTTTTTTGTTGAGAATGTTGATTATTATTTTAATTAAATACGTTTTGTAGATCTCATCGAATCCAAGGCGAACGGAATCTTCAGCCTTCTGGACGAGGAATCGAAACTGCCCACGCGTAGCTTCGCTCATTTTACTAGCGAAGTCCACAGAGCGTGGAACGGACATTTCAGGATTACTTTGCCGAGGACGTCGAGGCTGAAGGCTCACAGGGAGCTGAGGGACGACGAGGGATTCGTGATTCGTCATTACGCGGGCGGCGTTTGCTATCAAACGGTACAGAAAAATCGCCTCCTAAGACTTCAACTTTTGCGGCATATTTTCCACGACAGAGTGACGAATTTACGTGCGAAAATTCAGAAAAATCAGAAAAATGATATTCAGAATATTCAGAAAATTCAGAAAAATGATATTCAGAAAATTCAGAAAAATGATATTCAGAATATTCAGAAAAACGAAGCCATGGCATTTTTTTTTTTTAACTCAGAATCAATTTATCGAAAAGAAAAACATTCCAAAAAATAGTCCCTTACAACTTTAATTTTTGCAGCTTATTTTCCACGACACACCAACGAATTTACATGCAAAAATTCAGAAAAATGATTTCAGGCTATCTAATTTTTTTTTTCAACCACAGAATCAATTTATCGAAAAGAACAACGACGCCCTGCACGCCTCCTTGGAGGGTCTGATACAGGAGAGCAGCAACCTCTTTTTGCGAACCCAGTTCGCGAATCACTCGAGCCAAAAGGGAAAGCTGACGTTCATCAGCGTCGGCAGCAAATTCAAGACGCAACTCGGCGAGCTGATGGACAAGTTGAAGAGCAACGTGAGAATCTGTAACAAAACGTCGCTGGCATCAAACCGCAGTAAAACTCATGCGAATTTTTTTTATCGTTTCAGGGCACGAATTTCGTTCGTTGCATAAAACCAAACAACGATATGGTGGATCATCAGTTCGATGGCAACAGCATCCTCGGGCAGCTGAGATGCTCGGGAATGACGTCGGTTCTCGAGCTCATGGAGCACGGATACCCGAGTCGCGTGCCCTTCCAGGAGCTCTACAACATGTACAAATCGTATCTGCCGCCGGAGCTCGCGAGACTCGATCCCCGATTTTTCTGCGAGGTAAAAACAGCGGCCTGGAAAAAAAATCTGCCAAGGAACTGGCAGATTTGGCAATTTTTTTTCTGCTAAGGTTTTTTCTCTGCCAAGGAAATGGCAGAAAAAAAATCTACCAAGGAATTGACAGATTTTTTCCCAAATGAAACAAATTTGGAGATTGGCAGATTTTTTCCCAAAAGAACAAAATTTGGAAATTGGCAGATTTTTTTCGACGAACACGAAACAATCTGGAATTTATTTTATTTCCAGGCGCTGCTGCACAGTCTGAAGCTAAACAAGAAGGACTTTAAATTCGGCATCACCAGAGTCTTCTTTAAACCCGGAAAATTCGCCGAGTTCGACAAGATCATGAAATCCGATCCGGAGAACCTGAAGAAACTCGTGGCCAACGTTAAAAAGTGGCTGCTCAAGTCGCGCTGGAACAAAATGCAGTTCTGCGCGCTCTCAGTCATTAAACGTGAGTAAATACTATATTTTTTTTTCTAGTCGAAATATTTTTTTTTTTCGCGAGACACCGAAACGATTTTTTTTACCCACAGTGAAAAACAAAATCATCTACCGTCGTAACCATTTGATCGTCATACAAAAAATGGCTCGCATGTATATCGCGAAGAAGCAGCACCAGCCGCGTATTAAAGGCATCGTGAAGATAAAAAATCTGAAGAGTCAGCTGGTGAGGATGCAGGAGACTTCGAACATGCTGAAGAGCGCGCGGGAGAAGAGCGTCAATGAGGTCAAGAAGCTGCAGTCGGAGTTCGAGGCGGCGGTGCAAATGATACGGGTAAATTTTTCACCTTTTTTCTCGAATTATTATAAAAAAAAAATTAAAAACCGAAAAAAAATTATAAACAATTTAAAAAAAAAACCAAAAAAAATATTATTAGAAAAATTATTATCATAAAAAAAAACAAACAAAAATAATAAAAGACTAAAAATTGTACGTCTAGTCATAATTATTTTGTAATTTTTTTTTTATTGTAGCATTGTCAGTAAAAAATATTTATTATTACTAATATTTTTTAAGGAAAAATTGTAACGACCGTTTTTTCGCAGGCGAATCCAAAGATCAAATCGACGGAGATCGATCAGCTGTACGCGAGGCTGGTGAAGGAGGTGGACAAGCAGATGGCGGGGCTTCAGGACATGGTGAAGCAGCAGAAGATCGCGGAGGAGCAGGAGAGGCTGCGCCACATTCAGGCGGAGATGGAGGCGGACAAGCGCAGGAAGGACGAGGAGGAGGCGAGGAAGAAGGAGGACGAGGAGAACCGCAAGAAGAAGGTGGAAATGGAGGCGCGACGAAAGGCCGAGGAGGAGCAACGGAGGCGACAGGAGGAGGAGGACAAAAAGACTGCTGCGGCGCTCCAGGTAAGAAAAATTCTTAGTCACAAAAAAAAATCTTTTTCGTAAAAAAAAAATCTTTTTCGTAAAAAAAAATCTTTTTCGGATGAAAAAAAATTATTTTCGTATAAAAAAAAATCTTTTTCGTAAAAAAAAAATGTTTTTCCTATGAAAAAAAATCTTTTTCTTATGAAAAAAAATCTTTTTCCTATGAAAAAGAAATCTTTTTCTTATGAAAAAAAATCATTTTCACGTTGAATAATTTTTCTAATTTTTTTTCCAAGGCACAACTGGAAAAAGAAGCCATGGAGGAGAGTCAATACCGCGAGCTCCTCGAGCAGGAGAGACGCGACCACGATTTGGCCGTGAGGCTCGCCCAGGAATCCAACGGTCAGGTCGAGGATTCCCCACCGCCCGTGCGAAGGTAGAAGGTTTTTTTTTTGTCTCTCGTCTCGTCCTGGTTTCGCCCTGAATTAGGGGAAGAAAAGATCTGAATTGAGGTGGAAAAGTTTTCACAGGAGTCAATAGAAACGAGACGAAGTAAAAAATTCTGCAGAATTAATCGCAAAGATCGTCCGTTTCTAATTAATTTCTGTGGAATCTTTTCCACCGCGCGGCGCAACTTTTCGCGTGGTGAAAATAATTCCACCCTCAAGACAATTTTGCTTTCACGCGTCGTCCCGCGTTTTGCTCTCCTCACCGACTCGTCTCACAGGGTTTAGAACGAACGATGGATCTCATTGTTGAAATATTGTTGTAATTGCACAGCGGATCAGACGTGCGGGTACCTCCGACAAACAACAACAGGCTAATAAGGTATATTTCGATATTACAGGATCTTCTTGGTATGGAAAACAAACAAAAAAAACACTAACACAAACCGCGTTTTAGGGCGGCTCTTTGGTCGCCAGTTTTGCGCTTGGATACAGATAAAACGTGTACATATAACATCGCCACGGCTGCGTATTTTTTTTTTTCGCAAGCGCTGCATGCCTCTTTTTTTCAATATCTTCTCTGCCGAATTCCCTCGACTTTGTCAACTGGCACGCCCGGCACTTCTAACCGTACTCTATGCATGCTGCTATCCTATTTTCTTCTTGTGATTTTCTCCCGCAAATATTTGCCGATTTGTCGTGCCACAAACTCACCGTCTTTGGTCCGATTGTGCAGATCGGAACAAGTGCGCAACCATCAGGCGATGATGACCAACAAGAAGTACGACCTCTCCAAGTGGAAATACTCGGAGCTTCGGGACGCCATCAACACGTCCTGCGACATTGAATTGCTCGAGGTAAATAATAATGAGAGACAATTATATTTTTTATTATTATGGCAAAAAGAATTTCGAGTCAATTATATTTTTTATTATTATGGCAAAAAGAATTTCGAGTCAATTATATTTTTTATTATTATGGCAAAAAGAATTTCGAGTCAATTATATATTTTATTGTTATTGCAATTAATATTTAGAGTCAATTATATATTTTATTGTTAGTTCAATTCATTAATGTTTACAGTCAATTATCTTTTTGATTATTATTGCAATAATTATTTAGAATCAATTTTTTGTTATTATTATTGCAGGAAATATTTAGCAATATTTGTTTATTTTTTATTTTATTTTATGGAAATATTTAAATATTTTTTCTACTGAGGTGTTGATTGATTTCAGGCTTGCAGACACGAATTTCATCGCAGACTGAAGGTCTATCACGCCTGGAAGGCGAGGAACCGCAGACGCACGACGATGGACGAGAACGAGAGAGCACCAAAGTCCATCATGGAAGCAGGTAAAATTCCTACGATTTTTAAGCTCTTAAAAAAAAGAAAACGATGTGTAAAAAATTGTATACGATGTGTATAAAAAAATTAATATCGCTTTTCCAGCTGCGAGAACACCGCGCAGCACACCGACGAAGCAACTGATCGTCGAGTCGTCGCAGAGATTCTTCAGGATCCCGTTCGTTCGTCCCGCGGCCGCCGGCCAGCAGGACAATCCGAACACGGGGGGCAAACGCGGCTGGTGGTACGCGCACTTCGACGGCCAGTACGTCGCGAGACAGATGGAGCTTCACCCTGACAAACCACCGATTCTCCTCGTAGCCGGTACAATTTTTTTTTTTTGCTAATCACCAATGGATAAACTCCAATTTTTTAAAATTAATTCTACTGCGAAAAACGACCCTGAGATTTAATTTTTTGAATCGATTTTTTGTAATCGATTCGACACGAAAAAAGACAGGTTCGATTTTTTGGATCGATTTTTTTTGCCGATTCGACACGAAAAACGAGACTGAGGTTCGATTTTTTGGATCGATTTTTTTTTTATCGATTCGACACGAAAAACGAGACTGAGGTTCGATTTTTTGGATCGATTTTTTTTATCGATCCGGCACGAAAAACGACACTGAGGTTCGATTTTTTGGATCGATTTTTTATCGATTTAACACGAAAAACGACACTGAGATTCGATTTTTTTGATCGATTTTTTATCGTTTCGACACGAAAAACGACACTGAGGGTCGATTTTTAAACATTTGAAATCGATAATCGAGGGATAATTCGATTCTTCTCTCTTCCCCAGGAGTGGACGACATGCAGATGTGCGAATTGAGCCTCGACGAAACCGGTTTGACGAGGAAACGCGGGGCCGAGATACTCGAGCACGAATTCAACCGCGAGTGGGAGCGTCACGGCGGGAAACCTTACGTAACGCCCGGCGACCGCAAGAAATGATGACCCGGCGATCCGTCCTCGGCGACGTCGTCGCCGGGGAAAATCCGAAAATCGCCCGCGAGACGATTCGGAGCATCTTAGATTTCGCTTTATTTCCCTCTTAACGTTTCTATTTTTTGTTTCTTTTTTTCTTCTCCTTCCTTCCACTTCAGTATGCAGGGCTAATTTCGTCGATAATATAGTATTGAGTATTTATGAGATTCCTTCGAGGATCGGATTGGGCAACGGGAATTCACCGGACAACCAAACGACTCTTGCGCGGGCAGCGCCAAGTTTATCATTTATCTATTATATATAAATATATATATAAAATATGAGAGAGAGAGAGAGAGGGAGAAAGAGTGAGAAAGTCCGAGTGTAAAGCATGTTATACGTTGCGCAAGTGATAATTAAACGGGGGATCAAACACATTGAACATGAATTAAACGACACGATGCAAATAAATCCTCGCTAGTGATTGCGTTATTTTTTTAGTGACGAGAAAATAAGGATGAAAAGTACACGAGTCTTGCGAAATTTCATCGTCGAGAATTTAAAGAATTTGAAAAATTAGTGAAAGTGAAAAAAAGATACTTTGGTCGATGCGATTCGTTGAAATGTTTTTTTTTTATTAATTAATAAATAATTAAATAATTAATTATTAATTAATAACAAAAAATAAAAGGATGGAAAATCTACAAGTCTTAAATCGTCCGAGCGTCGAGAATTTAAAGAATAAGAAAATTAATAAAAATAAAAAATGATACTTTGGTCGATGCGATTCGACGAAATGTTTTTAGTAACGAAAAAATAAGGACGGAAAATCCGCAAGTCTTGAATCGTCCAAACGTCGACAATTAAGAGAATAAAAAAATAATAAAAATAAAAAAACGATACTGTGGTCGATGCGATTCGACGAAAACTTAGAAGGTTGCGGTAAAAACCATAAATATATTTATCATCAGCGTATCGTAGAGCCAAGATGAGCCAGCACCAACCGTTTCTGCTTTCGTACGCGATAATAACAGTGATGAATAAATTATTGTCGAAGTTGTAAAAAAAAAAAAAACGAAAATCGCTCGTGATTAAGTCTAAGAGGTCGGCGGCGGCGTCCAGCCGCCGAATCGCTTGTCCAGCTCCTTCGCCACCGCGAGACAAAGTCTGTCCTGGTTGGGACCGGCGATCACCTGGAAAACAAACGTTTCGACGTTAAGAAAGATAGCCGTAAATTCCTAGAAATTGCGGCTGCAACTTTGACGTCACCTGAAATCCAATCGGCAGACCCTCGTCGTTGAGACCCATCGGCACTTGCGTAGCGGGGAAGCCCAAGACGTTGGCGAGCAGGCAGTACATCGCGGACATCTGTTGGAAAACTATCGTTCCCTGAACCGGCGCCGGGCTTATGAACGTCGGGTACAAAAATACGCCGTCCTCGCCCATCATTTCCTGAATTACAAACGGATTAATTTCAGTAACGATGATTTATCTTAAAAAAGTCAGTCAATTTTTTTATCTAAAATAGTCAGTTTTTTTTTATCTAAAATAGTCAGTTTTTTTTATCTAAAATAGTCAATTTTTTTAATCTAAAATAGTCCATTTTTTAATCTAAAATAGTCAATTTTTCATCTAAAGTAGTCAATTTTTTTTATCTAAAATAGTCAATTTTTTATCTAAAATAGTCAATTTTTTATCTAAAAAAGTCAATTTTTCATCTAAAAAATCTAGTTCAATTTTTTATGTAAAAAAAAATTAATTCTGTTTTTTTTCTTACCATAAACTTTTCGCGCAGCACTTCTCCCTTCTTCGTATAAACTTCCCTCGACGAGGCCGACATGAAGCCCTTCGAGTCCTTCAGGAGTGTCATGTAAATCGCCGCTTTGGAGTACTGAGACAAACCCACTAAGGCTTTTAAGCCCTCCACAATGCTGTTGCATTCTCGCTGTTGGAAACGTAAAACAAAAAATTCTTTTGAGCAAAAAAAAAAAAATACTGGAAATACAAAAAAAAAATCTAAACCTACCTTAGGATCCGTCGGATCGATGAGGACGTTAGGAATGTCCTCCATGTCGAAGAACATCGAGAGGGTGATTTCCGCAGTCTCGTCTATCCGCTCGATCGGAGCCTGCGAATCGAGTGCAAAAAATAAAAAAATAAAAATTAGTCAATTAAGCGAACGTTAATTAGCAAAATTTACTCACCACTCTGACTTCCGCTCCGCATTTTTCCAGGTGATTCGCGGCAGTCTTGACGCACCGTCTGAGGTCCTCGGCGACGGGAAGCGTGCCGAACGAGTGACCGGCGTCCTGCAGATAAAAAACTCGAACCTTCCGGATGTCGATGGTCTCGTCGAGGCCGAGTTTGCCGGCCCGATCGCCGCTTATCACCCTCATCGCCAGCGCCAGGTCGGCCATGTACCTCGTCATGGGGCCCATGACGAGGTATTTGAGAAACAATTTGTCGTGGGAGATGGGAAAGTGTCCCGTGACCGGTATTATTCCTGGAATTTTTTTTTTCGAGTCAGGAAAAAAATTCAAAACAGCGAAATTTGTAAGATTTAATGAACGAAAAAATTCTTCGCTCACCTGGTGTCGGTTTGTGTCCGTAGACGCCGGTGAAGAGGGCTGGAATTCTGATCGATCCAGCGATATCCGAACCGACACCGATCAGCGAAGCTCCAGCTCCCAACAGAGCCGCCTGGAAAATTGGAAATCAATTGGATCTTTTTAAATTCGTAATTTAATACCCCTTTATATTGTACAAAGAATATCAAGCAGGCTGGGGTGAAATAACACACTAGCCAGAATTTTTCTAAGTCATGAAGGGAATTGGAGGTGAATTTTTCTAAATCCCTCAAGGGACTTGGGGCTGAATTTTTCTAAGTCCCTGAAGGGGCTGAATTTTTCGAATTCCCTGACGGGACTTGGAGCTGAATTTTTCTCAGTACCTCAAAGGTCTTGAAGCTGAATTTTTCTAAGTCTTGCTATAAGACCTTCAGACTCAAGTTGGCCGGGGTCAAATGACACATCCAATCCGCAATTATTCCAAGTCCTTCGAAAGAAACAATTTAAATGCGAGTGATTTATATACTACCTCGCCACCCGACGAACCTCCGGCTATTCGTCTTCTGTCATAAGGATTCACAGTTTTCCCGTACAGCAAATTCGAGGCGTTGAGACTGCTGCACAATTCCGGGGTGTTGGTGACGCACAGCGGAATCGCTCCGGCGTTTTTCAGCGCCGCGACGATCGGGCTGTCGGCGGTCGCCTTGACTCCACGACGGACCAACGTGCAGCCCGTGTGACTCAGGCCTGAAAATGTGCGGAGAAAAAAAAAAGGTTGAAATTTTCTTTTTCTAAGATTTGCATTTTTTTTTAAAGGCAGAAATCTTGAAAACGCGTCACGTTTTTTTTTTAAATATCCGTGACACGAGGAATCCATTATCCGTGCATTTTACCTTTGAGCGAGCAGCTCTCTTTGACCGTAAACGGAATTCCGTAGAGTGGCTGCTTCACCTCGAGCTGAGCCTTCGTCACCTCGCCGGAGTCCAATTTTTTGTCGCAAAAACGCGCGTCCATCATCGCCTCGTCGTAACGCTCGTCGACGACCGCGTTGACGAAACGATCGACCTCCCGGATCCGGGCGATGTACGCCTTCACCAGGGCCTCGCACGTGATCTTTAATTGCACATTATCGTCTGATAATTTTGACGAGGAAAATATTTCAAGAGAAACGCTTCTGGCGGTGAAAGAAAATTGTGGTTTTTAGCACTAGTGCGGAAAAGGTATTTTTATTTATTTATATATTTATTCATTAATTTATTTATTTATTCATATATTTATTCATTTATTTATTTATATATTCATTTATTTATTTATTTATTTATTTAATTATTTATTTACTCACTTGTCGGTCGCGAATTTTCTGAGCGAGTTCGCTCGCACTGATCCGCAACAGGGGATCATCGTTCGGCGGAATCGGCGCCAACCTCTCGCGGTCGCGATACCAGTAGAACGGCCGCAGTATCTTCAGCAGGAGGATCTGCAGGGACGACAGGAAGCGCAAGAGCCACTCCATCCTCCGTTCGGTAACTGTGTTTAAAATTATTAAAAAAATGTTTGTTAGAAAAAAAAAAATGTATGTTAGAAAACAAATATTTATGTTAGAAAAAAAATATTTATGTTAGAAAAATAATATTTATGTTAGAAAAAAATATATTTATGTTAGAAAAAAATATATTTATGTTAGAAAAATATATATTTATGTTAGAAAAAAAAATATTTATGTTAGAAAAAAGTATTTGTTAGAAATTTTTTTTTAGATTAGAAGAAAAATTCTCAGAAAAAAAGTACTTTATATTAGAAAAAAAATGTTTGCGTTAGAAAAAGATGTACTTTATGTTAGAAAAAAAAAAGAAATCTGACGCGATGGGGAATCCGATACGCCGCATAAAAAAAATGTTGGCGCATAAAACGGAATGCATTATTAATTTTCAGCCTCTCGCGGAAAACTCGCGTCCGGCGAGCGTATCGCGCGTCGTTCCTGTCTTATCCACGTGGTATGCGGCGCGTATGCGTTGCTCGTCGTAAAAGCGAAAGGCGAGAGTGAATGTGGGTGGCCGAAAGTATCGGGCGGTACAACGAGGATATACCTATAATACGACCCGAGACGCTGGCAAGAAGTGCGCGACAAACTCTCGACCAGGTGGAGCGTGAGAGGAATGTCAACTGCTCCTAAATGCTAGTTTTTTTTTCCTCCAGCTCCTCGCGCCGGGTCTCGCATGGCAAATACACAAATACACAATGTAGCGGTAAAGCAAAGACTTCAATCTTCCTCACTTCCTCGCGGACGACGCTTTGTCTTCGTGACACTTTTTTTTCTCGTGATATTCATGCAAAGTTAGTAGTTACGTCAAACAGTCTGAAACGACGAGAAGAAGAAAAGAGGCTCGGAAAAAAATTCCGCGTTTGTAAAAAAAGTGATAAATAATGAGAAAGCGTGTGGCATAATTTTTTTTCGTAATAATAATTTCGTCATTTTTTAAAGACACTCCGGAAGGTGCAAAATGATTAGAAAAATGGCTTAGAAAAAAAAAAAATGTATCGGTGATTCTGTGGCTGCTGGATTTAAATTTAAATTCATACGTAGGATTAGACAAAAAAGCGTGTGGCATAATTTTTTTTTCGTAATAATAATTTCATAATTTCTTAAAGACACTCCGGAAGGTACAAAATGATTAGAAAAATGGCTTAGAAAAAAAAAGTGTATCGGTGATTCTGTGGCTGCTGGATTTATTAAAAAAAGTAACAAATAATGAGGAAGCGTGGAGCATAATTTTTTTTTAAATAATAATTTCATAATTTCTTAAAGACGCTTCGAATGGTCCAGAATGTCGAGAAAAGTGGCTTAGAAAAAAATGTGTATTGATGATTCTGTGGCTGCTGGATTAATAAGAAAAAAAGTAACAAATAATGAGGAACAGAGCAGCATAATTTTTTTCCTTAGTAATAATTTCATAATTTCTTAAAGACGCTCCAAATGGTCCAAAATGACGATCAAAGTGGCTCAGAAAAAATGTGTATTGATGATTTTGTGTCTGCTGCAGTCGTTGAAAAAAAGTGATAAATAATGAGGAGAAGTGCAGCATCATTTTTTTTTGTAATAATACATTTCATAATTTTTTAAAGACGCTCCAGAAAAAAAATGTGTATTGATGATTTTGTGTCTGCTGCATTCGCTAAAAAAAAGGTGATAAATAATGAGGAATGTCGTGCAAGGTTCAGCTTCGCATCCTTTTTTTCACGTTCTCGGGACTTCGCACGTGCTGCATTTAATAACAGCCACACACAGAGGCGAAATCTCGGGAGATAAACGTGAAACAATCATGCGGTTGTTATTACAGCCCGCGGAGGCTGCAATAAAGAGCGAGATATATTCGAAGCCGCAACTCCGACTCGGTGATAACTCAGAGGAACCGATGACTGGTAAAAAAAAAATAAAAAAAGACAATTACGGTGAAAAAAAACGAGACAAAAAAATTCGCCGTATTGTACGCGATTTTTGCATTGAATTTGCATTAATTTTCCGCGCGTGTCTTTTTTCACGACGAACGCGCGACGTCGGCAAACGCGAATCTCCGTGGAATCCTCGCGGCGAGAATCCTCGCGTTACGAAAGATGCAGAGTAAACATTGCACGCTGCTTCGACATTCCTTTTATTCCGCGCGGAGAAAAATATTTGGTCGGTCAGCCGACTTGCGTGACTAAACGGGCGGCCAGACGACTAAATTAATTTGTTGGCCGTGCAAATAACTCGTCGTCTCGGACCGATTTTATTTTCTCCCGATGTATGGCAAAGTCCGAAAAGTGACCAGGAAAAAAAAACATCAGTGAGGAAAAATTGGCAGTGATTTTTCTGCCGACGTATTTAAAAAGTCTGATTAATTCAACCAGTAGACGGAAATTTTAATAAAAATTCTGGTACTTGTGGGAAATAATTAAAGTGACTTAGCTGATTAAATTTTTTTTTGTGGTTGAAAGCAACGTTGATAATTTAATTAATTAACGCAGCTTGGAATTATCATAGCTAATTAATAAATTTAAATAAAAATATGAGGATTAAAAAAAAACATCAGTAAGAAAAATTTGTCGGTAAATAATTCAATTAGTAGACGAAAATTCCAATTAAAATTCCGAAAGTTGTGGGAAATAATGCAAGTGACTTAGTTAATTAGACATTTTCTTGTGGCTCAAAACAACGTTGATAACTTAATTAATTAATTAACGTAGCCTGGAATTAACATAGCAAATTAATAAATTTTAATTAAATAAAAAAAATTCAATACATGAAACGAGAAGTCGTAAAAATCTCACGACCAATTTGCATGGCTCTTGTAGTCCGTGGACACGTTAATAACGCAATCAGCTTCGAATTGGAAAATTGCTAATTATAAATACGAATCGTGAACTCCATAAAAATGTGAATAAAAAAAAATTCGATGAATTACGAGAGTCCGTAAAATGGAGTCTTGGCTAATTCGCGCGAGGCTGCTTTTATTATTCAAAGCAACGGGTAATAACGTAATTAGCGGCGAATTGTCAGTGCGGTAACGCGTATCCCGTGTATCGCGTATCGTGAGTATTTGTGGTGCACGCAGCTCGGGAACCGGTGCAACGAAGCCGAGAGAACCTCGTGGACGTAGCTCGAGCG
Organism: Pimpla rufipes; assembly: GCA_963932165.1. Lineage (NCBI taxonomy): Eukaryota > Metazoa > Arthropoda > Insecta > Hymenoptera > Ichneumonidae > Pimpla > Pimpla rufipes. Next base: position 22,239,344 of record OZ010637.1, read on the forward strand.
CCTACGTCCGCGTTGCGATAGAGTAACACAAGACGAGGCCGGCCGAGGTCTCGGGTAATGGGAAAGGGGCTGGCTCCGGCTTTCGCGATTTCGATTTATGCGCCGCGCTAAGGGAATCACGGATGAATTACCTTCGGCTCGATGGCAAAATAACGATAGCTGCCGGTTGCATCGATTTCTATTGAAATTCTTCTCGATGCGGAAAATAGTTTTTTTTATTTTACGAGCCCGGTTTTATTTTATTTTAGGCATTTTACACATTTTTAGACTTGGTTACATTATTTTATTAATTTTTTTTAAAAGTTTTTTCTTGCATTTTTTGGCGAATTTTTTTTTAATTCCGAATTGTTTTTTATGATGAAATGTCGAAAAAAGTGAAAAATCATTTTTTGCGTTTTTCGGAATCAGCGGGAAATTTCCCATCGGATAGGGTTTTCGAAATTTGCGAAATCCAAACATTTTTTTTGCGAAAAACGCACACAGTTTCCGGCTTTAAAATTCCGTAAAAAATTCAGAAATCAGAATTAAAAATTTACTATAATTTTTTTTTCGTTCTCGAAACAATCTGAAAATATTTCCGGATGACTTTTTCAAAATAGCCCCATGACGTCCCGCGAGCAGGAAAAAAAATATGAGGGTCACGACCCGGTCGACGAGCCGTGGAACGCCCCATATATATACCGATCGTCGATCGTGTCGACCGTACGTGAGTCGCCCGCCGTTCCGTGTGTAAATCGACCATTCGAAGGCGCAACTAGCGAGTGTCGAATGACAATCGAGGAAAAACGTGCGGTCGCGATAATTGCCGTTTGTTTTCGATGGCGTCGCGCGATCGGTCAACAATCGAGTGAGATACAGCGGCGAAAAAAAAATTGTTACCGCACGTTCGCGACTCGCCGCGAAACGCGAACTGCACCGTTGGCGACTTTGTCAGCGCCGATTAAATTTCCCCCTCCTCGGTGACACCCGATAGCTTCCGGCGGTTTATCACAGGCAATAAAGCACCGGAAAATGCACGATCGGCAAAAAAATCGGCAAGAAAAATTAGAAATAATAATCAACCGAATGCGAACCACGCGAATAAACCCTTATTTTTTGTATTAAACACCGGAAAACGCGTTCGTTAAAAAAAAATCGGTAAAAAATCGGCAGCACAAATAGAAATAATAATGAATGGAATGTGAACAAAGCAATGTGAATAAATTGTTATATTTATTAAACATCGGAAAACGCACGATCGGTAAAAAAATCGGTAAAAAAATCGGCATCAAAAATAGAAATAATAATGAATCGAATGTGAATAATTCAATGTGAATCAAATGTTACGTTTATTAAACACTGGAAAACTTGCGATCGTTGGGCAGATAAAAAATCGGCAAAAAATAAAAATAATAGACGATCGATTTCAAACAATGTGAATAAATCGGTATGTTTATTTTTAACAAAGTATATATAACTACGACGAGCGGAATCGAATATTCAAATAGTCGCTACTCGCGGTCAGCCCGAGGTCAGCCAATCAGCATAAGACGACCCGATTTTTTTCTTTCCTCGCTGAAAAGAATTTTTTTTTTTTTTTCACCGGCTCTATCGAAAGTTCATCGAAGACGAAGATTTTGTTATCAGCGGTTGCGCAATTTCTGACACTGGCGCAAAACGCAAGTGCGTCGAGTCTGCGAACCAGAAAAAGTCGGGTGCTCGCGGTTCGGTCTCTAATTTCCTGTTACGGCGAGACATTTTACGACCACGAAAGGCGCAGCTAGCCATATAGAGAACGAACAGCCGCACCGGCCACGGGAGACGGTTCAGCCTGAATACCGCGTGTATCATTGCAAAAGTCCTCAATGAGCGTCAGCTGCAACGCGAGTCTTTGTCGGATTCCGTGGGACTCTCGTTGTTTCGTCGAAAGTGAGGAAAAACCGAACGTGAGTTTATTTCGAAATTAAAACTGTCCGTTTTAATCCCGGAGCTTTGGACTATCCAGTTTAATTGGCCCCCCTCCCCCATTTATAAATCTGGACACTGAAAAAAATCGCAATTTTTTTTACGTTTTTGATGCAATAGAAATTTTTTTATCGGCAGATGCAAATTTATTAATTGCAATTTTTTTGTCGTTTTTGATGCAATTGATTTTTTTTTATTCAGCAGATTCAAATTTATTAATTGCAATTTTTTTTTTTCGTTTTTGATGCAATTGATTTTTTTTTATTCAGCAGATTCAAATTAATTAATCGTAATTTTTTTTATGTGTTTGATCCAATTGATTTTTTCTTAAATAAGTACATTCAAATTTATTTCAATAAATTGGATTTTTGTACTGACAAAATATTTAATTGGAGCTATGAAAAAAAATGTCATTCTTTTCAGTAATTTTTTTTTTCGACGCACTGAAAAAAATAGTGAATCGCCGGGACTGACCGAGGCGCCGGGAAATTATTGGTCGTTGGTTCGTCCAGTCGAGTTAATTCCGGCGACTCACTATTTTTCTCGTGCGGATCGCGTCACCTTTGAACCGTCGACAACTGGAACAAATCGGTATAATCAGTGACAGAGAAAAAAATTGTAGATCCGAGTTTGTTGAATTTCCGCCGTCTTGTGTCAAAATTGACGACACGGAGGACAAGAAAACCTCGAGTCTGACAGCTGCATAATTTTTTATGCAAAGCCAGCAATGAAGATTGTGTATTCCATGCAGTTGAATCACAAGATTCCAAGCTGCAACGTAAGAATTTAAATTCATACGTAGGATTAGAAAAAATTATATTTTCATGCAGTAAAATTATACTTTTGGACTTAATGCATAATTTTATTTCAAGAATATTTTTCTCATCGCACTCGGAGAAATTGTAAATTTATAATCATTCCTGGCAACTGTCAATTTTTTGTTCTATTATTATTTTTATTAATAAAAATATTTATTAATAAAAATAATAATTTATTTCGTTCGCTATTATTTTTATTGTTCTAATTTTTTTAATAGTTTATGATAATCACATTTGGTGATAACAATTTTTTTTGCTGTGATTGCTGAACATTTTTTTGTAGTAGCTAAAAATTTTCCTGCGTCAACAAAAAAATTCGTTAATTCAACAATCGATTTCTTATCACGCCCTGATTATTTTTCTCCGGTGCACGATAAGTGCGACACGGCAAACGTGACGTGAAAAATAGTTGTCACAACTGTGCAAAATAATTATCGCTTTATAATTGCCGATAGCAGTTTTTACTCTCTGACTGCACATCGGTAAATTCAAAGGCCGCAATTGGCCTCCGTACATATCGATGTACGTTTATCGGCCGAAGTCGTCACGCTGTGTATCTATTTGCGCTGTGACAATGCAAGAATCTCGTGTATCGCTCGCGCTCGCCGTTGGACTTTGTCAGTCCTGCGCTTGTCAATGAATTTCATCTCTATTCTTTCGTCGAGCGTCTTATCTCGTCCCAGACGATCGTTCGTACGTTTCTCGCGCACCGAGAGTCAAGTGAATTACGCTCGATCTGTACGTCGGCACGTAGCTCGCATTATGCAATCCTCGGTGCGCGTACATTGCGGAAAAATTCATATGCAAATCATCGATACGTTACGATGGAAACCGAGCAAACGTCTTGATTAATTTAAAAATCGAAAACATTTTTTTTCGCCACAGACAAAAATATTCGTCTCGACTAATCACGATCGATTAATTTTTTTATCACGATTTATCGATCGGTTAATTCAAATATCATTTTTAGTGATTTGAACACTCCGTGTTGATCCACAAAAATTATTCAGAGGAATCATTTTTTTATTAACTTTGTTTTATTTATTAATAATTAATTTTTTAAAATACACCTGAACAGACATTTTTTTTTCTCACGATTTATCGAAGTATTAAAATTGAAACATAATTTTTAGTGATTTAAACACTTCGTGTTGATCTACAAAAATTATCCAGAGGGATCATTTTTTTTAATTTTATTTATTTATTAATAATTAATTTTTTAAAAGTCACCTGAACTGAAAGAATTTTTTTTTCTCACGATTTATCGAACTATTAAAACTCAAACATAATTTCTAGTGATTTTAACACTTTTTTATGTTGAACCACGAAAATTACTCGGAGTTAATTTTTCAAAAAATTAAAAAAATGTTTATTTACGAATAATTGATAAAAAAAAAAAAATCACCTGGACTGGAGCGATCGATGCTCGATTCGCACGGGAGAAAACTGTATCGTCGGCGCCCGGGCGGGACTGCGGGACGCGGCGGCAGTGGATGCGAAACTGCAACAGTAGGTACGGTCGGTGATAGACAGACGAGAGACGCGGTGGCCGCGCGCGTAGGGGCTACAGCCACTCGATCGACTTCCCTCGCCGCGCTCGGCGCTCCCCAGTGGCCGTCGGCGTGGTAAAGAGCTCGTTGCGTACCCACCTTCTTCTTTTTTTTTTTTACCTCTCCTTACCGACGCGATGACCGAACGTCGAGCAATTCCACGAGCAACGCTAGCGGCAGCCGGTTTAGCAGCAACTCACCAAATGGCCGGTGTTGCAATACGCGAATTAACTCGTTGTTGTTGTCGCCGCTGCTTCTGCTGAATCCCCGAGACATCCCCGGTCTTTTTATTCCTGCTCGGACGCTCGTTAAATAAACCGCGTTTTTTTATCTCTTGCAGACGAGGAAAAAAATGCGGGAAAAAAATTCCAGTATTGAAACGGGTGGTTTTCTTTTCTTTTTTTTTCGAGGGGAAGAGAAACGCGAGATTTATTAATTTTGAAGGAAACGTGACGGTTACAGTCAACAGAAGGTGATAAATATTAATCCAACAGGTTTCGCCTAGTTCGAAATATTCGCGGTGCGATTGCGAATTCAAATTTCCCGCGCTGATGGGAAAGACGTGCCGCGCATGCGCCGCTCTGTATGTGGGTGGAGGAAGTTTTTAAAGGAACGTCACAATTGCAGCCAATAGACGGTGATAAATATTAATCCAACAGGTTTTGCCTGGTTTGAAATATTCGCGCTGCGATTGCGCATTCAAATTTCCCGCGCTGATGGGAAAGACGAACTGCGCATGCGCTGCGCAGTTTGTGGGTGGAGGAGGCGAACGGCGGCCATGCTGGATTCGCGCAATCAGCTGGGCAGAGACAAAGAAAAAGGGGGGAGGGGAAATGAAGCGAATCGCAACACGTTTGGACGCGTCTTTTTTTCCTCGTACGATTAACGGTTTTTTTCGAAATATTATCTGCAACGTCGAGTTTGTCGGTTGATCGCGTCTCGCGGTTTTCGATTTTCCGCACGTTTCAGTCGCGCTCGGGGAACGAAAAATACGAGATAGAAATATGAGAATCGCGAACGAAAAAAAAAGACGCGGCCGTTTGTTTAGTTTTTTCTCACGGAGACGCGAATAACGTTTTTTTTTGTCAATAAACGCGAGGAGTTTCGATGGCGTCCATGTTGACTGCGTTTTGAATGCAGTGAAAAAAGTCGTTTTTGATGCGCGAAAATTAACGTCGAAAGTCTAATTTGATTTGAGGAAATTGATAAAGTAAACGCGAAACCTAACCTAAAAAGAAAAAAACGGCTTTTCAGTGTTTTTAGGCGAAGATTTGAATTTCGGGGACCGAAGCGGCGGATTCGACGCGATTCGTGAGTTTTTGCTCAATTGAAACTTTTTTTTCGTTTTTTGGTCTTTGGCTACCTTTTTTTTTTGGTTAACCGCTGAATTTTTTGCACCCGGGAAAACGAAAACTTTTCGCGTTTTCGTGTTTCTGTGGCCACATTTTTCTCGTGTTTCGCCTCTGATTCGATGTTGTGTTTGTTATGTTTTTGCTCAACTGAAACTTTTTTTTGGGTTTTTCGGACTTGGCTACATTTTTTTTTAGGTTAACCGCTGAATTTTTGGCACCCTGGAAAACGAAAACTTGTCGCGTTTTCGAGCTTCTGCGGCCACATTTTCTGTGACTCGTTTTTATGTTTGTTTTTCAACCCTAACCTCACTTTTTTCTAATACTGGTTTTGAGGAACGTTTTGAGAAATATCGACGTTAAGAATCTAACGCTAACAGCATGAGACGTCGATATCTGCGACCTAACGCGACGAACGTTGTGCCGTTGATGCTAAAACAAGTTTCTGTATGAAAGGCGAACGAGAGTCGTGCGTTAGCTATAAGTTTTCTGAATTAATTCTGGAAAAGGTTTTTTCTATGCTTTGGCCGTAGTCTACAAACGGGAAGAGTTCAACGTAGGTGAAAACGTCTTCTTCCTCTCTGCATGTTTTTTAAATTAATCTTTGACGCTCAAACTGTAGATACAATTTTTTTTCCAACAGGTATTGAAGTCTCATTTCCTTGAGCTGACTGGTTGAGGAAAAAAAAATATGAAGACGAACCGGAAACTATGCAGGTAATTCCAGCACTTTTTTTTTTAAACATATTTTGTGGGTAAAAAATATGAATAGATTTTCATTCAACTGAATTCAACAGGTTGCGACTTTATCGACCGAGGTGCAGCAGAGACTCAATGGAATCAGGACAGACTTGGAATTGGCAAAATCAAATCTCCACCAAGCTGAACATTATTTTGCAGTCAACATTTTTAAAAGGGTAATAAGACAAAAAATAATACACCAGACATAAAATAATTAATCATCTCGTCTTTATTATCGTCACTAATCTTAAATTTATAATCGTCACTTTTATCTTTAATTTATAATCATCACTTTAATCTTAATCTTTATAATCGTCACTTTAATCTTAAATTTATGCTCATCGCTTTAATCTTAAATTTATAATCATCACTTATAAATTTGAAGTCAATAAAACCAACTCAACGCTATTAAAAACATTTCTAAAATAAAGTGTTTTATTCTCTCAGCAAAAAATAAAAATCCCTTCACCAGTATCAACAAAACAAACCACAAAAACCACCAACAAAAACCGATAAAACCCAGGTCGTCAAGTCGATTAATTGTGCCTCAACTTCCTGGTAATCGCGCCGAAGAGATTCCGAATATTCCCCGTAAGTTCGACTTCAGCTTCGAAGTTTCGATGCCCGAGATTTCGTAACTTGATTTACCGTCCCGACGTGACAACAGAGCAGAGAAACAGAGACAGAGAAAGAGAAATATAGAGATAGAGAAACACAGCAGAGGAACAGAGAGAGAGAGAAAGACATAAAGAGAGAGAGAGAGATAGAGAGAGAAACTCGGAGGGTCCGCCGAGTGGTGATTCGGGCGACGAGAAGCGAAGTGGAACGCATATTCGAGGGGTTTGCGGGGGGTCGTCGAGAGCAGCAGCAGCGAAGGTACGCGCGGCGGTAATAATTCACGGATAGATAGGTGTGGTACATGCATCGTCCGTCCGAATATTCCGTTCTCCACAGTCCTGGCGGCAACACCCGATTCTCTCTCGTCTCTCGTCTCTCGTCTCTCCTCGCGGGATATTCGCGGAGGGTCGGCGGGCGAGTCGGACAAGGTCGGCTCACCCTTCGAGCGCGCTCGGGACACGTACATCGCTCATAAACGTCACCGACAGTTCTCTCTCTCTCTGCAGTTCCGAGTGGCTACACTATCGACTATCGATGCTCTTGCGACCACCGTGTACAACGGCTACGTGTTTGAACGTTCGTGCAGCCCGCGAGAGAGAGAGAGAGAGAGATGGGAGGGACGTATTATCGCGCTTGACGTGCGGGTCAGGCATGACACTGGTGTATAATTCACTGGAGGGTCGGGCTAATTATACCCCCCCTTTGTGTCACGTGTATTAAGGTAATAAAGCGGCTGCTAAACGGCCGTGTAATCGCGCCGCGCGACGCGCTCTGGGTGCCGCAAAAATAGCGAAAATAGCGGCGGTTTCGTAATCGGGCGAAGCGAAGGGCGGGGAAAAAAATTGTATTCGGATTTTTGTGCTATGGATTAATTTTTTTTTCGCACGATGAAACGGGGCGGAAAATTGTTTCTTGAAGTTTTCGATTTTTTTTTGTCGGTAATTCGGAAACAAAGTACAAAAGAAATTCGGAAACCTACAAAAATGATTCTTGAAATGAGGATTTACAACTATAGTTCAGAGAGAAGGAGGCGAAAAAACGCCCCTCGCGATATTTGCGTTTCTCAGAAACGTTGGTAAAATTATTTAAAAAAATACAACGTGATACTTATAACGCTTGTTATTGTCCCAGGTGAAGGAGGCTTCGGCTAGTCCCGCGCGAAGGGTTGAAAGGAATCTCTCCACTCGGTCTCTCGAGCGTCGAGGGCGAGGGCACGAAGAGAGCACACGCGAGGGTCCGCACATAATCGAGAGAGCCACTCGAGAGTCGAGGCGAGCGGTGTTCACCGAGACACACGAAGAGAGTACGTGGAGGCGCCGAGGAACGTGTGGCGCGGGTTGAGGAGAATCGGCGAGGGGGAATAAGCGAGGAGGCTGAAGTGTGTGTGCAGCGCGCCGAAGTAGCCGAATGTCGAGGGGCGAAGAGCGAGAGAGAAGAAGAGAGTTTCAATTGGGAGCAGCGGCGGCGATCGCCGCGGTGATGAAAATACCCGGGGTGGATTTTTATATTTTTTTCTCCTCTGTCTTTTATTTTTACTCTCCTTCTCTCTTTTTTATTTTGACTCTCCTCTCTTTTTTATTTTCTCTCTCCTTCTCTATTTTTTATTTTTTCTCTCCTTCTCTATTTTTTGTTTTGACTCTCCTCTCTTTTTTATTTTCTCTCTCCTTCTCTCTTTTATTTTCTCTCTCCTTCTCTCTTTTTTATTTTCTCTCTCCTTCTCTATTTTTTATTTTTTCTCTCCTTCTCTATTTTTTATTTTGACTCTCCTTCTCTCTTCTTTATTTTCACTCTCCTCCTCCTTTCCTTTCTCGCGCCGAAAATCAACGAGATAGAAATTTCGTGAGCCTCGCGACGGCTCAGCGAATTGAAGTGGGCGACTCGCGGAGAGCGAGAAGCGAGGAGGAAGAGAGCAGCGTCGAGGGTGCCGGACTCGCGGTGCCCCCGCCGACCGTTACGGGGGTTGAAAGAGGCGATCCTCTCGCTCGCGGATGCGCCGCGGATATACAGCGCGTAACTCACGAGCGGAGGCGATGCTGCCGTAGGAAGAGGCGAAGGTGGGGGGGAGGAGGAGGAGGTACGGCCATAAAACAACGGGCGCAGTCTGCTTGTTATCCAGACGCCGTAAACTCCGGGTATGAATCTGAATTATGGAATTATATGGCGCACTAACTCATATCCCGGGCGCATGTAGGGTGGGCTCTCCGAAACCCCCCTAAATCATACACTACACTCGTTTGCCGGATCTCGTCCGCTGCCTCCCTGCCTCCCCCCGTTTCTACGCCCGCCGTCGCTCCTCGCCTTTTTACCCTCGTTCCTTCCTTCGCCTCTTTCACTCTTTCGCCGCTCTCGCGGTTCCTGCTTCCACCTTTCTCTCTCTCTCTTTACGGAGCAGCGCGCGCGGCTGCTCCTCTCGCCTCGCTCGGAATTTCGCCTATAGGCGGAGAGAGAACACATTCTCTATCGGCGCGCGGCCACATTTCTCTCTCCCCCCGGGGCCGACGGCGATATTTTTCGTAATTAGTCAGACCCCGCCGACGCCGACGCCGCTCGAGGGGGCTTCGTGCGATTTTTTTTTTTACGGACGCGGAGCTATTTTTTTATTTATTTTTTTTTAGTGCTTTTGTACGTCTTAACTATGTTTATATTTTGAGTTGTCGGATTTTGTATATGTTGTGGCGTTTTGGGGAATTTAGGGGAGGGAGAAATGTGAGCCATCTGATGGTGATATTTTTTGGAATTATTCAGAACCCGCTGCCACTTGAGGCTGCTTCATGAGATTTTTTTATACGGACCTGGATTTTTTATTTTTTATTTTTTCTACCACTTTTGTCCTTAACCATATTTATATTTCAACCATTCAAGTATTATAAATTTGAATGGTTGAAATTGTATACATATTATCAATTTTGTAGATTTCAGACTCGGGGAAAAAAAACGTGACCCATCAGAGTCCGAATGTCCCGTAGCCGCCGTCGCCCTCGCTCCACGTCCTTCACGGCAGATCCGTCAGGCTTTGTCTCGCGGCCGGAGCTCTCACGATCGCGACAAAGATGAAAGCCGCGTAACACGCCCTGCGCGAAAGAGGCCAGCGAGAAAGCAGCGACGACGGCGGCGGCTGTAAAGAGGCGAGCGGAGAGCCGCGTTGACGCAGCGCGGACCTCATAAAAGCCGGCGCTATGACCGGCACGACGTTCCCCCCTCGCGAGCGGAGAGCTTGCGCCGGACATTAATGGCCACCATAAAGATGCGGTCCGCGCGAGACGACACACACTGTCCTCGGCGTATCTGGAGCGTAATTCACTCAGGCCCCGCGTCGTTCTCCGTCAACGCCCCGCGGATCCCTTTCCACCTCGTTCTCTTCTCCTCGCTGGGCCTTCGCTCCTCTCCTTCCGTTCAGCCTCGTCTCTCTCTCTCTCTCTCTCCAGGCTGCGGGAAAAGGGCGACCGGGAAAACGCGCCTCTGCTCCGGTGGCCTGGAACGCGCGCCACCAGCTCGCTCGAGTTATTTCATAAATAACGGTGAGAAAAAAAAAATGAAAAATAAGTGGTGGTTCCAAACGCACCGTGAAATAAATGCGTTATCTTCTCTCGGTTAGAAGTGGCTTTGCTGCTTTGGGAAAATAGACGGTTTAGGGTTGATGAAAGGGGTCGAAAGTGACGATCGATTGGATGAGGTGATTTCGTTGATGCAACGAAAAACAGGATTTGAGGAGTTTTGGATCAATTAAACAGTTGGTTAAAATGTCTTCACATCATAAATACCAGTTCTCATGAATAGCGCGGCCAAACGCAATTAAGGTAGTACGAACAAAATTTTGCTTGCATTTTTTTAAATGCGCTTTGCGCCCCATTTTTCTTGAAAGAACGCAATTTTGAAAAATTAGACAAAATTCTGAAAAAAATTCGTACGTATTCAGAAAAATGAATGAATAATTTTCATCAGAAAAAAAAGTTGGGTTACCGGATAAATTGTTGAACAATTCCGATCGATCGTCCCGATCGATCGGATGAGGTGATTAAATTGATGCAACGAAAAACAGAATGGGAGCAGTTTTGGATCACCCAAGCAATCATTCTAAAAACGTCTCCAACAAGAAGAGCCAAATCCCAAGGTAAGTCCTAAATATCGCATCCGAAACATCAGTTCTCACGAATACGCCAAGCGCAATTAATTAAACGCCATCGTGCGCGGATGACGAAGAAACAGCTATGCATCATACGTTGTACATAAAGCGTGGAAAATTTATTTACAGAGAGAACGACGGGCCGCCAACCCCAGCTGACGCGGACAAAACCGACACGTCTCATTTGTCTCCCGCCTGACGGTTTCGCCGCCGGCCCCGAGAAGGAGGAGAAGAAGAGAACGAAAAAAAAAGAAATGAAGAAATACGTAGCGACGCATAAATCGTGAATTACTTGGTCGAGAGGAGCCGGACCGGGGAGAGCCTCGCAGTTCGCACAACGGGGAACGCAACGCCCGGAGAATCCGGACGATATATTTCAGGGCTGAAAACGACTGCGGCCGAAGACGCGAGCGACGAATTCGTGAAGCAGGCAGCGGCAGCAGCCCCGTCGGTGAGAGTTCGCGGTCTAGGCGTCCTCGCAATTAGTCAAGTTTTCCCCGAGCGAGCGTGTCCAAAGAGGTTATTTATGGGCCGCCGTCCCGCCCGTCCGCAGCGAATATATCCGCAGCGCGCGTTACGTGTAAACACGAAAGGTGATGCGCGCCAGGGGGGAAAACGTTGTTTGGATCGGTTCGGTCGGGTACTTTTCGCGCGCGCGGGACACGCTCGGCTCGGCTCGGCTCAGCCGCGCGCTCTGTGTGCAATCATAATGCCCCGCAGTAGCGCGGCGACGCAATCGATTTGAACGGTGGCGGCTCACACACAGAGAGGGCCGAGAGAGCTCCACCGATGCGCCTAGGCAATAACTCGACATTAGAGTGCATTATTCGAGATCGCTCACCCGTCCGTCTGTTCGGCCAACAAAAGCCCATGGCCGGCCCATGCGGGCCATTTCATTCGCGTTGCGTCGCCGCCGTGGTACACACACAGTCTATTATATCGCGTGCGCGACTCTAGCTTGCGAGGATCCATCGGGCGTTCCGCGTCACGTTGGGTCTGGGACTGAAGTCGATGGTGGGTGAATTATTTGTTTCGCGAATTTTGGGTTCGCTGGGGGAGGATTTTTTGACACCGTTTATGTGTAATTTTTTTTAATTAAATTGGTCCATACTAGTTGATACTAGACGGAATGCGATATTTTGATTTTTTAATTTTTCACAGAATTTTAAAACCGCGAAAATTGCCTTGCCTTTTTGGCGAAAAAAAATGTAGGGTTTTAAAAAGTTTGGAAACGCTATTCGATTGGAAATTTCCCGCTGAGTCCGAAAATCACGGTTGCTTGTCCAAAAAAAAATTTAATTCGTCCAGAAAAACGAAAAGAAGGACTGTATCTCAGAAAAAATATTAGGCCATACACTTCGCCCGAACACCCTTCCCGAAATTCTGTGGAGGGTGGAAAAAAGTTGATGGTCACCGCTTTACAGAACGATTTTCCAGGTCGCCCTCGGCAGGGATGATGCGGCAAATATTTGTTTGCCCGTAGATGGACTTCTGGCGACGTGACGAGCGACGCGGATGCATCAACGTCGAGGGGTCGGCGGGTCGTCGAGCCAGGTGAATTCGGCGCGAAACGACCCGTACGCACCGGATCTTGAGCCCGATGATTTCTCTTCCTTTCACTCGGCACGTAATCGATTATCGTACGGCCGATATTTCCTACAACGTAGCGGCAGGGTACACCTATAATTCATGTAGCTCGGCGCGCGCGGCGGACCCGAGGAGCCCAGCACGACAGGCGTGCAAAAGCGGCGCGGCTACGCCGAGCGAGAGAGAGAGACGAAAACGCGCGGCCGGTGTGTTCGCTTCGTCGCGTTTATTATATCGCGCGCGCCACGCGGCAACGAACCGCACGGCCCTCGCTGGTCCCGGAGCGAAATAAATTGTGTTGTAGAAATACACATAAAGAGGGTGAGCAGCGAGTGACGTTGAAATCGACGGCCACGTCGCTCGCTGGTCGAGCTCGAAAAGACGCAGCAAGTCGTCGAATGATCGACGTATCGTGAAGTCGGTTTCGTCTCCGCCCAATAATCCTTCTTTGGGCTCTGATTTTTTGTTGTCGTTGTGATCCAACGTATTTTCTGAGGCAGAGACAAAAGGAAGGAAGGAGAGACTGATAAATCCAACGTTGCACTAAACCGCCAGATGGCGGTTCGTACCCTGGAGCCAACGGTAACGTTTGGACGTTGGGAAAACCCTGAGACACGAGACTTTCGTCCGTTTTGCGGGGTGAGTGAGTAATTAAAATCGGTGGCTCCGCCCCCTCTGTGCGGAATTCAATGCTGCTGCTGCTGCATAAGTGAACGTAAATGAAATTGATTCGCCTCGGCAAACGCGGGCGCGACCGACCGACCGACCACGTTTGCATCCGAGGATTTATTCCGGTTGGCCCCCGAGTGGGACACGTGGAATTGATGTCCGGAGCTTTTACGTGCGGCCCGAGAGGTCGGAGGCGCCGCGCGCGACCCGACGATCCATCGATAACCGACGTCCCCCCCTCCCCCCCGGTCGCACGACGATCGGGAGGACGACTGGGATTCGGGGCGAGACGAGCGGGACAAAAGGGCGCTCGAGAAAAGCGGCGGGAGCGAAGCGGGAATGCCCCGCAGCCACGTAATCTCGTTGCCCGTAGTAATTGCTCCCTAATCGCGCGACCAATCAGCCTAACCGCGTTACCGAGACGTAACTTGTTTAGGGCGAAGCCCTCCGGATAGCTGACGATAACGCGGCCGCTCCGCCGGTTGTGTCCCCCGGTTGACTCGCTGATGCCGATGCACGGAGCAAAAAAATTGGGGGACAAGACGCTTGCCACGAGAAAATATCAATATTTTACGACGTGAGCGATGTCTGCGAAAAAGCAACGCGTTAGAAAGTAAGAAAGCGAACTTTCGACTGAATATTTTCGGCGTGGAAAAAAAAGATGTTGAAGTTTGCATCGTTGGAATGCGACGAAAATCAGAAAAAACATGTATTGTAATTAACCCAAGTGATCAAAATAGGTATAAAACACGAAAAACATATATATATTTTTTTCGAATTATTACAAAAACTGCAATTAAGCCAGATGATGAAGGGCACGAAAAAAAAATTGTATGGAGGGCACGAAAAAAATGTTTTATTGATCATTTGGATTAATTACAATTAAAAAAAAAAATGAAATTTGATGCATTCCAATGGCGCAAACTTCAACATCGTAAAAAAAATATCGTCGGTGCAATTTCTTTGTTCGAACTTTCGCCAGCCTGAATGCCTCCGATCGGGCCTGATTAACCCCTCAATCCGGAGCCCGGCAATCACGGGCATCGGGGTCGAGAGATCCACGGAGAAATTCCACGCGTGGAATATATTTTTCCGCGCGCGCGCTACGTGCATCGAGAGATCTCGTCGATCGCAAATTGTGATTTATGGCGCGCGGCGCGGATACGCGGAATGAAAGTCCCGTTTTCGGAGTTTCTCGATTGCTGAGTGTAAAATTAGCGTATCGTGCAGCGCGCGGTTTCTCTCGGGGCAGCCGGAGGTTGCTTTGGATGTGTATAACTCGAACAGCGGAGAGGCGCATGGCGAGCGCCCGGAGTTGGGCACTCGTGAGTACATTATCCTTTCTAACGAGTAACGAGGCGAATAGGCCAAGTAGATGGAGTCGCGGCGCCTGTCCATAAATCACTCGGGAGGGCAAGCCCGGAGATCAGTGTCGACCCAGCAACCTCCGCTGACCTGTCCGCCATCCGTCTCTCTCTCGCGCTTCTCACCCCGCGCGCCCGCCCTTTCAATAGCCGCTATCTTCCTCGCCGCTCTTACACCACTCGACTTCTCATGCATCTGCTTCCGTTTTTTGCCCTCCGGCCGCGAGCGACCGTCCGACCGAGGAGGAGCGAACGAGCGAACGATGAAACTGGAAAAGGGTCGCGTCGTCTCGTTTAAAAAAGTCACGCGACCCACTTTTTGCAGTACCTAACGAATACCGTTTTGGTAATTCGAGAAGCAATTTTTTAGTTGCCTAGAAACAAAGTTAAATACTAGAAAATATTTAATTTTTATCTGCTATTCTAAACTCACGTTAATTTTTCACATATATGAAAAAAAATGCGTCTAGAAGTTTGTGGCGAAAAAATTGTTGATAAAACTGATAAAATTTGATTTTACATTTTACGGTGCAGTCGAAGGCGCACACGTGAGCCGTGAATATATTTAAAAAAAAACAGCGCATATCAATCGACCGCGGCGTGGCAGCGGCAGCCAGACCGGCACATCACGCCCCTGCCGCCCCCTCGAGTTCCTTTCGACCCTGCACCGCGAAATTAACGCTTCGCGCTATATAATACAAATTCAGGATTGAAAAGTCGGCGGTGGTACAGCATCCGCGTGGCTCCCGCATTCGCGGCGACGTAAAAGAGCGGCGACCGATCGAACCCCGCCTCCCTCTGTGCGCGCGCGGGAGCAAAAAAATTCCCCGAACGACTACGAACAATTTATTTTCGTTCGACCGCACGCCCGTCAACAGTCGTTGATTGACCGACGCGGTGCAATCCAACGCAGCTGCGGCGCACGTCGAGGCGCGCGCGAGGCGGTAGTCACAGGCGCGTTCGACGTGAAAACGACTCGTCAATAAACTTTAATTCCGTCCTTAAACACACAACGTTTCGTTGGAAAATGGATTTTTTTCGAATCCACCGTAACGATTGAAACCGGTGGAAAAATTGTCGCACTTGATGTCGAGATTTGTGGACAGTGAAAAATGTCTCAAACACCACGATTCAAAATTGGAACAAACGTTTTATTTTTCGAAACAAAAAAGTTTTGTTGTGAAATTGAAATCACTAATTAAAAAAGAATTAAAGAAACCAGCGGAAAAATTATGATTATTAAATGATGTGAAATTAAAATCACAAGTTAATGAAGACAGAAGTAGAAGAAAAATGCAGTCGGGTCATTTTTTTATGTTGCAGTTAATTATGAAAAGTATCCGAGAGAATCGAGGAAAAAGTGGCTGAATCGACAGAGAATGCCTCACATATGTCCGGTGCAGTGTTTACACGTAGCTCCGGGCGCCATGAACCGAGCTCGACACCGAGTGTCGCGTGGCGCCCACAGATGGCGACACCGGGACGACGAGACGCGAGAGGACGAAGTGCAAAAAAAGCGACTCGGCGCGCTGCAACCGAGCGAGGGAAGAAAAAGAACGAAACAAGGAGTCTCGACGCAGGCCGCATGTTTTACCCGAGCATCATTTCTCGTTTGATATTCATGAAGATCGACAATTAGCGAATATGTTCCATTCTCGGTAATACAAACTATCGAAGATTGAATCCCATTTGCCGGCTGTCACTTTTTGCCGTTTGACTTGATGTCAAATAACTGCTTAATATTTATCGGCAAACGTGGCAATTATCATAGCAGGAAAGTTCCGCGCGTTTTTTTACCCTAATCAGGCGTTCTCGCCGCGCCATCAGAACGCATTAAATACACTGACGCACATTCGTCTCCCGTGAGACAGAGCGGAGTTTGCGTTATCGTTGCGTGTCCACGAACGATCAGTCACTCGGGCTCTAATGTATTAATAAAAATGCCCTCCCGATAAGTGGCGGCGTAATTACTCGCTGTTGCAATTACAAGATAACTCGGGCCCGCCGTGTCAGACATCTCGAGACCGCACGCGGAAGTTACGGGTTGCCGTGAAAACGCGGTTAACGTGAGTATATCGACTCTAATGGAGCGAATCGCGAGTGCGCGGAATGTTGGAAAAGTAAAAGTTCCGTCAGTCGAAAATTCACGGGCAATAAAAAACCTGACTGGGAGCAGGAAAATTGCGCCACTGTTGAAGTTCCTATGGAGACTCCGTACGTCGCTGAAAAAGCAACTGGACTCTGTAGGGATTCGGCGGGGGACTGAGTAACGACACAACGGCATTTTCTGAGTAAGAAATTGTTGTTGTATTTCAGTTCCGAAGATTTTGAAAAAACAAATTTCGATGAAACGCTATAACAATAATCGAAGAATGAGGAGTAATTATCGTCGAACAATTCGATTCGGAGATTCAGCGGGTTTTTGCCGCTGCGCTAGTCTCGTGCTGCGCGTTTAGCCGCGCAGTATTACAGTGGGGAGCGGGTGGGGGATTATTGTACGATACAGAAGGGACGCCAGGTACACAAAGATATCGTCGATTAAAACAAGAAACGGGGGGGACTTTGTGGAGCGAGTGTCTCGGGGGCATTCACAATGCCACGGAGCAACAAAGTTACTATTTTTAAGAATAATAAATCTATTTACAGTCGATATTTATATTATGAAATATTCGTAGGTGAGATAGTTATCCGCGTGTCTCCTCTCTCTCTCGTCTCGTCATGCTTTCCGTATATTTTTCTCCCTCTCCGAATTACATCACACGTCGTCGTAGTAATACGTAACACGTTATCATCGCGCTACAGATCTAACAGTCGATACTAAAAACTTTGGTTACGCAAAAATAGACGCTGAATTATATGGTAGCACGTCGTCACCGTCGTCTGGTTCCTCCAGTGTTCACTTTTAACTCTCCCTCCATGTCTCACTATTTCTTCTTTCTTTTTCTTTTCGCCACCCTCCTCCACTTCACCCTCACGTCAGGCTTACGGATGCCGCGACTATGAACAAATTTACAGTAATTACAATACAGACTGGATATGAATATAATTTTATAGATAGTGCACATAGACCGATTACATCAGATCAATTTTACGGCGGATAGAGTTATAGGCGCCCGACGATGGTAGCGCGAAAAATCGCGAGCGATGCCTCGCGAAGCTGAGCGCATCGATCCTCGGATCCCAATTGGCGCGGTCGTTCGAACGTAAACGGCGATTTCGAAAAAACACGGGCAAGACTCAAAAACAGAGATCTCCGATCCTGAACATTTTCGCAAAAGGACCACCGTCGTCCCACCAAATTCAGAGAAGGATTTTTCTCGACCCCGCAAAACCGACAAAGCTCGGTGGGTCGTCGATACACCGAGAGAAAAAGTTTCCTCGATTCGACGTTTCATTGAAATCAATGAAAAAAAAAAAAAAAAAATTCAATCCACCCATTTCTTTGGAGTCCGAATTTTTTTCTCTCGCTGCAGAATCTAAACGAACACGGCGACACCTACACGCGTTCCGACCGATCCGCACCAGCGCGGAAAGCGCAGTCACACATTTTCCTCGCACAGACGCGCGCCATCTACACCCGGGCCGCGAAGTCAACGGGGCCCTCGGCTATATTCGCACATCACTCATAAAATCACAGTTAAACGTTGGTTTCCCGAGCGCAACCGCGGGACTCGCCAATCCCTCCCAGCCTCCCCTAAACAGCCTCCTCGACATTAACATCTGCTCAGGGATGCATCCCGGATGCGGCCCCGAGACGCGGTCCCCCGTAAAGCGAGTACGGCGAGAAGTAAGGCGGCAGTCCGGCGGCGGGATGATGAGGCGGAAGCGCGAGACCCAATGACGACAGCGATGGCGGCATGAGCGGCGAGGGTTTCCCATAGGGATGATACCGAGCGGTCGCTAGGGGGCTGAGCGGCGGCGTCGGATACGTCCTGGAGAGCAGGGGATGCGTGGGCGGCAGCCCGGGTGGCGAGAGCAGCGACAGTGCTGCCGCGGCCGAGGGATCGCCCGAAACGCTCGTGTGGCTCCTGAGATGCTGAAGAAGCTCCTCGGACGAGGGAAACCTCTTGCCGCAGTAAGCGCCATCTCCGGTGATCCAGTTGCACACGTAGGGCAGCTGGGAGGCCGCGGCGAGCGCTGCGAGCTGCGCGTGCGCGTACGCGGCCGCGGCGCTCGAGTGGGCGGCGCTCATCGCGCCGTACGGCGAGGCGGCGGCGCTGCTGGGCTTGTGATCGCACTGAGCGCAGCCGGCGGGACAGCCGCCGGCGGCCGTGCTGGTCGGCACCTTAGCGCCTGACGTTGCCGACTGCGACATGTAGTGGGGATTCAGCTGGCAGCCGGTACAGAAGGGATCGCGGCAGATGGGAACGAGGGTGTCGGCGCCCGTGCTGGTTTTCATCCTGGCGTAGCTCAGGTAGGGGTTGCTCGTCAGGCCGTTCTTGAGGGCCGCGTGATGCTGGGACATGAGGGAACTCGCCATTACGTCGATCGGGAGCTGAGGCGGGTAACCCAGATAAGCGGCGGAGGTGGAGACCGGCATGGAGGAGCCGGGCTTGAAGGTGCCGAGGGGAAGATCCTTCAGCGAGGGATCCGTCATCGCCAGCACCCCGGCCGGGCTGTAGGACGACTTTGACTGCATCGGGCTCGATGATTGAGACTGGGACGACGGTTGCTGGGAGCTTTCGGACGCCGCTGCCGCGGTGCTGCCGGCTCTTGACGATGGCGATTCCCTCGTGGCGTCGCCGTTAGGTGTCGCTGTTCTTCGGCCTTGCGGTGTGGCCGCTCGGGCGCTAGAGGCGCTCTGGTTGCTGGAGCAACGTTTACTGCCGCTTCCCGGGGTTCTCGAGCGTCCCGAGGTCGAGTGACTAGAGGGCGCTCGCGTTTCCTCCGGGCTCGAAGCCTTCTCGCGGCCCAGGCAGGATTCGTAGGGCTTGAAGCTCGATTTTACGGTCTCGTGTTGTTGTTGGGGTGGCGCCTGTTGCGTTGCTGGTGACGACTTCTCGCGCGACTGATCGCTGCTGCTGCTGCTACTGCTGCTGGACTTGGAGGATTTGCTGGTGGTTGAGGTTTTTCCGTCCAACGGAGCCAGCAGGGATTTCCCGCTCGGCGGATCGGCGCCGATCTGGCTGCAGGTCTGGGCGAGGAGCGCGAGCGGACTCTTCTTGGCGTCCAACTGCAATTACACAAGACACAGGATCGTTAGAGACGATGTTTAAGCGAGACGCGATTATGTTAATTGGACATGGCGCAAAACGGGATCGGAAGGCGGGAGCAGCAAGTGGACCGCGGGATGGGAGGGCGGGAAGGACCTTAACGACCCGGTGCCGCGTTACGGCTGAGATATCTCGAAGTGTTTTGTCTGCCGAATTGGCAAGCCGAGCTGGCGTAGTCGCGGTTTGTAGTCTTGGGAGCGGGAAGGATGGGGGGCGACTTGTGTGTGTCCACCGTGTTTTGTCTGCCGCACAATGCGAGACATCGGGGTCAACTTCAGAGGGTTAAATTCTTTTAGACAAATTAGCGGTGCGCGATACATGCGACGATCTATTGTCGCTCAGTGAAAAAAATATTTATATATTTCTTTTTAAGATGGTGAATATAGAAAAAAATATATATGGCATGCAATAATTTTTTTTCTATATTTACCATCTTAAAAAGAATTATATAAATATTTTTTTGCGACGATCTATTATCGCTCAGTGAAAAAAATATTTGTATATTTCTTTTTAAGGTGGTAAATTCAGGAAAAAAAATATCGCATGCAATAATTTTTTTTTACATTGTATGACCGATCGCGAAATATTCGAGGCTAACTGAATTTTGTATTTTATTCTTTCAGCGAAACAGAAACGCGACACGTGCGGACACCGCGACGCTCGTTACTCAAACGCCCGCGACGTTACCGTCAATCCAATATTTCACTCGGCGCCTCGAGGAGTCACGGCTGTTACATTAATCAAGCGCGGGGGAAAAGTGATTATTCATAGCGCATAATGGACTCGGAAGGATTTTTGTCGAATCGTCGGCGACGCGGAGGGGGAGCGCGAAACGAGAGATCGTGACTTTCAAAGGAATAATAATTTCTTCCATTAGCGCCGCGCGCGAGGAGCCGCGTTAAAGCGACGGAAGCGCGCGCGCGCGCGAGCGCGGCTTTCAAACGAAACGGTGGCTTTATGACGCGTGCATAAAGTACGCGAGTGATAAAATCTCGCGCGCGGGGCACGAGGGGCCCCGGGCGAGCAATGCTATATTCCTCGCCGAATCACCGCGGGCTCGCGTTTCGATATCGCGTCATATTTTATAATATTTTATTGCGGGAAAGTGCGGCCCGCCCCGCTTGCGACCGCCCGTCCGAGGAATTTCAATATTTATTGGGCACTTTTGAGAGAGAACGGCGACTGCGCCCGCTGGGATCCTACGTGTTTATCGAACGCACACACAGAGGCTTGACGCGCGCGACGCGGACCTCCGCAATCGGCGATAAAATCCGAGCCACGGATTTTACGTCTCGCTGTAAAGGAGACGTAACCGCAAATGCACCGATGGATCGACGTTTTATAACGCCCCCGCGCGGCGCTGGTGGGAAATACGAAAAACACGACGCTGGCAGAATCTCGGATGCGATTTTCAACGTAGTTAGTGTTTGCTTTATTTTTATTTTGTATTTTGAATGGATTCGATGGATATCAACGTGCAACAATTATGAGGTTTTTTTAAAATATATTTTCAAATTGCTTATTAATAATGGAGATCTTTTTTGGGATTTTTTTTTAGTTAAAAGGTTTAGACGTAATTTTAGAAACACCAAAGAATATTATTATGGGCTACTAAATATTAAGAATTTTTTTATTACGAATTTGTGAGTAAATTAGAAAATAATGACACGATTTAGATCCAAATCTATTCCCGACGCTAAACAGTTTCCAATCGAACGCCCATCGCGAAGATCGCGCGCGATTATTTCGAGCTCGTAAATATGGGTGGGACGATAACGGAAATGTTTGACATAATAACGCGATGGCGCGAGTCCGAGCGTGGCTGTTCCCACTCGTTGGCTGTCGCGCGCGCTGATTGACTGACAACTCGTTAATAGAGTTGGCGTTAGACGGCGGCTTCTGCCCGCGGAGCCGCTGCCAAGTCTTGACTTCCTATCGAGATATCTCACGGGACGACAAATTCATTTCTTCTGCGTAATCGCGTCCGCAAAGCACCGCGGATTTATTTGACTGACGTTTTTCGGAAAATAGAAGCTTTTGCCCGCGCGTGACGACTTTTGCTCGACTCAAGGACGACGCGTGACGCATCGTCCGTTGATTCAATCACTTTCATTCTGAGTCTTCGTACTCGTTAGGATTAGGTAAATTTATCTATCAACAAGATTTCGCTAAATCGAGTGAAAAAATCAGGGGGGTAAAATGGCCAAAACCAAACGCAATTTTTTTTCGTTTTCGGGAAGGCAAGAAAAATTCACAGAACTTAGTAGCGGAATAATTTGATTATTTAAGAGAATGATCTGAGGGTCTTTTAACTGATATTTTGTCGTTCTGTTATTTTGACGTTGTGTGATTTTGACGTTGTGTGATTTTGACGTTGTGTGATTTTGACGTTGTGTGATTTTGACGTTGTGTGATTTTGACGTTGTGTGATTTTGACGTTGTGTTATTTTGTCGTTGTGTTATTTTGACGTTGTGTTATATTACGCCATGAAAAATGCCTCGTACGAGGCACAAACTGAAGTTTCAATCGAGCGCACGTCCGCAGACGCCCCGCGGATTGAGGTAAAACCTCGTTTTGCATATTTTTAGATCGCACAACGCGCTAGTCCCGCGATTCTCCACGCACATGCAAAAATATGCATTGTATTGCCGCGCCAACGGAGGTTGATTTATGCGGCGCATAAAGCAGACCGAGAGCTGCTGCCGCCGCTGCGAAAAGACTTGCCAAGCGTTCGCTCGCTCGCTCGCTGGCTGGCTGGCTGGCTGTCTCGCCCCCCGAAAATAGTTTAACAGGAGTTTAGCGGTCGGCGTCGTCGACGTCGACGTCGACGTCGTTTGTATAATGGAAGTGAAACGGCTGAGGCCCGCGAGACGCGCGGTTGACGGAACGTTATAACCCCGCGCGCCATGCAACATTAATGAGCTGTTAACGGAGAAAAAATATGCCGGCCACGACGCGCGCGCCGCCGAGCCAAATTTCGTAAGGCCAGTCACGCGGTCGGCTCTTCCGCGTGTTCTAAATTTTCAATGCAAACGACCCGCGCGCTCCGTCGCGCTCCGCGCTGAATTTTCGATCGCGACCGGCGATTCGCGCGGTCAAACCTTTCGGCCATTTGCATGCGCTTCACGGAACGTCATACACACGATCCTCGCGACGGGCGCTGTGTGTGCGGAGATTGACACAAAAAAACAAAAAAAAAATCGCAGCCTCTGATTCTCGGATTGGCCGAGGCGAATTTTGGCTGCGCGTTCGAATTTATCGCACGCCGGTCGCGATGGATGCTGAAGTTCAGGGCGAGAAAAAAAATGTCTACGTTGGAAATTATGACGGAGGATTTTGTGGCAAAATTGGTAGACAAATTCTTAAATAGATTGCTGTGTTTTTTTTATTTAGCTCGTGAAGCTTTTTTTTCGGTTCTTGTGAAATTCAACATCAAGAAACCTCAAGATTTACGACTTTCTCACTTCGATAGCTTAACATTCTTAAGTCCTCCGCCTGTTTGCGCGCTCGTGACACGTTTTTGAGATACACTCGCAAAATTTGCATGGCCTCGTAAATCACGGCGCGAATTATCATGAGTAATGAGGAATTCTGGCTCTACGGGCGTGCCAAATTTCGGGTCGATAGATCAACCGGCGGAATTTACGAGCAAGGTTATTATCACGGACCACTCGAGGGTGCAACTATTTCGGACACGTTTGTGAGCGAGACTCGAGCCGAATTATCAGTGATAATTGCGTCAGACGAGATTTACATTTACATTTTTTATCGGCCGTCGAAAGAGCAACATGAAAAGTTGCTTCAGTGCAATTTAATCGTGATTTAATTCCGCCATAAAGTGCGCGATTTTCAATGTTAAACAATCGGAGGCGCCGGCGAAATTCCGCCTCTGTTCTCACACTGAGGGCTCCAGGATCGCCTGGAGACGAAAAAAAAAAAAAAATGTGGCGAGAACACGACGACGGTGGATATAAATATTTGGAGAATCTCGCGCTCGGGTGTTTATGCCGATCGGCGGGGGATACGGGGCGCGAAATGGAGCAATGAACGAGCCGCTAAGTAGAGCCGTCGATTATATTACATCAACGCGCGGGCCCGAGAGGCGCTATTCACGGAACTCTCGAGCGCGCCGGTTATGCTCGCGAACAGGCTTTTCCGCTCGGCCCGCCTACGCGACCCGCACGCGGTTCTCGATCCGCAATCGATCTCACGGGCTCTCAACGGGATAGCCTTTTGCCTCAACAGGCCGAGGGCTTTGATTTTCGTTTGTTTCTCTTTCATTTTTCCACCGCCGATCGCTCGGCCGATTTATCTTCACACACCAGACAAAAAGGGGGCCAACAAGTTGCGGTCAATCGACTCAATTAAATCATAGATCATCGGGCGAAATTTTCGTCCGGGATTTTGGTTTCGTTTCGTGGGTTTATTACGGGACAAAGGATTTTTTTTTCTTGATACCCCATTAAATACTGAATGGATTCATTACGAATTTTAATTCTTCAAGAGCTACATTTTTCATTTTGGAAATTTATAGTGTTGAATATATGAATATCCTGCATAATTTATCACTTAACAGAAATATGAGATATTTATTTTATGATAAATTATGCAGAATATTCAGAAATTATTACCACGAAATTATTTATGGGAGAAATAAATAATTTACGTCGTTAAAAAAAAATCTTTTTACTCCAAATCGGATTCTTAAGTTCGAAAAAAAATTGCAGATCGAGTCGTCGAGTCGTCTACTAACCGTGGTCGGCAGTGGTGTGAGGTATTCCGGACGGAGATACTGATTCGCGCTGGAAGTCAGCATTTTTAATTCTCTTATTTTGTTCCTCTCAGAAGACTCGTCGTCCAGTCGCGGTCGCTCCGGGCCCGGCACCTCGCACTGATTCTCACCGCGAACGCACAAAGCACACAACAGTCACACCTCACACCGTATATCCCGTCTATCGCTAGTCAACGGCTGTCCAATCGTCGCCGCTCCGCGAGGGACTCGGTGCAGTGACACCTGGCAGCCCGAGCCATTCGTTCCGCTCGAGATTCTCTCGTCAACAGCCGACAAAACAATCACCGAAAATCCCAGTCCCCATGGACACTCAACAAAATCCCTCGCACCGGTCCGCAAAAGCTCCAGAATCCAGAATCCAAAATTCCACGCTCGACAAACCGAACACAATTTTTTTTTTAGTCACCAATTACTAATTTTTGTATTTTTATTTATTTTTCCTCCAAAAAAATAAACCGCACGTTTCTCTCGTCGTTGGCCTCTTTTGTCGCTTCTCGCCACCGTATATATAATTTTCGCACAGGTGCGGCGTAAAACCAGAAGCTGCGCGGGGCCAGAACGAGATTCAAGTGACGGGCTCCCAGTCGTGACTGTCCTCTCCGCTTCGCGGCGAGCCTCTCGAGTGCCGCGCGCGCGTCCCGCCCCTCAGCTGACTTCTCCTTCCAACGAGTCCCCCGGGAGTCCCCCCCACCGCGCGCTCGCCACTCTCTGGACTTCCTTCCCCTCGCCCGGCGGCGCGCGGCGCGCGGCGGGCTCCGCGCGACACGGTGTCGGTCGTGTCCCGGCGGTCGTTGTCGGTTCGCGCCCCGCCGACACTTTTCCCGAGCGCCAACCGACCCGGCCAACGACGTGTCAACTTGCGCGCAGCCCCTGCCGCTCTTCCTCTCCCTTAACGCTGCCTTCGTCTCCCCTCTCTTCGCCCCTCGACCCCCCCGCCATCCACCCTCGTAGGAGCGCGACGAGCGCGCACACAATGCGAGCGACAAACGTCGACGTCGTCGTCGTCGTCACCCCCTCCGCTCCCCCCACCGCACTTGTGCACCTCCGCGAACGAGCCGTTTCATGCCACCTAAGCGCGAACCGGAGTTTCCATTCGGATAATTGTCGTCCCTATTATCTCATCGACAATCGTCCGCCGCCGCTCCGCGCGCGCGCGCGCCTTTTTGTCGTGACTCTCGGGACACGGAGCCGTCTCTGACCTCACGGAAATACGGCTGAAGGGGTAATTAACTGGGCTGCCGGGGGAGATTATTGATACACCGGGGCGATTTCGCCGGAGACAAATTTGAATCCGACGAGGATGGGATTTTGGGGCGAGGGCAGTTTTCTACCTTACCGAGGGTCTTGGCGACGAGACGCTGAATCGAGTTTAGCGATTTGCGTTGTGTGTCGCGTTTTGAAAAAACGTATGGAAGTACCTGTTAAATTTGGTGTGGTTTTTTTTGTGATTAGTGACTAGGTAAATTGAGAGAAAGAAGGTAAGCCGTTTTTACACACTGAATTTATTCGACAGTGTTTAAAATGTTTTCCGAATTGTTTCGCAGGACACGCAGGAGCCACGGAGAATAGTGATATTTATTTATCGGCGGGCACGAAGAATTCGAGCTCGGCGGGAGAGGCGAGAGTTCCTTTTTCGCCTTCGTGGAAGGTGGATGAAATTCAACGCCGCAGAAACGTGAGAGGACCCACTGTGTGTGCGCCTCGTGCGGCGGTAATTCACCGGGCTCTGTATACGCGGCACACGAGGCCAGCTGTTGTTTCGGAAACTCGGGGAAAAATATGTTATCCTGTCGGGAAGACTTTCCCTCCGTCTGGAAGTCGTAATGGCAACCTCGCTCCGGTCGAACCAACCCTTGTCAAAGCGAGCGGTGGCTCACCCCGCCCTCCGCGCACGGGAAAATCCACTGACCCTCATCACTCCCGCTAACGAGATTTACATTCGGCTAATTACCGGTCGTAGGTCTGTCTCGCGTTTCGTCGCGGGATCAGCGCGGTCGGCGCAAAAAGTGCCCGCCGTCCGCCTGTGACGGGTGGATCGGGGTAAATAGACTCGCCGACAAATGTACTTCCCACGGAACTACCCGGAGTCTCTTAATCGCTTTCTCATAGGGGAGGCTTTGCAAAAAGTGGAAAGTAAGGGACAGGCGCTTTGCCTAATTCGCACAATTTAATGCGCCAACGTTGCTCGTCCCTTTGAGAATGATTCGTGAAATCAAAACTCTGTGCCGGAGTCTCTCAATCGCTTTGTCACAGGGAAAGCTTTGTGAAAAGTGAAAAGGAAGAGGCATTTTGCCTGATTCGCGCAATTTAATGCGCCAACGTTGCTCGTCCCTTTGGGAATGATTCGTGGAATCAGAGCTCGCACCACGAGGCGAGACCAAGCAACTTAGTTTAGCACACGTAACGGCCGATGATAACGTTCGACGCTTCAGGTATCATTCGGACCGTACGGTATTCGCGGGACAATTAGAGCACCGAGGTCACGGAAACGCGGAGGTGGCTGGCGTGACTGCGCGATGTTTCGTGGACAGCTGTTACGTATACGTGCGTTTAGCTTCCACGAAGGAGCATTAGCGGCGTTGCGGGCGCTAGTTAAAGGATAGACGCGGGTGAGAGATGAGCGGGCTGTATAATTATCCGTGCGCCCCGCGAGCTCTCGCCGTGTGCGCCGCCTCCGAGGCGGAAGAGTCAAAAGGACGATGAGTTTATACGGCGGCGAGTGAACGATGAGAGACCGTGGCGCCACCTTGGTGCACGGAGCTCCCTCTGTGTGTGTTCAACGTCGTTCTGGTCATTAGGATCACCGCCGCCGCCGCCGCCGCCGACGCCGCGCGGTTTCCTCTGATGAAGTGACGAGGGATGGACGAAGCAAGCTAAACATTTGGCCTTCCTTGTCATCTCGGTGTTTTTGCGTTTCCGTTTCAAAGTTTACGGCGTCTGGTTACCTCGATAATTGATGTCACCGACTACGGTTCTGCTGCGCTAAGTTATGCTGCTCTATGCTAAGCTATGCTGATCTATGTTCTAAGTCAAGATATGCTGTTTTTTAGCTATGGTATCTAAGCTAAGCTATGCTCTGCTGTTCTAAGCTAAGTATGTTGTTGGGGCTGTGGCCGTGAATCGTAATATTGCTGCAGCTTCGGCCTCGTGAATAAAAATCCTTGTTTTATGTTTTACCCTATGGTCGGGTCCTCTTCAGAATTTTTTTTTATCTCTATTATCTTGTCATTTTCTTAAATGCGTTCTCCTCCAATTTATCCCTCTTACGATGTTGTTCTATGTGATGTGTTATTAATGGTTTTTTTTGTTTACAGGCATCCGAGATCTCCGGTTATCGATGGAAAGGGAGGTTATGCTAATTTATCTTTCAGCAGATGTTCTAATGCGTGGATAGTTATTAACAAAAGTTAAAATACCCAAAAGATTTGCAGACCGGAGAACCCGGTGTACGTGCCGTCACATTTTTCTCGGGGTACTGTCAATTACGTTCTAAGCTAAACTACGCTATGCTGTTCTAAGCTAATCCAAGCGATGCTATATTTTTCTACGTTATACCATTCTAAGCCAATCTACGCTACGCAATCAAATTGCACCATATCCAGCATTCGAAAACACCGGCAACCGCGTGATTAATGTGCAAACGCAACCACCGAATAATATCTTCGGTGAAAAAAAAAAATTTATTGGGCGCAATCTGCTTTGAACAAACACCCGATGACCTTTCGATGGAGTCGAAAATAAGACTATTCGATCAACTGCAACGGGGTTGGCGTAATGATTTATAACATTGAGATGTGTCGATTTCCAAGCGATGGCAGCTGGCAGCGGCAGCAGCAGCAGCGCCAGTATGTCCACCCACGAGGGCCGAGCGGCCGATATACTCGATGAAGTGTCTGCAACACATATTCCGGACAAACGAAACGTTACGAGCGCGCGTCCCACAGCCCGGCCGCTGTGTCAACAGTGATAAATGGATTTATATGAATTTTGATCGCGAAACAACACTATCGCATTATGGGGCGGAACGAAAAATAAAGCTTGATGTATGGCCACGAAGGGTGCCACGGGGCTCGATTGTGTCAATGCGGTGCACCCGGATGCTTCGGCGCTCGTCCCGCGGGCGCCCCACGCCGCACCGGCGAGCGAGCGAGCGACCCTCTTTTCGTTCCTAAATCCGAAAATATCATCGGCACACGCGGCGAGATTTCGCAGTCGGTGGCAATTTGCGCCACGGTCCGCGTGTTATCTCCTGTTGTGTGTGTGTCTGTGTGTAAAAGTACTCGTGACCCCCGGGGTACGCCGGCAGCTTGTTATTACGTAAAATACAATTATCAATCTGGCGAATACAGAAATATCAATGCCGAGGACACACGAGCGTCGTGTTTGATCGATAAAACAGAATCGAAAGGGGTCGCCACCGCTGTGTAAATGATTACCGGGCATTTATAGTCCCGTTTCGCGTCGTCAACCGACGTCCGTCAACGTGTTCTCTGTAATCCCGCGACGATCGTATCGCCGTCTCACCGCGGGGCCCCCAGAAATGATATTTATAAGTGTATCAGTCGCGGATCGCGACCCGATCTATCATCCGTAATTGTCCGCGCGCGGGGTAATAACACGCCGTGGAATATATATACAAGTATTTCAGGCTCGGGCGGTCGTGATGAAGCGATTGGAATACGGAGTCCGACTGCCCAGCGCCGGGCTCGCCGTACACTCGGCATACGAGGCATTCCCTGTCAGTTGAGCCACCTTTTTTTAAATGAGTCTTTTGAATATTTCTTATAACGAGCTGGAATTTTTTTCATATTTTTTTTTGTTTTGTTTCGATGTCGCAGGATTTTACAGCGGCAAGAAAAATGGATGAGGAGAAAAGCTTGGTAGTAGTAAAATTATATCTCGTTTTGAGGTGGAGAAAATTGCCCCTTTGTGAGGTTCGAATAATTAGAAGAAAAAATAATAAATTACGGAAAATTATCGCGCGTCTGAGTTACGAGAAAATGTCGCAAAGGGTCAGAGAGAAAAGTGGCTTAATTGACGGAGAATGCCTCGTACACACGCTGTAACTTATGAAACGGATCGCGAGATAAGGAGGCTCGCGTGCGAACATTATCGTTATCAAAGCCCAATAATAACAGCTCTCGCCGACTGGGCCCGCTCGCACATAACGTACCGCGGGCTCCGCGAGATTTATAGCAATTTCTCACGCAGTCGCCTATTTTTCTCGGGCCTTCTCACCGCGGCCCCCGCGAGGAGTGATAATAACGCTCGGTGTCAAGATCGCGCACACGTGTAAAAGGGAGTCGGAGATCGACGCACGGATAGCGCCCGACGTACGTTGTAATCCAGCCGCGCGAATACATTTTATTAAATGCAAAAAAGTTGTGGCAACGGCACCTTCAACGGGCGTGAAACCGGACTAGAAATAGAGATCGCATTTTTTTTTTATTCCGCACTTTGTTTTCATTCAATTATTTCGTGAGCCGTTAATTCGTTATTTTATTCTTATCCAACGAATTAATGGTTAAACTTTTTTTTTTCATAAGACCAGATGTGGTGTTAAGGAGACGAGGGTGTTAAAACAGATAGCTAAGCAGACATTCGATCCGCCTGCCGGAAACTTTGCAATAACGACGCGAAGTGTCCGGGATGGCAAAGAGATCGAGCACGTAAGCGAGAGGCAATTACCATTAGCGGAGCGGGGTGTCAATTGCGCGTACGTGGATGAATTGGGATTAGGGTGGCAAATCGAATGTATCGGGAAACCGCACGGGTGCAGCGGCGGCAATGAACAGAGGACACAAGTAGCTAGTCATCGAGGCACCCGGCGAGAGCGGCGGCCACCCCTCCGCGCCCGCTCGTCAGTACATATATCACCCGGGTCACCGCAACGCGCGCGCTATTGTGCCGAGTACGCCGCGCGATTAACTTTCGACAGGCTGCGAGAGGGAGCGAGAGAGCGAGTGAAACGCAGTCGTGAGAGAACTTTAGACAGTCCCACAGAAATTTTGGAAACTTGTGACATTTGTTCATCAGGATTTAACTGGAGGTTTTCAAGTGATTTTTGTCATTTCAAGTTTTATAGTCTAACGGAAATTTGAGCTTAAAAAAAACAAGAGAATTTAAAAAATTTTAAGAGCTTAAAAAACTAGAGAATTTTTTAATTTTTAAGAGCTTAAAAAAACAAGAGAACAAGAGAATTAAAAAAACAAGAGAAAAATATTTACAGCAGAATCTCAACAACGAACCAAGTATGTTTCGCCTCTTGTGTTTTCTCAGTGGAACTTTGAATCAAGGCGAAGTATTTCGTTGGTTCAATTGCGGCCCAACTTAAATTTTTTTTTAGGTAACTCAGCCCCCTCGAAGCGCGTAGGGTGCACAACGTAATAACCCATAGATTGACTCGCGGCGATTGAAATCAGAGCCAGACTGCGGCCCTTCCCGCTGATATATGGACTCGTCGATGCCTCGAATGACGCTGGATATATTTATGTCTTTTACAATATACAGCGTATATACGGTGTGTCGTACGTCTGTCGACGATAGTCGACGCGCACCCCCCTCTGGTATAACCACTTCTATAATACAAAGCTACATCCATAGTTATACGCGCACGGCGTACGTGCTGGAGCACTTTCACAGGCTATAAATATTTCCGAGGGTTAACCGACAGGAGGTTCTATAGATTACATCCCCCTTAGCTAATAAATACGTTATTGTCTGGCGGGTGATCTATGGCGCTCACCGCACGCACATTCGACACACCGGCGCGTCCCGCTTGTATTAGCGTCGCCAGCCTTCTCGCCAGATCCATTTCGGATTCGCGAATGACTCGGCCGGATGGATGGGCCAATTCTGTCGCCAAGTACCGAGGAATAAGAAAAAAATTCTGGGTCTAAACTGCAGCGACGTTTCGACCTTCCAGCCTCGTAGGGTTGTAAGTCGTTTTCCAAAGTGGATTCCATTTTTTTGCTGTACCATTTAATCATTTTTCTCTTCATTTACTCTTTTGCTTTTCCTTTACACATTATAAATTTAAAAAAGCGAATTTTTTATGCTCGCAAAAAATTGTGAGCCAGACTGAAAGCATCCGAGGCTCATGTAGGAATTTTTCTTTTTTTTTTTTTTTTTCATTATACAAAATAAAATTGTTACGGATCGTCGTGAGGGATGATGAAAATTGTGATCGATCGACCGCGATGACGAGAGAGGCGCGGAGCTGATCTGGTTGGTTCTCATGCGTCTCCCGGGCTCTCAGGGTGCTGACGGAGGATATGCGCAATCCCTGGGTCGCGTCGTCGTCGGTGAATTGATCGGGGCGCGAAGGGGGATTAGCATAACGCACGGGTAATGAGCTAATCCAGCGGTATCGCCGATGAGCACGAACTCCGTCGTCGGGGCGCATAAACGGGGGACGGGATCGAGCTCACCCGGGTGTCGCCGCTCGGCGAGGACGTATCGCGCCTTTTGCCTCTGGCCCCTCGCAGTTTCTTTTTTTTCTCTTCTTTTTCTCTTTCGTCGCACACCTCGCGTCCCTTTATCTCGCTGGCCCTTCGTCCTCTCGTCCCAGAAACGAGAGAAAGAGAGAGAGAGACGTTATTTATGGGCAGTCGGTTGCCGAGTCGGCAGGGCGCACTCGGAACGACTCCGCGTCGGCCACTTTTCGGGCCAGGACAAAATCGTCAGCTGTCGTCTCGTCCCGTCCGACGAGACTCGCCGCTCGCATCCGTCTTTGGACGCCGAGCACGATGAGCAAACCTCTCGCACCCGATCGTTTATCGCCTCCTCGCGGACGTCATATGCGGCTGCGACGCGTCCGGCGAGAGCTGAATACGTGATTACTCGGGCGAGGGTCCCGTGGTTGGGACGCGGGGTGCCTGGAGACGGCTCTGAATAAGGCGCAAGCCAACCCCACGTCGCATCATTACTCTCGATAATCGATATTGCATTGTTAATATGGTTCTGCTAAATTTTGGAGTCGCCGATGTACGAAAATTCAGGGTAATTTTTGTTAGACGAGATTTTAGAAATCGAAAAAATTATTTAAACGTCTCGATCCCTCCAAATTTTGCGAGCCAGAATTTTTTTTCGATCGAGCCATGGCAGGTTTTATTTATGATGAAATTTTTGATATATTCAGTTTTCTCAAATTCTAGATCTAGATTATCGTGACATCCGCAAAAAAAAAGAAATCTATCAAAATTATTTCTCCTCGCTGTCAGAGCTCAGGAAAAAGAAATCCAAACATCTAATCCACCTGCACTTGGATACAGACACAGGTTTCGCTCAACCGCAAACCACTTTTCCGGATTCTAATATCAGATCGAGTTGCGAGACATGGCAAACGCGGCGCTTTCATGGCTTCATCGTCAGCCCGAGCGCTCCATACCTAATGCTCTCCTCTCTCGATAACTTAAGTCCCGCGTCTCCCCCCCTCGTCTCCCCCGTTATAGTTTATATCCACGCACACACACACAGAGCCAGCGCCCCCTGCGCAAGTCCGCCGAGTATGAGCCGAGCGAGGCACAGAGGCAGCGAGAGCAAAAGGCGTTATTTATGTCCTCTTTGTCGGGCCATCGATAACCATAGGCGGAGAGCCGCGTAGCTCGCGCGCACACAGAAGCGACGCACAGCGGACTCACACACGCCGAGGCCTGCAAAGGCAGGAGCGAGGAAGAGCGATGACAGAGGCGAAAGCCAGGAGTGCGGAGAGGCGACGCGGAGGGCGCTGCTGCTGCTGCCGTCGTCGGCGTCGTCGTCGTCGTCGGTTGCAGCGCTGCGACGGCCCAGCCCGTGTTGGTACGCACATAAATAATGCCCGCGCAATTTCCCGTGTAATTGATGGGACCCCCTCCATAATGGTGAGTGAGTAGCGGCGGCTCCAAGAGAGCCGAACGAACGATGTTAGCCCGGCGAGCCGAGAGCACTGGCTGCATGGGGGCTAACACGGGGAGAGACCGGGAAAACGCACACGGGAAGATAGGAAGAAGAGAGGGAGGCGGAAAGCGTGCATACTGGAGGTGCACACAGAGGCATCAGGCACCCTGCAGCAGCAGCAGCAGCAGCACGTAGACTCGACAATGCTTTCGTCACGCCACGCATTGTTTGCCGTGGACCGAGAGTTCACCGTGGCTTGATTTACTGTGCCAAGAGAGAGAGAGAGCGAGAAATTTAGAAAGAGAGGAATTTAGAGAGAGAGAAAGCTTCGTGTATTTTGTGCCCTGGGGCTTTCGCACCCTAAGAGCATCATGCAAAAACATGATACAGGAAAGCTGTAAACTGTACAGCGTGTCAATTGAAACCAGGCATCAAGTTAGATCTAAGGAAATACAAAATACAAAAAAACAAAATACAAAATAAATGAAAGGCGAATTGTAAATTAATGACGACACCCTAAAACATCTGGCAGATTGCAACATGCAGGCAGATAAGGGAAGCATAAATCTCTCACAGAAAGCCAAAATCACACACAAAGGAAAATCAGTGATGAGCAGAAATTGATGCTGGGAACGATGAAAATAAAAAAGAGATGTCATTTCGTAGTCTGTACAGAGAGACAGAGCGAAAGGAAGAGATGCGGATGACTCCCCAACGTGTTTGTAGGGGTGCGAGGGAGTTCGCTGCTCGCAATGCCGGCCATGCTGGGTGCCACAAAGACCTCGTTCGCCGGTGTGAAACGACGAGCGCGACCGCGAACGCGGAGGATCGTGGGCGAAGAACCACGAGACCGCTTGGGGCCGGGGCGAGAGACCCTTTTCCTCCAGGCGAGATCCCCGCGGTGTGTCCACCCCACGCCGGACGTCCAGCCGAGGAATTGTTCGGTATTTAGCGAAGGGAGAGAGATCTGTGCGAGAAGAGGAGCCCCCGGAGATGTCACCCCCGTGTGCAATATTGTTGGGACACGCAGCTTGCCGGAGATGGGGAAACCAGATTTTCCGGATCCGCGTGTGGTCCACAGGGTCTTCCGGAAAGGTGGACTTTTTTTTCTGGACATCGGCGAAGATTGCATTGTCGATTTCTCGCTGAAAAAGATGCTTTGTTTTGTCATGGTAAACTCGGAGATTTTGGGCTCGGGTCGGGTAGGAAAAATGCCGAGTAACGAACGTGGGCAGGGTATGAATCGTTTTCAAGAGAAAATTTTTTTCCTACAGGAAAAGCTGAGGAATTATTTCTGACAATGATTGTTTCTTATTTCATTTTTTTGTCTGATCGTTTTCAATATATTTTTATACGCAATCTGGCTGCATTTTGTGTCTATCAAAATTTCGTCAGCCTGACACAATACGGCTTGATTTTTTTTTACGTTCATAAAAAAATATGATCTCGGCCCGACGCGATTTGTTTGTTCGTAAAAGGAGAGATTAAACTTACACTCTGTATTTATTGTCCGCATAGGTCGGGATACACACGTACGGCGAAGGGTTCGAGAGCTCTCGGCCGCCGGTCGGCTCGGTGATTTAAATCAATGACGGAGGCACATCTGCTGGCAGAGATTAACGGTCGGGCATACCGGGACGAAGGCCAAAATCCTCGCCGCTCGGCTACGCGGTAACCGATGCCGCGCAACGCGCGCGCGCGCGCCGCGTTTCATGCTAACGTTGCCCGCGGTGCGCGCGCGGGCTCGCCGAGAGAGATCCGCCAGATTAGAAACTAATTTAACGAGGAGCTTTCATCTTGCAATCCAATATCCATTCGACCCTATATCTATCTCCCGGGATAGCCCGGCTGTTTTGATTGATTGACATCGACCGCAGTAACGATCCCTCTTCTGCTCTCACTCGGCCCGGCTCTCTCGGGCTCCTCTCGATACACGTCTCGTATCTTACCGTGTCCATCGCTTGTTCCACTTTGCCGCCGCCACATCCATAAGTGTGCGTATCGGGCGAAACTTTATTACTCACGTAAAAATACACGTGCCACATGCGCCGTTAAAAAAATGGGAAAAGTAGATTTACACGTAGAAAAAATTTCTTACGTCTTCTAACGAGAAACACTGAGTCGTGAGTCAGAAGATTTTTTTTGTTAGCTTCATTATTTTTCGTTAAAAAAAATTCTATTCATTAGGTTATTCAGAATATTAATTGAGACTTGTCGTGTTGAATTCAGCGCGTGTAGAGTTTTGCCTTGGAGAGTTCTGCTCGTGTAGAATATTGTCGTGATGAATTTGGCCTGTGACAGTTTTGGCGCTGTGAATTGGGGATGTGCTGAATTGAGGTTGTGTTCAATTGGGGATCTGTTGAATTGGGGATGTGTTGAATTGGTGATACGATGAATTGATGATGTGTAGAGTTGGTGAATCCTGCAGAACCTGTACCGTCAACATGCGCTCCAAGACGAAGTGCGCAAAAAAGTGCGACGGGTGTCGCGCCTGCTAAACCCCGATAAAGAACCTGTAGACCAAGCCAACACGCGACCGACACGTGATAATTAAAAGAAAGCGACGAGGCCTCATGTACGCCCGGGGATCCTCTCAACCAACACGTTTTCCCGCTAAGCGCGCACGCTGGTGACGCTGAAAAAAAAACCCGAGATACCTCCGACACTTTTCTCCCTCGGCCGTTGCCTCACCGGCTTAGCCTACTTTCCGACATCCAAGTCTCACATAATTAATCTTAAGGCCGACTTGATCCAGCTTCCCGCCAGCCTCTCTTCTCCCTGCACATCGACGCCTCTCTCTCTCTTCCTCCATCACCCGCGGTGAAAACGGCCAACGTGTCACGTATAGAGAAGAGACCAAAAGCCGTGCCCCGTGTGTGCGTCACGCTTGCTCTGCGACTGGCAAGAGCGGAGCGCGCGCGCGCGCCTCGGAAAAAGCGGCGGCGAGGTGAAATAGCCTCGAAACAGCCGCCCCCGAAGAACCCCCGGCAAAAGGCCATAAACCGCGTGTGCGGGGCGAGTGAGCTACGCGACAGAGCGGGAGGAACGCCAGGCGGCGCTGCTGTCGCTGCTGCCGCTGTTGCTGCTTTTCCACGGCGCCCCCCCCCTCCCCCCGCATTTCCTCCTCCTCGTCCTCGTCCTCCTCCACCTCGTCGGTTCGCCTGTCCGCCCGCTGTCACATACGCTCTTTCGCGCTTACCGGGAGTTACGAGGCCGTAATTTCCCGAGCGCCCTTTTATCCGTTTTAACCCCTCTCTACTGTGACGTTGTACCTGCCCCCCCCCCCCCTTTTCCTCCCCCGCCTCCCCTATAGCTGCTGTATAGATATAGAGATGTATGTATATAGTGTATATATATGTTACATCGCCTACCAGCTTTCCAGGCAACATTGCCAGGCACCACCGATGCCCCCACGTCGTTCGCCTCTTCCCGTCGTTTTCTCGCCACCCCCCCCCCTCCCCCCCGCCGTCTGTGGGCGACGAGAGTCGGCCGCCAACGCGGGGGTGGAGCGCAACTCGAAGAGCAGTAACACACCGGGAGTACCGAGGAGAGAAACCGTAACAGCATCCAACGCGTCCTCTCTCTGCATCTCTCGGCGTCTCCTTCGGCCGCCGCCCCGAAGCTTCGCACGACTCCCCCTTCACGACCCCCCTCGTTTTGTACATATACGAGCCACCTTTCTTCCTTCGCGGCGACAAAGTTGAAGTTACGACGTGAGGTAAACTCACAAAAGCTTTTTACAAAACTACGCGAGGCTCTCGCGCCTTCGTCGCCTCGTTGACTCGAAGCTCCCCGCGTGCGAAATGTGTCGTTCGAGCGGGGGGGGGGGGGGGGGGGGGACACTCGGTGTACAACAGGAGTGTCCGATACCGCGTGGCTCACGGGGACGAGGAGAGAAATTTGCGAGCGTCCGCTCGGGGGCCGAGGATGTGGCGAGCTATGAGCCACAGGCTTCTCTTGGTATCTCCCCCCATATGTGCGTTTCACAAAAATGGATATAAGTCGTGGGGATATCTTTGGGGAATATGGCGCGGTTTATGCGAGACACAAGGGAGGGGGAGGCTTTGAAATTTTTCGCTTTTGAGCCGAAGAGAGTGCGGGAGTCTATCTCGGGTTATCGTGAGATACTGGAGACTCTTGAATATGGCAAGACGACCCGGGGCTTTCGAGAGGAAAAATCATGCATGGACAAGGCGCGACCCCTCGGACGCGGCTGCTGGAAACAACTCACTTTGCGAGGGTTTTATCGGTGGCATCGTTTTCGAGATAACAGGCCGAGAGGGACGGGGAAGTGGCTGAAGAACCGTGAGATATTTCTCATAAAAATTGCATCGAATGACCCAAATGTTAGAAGACACGAAAAAAGGAATCTCCTTTTTTATTATCACTACTGAACATCCAGATTTGGCTGATCTGGAAACGGTGAAAAATAATCAGGGAGTGATGACAATTTTTTTGCTGTATTGATGAATTTTTTGTTGACGCATAGAAAAATCTTAAGCTATCACAGCAAATTTTTTGCTGACAGCAAAAATGTTCTTGTCAGTCCGTTAATATTTTTCTCTGCGTTAAGTCACCACATTACCAGCTTTTTTCTGTACCCGCAAGCAGTTAAAAACTGAAGACACACGACTTTTAAATCTAAAAAAAAAAGAAAAAAAAATCCAGAATAGAGAAAACTGTTGCTCCGTTCCAGTGAACAGGAAATAACCCTCGAGCCCCGTATAGTGTCGCAATCCCGTCGCGGCTTACGGGAGTCCCGGGTGCGACTCCTCCGGGTCTCCGGCGGTGTCTCAGCCACGAGACGTGGTGGCTCTCTAATTTCTATCTATTTTCGTTTTACGCGCGGCGCGCAAAGCTCGAGAGAGCGAGAAGCGGGATGATTTATGCAAGGCAAGTGGTGTGCAGCAGCAGCACCCACCACGTCGCCGCGACGCCGCGGGAGGATCCTCGGTCTCGTCGCTCGCTGTCGCTCGACTTTCGGCTCGTCTGCGATCTGCGACGATGCGAGTCGTCGGGGCGACGGAGTGTGGCGGGCGGTGTCGCTCCGCTCGCTCCACGAAGAGCTGCTGCTGCTGCTGCAACGCTGCGGGGTCGTCTCGGCGTGTCACCCGGGAGACAACGGCCATGTGTCTTCGTGCACCCGCGCCATCAACATCGCCGCTTCTATTCCGCGCGACAGTCGCTAGTTTCACTCACAAACAAGAGCTTAAATAGCAGACAGAGACGACGAGCGAGCGTTACACGGAGTTTACTCCCCACCAAAAATTCCCTAAATCACTCAATCTCACTGCTCGTCGCGGTCCCTCCGATGCAACCCGCGACAAATCGTCGCGGCCAAACTCGAACAAATTGTCAAACTTATCGCATATAAGTTTCCCTGCCCCTCCGTTTCATTCGCGCCGCGCTGAATCTATTCCAGATGGCGTTTAACACGCTCGACGTCAAAACGGATTTAATTTCACGTCGTTTGCGTGTTATTATATTTTACTTTTTAATACTTTGTCGGGTGGCGACGATGACTCTTGGTTTGTTCAATCATGAGGCGGTTTGTCAGTGGGGAAAGACACGTGGGAATGATTTATAAGCGATGAATAATTCCGCCGCCGGGCTGGGTGGATGAGGCGCGCGAGCGACTGTTAACACTGTCTGCCAGCTTCAACGTCGTGCGAATGACTCGGAGACGCTGAATTTAGCGTCTTGCTCGGAGCGACAAGAGGATAAATCAATTGCCGGAAATATGTGGTTTTTTAATAATCCGAGAATGAACGGATCGTTGCGGTAATTTTTATTGCGTATTTATTCGTTCGTTCGATGCGCAGTGAGTCGAAAATTTGGTTCTCAACTCCCTCAGCCAAATATTTCAAATCACCGAAAGTATACAATTTTTTTTAGCCAAAGTTCACAATTTGTTATTTTTTTATTTTTTACCCAAATTTAACAATTTTTTACTTTTTCTATTTTTCACCCACATTTTACAATTTTTGTTTTTGTATTTTTTACCCTAGGTTTACAATTTTTATTTTTTTATTTTTTACCCTAGGTTTACAATTTTTATTTTTTTATTTTTTACCCTAGGTTTACAATTTTTATTTTTTTATTTTTTACCCCAGGTTTACAATTTTAATTTATTTATTTTTTACCCTAGGTTTACGACTCTTATTTTTTTTATTTTTACCCAAAGTGCACAATTTTTTTTCGCGGCAACACGAATGACGTAGGCCGACGAAGTAGGGAGTTGTGGACAGTACGGACGTCGCGAGACTAAGGCGTTAAGCGACGAGGTCGAACGCGAGTAGCCTTCGCGCGGGGGGCGAGGCAGGGGGGGGGGGGGCACCGGGGGTTCTCAGCGCTCCGGCTCACTCTCTAAATTACCTTCGATGAGTGCGGAGCGTCGTGGGGCTCAACAAAGGCGCGTGTTTTGCTTCTTCACTCCGGTGCCATTTATCTCCCGCGCGAGGCGTTGCACAATACGGCCCCGGATTTGACACATCTATCAGCGCACAATGCTC
Organism: Pimpla rufipes; assembly: GCA_963932165.1. Classification (NCBI taxonomy): domain Eukaryota; kingdom Metazoa; phylum Arthropoda; class Insecta; order Hymenoptera; family Ichneumonidae; genus Pimpla; species Pimpla rufipes. The sequence continues at coordinate 22,279,502 of OZ010637.1, forward strand.
TCCTCGACCCTGGGCCGCGCCGCCGCCGCGCCCCATTCTTTACCTAGCTACCCTCGGCGTTCTCCGCGCTCGCCGAGACTGTCGGAACAACCTGCCAACGCGCCTCGAGCTTCCCCCGGGAGAAAATCAACGTGGGAGCGAGCGAGACGGCCGCGGCATGACTGATGCCAGCGGCAGCCCCGGCTCTTCGCGGCCTAATTGCTCTTTTTTTTCCTCTCCAACGTTATGTACTTCCACCGCCTCTACATCCGCACACAGAGAGAGAGAGAGAGAGAGCCGAGAAATGGATTCGCGAGTGTCTCGCGAAACGCGCGCCCGTTTTGCGTACCTAAGCACAGGCGAAACGTCAGTCAACCGAAAATCCAGCGAGCGCCGAGAGATGAAAAGATTGCGGGGAAATTGGCTGGATACGAGAATTATAGAGGCGCACGACGAGCGGATCCACTTACATTATTTCCGGCTCGATACACGATTTGACGTGCTTCACGAGTGACGGCCAACACACAACGCATGATAAATAACTCTCGACGCGCCCGAGAGGATAAGTCTTTGTGGGGCTCTGCTCTGCAGCTTGTTCGTTATGGTTTTCAACCGTCATGCGGGATCATCAATTTTGCTTCGGTCGGCCCCGAGGCACCGGAGTGCATTACTTTACGACTGTCGGACGGTGTTTTGCCGGGTCATCGTTTAATTTGGATGCAGCCGCGCAATTAGTCGCGGTATCGAAGTCGAATTCGAATGGAGGTTTTGGGGAAATAATTTTGAGATTTTCTTGACGATCTTGTCTTTGAATCTCGTGAAAATGAAATTTCTTACGTGAGTACGAAAATTAATTTTTTTATATTAATAGATCAAGCTCACGTTTTTTTGCGAAAAAAAAATTCGATTCCGTAAAGTTTGAAAACCATATCCGATGGTAAATTTCGGTACAAAAAAAAAAAATTCTTGAAAAACTCGAAAAATAATTATTTCCCCGCAAATATATAATATATATTAACCCATACACGAGGTTCGCCCATACATATTTCAAGTGCTCGTCATTCTCCTCGGCGACCTCCGTCAGTTCGCTCAGACTCGCCGGTATCATCGTTCAATTCGTCCCACGATTTCTCACATCCGTCTGAATCAACGTGTAACGAGTCTCCCGACGAAACTCGAGACGCGCACGATAAATCATCGAACTATCGTTGGCCGGTAATCCTCGCGACAGATATAATTCATCCGTCTTTAGTGCCACGGCGGAGATCGTTAATAAAAGTACATGCAGGGCAACATTTATCAGGCTGTGCGCGCGTTTTCTCCTCGCCTGCGCTCCGTGCCAATATGGAATTTTCGTATTTACCAGCCCTCTGCTGAATGCCCGGATTAACTTTGGGCGGCTGAATGCCATAATCGCGCGATCCATACGCGCGCCTGCAGGGAAAACCCGTGAAATCTCCGTCGCCTCTATCGCGATGATAATAATAACCACTCGCGTGCTTCGGGGTTTTTCAAGTGCTCGACGATTGCCGCGAGCATTGTGCAACGCTCCAATAAATTCAGTGGGAATATAATGCTCCTTTATGGGGACTCGACAAAAGTTATTCAGGGGTTGGCCGCGTTCGTCCGCCTGTACATTCCGCATGACCCGAACCCCCCGGGTCACGCCCGTTTCGAAATCGACCTTCCGTGCGCGCTCAGGCTCACTCGAATATTTCATATTGACACTTCGGACATTAACTCCATTCGTCAGGCGACTCACCACCCAGTGACACATTCACCTATACCCCCGTCGCTCTCTCGCCCATTCACTCCATAGGTTCGTCCTCGCCGTTCTGGCTTTTCGATTACTCCATCTCCCGAGCTGTATGGACAGCTGCACCTGGCCGCCGGTGTCGCGTTGTGTCGTTGTGCCCCTCCCGAAAAGGCACATTCTTGCCTCACGCGAACTTGGCCACCGGTTTTATTGCGCTGTTTTGTCAGCCTTCCATTTTCGAACACACACCGTGATCAATTTTATTTACCCGCCGAGTGGCCGAGTGGAAATGTATTATTGTTATTTTATGTGGAGACATTGTTGGTGTTGCGAAAGCATTTTTGTTCAATTGGGGGATTCAAATTTTTTTCGTAATTTTTCGTAATCTTTATTTTTAATAATAAATATTGAAGATTCGAATGAGACTATTTTCATTGGATCAGCTTATTTAATACAGGAGAATTATTTTTGGATGCAGCTTGTTCAAGACACGATCAAGTGGTTAGATTGGAAAGACACGAAGGCCCTAAAAAGCTGCCAATGAACTCATTGCGAAACGCAACGAGAATGCACGGGTCAATGATTGAGGCCAATCGCAACCGCAGAGGGAGATTGAGTCGCAATGACTCCAACAGTCACTTAGTGTCCACACTCGGTTTACACATGTGAATACAGCGACGACGACGAAAAAAAAAACAGAAAATAAAAATGAAGAGACAACTCTTAATGCGAGGAGCGCACGAACCTTGAATTGGATTAAGTCGGATCAACTAGTCTCGCGGTGGCGAGAGCGGCCGCCGACGCGGAATGACAAGAAAAAGAGGAGATCGAAAAATCGCGGGGACACCCAAGATGCCGGGACGCGGTTATAAATCGCGCTTTGTCGGCACCCGAGGGGCTCTCTTCCCTTGTTTCGCGGGGCCCGGGCGAGAGCGAGCGAGCCGGAGAGCACTCGGGAGATCGCACGGGAGAGATCGAATCCCGGGAACTTATTCAAGATCCCCAGGTGTCTCGTCCGTGTGTTCCACGTATCGTCTTTGTCGTCCGTCCTTGCGACTACGACGAGAAAAGTGCGGCGAGAGGCCGAGAAATAAGAAGGAACGTCCGCGGGAGACGTGAACAGGGATGTACTGGCGCACTCGTGCCGAACTCTCTCCTCGGGAGGCGCTCGGAGACCGAGGGAAGAGCCGTAAATTTCCGAATGAATACAAGATTCACCGGGGTCACGGTGGCGGTTTTACGAAATTCCCTGAATTGGACGCGCCAGGCGCGAGACGGGAGACAGAGAAAATAGACCAGGACCAACAGAGGCTTCTCTTACGCATTCGCGATGTTGAACTTTGGGTCGAAAGTCGTCAATGACCTCGTATGAAAAAATAGCAAGGTAAGTATGAAAGATCAGCAATTTATCGAAACGTCATACAAAATGTTTGTTTCAGGAGCCGCAAGAGGAGCCCCGAAAGAGAAGTACGCTTTTAAAAATATCCGAACAAATTGCTATAATACTTCTGAACTCACCTAAAAATGTCAAATTTAAAAAAAAGAGCAACAACGTACTCGCTTCGCTCGCACTCCTTGATTTTCATATATATTTTCTTGTGGCCAATAGAAATATTGGCCACATTCGATACAAAATTGTGGCAATCAATTTTATATTGAAGCCGCTGCCGACCGACCAGAACGATTGAAAAGTGGCTTCAGCATTACGTCTTTCGATGTGTCCTTTTTAAGAGAGGATACAAGGAACATAGCAAGGAAGTTCAGGAACATCGAGGGACCGAGTCTCATGAAGTCCCTCGCAGGCCCCCCACGAGCGCAGCGTGAAATGGGTCGCACATGCCAACAAATCATAGGGGTGCGTGAACGTGTCGTCCCCGTGACGACTGCGGTATCGAAAACCCGGTGGCAGAGCAACAGCCAGCAGCGCCACGACGGACGAGCTCGCCGGCATTCACGACTGCCACGCCGGCATTGGAAAACTTATAACTCCGCCACATCAAAGGCGTCGTTCCGGGAAATCATTACAGGGCCTCGCACTGACGGCGCACCGACGATCGCCGAGCTCGCGCGCGGTTCGTACGTTTCGCAGCCGACGAATTGCGTCGGTGGCTGAGGTTTTACCGTGCTTATCCTCTCTATCCCCCTCTCGTCAAAGCATAAAGAGAAGCGACGAGCTGCAGTTCGTGGCGCAGACACCACGCGCGCTGCATGCGAGGAAGGGAGAAGCACAGAGAGAGAGGATTGCGCGCGGTTGGTGCGGCGGTTGGCGCACAACACATCGGGGGATACACACAAAGAGAGCACGACGGGAGGGAACGAGGGATGCGCTGACCGAACGCACCGCGAGTAACGCCCCGAGTAATATTACGATGACAGTAATTGACGCTTTGATCAACGCGGCTTTGTGCCCAAGTAGGCAGCCGTCACGCCACCGGGGGGATCCGTTCGCCACTGCGCGCAATGGGCTCTGCGCAGACGAGCGATTTTCGTGCTCCGCACCTTCGTTTGTTTTACACGGTCTCTGGCCCCGCAACGCGGGTCTTTGCTGAATTGGATTCTTTCACGGCTGAATGATCCCTGGGATTGACTGCGCTGAACGTCGACAGATTAAATCAGTGTTTTCCCTGGCGGGGAAAGTGGTGGGAAAGTTTTTTTTTATTAATTGTAGTCAGGGTTGGTGTTGAGTCAGGAGTAACGGTTCACCTGCTCAGGTTGGTGATTAGGGTGGAATTGTTAGCTGAGATGGAGGATAACTCTGAACTAGATGTTGTTATGACTAAGAACTGGACGTTCTTATGACTTAGAACTGGATGTTCTTATGACTTAGAACTGGACGTTCTTATGACTTAGAACTGGACGTTCTTATGACTAAGAACTGGATGTTCTTATAACTAAGAACTAAGCGTTCCTGTAACTAAGATATCAAAGTTTTCCTTTGTACGCCATTCACTCCCTAATGCGCCTCACTTCCAACCGCGATCAGAGGTCAAGGGGAGTCCGAGTGTTAGATATTTTTACCCGCGATTAGGCAGAGACCGAGCGAGCGTTCGGCGGGATTTCCCGGCCGTTACCCTCCTAATTCCCATGACCGCGATAACACGCGTCTCTGGCTTGGTGAAAAGAAATCGATACTCCTTATACGAATGGCTGTTCTAAGATAGAGAAACTATGAAGGGAGGGAGAAAGACGATGGATATGGCGACGACGAGGGCACCCCGCGAGGAAGAGATAGCGGGGAAAACAAGCGTAAAAGAGAGCAGCCCCCGGGAGCATGGAATATATTTATAGTCGCACCGGCTATTAAGATAATTTATCGGGGCCATTACCGAACAAACGAGGGCATTAATCTATTCTAGCTTCATAAAGTGAACTTCGCCGCGGCGATTTTGTAGCCGGGCGCCAAACGAGCACTTCGGAATAAATTGATGGATCTCACTCTCTCGCCCCCGCGGCGGCGGCGGCGGCGTCGGCGGCATAGCGAGAACAGAGCCGGCCATATAGCTAGGGAACGAAATGCAGCGGTACGGAACGCGGCGAGGGAGAGCGAGAGAGAGAGATCCCTCCGTAAATTGCTCGTAAATTTGTATTCATTTCGCCACAAATAGTGCGAGCCGTCGCGTCAACACTGTCGGCGCTTTATATTCCGCTCGCGGGAGACCATATTATAAAATACTTTTTGGCTCACTCCGTCCATATTTATCGCCAGGCATCGATCACGATCCCCTTTCGCAATTAAATTCGGGCTGCTCGCGAGTCCGACGCAATGTCGACGAAACGCGATGGCAGCTCGGCGAGCGGAGACATCGGGAAGAGTTGTCTCTTGAACCGCAGTATAACAAAAATAAATTGTAGAATAAGCTGAAAGCCTTGGGCACTTCAATGGACCTTTCTAAATATTATTTTACTTAAATGAAAATGAGGAGCCACTGGACCGTCTTGCGATTTTTCCGACGCCTTGCGCAGTCTTCTAAGACGTTTTTGCTATCCGATTAACGACTCCTCAATGATGCTAGTCACGTTGAGGCGAGAATAGACACAGGCGCCAGTGCAGTTCGCACCGTTCCCAGTGGCGTGGATCGAGATTCACGAGGGTGAGACGGGTTTGCGCGCCTGTCCAATGAGCCAAGTCGGTGAAGTGCCCGGTGTGGCAGCCCAGTCGTAACTTACACCAGCGAAGACAAATTTCCGGCCGTGGATCGTTCTCGGTGCAAATTCAAAATACGATGTTGTGAGGAACGGTCTGGAATCCGTCAGGTTTGGACTGTAAAGTCTCGGAGCGCGTTCCGCAGGCCGTTTCGCTCCGCTGGAAGGCTGAGGCTGCGGGTACAGCGCGGTGTACAAATGGCGGAGGAGTAAAATGAATCACCGCGCGCGAACGAGGAAGCCAGAAGGCCAGAAGCTGGAGGGAACGGTTTACGTGGGAGAGAGCGACGAGCCTGCGACTCGTTGTTGCCGCATTCTCCTCGCAGGCTTCGTGAGCCCGCGTCTTATCGCTCAGCGGTCACTGTGAGGTCCGTGAACGAGGCTGTCGAACCGGCGGGGAAAAATTTATCGTCAGTCGCAATTTGTGGCGATAAATAATAAGCCTTTGCCACAAGCTCTCTTGATGCTATGAAGAGTGAAGGAAAAATTGGTTGCGGTAACTTTTAGCTGGTGCGTTTGAAGATACAACCAACGTCTTCTATCTCAGTAGCAAGACCAACCGATTGATCCAGTTGCGTTCACCAATTTGGGCATCTCTCGCGTTACACGTTTCCTCATCATTGCGCGCTGTGCAAAATTCCAGCAAAGACGCAGAAGCCAAAGTGCGCTGCAGGGTTATGCGTCTCGGCGTATAACGTCTCGGCATTGTTTCAGTTGCGTCGACGCGGCAGCTGTAACGGCGCAAACCGCGCTCGTCTCGAGGATTTCGTCTCACTCGGACGGGGTCGTCGGGAATAGCACGTCGCGTATATCCTCGCGCGTAAACGCGAAGAGCGTCCTTTCGCGGCGGCGGAGTAGAATCTCGTCTCTCCATGGCGAGAGGGTATATAGCGCCTCGGTTTGAAACCTCGTAAAGCCGGGAACGACCAATTAAACGAAACGAGGGAGCGCGTGCACGCTGATGCACTCTCCCGGTCGCTCGGGGGCTCCGAGACACGGAGCCGCGGCTAAGGCATTACCTACAGGTTATACGACTCACGGAATTACCCTCAAATTACACAGTTGGTACCGATGTGTGCACTTCCCTCGGGGCCACGCTCTGTATACTTACGCGCCCTCCGGTAACAACCGGTCTCTCGCTCGTAGCCCATCCAGGACCTTCACTCAATAACTATTCGGCCTCGGTATCAACACCAAGGTACGAATGCAGTCAGAGCCTCAGCACCGAGGTTCAGCCAGGACGATGTCGCTCTCAAGTTTTTGGGCGTTGCTTCCAGCTTGGAGGAGTCGATTGCTGGATCCGGTGGTTCTAAACATGTTTGTAAGAGAATCTAGGAAGATTTTTTTCATTGATATGACTGTGGGGTTGGGTCCCACGTGAGATTCGACCAATCTTCATCCATGATTTAACCCTGAGGTCCACTCGAGGCTTCCACATTCGTTCATTTTTCTCTGCGCAGGTTTCCATCACATCGGCATCCATTTCTTTCCTGCGTACGCTTATTCCTGCTACCCTCCGACCCAACAATTTCCGGTTCCCATAACTGTGCCTACGTGTGAATACTCATTCGCCGTAGTAGTTACCGTAGTTCGCCTCGGGTCTGTATAATGAGTTCTCTCCCACCCTCCCGCGGGAAAATAAGCGAGCAGTCCCGCGGGACCAAAGGGTCGAGCATTTTCCGTCCTCTCTCTTCGTGTCATTCGTAATGACAAATCGATGGGTGCTGCCGGTTGGAAAAGAATGACTGACATGGCGAAATTGCATTTCAGCCAGCAGCATCGCATGCAATTTTAACGATTTCGCTTATGCACGACGCAGCTGCGTTTTGTAATCGGCAACAGAATAACCTACTTAGGCCGTTTATCGTAGTCTGCTCGAAAGCTTCGCAGAAGTCATTCGCGGAAAGGAGTCGACGGCGTCGATAGACGGAAACGTGGGCGGGCGTCAGGTGCGCGTTGCGTGTTTATTGTAAACTGCGATCCAATAAGACACCGTGCTTCGCGTTTTCCAGAAAAGCCTTTAAACGCTTTTACTGTCGTACGGCAGTGGCGCAAGGTATAATCTTTCCGGGAGCCTCCGCAGTGCGTGGCGCGTTCGCGGGGTACGAAAGGTCCGCAGCGCAATTTCCTTACAAAATGTAAAAACCCAACGACGTATAATTATACATAAGCCGAGTGTAATTGGACACTCGGGGTAATAAATAACTGCAATTACAGTGACACGCACGTATTTTTTCAGTCCCGGCGTGTTTCTGCGACTGCCGGGAGTCCCGAGAATCGCCGAAGGAGAGTCGATGATTTACCGAGGGAACCGCGCAAAAACGTGTCCTTCATGCGCCAGTGGGTAATGATCGGGTTTTCGAGTTCACGCTTGAGCTAGAAGGAGGAACACGCGGGGACGGCCGCGGAATGGGACGATGGCAGGAAGAGGTATGCGAAGAAATTGTTAGGAAGCTTTGGGAGAAAGTGGTCACTCTATATAGGGTGTAACGGAAATGTACGACTAGCGTGGCTTGCCGAGCGATGATCGCCCGAGTATCTCAGTGATGGACGGTCTAGGAAAGAGTCTTGGAACGAGACTCACCGCAGGGAAAGTCTCGTTATGAGTCCTTGAATTACTTTTTGAGACTGAGTCCATGAGAAACTCTCAAAAAATCTCAGATAGACAGGGAGAGTCTCATAAAGTATCTCACGAAGAGTCTCGAAGATCCTCTAAGAGACAGAGAGTCTCATGAAGATTCTCTAAGAGACAGAGAGTCTCATGAAGATAATCTAAGCGAGTAATCATGAAGATAATCATGAAGATAATCAGCGATCCCGAGTCTCACGAAGATAATCTAAGAGACAGAGAGTCTCACGAAGAGTCTCAAAGAGACAGAGAGTCTCACGAAGAGTCTCTAACCATCGAGACACCCAGTATAAGAGTGAAAAAGAGAGCAGGCAACGCAGCAGGAGCTAAAGATTCTGAATCGTTGACAGAGAAGAAGAGATACCGGGAATTCCTCGACGCGACGACGGAGCCCCTCTGGAGTCGCGCGGATTCGGACGCGAATCTTCGGGACACGCTAACGAGGAATTCGGTAGTCAAAAGTCAACGGCGAGGAGATCGAGGAGCGCGGGAGAGCCACCATTCCATCCTCTTGTGCGACAACCCGGAGCAGCCGCCTTCGTTGCCGTCGGGGCGGCCTTTTTGTCCATATGAATTCCCGATTTCTCAAAGGGCCGCGCTAAACAGCGATCGACGCGGAATCGAACGGCCGGACCGACTCGCCGCGCGCGCTCCCTTTTCGACTTGGCCGGCTCGCTAATACCGCCCGCCCGGCCTTTCTGGCAGACTCGAATATATTAGCGATTCCTAGCGGGCGACGTAATGAATGTTTCCGGTGACAGCCGACAATGGGGAATGCCTCGCGACAAACGACGCGCGGCTCTCTGTGCGCAAAGAATGCCGCCACTCGTCGCTCGGACCGCTTTCTTCTGCACGCATTGCTGATCATCCGCAGCGGCTCCGTTGTCGTTCGTGTTGCCTCTGTGTTGTGTACAACGGAAGGAACATCATCGTACAGGCGTTTGACGACTCTTGTGGCAATGACGATGGTAGATTGAAGACGGGAAACTTGGAAAATGGATGAAGGAATGCAGGAAAATGTAGCACAATATATGCTGTCTGTACGGAGGATCGAATTATCGAAGGCTTCGAGTACCGAAGTGATCCGGATTATCCGGATACTGAGATTCCAGTACACGGATAATCCGGACGTGTTCGGGGGAATCAGATGTGTCCGGGCTGGTTGGAATTGACCCTTGTCTGGATTGGAGGTGTCTTTTGGATTCCAGGATGGTTCGGGTCGTCCGAGTAGTCGATGTTAAGTGCGCTTCAGGATTTTCTTGTACGGATTTTCTTGTTGGTCATTTCAAAGACGTCGTCGTTGCCAACCAATTGTGTCGCTCGTGTCGCGCATTAAACCGGCTACGGACGATTGTGTTATGATACTTAATACTCGACCACGGAGCAAGCTCAACGTCGGACACAACCGGCGTGACTGGGTACGTAGCCACATCGCTGAATGTGTAGCGCGCAACGCACACGTGCTTTTCCCATCAGCGTGACGGTGAATTACAGTTACGCAACCGCGGAGTCCGGACTCTATGCGCTGGCGTGCGATTAACTTTACGACTCGCTTTATATCCGCGAGACATTCTGCCCCGTTAAACCGCGCTCGCATCGCTTCTCTAATAGCGCGGCTCGCTATCTTCCACGACTACAGTCGCCACGGCGGGGTTGGAGCCAATCCAAAGATCTTGCGCGCTGTATAGATCCAACACAATGCGTCATCGAAGCAGCCAGCGAGAGGAGAAATTTGGCCACATTGGCTCCTTACGCTCTGGTAGGACGATCCGTTTGATTGTTAACAAAATTTGCGAATGAATTATTTATTTTTTTATTTGTTGTGCCCGGCGACTCGATAATTGATCAGGTTACGAGTCAAAGGGGTATTAATTAATTTTATTGGGATTGTTCGCCGATTAAAGAGTTAAACTCAAACGAACACGGGACAACCTTGAAGATACATATTTATTATTTATTTATTTCTGTCTTACAAACATGATGTTGAAGTTTGCATCGTTGGTATGCAACGGAATTCAGAAAAAGAATAATTCTAATTTATCCATATGATGGAAATAGATGTAGAAAGTCATCATAGGAATTAATTGATATGATGACTTTTTATACCTAATTTCATCACTTGGATTAATTATAATTAATTTTTTTTCTGAATTTCGTTGCATTCCAACGGTGCAAACTTCAACATCATTTACAAACGGGTAGCATCCAATTTATTATGAAAATTCACTGACCATGGATTCGACATCCAAGTTGATGACTCCGCTTCGGAAAATGTTGGCTTTTCTATACTGGTTCTCAAGCTCGATTGACGTTCGCTCTTGGATGTTTTCGTTCACCGCACGTGACACCGAGTTGACGCGAGAGAGACGGAAGAGCCGAACGTTGGATCTCACGTTGCCTCCGATGACGAAGAAGGAAGGCTTCACATCGTGTTAGCCACCGGGATTGGAATGATTGAAGTCACGTCAGCGATCCCGCGTCGTTCTTCCGGTGCGAATTGCTCGCTGTGCGGCTGTGTGCATACAACACGCCGCGCTCTCGGCTATCCCGGCAACTGGAAAATTATCCGGCTCTCACCGAGATCTCGCGGTATGCGTCGACGTTATACCTGGCCAGAGGAGCCGAAGAGAGCGAACGTGTGGCCGAGAAAGTACGCCGGGGGATCTCCGGACGTATGTGTTGTGGACGATGAACGCGCGTTTGCGTCGAGGCTCGCGGAGAACGATTCGATGCGCAGGAATGCGGGACCACTTGGTCCGAGGGCTCTCGAGAGAGAGAGAGACAGCGCCATTCAGCAGTCAATGTCTATCTCGGCCCGAGAGCGTTCTACGAGCTTTTGCGAATACCAAAGTCGCGATCGCGAGATTTCCACCCTTATGGCATCGGATCGCACGTACGTCGCGTTGCGGTCGCGGTCTCTCGCAATCGACGTTATATCCACCTTCCGTTCCGTGGCATCCACGAAACGGTCGCGTTATTTGCCCCGCACAAAACACCCGTCGAATGACCGGCATTCCCCTATCGTACGATGAAATACTTGCAAACCCCGCGCGCCGCGCGGGTCTTCGCGTTCCGGCGCGTTCGACGGCACCGCGGGTGTGCCGCGCTTGATGGCGGCTCAATAACTGGGGTTGAGATATTTCGGGTATGGCGATTTTGTAATGATTTACTGCCAGATATCGAACATTTGGTTTAAGGTTTGTGACGTTTTGGCCGTACCTTAAAAAATCGCAAATTTGTTCATATTTATTTATTTATTTATTTTTTACAATGGACGGGACAAGCCCTTTGAAAATAATAACACATGGCAGACAAGAAGTCGAAGTAAGAGAATTACAAAACAAAAAAGAAATTACAAAAATTACAAGAAATTACAAAAAGAAATAGTTGACACATAGGAGTGCAACACCACTAAGTCGACTCACTCTGCGCGATATAATCGTCCACGGCACGACCAAAACCAGAGTACGGTGAGTTGAAAAAATCAACAAAAGCAGAGGCGACATTACCATCCCGAAACATTCGAGAAAGCGACTCATAGTACCCATAATTAGTCCGGTGGTAACGGACCCAAAAAACGGTATGATTCCGCACATTCCGCCTGGGTGCTGAAATGAGCACGCCCGCCAATAGCTCCGAGCAGCTAATCACGCCATGAACAATTTTATACAATAAAAGAAGCTCTGACTTAAGTCTTTAGTCTGATATGTTTTCGCTTGCGTTTTTTGCGAATTTTTTTTTTATTTCGGGAAGTTTGAAAAGCCGATCCGATGGGAAATTTCCCGCTGATTCCAAAAACCAGTCGTTTGCCCAAAAAATAAAAAATTCGAGGAGAAAAACGCGAAAAACGATATTTTTCCGAAACTTAAAAAAAACGCGAGATATTTCACCAATTTTTTTTTTTTTTTTTAGAGGTAAATTACGTCACTTTACCGGCACCTTTGCCAATCGTTTTCGCCACGACAGCGAGTGCCTCGCCGCGGCAACAATTTTTTTTCCCCCTCAGTTTACCGTCACCCGAGTCAGGCCTCGACGCGTAATTATTATTCTCGCTGCTCCCGTATGAGAAACGTACGTGGCAGACAGTGTGACGCTAACTATCCCGTCACCGCGGCCGCGGCCGTACGTCTCGTATCCGCCGTTAAGGCCGTCGCAATTTATTTCGATGAAGCTGTGTATATAATTGGCGCTGTCCGTGGCCGAACCGGTGATACTTTAAGCGCCCTCCCCCCTCTCGAGATCTACGCTCTCCGCGGGCGCGATAAATTGATCGAGTCGTATAAACAAAACTTCGTGAAAACCGGACGCCATAATTCGGCATACCGATAGAGAATCCTATAATTTACACGCGGGGCCGGCGCGACTCGTTCCGACGCTCGCGCGCGGCTGGTAATCTTATGGTAAGCGGGCATGTTAACAAGCGAGCATCGTACTCGCGCGGTGATAAACATCCAGCGCCGCTGCAATGCGTTTCGTTGCGGGCGCGCGCAATAACCGTCATTTAATTCCCGCGCCGCCGGAGGAGTGAGAGGTAAACATATCGCGCCGCTTCGCCACGTTCGCCGCGCGCGCACCTCGGTACATACGTCTTGCGCGCGCTCTCCACTACTATGTGCGATTGCAACGGCGCGCTGCGCGAACCCTCGATTCATTCCGCAAAGGCTTCTCGGTCGCTCTCGCAACGCTCGAGATTCCGCGCGTTGATCTGGTCTGTTCTTGTGCGTTTGTGTGGGCCAAATCGACAGGGTTCTCGTTTTTACCGTGTGGTGAATTTTTTTAAACCAAAAAATCGCCTCACCGATTTTTTAGAAATTTCCATGCAGCGATTTGAGCCGTTAATTCAGCTAATTTAAGTAGGATTAGTACTTTGAAAATCGTCGTATTTAATCACAAATTCATAGTTGGCATTGCTAACTGTAAATTAGGTAAAAAAAACCTGTGCAGCAAATTTTCACTCAGTGGTTTTTATTTTTTTGAACAACAAAAATCACCACGGTTTTTTTCGAAATTTCCATGCAGCCAATTTGGAACATTAATGCACCTAATTTAATTACAACAAGTATAAAACTTAAAAAATAATTTAGATAATAAAAATAATAAAGAAATAATAGAAATAAAATAGAAATGAAAAAAGACATTAGCACTGCTAACTACGAAATTGGAACAAAATCCTGCTGCTACCTAAAGCAGCAGTTTTTTTTGTGACTCCTAAAAAAAATATATCTCAGGGAATAAACGAAATCTGCAGATTTGGCCTGAAACGCGCCATGCATAAATGCAGACGGTGTTTACGTGATGGTAGTGGTAGGGATTCGTGTATACGGTGCGTGGAGAGCGTCGTAGTGGGAGCCGTTGATCGGACGAGAGCGCGCGCGAGCAAAAGTGAAAAAGCGCCCAGGGGTTATCTCTTGTCTCTCGGCGTGGCGGCTGGATGAAAGGTACGGACAACGCGTCCAGCGGCGGGGCCATACGTCAGCTCGGGGCTTGAGTAAATAAGCGACACCCTGCGCGCGCGCTCGGCCTCCCTAAGCGTTACACCAGGCGCTAACGCGTGTATGTGGGCGGCTCACGCCGCATCGCTCCTAGCCAGAGCCGTACCCCGGGACCTTCCCCGGGACTGGCAAAGATTGACGATTTAATCCTACGAGAGTGCCCCGACCACGCTGGGCTGCACACAGCGCGTCGCGCGCTGCCGGTGGCGGCTCCGACGGAGAGCCGCAGCCGCGCACCGCCGAGTTACGGGGGTCGGCGCGAAAAATATCTTCCCGAGAAATCATTTACACGGTTCACGTGGATTTTTCATACGCGCCGTTCTCTCCGGCCTCTCGCAGACGGCTTTAAGGCTTCCGCCGCACGAGGATGCGACGATAAACCACAACGTCGGAAAGATACTCGGGGAAATTATGATCGCGTACTAAACGCTGGGAAATTCAGGGAATATGACTGAAAAAGTATTTGCAGATTTAACAAACGATTTTTGACAGTTGCCATTTTTTTTATATCGAATTTCAGAATTATTAAATGGATTTTTGGCTCTTAGAATTTTACAAAAAAAAATACTATTAAAAAATTGTTAACTGGTGATTTTACATTATTTATTTTTTTATATCGAATTTCAGAATTATTAAATAGATTTTTGGCTCTTATAATTTTAGAAAAAAAAAAACGATTAAAAAATTGTTAACTCGGGATTTTACATTATTTATTTGGGGATTTGGAAAATTCTTCTGGTCAGATATATTTTTTAATCGGGTTTCAGAATTACTGAATAGATTTTTGTCTCTTGTAATTTTACAAAAAGATCCACAAGAAAAGAATTGTTAACTGGTGATTTTACGAATCTGTTGTCGAGTCTCCGAAAAAGCGATTTCACGACGATAAATTTTCAAGAAGATATCTCCAAGAATTTAGGGTCTCGCGGAGTTGAAGATCACACATATAGATACGGAAGAATGTCGGATACGCGTCATAAATATAAGGTGGAATGAGATAAATGTCCCGCGATCCATCGGCGGATTTTCGTGCGCTCGATAAATTTCGTCGGCCTCCGCTCAAAAACCCTCGTCGGTTATGCGCGCGGGGAAAAGATGTTTTGATGCGGGACGCGAATTATTTTCCCTGCTTCGCGGGGAGGCTTCGCGATATAAGCCGTCTTTTTCATTGATTGAAAGTTTACACGTGTGCGAGATATCGGGGAGCGATAACTTTCCGATAAAATATAAGAAAAGGAGGAGATATCGGGCTTATAATACACCCGACAACTTAAGCCCGAAATTTATGGTCCCAAGGACACGTACTAAATTAACGTATACGTCGGCTTACAGGGCCTACGTCTCGTTTGGGTTTAGTTCGGCTCGATACTTTTATCCCAGCTATTCCTACAAACTGTGTAGATGTGTCCGCACGTATATATACGGGGCATTCCGGCTCGATTCGACCAGGGTCTGACCCTCCATCAATTTACATTCTAGTAGCAGGAAGTCTTCTTTCCGGTTCGAATGACGTCTCTATTTTTTTCAGATTTTTGTCGATCGCCCTTCGTCCTCCCGAAACTCCTTAATCATTGCTTAACGAAAATATCGGTTTCGGAATTTTTTTTTATTAAAAAAAAATTACACAAATGTCATACTGAAGACTGAAAATCTCCCAGGAAGAATTAGAGTGAATAGGCAAAAATTAGGGGGGGAAAAAATGATTTGCTAACTGACGGAAAAGAAAAGAAAATTTGGTGTTTTTTTATGTAATTTTTTTCAGGGTCTGTCAAACCTCGCTTGACCTGGAATTCCCCGTACACGAAAATACGTAGGACGAAATAAAAGCAGGCATCGCAAGTATTCTTCGGGACGACCGCGATCCGGGTGCCCGGGCCGATAAACACGAATTATGTGCGCTTACAACGCGTGAGCAATGTTTTTTCGCGGCGCGGCTAATAAATAAATCAGCGGCGCGCTTGGCAGCCGGGAACCTCGGCCGCGCGGATTCGGATGATTCTAATTCATTCTTGATTAGCGCGTTAGTCCCCGGAGTCCGGCTCTCTCATTGACTTCTCGGAAGCTTTTATTAGCGCCCGCGCGACCCCGCTGCGCCTCCTACTTCGCGCCGTAACTTATATTTACGATTATTAACGCCGACAGATTTATCGGCGAATATGGCAAAAGCCAACCCATTCCCGGCCGCTTTTTGACTCCGCGGGGACGCGAGGAAGAGAGATACAAGTTTTTCAAGTCACGAGAAGATCAACGCGTGGGCTTAACGTCCGATAATATTGGAATTAAATTTATCGAACATTTTTTAAAATATTTTTCGTGCCTAGAAAAAAATAATTCCTGATATAAATAATACTCGACATAATTTACATCGCCATGGATGAACCTAATGATGATGTCGCAGTAGTGAAAATTGAAGAATGTCATCTAAAATGTTGCTTACTGATGCTGAAACTAATTCAACTTCATGAACCAATCCGATCCCATCTGAGCCTTCGGCCCATCAAACCAATTATTTCGCTGCAATATTTCTCACGCCCTGAGGACACCTGCCAGTCTTCCCGCGCAACACGCAAAACGTTGTCGCGGTCGAGGCGTCCACGGAACCCAAATTCCCCTCGGCGTTCCCCATACCGAGGATGAACCGGCAGCCCCGAACCTCGGCCGCCGGTAAAAAATACATTAATCGCTCTTATCCGCTCGAACAAAATGTCAGAGAGTACCGGCTGATAATGCGCGAGAGATAAATCAAGTGCGCTGAAAAGATGACGGTGATAAATGTAAACACGTCCGCCGGAGGCGGCCTCGAATATAGTTACCAAGATACGGAGCGGCGGCGAGACTGCGGGAGCAGCGGCAGCAGCAGCGCGGCGGTGGCGGTGTCGGGTCATGACTGATGGCGATGTCACGAGATGTGGTATCATAATAATTCATGGGGGCCGCGTGGCCCCGGCTTAATCGTTGATTAATGAAACAACAGACTCGCTTCGATTTCTTCTCTTTCTGATCCTCCTCCTCCTCGTCTTCTTGTTTTCGGCTTTCCAGCCGCCGCCGCCGCCACCAGGCCAAAACGGACACGTGTTGCCCGGGCACCAAGGCCCAATTAATGCTTAGACGACGGGGCCGCTGGGACCGAGCGGCGACGAGTCCACAACTCACCGGGGACCGTCGGCGAGACCCTCCCGAGAATTCTCCGCGGACCCCATGCCGGGCTGCCCAACACCAGTTGATGTGCGTCGAATTCGCCGCGAACAAGCGACGACAACGATGACGACGACGATGGCCACGCGAATGTCAGCGAAAAGCCAAACACTGGTATTCAGCGCGGAGAACGTCGAGAGGATGATTCACATAATACGCGAGGTTTGAGTCCACAATCGGAGCTCGTGTAGAGTTTTGCTCGTGCAGAGTTTTGCTCGTGTAGAGTTTTACTCGTGTAGAGTTTTACTCGTGTAGAGTTTTACTCGTGTAGAGTTTTACTCGTATAGAGTTTTACTCGTGTAGAGTTTTGCTCGTGTAGAGTTTTACTCGTGTAGAGTTTTGCTCGTGTAGAGTTTTGCTCGTGTAGAGTTTTAGTCGTGTAGTGTTACTCCTATAGAAAGGCTGTATTGAAGTAATGACCGCGGGAGGGTCTCTCCTCTTCGGGGCATATAAAGGACGATACGAGCGACTCGAATTCGCGGCGAACGAGCGACGACAGCACGATGACGACGACGAGCACGGGAAAGTGAGCGAAAAGCCAAACACCAGGAGCGTTCCGGACGGAGGACGTCGAGAGGATGATGCACATATACGCGAGGGACGAGTCCACAACCGGAGCTGCCGCGACTGGAGAACCGGTTCGCCAGGCCGCTTAAACGGAACTTGGCCGCATTTCCAGAGCCGCGTTTCAGGCAAACGCCGCGCGGTCTCCGCGCGGCGCGGGTTCGCCGCACCACGTCGCACATCTCATTCGTCGTTGAATTAAACAAGACCGCTCATTACCCGGTAAACGCGGTTCCGCAATCGCGCGCATTACTCATGTCGGACACGTTTCTCCCGCAAGAGCCGCGCGCGCGGCTGTTGATATGTGATTCTTATCCGCGCTCGGGATCTCTCGCGTTGCGCCTCCGCGAACAACGGTGCAACAGACCGCGTTTTGCAATTCATGCCGGCGCGTTTTCTTTGTTGCACGCCGTTCGCGCGGGGATACACAACACGGGGGGCCCCCGAACGCTTTCGGCTCGATATGATCTATCGGCGCCGCGGATTTTATGGATCTCGCGGAACGTATTGGATTAATAGCGAAATCGTGCAGAAATGAGCGATGTGTGGACATCGTGTGGTTGCCGTGGTGGGCGAAACGATATTTTACAGCGGTGAGATCGGAGCCGTGAATTCTGATTAGTTTGAGAAATATATGTTGCGGTGCGGTTTGTTTTGTAGGCGTGATTTAATGATAGCAACCTGCGGCGATTATAAAACGATGTGTGAACATTTCAATAGTTGCGTTCGAGTGCTTCAACCGCGTTTATCCATTTTTCTGGAAAATGGTTGCGAAATTTTGATCGTATTGTAATTACTCCATGTTACAATTATTGATTTATAAATACAAATCCAATCGTACCATCAACTTTATTTCTAAAAGATTCAGGAATTCATAACTCCGCTTACAATAGCGGTGCGCATATTTTTATCCACATTTTCACAACTTCACAGCTATTTTTTCAACCAATTTCCGTCTTGTCTTGCGGACGTTCAAAAGGCCTGCAGATCTCGGTGCGCAGAGTCTTCGGCCATCTTGTCGAGCGCGCCACGAGCGCGCCAACCGCGGCGCAAACACGCCGGGTGGCGGGTGCCATGCGGCACACAATTCCTGTACCTGCTCGACGGCGGCAGAAACGGCGGGTCTTCTACTTTGGTGATACAGTCGGAGCGTGCACGGGAGGCACGAGAGAGGCGAGAGAGGCGAGAGGCGGCGAGCGAGCGCGGGCAAAACGCGCAGGGGCCTCTGCGTGCCTGACGGTAATCACGCTCCAGGATAGAGTTATTCCGGGGCATAAATAACCGGCATGTCTGGAATAAGGCATTAATTTACGTTATTTATCGCCCATTACGCCCGCAAAGAAACACTCGCGCTTGGGAAATAATGTATCATTCACCACACGCGTCCACAAACGAGCAAACGAACGAATGAGCGCCGGCCTAACCTACGGGCTCGGCCGACCTGCGCGCCGCGGCCGCCACGGAATCGGGAGTGATTTGGAATGCCGGCGACGTTAACGTGTACCTACCATAGGTTTATCGTGTTGCTACACCATAAATGTGTATTCCCGCCGAGCTATACGCCGTCCGTACGTCGCGCACACGGGAGGAGATAATGTTTCTTGTTCGAGCCGCGGCTGTGCGACGCGCGCGCCCCACCGCGGCGAGCGAGCGAACTGGGAGGGTGATCGAGATGGCGCGCCGAGCGTTGCGTAACGATGGGCAGCGGTTCTGCGGAACCTGATTCAACGTATTACCAATTCAACACAAGGCGCAATTCAACACAAACAAAGATCACGACTTTTGTTGGTTCAATCGATGAGAAATGTGGTAGTTCCTGCTTTACCGACACTCGTTATTCGATGAGTTGGTAACGTGTAGAATGGGCGATGTGTTGAATCGTGACGTGTGGAGTCCTGCCGTGGTGAATTCTGCCTGTGTAGAGTGTTGGCGTGGAAAGTTTTGCTTGTGTAGAGTTTTGCTCGTGTAGAGTTTTGCTCGTGTAGAGTTTTGCTCGTGTAGAGTTTTACTCGTGTAGAGTTTTACTCGTGTAGAGTTTTACTCGTGTAGAGTTTTACTCGTGTAGAGTTTTACTCGTGTAGAGTTTTACTCGTGTAGAGTTTTACTCGTGTAGAGTTTTGCTCGTGTAGAGTTTTACTCGTGTAGAGTTTTACTCGTGTAGAGTTTTACTCGTGTAGAGTTTTACTCGTGTAGAGTTTTGCCTTTGTGCGTCTGGCCCGCGACAGTTTTGACGCTGTGAATCGGTGATGTGTTGAATTCAGTCGTGTCACAGTTGCGGTTGTGTCGAATTGCGCCTTGTGTTGAATCGGCGATGCGTACAGTCGGTGGTGTAGAGTCGGTGGGGATGTGTTGAATCGGGTTCCGTGGAACGGCTGTTATTGCCGTAACGACCGCGGGAGGGCCTCTCCTCTTCGGGGCATAAAGGACCATACGAGCGACTGCGAGACTCGTTCGCGTGCAAGTGCCGACAGCCAAAGGAATACTTATGGGTATGCGCGGTGTACAAGGTGCTGGTGGTGCTGTTGCTGCCGCTGCTGCTGGGCAACCTGATTAAACCGTATCCGTACAGGACTCGATACAAATGTTTCCAGTCACGTAGGCGCTAAGACCGGACTGACTTATGCGCGCGAGCGTCGCGCGCCGAGGCCCCCTGATCTACCCGTCAATTAAGAAGACCGCGCGGCTGCGCCGTCGAGTGCCCCGCGGGCTTTCAAATTATTCGAATTATCTCCTTTTTCGCGAAACAAGTACCACGGGATATCGGCTTGTAAGATTAATTCCGTGCCACTCATTTAGTCGCGAGTTTTTGTAACGACCGCCGCCGCTGCTGTGTCGCTCGCTTGTCGCGACGACCAACAGACGAGAGCAACAAAATGTCGCTCCGCTTATGGGCGAAGGTTGATTAACCGAAAATACATATCAAAGAGGCTGATCGGCTCGTGCTTTATAATTTGTTTCTCGGTAGCGAAACTGCTTGGCTTTTTTTTTTAAGTGTCTGTGGTGGGAAGAAAGAAATACCTGGACTCGGTTGGTGGAGTAAAAATACTTCCAAAGCCTGCACCACAACGTTAGACTGCAAACCAAAGTCCCTTCGTCCTGCAGCCCTTCGGGAAAAGGAATCCAAACCACCGTAGCTATAAATCCTGAGAATCCATTTCTCGCAATCTTCACGCGGTGACTTTTCCGCACCGCAACAAACAGCTCGACGTTGCGGGGTGTCGCAAGCTCCGAGGTACAAAAGCCGCTTCTTTCCGAAAGTCAGGACAGGATCCGAACTCTCGCGCGGTGCATACCGAAACGGCGTTGGCCGCTTTTGCCCGACGCTAATTGTGCATTGAGCGAGACAATTTACAGGCGTTACCGCAGAGAGAGGATCGCGAAATTTACAGCCCGGCTCTCGTCGGCGACACACCGCAAGGGGGCAAGAAGCGGTCGACGGCTGCGAGACGAGAGGAAGGCCCCCCGGTTTTTTCGTACCGGACTCGGGATCGCCCGAGTCGTCGCGTCGAATACCCAATTCACACGGATGCCACAAGCGGCCCAACCGAGGGAGACGGAAACGGAGAAACGGAGAAACGGAGAAACGGAGAAACGGAGAAACGGAGAAATATAGAATATCTTTTAATCTTGCCATAAATATGAAATATCTTTTAATCTTGCCATAAATATGAAATATTTTTCAATGCTGCCATAAATATAAAATATCTTTCAATGCTGCCACAAGTATAAAATATTTTTTGAAGTTGCCATAATTATAGAATATTTTTTGAAGTTGCCATAATTATAGAATATTTTTTGAAGTTGCCATAACTATAGAATATTTTTTTAAGTTGCCATAATTATAGATTATTCTTTAAAGCTGCCATAACTGAAATCATTTTTTGTACTGCTGTGATGGACGGGATCGCCCGAGTCGTCGCGTCGAATACCCAATTCACACGGATGCCACAAGCGGGCCCAACCGAGGGAGACGGAAACGGGGAGAAATGGAGAAAGCGCAAAAGGGACACGAAACGCAATAGAAGAAACACGCGGTGTACAGTGGAAGATGCGGAGGGAGAGGCACAGAGTGTAACTTTCGACTCTGCGGGGCAGGCCAATATTTCAAGGGGAAAAACCGCGCGGCGAGCGCGCAACCAAGATTGAGGTTGCCGAGAGGCAATGGGAGGCCATGCTGACCGCTCGCGCGGTCGAGATAAATTTGTTCCGCAATTGAGACGGGCGTGCCGCAGTAAGTCTTGCTCTATTAGGTATATTTTCTCTTTTCCCTGGCCGCGACTTCTCGTGGCTCTCTTTCTCTCGCTTCTTCTTCTTTCTGGGAGTCTCTTTTCTTCTTCCAGCTTCGCGCGCCGCTATCACCGCCACGACTCTGCCACTAGGGTAAGTGCGGGCAAAATGGGACACCTATTTTTTCAATTCTAACTATTTGTGCGGGCAAAATGGGACGGACCCCCATTTCGTGAAAATCGCGTCTACACGACGCAATTCAACGCATGCAAGCGGAATATGAAGATTTTTAACAATTTTGAGTGTTTCAAGCAATCTGGCCTTTGGAAAGTCACTTTGAAAAAAAAATATATTTTTTCACTAATTTTTTTTTTCTTCAATATAACCGTTAAGGAGTATCACCAAGTAAAAAAAACACGAATTTACGATTTTGGGGATCTGTCCCATTTTGCCCGCACTTTTTTTTTTTTTTGCCGACGCCCAAAATTGATGGTTGGAATCGAATTTTTGGATCAAAAGCAATCGAAGTACACTTTTGTTTTCGTCGTAAAACCACTTTTTGCTTGTGCGTCCCATTTTGCCCGCACCCCCCTACATTTCCTGCTGCTGCTGCTGCTTCTGGGGGCCAAGTTGCTGCCAGCGTGGCCACCACCCTCGTTCTTCTCTCTTGGAGCAAAAGCACCACCACCAGGTATAAAGCGATAAATCGCATTACACCGCACCGAGGAAGGACAGACTCGCCCGGCTCTTTTGCAACCCAGACGCGTGTCTTACGGGCTGGTGAAAGAGGAGAGGAAAAAAAGGAGACACGATGCTCTCTACATGGATCTGTGGACAGGAGAAAATAACTGGACTCCGGGTGAAGAGAGAGAAAAGAGGAAGATAGGCGTGAATCTTTTTTCGCTTGACGCAAAAAGTTGGTACATGACTGACACGGTTTTGCACTTGAATTAATATTCACTGGAACGTCTGATTTACGTGACTGAAGGACGAATTCCTGAATTGAAGAAAAAAGTGTCTGGTGGTCCCACTGAGACGTTTAAAAATAGTCCAGCACAATGAGAAGTTTCATGAATCGACTGTTGGACGTGCAAAGTGTCATCGAGAACAACATCAAGGTCGAAGGCTAAGAAGTCGAAGGCTGAGAATGTTTTAGAATTTTTTTTTTCTTTGCCTCGTCGTCCCCCGGACTCGATTTATGCGAAAGTGTGTGTGGAACAATTGTCGACGGGTGGGCAGAGAGCAAGCAGCAGCGCCGGAGGTTGGAAATGCACTTTCGAGTTTACGACGGGGGTTGCGCGCTGCGCGAGAGTGGACAAGACGACGGTGGAGAAAATGGCACACGAGAGAAAAGGCAAAGGCAAAGCCCCCCCCGTTCGAGTGTTGATGCACGAGACAGGACGAGGAGTGAGAGAGAGAAAGCGAGAGGGCCAATTTATAACGCGGTTTCTCGTCCCATTGTTCGCAAAACCGAGCGTGCACCGAGGTCGGACAATATACGACGGGGATGGAGGGGGGGCGACAGGGGGGGCCGAGTTAGAGCCGAACCGAGAGACTAGGTCGGGGCACAGCCGACGGCACGAAAGTCGAATATTTAGAGTGTTTAGACAAGCTGTCAGCCACGTGACAATGGAAAAATATAGGGTTTTACGAGGGCCAATAAATACAACCGAAGCGACAGGGGCACCGACGGGGGGGAGTGGGGTCGACCCCCTCCAGGGCACATTGAGGCGTCGCCAGGCCGGGCTGAGCTCGTGACAACGGGAAGCCCGGCTATTAACCGGAGTCGAGGTTACGGCGAAAAAATTTCGGAGGGAGGGCTGCGAGTGCGCAGGTATTCCGGGTACCGAAGGGGGGCGAAGGTACCACCGTGGTTAATTTAATCGAGACCGGAATATCCTGCGAACCACATTTTTCTCGGCTGTCGTTGCGAAGAGAGGATTGAAAGGGCAGCCCCCCCCCCTCCCCCCTGTATTTTCACATGGCGACGTCCGTCATCGGGGATCCTGGGCCCCCCTGATGGATCGGTTTAAGCCTGCCGAATGGACGCACTTGCCCTGGATGGGTGATTGGAGGAGGGTTGGAAATTCGGGACTGGAGTTAAGGGAATTTTGGTGAACAAAATTGTTTTAGTTTAAATTTAGATTTAGATTCGGAATTATATTGACAATTTTTGGTTAAAAAAAAACATGGCTGAGATTTAGTAGAGAATTATTTTTTATTTCGATATATTTTTTTAATGAATTAAAATCCTTTTTCAGTTAAGACTTTTTTTTGTAGGTTTTGGAGAATTATTTTAATTCAGTCCTACTCAAAGTTAATCTTGAAACGGGAAGAACGAGGAGATCAGGAATTTTTAAAATCATCTGTTTTAAATACGTCGTATTTTTTTTTTTTAGTCTGGTATATTATTTTAATTCAATTCTGCTTAAAGTTAATCCCGAAATGGGAAGAACTCGGAGAACTAGGAACGAGAATTATCTGTTTTAAATAAAACTCACGGTGCTTGTAGCATAAGCGCGGCGAGCGTTATGGTGGCCAGTAAAACGCAGCTCAAAACTCAAGTACACCCAGGGCAGCCAGTTGAAAGCGCCGTATAAGACCGCGTTATAGCGCTTACAAGCACCGCGCGGATTTTCCACCGCTATTGTCCCGGCCGAACGGCCGCCGGGACGCTTAGGGCACTTTCCACCCCTCGGCGTTATATCACCTATATACTACACGCACAACGAGTAATCTTGTCTCCCGCAGCCCCGGGAGCGCCGCGATTAATCTTACTTCATTTATAGCCGACCGCTTTAACCGTTACGGACGAACTGGATTACCTTCGGTTCGGCGGGCTCGCCTTGGACGATTTAGCCCCCCGAACCCGCTGTCACCACGATGACCGGCTGACGAATCGCGATCGGCATCGAAACGTCTGTTCTTCGACGACTCGTCGCTCTACCTGGACACGAATTATTTTTCCTTCGTTATGCCCAACGTGCAATTTTGTCTCGCTTGAGCGAATCGTTGGAGCCCAATAAGCAGGATCTGTAACGATTCGGACAAAGTGGATGATCATCGCCGAGCGGCAATAAAACTGCCTCCATACGCAGTCTGAGGAATTTTTAGTGCTGGTAATTATGAAGTGACAGCTATCAATTTGCAGTCCCTATTATTGTTTATTGTCGGCGTAACTGGGGAATATTTTTTGTGGCTGTCGTAAGTATGAAATGTTGGTTATGGTTGGCATTATGGAATTGCATTATGGTTGGTAATTATGGAATATCGTTTATAGGTGCCATAAATATAGAATATCTTTTAATCTTGCCATAAATATGAAATATTTTTCAATGCTGCCATAAATATGAAATATCTGTTAATCTTGCCATAAATATGAAATATCTTTTAATCTTGCTATAAATATAAAATATTTTTCAATGCTGCCATAAATATAAAATATTTTTCAATGCTGCCATAAATATAAAATATTTTTCAATTCTGCCATAAATATAAAATATTTTTCAATTCTGCCATAAGTACAAAATATTTTTCAATTCTGTCATAAGTATAAAATATTTTTCAATGCTGCTATAAATATAAAATATTTTTCAATTCTGCCACAAGTATAAAATATTTTTTGAAGTTGCCATAACTACAGACTATTTTAAAAAATTGCCATAACTGAAATAATTATTTTCCAGCTGTGGCATAAAAAAAATAAAAAATGTTATAACCCGAAATTTGTTCCACTGCCCCTAAAAAATAGTGCGTACTGCAAATTGATGACTGTCGACTCCGCAATGACATCTGACAGTCTCAAAAGCGTCATTAATCATGCACTTTAATCGTGCAGTTGCACCGGGGTAAACACGACACGCATGTGGCACTTGAGCCGCGGCTAATTCCTCAGCCGGCAACTTGGACATGTGTCTCGCTATCGTCAAGTCGAAAACAACAACAACAACAGTGTCAACATAAAGAACACAAATGCCTCGTTCCTTCCTGTCCGGGGCTGCAATTAACGGCGGCTATTAGCGATTGTCGGTTAATTGGCTCGTGACGCACGCGCGCAATTAGCGAGAGCCCGGCAATAATGTCAATCATCGGCGGCGTTTCGCAAGTTATGTGCGCGCTCGATGGCCTCGTTGCCGGTGACTTTCAGCACAATTTGCCCGAGCGGCACTTAGCGAAATAAGTGCGCGTCTCGCGATCCCGTCGAATTGACGCGACGATATTTTGTCAACCTGGTCGATTTTCGAAGCAAAAAAAAAATATATATATATATATATTTCTTCCACGTTGATTTGACGCGCGATCGTCGTTGTCGTCGTCGTCCGCTTTCGTAATTACACACCCGCCGGCCGATATCTCGAAAGCCGTCATCCTTGCCGCACCGCCGATCCGGCTAAATGCGAGTGACGCATGGAGATCGCGGGCCGCGTTAACGTCATTAGCCGGCCCGACGGTCTGACAGGGGCCATTTTTCACGTGTCACCATTTTTTTTTTCTTTTTTTTCGTTTTTTCTCTTCCTTCCTTCGCCGTATTGACGAAGGAGTCTCGGGCGGAGTCTCGGATCGATTTTGTGGATTCGGTGCAGGATGGATTCTGACGATCTTCAAAATTACAAAAATTAAAATCGAAATTTTTTTTTTTAATGTTGACAATTTTTTTTGCTCAGAAATCGCAGGTAATTCCACCGGTTCGAGGGCGACTTAATTTGTCGATTAATTCCCAACACGATTAATTTCCACCTGAAAATTTATATCTCTATTAATTTCCACCTGAGAAATTTTCATCTCTATTAATTTCCACCTGAGAAATTTTCATCTCTATTAATTTCCACCTGAAAAAATTCCGTCTCGATTAATTTCCACCTGAAAAATTTCCATCTCGATTAATTTCCACCAGAAAAATGTTCACCTCGATTAATTTCCATCTAAAAAATTTCCATCTCAATTAATTTCCACCTGAAAAATTTCCACCTCGATTAATTTCCACCAGAAAAATGTTCACCTCGATTAATTTCCATCTAAAAAATGTCCATCTCAATTAATTTCCACCTGAGAAATTTCCACCTCGATTAATTTCCACCCGAAAAATGTCCAACCCTCTTAATTTCCACCTGAAAAATGTCCACCTCAATAAATTTCCACCTGAAAAAAAAACCCCAAATACATTCTCCCTGACCCAGTTAATTCCGTGGTCGGTACTCCGCTCTTTATCCTGCCCAGCAAATGATATACACCGCCCGGTATCTCGACCCCCATCATCTTCGCCCGCTCGCGAAAATCCACGTTGAAATTTCCCCGCCGCGGCCCCGCGAGTGACGCACAGAAATCGTGAGCCGCGCACGATTGCGCGACACGTTAATGTCATTAGCGGGTCCCGAT
Source organism: Pimpla rufipes (assembly GCA_963932165.1). NCBI lineage: Eukaryota > Metazoa > Arthropoda > Insecta > Hymenoptera > Ichneumonidae > Pimpla > Pimpla rufipes. The sequence continues at coordinate 22,306,863 of OZ010637.1, forward strand.
AGCCCCGACAGGGTAATCGGCCGTAATAGTGAAACGGAAGATAGAGAGGCCCCCGAACGGGGCGGCGGGATAAGGAAGGTAATTAGCAGTAGCGGACGGTCACGTCCGATAGATATGGGAACAATGGAGCAGAGGCGTCGCAGGAATGTGGGAAGAGAGGGAGAGACAGAGAGAGACAGACAGAGAGAGAGAGAGAGAGAGAGAGAGAGGCGACCGGCTCTCCCCTCGGCAGCGAGCGAACGAACGAGAACGAACGGCCGGACGGCAGCTCGCGATGGCCGAGTGAGTATGATGAATGAACGTGCGCTCAGCTCGGCCCTGTCGAGCGGCCATCGCTGCTCCGATGATGGATGGTAGCCATTGCTGTCACTAATTATTTCATACTTTGCAATCAGAACGATAATCCATCCGCGCCCGGGTTCTCCTCCTCTCCCTCCTCCTCCTCGCCTGCCTGCCTGCCCGTCCTCGCGCTTCGTGCCTGCCAACTGTCACTGATAAATCACCGGTTATCAATGGAAGCCCCCCCGATTACACGTGTGCTCGAGTCCGCGCCCCATCACCACCACATCTCATTATCAGCGTCACAACGCGCGGCCTCCTTTCGTCGGTTTTGCGCGCTGAGGTCGATGGCCCAGTTATTGATCATTGACTTTTTGTGACAGGGTGGAGGGGGACTATTTGGCCTTTTTGTTCATCCGTCGTTGGCATCTGCCGGGGTCGTTTGAGGGCTAAAAGTTTTGTCTTCTTATTGCACTTTCGTTGTAGAAAATCGTCCACGTTTGTAGCGTTAAATTTGGGCCAAGTCGGGCCCTGGTCAGGCCCTGGCAGGGCCAGAGTGGGCCTGGCCAGGATCCGATTTGATGCCACAAATTTTCTAGAAGGGTTTAGCATTAAATTTCGACCAAGTCGGGCCTTGGTCAGGCCCTGGCGGGGCCACCGTGGGCCTGGTCAGGCCCAGATCAGGATTTGATTTGACGCCAGAAATTCTCTACCAGGGTTTAGCATTAAATTTGGACCAACTCGGGCCCTGGTCAGGCCCTGGTAGGGCCAGAATGGGCCTGACCAGGCCCTGCCCAGGTCCCGATTTAATGCCAATTTTCTACCAGTATTTTTTCTACTGGTGACAAATGGAATTTAGTGCAGAATATTTTCCACTTTTTTTCCAACCAAGAAAATAACGTCTGTGTGTAAAATAAATGATCAAACGAAACTTCGCTCACACGTGAAGCGCGAAGTCTCGGGTGAAGAGTCGCGAATAATTCTCGACTTCCTCTCTCTGGCAGCAAAACGGCGAACTTCGCCTGGCGAATGAAAAAAAAAAGAAGAGGCGAAAAAAACGAAAACCCGTCGTCAGCGAAGCCGTAATCTCTCTTCCAGCGACATAACACGCATCTTCGTCTTCCTTTATCAGCCGATGATATTGCCGGTCGTGCCACAAACGTAAACCATCTCGTCGCTGTTAACTTGACATTTTAATAATTCAACAATATTCTCACGCATACACAGAGAGAGAGAGAGAGCCGGAGGCGCGACGAACGGGGAAAACAAGTTTTATTGCTTTCATCGCGCGACTCTTTCGCAAACAGATAGATGGCCGTCTTGTCGGCATCGAGCAGCCCCTCCGTGTGTATCGCGCGGAGCTCACCGCGAATGGAGCTAGCCGCGTTGTCGACTCGCTCGTTGATGCTTCTTCTATCGTGAAGTCAGTGATTTACGAGCCGCCGCGCACTTTACGAGCGGCCACGAGTCGCCCGGGACCCGACTGTGATTTCTATTTGCATGCACCACTGACAAGCGGAGCTGCCTCTCGCTTGCATGCTGCACGCTTCTTTGCCAGCGAGCTGTCTTCCTTCTTTCCTTCTCCTTCTCGACTCCAGCGGCTGTTCGCAGACATCACAAGACGCTGCGAACGTGGAGAAAAAACACATGGCCGTTTTGTGTACCACGAATTTTCGGGGCAACAATTTTTCGATCCCCGTTCGCGGCGGATTTTTCGAAGGTTTGTCGAAAACGAGGGACGAGAAAAAAAAATGCGGGCTGCTTGAGTGGTGAGAGACGCGTTAAACGACCGACTATTTTTTCTCTGCGAAGCCGGAGAAGAAATAGATTGAGAGCGGAAAAAATGTACGTGCTAAAAGTCGCCAAATGGGGTTGGGACGTTGGGAGTAAATTATGTCGGCAATTTGTGAGACGTAATTTTTTCGAGCTCGTGGAAATTTATTTTTCTCCCGAATTTTTTTTATTTTTTTTTTTTATTAGCTTGGAGAATATTTTGAAAATTAGCCAGCAGGATATTCTTCATTTGATTCAATCCAGAATTATTGGGTGGTATTCGAACAGTGAAAGATATTTTCCAGTATATTATTTTTACATTTTTTCGTGAAAAAAAAAAAAAAAAAAAAATTGCCTAAAGATTTTCCACGGTTCTGAAGCTCAAGGATATTCTGAAGGATATTCTGAAGGATATTTTCCAGTCTATTATTTTTACATTTTTTCGTAAAAAAAAAAAAAAAAAAAAAATAGCCCAAAGATTTTCCACGGTTCTGAAGCTCAAAAAGGTTTCGACAGGGCGGCATTAATTGAAAAAAAAAAGAAAAGGAACTCCGAAGATCAGCTCGCCGGTCGGGTTGTGATGTCGAGAAAGTCGTTTCCGAGAGTCGGAGGAGGTCATGGGCGGTGTCTTCGGGTCGAAAATAATGGTATTTAGTTTACATTGGGCCTCCGTGCCCCGCGCCGAAGGATCATCTCCCCGAGCTGTCCATCCGTCTCGTTTTCGCCCGGGGGAGACGCGAGACAGACCCGGTGAAGTGTATCTCAACGCGGTCAGCGCGGGTCCGGCAATTTGGAGGATACGACGCGATGGCTCACGGACCAAAGTGCGCCGCCGTACAAACAATCGGGGGGCCCGGGCGCTGCGTGTCTAATTGACGCTACCACGATGATCTTTCAGTCTCGGGCCTCCGGGTCCTCATCTTGTGCCGACGACGCCGCCGGCGTCGTCGTCGTCGTCTCGTCATCCAGGCGCAGAAGCAAGGCGCCTCTTAATAAATAGACACGCGTGGATTTCTTAAGTAGGAGGCACGAAGTGCAGGGCAAGGGAGGCCGCCCAACAGGGTTTCCAGGTCGTATATAAACGTTTGAAAATCTGTAAAAAAAAATCGGTTAGATTGGCCCCCAAATGATTTTTCAATTTTTTTACAGAATTTTTTAGCCGGATTTGAGTCGCGTTTTTCGTGACATTTTTTTTTTTGGATTTCGCAAAGTTTGAAAACCGTATCCGATGGGAAATTTTCCGCTGATTCCGAAAAACACCGTTGTTTGCCCGAAAAAGAGAAAACTCGATGAGAAAGACGCAAAAAAATATTTTTTATTTTTTTTAAATTTGGACACTTTGCTAAAATCGAGGTTACTTTTTTTCGATCGACCAAACCTAGATTTTCTTTTTGCGTTTCAGAGAAAACTCTATAGCGAAGAGAATGCCGCAAGGCGGAATGCGATATTTTGATTTTTTAATTTTTTACAGAATTTTAAAGTCAGACCCCCAAAAATCGCAAAAAAAACGAAAGGGGTACCTTTTAAAAATTTGCGATTTTTGTAAAAAAAATCAGAAATCGAGATATCGCGTTAAGATTATAAAAAAAAATATTTTTGAGGGTTCGACTTTAATATCCTGTAAAAAAATCAGAAATCAAGATATCGCGTTAAGATTATTAAAAAAAAAAATGTTTGAGGGTCTGACTTTAATATCCTGTAAAAAAATCAGAAATCAAGATATCGCGTTAAGACTATTAAAAAATATATTTTTGAGGGTCTGACTTTAATATCCTGTAAAAAAATCAGAAATCAAGATATCGCGTTAAGATTTTTTTTTTAAATAATTTTTTTTTTATGTTTGCTTTGTCTTTTATTGCCTGCGTTGTAAGGCCTGTGTGCATTGTTTGCATTGTTTTTTTGCACGGTGCGCTAAGGGGACTTCGGTCCCAGTGCACGAAATAAAATCCTCTTTCTCTCTCGCGTGACGTCACGACGAGCCCTCCCCACATCCACGACGCCTCCGCTCTCGTCGCCCTCGCCCTCGCTGTGGTTATTTCTTTTTATACCCCACGCGCGCGTACGGCTCGACTCTCTCTCGCTGTCACAATTGTGTTGCGGCCGTAAAGTAAACATCCGACATCAAAGGGTCTCGCGCTGCAGGAGCCGCGCTGGATGCCACGATTCACCCGCCGCCACTTCACTCCGGATCGCGTATATTACACGCGGCTTTCCGTGGGTGTCCGTGTGTGTCGGTTGTGTCTCTGTGCTTGCCGCACTGCATATGTCATACTTACCGGTTGTATTTTACGCGCTAGCAAAGTCCGTAAGCGACACCGCGAAATGGCGCGTTTACGAGTGGCATGTGGGTCAGTGGTTCGCAAAATCTTGTGCAAAACTCGAGGCACTCACAGGTGAAAAAAAAAAAATCGTTTATATGTAGACTGGCAGGTTGTAATGGCTAATTTATTTATTAATAAATAAATTTTATAATTTAATTGATTAATAAATAGATGACATTATTAAAATTATTAATAAATAAATTAAATTATTTAAATTATTAATAAAATAATTAAATTATTTATTAATAGATAAATTAAATAATTAAAATTATTAATAAATGCCTCTAATTTATTTATTAATAAATAAATTAAATAATAAATAAATAAATAAATGTAAAAAAAATTAATAAATTTTGTTTTATTATTTTTTTAGTTGTTAAGATTTATGTTACAAACGAGAAGGCGGAGGCAAAAATAATACGAATACAGAGGAAAAACGAATAGAAAAAATTACAAGCAGGACACAGAAAAAAAATTGAGAGAGAGAAGAGAGAGAGAGAGGCGACAGTCAGGACGCTCTTTCCACCCTCTCGCGGCGAGTCTCGTCCTCCGCACTATTTCCAGCTCTTTCGCGGTTACCCCACGCGAGCTGGATGAGGACACCGCACGCAAAACGTGTGCGGGAGACGCGTCGAGTGAGGCAGGATGGACGAGGAGAAAGAGGGTATTTTCTCTCTTTGCCCCCCCGGGCTTATACGAGCCCCGAGTCTCATGGAATGAGAGAAAGAGAGCGAGAGACTTAACGTCGTCGTGTGTCACGCGTCGTTACTGCCGCGTCGCCGTTATGAGACGTTTATGATAAGATACGTCGCACCTCACGGTGCCCCTTGCGACGGCCCACCGCAGATTTACCGTCCGACATGTGACGCGGCCGCCGTGGAGTCCGACTCTCGAGGTTTTATTGGTGCCCGCGCCCCGAGTTTGGCAAACGAGATTCTCTCGCCGGCTCGGCGAAATTTCTCTCCGCTCGAGATGCGCGAGAAATTGTCGTCCGTCCTCGCGACATCGTGGAGGTAAGACTTAAGGCTTGGAAAATCTCCCTGGTGGAAAAAATCCGGGGTTTGGTTGGGTCCTGGTCAAGCCCGGATCAGGGCCACGGTGGCCCTGCCAGGGCCCGATTTCCTCCATGGAAAAAAAGTATGGTGAAAAATATATTTTTCGTTATTTTAAAAAATATATACAAAATATACTTGAAATATATATTTCATACTTTTTAAGTACATCCAAAAGTATATTCGACATAACTAATTTTTCGTAAAAAGTATATTTATTATACTGAAAAATATACTTATTTATTTATTTATTTATTTGACAGTGAACGGGACAAGCCCTTTAAAATACAGTGTAATATAATGGCTAATGAATAAACGACCAGCGAAAATGCATACAACAAAAACAAACAAAAAACAAAAATAATAATAATTATAATATCTATAATAGTAATAAATCATACACATAAAATAAACATAAAATATATTCAATTATACTTTAAATATACTTTAAATATACTTTTTTTCTATGGGGGTTGGGACGGATTTAACGCCCTGGACGATTTACAGCCTCGTTGGAAATTCGGTAGCGTTAAATCCGGCCCAAGTTGGGCCCTGATCAGGGCCTGACCAGGGCCGGTGTGATGTCCCAGATTTCTCTTTCGAATTTCACGAATCCGAGGTAAAAAATTCAAAATTAATTAGTCCCGACGTGTATCTGAAATCTTGTTGTCAGGTAGAACGGACGGACGGACGTATATGTAGAGGTTTCCGTTTTTATAATATGTCGAAAAGAGATATAAACAAAACGAACGCCCCTCTGGCGCACGCAATGGGCGAAGCATTATCGCGCGTCGGGTGTACCTACGGTACGAATATATGCATGCACGGGTACACGCTCGGTTCGATAATGGCGTGTACAAGAGGGGCGTATTTTATCTTCCGACATGCGCTGGATACAGCGGTGAGTCGGCCGCGCGAGAATAAAAGTTGATTCATTCGTTACGGGCGAGTCTCTCGACGCTGCCACGGCGCGTCCGACTTTTTGCGCCGGCGATAATTACGCTCGGGGTTCCGTTCGTACGGGACCGTTTCGAGCTCACGCTTGATTAGAAATAAAATCATCCAACGATCCGGCTGACAGTAATCAAAATTAATAGTTAAATAAATTTTCGTTACTGCGATATTTAAAAAAATGACAAGAGGATTAAAAAAGGTGATTTTTTTTCTCGTCTAACAAAATCAGATGTTAAGATACTTTGAATTACTGATTAAGGCCTGGCCAGTTCCCGATTTCAATTTGTTACATTCGTTTTAATCCATCAATTTGAATAATTTTGTTACATTTGTTTTAGTCCATTGATTTGAATAATTTTTTTACATTTGTTTTAATCCATTAATTCGAATAATTTTGTTTACATTTTTTTAATCCATTAATTTGAATACATTTTTTACGATTTAATACATTTTTTACATTTTTTTACTTTTAATACATTTTTTACATTTTTTTACTTTTAATACATTTTTTACATTTAATACATTTTTTACATTTTTTTACATTTAATACATTTTTTACATTTTTTTACATTTAATACATTTTTTACATTTTTTTACATTTAATACATTTTTTACATTTTTTTACATTTAATACATTTTTTTAATTTTGTTACATTTAATACATTTTTTACATTTTTTACATTTTTTACATTTAACAAATTTTTTATATTTTATGATCTCCGCTGGATTTAACGCCAAAAACAGGCCCGAAGTGCATGGAAGCAAAAAAATATATAGTTTTCCCCGACCAAGCACATCCGACAGGCAGAATCGGCGTACACAGCGGGCCGTCCTTTTTCGTTCGGTTAGCTCGCACAGCCGTCGCGCCGAAGCGACGGGATTGGCGTTGCTTGTTTAGGGCCGAACTTCCGAACGAGCGCGCGGGGGGAGCCCCCGCGATTGACCCCCCTCGAGACGCTAATGGGGAGAGCACACAGATTGGGAGGACACTTAGCGTGGTTAGCGCGCGCCCGGGGTCCACCCGGCTACTTTATTTGCGCCTCGCGCGAGTCTCCGAACGCGCCGCTACCGTCCAGGGTTACCCTGTGCACACGCGGCGACCGGCGCTAAACAGCAAATGTGTGCTTTATGGGACTCTCGGTCCGCGCGCCAATGACGACGACACACACGGCCGCTGCTACTGGCTGCCTCGACGGATACCATTTTTTTTTTACTTCCTCGGCTCTCAAACGCATCCGAGGGTCTCGGGTGAAAAAAAAAAAAAAAAAAAAAATTCATCCTATGTGCTCAGCTATTTAGATTGTCCGGGGGGTTCGACGTGAAAAACCCTCGACTAATTTTTCCTCTCCACGAAATTCCCCGAAAAAATCTTACCGAGCTAATGACGACGTTAATTGCGATAATATGCGATGAATTATTTATGAGCCAGACGGGATTCTCGTGTGACTTTTGAGACGACGAAAATCGGTTTGGAAGCCTCGCAACGAAAATTGTCCATTACTACAGATATAAAAAAATATTCATTTATTTATTTATTTATTTCTTTTATTTTTGTACAATGGACGGGACAAGCCCTTGAAAAACAACAAATATAGATGGCAGAGTAACAAACCAGGTAATAAGAAAAATCAAATAACAATATACAAAAACAAAAACAAGAAAAAAACAAAAATTACAAAAGAAAAGAAGTACACCTAAACAGACTAAAATTCCGTTTGAAAAGACACCTGATGTTTTTTTTTTTTTTTTTTTTTTTCTAAATACACGACGATAAATCCACAAGTGACTCCGGTCGGAAAACAAGCGAACGAGAGGGTGGAAATTTGTTGCGAAAAGGCCGGCTGACAGGGGTGGAGAAAGTCGGGAGAGCCGTGGAGGGGTTTCGACCTCTCGAGGCAGTCAACATGGTAAGAGACTAGCCCAGTTTGACTGACGATTCTCGCGTAATCTGGACGCCCGAATGGATGCGATCAATCAGCCGGGGCGAAGGAGAGAAGTGATGTGCTCTGCGACAGTCTGACTCGAAAGTGATTTCATAAATCATCGGGTGCGAGGGGGGGCGGCGGGGTTCACGGCGCATATATCCCGAAAAGCCCCAGGGTCTTCGATTTCTCGCGGCTCAGCTCCTCCCGACGTCTCCGTTTCGCCCCGCCGGTCCTTCTCGCTCGCCAGTAAATTCAGTTTGTCTTCCCGGCGAAAACGAATTGTGCGCCCTCGGCTCCCCCCCTCCCCCCCTCACGATCTCCTTTATCACTCCGGCCCCGGCGACAACGACGACGACGATCTCGCACCCGGTTCGCGCTCGGTAATTTTTTCCCGTGTATCTCTGTTTGCGAGAAAAATCGCCTCGAATCATCCGGCAGTCAGGAGGGAAAGCCGGCGGGCTGGAAGCGCGAAGCCTCGCTCTCTGTGTGTGGGTCTCGCCTTGCTGAGCGTCACGGCCGCGAATTTATCGCGCCTCCAAATTGATCCGACCCACCATTTTCGACCGGTACCACGCCGAGGTGACTTAGCACCTCGAAGATGTGAGAGAAAAATAACTGTTAAGTTTCGATTGGTTTAAGATTTTTCGGGGGAAGAATTTTTAGGTGCACGAAAAATTGGTGGAATAATTTTATATAAACTGGATGAGAAAAATCATTTTTCGCATTTTTTTTCGTCGATTTTTATTTTTTATTTTTTGGGGAAATAATGGTGATTTTCGGAATCAGCAGGAAATTTCCTATCGGATACGGTTTTCAAACTTTCCAAAATCGAAATTTTTTTTCGCAAAAAACGCAAGGTAAAAATTTGCGATTTTTGAGGATTCGACTTTAAGATTCTGTGGAAAATTCAGAAATCAAGAAGAAATAAAATCCAGTTTCGATCAATCAAAAAAAAAAAAAAATAAAAAAAAATAACCTCGATGTTAGGGAAGTGACGAAATTTCGAAAACAGTGAAAAATCATTTTTCGTATTTTTCGGACAAAAATGGTGGTTTTCGGAATCAGCAGGAAATTTGATATCGGATAAGGTTCTCAAACTTTCCGAAATAAAAAAAAAATCATAAAAAAGGTAACACTAGATCCCGCTGTAATAATTTCGTGGTCACAATTCGTTCGAATTTTTGTCATTATTAAATTACGAGAACGTTGTGGAAGACAGTTTGCCGGACTTTTCGTACACCCTGTACGTGGTGGTTTCAGGTGGAACAGCGCGTTACCGCGGACTCTCCACTCCGGACAGCATCGCGCCCGGTATACGGACTAATGACGAGGCGTTAATTTACTTGCGGAGGCCTCTCGGCCGCGCGAGGGAAATATCCGCAGGCCTCTCGGTTGTCTCGCCGTCGGCCGCGCTCCGACGTCGGGCGTTATGGGGGCCCCATGCATCAGAGTGATGAATGATGTCCCGCGGCCAAACCACGGAAACTACCGAAGGAAGGGGGCATCTGCACGCGATACGTGAATCAGGTCGATCCTTCAACGCCGCACGGCCAACAATAAAAAGCACCCGTTCATTAGCCGTCCGGCGTCGACTGCGGCGCATGCAGGCTACGTTCGGCTTACACACGACTCTGCTCGCCGATTTTACGCTACACACTTCGGCCCGCGAATTTATGCATCGGCCGGTAATAATAAGCCAAACGTATGCGACCAAGATTCATCTGCTCCGGGATCAATTTACGTCTCGGCGAAAAAACAACCGGTGCCAATTTGTCGGCTTGGAACGTTTGCGTCTCTTTGTGGATACAAATATTTTGGCGCCGCCTGTCAAAAGAATCCAGGAGGGATTAAATTGTTGGACGGACGAAATTGATGTCCTAATTATTTATTTATAAATTATTGGGAATAGGTAATATTAGTTTGTTAATTTACACTGGCAAGGGATGAAATACTTTTTTTTATTTAATCGATATCGATAATTGTTTTAAAGTTTTTAGATTTGTTATTATGAGTGAAAACTTTTTGGCATCAAAAACTTTTTAGTTATAGTTCACAGCCGGAAGTTCAATCTTCTCTTCTTTTTCTAGCAATCCAAACTTTTCACGCCATGCAAGTAGCGTGACGTTTATTACCAAAAAAAAAAAAAAAATACGTTCCCTTTTACGAGAACAAAACTTCCTCTCTGATGAAAGAAAAAATATTAATCCTGCGCAGTCACGAAGGAAACACCGATCGTCTCGTCAATGACGCGCATTTACGCTCGGACATTGTGATAAATGCGCTGACCGAAGCATGCGTCAACGTTATTGTAGCGCGTATATCTACACGGGACGGGCGGAAGATGAATGAATCATGATGGATGGCTTAACGAGGGAACGTATTTTCAGATCTTTGTCGTACGGAAAATCGGTTGTTCGAAAATAGGTATTTGTCGTTTATCTCTGTGAGACTAACACGAAGATCGTCATCGTGGGGCCACGCGGAAACAATATTTTGAACAACGAATTACGATCTAACGATCGTCGGGAGATAATCGGGTCGGCAGATATCGCTGGTTTTTTCCGTTTCCGTATTTTCCGCAGTTTCTTGACCGAATTGCTCCCTCTCGATATCGACGAGAATTGCAAAGTCTAACGTCTGGTTATTTTGCATTTGTGTCCGAAATTGTTCGAAGTCGTCCGCAGTCGTTAGAAATCGTCTGATGTCGTTCAAAGTAGTCCGAAGTCGTTCGAAATCGTCTGAAGTCGTTCGAAGTCGTCCGAACTTGTCCGAAGTCGTCCGAACTTGTCCGAACTTGTCCGAAGTCGTCCGAACTTGTTCGAAGGCGTCCGACCATGTCCGAACTTGTTCGAAGGCGTCCGAACTTGTCCGAAATCGTTCGAAATCGTCCGAAGTCGTCCAAACTGAGAATCTGTCGATCTTACAGCTCATCAGTTGGCTGGAAAATCGAGGTGAGAATGTGGCATCTCTCGCCTCTCACCGGTCCATCGTCGCTGTCACCGCTAAAAGCCGAAAGACTAAATAAACCATTGAGCCCTGGAACGTTCGTCCAACTTGTGTTAGCTCGGACGTACAGCGCATCCAACCGCCTTCGGGACGTACGACCGCGGCCTCGACAATTTCCCCGGCGCCGAATTTAGCCGAGTCAATTATTCATCGGCAACGACCTGCCCGGGGAATCAGACAATTCAATGAATTCCGAGATCGATCGATTAGAGCGCGCAAAACATATTCGGATGTTCTCGCTACCCTCTGATCTTTCGTGCTCCCCTCGGGCGACGATAATAAGGAAGACCGGGGTGGAATATTCGCACGTTACACATCGACGTCAATACGGCCACCTCCAACCTCGAGACTTCGTCCCATTCTTTGGATTTCGAGTGGCACTCGAGTCGAATAATCTCGCCATTAATTCACATCGAACTAGCGTCAAGTCTGGTATTGATCCCGCCTGGTAATTGGAGATATGTATATTTATTCGTGAGCGAGATATCCGCAGTGGCTGTGCGAACGACGAGACGCCAGTTGAACCCCGCCGATATCAGCGAGGAAAACGGCGAAGCCCAACGCGCAGTTGGACAAACTAATAAACACTTCGTTTCCGCGACTCGGCGCAATCGAAACGAACTTGAGAATTCGCGACGACGATTTCCAACGAAAAGTCTGACTCGCAAGTTGTGTTTATCCGCGAATCGATATCGCCCGAGATAAAAATCGTGCGAAATCAATATTTGTTTATTTTTACTCTTTCAAGCCCCGGGAGATTTTTATCCTCCTCCCCCCCGTCTGGGTTATGCGCGCGAACCGGGGGTGATTTCATTCCCGGCGTCGTATTATACCCGGGCTTATCTATACGGACGCTCTAGTATCGCTCGCACTCGTTTAGAATTCACTAACCACCTACGTGGGATAATCTTCGTAAACTCTGTACTTAGCTCGGCGAGAGCCCCGCGAGTCTCGCCGAGTTATCGCACATAATGTACGGCACTTCGCTCCTCCTGTGGGCACTATCACTATGACAGTGTATATAGTGGGCCATTATAACCGTCGTTCCTTTTCCCCGGGCGATAAATCCCGCCGCCTATCTGCTCGCATCGCTCGGCGGGGGGGTCCCGGGAAAATAAGGAAAACTCGGGGCCGGTTAATCCAACGGCGAATGTATTCGGCTCCCGGCGATGTGCGCGACGTCGCGTCGCGCGAGCCACGATTGATGGTACTCGCGGTTTGTGTAATTTCTGCGAAATTGTAGGTGACGAACGACAACTTTGGGGTTAAATGGAATTTAACGCGGTGCCGCGCGCGCGAAACGTGAGGCTGACGTATCGCGGCGGTGCGGGACGCGGTATTACGACATCGAGGTGGCGCCAAGATTTCACCGTCAACGATTTCACACCGCACTCGCGTGTGAATGTGAGTGCGGAGTGAAATCTTGGGTGAGTGTGAGTGAGATTGAGGGTGAGTGTGAGTGAGATTGAGGGTGAGTGTGAGTGAGATTGAGGGTGAGTGTGAGTGAGATTGAGGGTGAGTGTGAGACTGAGGGTGAGTGTAAGACTGTGGGTGAGTGTGATTCTGAGGGTGAGTGTAAGTCTGAGGGTGAGTGTAAGTCTGAGGGTGAGTGTAAGTCTGAGGGTGAGTGTAAGTCTGAGGGTGAGTGTAAGTCTGAGGGTGAGTGTAAGACTGGGTGTCAGGTAAGACTTCGGGTGACGTGAGACTTCGGGTGAGCTGAGACTTCGGGTGAGGTGAGACTTCGGGTGAGGTGAGACTGAGGGTGAGATGAGACTGAGGGTGAGGTGAGACTGAGGGTGAGGTGAGGGTGAGGTAAGACTGAGGGTGAGTGTAAGACTGAGGGTGATTGCAAGGGGTGAAATAGAGTGTAACACTGAGTATAATCGCAAGGATGAGGGTGATTGTAAGGGTGACGTCGAGGGTGAGTGTAATACCGCGGGTGCTTGTTTACACCCTCGCCGCTTCCGATTGACAGAATTCCATCGTCGCGGCGTTTGTGACGCAAGGGGGGAAAAAGCGAGAAAAACGAGAGACACACCGGGCAGCGGCGCAAGAAACGCAGAAAAGAGTGAATCGCCGGCGAGCGGACGACACGGGACGACAGGCGGGAAAGAGGTATCGCTGTTTACTGTTAACAACTGGAGGATTCCAGAAGGGCCGCTCGCGCGCGGCACTTTGATATCTCGGAGCGCAGAGGAGGAGAGGACAGAAGGGCCGAGAGAAAGAAAGAAAGCCGGAGGGGGTGGAGGGTGAGGGGAGGGAAGGAGACGATGTCACCGCGGTGGAATACGAACACCACGAGTACAACGCGACGCGCGGACGACACGGACGGCTACTTGCTAAGCAGCGCGCGGTGTGTCCTGCGCCAGGAGGATCCAAACGCGGTATCCTCGCTAGCGTTTCGAACTCATACACGCCCGGAGCTCTCGGGGGCTTCTTCTCCGCTTTGCTACGAGGAGGCTGAGAAGCTGAGGAGACTGAGGAGACTGAGGAGGAACACAACACAAAGACAATACGAGGACGACGAGGAGGAGGACGAGGACGACGTGGAGAGAGCGCGACTCGCGTCGGCCGCTTTGCCGTGGACCACGGCTGTTCGTCTACGTCGCGCGACGATTGATGGCAGTCGAGTTACGTGCTCGTCGTCCTCGTCGTCCTCGTCCACGTCCGCGTCGTCCCTCTTCAAGCTTCTTCTTCTTCCTCCTCCTCCTCCTCCGCCTCGTCTCGTCTCGACCGAACGACCGAACGACGGACACGTCCTGAGGCTCCCCGAGACTCCCGAAGCTCCTCAGCACATGGCTGAGAGTCCCGGCCGAGTCTCTCCCGTTGAATCCTACATTTATGGAATATCTTGAAATCTCCGCTGCCGCTGAGTAGACAGCCGGCAATCGAACGATTGTCTCTCGCGAAATCCGCCGGGTGATGCGCCGAGCGACCGACGACGACCAGTTGGCGGGGCCTCTTTCATCTCCCGCCAATTCCTCGGCTTCTTCCAGAGAGAGAGTCCCGAGAGTCGAGCCCGACGAGCCGAGTTTACAGCGTTTAAGCGCTCTGCGAGAGCGACGATCGAAATGTATAAATTCCGAGCTGCCGCTGCTGCTTTTGTGCTCAGTCCCGCTGCGCACTTGAGATGCGGCTTCATGCGGGCTAATTAAGCAATTCGTGGCGAGGGGTTTTTTGGGGGAACAAAGGGGGAATAATTAAGAGGGAAACCGCGGTGAGAGGAAACACGTGTCGACTGTGGGGACGAAGCCGGCAGTCGATGGTTGTGAAACGCGACGAGGTTTTTCGACATTTTTGGATCGACACTTTTTTTCCCAGTGTTTCGTGTGACGTCGGTAAAACAGATTTTGCGAAACGTCTGCGATTTTTATCTGGAAATTCTGGCGCATAATTACTTTTCTTTTTTTTTGTGCATAAATAAAATAAATTGAATTCCAGAATGATTTCATTAAATGCCAAAACGACTGGAGCTGGTTGAGAAAAAAATATTTTTCGCTTACGTAAGACGATCTAAGATACAGGAGACACAGAAAAAAAATCACAGTCGCTCCTCTCGTTGCAATCGATGCGGCCATCTTGAGAGCCGCCTGCATCGCCGTGCATCCCCGGATCCTCGGCTCACGTCTACGCTTCAATCAAGCCAAGCCGAGTCGAGTGCCATCTATAGTTGCGCAGGTAGCGGCGCAAGCGCCATATAGCTCGCAGCGAGCTATTAAGGGCGGTTTCAAAATAACCACTAATTACGTCCGTCATCGGGGAAGCCTTTGATACAGAGCGCAAAGCCGGTAGCGGTATTGCTGCACCCTACGGTGCAGCGCTCGGGTATCCCGACGGCCGCGCATTATACACAGAGACGCGCGTTACATACGTACAGGATGATTCAGAATGATTAACGTCCAAACTTTACGAAATCGAGAATAAAAAAAATTTCGATTTCGTAAAGTTTGAAGACCCTATCCGATGGGAAATTTCCCGCTGATTCCAGAAAGCACCGTTGTTTGCCCGGAAAACATAAAATTCGATGAGAAAAATGCAAAAAATGATTTTTCACTTTTTTCAAAATGTTGTCACTTCGCTAAAATTGAGGTTACTTTTTTTTCAATCGACCATACCTGGGTTTTCTTTTTGCGTTCGAGAGAAAACTCTACAACGAAGAGAATACCGCAAAGCGGAACGCGATATCTTGATTTCTGATTTTTTTACAGGATCTTAAAGTCAGACCCTCAAAAATCGCAAATTTTTGGAAGGCGATTTTTTGCGATTTTTGGGTGTCTGACTGAAACAATTTTTTTTCGCGAAAAACGCAACTCAACTTCCACCATTCTAAACAAAATTATATTTACAACCCCCACAATTAAACAACCACAACAAATTACAAAAAAAAAAAAATCAACCAAACCAAAATTCGACGAATAATTCTGAATCGCCCTGTACAAAACACACAAACGCCGGGTATTCGCGCCGGGTACTGATGTTGACGTTGAGGAGCCGCCGCGCGGCCGGCGCTCATCAGCGCACAGCGCGAGCTGATCCGCCGAGCGCCCGGCGCAGCGGAGGCAAAACCGGAGACGCGCGACGAGCCATCTTCAGCCCCCGATCGCTTCCCCGTCTCGTCTGATCGATAGGTAACGGATGAGAGGTTGTTAAAGCCTTGACCCTGCGGAGCATCGGGTAACGTTGCTTCGCCACTTTAACGCCGTCCGCGGACGCGCGGCTATACGCAACACAAGCGGCGGCCGGCGCAGTGGTGTAGCAGTTATTGGTGGTTACACGGTGCCTGCGGTGCACCGAGAACGGGGGACGCCGATCGGCCGCCGCCGCTCGCGTCCAGATCAGGCTCAGCTGTCCGTTCAGATAGGAATCTGGCCGAGAGTTAATGACGGCTCGTGACGGACGGGTATCGGGCCGAGCGGTCTCCTCGGGATGCCGCGGCGCAATGGGAGCACCGCTGCTCGCAGCTTCCGAGCCGGCGAGTGAGGGAGAGAGAGAGAGAGAGAGAGAGAGAGCGCCAGAAGCAACGTGTCACATCAACGGTGCCGCGAGATCTACGAGCGCTCCGCGACGGAGGCTCTTTTCGTTTTGGTTTAACCCTTCAATGCCAATCGGGACGGAACAGAGAGGCGCCCGCGGGACGAGACTCCTAACTCCGGAGTGAGTGAGGAAGAAATAAGTGAGAGAGGGAGAGAGGGAGAGAGAGCTGAGAGCGGAGGGTTCGATGTCCCGGGGATTACGTCACGATGTGGGGGAGATCGGAGCTGGAAGCAATTTTTGTTTGGCATTTTATTGTTTTTTATTTTTTATTAATTCTTTTTTTAATTTTTGCAATATTGTTATGGAGGTGATCGATTATTGATTGAATGTATTCTGGGTCATTTTGAACCTCCTGTATGGATCAACGAATTTGTGGTGTCGAATGATATAAAGATCTTCAATGTGTCTGGATTTACCCCACAGTGGGGAAAGTTGGAACGGTTTAAAAATGCATAAAAACGTGACGAAAATGGGTGGTTGAAAATCTGTGGCGTTACACAGGATTTAACGCTACAAATTTTCCACCAGGGAGGAATGCTGGAAAAATTGTTACACACGAAGGAAATTATATACGGGAATTAGGCCGCGGTCCAGACTCGTCGGACTCGCGATAAGATGAATGTACTATTTATAGATTCCACTTCAATTGCATAACGACGAACGTCCAGTCGCAGACGGCGGGAGAATCGTCGAATTGTTGGTTAAAAGATTTACCTGGACTCTGACCGAATTAAGTTAATGGGATTTATCAATGAACGACAACAGGCGGCGAAACCTGTAATGTATTTACGGTGGCCAACGCGGTTATATCGGGAGCTCTGATTAATTCTCGGTAACGGAGCGAAATAAGTCAACACCCGAGTTACATTGGTCGTCAGACAATCGCAGACGATTCGTTCGACCTATATGACGGGCCCGATATCTATATTTGCGACAGCCTCCGGGCGTCTCGACTCGCGTTACGTGGTGAACCCCTTTGACGTGCGACTCACCAGGGAGGCGCTGAAAAATCGATGATACCTTGCGAGACACTTTCTGGCAATGCGCGTTAAATATTTAGCCTCCCTCAATGAAATCCAACCTCCCAGGTCGGCTGAAAAAGCGCTGCTAATTCATGAAATATCGGATAAAAAATGTCATCCTGTAAAATTGTCCGATAAAATTAATCGCAGACAGGTATTAAAGAATGTAGCAAAAATATCCACTTTTAACTAAATCATGATTTGGCCGATATATTATGATCATGCCGATATATCGGCACGTGTCTCTACTCTTTGTAGAACAGCCACTTGGTCTTTATTTATTTATTTACTTATTTATTTATAATAAACGGGACAAGCCCTTGAAAATCATACAAAAATTTGTAGAAGAGTATACAAAAGAAAGAAGCGTACAAAAGAAACAAAAACGTTATTACAAAAGCAAAACAAAAGAAAATCAATCAATGGAATACAGGCTCAATAAGCAAGACAAAATTCCTCTTTGAGCGACCGTCCTGATAACAGCGACGCCGTCCCCCGATGTGTCCGCCATGCGGCAACACTCGGCTGACCGTCGGACGAATTGATTTACTATGTCTGGAGGATCCGAGAGTCCCGCGGGTTCTCGTGTGTACGGACACACGGCGCGTACCAACCGTAGAGCTTTGTCGGCATCGTTTCTCTTGGTTTCGGGACAAAAACGTCCGCCTCGCCTGCCTCCCGGTCGACCAACGAGCGGACCGTCCACGAGACACGATAATGTATGGACGGTCGTCAATACACAAAATGCCAACACAGTCGCCACACACGAAAATGATGGATTGTTTTATTGCCATAAAAAACCGTCGTGTCCCTCGTCAAAATTCAGAGTCCTCTTTGTTCGCATCCGAGGGGCTGAGGAATTGTCCACGTCGGAAGGAAGTCCCGAACGGATGAGCGTTGCACAACGAGAAACTCGTGTTCACATCCACGTGTCAATTAAACGCCGGTTGAGGTCCATCTTTGCCGGTCGTTCGTCGTCTGGACGGGACTGCGGGAAACCGGGAAACAAGTGCACATAATGAAATCATTAGGAAACGTCGTCACGTCAGCTACAGAGGACAGCCGCGGCGGCTGCTTCTGTTGCTTCGAGTGGCTAAAAACAGCGCTGAGGACGGAAAGACGTTGCGTCGGGTGGCCTTTGTGTGTGATGACACGCGGAAAAGGGGACGGCCGAGCGATTAGTGGGTTATGCGCCTGACGATCAGTTTGGTTAGGCTGACCAATTTGGTGGTTGTCGGTGCCTGGAGTTGGTTGTGTTAACCCATAAATTGACCTGCTTTGTTATGACATTTAAGTTTGATGTGTCTGGTTTACTATGACATTTCGGTTTGATGTGTCAGGTTTCATATGACATTTCAGTTTGATGTGTCAGGTTTCGTATGACATTTCAGTTTGATGTGTCAGGTTTCATATGACATTTCAGTTTGATGTGTCAGGTTTCATATGACATTTCAGTTTGATGTGTCAGGTTTAATATGACATTTCAGTCTGATGGTGTCCAATTGGACGTATCATTGGAAAATTCTACTGCGCATCGACTGACAACCACGCGAGCCCCTCGATAATGTACTGCCCTTATATTACAGCACAGCTCTAATAAAAGCCCAGTCCGTCGTATTTTCTCCTCCGCGCTTGATCAACAAATCCCGACATATTTATGAACAGAGAGGCCCGACGTTCGTGCCTCGCAGACCGCGTTCTCATCCCTATGACGGAGGAGCTCCCGGTATGGTCAGCACCGCGCGGTGAGTCGTCCCTTTTCATCCACGTCGCGGATATAAATTAACGGTGCGCCGCGCCGGGCAATTCTTGTCTAGGACCGAAAATAATAAATCCAATGAATTCCAGTAGCGGCTCCGCGCGATCAGGCCGTCCAGGCGGATCAAAGGCTCGCCGACCGTGAGGAGAGGAGACAGCCAGGACGCGGACGCAGGATAACGACGACCGCGAGACGAGACAGCCGCCTCCTTGCTACAGAAGAAGCAACCGGCAACGGCAGCCACAGCCATGGAATCGTCTTTGTGTACCAGCTGTCCCTTCCCTCTCGAGTCCGACGTGGATGCTAATAGATTGCCACCCGACGACTTTTATCGTACCGGAAAAAAAAGCCTGTCACATCCAATGGACGACGTCTGAGATATCGCGTCCACCTCCAGCGGCAACGCAGAAATCGCCCAATGATCTTTTATGCACTCACGTTTTGAAAAAACGCACAAAAGTGGCTATTGAATTGGGGCTCCAAGTGACGAAATTAAGTTTTTACAGAAAAATGTTGGTATCATCTTTTATCAACTCCTCTACAGTTTCTATTCTGGACCCAAAGCAGATTATACGTTCACCCCACGCGATGTACACCATGCGGTGGTTCGTGTAAACCATAGGAAGTGCACAGTCGTGGCGGTCGTTAAGGAGGTGGAGCCGTGGTGGCTCGACGTGAAGCGCGCTCGGTGCTCTCTGTGCAGGATGCAAAGGGCGGAAACACCGTGAGCGCGGTGTAAGGGAAGTCTCTTTCATGAGCTGGGAGTCGCCCGACAGCGGCAGCGTTGAGGCGCTGAACGCCGACTTTACTGCGGCGCGAACGGATTTCCGAGTATCCGGAAACACGTTGCTTGCGTCGTCCACACTGTGGAAGCTGATCGTGTGAACGTAGCGGTGCCACCCAGTTCACTTTGGATTTGTGAAGGAGTCGACTGTCCTGGCTGCTGATGGCTGCTTTTTTTGCACATGGCGTGTGATGGCTACAATGAGACAAAGGAGAATGTTGATTAGTTTGAAAATGTCAAAGTGACATCACTTATTGAACATCGCCAAAAATTATCCACCACCAAAATTCCTCCACAGCCAAAATTCCGCCACAGGTAAAATTCCTCCACAGCCAAAATTCCTCCACAGCCAAAATTCCTCCACAGCCAAAATTCCTCCACAGCCAAAACTCCTCCACAGCCAAAATTCCGCCACAGGTAAAATTCCTCCACAGCTAAGACGCATCCACAGTCAAAACTCCTCCACAGCCAAAAATCCGTCTTTCCTACACTGCCAAAAATCTTTGGCTGCCTAGAAAAGACTCCGCTACAATTTTCATGTTACCATCGAAACTGTCCTCTTCCTTTTTCGTTGTCTTTTTTACGAAAACTCCTCCACAAGTCAACAGCCGTGGAAATGAAGGCGACGCCGTCCGTCGAGTCGCAATAACTTCGGCCCCGGATACGAGAAAGTCGCGACCCGGGCCGCCCCGGCGTTGGAGATTTAGCGGCTCGGGAAAGTAGGGACTGCGGAGCGATCACCCGGGTCCTCCGTGGCGTGTCTCGACCCCTTCGAGCCCCGGCGGAAGAGCCCGGAGGCGGCGAGGTCGACCTCGCGCGCGGGGGGCGGTGGGGAAGAGCCAACACGGCGAAAGAGTTACGCGGCGGATCCTCCGGGTTCTCGCGAGGCTCCCGGAGGCTCTCGCGATTGCTCGCGAGCGGGGCTGCCAGTCGGGCTGAGAGGAAACCAGGGAGCCGGGAGTTGCGGGCCTGACGTCTTTACGACGCGAATTCGTCTCTATAAAACTGTCTCGGTTCCTTCCTACGCTCGGCGTCTCCTCTCGCCGTGGCGCGGCTCCCAAAGCGGCATAAAGGAGCAGTCGCCGTTTCTCTCGCCGCCGCGGCGGCGAAACAGACTCCGAGAAGCTTTCCTCGCGCCGAGTCCCGGTTGTGATCACCGTTGTTGCGCGCCACAATACAAACCAACGCCGGAAGCCGAGAAGCGAGAGCGCGAGATCCTCGGATTCTCCTCCTCCGCTTTTCAGGCTGTCTCGAGGAGCCGCCGAGGATGCGGCGGGAGGATAGATAAGTGGCGCTGCCTCTGGGCGAAGCGGGGAGGACGGGGACGCTGCTCGCGGCACCGCGAAACCGCGGACAAAGAGCAACCGCGAGGAGTTACTGGAAAACGTGCGAGCTTGTTCCTCTGATGCTCCTCACTCTGCGGCGGAATTCTGAGGCTGCTGAGAGGCTGCAAAAATAGGAGATTGAATCGTCTGTTGTTGAATGAATACTGAAAAGAAAAAAAGATTGAAAGCAAAAGTGTGACGAGGTAATCATTTATCTGAGTCGTAAATACCTGGATGAGTTTTTGAGACGAATCTATCGTTACTCATTTTAGATTTAGATTTGTTTATTCCGTGCCCTGGGGCAAAGCCCCCTAAGAACACCGTGCCAACACACAAAATAGCACACAAGCATATACAAGCTGAGAAAAACCATGCGCAAAAAACAAAGAAATATCTTAACCTACGAAGAACTTAACAACTAACTACTTAACTAACCTAAAACTAACTTAACCTAGATTATTATAAAGACATTGCAAAACAGCTGCATGTACAAAGAAAAAGAAAAATGAAGGAAATAAAATAAAAAAAAATAAACGCAGAGCAAGAAAAGAAAAGAAAAAGAAAGAGAAAAAAGGTTTCTTTTGTCTTACAGACAAAAGAAACAACCAGACCAAAACAAATTAAACCTACAACCTAACTAATGATGTATGACGTTTAAGAAAACGTAAAAAAAAAATCGCTCGCAAACGCGTCGATTCAATAAAAATTGTGTCGCTGAGAAGCAGCAAAAAAAATAGGTTCCAGAAAAAAAAAGAAGCGAGCGACTTGAGACGGAATGCCACGTAGCCGGTGTGCGGGGAGTCGGCGAACGCATGCTAAACATAAAGCACGCTCGCGGGCGCGAGCTCGCGTCGTGTGGTGCGCCGCGCCATCTTGCACGGAAGAGTCATTTGCGTTAGTCCTGCCCACGGAGGGCAGCTCGACTCCGCCTACCGGTTGCCGTCGCGGCGGCCGTGCTGCTCTCTCTCGCGTCGGATATGCCGGGGCCGGCGCGCTCAGAGCACACAGAGAGAGCCCGGTGTGTGCTGTACATAAGCGCGCAGAACCATCTTTATTACCCGCAGGCACTAACCGTAAAGGGAGCGAGAGGCGGCGAAGCATCTCGCCATCGCGGAGACGAGGCGCTCACCACGTGCAAAGCGAGAGAGGGAGCGACGACGACGACGGCGACGAGCGACGACGACGACTGCGAGAAGGAGGAGGAAGAGTCAGAAGAGTTGAGTATTATATAGCGCGGGCAGAGAGATAGCGTGTCCGGGGAGCGAGGGAGATAATCGCCGCTCCCGCTGGATCGCCAAAGAATTATGGCATAAAGTGGTGGGGAATGACGGTGCCGTAGGCATAGTTTGTCTTTATAACGTCTGCGAGGGCCGCGCTGCACTTCAAACGAGCCGCTGATGGTTCAAAGTGGCTGCCCGGGATATAAATCCACGGCCCACCGGGCTCTCCCCGCGCGTATCCCGAGAGCCCGCGGACCCGGTGCATCCAACCCGAGCCAAGCCCAAGCCCTGTGTACGCGCTCTCTCTCGACTCCTTTTCCCTGCTCCGGCTCGGTCGCCGGCTCTCCTCTTACCCTGAGCACCATTCCTCACGAGTCGCGCTCGACTCCGCCAGAGTAGCCTTCTAACTTGCCGCAGCTCCTTTTTCACCCGCTGTATTTGCAGGCACCGAGATATACTTTGGGCACTACTGTCCGCGGTTGGGAGACTCGAGCGAAGCTCCTTGGAACAAGAGTTCTCTTTGTGTGGACGTCTTTGAGGTTCTGAGGCTTCTGTGGAGGGCTTCTGGTTTCTTGGTTTCTGAGGGACTTGGAGTGGATGGGTTTGGAGGAGGGTCTTGAGGAGATTGGGGCATTGGTAGGAGCTGACGAAGTGGGTTGGTGGCATTCGGAGTTAGGGATTGATCCGTGAAGTCATGAGGGTTGAGGGGTGGGATGATTCAAAGTCATTGCAGGATGTTCTGAAGATTGCGGTTCATAGGGTGACATGTGGAGGCTGATGAATCGGTCCAGGTGGCATCATTGGAAAGGTGCCTTTAGGTTGTACAGTTCATGACAGACGTTTTAGGCTTCAACTTAGGTTTTGACTGCATTCAGAGTCTTCTACAGACACTTTTTAGGGTTCTTTGATATAGTTTAGCAGGTATCCAGGTCTGCGTTGAGATCCTTGCAAGCAATGATCAATGAATTGATCCAGGCAGCATAATTGGAAAGCTGCCTTTAGGTCTTACACTTCCTAGCAGACGTTCTAGATTTGTATTTAGATTTTGTATGTATTCAGAATCTTCTACAGGCGTATTTCAGTATTGTTTGATACAGTTTAGCAGGCATCCAGAACTGTGAGCCCCTTGCAAGCGGTTGGCCTCTCAACTTGATGGAACTGCTCGGCCGGGGCGGTCGGAGGATGTGCAGGGAAGATCTAGGGTCGTACTTACGTCCGGACGTATAGGTTGAGGAACATGATGCTCGGGGTGCGTGGCGGCGAGGCTAAGGGATGAGGTCGGAAGCCGCCCGGACTTTGGTCAAGGGATCGAGCGAGCGGTCGTTGGTCTGAGGTGTCCGACACGCCGGAGAGGAGAAATGACGATCGATTCGTCCGACGCTAGGTGCTGGCCTGTCCCGAATTGGCCTCGTGGGTGAGAAACTCGATATGGGAGTTGTTTCCGACGTGCTTCATGGCCAACGATGTATCCCCCTGGGCGTTCGAGCGCGGTGTCCGCGATAGTGGAGGATACATTTCTTCCTCCCTCCTCGTAGCGTCAACCACTTTCCCACCCTACAATGAAGAAACAGAGGATGCAGAGTAATTAAAAAAAAAAAAAAAACCCTCAAAGTTTGGAGTCCAATTACCTTTTTCTGTCCAATAAAATCTTTTGCTTTACACACAGCGTTAAAAAAATCTATGCTGCAATATGCAGAAGTCTTTTCGTGCGTACAAGATCACGTTTGGTGAGTACAGTGCAGCCTCGTTCGTTGTCCCGCTAGGGGGACCGGAGAACTCGGCCAATCGTCGAGCTTCGGGCGTCCAACGAGAGCCAATGGCGCACGAGGCCGAATAGTGGGGGGTGCCGCATTCCCCCACTGCGCAGCGAGTCGGACGTCGCTGGGACTCTCGCTAGCAATTATCGAGGTTCCACTGTGCCGTAAATCCCTGCGACACGATCGACTAAGTGTGTCGCGAGGCAAATAAAATAAGGTGAAATAAAAAATGCGTCTCCGGCCGCTTCCGAAGCGCCGTCACTATAAACAAGATGTCAGCCGCTCGCGCAATAATAAGTTTTATGCGTGCCTATCGTGAAATTAATTGATTGCACCGTATAAGTACGGTAATAACGAGCGCGCGAGGAGGAAACGCGGGATGCTTAACACACGGACACGCGAGCGTGAAAAACGTGAACTCGTCGTACCGCAGTTACCAGTGACATTAACATACACAGGGAATACAAGTACATACGTATATGGGACGTTCCACGTCGACTCCACCGAATTTTTTTAACGTTAAAAAAATTCTGATAAATTTCGTAAAAAAATAATAATTTATGAGAATCAAACTTAAAAAATTAATCTCAAAAATCAAATTAAATTTTTTTTTTTAAATTGGAAGTGTTTAAAAAATTGTCGAAAAAAATCCATAAAAAATGTCAGCACTCCCAAGTCTTGTCTCCGTCGTACAAAAAATTGCGGGCCAGTTTAGGAGGATCGGACCCAGGTCGAATTGGCGTGGAATGCCCCATATATATACACGATACTCGGCTCTCTCTCTCTACGGCCGGGATCGAGTGCGAGCGTCAAGCACTCGTGCAGGTCATTAAAATGGAAACAAGAAAACCAGTTCGCACCCGTGTCGCGGGGTATGCAAGCTCGTAAATGTATCCCTCACTCATGCGCTGCGCGCGGCGCGGCGGCCGCGGCGCACCGGGAATGCATGCATGCGTGCATCCACATCAACTGGAAAGTGATTAACTACACGCGATGGGCGCGTTCACGTCGCTCCGACGCGACGCGCGTCCTTTGCCTCGCAAATTCCCCGCGCGCGCGTTTCTTTTAGTCGCGAAAAATTCGCAACCGCTCGCACCTGCGCGCTCGTCTTGGCCGCGCGCACGACGGGCCGTAATAAAGGTATTATGCGCCGAAGAGCGATGAGGCAATACAAGCCGAGAGGCAGCGACGATAAACCGTTCGCCCCGGGGATCATTAGACACCCGGTCAACAATGTTTTCCAACACGTGTAACACTCAACGAGTCGCAACCGAGGATCGTTTGGCTTGCGAATCGCAACGGTGGGAACGTTGCCAATTTTCAGGACGAGGTTTCGAAATGTTTTTTTCTTAGCTTAGTACTTTTTTCAGTGAATATTTATGGTCCAAGAGATTTAGTGACTATAAATAGCCTGAAGGATCTGGACAGAGTTCAAACTTGTTCAAACTTGTTCTGAAGGCTACGGACAGAGTCCAGATCGTTCCAAACTTGTCCTGAGAGCTCCGGACAGAGTCCAGACCGGTCCAAAATTGTCCTGAAGGCTCTGGACGGAGTTCAAACTTGTCCGAACTTGTCCTCAAGGCTCCGGACAAAGTCCAAACTTGTCCGAACTTGTCCTGAAGGCTCCGGACTAAGTCCAAACTTGTCCAAACGAGTCCAAACACAAACCAGGAACTCCTTAACGTCATCAGTTCACAAAAAAAATTCCCACCACTCCGTCTCATCCGCACCTGCGTCCAACTTCAGTCCCGTCCGACAGTTGTTGCCGCACTCAACCACAAGCTACATAATAAAGGTATTACGCCATCGAGCCTCGGCGTCTCGCCGCGCCGAGCCTCGCGATATTCACCGACGATAAACGCTTCACCCGCGATCATTAGAGACGCATTACCGGGTGTTTTTCAACACGTGTACGCCATAACGATGCGTCCGAAGATTATCCGAATAAGCTCGGGTCGGTGCGGAGTCGTTCGGTCTCTCCGTGCGCGGAGAGAGGGCGACTCGACCGGCTGACAAAGAGTCAGCCATTATTCAAAGGTACGCGGCGCTAGTCGCGAGCATAGGGCACATAGGGGAAACGAGGAGCGAGAGCGAGAAAGGGAGGGGGGGGGGGGAGGGCAGTTGTGTAGCGGAAGACATTGGACAAATGGGGTTGTTCCGCGGACAGCCGGGTTATCTCGGTCAGTCGTCGAGTGGCCACCCCACTAAATCACTCGCCGGGTTCTCGCCAGACTCCCTCGGCCGCCTCTGCCTCGGCTTCAACCACTCCGCTCCACCTATCTACTCCGGGTACGTCCGCGCTCGCGCGCACACCATCGCGATAACGTCCGGAACCTCGTAATCCTCGCTTCTGGTGCCGCTGCCGCCGCCGCCGCTTCTCGACCTTCGGCAACGCCGAGGTTTATCGAATTCTTCTCCGCTGTACAGATCTCTCTTCCTGCGCCCCTTTGTCACGCCGGGCGAGGCGAGGCGAGACGGCCGACAATATTAGAACTCGCGAAAAGCGAGAAACCGAGATTTCGCGCGGGCGATACAGATGAGAAACCGCGTACCAGGTGAATCGCAGATAGGCCGCGGGCCACGGGAAGCTATTGTCTTCGAGATAAGATACGCAAATGCACTGGGTACAACCTGGGCGTTCGGCCGGGTACAAATTTCACGTCGGGGGGGCTTAATTTATTCGCGACGGATCGGGGGCGAACATTAATTGGGATTTATGCGCGCTGACGTCGATTCGGTAATTGTTGCGATTTTTTTTTGCGATTTTGTATCACTGATTCGATAGCGATTTTTTATGATCCGATACGCGGGCTTTGAGTTTGGGAAATCGTGTTTGATGATTCGTATCGCGAGATGGGAGATGGTAGATTTTTTTCGAGAGATTGTGTCGTGAATAACACTTTTTTGCCGCAAAATGCACTTCTAGTCGTTCCACGCGTCAGTGGTTTGTTCGACAATGTGAAGTGCGCAAAACGTTTGCAGATGCAGTTTTCGTGCGCACAGATTATATCGCAGATAAAGATTTTTAAGTCGTTTAATACGTGGGATTAAGTTTCGGAAATCGTGTTTAACGATTCGTATCTTAAGATGGGAGATGGTAGATTTTTTTCTAGCGATTGTGACGTGAATAACACTTTTTTGCTTGAAAATGCACTTCTAGTCGTTCCACACGTCACTTTAATCGCCAACGCGGAGCGCCCAAAAGCGCCTGTAATTTTCGCGCGTGGAAATAATCGCGGATAAATGTCTCGACATCGTTTTTAAATACCCGCGGATATGTAGATCGACCGTATCAATCTACATATCCGCGGGTCGCGTTCGATAACGCGCAGCGAGGGAAAACGCGCGGTAACCGCGCTGTGTATTTCCCAGCGGGAACGTCCACGTTTATGGTTTCCGTGGAACACGCCGCAATTGTGTTTACGACTATTTTTCATACGTTCAGGAGGGCCCGGAAAAATGCAAACGTTCCTTGTGGGAACCGCCGCGCGAGCTCGCCGCGTACACACTTGTTTAGTGCGCACGGAGTATTTTTATCGTGACGTAATTTATGATTCGAGAAAATGTCTTGGAAAACGGTCTTCCCGGAGTCGAGTCGGTTCGGCGTCGCGCACGAGGCTAATGGACAGCGTCGCCCGCCTCGCGAAGACAATCCCGGGCCAATATCCGGGCTTCTCACTATGATAGATCGCTTCTCGAAACGACAGCGCACTCTCGCCGAGCGGTACATGCGACACGCACGACGAGCAATATCGCCCGGCAGTGACGGGTTCGCCGTATCTTTGATGAACATAACAACATATGCTGGGCCCCCGCGCTTATCGGGGGGCCCCACGGCGCGAGAGACTTCGAGACACTCGCGCCGATAAGATCGCGAGTGTCTTTCTTCGTACATAAATCCACCGTCAACGTGAGTCACGTTATCCTGTGTAATTTATTACACCCGGCCCCGCGCACCGGGGTAATGATTATCTCGCTCTTTATTCTTTGTGACATCGACCAAACGTCGGAATTACCTTGGACTCGATGACTTTGTTGATAGATCGCGGTGTGAAAGAGCAAACGTTCGACTCTTTAATTTTTTTGCACGGAAAAAAATGTCGAGCTTTTTTTTTAATGATCAAAGTACGACTAAAAATATATCAACACAGGACTGGAATAAGAGTCTGACTGTCGATTGGTTCCCCGATAAACCATCTTTATGGTTTAAACATTCCAGGCAGTCGAGGGACCCTCAAATTTCGTCCCTCATCATTTTTAAAATGACGCATGGATCGACCAGAATTCAATTCAAAGGCAAAAAGTGTTATACGACACAAAAACCCCCTTTGACAGCCCAGAAATCCAAAGCTCTCTTATCATCATCCACTCTGACACGTCTTGAGCTCCCCGGGCTCTCAAAACATCATCAGTAATTTCGAAAATCCCGTCAACCTAAAAAAAGCTGCTCCGCGAAGTTGTGACGCGAGCAGCGAGGTCTCCTCGTTGTATTTACAGGGTGTCTCGGTTGCCCCCGACTACTCGTGTTACGTTTTCCAACCGGAACACCGCGACGGCTCGAATGTAGATAACAAAACCGCGACGCGTGTGGCTTTCACGGATGTGTCTGCATGGGAGCCGAGCGGCCCGGAGTATTCGTGTCGGCGGGCCGCACGCGGCGCCCGTAAAGAGAGCCGCGCGCGGCGCTCGTGTACGAGCGGTGATCGATTGGTCTCATTCGTCATTTTGACAAGCCGGGTCCATCGAGCATCTTGCCACCCGCGGTCCCGCGCTCCGTGTGTGCGATACACACGGACGGGTGGCGACTCGGGTCCCTCGCGCGGTGTGCACGACTCGTATCGGTCATCGGTTGATCTCTGGGCAGCGCGCGTGCGGCTCGACCGCGTTGTGTTATATCCTCGTGGAAGAGATATCGAGACCGCGTGTGTATCCCTCTGGCATTTACCAGCGCCCGGGCAGCGCATTGATTGATAACGCTAACGACGCGACGCGCCGCTCCGGCGAGAGAATACGCGAGAGGCGCCCCGCGCGGTGTTTATAATATTCACTTCTACTCGCTCAATTTTCCTTCGACACCGCGCGACGTGACGTTTCGACGCATTATCCGAGGGGGAAAACTCGGGAAAAGACGATTGCAGAGCAGAGCAGACTAGAGCAGACTAGACCAGACTAGACCAGACCAGACCACACCAGAGTCGACCAGACTAGACCAGACCACACCAGAGTCGACCAGACTAGACCAGACCAGGCTCGACCAGACTAGATCAGACCAGACTAGACCAGACCAGACCACACCAGACTCGACCAGACTAGACTAGACCAGACTCGACCAGGCCAGATCAGACCAGACTAGACCAGACCAGACCAGACCAGACTAGACCAGACCAGACCAGACTAGACCAGACCAGACCAGACTAGACCAGACTCGACCAGACCAGATCGGATTAGACCACACCAGACTCGACCAGACTAGACCAGACCGGACCAGACCAGACTATACCAGACAGCAAAAAAACTTGCTTTATTAAAAAAAAATAATGCAAGTATTTTTATAACTTGCAATATTTTTTGTGAATAAAATAATATAAAAATTGTGAGATGTTTCCACCTCTCTGCGTTTATACTAATATTTAAGCATATTTATCAACGTTCCTTAAATTTACGGCCAAAGCAACAGCATCAGAACGACACACGACGCGCACGAAACAGCGACAAATTAATTCGCGTCGAATAAATTCGTCGTCTCCCGAGAATCTCGGCACCGTCGCCCCGCTTCTCTCGCGGCCCACAGAGCGAGAAGACCGCCGCGTACGTCGTCGTCTCTTCGTAAAATTATCCGTCACGTTGTACAAATTGTCGGGCCGACGTCCCGGCCGATCCTCATCAGCAACGGCGGCGGCGGTAAAAACTCGACATCAAAGGGAAGCGCCGCGCCGAGGAGGAAGAAATGAAAACGGGGCGACGCGAGACACCTACATTAACGGTACACAACGCGGAAACCAGTGTACGCCACACCCGGGGTGAAGGACGAGGAGGAGGAGGGGGAGGCAAAGTAGTTTCGCGGTGTTGTCGGCGTGTCTGTCGGTGACCGCGAGCCCGGATGACAGT
This sequence comes from Pimpla rufipes, assembly GCA_963932165.1. Lineage (NCBI taxonomy): Eukaryota > Metazoa > Arthropoda > Insecta > Hymenoptera > Ichneumonidae > Pimpla > Pimpla rufipes. The sequence continues at coordinate 22,337,182 of OZ010637.1, forward strand.
CGAGGGTGGTTCGCGCATTCACAACGGAAGTCTCCCCCCTCTCCCTTCCCACCCCCTCCATCCCCCTCCCTCCCTCTCCCTCTCTCTCTCTGATTCCCTCGCGCCACGGGGCAACGAGAACGTAATACGTGCCGTGCGCGAGGAGAGAGGATAAGGGAAAACGAAAGAGCGCGGAAAACGGCGCCGTCGACTGTGTGAAAGGTGGACTACGGAGCGACGAAGCGGCTTGTTTACCGCAGCCCCTATTAGCTCTCGTACCACCGTCGTGTACGGTGGCGGCAAAGGCGGAGGAAGAGAAACAGAGAGAGAGAGAGAAGAGAATGGCGAGGAGGGTGGAGGGCGAAGGGGGGGGGGGGAGACTCCCGGGCGCGTCGGGAAAGCGCCGAGTATCCACGGGCTACGTCGTGCCGCGCCGCACGAGGATATTGCTTCCCTTTGTGCCCGAGCGGCATTTCCTTAATTTATTTATCTTTGTCTGGTGCGGCAAACTCGGTCTCTCGCTCTCCTCTCCTCTCTCTCCTCGCGTCGTCTTTTCTCGAAGCGTGGCTCCCGCGCGGAAAGACCAGACCAGAGAGACCAACCCCCCCGTTCCATTATTTCCCCGACCGCTTCGGTTTACATTAGCGCTCTACGAACGGTTTGATGCTTTGAGGATGCGAGAGACGTAGGGAGGGAGTTCGACTGCGCTCACTCGACCTCCGGCGGGTCTCAGCACGTCAATCGTGTATCGGGTGAGGAAGGTAAACTTTCATTGATTACTCCGAGCTTCGCGCTTCTCCTCCTCCTACTTCTCCACTTCTGTTTCGTACGTCTGGTTTCCGTCCGCAGTTCGCACTTTTGTGCGCGCGTTTTGTTTGGACACCCGACGATCCGCACGGATCGTCCATTGTGCACCGATTGCTCGTGTCGCCAAAGCGCGGGACGAGCGTTTGCACTTTTGACGCGAAAACATTTTTCGGCGGGGCACTTTTTGCGGAGGGAGAGCGAAAATAAAACGAGAGCTGTTTTTTTTTGGATTTGGGGAATGGAGAGCAAAGTGGCTGTGAAAAAGCGTCACGAGGCTTCGGGAAAAAATTTGCAAAGGGGAAAACAGTTATGCTCGAATTGCCGGAGGCTATTAAAATAGGTTAGGAATTTTTTTTAACGTGGTATTTTTCGTCAAACGAAAAAAAAAACAAAAAAAAATCATGACTAAAATACGCGGCGAGTGTATAAAAACTTGAGACAAGTACATTAAACTCAAGTACCCGTACTGAGGTCTCGAAAAAAAAAGTTGCGAGATAAATTAGAGACACACGAAATACGTATCGTCGAGCACGTGCAGTTTATCAGACGGGAGAGAAAGAGCGACGTGTTGGCGTCTCGAGGCGCGGGGCGTTAAAAAAATTAAAAAGCATTGAAACCTCTTCACGTCGTCGTATCAATCTGCCCGAGAACGAGGAGCCGCCGCTTCCTCGCTCGACGCTCTCGGGCCCGGTACTTTCCGAGACACTCTTAAATTGCCAACGGAGTTTTATAATGGAAGCGCGTTCGCGAATGCGAAATTCGTCCGCGCCCCAGTGTATTTTGTTTCAAATTAACTTTGGTGGAAATTGATGTACCCTAAGTGGCCCGACGTATTACGAGCTGAGAGCTCATTACGAATCTACATAATAATAAACTACAAATTCGGGATAATTGGACCGACACTCGGGGACTCACACACACGCCTCACAAATACTCAAGTCTTTTTTTTCGTCCGCTGTTAAGCGTATTTTCATCTTTTTCTGCGTTGTAGCGCAAAGCAGATCAGACTCGACCAGACTAGACCAGACCAGACCAGACCAAACTCGACCAGACCAGACCAAATCAGACTCGACCAGACCAGACTCGACCAGACCAGACTCGACCAGACCAGACTCGACCAGACCAGACTCGACCAGACCAGACTCGACCAGACCAGACTCGACCAGACCAGACTCGACCAGACCAGACTCGACCAGACCAGACTCGACCAGACCAGACTCGACCAGACCAGACCATGTTAGCTACATTAACGTTGAACAAATTGTAAAATGCTGTAAAATGTTACATCGCCGTACCTTGCTTCGTACTTTTTAGAAAAATATGAGGACACTGGCCACGTCGTCCACAGCTGCACGCCGATCCCGCGGTGGATCAGCCTCGCGAAACGTTCTCGTTTCGCCGTCGAATGGCTCCCGGCAATCGGGACGGCGAAACCGCCGGCTCGCGCGTTATGATCCCATAAATATCTCAATAGGATGTTAAATTACATCTGCCGGCACCTCCCGACCCCGTCCACCCTATATCGCTGACCGTCGACGTTATATCCCCCGATCCACGCGAATCTTTCGCGCGACTTCCTCAAACCGGCCGCACCCCGCAGCCCTCATTCGTTTTCTCGATAGCTGTGTTTATCCCACCTTTACGGCGCGCGCTATACATGCATTTACCGCGGCGACGGACGGACGGCCGCGCGCGAGAGGGGATGTTCGCCACCCGTGCGCCGAATGCACGCGTGCGTCGATGCGGAGGAGACGTTACCGTTGTTTATGGCCTCGTTTCTCAAGGTGGCACCCCTTTCGGAGGGGGGCAGAGGGGGGCAGCGAGCCCGATCCGGAATATCCTCGCAAGCCAATCCCAAGATATATCGGCCTCCCGATACGAATCCCGATGGCGAACGAGCGCCTCTCCCACCGCTCCAGTTGCCACATCCTGCTGCATCCTCTGTGTATCGGCGAATCTCCCGTTTACCGCGCGCCGCGCCGCGAATGGCAACGCACGCCTTCGTCCGTCTTCGTGGGGGCGACAATATCGCTGTGGACCACGCGGACCACTTGCAACGGGGGTCGTCGCAGGCTCGGCCGGGCTGTCGCGATGAAAGGAAGGGAGAAAAGTAAAATATTAAGGTTGTCGAGATTCGTGAAAAAGAGCGATAAAACGATACGTATGACCGCGTGACGCGATGACGATAAATATACACCGGGGCCATAGTGGACAAATTTATAGCGTTACATCCGGCTCAAGATCAGGACCGTCTGTAACACGTTACAGATTTTCCACCAGGAGCAAAATGACCCGGAACAAAATTACACACAGCCCGGTGACGACGCGAGAAATTACCACCCCAGACGGAGCGTCGTCATCTGACGAAAGTAACGATCCGTAAATATAGGAATTTTCGCCAGGCTCGCGAGCAAAATTTGCCACGTACGTCTTCGGTGGCCGCTCGGCCGCCCGAAAAATATGGTAATTCCCGCCCGGGCTCGCCTCGTGTACCGTCGTATTAACTTCTTTGTTTGCGAATGCAAAGCCCATCGGTCGGTCCATAAAGTTCCTGGCGGCGGGAAGACGGGAGAGACCCTCCGGGAATGACAAATCTGGAAGGCGCTAGCGCGCTGGCTGCTGGCTGCTGCGTCCTTCTTCAGGCGCCAACCCCTATCGTTCCGGAGCCAGCCGAGCGAGCTAACCGAATACGTGGAAGGATGGAGTGCGCGGGTCGAGGTGAAGGAGGAGGGAGGAGGAGGAGGAGGAGATCCGAGAAGAGAAACGTAGCTCCTCCACGAGTCTCCAAGAGTGTTGCCCAGAGGGGCTTCGTGTTGGTAACGAGCGGATTATACTCGGCCGCCTCGCTCTTCCCACTTTCCGTCTCCGGCGATGCTCTCCGGGGTCTCCGGGCGAGAGCGCGCTATCAGATGGTCCCGTACCTGGTTCCACGGTTGTTAATTAGGATAGATGCCCACGCCTCGGGCGACTTTTACGAGTGGATACGAGACGCGAAATAGCGCGACTGACGCCGGCAGCGGCAGCAGCAGCGAGCGGGCTCGCCTCGTCGATCGTGGCTGCTCGGGTTAGCACGGCGCGACGCCGCCGTGCGCCCCCCGCCCGGACCCTCTTTCGGGGAATCGCCGTAGGATCTACCTTTTACTCCTGATTCTCCTCCCTTCGTGTCTTATGGGCTCGCGCGGTCGCCACGCCGGAAAGGAAGTTGGCTTCGAGCTTTCGGAGCTTACCGGGTTACGCGGTGTCGTTCCTGTGAAATGGAAAGACGAAGGGGGTTAACATTTTTTTCTGGTTTTTGTGGGGAAAAAAAATTTGGGCGGAGATTGTGGAAAACCAGACCAGACCAGACTCGACCAGGCTCGACCAGACTCGACCAGACTCGACCAGACTAAACCAGACTTGACCAGACTAAACCAGACATGACCAGACTAAACCAGACTCGACCAGACTAGGTCAGACCAGACCAGACCAAACTCGACCAGACTCGACCAGACTACACCAGACTTGACCAGACTAAACCTGACTCGACCAGACTAGACTAAACTAGGTCAGACCAGACCAGACCAGACTCGACCAGACCAGACTCGACCAGACCAGACCAGACTCGACCAGACCAGACTCGACCAGACTAGACCAGACTCGACCAGACCAGACTCGACCAGACCAGACCAGACTCGACCAGACTAGACCAGACTAGACCAGACTCGACCAGACCAGACCAGACAATTTTTTTCTCATAACACCAGCATCAAAATCACGTACACCAAAAATCACGCGACTATCGCCTTGCATCGCGCGAACGTTTAAAAATTAAACCTCGTCTCAGATACCCGAGGTGCGGATTAAAAAAAAACAAAAAAAAAATCCCGCGCGCTCGCGTCATCAATTACACCCGGAGAAACGCGAATATCTCTGGCGCGCGCGCGCGCGCTCGCGCGGAGAGTTAAAACTTTGGGCGTCCTTGTCGGTGGGCCGGGCGGCGGCGGCGGCGGGCGCGACTCTTTCCCGACGCTCTCCCGTGTCGGCGCGGAAAGAAGGATCGCGCGGGGCGAATTTGGCCGGGAAGATAAACGAGGGACAGGTCGCAGCTACTGCCGCTACGCGGGGCGCGATCGCTCGCTCGCTCGCTCGCTCGCTCGGCCCCGAAGAGCGAGCGCTATAAAGGAAGATCAATGCGAGCGAATCGCCGGCGCGGGTATCAGATGGAGGGAGATAGAGAAACAGAGACAGCGTCGCTTTCTCTCTCTCTCTCTCCTTCTCTCGAGAGAGGCGACGGCCTTCCCTCCGCATCGGAGGGATTTTCGCCAACTCCGACGCGACGAGAGTGGCCCGCCTCTCGGCACCTCTAAATCAGTATCAATCCTATAATTTTTAATCCCCGTCCTCGCTCACCAATACATCCCGCACACTCGCATATATATATCTACATATGTATATGCAATATATACATTTATATACATATACACATATCTACATATATATATATATATATATAAATATATATATATATATAGTATATAGACGAGACTGTCGAACGTATCGGACAGGAGGCGGCGGCGGCGGCTCTCACAGCGAACGAGAGAGTAACGAGGGCCCGATATAAGCGCGATATCGTTACACTCGCCGATGAAATCGTACGGTAGTCGCGCGCTCGCGCAGGAGAGAGAGGAGAGCGCGCGGCAGGGCCGTAAATCTCGCGTGCCGCGAGGGCCGCGGGGGCCCCGCGTATCCAATCTTTGCTGCCGCTCTCCACGGGCATCGGGTGGGCCGATGAGGGGCGAGCACGACCAACGGAGAGAGATATATTTAGCGGGGAACGAGATAGCCCGAGCTATGCAGTAAATACACTATGGCCTCTCGTCTCTCTCTCTCTCTCTCTCTCTTTCTCTACGGCGAGACACGAGAGGCAGGAATAAAGAAAAATAAATAAAGGCCAAAAGGGATAAAAGAGCGGTTTGGCTGCCGATGCCCCGTGCGGCTCTATCTATCGAACGTCCGAGAGGTAATCTGGTGAGTCGTAAAACGTGTCAGGATGTCCAACAAACACCTACTCATTAGGCCCCGCAGGTAGGCTGCGACTCCCGGCCTCCTCCTCGTCCTCCTCCTCCTTCTTCTTCAGGGCGATGCGTCTCCCTCTCTCGCCTGCCTCTCGGCTCTCAGCCTCGCGCGCCGAGACCTTCCGTCTCTCTCTCTCTCGGTCCCTCCACCTCGTATATCTTCGTCTCTCTCTCTCTTTCTCTCCGCGCTCCACGCCGACCGGGAGGTTGGATTACACGGGCACGCATTAACTCGGTGTTGGTAAGTTATGGTCCGGGGAGAGCATAATTCACCCGACACAAGAAAGTGTGCTGAGCCTGCCTCCCTCTGTCTCTCGCCTTGCCCGCTCGCTTCGCTCCTCCGCTTCCTTTATGAGAATCGCGCGCGCGAAACGTCTTTTCCTTCTCCTCCTTCTTCTTCTTCTTCTTCGTCTTCGTCGTCTCCTCCTTGTTCCTCGTCTCCTCGACGAGCCGCGCGGCGAAGACCTCGACTCGCTTTCGCGCCCGAAGGCGAGCTACAGCAGCGCCACCACGCGATTGTTTCGCGCTGCGAGCGTCGCTTTCAGCAACGCGCGCAACGAGCAGCTCGTTAGTTTATCGGGCCCGCGTCGCGAGGCGAGATCGCCGGGTGGGAGGCCTAATTGCGACTCGCGTTCTTAAATTCGGGCCCCGCCTGTGACGCGCGGGGCCAGGTTGGTATACCAGGTTGGTATGAGTCACCCTGGCGGCGAGGAATTTATCCGAGCATCGCCGACTGTTGCCTGCTACTGCTACTCGTGTCGCGGTCCCCCCGAACGGGGATTTTCGACCAAGGCTCCCCGCGATCTTTGGCCCCGGCGCGCCACCCGCGCGGGCTGAAGATCTTGAGGAGATTTCGCCGACCGCGCGCACGGCGTGTGGGAGGCCCGGGACGATACTCGCGAGGGGACGCTGGAGGTGAATAAATTCGATTTTGGGACAGGGGACAGTAAATCGGAGGCCTCGCGGAGATCACGAAGCACCACAAATTTATTTATATAATTTTATTTAATTTTATATAATTTTATTTAATTTTATATAATTTTATTTAATTTTATATAATTTTATTTAATTTTATTTAATTTTATTTAATTTTATTTAATTTTATGTAATTTTATATAATTTTATTTAATTTTATTTAATTTTATTTAATTTTATTTAGTTTTATTTAACTTTATTTATTTTATTTATTTTATTTATTCAGACAATCAGCCCATCGCAATTCCGCAACAATGATCAGCATTCCCCGGACTCGCGGATAAATCTCCGGCCGTCGTTGGTTGCGTTCTGTTGGCGCGCGCAAGAATCCTGCCGAGAATCACGACCAGTTCATCCCGGGATTGCAGGGGGGCTACGGGCGCGCACGGCGCGCTCGACCACCGCTGTAATTTCACGCAATCACTTGGTGCCGTTGCTTCTGTGCGCGGTCGTGGGTGTGCTCCGCGCGGCGCGGGAGCAACAACGAGGAGGCGAAGTGCGCGAGCGCAAGGAGCATCGGCAGGAAGCCCCTGGTGCTGCTGCCGCCGCCGCGATCGCGTTCGCCGTCCTCTCGCCGAGGCTCGTCGCGTACCAAACAAGATAGATATCGTTGCCGAGAGTCTCGCCGGGGCCCCCGTACCACGTCTAACTAATTGGCTACTGAATTACTGGGTGACATGACCAGTTATTGCTTCGTACCTTGCCCACCGCCGGCAGCACCGCGACACACACCGGCGAGTCTTGAGAGACCCCAGCAGCATCTCCGTTACGTTCCCTCGGCTCTCTCTGTATAGGTTTTGCCGTGTCTCTTTTATATATATACGGAGCCCCTGTAGCTATATTATTATAGCCAACACACGAACGCGCGTCCACATTAACGACGAGTCGCACCACAGGCGCGAGAGATAGTCAGCTCGCTCGGAGAGGACTCGGCGAGCGCGACACGATCGCGAGATCGGTTGCTCGCGAAGCGCGGATAATAATTTCTTCGCGCTTCGCGTGGCTCCTCGCGTCAACTCGATGAGTAATTGAGCGGTTTTGTCAGCCGTACGTGTGAAACGATTTATTTTCCGGGATCCTGGAAATTGGGGAAAATCGTTGACCCGGCAACCGTGTCAATAGCGACCTGATTATTGCGATGAGAAAGCCCGAGCCATTTGACCCCGGGTATTTAGTTGTATATGGCGCTTTCGCCTTGTACACTCAGCGAGATAGCTGGGGCGTAGCTTATCGGTCAAAGAAAGACTCGTTTCCGCGGCCCGTCGATGCTCCACAACGGCTTCGGAGGATATTGCGACGAGCTCTTTCACGGCGCACGGAGTTTACAGAGTATACAAAGTCGCTGCCGCTGGCTATGGCGACCGCGAGCGCCTTTTGCCGACAGATCGACCGCGCACTTTATTCGGAGTCCCGCAATAGCGCGAAGCTCACCACCCTCACTACGTAATCGGTGAGTTTTTCAGCAGGGAGTCTCGGAATTATCGAGAGGATACTTGAATCTGACTTCACGTGCGACTTTCCTAGAACGACCCGAGACTCCCACGAGATTTTCGTCGAGACTCGCCGAGACTCGCCAACATTTAAACGAGTCTCTCTGCAGGGAGTCTCGGAATTATCAAGAGGATCGTTGAATCCGACTTCACAAGTGACTCTAGTGTAGCGACCCGAGACTCTCACGAGACTTTCGTTAAGACTCGCTAAGACTCGCTAAATAGGAAACGAGTCTCTCCGCGGGGAGTCTCGGAATTATCGAAATTCCATTCGAATCCGATTTCACGTGTCTCCTTAGCGACCAAGACCTTCGTTAAGACTCGCCGAGACTCGCTTCTAGTTCTTACACCTTTGTTATCAACACCGTCCCGAGACTTAATTTTGTGCCCCAGACGCCTCCAGTGTTTTTCGTATTCCACGATAATTTCACGCTGTCGTCTGACTCACGTGCTCCGAAAGACAAGTCAGGAGCGGCTGTGGCGCTGTAAGTCAGAGCTTGTGAGAGGGCGAGCGAGAGACAAGAGAGAGGAGCGCGGAGTCTCGGTGATATACGGCATTGTGGGTGCCCCGCGCGATACGCCGCCACTAAAAGGCTTAACGAGCATCTTCGTACAGGCAGACGGGGTCCAGAGTAAACAGGACGTGGCTTATCTTGTCACGAAAAATCTGCGGCGGGATGGCTGCCTCTGCCTTGCTCGCTCGTGCTCCCGAGAGCTGACTCTTATTTTTTCATAATACTCGCGCAAACACGTACCGCCGTTACCGAGGCTCCCGCGCTGCACGGCCTCTTTCGTTTCTTGTTATAAGTACGTGCGCATACAAACCAAAAGAAACGAGACACTTTGGAAAAGGGCCCGATAAAGCGGGGCAGGCTGCGGGAGGTCGTGCCGCGTTATTTTTTTTTTTTTTTTTTTTTCGTCTCCTACCGGCCACGGGGGAATATCCTCAAAATCAGCAAGAACTGAGGTATCGTATACGGAGTGTGTAGGACAAATGTCGTCGCCGGTTGGTGCAACTCGACGCTGGAATGTCGTTCGAGTGTAAACGTATTCGTTTTCAATGTTGTACGACTAATAATTTTTGTGTAAGATGCGTTTGAGGAGAGTCTCGGGAAATCCCAAGACTCTCCTCAAGAATCTCCTCAAGACTCCTCAAGAATCATCTCAAGACTCTCCTCAAGACTCTCCTCAAGACTCCCCAAGACTCGCTTCAAGACTCTCACTCAGAAAATCTCCCCAAGACTCAGTCTCCCAGATTCCAAGACTCTTTCCGAGACTCCAGGACTCCAAGACTCTTTCCAAGACTCGACAATCCAAAATCCAAAAAAGGTAGACGGAAAATAACACTAAACAAAAATATCGAAGACATTTCTGCTCCACCTGTTCCATTGAGTTCGACCCGACCAATAATTTCCTCCTCACGTCCCCAGATGGTCCTGACGTCATGCGGTTTTAATGCGTTTCCATTTCCTTGCATAATCAGCGTCTCGCGACGAGTTTCGTTTCGGGCGATCTCCGCCTCCTTAACTCACAACCGCAATTACGTGTTTATTGTGCTATTATATAAATTGATACACGTCCCATGAATATCTGCGATATGCAGAACAGTCTTTCTCTCTCTCTCTCTTTTGTAGCAATCCGAGAGTTGTAATTAGTCCCGCGACATCTCCATTCGATGCTCGATTCGTTGCGCGGCGCGACGCTTCATTAGAAAATGATTGAGGGCCTTTTTCAGCCGCGCGAGATTTCCGGCTTCACGCGCGCCTCTCTCGCTCGGGCCTAATTGCCGCGCGCGGTGGGTTGCAGTAAAACGCCGCGTTAATACAACGCGAATGTTAATTGGCGAAGGAGCCAACGCAGAGACGTGTGTAACGCCTGCAAATAGACGTATTTATATCCATCGTGTTTATTCATCGACGTCGGTTACCCACTAAATCATCCGTTCGCGTCTCGATCCGATTGGCTTTATCTCGGCGAGACTCGTCGACTATCGCGACGATAAATTCTCTACAAGTTTGCGAGAGGCTCACTACAGTTATGCAAATAAAATAGTCGAGATATCCGCGAGATTTGTGCGCGCAATTTTCCCAGCCATCCCGATCGTTGCGTGATGGAGAAAAAGCCACACCTACGCGAAAAGAAACGATTACTCGCGATCGGCCACGGCAACCGATAAATTCCTCGGGCTGGTTTGCCGCCTGAAAATTGGTAACCGTTAGCGAATAAGGTGGAAAAAAAATATTGATGCTCGTAAAGTTTGAGGCACTCGATCGATTTTCGACGGATTCTATCTGCGGCGGTAAATGTTCAGTGTTAACGGTTATTATCTCACTCTGGTCTGGGTGGTATTAGTATTCGATTCTGCAATCTAAAATCTAACATATGACTCCAGGATCATTTAATAAGGTGTAATTTTTTTTAAATATTTTATAAGGTATAATTTAAAAAATATATATTTAATAAGGTATAATTAAAAAAAAAATTAATAAGATATAATTTTTTTTAAATATTTAATAAGGTATAATTTTTTTTAAATATTTTTTACCACGTTTTATGGACCAAAATAAGAAGAAAAAAAATCTGGACACTACATAAAAATCAACAAAATGCGTTGAGGCTCATTCCAAAAAATTAAATAATTCCTCTGAATTTCTCAAAATCATCCCACCTGAGAATCCCTCGAGGATTCCATATTACAGATGCAGAATACGAACCGTCGATCCCGAGACGTGTAGCCGAAGCCCCCAGGACGAGAGTCTCAAAATCAAGTTTCCTTGACGCGATTCGAGGACGCAGAAATAACGTTGCCCCGAAATGGGAGCCACTGGGGTTGCTATCAAGCCTCGAGAAGGACCTGACAGACAGCCAGCCAGCCACCTGTACGTCAAGCTCGCCCGTCGTTCCCCTATCCACGTTATAAATCCGACAGATAATGACGACATGTTTATACTCTTCATTTGTATGCCAGGGGAAGGAGGAACCTCCTCCACCTCCTCCACCACCTCCTGGTCTCCCGGGTGGTGCTGCGTTCGCCGGTCGCTCACCGCCTGATCCGCCTGCTCCCGCTGCTCTCGCGCCTCGCGTTTCATTGGCCTACCCGGGGCCCGACTCCTAGTTTCGCCATCGTCGTGCACGAAATTTATGTATCCTGCATCGGGGATCGCGTATGCATTACACGAAGTGCTTATTCACGCATGGTGAAAGGTACACGTGCATTTACGTATCTAATGCATACTACACGTATCGCCGGGGGTTTCATGCTCGACGAGCTGCTCTCTCTCCCTCTCGATCTATGTGTGTATTTCCCGCGCGCTAGCCGCGCGCCCCCTCGCGGCGCGGCCGCGTACCACGCGTGTTCAGGCGTTTCTTAAAATAGGCCCCGTTTAGTACTCGGGCCGCCGAGCTACCCAGAACCCGATTATATGTATCTGTGACGGACGTATCACCATTACGTACGACTTCCGCGACATGACCGCGCCAATGTTCGAGCATCCATCATGTCGCGGCAACAATGAGGCGGGCTACACCCGCGCGCCCCCTGCTCTCTCCACGCAGTACGTGCGCGCTGCTCCGTTGCTCCCTCTGCCACGATGTTCACGCACCAACCGCTCGCGTTCCCGCAGCGACGAGCCGAGCGGAAACAGCCGCGCAAGTCGGCTGTGTCGGGTGTGTTTGTTTTGGTGCTAGGCGGGGGTGATGCGAGTTGTATGATTTTGTTGAGGTGGTGTTGAGGGGTATGTGGAAAAGATGGCGGGATTAAAAAAAAATTTATGGATTTTCTTTGGAGATCATCGTGGGTGTTCGACAATCTGGGACGACATTTTTTTTTTTTCATGGGTACCACTTGCGTTTTTTTTTTTTTTTTTTTTTTTTTTTTTTTTTTTTTTTTAAAGTTTGAAAAGGCTATCTGATGGGAAATTTCGCGCTCATTCCGAAAAGCACCGTTGTTTGACTGAAAAATGAAAAATTTGATGAGAAAGACGCGAAAAATGATTTTTCACTTTTTTCGGAATTTTGTTACTTCACTAAAATCGATGTTACTTTTGTTTGGATGGTTCGAACCTGGATTTTCTTCCTCCATTCGAAAGAGAACTCAAAAACGAAGAGAATGCCGTGAGGCGGAACGCGATATCTTGGTTTCTGAATTTTTTACAGAATTTTCAATTCGAGCTCTCAAAAATCGCAAATTTTTCCAAGGGCGTTTTTTGCAACAATAAAAAATTCGGTTTCGGAAAGTCTGTAAACCCTATCCGACTGGAAATTTCCCGCTGATTCCGAAAATCACCGTTATTTAAACGAAAAATAAAAAATTCGACGAGAAAAACGCGATTTTTTTTTTTTTTTTTTTTTTTTCTAAAAATATTAGCCCACTCGCGCGTTCCACCCGCTTAAAGAAATTTTCCCGCTTTCTCGTTGCACGGCTGAAATTATGTCAGGGAAAAAAGATAAAATCGTCACGGAAAATAATTCTCACGCATCACCGAGGTACCAAATTCCGTAACGATTTTATCTCCAATCGGTTTATCGCTTCCTGGACGTTATTATTTTTTTTCCTCAGTGACAGCCAAACTGTCTCCTCTACCCACATGTTTTATCTCTTATCTCCCACCATTCGCCCCGGCTCAGCCGTAGATCCTGCGATCCTTAATGTTGCCGCGTCTTCCCCTCGGCCTCTTCCTCTAATTCTAATTACATTCTTCGTTCCTGCTGCGTCAGCGTCTCAACCTCAACGCTCGCCCCCCGAGTCTTTATTATAACCTCTTTCATTCCTTTCTTTCCCCCATTTTCCCCTTCGCGCCTCCTCGACTCTTCCCTTTTATCTCACCGCCTTCATTTTCTCGCATATTCGCACTTTGCACATATTTTTCTGTCGTCTTATCTTCCCCCGCGCTGCAAAACTCACTCGTAACCGGAAACGGAAATTCGCGTTTCGATGAATACCTGAAATTAAGCGGATTTAGCGGAGACCCCAAATTAAATTTTTGTGTCGCGTCGCCGGGTCGTAAAAAAGTCATTAAAATAATTCGGCGTCGCATATCCAGTTTCGCTTTCGGCCGCGTCGGACTTTCATTCCTGATGAATCATGGATTCATCAGGAATGAATCCATTAATTATAAAGACAACCCAATTGTATCACTGATTCCTACCGCGATAAAATTCCAAAAATGCATCAGTCCAAAATAATGTTTATTATTTTTAAACCAAAGTAAAATAAAATAAAGTAAAACTCACGATAAAATTCCAAAAATGCATCAGTCGAAAATAATTTTAATTATTTTCTAAGTAATGTAAAGTAAAACTCCCGACTGAAAAAGCCTAATTAATCGACAAATTGGGATAAGAAAAACACGTGAAATAATTAAATAATCACGTGACATGAAAATCTCCCGTCTGACCCAGGGAGTTAAAAATGACCCGACCCAATTTATTCGCCACTAGGAAAATTAAACTCAACTCGATCCAACCGCACCGGCTGCAATTAAATTTAGCCACTTAGAATTATCGACTCAAAAAATAAAATAAAAAAAATACTCCGACCAACGAAACGTCATTATTCGCAAAATAATCAAGTCTTCCCGAAGGCGTCGCGCAAGGGCTCAGCGAACGCAGGAATAACGACCCTACGGCTTGATCAGTCCATAAAAAACGTCCGCGCGCTCCCCGGGCAAGATAAAACCGAGTGAACGAAATAAATTACAATTCTCGGTATAACGATCCGTTATTTATGTTTCGTCATTGCCGCGCGGCGGCGGCGTCGCCGGGAGCGGCAATTGCATCGTAAAACCGCGGCACATAGCGGCGGTTTACTGTCTCGCTGCGCCTCGCGCCGACCGAGAACCGAGCTCTATATATCGCTGTAATTATGAAATATCACCGTCATTAATATTCTACTTACCTAGACGTTTAGCTCGATTTTAGCACATCGTCAAAAGTCAACCTACTTTTTACGACATTCACCGTACGCTGATCAGCAACGCCGTTATTATTATTATTATTATTATTATTATTATTATTATTATTATTCTCGCGTGGAAATCATTCATATAATCATCGGCTTCGAGATCTTGATTTCTGAATTTTTTTACCCAATTTCAAAGACGAGCCCTCAAAAATCACTAATTTTTCCATATATTTTTCAATTTTTTAAAATTTTTCTATATCATTTTTCCATTTTTTAATAATTTAATATAATTTCCCATACGTTTTTTGCGTTTTTTGCAACAACAAAAAATTCTATTTACTAAAGAAAAAAATTTCGAACCCTCAAAAATTGCAAATTTTTTCATACGTTTTTTTTTTGCATTCCTTGCGAAAAAAAATCGATTTCCTGAAGTTCGAAGATCCTATCCGATGGAAAATTTCCCATCGCTGTAATTATGAAATATAACCGACATTAATATCTTGCTTACCCAGACGTTCAGCTCGATTTTAGCACATCGTCAAAAAGTCAACCCACTTTTTACGACATTCCTCGTCCGCTGATCAGCGCCACAGCCGTTATTATTATTATCATGATTCTCGCGTGGAAAACACTCGGCTCGGAAATTAGGCTTAGGAAATTGCGTGTCCGTTGATTTTATTGGACGCTGATTGAACGACGAGTGCGCGCGGCTAATTGCGAGCCGCGCGTTGAATAAACTTTTTCCCGTCGACAGTTTCCATTATTCAAATCTGTCGGCGCGTTCGAATTCGCGCTCGCGCGAAAAATACGCGAAACGTAAAAATTCGCGCGGCCGTTTTTCGCAGGTGGGAAAAATAATCACGAGTCGCCGCGATTTTATCGTCGCCGGGACTGCGAAATGATTGTTTTACAGTCTCGGCGACTGTAAAAATAGCCGAAACGCGAATTAATAGCTGGGATTTTATGGTCTCCGATACGCGAGATTTTTCGCCGAATTTGGAGTGAAACCGGCGAAGCTCCGGTCTGTAAATAAAATTCCCAGACTCGAAATCCAAATTCCAGAGTTTTTTTGTGCGACTCCCGGTTGGTTCTCGGAATTCGATCCTCGACGTCAACGTCGATGACGTTGAATCTTATTTTTCGAGGCGCCATTTGTGACTCATTCAACAGTCATCGAGACTCAATCGTTGTCCTTCCTCAATACCCCCGAGTTTGCGGCTGATCAATTACTAAAAAAAAAATAAAAAATAAAAATAAAAATTCCTCGAACAGTCATCGAATGTCAGGAATTTCTGTTTCGCCGATTTTACCGCCCGCAGCCAAAATTCCGACTCGAAATTCCCGACCCGCGTGTTGCGCATAAACAAAACTTTTTTTTTTCAGCCTTCCATTATTCAAACACGACGCGCCCAAAAAAAAAAAAAGCTTCGGCAATGAAATTCCTAAATTTACTAGACACTGTATTTTTTTTTATTCCTGCAGCGAGGGAATAAAAATTTGATGCAAAAATCCCACGGTGATCCCAAAATTCTCAGACGCGAGATGCAATTTTGTTTTTTTATTTTATTTTATTTTTTTTCGTTCCGCCCAGCGTGGGTTATCCGGTTCTCTTTATTCCATCGACGTCAGCGTCGACGTCGATGCCGGATCTTATTTTTATTCTTTACGCTTTTTTGTCCTCGGCGCTAACGCTGCATCCATTTCTGATAATGGGTCACCTTCGTAAAAAAAAATAAAAACAATCGTCAAGATCCTCCTCCGGCTTAATAAATTATCCGGAACGACCGGGGAATAATCGGCGGAATTTCGTCGCCGCCCGTCGGTTCCGCGGGGGTTGCTCGGTATATAAAGATCGAGCGATCGGAGAGGAAGCATCAGATCCGACGAAACATCGAAGCATCGAAACATCCTGATTTCGCACGATTCTTCGCTTTTAATTCGGTTCAGTTTCTGCAAGAGGAGAAAAAATGACGAACTTCGCACTGGTTGCCATTCTGGTAGTCGCGGCTTCGATCTGCAGCGACGCGGCGGTCGATCGCTTGAAGGAAGAGGCCATCAATGTACCCTCCTCGTACACCCATGGAACAAAGTGGGTTTTGGGCTCCGAGACTCTGCCGCCACTCAAATTTCCCGCAACAACGACCACCGCTCAACCTACGGTAATTTTTTTTTCATATTAGTAACAAAATAGAAATAAAAATTAGTAAAAAAAAATAGAAATGAAAATTAGTAAAAAAAAATAGAAATAAAAATTAGTAACAGATAGAAATAAAAATTAGTAAAGAAATATTTAATTAAATATTCGTAAAAAATGGAAATAAAAATGAGTAAAAATATTTAATGAAATATACGTAAAAAATAGAAATAAAAATGAGTAAAAAATATTTAATGAAATATTAGTAAAAAGATATCAGTAAAAAAATATTACTGAAAAATTATTTGTAAAAAATATCAGTGAGAAAATATTAGTAAAAAAATATCAGTCGTAAAATATTAGTCAACAAATATTAGTAATTATTTCATGTGTCATGGCAATGGAATAATTCCTACTGTTTCCCAAATGTTCCAAACATTTTTTAAATCTCGTTCGAAGTTTCAATAAAACAATCTAATTATTTCCAATATTTCGCTCAGTCAGAATTAATTACCGATTTTTCGTACCATTTTTTTTTCTTTTTTTTGTCTTTAACTTTCCACGACAATTTATACAAGTTTCGGTCGACAATAAAATTGAAACGATAATTATCGCGTTACAGGTGCGCCACACGACCCACAGGCCAATCACAACGGGCTACAATTACCCGACGCCTTCGCGTCCCTTCCACCAGACGACGAAGCCGCAGCGTCCGAGCCTGAAGTACCTTCCGGATCTGCCGACAGGACAACGATTTTAAAAATCCCCGAGACTCGTCATCGAGTCTCAACAGCATCACAAAAAAAAAAAAAAAATTGCCAGCGATTACCGAGTGCTTCAAACGCAGCCCGAATTGCGTCATCCGTCCTCGACGCTTCTTCAACTGAAAAAAAAAGAAAAAAAAAATGTATTCAGTCTCGCAATCACCGCGGATCAACTCGGCAAACGAAGCCCAGCGGACACGCCGAGCTCGTCTCGATAACTCAATCCGCCCGACGATCGTCGATTTACATGTTAAACTCGCTGTAATTCGTTTGTGCAATAAATACTAATCAATACATCGGCGCAACACACGAAGACAAATGTGTCGTTAACGACTCGGGCGATAAGCGATGTTGAAAAAAAAAAAAAAAAAAAAAATCCTGTGTGAAGAAGGCGAACGTTACGAGCGTAACGCAATAATAATTGTGTCGGAGTTGCGCCTACGCCGTAAAAAAGGCAATAGCATCGGTAAGTGCGGGAGATAAGAGGGGAAATAAAAAGCGAGAGAGAGAGAGAAAAAAAAAAGGAAGGAGGAACGAAGTTTCGATGGTATAAAACCGAGTGGAAGGAATCGTCGGTGACAGCGATAAACACTTTTAGCCGCGTTGACTTATTGATATGACGCCGGGACAACACACAGCGATAACTTAGACGCTCCTTCGGTCTCTTCTGTCTCTCTCTCTTTTTTTTCTCTTTTTTTTTCTCTATCCCTCTCGCTTCGCGTCAGCCCGAGCGAGACGACGAGATACCGCGTTGGCTCTGCCTTCGGTTGAAAAGTTTGTGTCGTGTAACAACCGAGCGACGTAAACCGCGTTGTACGCTAGTCGCGCGAGGGCATAAAAAAAGCGGTATTATACAAAGTAGGCGAATGCAAATGGTTTTATTTACGGTTACGAGCGCCGGATGATAATGCCCACCGTGCAAAATGTCAACGCGATATTGGTGCCTCCTCTCTCTCTCTCTCTCTCTGCACGGGCGAAAACGCTGCCGCGGCTCTCCGGGGCTTCGGGCTGGACTCGAAGTACAGTCGGGACAAACGTGGGTTAAGCAGGGAATTTCAGACGAAATTTCAGTGGGATGGGAACCAGGAAAAAAAATGTTAAGTGTTCGAGAAATGTTCAAATTAGTTTCGTGTAAAAAAAGTTAGGTTGACGGGTGATTTAGTGAATTTTTGTTTTAAATTGTTAGTAACATTTTGGAATTATTATTATTATGCAAAATCGATCTTCTCGGCAGCTTGAATATGCTTGATTTTTTTTATTTTTGTATCACCGAGAAGTGTTTGTAATTTTCTCGAATTTAGAAATTAGAGAAAATTGTGAAAACATTGGTACATATTCAAAATAAATTTCAAATTACTTCCTATTGAAAACAAGTTAGATTGACTATTATTCACTATTATTATTATTATTATATAAAAATAAAAATAATAGTAATATTTTTTTATTACTATTTTAATAGTAATTATTATATTAAAAAATTAGACTATTATTTTTTTATCGATTTCTTAATAACATGTTGGAATTATTATTTTACAAAATCAGTCTTCTCGCTTGACTTTTTTCCTACTTTTGTCCCACCGAAAAGTGCTGGAAATTTTCTCAGAATCAGAAATTAGAAATTATGAAAAAAATTCGTATACATTAAAATTAAATTCCAAATAAGTTCCGTTAAAAAAAAATTAGGTAACACTGCACAATTTTTTAAATTAATTTATTAATAACATGTCCGAATTTTTATTTCACAAAATCAGCGTCCGGAATACGCTTGATTTTTTTTTCATTTTTTGAGTCATCGAGAGCGGCCCAAAAATTCGCTCGAAAATTGACGTTTGACGCGACTGTACCTAGGACTACCTTAATTCGTATACATTAAAAATAAATCCCAAATAAGTTTCGTTCGAAAAAAAAATCCGGTAACACTGCACAATTTTTAAAATTAATTTATTAATAACATGTCCGAATTTTTATTTCACAAAATCAGCATCTGGAATACGCTTGATTTTTCTTTCTTTTTTTGAGTCATCGAGAGGCCCAAAAATTCGCTCGAAAATTGACGTTTGACGCGACTGTACCTAGGACTACCTTAAACAGCGTTCGTCTTTTTACGGCGCGCCGCGGCCGGGGGAATAAAGGGCCCCGCGCTCTCTCGGCCGCGCATATTGCGCCCCGGGCACACACGCTGACGTTAAGTATATGTTGCCGCTTAACGGCTGCAAATTACCGACAATTACTCTTACTCTGTATCCCCCGTGTACTGTAATATAATGTATACCGGCCCCGACGAGCCGCGCGTATAACGCAAGAGACGGAGGAGGCTGCGCCGCGCGTACGTCGATACTGGTTATTAATTTCGCAAAAGTCGTGTGTGCTGCGCTGCCTATGATTGCACGCCCCGAGTTTTCTCTCTCACCTGCCGCAGTCGATTAACTCCGCTCCTAGTTGCGCGGAAAATTATTATGCAGCGCAGCTGCACGCCGCTATTTTATGTCTGTATCTGTCTCTCTTGCTCTCTGCCGTTCCGACGTGTATTATGCACACGAGGAGCTTATCTGACGTGTCCATCGAACCGATTGACAACGCGAAAACGCTCACAATCCGAGCTGTACCGGCTGATTCGTGTCAGGTTTATTTAAACGTCAATTTCTTTTTTTTTTTTTTTTTTTTTTTTGCTGTGTCAATCTGGTGTCATGTGGCGGGTTCTGAGATTCGACTGAAAAGTGACTGAGACGATTTGAGCTGTATGGGCTGATTCGTGTCAAGTTTAATTGAGTCAATTTTTTTTTATTTTTTTTTTTTATTAGTGTGTCGATTTGGTGTCACTTCTAAGATTTGGGTGAAAAATGATTGCGAGGATTTGAGTTGTGCGGGTTGATTCGTGTCAGGTTTAATTTAGACAATTTTTTTTTTTACTATGTTAATTTGGTGTCAGTTCTAAGATTTGGCTGAAAAATTATTGCGATGATTTGAGCTGTACGGGTTGATTCGTGTCAGGTTTATTAAAATGTCAATTTTTTTGTTTGTTATGTCAATTTGGCGTCACGTGGCGGGTTCTGAGATTCGACTGAAAAATTATTGCGAGGATTTGAGCTGTATGGGTTATTTCGTGTCAGGTTTATTTATACATGAAATTTTTTTATGTGTCAATTTGGTATCACGTGGCGGATTCTGAGATTTGATTGAAAAATGACTGCGAGGATTCGAGCTATATAGGTTGATTCGTGTCAGGTTTATTTAAACGTCAACTTTTATTTTTTATTTTATTTTTTTACTTTCTTTTTTTTTTTTGCTGTGTCAATTTGGTGTCATGTGGCGGATTCTGAGGTTTGGCTGAAAAATGACTGCGACGATTGCCGGTTTGCTCGGCGTGACGTGTTGACGTTGCTCATCGATTTCGCCGCGAGTTTAGCTCGACGGTTATCGCTTTGCTTAGCGCAAACGTGTGAAATTTACGCTGTTAGGCGTCATCGATTTTTTTTTTCACCTCGCGCACAAAGTTGCCTTTGACGGTTCTCGCCTCGCTCGACGCGAACGTGTGAAATTCGCGCTGTTAGGCGTCGACAATTTTGCCGGGGAAATGGAGCCGATATTCTGGTTTTAGTGGACGAGAAAATGAGTCGAAAAAAAAATCTGTTAATCGAGCTCCAAATGGACGTTAAAAACGTTCGACGATTTCGCTAGAAATTTGTAACCCAGTCGATATTTTCCCGTGAAAAAAAAAAATCACAAAATCTGTCTGCACGATCGACGAAAATTTCTATTTTATTCGAAGCTCAGTGAGAAAATAAACCGGTATAATTTTTCGATAAATTAATCACAGATCGAATAAACAGAAACCTCCGATGATTTAACGAGAAATTTGTAACCCTGTCGATATTTTCCTGCGAAAAAAAAATGTCTAAATTTGTTTGCACGATCGACGAAAATTTCTATTTAATTCGCTTCCTCCACGATATAAACAAACCGGTTCGATTTTTCCATAAATTAATCACAGATCAATTAATAAAACCTGTTAAAGCGACGTGAAAAATTCGACTGTGGCAACGACTTGACGCGAAACGCCTGTTACACAGTCCAGACTCGCTCGCGGCCTGACATATTGGGAGCCCCAGAGCTCGGCTTATCGCTCACGTGAAGTCGAAAAAAAAAGGAAAACATCTCGTAGTCGCGTACACGACATATATTATTGCTCGCATGTTAAATGTCGCAGTCCTCTCATACCCGTGATCCACATAGCTCCGAGTCGGATATATATGTCTTCTTAAAATAACTCATCAATCATAATTGATAAATACTGTATCCATATACAGGGTGATTCAGAATGTTTCGTCGAATTTTCAGTGTGTCTCATATTTTTTAAAATCTGTTCCTGTTATTTAATGGTGGATTTTATAAATTTGATTTAATTTTGTTTGATTGAATTTATTATAATTAGAAATCAGCCTATTTTAAACTAAAAAAATTAATTATATTTCTGAGCTTATTTTAAGCTAAAAAAATTAATTATATTTCTAAGCTTATTTGAAGCTAAAAACATTAATTATATTTCTGAGCTTATTTTAAGCTAAAAAAATTAATTATATTTCGCAGCCTATTTTAAGCTAAAAAAAATTAATTATATTTCGCAGCCTATTTTAAGCTATAAAAATTTATTATATTTCGCAGCCTACTTTATGCTAAAAAAATTTATTATGTTTTGCAATCGACCTATCTTAAAACTGAAAAAATTATTTACATTTAACGTCCTATTTTGTGGCTCCGAGAGACCCGGGAGGACCCGATTGGTCCATCCATAACTAATTAAAACTCACATTACTAATTAAATAAATACCACGAATTAAAAAAAATTGCTATGAAACTCGGAGCCAGCGGTAATTAACAACTGCTGACAACAAAAATGTCGTCTAATCATTCTGAATCACCCTGTATATTCACAGGCTCCAAGTTCTACACATCCAGCTCTCTCTCTCTCTCTCTCTCTCTCTCTCTCTCTCGTGTTATGAGACCGTTGTGAAATCGAGATTCCACACTCACCAGCCGTCTGTCTCTCCCCTCCGGGGCCCCGAAGACTCTCGACGATGACGACGATATCGCCGTGATTTAGCGAAGCCTCCCCCCCTCTCCCTCCCCTCCCTCATGAAGATTTCATGAATCACAATTACGCGATTTATGGCATGCGCGGAGGGTGATGCGAAGTTTACAGCCGACGTTGCATACAAAACATGTCTCCCTCCATATTTTTTTTCTCTCTCTCTCTCCCTCAGCTCCTCAAGTCTCTCCCCCTCTCTCTCTCTCTCTTTCTCTCTATCTTCGATCGCGCATCGCCCGTGACTGTCGTCGTCTTCTAAAAAAAAAAAGAAAAAAAAATCGCGAAGCCCGGCGTAAGGAGTTTTATTGCCCGGGGCTATCGCGTAATTAGACGAAGATTAAAACTGAGGCGCGCCGAGAGTGAGTTGTTGCCCTTGGTGCGCGCGGCGGCCGTAACTACTCGCCTCGTATATCACGCACCGGGGCTGATTGCGAGTGAAATACCCGCGGGAGAGATTCCGAGGGAATATCGCGCGGCCGATGACGAGACGACCGGCAGCCACCGAGATATCGAGGCTGTGAGTCGGATGGCGGCGCAACGATGACTTCAATGTTCGGCGGTTTGTGGTGACTGGAAAAGCCACGAGGCGAGCGGATGATTTTTCTCATCGGCTGCCCAAGCATCAGGGATTTTCGATGCAAGAGCGACGAGCAAGAATTTGCACTCAGAAAAATCCTCTAATTTCTGGTAACCATAAAGTGACAACTATGAAATTATTTGCTATTATTTTTATAGTTCACGGTAATTACTTAATAGTTATGATAAGTGCAACGTAGTTACGATAAATAGAAAAATAGTTGCTGTACCTATAAAAAAATAATTGCCACTTTATGGTTGTCACTTTATAGTGACAAAAAAATACTAAGCATTTTTTTGGACAACTATCAAATTTTCGTTACTGCTATTATTTTTATAGTTCACGGTAATTATTTAATAGTTATGATAAGTGCGACGTAGTTACCATAAATAGAAAAATAGTTGCTGTACCTATAAAAAATAATTGCCACTTTATGGTTGTCACTTTATAGTGACAAAAAACACTGAGTATTTTTTAAATAATTATTTTAGGGAACTAAGAAATAATTAATCTGAATTTGTGTAGTTTGCAAAAATTTGTTTCTTTTTGAAATTCAGTTTAAATATAGTTAATTCTACAAAATTATTTATGGTCCCAACCAGAAAAACATTTTCGCTCAAAATCCGCGTGTGTCGTAAATATCGAGAGCTGGTTTCTTTCCAGCCTCGTAACTCGCGCAATAATAACCCCGTGTTTGCGCGCAGGCAGCGTGCGTTAACCCGCGAACGTCGAGTCGACGAGCTCTCCGACGTCCACAAATCGTCGGCTGTGTGTTCATCAGATCTTTCGAGTCCTGTTTTATAACAATCCGCGTAATGTTGGCACTCGGGATTTTTTTTTGTTTTTTTTCCAACAAATGTTTTCGTAGAGAAAAATATTAACGGAGTGATAACAACATTTTTGATGCGGTAGCTGAAATTTTTTCGTGGCACCTGCAATTTTTTTGTGGCTCCTGAAATTTTTTTGTGGCACCTGAAATTTTTTTTTGTTTCACCTGAATTTTTTTTGTGGCACCGGAATTTTTTTTGTGACACCTGAAATTTTTTTGTGGCACCTGAAATTTTTTTGTATCACCTGACATTTTTTCGTGGCTCCTATAATTTTTTGTGGCTCCTGAAATTTTTTTGTGGTGCCTGAATATTTTGCTGCGGCAGCTGAAATTTTTTCTGTATCAGCTGAAAATTTTGCTGCGACAAGAACAAAATTCGTTAGTACAACATTCGATTTGTTATCACCCCTGCTTATTTTTCAACGTCGCTCGCGTCTCGCTCGGCACCCACGACGCCTCGCGGTCGGCGCGCGAGACTCGCGGGCTCGTAAATAACAATAATGAGTAATTTCCGTCGTGGTATCTTTTAATCGGGCGCTCGGTAGGCCGCGAAGGCGTGACGGAGAGGCGTGTCGTCCTCGTCACTGCATCGCTGTCTGATGCACCGAGTGCCCCAGAGCTGTGCAGTCATTTCACGGTGCGCGAGGCATCACCGGTGTATAAATTGCCTCTCGCACCGCGTCGCCACTGCTGCCGCTGCGCATTTGCCGCGCGGCAAGAATGAAAATGAAAAGTACGAGAAAAAAAAATAACGTCATGTTTGCCCGGGAGTTTCGTTCATGCGCGACCGATCGACCGAAACGCGTGAATAAAATCCGTAAAGCTCGTCGTTTGTCGTCGTCGTCGTCGTCAGTTCGTTCGCCTTCGCCTTTGCCACGGCGACCGGAACGGGCCATTTTCTTAATGCCCACGACGTTTATGACCCACACGAGTTCGTGATAAATATTCGAATTTAACAGTCGCCAGTTTGACTCGCGAGATTTTTTTTTTCTTTTTTATTAGAGGGATTTGGGTATTTTTGCCTGGTACCAAAAATA
This sequence comes from Pimpla rufipes, assembly GCA_963932165.1. Taxonomy (NCBI): domain Eukaryota; kingdom Metazoa; phylum Arthropoda; class Insecta; order Hymenoptera; family Ichneumonidae; genus Pimpla; species Pimpla rufipes. The sequence goes on from OZ010637.1 coordinate 22,361,816, forward strand.
ATTCCGACTTGACGGCGGTGAAAACAAAAAATTTTCCTGAATTTTTCGTTTTTATTCTTGGCCAATTTTTTTTATTTTCAATAATAATATCGAAAGTAAATTAGCCCTCAGGGCTTCATTAAAAAAAATAATTAAACGAGTTCGTGATAAATATTCGAATTTAACAGACGCGAGATTTTTTTTTTTTTTGTGGGATTCGAGTATTTTTTCCTGGTACCAAAAATAGGCTAGAAATTTTCCAGAATCTTTGGATTTCATTTTTATGCAATTTCTCTTCATTAATAATAATACCAAAAATAAATCAATCCCCTGGGCTTCATTAAAAAAATAGTTAAAAAAGAGAACGTAGGAACATTCATTTTTTTTCACTCTTCGACAGCGAGACGAAAATACAATCGCGCCTTTACGTAACTCAAAAAAGGTCATAGGACAAACCCGACGACCCGAATGCAGACTTTAATCCGTTTTTATGGGCGAGAGAGAAAAAAAAGTGACTCGGCGAAAGTTCCCGCCGCGTCGGTCACATTATGCAACCCGCGTGATTTTGAGGATCCCGCGCGCATCGCGCCCGCGGGTCACTCGGAGCAGCGCAATAAAGAAAATATTCGGTGAACGGCTCAATCCGAGCGAGCAATAAAATTATTCAAAGCCGTTTCATTATGTCTTCTCTCGAGTTGCGGCCGATGATGCGACGCTGCTTAACGACGAGCGCGAAACGTCCCGAGATGAATCTCGATGCGGGACACCTCGAGGCATCCGAGACGTTTTAAGCGCAGTTCAACGATATATTCAGCGTTTGCGCTGACGTCAAGCGGCGCTGTTAATTTATATCACCGCGAGCCGTCGGGTCGCCTCGGCCATGGAAAAAAAGTATGTTTAAAGTATATTAAAAAGTATATTTTTGAGTATAATAAATATACTTTTTACGAAAAATTCGTTATGTCGAATATACTTTTGGATGTACTTAAAAAGTATTTGTTATGGCACATATACCTGAAATATACTTCCCATGTATTCGGCATGTATTTAAAATCTATAATAAGTATAAAATATATATTTCAAGTATATTTTGCATATATTTTTTAATATAACGAAAAATATATTTTTGTATTCGGCATGTATTTAAACTGTATAATAAGTATAAAATATATATTTCAAGTATATTTTGCATACATTTTTTAATATAACGAAAAATATATTTTTGTATTCGGCATGTATTTAAAATGTATAATAAGTATAAAATATATATTTCAAGTATATTTTGCATATATTTTTTAATATGACGAAAAATATATTTTTCACTATACTTTTTTTCCATGGGGCCTCGCGCGCGACCTTCCGGTTGTGTTTTGCAACTATTGCGCGGCGAATAAAGAGGTGATACGTTACATCGTCGACGCGACCAATGAGAGTTCGACGAAAAAAAAAAAAATAATAATAAAACAGTCTCCACGACTGCGAGAAGAAATAAAACCGTTAGCAGAACACGAGGGGCGATTACTGTCGCTCCTGGCAATTGTTATTTACGACCGCGGGGTTACCTGGTCAACTTCGTGTCCGTCAAGCCGCTCGCGCTCGATGTAATGACGGAAATTACAGCGTGTTCGATCGATTGCATCAGCGGGGTCCACTCGGTCTATCAATCGTGCGATCTGCACGCGGCCATAATTCGCCTGGGAGGAGCGATAAATGTGGCGGCAGCGAGACTTTTGAGACGCGATCGTATCGATCGGCGGAAAATGTCTATTTCGGGCCCGGCACGGAATCGGACGTGAATTCTTCGCTCGCCACGTGGGGCGAAATTAATTCGCGATGACCGGGGTCAAACCCGTCGATCCGTCGTGTCGTCTCCACGCGACGAGCGGTAAACATATTTAAGCTGCAAATGTTTTTTTTTTCTCAACACGTGACGATTAACAGGAAAATCTATTTTCAGACGCGTGAGAAGCGGCCGAGGGGCCGGATATTTATTCTTCGGTGACTCCATTAGGCGGGAATTATGGATGGGTGGAGGTGGGGCAAAACGGACCGAGAGATGAAAAATCTTGTCTTTCATGAAAATATTTTTTTCACGACTTTCGTGAAAATATTTTTTTTTCACGTCATGAAAATATATATTTTTTTTTTCTTGGAAATATATTTTTTGACATCTTGAAAATCAATTTTTTCACATCTTGAAAATCAATTTTTTCACATCTTGAAAATATATTTTTTTCACGTCTTTCTTGAAAATATTTTTTTCACGTTTTTCTTGAATTATTATTATTATTTTTTTTTTCACAGTTAGCAACATTTTTTTTCAACCGCAAAAAAAAATTCGACAAACAAATTATTAACGAAAGCCCCACAATTTCCACCCGTAGTGTCCGTTTTGCCCCCACTCGTCGTATACATCCGACTCGCCGGATGAGCCGCCGGATCCCCGTAATAAATCGCTCGAGACGGACAAGAAATTTCGTTCCTTTCTTTTTTTTTTCAATTTGTATAACGACCGCATCGCGATATTTTTTTAATTTATGGCCATGCGGGCTCGCAGAGCGCGCGAGCGGCTGTTACGCGTTTCGTAGGAATGATTAGGAGGTTCCGAGGCGGCTCGTTGCCGTTGCCGAACGCGCGCGCGGAGTTTGAATAAATTTGCGTTCGTAAAAAAAAAAAGGCAAGCGATAATACACCTTCTCCTCGGGAGGACGCGCGGAGCGCAAGACGCGGGGCAGCCCGCAGGGTTTCGCATATATAAAGATGATGCCCAAAGTGAAATCGGCCAGAACCCACGGTGAACCTGGCACGTGAGTCTCTGGTGACCGCGGTGGAGATACGAGACGCAGTCATGAAGATCGTCGCGACGCTGGTGATCGCGATGATCGCGACGACGGGACTCGTCGACGCCCAGACGACCCTCGACCCCCGGCTGACCTACGCCATGCGGCAGGACTCGCACTTTCAGAGCGGCACCAGGTGGCAGCTCGCTGTGAAGCCGGGCTCGGCCGCCCCGGTCTACGCGGCCCGACCCGACAACGACATCCAGGTCGACTCGCACTTCAGCCACGTGCAGCAGCCGGATAGGAACCACGAGCCACCTGCGCCCGTGGAGACACCGAGTCGAGGATATCTGCCAGTTCAGGATAGCCCGGCGACCGGATATCTGCCCAGCCACTGATCGTCGTCGTCGTGGTCGTCAGGAAAAATCAACGCTGCACTTTAGTGAGTGAAGTGAAACCTGCGATGAGAGCTAAACCGTCGGATGGGTGGAGGATTTTTGGTTGAGGGACTCCACGATTTTTCCACGAAGAATTCTACGATTTTTCCTCGAAGGACTTCACGATTTTTGCTTGAGGGGCTCCACGATTTTTCCACGAAGAATTCTACGATTTTTCCTCGAAGGACTTCACGATTTTCGCTTGAGGGACTCCACGATTTTTCCACGAAGGATTCTACGATTTTTTCTCGAAGAACTTCACGATTTTTGGAACGCACGAAAGTCCTCTGTACAAATCATCTTTAAAATCGAGACTTGTGTTACATATGCAAACGTATTCACTGTAAGTGTTCATTACAAATCATGATAGGGTAGTACAAATTTATATTCTTTTTTATACAAAATCGAAAAACGCAATAAAAATAGATTTTTTTACACGATTTTTTTTTTCGTACGTTAAATAAAGGAAAATGAAGTACGAGATGTGTTGATTTTGTACGCCGCGTCCTTCGCCAATCAGCCGAGACAAGTGAAATCCTCACTCGACGCCATCACGAGCGCGAGCCGCGAGTGTTCGACGAAACGGACGATTGGCTCGCGAATTCCCGATGATCCGAATTTATATTATCCGAGTGCCGACATCCCGTGTACCGAGAATCGCTTAATCGCGATTCGCCTCTCGTCGAGAGTGCCTGGCAGTACGTAGAAAGGCGGCGGACGAGAGAGAGCCTCGAGGCTCGCTCGGTGCGGATCACCGGCGATGAGTCAGCGAGCTATGGCCGCGCGGAGTCGTAAAGCAGAAGCATCAAACGGCGAACCGTCGCGTTTCGCCTCGGTAGAATTACGGTGACTCTCTTTCTGTCTTCGTTCGTCGAGCTCAAACAAGAATTGGATGAGTTTTCGCAACTCCAGCGACGAAATCGGAAGGAAACGACGAAAAATGAACATCTAGTCGTTCCATGCGTGAGCTGAAAGTTCGTCTATTTCTCTCGCATCCGCCTGGCCGAGCTCAAACTTGAATTAGATGAGTTTTCGCAACTCCTGTAACGAAATCGGAGGGAAACGCCGAAAAATTAACATCTAGTCGTTCCATGCGTGAGCTGAACTTTCGTCTATTTCTCTCGCGTCCGTCTGGCCGAGCTCAAACTTGAATTAGATGAGTTTTTACGACTCCTGTAACGAAATCGGAGGGAAACGGCGAAAAATTAACATCTAGTCGTTCCATGCGTGAGCTGGACTTTCGTCTATTTCTCTCGCATCCGCCTGGCCGAGCTCAAACTTGAATTAGATGAGTTTTCGCGGCTCCAGCGACGAAATCGCGGAGAAACGACGAAAAATGAACATCTAGTCGTTCCACGCGTGAGCTCAGCGCTCGCTATTTCTTTCGCGTCTGCCCGTCCAACCCGGAGACGGCTGCGCGAAAAGCTCGCGGCCGGCGTGTTTGACAAAAACGCGCGCAGCGGTAAATCTAATTACATAATTGCGCTGATGGAGAGGTATTATATGACCGTGCAAAGTCTGTTACGCCGACTGCCTCGTAAAACCGGGTTTGGCCGAACAACTGCGCCGCTCACGCTGGGTGCCACAAAGACGGCCATTCAGAAACGTCGAGGCGCTCTCGGCGCCCGTCTGTTTTGTGCTTTCGTTTCGTGCGCCGGAGACCGCGGCGACACTTGGGCAGCGCGCGCTGAGCCTTCTCAAATTGGTCCGCGCCGAGCTCGCGTAGCCCTTTGAGTGTCACGCGGTTCGGGCATAACACTGGGAGATCCGGGAATTTCCATTCAATTACCCGGACAATACGCGAAACGAGCGGAAAATGTTGTGACGCACGAGTTGCTCTTCAATGTTCTGTTTCGTCTTCGAGTGATCCGTAGAATCGCTTTAATTAATTAATTAATTTTATTGCAGCTGTTAGAAAAAAAAACTTGGAAGTAGCCAGAAATAAAATACAAAGAATATGAGTTAGCATGAAAAATAAAAAAAAATTAAAGTGTGCATAATTCAAGGCTTTGAAAAATGAAGAACTTTGTTTCGTCTCCGACTGATCAGTACAATCGCTTTAATTAATCAATTAATTAATTATATTGCAGACGTTAGAAAAAAAAAATTAGAAAAAGCCAAAAATAAAATACAAAGAATGAGTTGTCATGAAAAATAAAAAAATAAAAATAGGCATAATTCAAGACTTTGAAAAATGGAGAACTTCACGGAATGACGAAGAACCGAGCTGCACGCTCGATTATCATTTAAACGATTCGCTTCGCTCGCGTCAAAAACGTCACGGCGTAAAAATATCGCTTCCGTGCCATCTGCCCGGAATTTCCATTCAATTACCGCGGACAATGAGAAACGAGCGGGGAAATGTTGTGACGCGCGCGCACTCGGGTTGTAAAATCGTCAAGTAACGCGGTCGCCGTGCGACGGGAGGAGACGAGCTGAGAGACGCCTATAAATAACGCGGTGGGTAGAGCGCCGCCGAGTCGTTTATCGTCGCGTATAAAATATCGAGTGTAAAGCGCTCGGCGACACTTGACTCGCGAACGGCGCGTCGATGACCCGACGGGGCGACTTCGCCGCTTCGCTGACCCACAGTCGGCCCGAAGTCAAGCGCTAGGCCAGCCGGGTCAGACCCGGGAGCTCGAACTCTCGCTCGTCTTCCCGAAAATTCGCCCGGCGCGCACCCGATTTTACGGCCCGGCAGTAAAACTCGTGCCGGCTGAAATTCTTCGCTTGGCGACGGCCGGAGGGGAGGCCGAAGATTCGTCACGATGGTCGGCGCGAGCTTGAAACGTCGTTTGCTAAATATTTTGTGACCACCGCGACGCGCGGCGAACCGCGTGAAATTTTCGTTCGCGGCGGTTTTCGTGCTTTCGGCTTTCTTGATGCTTAATTTGGAATTTTTCTTGCTTTGCCTCAGCCTCAGCCTCAGCCTCAGCCTCAGCCTCAGTCTCAGTCTCATCCTTAATTTCTTCCTTAATCTCAGTCTCAATGTCATCTTCTTCGTCAACCTCATCCTCATTTTATTCCTTAACCTCAGCCTCAGTCTCTTTTTCTTCCTCAGCCTCATCCTCATTTTATTCCTTAACCTTAGCCTCAGTCTCATCTTCTTTCTCAGCCTCATCCTCAGTCTCATCTTCTTCCTCAGCCTCATCCTCAGTCTCATCTTCTTCCTCAGCCCCATTCTCATTTTATTCCTTAACCTCAGCCTCATCTTTTTCCTCAGTTTCAGCCTCAGCCTCATCCTCTTTTTATTCCTTAATCTTAGCCTCAGTCTCATCTTCTTTCTCAGCCTCATCCTCAGTCTCATCGTCTTCCTCAGCCCCATTCTCATTTTATTCCTTAACCTCAGCCTCATATTTTTCCTCAGTTTCAGCCTCAGCCTCATCCTCTTTTTATTCCTTAACCTTAGCCTCAGTCTCATCTTCGTCCTCAGCCTCATCCTCAGCCTCAACCACAGCCTCAGCTTAAACCTCAGCCTCACCCTCAGCCTCTGCACAGGTGACAATAGCAACACCGTCGCGCCTCATTCAAAGACCGCGACTCGCGCGAACGCGTCACACAACTCGGCGCGTTTCCATCTGAGAAATTTCAACGCGTTGTGTACCGTCGTACAACGTAAACTGCGCGCACCTCTCTGTTCCCGGCTATTGCTACATCCTCCGCGGCTGTAGAACAGCGACGCGGATGACTCTAATACACGGCGGTGCGACGGTGGCGAGCGAGCGCGGCGACTTGCTCGGCGAGTCGCTGCTCGCCCGTCAGCGAGAAGAAAGCCGTTGGAAACGTCAGGAACAAAGGAGACGACGACGGCGACGACGACCGGGCCGCGGGGTGCGCGCCAGCTATCACCTGCATTGTTGTTGTGTTTTCCCCCCCTCACCCCCCCCCCCCCCCACTCCACCCCGCTTCCCCGTTGGCTCCTCTCACTCTCACTTTCCGTCTCTTTCTCCTCGCAGCGCGACCGGCATCCACGGGCGACGTGGCAGGGGAGACCGGGGCCAGTTGGCACATCTTTTTCATAGGCACTTTTTTGTTGTAATTTTTTGCGTTGGCGATTTTACACGCGGCTGATAAAAATCTGATGGAATCCATCTGTAAGCCATAAATATTTTGGAGTACTTTTTGAAGTGGAAAAAAAAAAAAAAAAAAAAAAAAAAAAATCTAGTCCACTTTTAATGACGTCCAACGAGAGCAGAAAATCCCTAAATCTTCTGGAAATCAAGACGATGGGTAGTTTTGTAATTATTAATTAGTTATTAATAATTACGAAATTATTCGTAATTATGATCATTTTATATCATTATTATTATCATTTTGTTATTATTGTTATTATTTTTAATTATTATTATCATTTTATTATCATCGTTATTATTATTATTATTTTTATCGTTATTATCATTTTTTTGTGCCAAGAATTTTTTTTCTCGATAAAATTTCACGATTATTTTCCTGAAAAAATTGAGAAAATCTGTTTAATACGAAAGTAACGGAGCGACGTTGTTTTTTAAATTTTTTTCGCAATTGCTCCGAATGTTTTTATGCAAAATTCGGTATCCACGCGGCCATCGAAAAGTTCACAGGTCATTTTATAATCGCCACGCATATTATTATTATTAAATCACACCTACCGAATAAACCACGTATTTGTTTCTTAAACCTGGATTCACAATTCCTGTGCCAATTCGCCCCGGTCGCCTTCGCCAGGAACAGCAGCGACGGCCACGTCGCTCGTCCTGGCGGACAACGCGGGGCGTACAATGGCCACCGGCGCAGTCACGCCTCGTCACAGCGTGCCTAATCACCCTTGGGCGGACGTCTGCTATTGAGATGTTTAATTAACTCCATTGTGGTCGCCGTCTCTTTGCCCCGAAGAAGATGAAGGCGAACGAGACTCGTCCTCCTCCTCGCTGCTCGTCGAGTCCTTCGCCTCGATTATTGTCGTTTCGTCTCTCTGACTATATTCACCCCCCTCCCCCCACCCCCCTTAGCTTCGCTTTCTTACGGCTGAATTACGAGAAATAAGCTTCCTCGTTGTGTCTCCCGCGATTTCCCCGACGGGAGAACCGAGAGCGACGGGTGTTTGACGAGCCGAGGGCTTTTAGCGACGTATTACGTTACTGATCCGCTCTGAGCTACTTCGGCCCGGCGCTGCGCGGCTGTCGGGACACGAGACGATGATCGTTTGGCTGTGGAAGCAGATTTGCGAAGCGTCGAATCCCGATCCCGGATTTTCCGATGACCGAGTGATTTTTTTTTCCTGCTCGGTGGATTCTTTCCTGCGCTGGAGGATTATTGCGGTTCGGTCGTTTTAGGTAGCCTGCATAAAATCCCAGAAAAAAAAAACATGTCGTATATAAATATATTTCGCATGAAAAATGCAATATTTTTGGACACACATTTTTCCCTGTATCAATTTTTTCGATATTCTAATCTATTTCTAATTTTTTCCATATTTTTTTAGCCTACATTAAAATCCTAGAAAAAAAAAACATGTGTCGTATACAAAATATACATCGCACGAAAAATGATATATTTTTTAATACACTTTTTTCCCTTTATACATTTTTTCGATATTCTAATCTATTCCTAATTTTTTCTGTATTTTTTAGCCTACATAAAATCCTAGAACAAAAACATGTGTCATATATAAAAAATATTTCGCACGAAAAATTCGATATTTTTGAATACACATTTTTTCTTTACCAATTTCTTTCAATATTATTTTTCGATTAAAGAATTTCTTCCCAGACCCCAATTTCTGGCCCAATCGAGTATCCCAATTAAAATCCCTGCTCTCCATTAAATAATTACAACTGTTTAACTGTTTTTCCTCACATAACGAGGCTCCAAAACATCCGTTCGAATTGAGGCAGTTCGAAGCGTTCAGCACGAAACAATTAAAGGCTGTCGCGCAAGTCGGACGCAAAATGCCTCTTCCACGTACACGTAGCCGACGTATCGTCGGTACATCGCGGCGTGGCAACCGCGATATATCTTGCGTCGCGGTGCTGCCGTCGGAATGCCAAGCGCGATCGCCACCTGCCTCGGGTGTAACGCGTCGATTATACCCGTCGTCGTCGTCGTCCTCGTCGTCGACGTCCTGACGCGCTGCGTGCGTGGAGAGAGAGAGAGAGAGAGAGAGCCCCACCCAGCCCGCGCATCGCCCGGCATGACAATCGGGCAGGACGCGCAGGCCGCGTGTCTGCACGATTTTCGCGCGACGATTAGCGTCGATATCTCTCAAGCACGCGCCTCGCACTCGCGTTTCCTGCCCCGGCAGAAAATCTGCGGCGTCACCGCCGGCCCTATTCAGGCCCTGGCCAGACCCTATAGAGGCCCCAGTCAGGCCCCATTCAGGCCCTGGTCAGACCCTACTGAGGCCCCAGTCAGGCCTTATTCAGGCCCTGGTCAGACCCTATTGAGGCCCCAGTCGGGCCCTGGTCAGGCCTTTGTTAGGCCCTGGTCAGGAACTGGTTAGGCCCTGGTCAGACCCTATTGAGGCCCCATTCAGGCCCTTGTCAGACCCTATTGAGGCCCCAGTCAGGCCCTAGTCAGGCCTTTGTTAGGCCCTGGTCAGGAACTGGTTAGGCCCGGGTCTGGCCCTATTCAGGCCCTGGACAGACCCTATTGAGGCCCCAGTCAGGCCCTATTACGGCCCTGGTTAAATCCTATTGAGGCCCCAGTCAGGCCCTGATCAGGCCTTTATTAGGCCCGGGTCAGGAACTGGTTAGGCCCTGGTCAGACCCTATTGAGGCCCTAATCAGACTCTGATCAGGTCCAGTCAGGCCCTATTCAGGCCCTGGTCGGAAACTGGTTAGGCTCGGGTTAGGCCCTGATCAGGTCCTGACAGATGTTCCACTGTGGTGAAACACGACTCGGGACTCAAAACAGCGAGACGCAGGCGCGATTTGTCAGAAGAAAAAAAAAAAACTATTTCCCACGGTCGAGAATAAATTTCCGCTGCCCGCAGCCGATTTAATAAACACAGCGAGAATTTATTTGTCACGAGCTCTCGCGCGCTGCGAACGCGCGATCAACGAACCGCGAGCAGCCGGCACTCGAGCTGCGGCGGCGGCGGCCCCGCGCGTCACGTTCGCCTACCCTTTTCACGCGATCGTTCACGCATGCCTGAGCCCCGCGTGAGCTTTTATTGGCGCGGCCCACAGGCGGCGCGCACCGCGCGCGTGATTTACATGAGTGAATCTTATCGCGGGCCGAAGATCTCTCTCGCGCGCTCCTCTCTCGGGGGCCGCTAATGACAGGTATACACCAGGTAAAACCGGACGTCGACGAACAATAACCCACAGAAGCGACGGCGGCGGCCAGCGAGAGTTCAGCGCTGTCCGAGCGCCCCCTCTCGTTTTCATGCAAATGTCACACACAGTCCCATCGGCCGCTCGGCCGCCCCACAAGCTGTGGGTTTGAAAAGCGAGGCGACCGGCGCTTCGCACGAATCGACGTCCTACTGTAATAATCGGCGACAATGGAAATTGCGTTTACACTCGGAGGTCCGCGGAGCGGAAATATTGCGACAGGAGAATTTTTTTTTTTCTGTGCGAGAGATAAAATAAAATATATAAAAAATGGAATAATAGGATTAAAAAAATATATATATTTTAACAATTATTCATATTCGCAGAACGACTTTATAAACATTTGTGGATCACAAAAAAATTAGGATTAACGAGTTTAAAAAAAATGATGATTATAAGAGTAAAATTTTTTGAGAGAAAAAAAAATATCTTAAAAATGGGAAAACAGAAACTGATTTAAAAAAAAATTATTTGGAAAAAAATATATAATTAGGATTAACAATTAAAAAAATTATTATTATAGGAATAACATTTTTTCCTCTGTTTCCGTTCACAAAAAAAATCATCCTCGACGTCAGGAATTCCAGACACTTTAAAGCCAACTCATCAATTTTTCATCGACGTCTCGACGTCTCCACAGCCTCGTTGTGACACTCAGTACGCCGCACTCGATAGCACAAAGCGCGATAAACACTCGCTCGGCCGACCGAAGCTACGAAGAAAACCGCGAGTGGCTTGCGTTCGGCCACACCGAGCGGAGAGAGCCCATCATCGCTTCGCACTGCGCGACCGTGGGTCGCGGGGTGCCAGGCGGCGTAATAGCCGCAAGCAGCAGCAGCAGCAGCCACAGAGGCGTAACGTAGAAAACGAGGAATGGAGTCATACGGGCGTAACATAGGAAACGGGGAACCGAGTGGACACACACCAAGGGGGTTGGGGGGGACGACTCGCGGCGCGGGCTAAATTATGGTCTACGTTGGTGAAAGAAAGGTGAGGCCTGGGGGGGAGAGAGAGAGAGAGGAAAGGGTGAAGATAAGAATCGCACGTCTCGTTGACTCTGGCAAATGACATCCGTTGGCTACGTGGTAAGTGCCTCGTTCTCTCTCTCTCTTTCTCTCTCTCTCTCTCTCTCACTCTCCCCCCCTCTCTCTCTCTTTCTCTCTCCTCTCTCTCTCTCTCTCTCGTCCTATACACACGACGCGAAGCGAGCAAGAAGGATACGTACGTGACTCGGTATGCTATAAGCGAAGTGCCAGTCGCCACGAAGACAAATGGGGGTGTCGGCTGACGGCTCGCCCGACGTCCAGCGGCAGCGGCAGCAGCAGCACCGCCGGCAGCGGCAGAAGCAGCACTTGCTGCCTCGGAAAGCTATAATTATAATGTGAAGAAAAGCGACGCCTTCGACGAGACAGCTATAGGCCCCGTCTGCCCCTATGTCTGTGCACGTATCCACCGTATTCGTATCCACCTTAACGTCGTCGTCGTCGCTCCTGCTGGTGCGCTGGACGCGACGCTCGCTGTGTGTACGCTTGAAATTTTCCAAATGATCGACGACTTGGTCGAGGAAAATCCGAAAAAAAAGAAGGAAAAAAATTGTTGCCTGAAATTGACGTCGTCGAGGAGCTTCGAAAATATTTTCCAATAATAATAATAATAATAATAATAATAATAATAATAATAATAGTAATATTAATAATAGTAGCAAAAGCGTTTACAGTCTATAAAAGATTCGCCCTACCTTTTTACCACGATAAAAAAAAAAAAAAAAAAAAAAAAAAAAAAAAAAAATTAAAAATAGTAATAATAATAGTAATAATAATAGTGATAATAATAGTAATAGAAATAATAATAATAATAATAATAACAGTGATATATAGAGTCGATCTTGAAATGACTGAGACTCGAGTAGTTTGGACTTTAGTCTTATTACGGTCACGAAAACTGGATACGTCTCGTGTATTATAGTCCGCGATATTACAGCCATAAACCGACGTTTTCGCATACAAAACGCGTCCCGTCCGCGAGTTGTAACAAGCAATAAGAACCCGGAGCGCCCGGCTGTGTGGCCAGCGGCCAGCGCGAGGATAGTTCGGGCAATTTCGTATCCGATTGCCGGATCTCGAAAAACCCACTGGAGCGAAGTGAAGGGATTTCGCGTGTGCACAGCGGCAGCGGGGATGAACCGTTGTGTACCTGAACTGGTTGGTACATTTTCTGCGGAAGGTTCGCATTTTTTTTTTCAGTGCCGCTCGCAAGTGGGTCAGCCTCGGTGCTTCAACGGTATTCGGAGTCGACCGAGGGACGGAGAAATATATTTTGTCGGTGGCTCCGCTGGCGATCGAGGAAACGAGGCGTTGACGTCGATTCGCTTGTCAATCGAATTACAATTTAAAACAATTCACGGTGATTGGTGATTTTAATTAAAATCACCTGTCAATGTGGGTTTTTTGGATTAATTAAAATCGGAGCTGTAACAAAATTAACGAAATCCCTATTACCGAATTGATTTTATTTAAAATAAATTTTATTTTATTTCTAATAAGTTTTATTTTATTTCTAATAAATTTTATTTTATTTCTAATAAATTTTATTTTATTTCAAATAAATTTTTTTTTATTTCAAATAAATTTTATTTTATTTCATATAAATTTTATTTTATTTCATATAAATTTTATTTTATTTCAAATAAAGTTTATTTTATTTCAAATAATTTTTTTTTTTTTTTTTTCAAATAAATTTTATTTTATTTCAAATAAATACAATAATTGGGATGCCATTAATTTTTTTACCCCGATTTTTATTCACATTCTGACTAAAGTGAAAAAAAAAACAGAAAAATGTCGAAGCCAACGAGCTAAAAATTCTTTCTTTATCCTCCCAAAATTTCGCCCTAATCCCAGGTGTCTCTTGGCTCTCGGCACAAAAAAAAACACACACACACAAGAATTTTCTCCAGCGCCTCGAGTCAGTCGTCGAGCTGTCTCGACTGCGCCGAGCGGAAATCACATTTTTCCATGTTGCCAGTGAAAATACGCGGCGATGTTGTTCCTTCCGTCGGCCGCTCGTATTTATCCGCGATAACAACGCGACGATGGGCGGCACGACCGGCCGTCCGGTATACGTCCGATGAACTTTCCGTCCGGCTCGGACGTCCAGCGTGTCACCCGGCTTAGCCGGCGCGGACGGCGGCCGCCACGTTGACTCGACATGTGCCAGATCTCAACGTCAATGGGGGAAAATAGCAACGAGCGACGAGAGGAGAGCGAAAGATAGAAACGCGGCGAGAGGGGGGAGGGGGGGGGGGGGGGGAAGAGCCTGAACAAGCGCAACGCCACTGTCATTGTCACTGTCAACATATCGGTGAGGCTTCGGCTTGTTTGCCAGCTACTTGAAACTGTCCGGCTGTCGACGTCGCCACCAACCCGTGTATGTTTAACCCGCGCTCTTCCTCCTCCCCACCCCCCTCCGATAAGAAGAGCCAAAACGTGCAATCGCTTCCAGAGGCGGTGAGAAAAATTAATTTTATGGAACGTGGAATATGTCGGCGAATTTTTATTCATTTAATGATTGCTTAAATTATTTATGGTTGAGGAAAAAATTTTCTTCGGTTCAGGAAAAAATGTATATTATGTGGTAAAAAAAGGCCTTTTTATTTCTTTGCCTCGTAAACTTTGTAGGTGGATTTTTATTTTTTTATTTTGTTGGGCTGACATTTCCAGGATAGTCGATTTATTTTTATTACGAAGTGACGAGAAGTCACCGCAGGCCTCAGGGGAAAAATATGTTGCGGTACAAAATGGATTTTTTTTTACATTTTTCTGACTCATAAAATTCGATGAACGATTTTTTAATATTTTTGTCTTTTTTGTATTAAAAAATGATTATTCTTATTATTAGTATTATTATTATTATTATATTTTTATACATTTTACATTAAAAAATAATATTATGACCATCATTTTTTTATTTATATTTTACATTTTACATTATTTTATTATTATATTTTTATAAATTTTTTTTAGACATTTAAATAAATTTTGCCGAGCTGATATTTCCACCATAGTCGATAGATTTTTATTGCCCCCAGAATTTTCATTCTATTGGCCACAAAAGGGTATTTTTTTTGTCAAATAAGCACCGACAATTATGCAATTTTTCCCTCACCCGAAAACACTTATATTTTTCGGGTGTCACGAGACTCTCGACTCTCGGCGAGAGCGAGACTGAAAAAAAAATCCGCGAGTCTCCGGATCTCAATTAGTAATTGAGACGCGCGCGGGATTTTTGCGGCCGCCGCTGCGGGGCGGGTTTTCTCGGCGCTTGGGTTCATCTCGCATCAATTATTGTTGCTTCGGCTTGTCCAATTACACTAATTACTATTTAATTATTAATCGTCGCTCGCGCGGTCGGGTTACACCCGAGTTATCGCCGCGGCGGCCGATTACGCTGAAAGGCCGCGCGAGTTGAGAGCCGAAGTTGCCGCGCGGCGACCAGTCATACACGGGATGGGCACGAGGAGCGGGACGGAGATAGAGGAGGCGGTAATTGGCGCGCCACATTGCAAATTATCATCCCGCGTAATGATACGTTTCCCGCGGCCAACCGGATTATTATTCCACGATAATCTTGGGCCGTTAGCGCGACCGTAATTAGGTCTAAGCGCGAGAGAGAGGCCTGGGGAGAATGCAACGGGCGCAACTTCGAGGTGCGCGCAGCGCCTCACGTGACGGCTAAACGATTCGTATGGCGTGAGCCCGATAAGACACTGCGCGTCGTGCGCGGCTGTACGGCCGGGGCCAACCGTAAGCAGCCACGGCTTTCGTGGAGCATGCAGATAGGAGACGCGACGCAGGCACGGGGCCTTCCATGTTTAGTCCAACTGGGTATGACCTTTGAACCTGGGGATTTTTATTTTTTTATTTGGCACACGTGGTGATTGATAGCTGGATCCGATTTTTTCATTTTTGTATTCGGAAGGAAAAATGCAATATTTTAATTAAATTAATTGACTTTATTTTTTATTCGAAAGGAAAAAATTGAATTATTTTAATTAAATTAATTGACTTTATTTTTTTATTCGAAAGGGAAAATTCAATTATTTTAACTAAATTAATTGACTTTATTTTTATTCGGAAGGAAGAAAATTCAATTATTTTAATTAAATTAATTGACTTTATTTTTTATTCGGAAGGAAGAACATTGAATTATGTTAATTAAATTAATTGACTTTTTATTTTTTATTTGGAATATTTAAATTGGAATTTAAATGATATTAAATGATATTAAATGGAATTTAAATGATATTAATTAAATTAAATGACTTTTTATTTTTTACTTCGGCAGGAAAAAATTAAATTATGTTAATCATATTAATTGACTTTTCATTTTTTAATTTGGAAGGAGAAAATTAAATTATATTAATTACATTAATTGATTTTTTTATTTTAGTTTTGCGGATCGGAAGAAATTATGAAAAAGGAGAGAAAAAGTAGTAAATTTGCGATATCCGATAGGTAAAAAAATTGTATGCCAGGCACCTGATTTTTTAGAATTTTTTCAGATTTCCAGGATTTGGGGATGGATTATTTTTTTGTTTTCAAGAATCGTAGATAATTTGAAAAATTATTTATTTTTAATTGTGCATTTCAGGGTTACGCAAATCGTGGAAAAAAATTGCAGGACCAGTCGGAAGTGTCAAGGGTCAGACCCAGGTCGAATCGGCGTGGAATGCCCTGTATACAACCGTGTATGCCTCATGTACCACCCGGACCACGGTAGATATCTATAGTGAGCCACTCTCGTTGACGTGCCGGAAGACCGAGCCGGCGAATTAATTATCGAACTCGTATATATCATGCCCGACGCTTGTGCACAATAATCTCGATAACTTAGTGGACTCGAAGATTAGAGAAACGGCGCAGCGCGCTCCGAACGATTAGAGCCTTCAAGGTGATACAGCTAAGTAGCGTAACTCGACAGCCAACGTCGCGTATTTTATCTCATTTTTGTTGTCGTTGTTTTTTTATTAAAAAAAAAAATAGATATTGATGCGACGATGAAGCAGTGATTAGAAGTGGTTAATGCGATCCTGCAACATACACCAGATATTAACGATAAAAGTGTTGGAAGGAAAGCCAACGTAAATTATCGTCTGCAATTATTTTCCGCGTCCTTTTTGCCGCAGTTTCAGCTTGACGCTTTTATCGGTCGTGCGATATATTCGCGGCTATGGTGAAACTGTTTTTCTAATCACTAAACGTACAGAAACGATCGATATCGATCTGTTAATTATTATGCTTATGGGGCAGCATTTTTTTTTTTTTTTTTCAAGATCTATTCGATTTCGATAACAATTTCGAAAAAAAATTATTATCGCCCCGATCGCCAATTTCACTCAATGGGTATGGTTTTAAATCATTAAACGTACAGAAACGATCGATATGGATCTATTAACTATTATGCTTATAAAGCTGTTTTTAATTTTTTTTTTTTTTTTTTTTTTTCAAGCTCGACTCGATTTTCATACCAATTTCCAAAAATAAATTATCATCGTCCCAATCGCCAATTTCACTCAACCGGCATGTTTTTTTAAATAACTAAACATACAGAAACGATCGATATCGATCTATTAATTATTATGCTTATAAAGCTGTTTTTAATTTTTTTTTTTTTTTTTTTTTTTTTTTTTTTTTTTTTTCAAGCTTGACTCGATTTTCATACCAATTTCCAAAAATAATTAATTACCCTCCCAATCGCCGCGTCCACTCGACCACCATCGAAAATTTCCTAGTGCCAACATTTTCGGCTCGCCCAAATTCAAAACCACTTTGCGGCTCTCGGCACTCTCGCCGCCTCTCAAAACGACGTTTTAGGGTCGCGCGTCGAAAATTCCCGAGAATTTACGAGAGCGCGTGTTTCGCGGGATAAATTTTGCTTATTAGTGCAAGCGTACAATGTAGCCCCGGTGGCACCGGGGCGACGGTGAGAGAGGCGACCAGTGTGCGAGGCCTCACAGTCCGGCTCTTTGACGACGACAGACGAAGCGTGCGAAGAGCCGCCGATCGCGAGCGCGAGTCCCGAGAAACGCGTCTCTCCGCTTGTGTCGAGGCGTAAAAGAGCAACGAGCCGTGCGGCGAGAGACGAGCCGAGAGCGTCGTTTGTATTTGTTTGTTCGACACAAAAGCCAGAGAGAGAGAGAGAAAGAGGCTGCAGCGGCAGCCGCGCTTGATGAGCAGCGCGCTTTTTGGCCGCTACGCCCCCACCGAGAGAGCCCTATTTCTTTTTCTCGACGCACGCGGCACCTGGCCCCGCTGCTACGGACGTACGCGGTGATTTATCTGCCGCACCGCCGAAGCGCCCGAAGCCCTCTGACCTCGCCCCCCTACGAGAGCCACCACTGAAATATCCACCGCTCTCGCGTTACCAACGCCGACGGTGGATATTTCACGTTGCGTTTCAATTGAGCCAATTCTGGAGGAATTGGGACCACGGGGAATTTTTTAGGGAATTTTTTATTGTGATTTTTTTTTACTGTTTTGAGCGTTTTTTTTATTTTAAATTGGGGTTGGAGATGATTGAAGGTTTTTTATCTAGGGAATTTTATTTGGTGGCATTTTGTCTGGGGAATTTTGTTTGGTGACATTTTATCTAGGGGATTTCATTTGGCGGCATTTTAGCCAGGGAATTTTATTTGGTGACATTTTTATCTAGGGAATTTTATTTGGTGACATTTTTTTAATTCAGAGCGTTGATTTTGTTTATTTTTATTGTGGTTACAGACGATTGAATTTTTTTTATGCCGACTAATTTTATTTAAACCGTAGCCGCAACGTTGTGGATATATATATATTTTTATGGTGATTCGAAGCCATGATTTTTTTAAATCTTAACGATGGCGTATTTAGCTACAAAGCAGCGACATTTTTGTCCGCTCCGGAGCTGATTTTATTGATACCACGAATTTTATTAGTTTGCGACATTGTCGACATTTTTTTTAGGCGTTAAAATTCAGAGCGACTTTTTTGTGATTAAAATTATTCAGCTACAAAGCAACACGTTGGGAATTGAAGGAAGAATTTTTTCTTTTTTTTTTTTCTTTTTCCTGATGTTGCTACCACCACTTTTACCGCCACCAAACCCTACAACATTGTTGCACCGCTCGCCAATCAACGTTATACTGGACCCCAATAACGCCGGGGCTTTCAACCGGCGTTTTACAATGGCCGAGCGGTTATTACTATATTGGCCCGGTGTAAAATTTTACGCCACACGGTTGTTTAATCGTGAGCGTCTTAACGACGCTCGAAACTTATTTGCGCCCGCCGTACCTGCCGCGTCTTAGCCCGCTCGTATCCGGTACCTGCGCACTGCCGACATCCGCCGGCCCGAAAGGGACCGACGGGACCCGCTTATTCGTAACGCAAACTACACGCGCTATCGGGATATTCCCGAGACTTTTACGGTCGGGAAAACTTCGAGCCCACTCGGGCTCGGTGCGTCGTTTTTTGTTCTCCTCGGGCAAAAACCTCGAAAAAATTAATTCGTAAAAATCTCAAGACATGAAAAAAAATTATCGTCGGAGAAACAATATATTTATTAAGATTTTTTCAATCAATGAAAATATTTATTTAAAATTCATATAAATATTTCTTTATATTTCTTTATATTTCTTTGTATTCTTTATAGATATATCTTTATATTCTTTACATATATTTCTTTATATTTAAAATAAATATTTATTTAAACTTCAAATAAATATTTCACTGAAATTAATAATTAAAAAAAATTAAAAAATGCAATCCACTCATTTTTCTGGAACTAATGAAAACTTTTGCATCACAAATATTTCCTCCTCGTCTACAGAACACGAGAAAAAAAATGTTATTAATTCAAAGAAATCCCTTAAAAATCTCGGTCACCAAAAAATGTATTTCTCATCACCGATAAAAAAACATATAAATTAAGATTTTTTAAATCCAAATAAATATTTCACTTTAACCAATTAAAAAAAATCCACTAATTCCTCTACAACAAATTAATCATTTTTTTCTCGCAGATATTTCCAAGCGAACCGAAGACGCCGTCCCGGGCATCGAAGTCCAATTTATATATTCCCGGTTAGCTGTACACAGCGAGTCTCTCCCGTCGCTGGCTCCGCAGCCGCTGCTGCTGCTGCTGGGGTCGAGCTCGGCGTTCCTCGGTGCGCGTCGGATGAGCGACGGTCCGCGCGTTGAGAGCAGACGGGCGAGTGACGAGATGTCGGGACAGCCTCCGCCGAGCCGAACAGACGTGACGTCGTTTCGGATTACGGCGCGATGCTTACGAAATTCTCGCGGCGCGGCGCGACGACTCTCGGCAAGATGAATCTCGCCTCCTATCCCGCCGCGCGGCGCTTGCGCACCGCGCGTCGGGTGTCCCCGGGTCCCGGCCGTCCGAACGAGGTGAGCGATCGTCGGTGAGGAGACACCGGCGGCGTCGAGGAACCGCAAGCGCGAGACTCCCGTCACCGGTATTAAGGGCGGCGCGCGGGCAATCGGCCTCGGAAATACCCGTCGCGCGTCCGCACAGCCAGCCCCGTCAACGCCGTCTCCATCTATCCATATCTGTATCCCTCTGTCTCCTCCGCCCTCTGCTTACGGTTCGCTAAGTACTGCGAGGCAGCAACCTTGACGACGCCGTAACCTAATAAATGTTATTCACTCGCTGCGATTTGCGGCGCGAGAGGAATTTATTTGGCGAATTTATTTATTTATTTATTTATGCGAATTTATTTATTTATTTATTTATGCGAATTTATTTATTTATTTATTTATGCGAATTTATTTATTTATTTATTATGCGAATTTATTTATTTAGGTGGCGTGATGAGAGGGGATTTTTTTTTTTTTTTTTTTCAATTATTAATCACGTGAATTTTAGATCTGGAAATTATTGAGTATTGCATTTTTTGTACATTCGAAAATTATTAAGAATGTTATTCACTGGCTCCGATTTGGCGCGAGAGGAATTTATGAGTGGCGTGATGAGAGATGGGTTTTTTTTTTATCATGAGTCCTGAGAATTTTGGATCTGGATTATTGAGTATTGCATTTTTGGTAGATTCGGAAATTATTTAGAACCAAACGACCTCGAGAAAAAATATCTGGCAAAATATCTCGCTTTGAATTATATTTTCGGGGGAAATAAATCATTTTTCGAAATTTTCCGAAATCGAAAAAAAAAATCGCAAAAAACGCAGGAGCCAATGAGCTTAAAAAAGTAGGTTTGCCTTGATTCCACTTTCCCAGTACGGCGAGGAGGCAAAAAAAAAAATTTCGCCTCGAGGATTTGCGGTCGCAAAGAAGATCCGCGCTCGGACGGTGAACGGTGTAGACTAGATAATTATTGGCGTCCCTTAAGAAGGTGCAATTTTCGTTCGAAAAAAGACGGCGGTAGTCGAGGGTTTTCTCGGCAAAATTTCGCCTTCCTGTCGAACGATCAATTCTCAAGATGATTCAGGACGCTCGGGGGACGAGGTCGGGGAGGAGAAACTCATGCTCGAGCGAGTTATGACGCCGCCCGGGACACCGAAACGCCGCGGCCGAGCCCCTTAAAACGTATCATCAGGCGCCAATTGTAATAACACGAATTGAGAGTATATAGAATAGGGGGGCCACGGTCCGGTCGGTCCTCGGGCATTGTTATTACGCGCTCGCGAGAGAGTCCCGGTTGTTTCGTACTTAATAATTAACGGGAACCCGACGTGGTTTCTGCGGCGGTGGAGAATAGAGTGGAGGGATATCCCGCGGGATGTATATAGTGCGAGGCCGGCCACGGTGACTAGCTGTTGGCTGGGTGTAACGATAATGGCAGGGCGCTACAATAATTTCGGTAAGGATGGAGGCCAGGACGGCTATTAGTCGCGGATAACCGATCGAGGAAGTCTCATCTGCTGTGAATTGTCTCTATACAGGGTGTCTCGTAATTGTCGCACACGATTAGTGCAGTTGATTTTGGAAAGAGTCTGGAGGAGTCTCGAAGGGAGTCTCGGAAAAAGTCTCGAGGAGTCTCGAAAGGAGTCTTGGAAAAAGTCTCGAAGGGAATCTCGGAAAAAGTCTCGAGGAGTCTCGAAGGGAGTCTCGGAAAAAGTCTCGAGGAGTCTCGAAGGGAGTCTCGGAAAAAGTCTCGAGGAGTCTCGGAAAAAGTCTCGAGGAGTCTTGAAGGCAGTCTCGGGGTGAATCTTGGAGAGTCTCGAGGAAAGTCTCAGCGAGTCTCGAGGAAAGTCTCAGAGAGTCTCGAGGAAAGTCTCAGAGAGTCTCGAGGAAAGTCTCAGAGAGTCTCGGGGAAAGTCTCAGAGTTTCGAGAAAAGTCTCAGAGAGTCTCGAAGAAAGTCTCCGGGAGTCTCGAGGAAATTCTCAGAGTGTCTCAGAAAGATACTTCCCAAGACTCAATGAGGCTCAAAGACTCGTTCCGAGACTCTAAGAGACTTAAAAATACTCAGGGAGATGATCCAAGATCAAAGTACTCAGATACTCCGAATTTCTGTTACACCCTGTAGATCCTCGGCCCCGACCATATAGAATATTAGACTGACGTCGCCAACACTTTCATGGAAGTCTCCTTAGGCCCCGGACTCCCGTAACGGGCTATAAGTTTCCACTCGCTAAACCCGATACAGCAAACTCATAGGCGCCAGTTAAGTACAGGGCTCGCTCGCCGCGGTCCTTCGGAAATGAATTTCGTAATTAGGAGCCTGTTAATACGGACCCTTCGCCGGTCTTATAACCGGGACTTTGGTACTGCGTGCCGAGGAATTACCGCCGAAAAAAGGTACCATTAGGACGTACGAGTGGATAAAATGTCAGTCGTCGGTCCGGCTCCTGATCGACGCTGATGGACCACGGGGGATAAGTATACAGGGCCGCCCAGCCTCTAAATTTCCGGCTCTGCCTTTCCTGGTCTCTAGTATTTTTACGTTAAACAACCCGACCGAGAACTCGATTCTCGTGAACGAAAATTCTATTCCCTCTGCTCGTTAATTTTGTTCTCACGATTATCGTTAACGAAATAAAAAATCAGGGATAAAAATATTTCTCCCCGGAGAAAAAAATGCAGAGCGAGCAGACTGATTTGTATGAATAGCGTGAAAAAAGCAGTTTCGCGTGTTACCCGAGTTTGCGCGCGAAACTCTCGCCCGGCGGACGGTCCATTTTTCGTTTCATTAGTTTCCGTGTTTCGCGCACAGCGCCCGCCGACCGTGACACTCGGTTTCGATGTCGGAACTGCGTGAACAATGATTACCGCGCCCGGTGAAAAATCCGGCTATTGATAACGGGTGAAGTGACAGCTATCAATTTTTAGTTCGCGGGACGACGAAAAATCGTCGCGTGAAAAATATCGAGCCCACCAGTTTCTCTAAAAAAATTACAACAAAAAGAAAGATTTAAAAAGTCTCAGAGGGTCTCAGAAAATTTCCGAAAGAGTCTCGGAGAGTCTCGAAGAAAGTCTCAGAGAGTCTCGAAGAAAATCTTAGAGAGTCTCGAAGAAAATCTTAGAGAGTCTCAAAGAAAGTCTCAGGAGAGTTTCGAAGAAAGTCTCAGGAGAGTCTCGAAGAAAATCTCAGGAGAGTCTCGAAGAAAGTCTCAGGAGAGTCTCGAAGAAAATCTCAGGAGAGTCTCGAAGAAAGTCTCAGGAGAGTCTCGAAGAAAGTCTCAGAGAGTCTCGAAGAAAGTCTCAGAGTGTCTCAGAAAACTACTTCCGAAGCCTCAAAGAGACTTTGGGAGATCAAGGTACTCAGGTGCTCCGTTAAGTCGATGCCTCGATGTGCTCGATGCCCGATACACACGCCGCGGTCACCAGGACCCCGATACGATCTCAAGGTGCCTGGCGGAGCCGAACCGCGCGAGGCAGGCAAAAAGCAGTCGGACTCGCGCGGCTCGGCTCGACCGTCCCCTGGGCCCCCGGATAAGACGTTGTTTTGCGCGCGGCGACGCGAAAAAACATATTTTTCGTTTTCGCGAAAATCTGCACGCGGATCTGGCACGGACGCATAAAAATGCAAGTCGTGCGCAGCCGCCGCGCCTGGCTGGCCGGGCGACCCACGCCGGCCGCTCCGGTGCGCTCCTGGCCCGCCGTCCCGGGTTCTCCACCACCGCCCTCCGCCGCTCGCCGTTCGCCGCTGCCGCCGCCGCCGCGACGTGGGTGTTTTATGGCCGACAGCTTTGCGTGTTTCGTGGTAGGCATTATTTTTCCTCCTAAACTCCGTTATACCTGGAACAATGGCGAGATTAAAACGTAAAATATGATCCCGGGGGGTATATACGGGGTTCTCGCGCGCGCTCGCCCGGCTTCGCGCACACACGGACACTCGACTCGACTCGCGCGGCCCTATGGTAAATTTGGCAGTGCCCGAGCGCCGCGCGTTGTTTTCGGACCCCCGGCTACCGACCATTTTTTTCGGACGTGCGGCCGACGAGAAAAAACGACGCGGGAATACGGCGACCCGGAGACAGAGAGAGAGAAAGGGGGGAGGGAGGGGGAGCGTTGCACACGCCGCGCGCATTTGAATTTTGATTCCAACCTAAGCCGTGTGTGACACTCGAACGAATGGTCAGACGCTAAATAACGCACTCCGAGGTCCCTGCTGACCCTCGCGAGAATCGTTGACCCCGCGCAGCGCGAAACTGGGTGGCGTGCGAACGCAGTATTTTTTTTTTAGTTTTTTTTTTTAGTGTCGGCGACTCCTGGGCGCAAAATAGGCTCTAATGGTTTTTCTCCGTTTCGCATAAATTGGATTTAGGACGGTTTTTAGTAGGTTCGGAGGGAAAATTTGGCGAGGATTTGCCGAGGGAGAATTGAAATCCGCGGCTATGTAACGGTGGCTAATCGATTTTTACGGGACTTCTTGCGGGTTTTTATCGAGACTTTTAAAAGTCGTTTTTACGATGTTTGCGGTGACTCCTTAATTGACACGAGTTTCAACCGCCTCGACGCGATTCGACGAGGCGGGAAAAAAAATTCCGCGAGGAATAATAATTTATTCGCGTATCGCAATCTCGGATATTATTACGTCGAGTCTCCGTCCACGCGACATTAATCGCGCTGATTAATCTCGCGGGAACATTGTAACTCTCGTGTGGCCGCGCCGCGCGTGGAGATCAATCATTCCGCTCGTCGGGTTTTCTTGTCCGCGGCGTAAAAACGCCGTCTAACGCCGCGCGACACCTCGCGAATGCGGCCGATGTGCGCGAAACACACGTCGGCCGGCTGTCGTTAGAATGTTAATAATAAATGCATCGCCGTGGAATAATAATAACAGGAATATCGACAGAGCCGGAGCGGCCGTCTCGGGCGGCGCAGAAATGCTGAGTTGCCGCGGTGCAGCGAGCCGACGGCCGTGGGTTGGAAGGCGCACGGACGTGCACAAACACGTACGGACGGGTACGAACACACACGAACCACATACGAACACGTACGAAGGCGTACGAACGCATATAAACACGTACGAACGCATACGAATGCATACAAACAGGTACGAACACATACGAACAGGTACGAACCACACATGAACACGTACGAACGCATACGAATGCATACAAACACGTACCAATGCATACGAACAGGTACCAACCACACATGAACAGGTACGAACGCATACGAATGCATACAAACACGTACGAACGCATACGAATGCATACAAACAGGTACGAACGCATACGAATGCATACAAACAGGTACGAACACATACGAACAGGTACGAACACCTATGAACGCATACAAACAGGTACGAACACACACTAACTACACTTGGATCACGTACGAACGCATACGAACGCATACGAACAGGTACGAACACACACGAACCACTCAGGAATCTACAAGAACGCATACGAACGCATACAAACAGGTACGAACACACACGAACCACACTCGGATCACGTACGAACGCATACGAACAGGTACGAACACACACGAGCCACACAGGAATCTACGCGAACGTATACGAACGCATACGAACAGGTACGAACACACACAAACCAAACAGGAATCTACAAGAACGCATACGAACGCATTCGAACAGGTACGAACACATACGAACCACACACAGATGACGTACGAACGCATGCAAACAGGTACGAACACATACGAACCTCACACGAACGCACACAAACAGGTTCGAAGCGAGCGCGGCGGCGGTAGTGGTGGAGCTTGGCAAGGACCTGGGGCTGCGCCTCATGTTTAAATCAGCGATAACGAGAAGCCTCGGTGACATATGTCACTGTCGCTGTCAGCCGGCTACACAATCAATATAGTTGCCTGCGCCCGCGCGCGCGCTGCTGCCGCTCTCTCTCGCGTACGCTTTTCAGCCTTCACCGTGCGTAGACGTCGAGCGTGTATACCCCCAGATCCAGAGATAATGTATTCGTGTACGTGACTTCGTATTGGACAAATACAAAAGCGCGTCCGGTTAACCCGCGGCGAAGATCTGTCGATCTCACGACGATCGATACTCACTCTCGCTCCTTCTCTCTCTCTCTCTCCCTCGGCTGTCGCGTCTCGTAACGTCAATTTTTCTCCTCCGGATGAAAAGATCACGGCACCCGGCATCACTTTTTTTCCCTCCCCGTCCGACCGACCGCCAAATGAGATTGAAAACATCTCGAAATAGACTGCAGTGAAATATTTTGGAGAATAAAATAAATGTCACTTTGCAACTTTCAAATTATTTATGAAGAAAATATTTATGAATCAAATTATTTATGAATTGAATGCAAAATGTATTCAAACTTCCAAATTCGAGTAAAAAAAAAAAATCTCATCATTTTTTTTAAATTAACGTTTTAATTTAATCGTCACTCAAAATTAAATTAAATTAATTAGTAAATCACCAATAAATAATTTGTAATTAAATTAAAAAAATTGGTTGATGTATTTTCTGTCGGTTGACACAAATTGTGGGTCCTCGTGTTACGTTCAACGAGCAAAACCGACAATAATTGTTAATCGAAAAACAATTTCGAGGAAAAAAAAACACGACTCGCGTTTTTCGCGCTCGACACGCGAGTGAAATATTCGTGAATTCATTAACGCCGATAAATTCGAAGCGGCGAGTATCGATGCGCTGTTACGTTGCACTACATTTGACACGTAATTAGCCCCATTGTGCCGGGCACATTTCCTCCCCCCTCCCCCTCGGCCTCGCTATTACCGGGACGGACATTACCGGCAGCGCCGTACCTGGCGAACAATAAACCGTAGAGCCGGCCCCGCGCGTACAATAGACGCATCAATCACACTTAACGGGTCTTCGCGCGGAGTTCTCGTCGCGGCGAGAACCCGAGACGGACGTCATCTCTCGCTCGAAAGTCTCGCGCTTCTCGATGCACCGCGTCAATTAATCCTCGTTCGGGCGTCAATGAGAAATTGCCGGACGTCGCGGCGGCGGCCCGAATTTAATAAACTGCCGGTGGCGCGTCGATCCTTCCACCCCCCGTTGGACTGTCAAAGCCGTAATAAATACTCAAAGCCCCAGCGACGTGAGTGATGCAGTCGAAACGATGCGCAACATATTTGTCATCCCTTGAAAAAAAAAAAAAAAAAAAAAAAGCTATATTCGCGTCATGCGTTCCCACAAATCCCAAATTCGACACGAGTCGAGGAGGAAAAAGGGCTAAACAAAAAAAGCAGAAAGGAAAAATTCTTACGAGAAAATTTTGTTTTTCGTGAAAAAAAAATATCACTACTCGTCACCGTAATAAATACTCAAAGCCCCAGCGCCGTGAGTGATGCCGTCGAAACGATGCGCAACATATTTGTCATCCCTTGAAAAAAAAAAAAAAAAAAAAAATTCTATATTCGCGTCATGCGTTCCCACAAATCCCAAATTCGACACGAGTCGAGGACGAAAAAGGGCAAAGCAAAAAACCTGTAAGGAAAAATTCTTACAAGAAAACTTTGTTTTCATGACAAAAAAAATATAACTCGTCACACATATTCATCCTGACGCATAATCACATCACCCAATGTCAAAGCAAAAAAAAAAAAAAACAGACGACTCATCGCGATCGATCAATTTTTATTGATCGATCTGCGCAATCTATTTATTATTTTTCTTTCACTCCTGCCCAGTAGCAGGATCAGGGGGGGAGGGGGGGGGGGAGGAAGGCGAGACTCGAAAACGAAAGAGCAAAACGAAAAAAATTATCGTCCACGGGGACGGCCGAGCAAAACGTGCGTGTCACGCTGTCTCCGTTAGGGTCCACACGGTCCGATGCGGCGCAGTCCGAGCCAGCGACGCGTGGATCGACTAGAAATATATATACAGAGGGCGCAGCAGCAGCGCCGGCAGAAGCAGCGGCGGCAGTCGGCGCGCAGTTCATACGTCAGACACGAGGCCCCCATGCCATTTCGAGCAAAGTTCTCCCCCCTCTCCCCCTCTCCCCCGGAGTTGTATGGGAAGGTAACACGGAAAAGGAGACCACTATGATTTATTACCCGCCGCAAATTCTGTTTCTCTCGGCCGCGCGCGCACGCTAACCGCGTTTGCCTTCATCCATCTTTTTCCCTTTCACGGCTCACCGAGCACCAGCGTCGTCTAGCCTCTGTGTATAATGCTACATATACCACGGCTGTCTCTGGCTGTGCTCTGTGGGTATATATATGTAGGGGAGGTGCGGGCAAAACGGGACGCAAAAGCGAAAAATGGTTCTATGAAAAAAAAACAAAGGGGAATTCGATTGCTTTTGATCCAAAAATTCGATTCCAACCATCAATTTTGAGCGTCGGAATCGGTGATACTCCTACACGGTTATATTGAAAAAAAAAAAAAAAAAAAAAAATTGTAAAAGAATATATATATATTTTTTTTCAAAGTGACTTTTTAAAAGCCAGATTTGCTTAAAACAGTCAAAATTGTAAAAAAATCTTTATGTTCCCTGGGGCCAAGGTCCCCTAAAGATACCGTGCCAAAAAGAAAAATACAAAAGAGAACGCAACGTACAAAAAATTCCGCACTTATAGATAAAATAATACAAAATAACTAAAAAATAAAAATAGAAATAAATGAACGCCGTCGAAACGAAAATAAGCAAAAAAATAAAGAAAGCAAAATTACAGCACCCACAATCCATCGCATCGCCGCACTCAAGCAGAAAATAAAAACAACCAATAATAAAACAAAAACATAGAAAATAAAGCTCACGCAACGCAAAAAAGAAATGGGGATCTGTCCCATTTTGCCCGCAAAAATAGTTGGAACCGAAAAAAAACGCTGTCCCGTTTTTCCCCCATGTCCCGTTTTGCCCCCACCTCCCCTATATATATACTACACAAATATATATAGGTGTAACCGTGCGCCTCTCTTATCCTTCCTCGCCGCGTCGCTCCTGCTCCTCTCCCGCTGCTGTTTCACGCCATCTCTCAAAGTGACTGACTGCCTCCTCTATTATCCGCTTGTCAGCATTTTTACACTTTTATCCCGCATAGGCGCTTCGCGAGCGAGCGAGCGAGGCGCTCTCCATTGTCGCCGCCGAGCTCGCGCAAATAGAGTACCGAGCGACGGCAGCGCCACTGCGCGGCGCCGCGACGCACGATGAATGTCGCGCCACCGTTCATTGGCACACTCGGGCTCTCGGGGCGCGCGGGCGTCATGAGAGATGAATGTAACTGCGGCTCATTCGGTCAGATACAGTATTAATCGGCACCGCAAACGGGTTGCTCGGGCCCCGAGAGAAACCCTCGCGACTGACACTGCGGCTCGCGAGCCGCGTGGGGGCGCGCGATGCGCGCAGAGGGCGCTGCTCTGTGGCGCGCAATCTAAACAGTTGGACGGTACAAGATGTATATGAAAGGTGTGTCATGTGGGATTTTTTTTTATAAAGTATTTCACGGGAATCACAGGTCTGGGGATATATTGGAAATATATCTGGTGGACGAAAAATTGAAAAAACTTTTTTTTCTTGAAAAACTTAAAGTTCACTTTAAATTAACTTTTTTTTTCTTACGAAACTTAACTTTAAATTAACTTTTTTTTTTTTTATTTAACTTTAAATTAATTTTTTTTCCTTAAAAAATTTAACTTTAAATTAATTTATTTTTCCTTAAAAAATGTAACTTTCAATTAACTTTTTTCCTAAAAAAATATCAACTTTAAGTTAATTTATTTTTGAGTTAACTTTTTTCTCTGGTAAAAAATAACTTTTTTTTTATAGATTTCGAGTGCAATTTATTTCCAGTCTCGGTCGTACCGTCTCTCCGCGGTTTTTTACAGCCTCGTTTTCTCCCTACGTGAACGCAATGTAACGAGACGTCGTCGTCGTCGTCGTTGCTACCGAATATACAAGTCCCGCGATGGCTATCGGATTCGCGAGCCAGGGTTGCCGGCCCCGCGAGAGACAACGGGCCTTGTCCGGCGCACAAAGACGAGCTGACGTAACCCCCCCGAGGTCGGCCCGGGATGACCATCGATCGGACGACCAACGAGCATTCTTAATCGCTACTTTCGTACTCGCTGGTACTTTTTTCTCTGTCGTCCCTACGCGAAAAAAAAAATTAAAATTTATTTTGTAATAAATTAATTAAATAATAACAGACACAAAATAATACAACAAAATATGTTTTAATTTAATTAAAAAAATTAACATCTATATTGTAACAAATTAATTAAACAATAAACAGTTAATTAAAAATAAACCATTAAATTAATAATATATAAACAGGCACAAAATAATCTAAAAAATCGTTTAAATTAATTCAATTTAAAAAAAATTCTCTCTAAATTATAATTTACATTTCGACGATTCCCGCGTCGATTATTTCACTCTCCACGACCGACGTTCACTCGGCGTGCCGCCGCAACCGAAAGCGCAATAACATTTTTACAACAGTCGTGTACGAGAGAACAGAATGATTATTTCCCAGCTCCGTCGGAACCGCATTGTGCGGCTCCGTTCGCCGAGTCCCTCGTTCGTCGGGCTCGGGCGCTCTCGGCTATTGTGCAAAACTGTGTAATACGGGTCTATCGATTTCTATATACCCGAGAGACTCGCGGCGCGCGCGTTACAAGCGAGAAAACGTGTGGGCCAACGAGTAGATCGTCTCGCGCATAAGGCGAGAACTTTTGACACAAAAAAAAAGTATATCACACGAATCAGAGGTCTAGGGATATATTGGAAATATATTTGGTAAACGAAAAATTGAAAACAGTTCATTTTTTTTTCTTGAAAAAAAGTTTCCTTAAAGTTATCTTTTTTTCTTAGAAAAAAATTAACTTTAAGAAAAAAAAATTTCCTTGAGAGAAATTAATTTTAAGCAAACTTTTTTTCCTTGAACAAAATTAACTTTAAGAAAACTTTTTTCCTTGAACAAAATTAACTTTAAGCAAACTTTTTTCTCCTTGAAAAAAATTAATTTTAAGCAAACTTTTTTTCCTTAAAAAAAATTAACTTTTAATAAAAATTAACTTTAAGAAAAAAGTTAACTTTTTTATGGATTTCGAACGCCATTTATTTCCAGTCCAGTTGAAAAAAAAAAAGTTGACGCGGAGCTCGGCTACCGCGGTTCAATTCCGAGGACTGGGACACGCGTTTACCTCACCCGGCAATTTCGCGTAATATAAATCGCGTGGCGTGCGAACGGGGCGTTAAGATCTCTCCCCGCTCGCGCAAGGTCAAGAATTAGAGACCCGTCGAGATTGTTGGCCCCGCGCGCGACTCGCCCTGCAATTACATCCACCTTATACCTCGCTATTTCCTTCCACCTCGCGCGGCGCGATAGAGACCGAGAGAGAATATTATTGCCTCACCGCGCCGCGCGGCAACAGCGACACCGACAATTTTTTCCTTCCTGCCCGCAAAACGCGAGTTACACTCGCCGCGGTCACGTGTTATCCGATTTTCTCGCGAATGGCTGGAAATACATTCGGAGTGCGGCACGCGGTCTGGGGCGACGAAATTCGTTTTTGCTTCGGAAACTTTTTTCACCGCGACGCGAATTAAGTCGTTCCAGTGTTTCTAATGTTTGTGAAGGTGTGACGGAATTTTTTTTTTTTCTCGGTACGATTTTTAGTACACTGTCAAATTATTCAAATTTATTTATTTAAACTAAAAATGTATTTATTTAAATATAATATTTATTTATTTAAATTTAAAATTTCTCAATTTAAATTTAAGATTTATCTATTTAAATTTAAAATTTATTTATTTAAATTTAGTACACTGTAAAATTAACAAATTGCAATACAGCTATTTTTTTTTTCTACAAGACCCTCAATAAAATTTTAATCCCCCTTGGAAAACTCGGTGGTACCCGAAGCGTTTCCGCGATTCGTGGACTGCGGCGCATAAAACGCGTCGAGATCCCGAGGAGTCGGGAGAGGATTTCCCCTCAGCGAGAGCTCCGTTATAATTCACCGTAGGCGAGGCGATAAACACTTAAGCTCGCGCCCTCTTGAGTTTCTGGAAAAGATATTAGCAGCGCGCGGCGCGTCGCGCGAGCGCGGAGTCCCTAAAGCCGGATTTTGCAATTTCCGTATTCTCGCCGCCGCCGGCGCGAAACTCGGCCGAGGTCTTGTTCGGCGCTTATGGCACCTCACGGCGAACTCGCTCTCTCGCGGCGCGCGGGGCTTTAAACGCAGCGCGCGCGAGCCGCGTCTGCCAAGTGTAATTTCGATAAAGCGGGTTTTTTATTAGCCTACCCGGCGCGCACCGAACGAGAGAGAGATAAACTTGGCGCGTTAATCCTCCCTGCGTCCAATGTAAATTCGCCCCGATTACGCTTCGGGCGAATGAGGCAGAAGCTCGAGATGGCAAAATTACGGTCATTTTGTCAAGTGACCGGCGAAAATCACGGTTAAATTACCAACAAAAATTACGGTAAAATAATCGACTAAATAGCAGTCAATAAAAAATGCGGTCATATGACGGTCAAATGACCAACCAAAATGACGACCAAATTATCGACAAAAATGACGATCAAATTACCGACAAAATGACGGTCAAATTACCGACAAAAGTTACGGTTAGATTACCGACAAAAATGACGGTCAAATGACCAACAAAAATAACGATCAAATTACCTACAAAATGATGGTCAAATTATCGACAAAAGTTACGGTTAGATTACCGATAAAAATGACAGTCAAATGACCGACGAAAATTACGGTCATTTTACGTCACCATCAATGACATAATTTCCAAAAATCATGAACATGACATTTAACCGTCAATTTTGTTTCGTGCTTCCATACAGATGAAAAATGACGATGACTTTGAGCAACGGTAAAATGACCGGTGACGCTTTTCGGGCGGCATCACCGAGGCCGCAAACCCCTCGCACTTCAATCAGCGTGCGCGAACGACAGCGGCCATATTTTACGACGCCACTAAGCAGGCCCACCGGATGACAGTACACGAGCCGCTCAGTGTATACACGAGACTCAC
The DNA here is from genome assembly GCA_963932165.1 of Pimpla rufipes. Lineage (NCBI taxonomy): Eukaryota > Metazoa > Arthropoda > Insecta > Hymenoptera > Ichneumonidae > Pimpla > Pimpla rufipes. Next base: position 22,394,740 of record OZ010637.1, read on the forward strand.
TCGGCTCACGGACGGGGATTTGCCGCTGTCGCGCTGCACTCGGTCGAGTGGGACGCCGGCGGCTCCGACAATAGACCCCCGCATAACACACCAATCGACTATGGGAGGAGGGCCCGGCGTGTCCTAATCCCCCTCGGACAATGCCACACCAAATTATCACATTGTCACAACAGCCAGTGCGAACAAAACGCGATCCCCCCACCCCTCCCATCGTCAAACCGGCGGGGCGATGGAAGGAAAAAAAAAATATCCAAATGACACCCCCCCCCCCCCCCCGGATGACGAGGTGTTCGACACCTCGTTTGTCCCCCGCCGACACCTTTCTTTTATTGCGGCCCACCTATATCGCTGCTCCTCGAGACACAAAGTGCGAATATTACCGGCGCGGATGTGTGTAAAATCTGGCTGAGTCTTTTATTGCTCGGGCACGACTCATTTAGGGCAGCTCGTCAGGCTGACAATGTCTGAAGGATTTCTGGAGGCTTCCAGGGGCTTCAAGTGCGGAGACGAAAATTTTTAAACTCCGTTTGACCTACATTCAGGGGTCAATCGTGGGTTGTAACGAAATGTGATACAAATAAAATATTTTGTGAAAATTAAATATTCTGTAAAAATTACATATTCTGTAAAAATGAAATATTCTGTAAAAATTAAATATTTTTCAAAAATAAAATATTTTGTGGAAATAAAATATTTTGTAAAAATAAAATATTTTGTAAAAATAACATATTTTATAAAAATAAAATATTTTGTACAAAAAAATTATCGATTACAATTTTAATAGATATACATTTTTTTAATTGATTAATCATTAAAAAATTGTGCTGACATTTTTTTTAACGAAACTTTCGGAACCTTCCGTGAACCTCCAGAACCTCCAGCGCTTAACCCACTCGCCGAGGTCAACCCGAGGTTATCCCGCCGCTCCGCGCGCCGGAGTCTCCGGCAGAAACGAAGCCTTCGTTCGGCAGTCAGAGCCCGGCGAACGTTGTTATTACGTGCTTAGCGTCAGGAGAGGAATACGAACTCGCCGAGTGCGGAGCCGGCCAGCCAGACGTCGTAAATCATCCCCCCGCCCCCCTCCTCCTGAAATAAGAAACCGACGACGGTAATAAAATTATATTTTCATATTTTCCGAGTAAAAAAAAATCTAAAAAAAAAAATAAAACAAAAATGGAGCAGATAAGGAGAAAGTTTAAAGCGTTCGTCGCATATAATACGTTTTTTTTAAATTTAAGAAACCGACGACGGTAATAAAATTATATTTTCATATTTTCCGAGTTAAAAAAAAATCTAAAAAAAAAAAACAAAAATAAAAGTAGAGCAGAGAAGGAGAAAGTTTAAAGCGTTGGTCACATATAATACGTATTTTTTTTACAGCCTGTGCGATAACTGACAATTCCACGAAGCTTTCAACGGGGCGTCGCGAAAATAACCATTTTTTTTTTTTTTTTTTTTTTCGCGTTTACTCGCGATGGACGGGAGGCGGGGGGAGGGGGAGACTTTATTTACAATCGAGTCGCGTATCGCGCGGAAAAGGCTCGGGTGCGTCGGAACCTTTGTGCCCGGTTGGATTTCAGGGTGTTCCCGAGGTGCTCGCGCGCCGGTTATGTGGGAGTCCGGAGCGTCGGGGCCCCCGAAAACGCCCACCCCCCGACCGGACGGGCGGCGGAACTTCAAAGCCCGCCGTATTAGCCCTGAGCCCATCCGTCAGCGTCAGAACGTCCGAGGCTTGGCGTAAGGTAGTTAGCGCTCGCTCCGTGGCGACCCCGCTGAGCACACCCGGCGCGCCGCACGCAATTCTAGTCTCGGGTTTCCGAAGAATTTCTCGGGATTTCGCATTCCCCGCGTGTAACTCCGAAGCTGGAGCGCGGGCTGGAGGAACTACACTTTTTCGGGGACCTTGAGAGACTCGCAGGGCGTAACTCGTGTACCACCTTTTCACCGGTTCATTGAATCCTGTTTTTTTTAGATATTTTATTTTCTAGAAAAAAATATATATCATAGTATATCGGATATTTTATGTTCTAGAAAAAAAATATATCATAGTATATCGGATATTTTATGTTCTAGAAAAAAAAAATATCATAGTATATCGGATATTTTATTTTCTAGAAAATAAAATAGATAGGAAACAAAATTATTTTCTGTTTTATAAAAAATAACATTATTTTCTATTTTCTAGAAAACAAAATTATTTTCCATTTTCTAGAAAACAAAATTATTTTTCATTTTCTAGATAACAACATTATTTTCTATTTTCTAGAAAACAAAATTATTTTCCATTTTCTACAAAATAAAATTATTTTCTATTTTCTAGAAAACAACATTATATTCTATTTTCTAGAAAACAAAATTATTTTCCATTTTCTAGAAAAAAAAATTATTTTCTATTTTCTAAAAAATAAAATTATTTTCTATTTTCTAGAAAACAACGTTATTTTCTATTTTCTAGAAAACAAAATTATTTTCCATTTTCTAGAAAACAACATTATTTTCTATTTTCTAGAAAACAACATTATTTTCCATTTTCTAGAAAACAAAATTATTTTCTTTTTAAATAGAAAATAATTTTGTAATAAAAAATGCTATTTTATAGAAATTTCTAGAAAATATAATTTTTTATTTTAATAATCTGGGATGTGGACAACATTTTCTGGAAAATCTGAAGATCGGGTGGAATTTACGTCTCTCGACCGATTAAATATTTAGATCAGTTACGGATTTTTAAAGAAGCCGTCAAATTAGCGTCAATCCTTTATCGTAAAACAGCCCAACCTGCGACTTTTAGCAGCCGATAAAAATCCCCACAGCAGTCTCGGCAAACTGCAGAAACGTTATTTATTCATAGTATATCGGAGCCTCCCGCGCGGTGGGAGTTCCTCGCGATTCACCGTTTCTCGCTGGCCCCGGAGTCGCCTCGTTCATTTTCCATTAAGCTTCTTTTCTCAAGGCTATTATTAACTGTGTATTTAGTAATTACAGTCGGCGATAAATATCCACCCGGGGGTGTCCGTATAATTTCGAATTGTCACGATAGGTAATATCGGGTTATAAGCGGCGCTTATAAAAAGGGAGAAAATACAGGATTATTCAGTGCGATTCATAGTCGAACGGAAGTCGAGTCAGCGACGGGGGCTGCACATTTTATTGAAAACAAGTTCTATTCGCGGCCCCGCGCAACGCGCAACGAGCCTCGGTCTAAATTACGCGTCGCGTATATGCCTTTCTGCATTTCGCAGTTACCGCGCGCGCGGCGACGACATTCCTACGTGCGGCCAGGGGCGAAGCGCGCGTTCCGTCGCTAATTATCGCTCGCCACAAGCACGCGAGCGACGCTCATCTGCCGTACGTGCGCGCCGCGCAATGAGTCACTTTTTCCGCGAATTTGTTCGCCGGAACTGCGGTACGTGAAATATTCATTTTGCAATGTGACAGGAGACTAATTTTTTTTTTAAACGAATATTCGTGGAATTATTTTTCTGACGTTTCGTGATATTCAGGGGAACCAAATAAAAATTACGGTGGTGGAATGAAATTGAAAAAAAAAAATTACGTTGGTAGAATTAAATTGATAAAAAAAACGTTTATAGAATTAAATCGATAAAAAAATTACGGTGATAGAATTAAATCGATAAAAAAATTACGTTGATAGAATTAAATCGATAAAAAGATGACGGTGATAGAATTAAATTGATAAAAAAATTGCGGTGATAGAATTAAATTGATAAAAAAATTGCGGTGATAGAATTAAATTGATAAAAAAATTGCGGTGATAGAATTAAATTGATAAAAAAAATTGCGTTGATAGAATTAAATTGATAAAAAAATTACGTTGATGGAAAAAATACCATAGAATTTGAAACATTTTTGTAGGTGTTTTTTCTGAATTTACCGGTGCGAATGTTTAATTTAATTACTAGCAAATTTCAGGCTGCATCGAGAAAATTAATTTCACATCAGTAACCGCACTCATTATTTAATTCCCATGACTCTTGAATGTGTCTCGATACCCCGAATAAATCCAGCCGCGCGAGGTGAGACAATCTCTCGTTCTCAGCGCCGGAGACGCTCGCAGATCGTCGGATATAATTCGCGGCCTATCGCCTCGGTAACACAGTTATCCACTCGGTGGCCGTATCTTCGCCTCTTAAGCACCTCGTATAGTCGCCGATCTTGCGATCTCACCGGTTGGCATAATGGCACGACGCCTCTGCCATTTCGGTTAATTCTTTTCTTCTTTTCCTTTTTTTTCTCTCTCTCTCTCCTCCTCGCGCGGTCGCAAGTTTGCGGCGTATCAAGTAGTCGCGCGAACGAGCGTGCACGAGGCCGGCTCGTAAAGCCGCTTCGCGAAGGTGTAAGCCGCAACCTTCCGCCGGCGGTCGACACACATTAACAATCTAATCGAATTTCTCGGCTCGCGAGCTCGCCGGGGATAATTAGCCGGGGTGAAAGGAAGACGGCAACGAATCACCTTATCTGTTTTTTTTGCATGCCGGGGTCGAGTTCAGCCAAGTTTCCATATTCATTTATTTTTATTCGAGTGCAACACAATAAAGTATTATTCGTTGTCACTGGTGGAAAATTCTTAGCGTCACGTCGGGACCAAGTCAGGTTCTGATCAGGTTCTCGTCAGGTTCTCGTAAGGTTCTCGTAAGGTTCCCAACAGGTTCTTATCAGGTTCTCGTCAGGTTCTCGTAAGGTTCCCAACAGGTTCTTATCAGGTTCTCGTAAGGTTCTCGTAAGGTTCTCATCAGGTTCTCGTCAGGTTCTCATCAGATTCTCATCAGGTTCTCGTCAGGTTCTCGTCAGGTTCTCATCAGGTTCTCGTCAGGTTCTCGTCAGGTTCTCGTCAGGTTCTCGTCAGGTTCTGGCCAGGTTCTCGTCAGGTTCTCGTCACGCCCTGTCAGAGTCAGTTTTCGAGAATAAATTCTCAAAAAAAAAAAAAAAATATCCCTCGTCCGGCCTGTCAAGCCGAGACGAGCGAGAAGCTCGGAGACGCGCCGGATGTAAACCAGGCGGAGTTTTCGAGCTCGAAAAAAAGAATCTGGTAGCCAGTCGCCTCGACTGGCTACCAGTCGCCTCGACTGGCTCCCCGCGCGCGCGGCGCACACAGAGCCGCGGAAGAGAGCCGGGCGGCGGGCGTCGGTGTTGTCCGTGGGGAGGTGGCGGGAACGGCCCCCGAGAATAGGCGATAATTAAAACGCTTTCACGAAATTGTAGGCAAACAGCGGCTAAGTGGCTGTCATTCGTGACTCGTGGTGGAAGTTGGTAAGTCGTACGGCGAGCAATCAATCACCCGCGGTGTTGCCCCTTCCCCCCCGCCCGCCGCCGCTCCCCCCTCTCAACGACGCTCGCCGTCAGCCTGAACCCCCCCCCCCTACCCCCCTTCCCCTCCCCTTCTATGTTTCTCTCTCTCTCTCTCTGTCTCTCTCGCTCGCTCGACTCTTCCCCTCTCGCCGTCTCCCTCCCTCCCTCCGCGCGGCCGCGTCTCACCGCCACCATCGCCAACCCAGACCCATTACATTTCTATTTTGAAAGCTGCTTATTAAGCAGGGACGGCTGGGCGAGGAGACAGACAGGTTTCACGGTATAAAATATCGGGTTGCCGGGGTTTGTGCGCGCCGATGCCGTGGCGGCGGCACTGCCGGCTTCGCCGGGGAGAGAGGGAGAACGAGGGAGGGAGGGAGGAGGGAGGGAGGGAGGGAGGGAGGGGAGAGGGACAGACGGTTCCGCATCGCGCCTGGGGTGCGGCGCGAGCGCGAAGCAGCGAGAGCGAGACGCGAAGCGGCGAGAGAGACGGACTGATGGGGAGAAGACCAGGAGGGGTGGGGAGGGGGGAGGGGGAAGGGCTGTAAAAGCGGTGAAATATCAAAGCCGGGATGGGAGCTGTCATCGTCGGGCCAACATCATGGGTGGCGTGTTGAATTAGAATGCCTCCCGAGTCTCTCTCTCTCTCTCTCTTTCTCTCTCTCTCTCTCTCTCTCCTTCTCTCTCTCTCTCTCTCTCTCTCTCTCTCTCTCTCTCTCTCTCTCTCGTTCGCTTCTCTCTCTCTCTCTCTCGTTCGCTTCTCACTCTCTCTCTTTCTCTTTCTCTCTCTCTCTCTCTCTCGCTCGCTCGCTTCTCTACTAGTCAGAGCCAGCAGCAGCACATCACACAGCCCCGGCGGACACCGACGGCGTCCCCCCCACCACCACCACCTTTCCCCAACAGCCGCCGCTCTGCCGCAGAGCGCATCGCGCCCGCTGCAGCCCAACGAGCTGCGATCCCCACCACTCGGTGTCAGTGAGTAGGGTGGAGGGGAGAGCCGACAGGTTCAGCGTGGAGGGAGGAGTGGGGATAGACTGGAGAGCCAGGCGCAGCCGCGGCTGCGCGGTGGCCGCCGCTGCTGCCCCCCACCACGACGTTTGCGTCCTCCCCGACAGTCGCGCTCAGCGCCACAATTTGCCCGGATCTCGTACCGTGCGCATCGCTCGTCCGCTGAGAATAATTTTCGTAGCCGTTCTCTCGAGTCTCTCCGACTTGCTTGCTTGATCAGTGTCTCTGTGCTGGATACGTCCGACGGCGGCCGAGTCGCCTCGCTTTATTCGCCCGCCGGAGTCGAACGAGATACGTCGTTTGGGTTTTCACCACGTCGTGAGGATATTTTGTTGACGTCGTCGAGAACGAGAAGTGCTGGCTGAAGTGATTCTTTCGGGACTGTTTTCTGTGCGACGGGGAGATAGAGTGTTGAGTTGTTTTTTTTTTGGATCACCGTTTGGTGAGCGTGTTGAATTTTGGGGGAGATACCAGTGATTGAAGACAAATGGTCGTGCTTGAGGAAGGCGGTATGCTGACCACCGGACACAATCAGTACTTACAGCCGGATTATCTTTCTCCGCTTCCAACAACGGTTAGTATGGGATGGGGATTTTTTTTTTTTGGAGGAGTTGGTGCGGCGGAAGGAAGTTTTGGCGAAACGTAGGATTTAGACGCAGCACGTTTCGTCGATTTTCGGGGATTTTTGTTCAGTTGCGGAAATTTTGTTTAAGTCATTCGCAGTGCGGAAGTTTCGATGTGTTGAGGATATTTCCTTGGATATTTCGACGGTACAGAATTTTTCTGAGATTTGTCAACAATACGAAATTTTTTTTAGATCTTTTCGAATATTTTCTTAGATTCTTTAGAAATGCAGAAATTTCTTTCGATAAATTCCACATTGCAGAAACTTTTTTCCATAAATTCCTCAAGGCAAACATTTCTTTCAATAAATTCCGCAATGTAAACATTTCTTTCAATAAATTCCGCAACACAAACATTTTCATTCAATAAATCCCGCAATACAAACATTTTTTTCAATAAATTCCGCAAGACAAAAATTTTGTTCCATAAATTCCGCAACGCAAAAATTTCTTTCTGCATAAATTCCACACCACAAACATTTCTTTCAACAAACCCCGCAATACAAAAATTTCCTTCCGCCCAAACACCGCAAACACCCGTCTCAAAATCTCATGCCCCATTCGCTCTACAATTTCTCTAACGTCTCCGTCACCCATTTCTCATTCCAGTTGGACGCGAAGAAGAGTCCGCTCGCGATGCTCGTCCAAACCTGCAGCCAGATCGGCGCGGATTCCCCGACAAAACCTCTGATATCGCCGCTGGACTCGAAATCCTCAAAGTCGATGTCATCGTCAAACTCGCGTTCGCCGCCGGCGTCGAAAACCGACCGCGGCCACTCGAGCCCGTCGGAACCGAAGCCTCTGGGCTTCAAGCCCTACGAGACCAACGTTCTATCCTCAAAAAAATCCTCCAGCGACGACGGTCGACCCGCCTCCAAGGCCAGTGTTCACAGTGTCAGTGGTCAGGACTCTATCAGTGCTATGAGTGATAACAACAACGTGGAAAAAAAATCACCGGATTCTCGCACCCCGATAGGCCGTAAATCCGCCTCCCCCCATCACAACAACAACAACACCAACAACAACAACAACAACAACACCACAACGAACCACCAAATCTCAAGCAGCAACAGCAACAGCAGCTCCGAACGCAAAACCCCAGGATCTTCATACGAGCGCGAAAAAACCGACTCACCTCGCGCCAACAGCGGCGCCTCACCAATAATTCGCTCTGGCCTGGAGATCCTATCAGGCCAGCAACAGCACAAAGACAGCCTCAGCGCCTACAAACACGCCTCAAGCTTCAACGCCTTCAATGGCCAAAACCCTCTATGCTGTCCTCCAGGCCTGGCTGAGAATCCTGCCTTCAGGCCTCCCTTCGCAGGCGCCTCACCTTTCTCTCATCATCACGCCGCAGCCGCGGCTGCCCTCCTAGGCTATCCCACCGCCGCTGGTCCAACCCCAGGCAGTCCTTACCTCAGCTACGCTCGCGTCAAGACACCAACAGGAGGTGAGGCTCTGGTACCAGTCTGCAAGGATCCCTACTGCACCGGATGCCAGTACAGCATGCACAACGCCCAGATGATGATGGCCGGGGCTGCGGGAGCCGCTTGTCCCAGCGGCTGCACCCAGTGCGATCATCAGAAATACGGCTTAGCGATGGCGCTGTCGTCGCTTGGTCCCATGCCGCCACCGTCGTTGGGTTATCCGTCCACCCTTGGCGCCACCGGCAGGCCCTACGTTTGCAACTGGATCGCTGGTGAAACCTACTGTGGCAAACGGTTCAACACTTCTGAGGAGCTGCTTCAGCACCTCAGGAGCCACACCAGTTTGGCCAGTGGAGGAGGTGGGAATGCGGAACATCAGAACGCGTTGATGGGTGGCAGTGCCCATCCGCATCCCCTGCTTTCGCCGTCGGCTGCGCTTCATAGAGCGGCTGGTGGATCTTATCCCGCGCCTTCGTTGAGTCCACTGAGTGCCAGGTATCATCCTTATGGGAAACCACCGACTGGACCGCTGCCGGCGTCCTTGGCGGCTTCGCCTTACAGTGCTTTCAATGCGCTTGGGCCGTATTACTCGCCCTATGCGATTTATGGGCAGCGCATTGGGGCTGCGGTTCATCCTTAAGTGAGGAACTGAGGAGGATGAGGTGGATGGGACTTTGGATGGAGGTGTGAGGGGTGGAGTTTTTGAGAGTGTACATAGAGGGGTGATAAACGTAAGACTTTATTTAAAAAGAATCTAAATTATATATATATGGTGGTTTATATTCATATATATATTATATATATATATAAATAAATTAAATGTAATTGAAGATTATGGTTAGATTGAGGGAGAGGAGAAAATGTGTTGCGCCGCGCAGCGAGTGCTGAGAGGGGAGAGGCTGGTGGTTCGGGATTTTTGTGGCGCCCGTTGAGATCGTATCGGTTGCTGTGGATTTTTTTGGGTTGGAGCGAAAGCGGCGATCGTTGCGGGGAAAAATAGCGACGGCGGAAAATATCGGTCGGTCGATCGGCCGTCGGCTGGCGATTATTTTTCTCCGTGGTGGTTGCCGGTTGATAAGCTGCGATCTGGTGGAATCCAAGCGGCGTAAAATTTAGCGATGAATTTTTATTGTAAAAAGAGGAGTAAAGGAAGAAGAAAAAAATAAGAAAAAAAAACAAATCTCACGTAGGTAGAGACGAAGGTCTGGACCAGCCGCGGCTGGGAGATGCGCTCCATGTCCATGATACAACTGTGATATTATATTATTCTTTTCGAGGGTACGAGCGACGATGTCCTCTCTCATCCGACTCTCGCGAATATTTTGCAAACGCGCCGCGCTCCGAGAAATTCGCGCGAGTTTTTCCGGTGACTGTAAAGTGACGACCAAGAATTTTTCGTTCGTGCTGCTATTTTTTTTGTAATTTATGACGACTGCGTGATGGGAATCGTAAATTGAAAAATAGTGTCTGTGTGTCTACAAAATAATCGTCACTTTATAGTTGCACTCAGAAAAATCGTGTAAATCGTGGTGACTATAAAGTGGCGCCTATACATTTTTTTTTGGTTCTACGATTTTTATAGAAGACGGTAACGACTTAGTAGCTGTAATAACTGCGTCATAGAAACAATAAAAAAATTGTTACTGTAACTATTGAAAATAATTGTCACTTTAAGGTTGTCACTTCACAGTCACCGATGCCAGATTTTTCTCTCGGTGTACCAATGCTAGATTTTTCTCTCGTGTTCCGTCGCCGATTGCGGACGATTCTTAAAGACAAAATAAAATTAAAAAAAAAAGATACAGACACGAAGAGATCGGGAGGAGCGCAAAACGCATTCGCCGTTCGAACATCGAGAGTGACCGTCGAAAGGGAGAGAAAGAGGAAGAAAAAGAAAAAACCGATCTCGGAAAATACAGTTTAAAAAAAAAATCGAGTCGAGCGGAGAAGAAGAGAGACGAAAAAAAAAAAAAAAAAAATCAGTCCGACTGCGGGATAATATTTTATCGATATGCACTTCTCTCATTGTCGTCCGTTACACGTGTCTCGTTTCCGCGCCCACACGAAACACACAAACACACACACACACGCCACACACATTGTAAATACGAATTGTAAATATATATCGTTGAGTTTCCATACCGCTTTAATAAACACGTTTGCAGAATTACATATACACAAGTGTATTATCTCTTCCCGCCGTGCGGATGTCCCGACGGGATAAGCGCGTTACTTATCGTCATTACCCTGCCTCGTATCCTTCTGGCAGTTGCCGCGAATGTCGTCGTCGTCGTCGTAGTCGTCGACCACCCGTCCGCCTAACTTTCATAACTCGCCTTTATCCCCTGGAAGCGTCGGGGGATCGCAGCAGCAGAAGCAGCAGCAGCAACGACGTCGCCATCGCCAGCATCAGCGGTAGTAAAGGTTAACGTGGGCGTTGGCGTGTAATGGAATGGATGTCTCGCGTAAGGAACACATAAAAGCGAACTCGCGAAGGCAGCAGCAGCAGCAGCACACCGAGAAAAAAAAGTTTCCTTGATTCAGTGAAATTTCCTTGAAATCTCGACCTTTGAAACATTTCTTTGAGGTCAATGAAATAATATCCTTAAATTAATATTATATTTTCTTTGAACGATGTCATCAACCAAATTATAGATTATGTTCACCAAGTTTTTGGTTACGTACCATAGTACTTGGATATGTTCACCAATAACTTGGATGATTTAACCAATGATTATCTTCTTGATTTGACTTGACTTAACTATAACATAACAGATCAGCTTGCGCGAGAGACACCAATACGACTTATCGCGAATGAGCCAAACGTTGACAGACCGGGTGCCGTCAGGCATATCGTTTCTTTAAATCAAGGAGATCATGTCTTTGAAATTCAAAGAAATATTTCATTGAAATCAATGAAAAAAATGCAATCCACCCATTTCTTTGGGATCAAGGAAATTTTTTCTCTCGGTGCAGCGACGGCAGCGAGTAGCGAAGCTGCTTCGGCTCGTCCCGCTTGCACCTCGTGACATCTGGAGAGCGCGGCCTCCGCTCACTTTGCTGGAGGTGATGCTGGTGATGCTGGTGTCGGTTGGGGAGAGCCCCAAGTCCCAATCTACGTGGCACCTACGGCGCGGCAAATTTATTTCTTTCATTACCAGCGTAGCCGGGTCGTCAGTTCTGGGATATCAGCGCTCCGAGGCGAGCCGCATAAATCTGCAGTCCGGAGAGCGAGATCTACCGACGCGCGGCGCGCCTCGGGGCCTCGGGGCGACGGAGTCGCGGGAGGGTGGGGGGGAGGGAGAAAGAATGGCGGACGGCGCGCGGGGGTGCCGAGAAGGAGGGCGCGAAGGACGGGGAACGGAAGAAGGAAATGGAGAAACTCTTCTTCTCGCTTCTCGTCCTCTTCTTCTTCTTCTTCTTCGGTCTCCTCTTCTTCGTCCGATGCAGACGACGGAGCAGGCGGTCTTGACGGTGTTAGATATCCCGCGTAGGCCAATACAAAGGCAGACACTCACCGCGGCGTCGCTCGTATCCTCAGTTATACAGGGTGTAACAAAAATATTCGACGCTGTAAGTGGAGATCGACGCGGGATGATTTTTCGAATATTTTGAGTCAGGGTGATCTCGAAAAGAGTTTTTTTTAAGACTCAAAGTTTCGTAAGGAGTTTCCTCAAGTCTCAGAGTCTCGTAAAGAATCTCATTAAGATTCAAAGTCTCGTAAAGATTTCTCAAGACTCAGTCTCGTAAAGAGTCCTCAAGACTCATAGTCTCGTAATGAGTCCTCAAGACTCAGAGTCTCGTAAAGAGTCCTCAAGACTCAATCTCGTAAAGAGCCTCCTGAAGACTCAGTCTCGCAAAGAATCTCCTCAAGACACAGTCTCGTAAAGAGTCTCTTCAAGACTCGAAGTCTCGTAAAGAGTCACCCCAAGACTCGAAGTCTCGTAAAGAGTCCTCAAGACTCAGAGTCTCGTAAAGAGTCAAGACTCAATCTCTTAAAGAGCCTCCTCAAAACACAGTCTCAAAACACAGTCTCAAAACACAGTCTCTTCAAGACTCAAAGTCTCGTAAAGAGTCACCCCAAGACTCGAAGTCTCGCAAAGAGTCTCCTCAAGACTCAGTCTCGTAAAGATCCTTCCCGAGACTCAAAGTCTCGCTAACAGACTCCAAAGTCTCAAGACTCCGAGTCTCGTAAAGATCTTTCCCAAGACTCGAAGTCTCGTAAAGACTCTCCAAAAATCTTAAAACCCTAATTACTCAGAAACTATCAATCCTACGACATTCGAACCTCATACTTTTTTACTCAGCCGACAATCCTGCGTCCAACTGCACCTCGCTCGATATTTTTGTCACACCCTGTACACGTCCTTCTCTCCCTCTCTCTCCCTCTCTCTCTGTCTCCCACTCGCCGCGCTCTCCTCGCCTCGCGGTCGTCGTCGGTGGCGTCGCCTCACTTGGCTCACCAGCCGGTGAAATATGCGGGGTGATTTTGCCCCCCCCCCCTCAGAGCATGAATAGCTGCCCATATTTCCCCGGGCCATTCTTCAGATTGGAATTTGTGTTATTTCGAGCCATTACGCGCGTCGCTGAATCTCAATTAGTAACGTGTCGTTGGGTCGCTCGCGCGGCGGCGGCGGCGGCGACGGCGGCGGCCACGTCGGGTTTTCGTATTTCACTCGCATTCGTCGCTGTCGCGATGTGCCCACGTAAGCGCCCATTATACACGGCGGTATATACGGGCGAAGTACATACGGACATGCGGCCACGTTTATATTATACCTATACGGCCGCGGCCACTTCCCCCGTCGCGAGAGAGCCACGGGACACCACGTCGCGCGTTCCTCGACCGAGCTGCGAGCGCGCGTCGTGACTTTCATAACTGAGATCTCTCGCTTGTTCCCCTTTCCGGCAGCCCGCGCGCTCTGCACACAGGCCGCCCCGGCACCGCGATCGTTATTCATGTTGCCGCATTTGCATACAATGCCGCTGAAAAGAGGAACTACATCAACGTCGACGCGTATATGGCGACGCATGAATTTTATGCCAGTCGATTTCGCGGCCGCCTCGCAGCGCTTGAGCATTATTTTTTTTTTTTTTTTTTTTGGATCTCTCACGGACGCCTCGGATATCGGTACCGATATCAACGCCACGCCGAAACGCATTTATCGTGTCTCGCACGCGCGCGAGACACGAGACGATGGACCAGATGCCTCGCCGTAAATCGTCGCGCCGAAGAGGCTGCGATTCAATTTGCAGAGCGCTTGGGACGAGACGCGGGAATTTATGGGTGAGGAGCTGGATTGGGAGAAGGAAATTAACGGGGATGAAGTGGGCCACGATTATTTTGTTGTTGGAGATCAAAATGTTTTACATTGTAGGGTTAAAAATATGTATTTAGGTCTCTCGATAATTCACGCGAAAAATAATACTGGAACGATTTTGATGAACAATAACAGAGCCTTTTTTTTTATCAATAAAAAGGTCTTGAAAGAAATTCGTACGAATATTTTGTCGGTGCCAATGGGCAAAAATAAAATCCATCTGTTTCTTTGGAATTGGTGAGAAAATTCTCTTCGAAATTTGCATAAATATTTCGTCGGCACCAATGGGCAAAAATCCATCCGATTTTTTTTTGGAAATGGTGAGAAAATTCTCTTCGAAATTTGTATAAATATTTCGTCGGCACCAATGGGCAAAAATCCATCCGGTTTTTTTTTTTTTTATGGTGAGAAAATTCTCTTCCAACTTTGCATAAATATTTCGTCGGTATCAATGGCTGAAATACAATCCACCTGTTTCATTGGAATCGTTGAGAAAATTCTCTTCGAAATTTGCATAAATATTTCGCCGACAAGAATTAAAAAAAAAAAAAAAAATCCACCTGTTTCTTTGAAATCGGCGAAAAACGTCTCCTTGAAATTCGCATGAATATTTCATCGGTACCAATGAGCAAAAATACCGTCCACTGGTTTCTTTGCAATCGGTGAGAAAAGTCACTTCGAAATTCGCATAAATATTTCCTCGACACCCGAGCGAAAATGCAAACGACTCAGTTTCTTTGAAATCAACGAAGTATTTTTTTTTTTTTTTTTCTCGGATCCGCTTCGCTCCTCTGTCAATGCGAACGATACAAAGTATCGCGTCCTTGAGGACCGTGTAATTGTCTGCAGTTCCGTTGAACGCCACTTCCCGGCCGAGCGATGCACCAGCCGTATAATCAACGGAGAGCGCCACATGCACCGCGAAACGACTGCGTGCCGGCTAAACACACCTAGTCACTCGCGAGAGAGTCGGGGGCATCGCTAATGGAGAATTCAATCTTTGCGTGTCCGAGCGGACCGCGGGCTGCGTTTCGCAGACTCCCGCGGGCCTTTCGCGGAAAGCGCGCACTTATTTTTCTGCAAAAGAGCGGTGTGTTCATCTCTTCATTGCGGGGAGGCCCGGCGAACTGTAAAAAGCCACGTTTTCCTTACTCTTGACGCGGAGTCGATAACGCATCCTCTGGTATCGACGTAAGTACAGCCTTCGAGAAAAAATGCGTTAAAAAAAAATAAAAAAATGATTACCGATAATTCGGTACTGCGGTACGAAAATAATGGATATTTCGGCGATAATTCTGTGCGTTTTAGGCAGAGTTTTAAAAAGAGGTTGTTGATGTAAAAAAATATATAGAAAAATCGAAAATAATCAAGATTTTTTTTTTAGTTTTTCGGGAAAAATATCGAAATTAGAAAAATAAAAAAAATAAAAAGAGGTTGTTGATGTAAAAAATATAGAAAAATCGAAAATAATCAAGATTTTTTTTTAGTTTTTCGGGAAAAATATCGAAATTAGAAAAATTAAAAAAATAAAAAGAGGTTGTTGATGTGAAAAATATAGAAAAATCGAAAATAATCAAGATTTTTTTTTTTAGTTTTTCGGGAAAAATATCGAAATTAGAAAAACAAAAAAAAATAAAAAGAGGTTGTTGATGTAAAAAATATAGAAAAATCGAAAATAATCAAGATTTTTTTTTAGTTTTTCGGGAAAAACATTGAAATTAGAAAAATAAAAAAAATTAAAAGTTTTTTCGCACTTGTTTTTTGTGCTTTTTTTTCGATTTCGTAAAGTCTGAAAACCCTGAGCTGTCCCCGCGTGTCTCACTTGACTAGCGCGACGTCTATCGGCGAGGGACTCGCGCGGCGCGCGTAGACCGCGACCAGTCGGCGCGCAGACAATGTAGCACCTCCGATATAACGGGGCCCGCGAACAAAAGCGGCTCATACATCGCGCTCTGACATATCGTTTGTAATAAAACACAAAGGGGGCCTCTCCTCGTTCTCTCTTTCCCTTCGGTGTCTCCGTGTCCGCCGCGGTGCTTCCCTTTCTCTCCGCTTTCAGCAGCAGCAGCGGCGGCAGCGCCACCTTCGGCATCTGCGGTGAACGCCGCGCGCGTCATGCGCGTCGCGCTCGATTTTCTCTCGTTCCCTCCGCGTCATCCTCGGCGCATCGTCTGGTCCGGCTTCTCCCGTTTCTCATTCTCTCTTTACCGCGTCGTCTCTCCCGTCGAGTCATACATCACCCTCTCCTCCCCCTCCTCCCTTTGCCCTTCTCGCGCCGAATTCGCGAGACAGCAAAGAGCAACTATAATTCATCCGCGCCGCCGGTGCCGGAGAGAGGAGTCAGAAACAGCAACAGCGGCTCGCAAAATTTCGCGCAGCCGAAATTGCGGAGCGTTGGAATCGATGGGTCTGGAGACCGGAAACCGGTGTTTTGTTGGACAGGCCTCGCCTGGCGGCTCGAGACTCTCCCCCCGCTCCAGCAAATAGAGCTCGGTCATCAGTAGATATTTTACTCATGTTTTGCCATAATATTCTGAGGCACCGAAAGCGAAATCCACCCATTTGATTTGCAAAACTCGATGAGTAAATAACAAATTAAAAAATAAAAATATATAAAATTAAATGAATAAATAAATAAAAATTTATAAAATTAAATGAATAAATAAATAAAAATATATAAAATGAAATGAATAAATCAATAAAAATTTATAAAATGAAATGAATAAATAAATAAAAATATATAAAAATAAATGAATAAATAAGTAAATATATATAAAAATAAATAAATAGATAAGTACTCGACAAAAAAATTGACTACAATTCTTTTACTCGACTTTCTCGTCCCACTCGAAGATTCATGAAAAAACATTCGTCACTCCGCATTTAATTTCTCCCCGCAAAACACCGCAAATAATTTTCCAATTCTCTTCCATCAATTTCTTACCCCCCAAAAATGAATTCCCAAAAAATATTCTCAACTCCCCACAGACAATACAACCACGAACCAGAACTCCACATATCATTTCCCATCACCAAAAGCCTCAGACCTTCCCAAACATCGTCGATCCCATCATCCCCCAACCTCCCCCAAAATCCCGGAAATGCATACGAAAAATCCGAATCTCATATTCGCGCGTGCCCGACGTCGCGGTGCCTCCTCCACCACCTCCTCCTCCTGGGGAAAATACCCACGACGTTGGCTTCCATCGATCACCCCAGAAGTCAGGCCTGACCTGGCAAGCGAAGGAGCGAAACGCCGCCGCTCTCTGTGTGTCAAGTCGCTCGCTCCCGACGACGACGACGTCGACGACGTCGACGATGTCTCTTCGATGAGGCTGTCTTCGGGGAGGCTCTCAGAGCCCGGGCGTCCTTGGCTCTAGTCCGGCGCTCTCGTCATCGTCTTTCGTGCCAGAACAGCCGAGCCGAGACGTCTGAAATACGGTTGGAGGGAAAGAGAGCGAGAAGGAAGAGGAGGAGGAGGAAGAAAGGAGGGGAAGGAGGAGGAGGAGGAGGACCGGAGTGTCGGCTAAGCGTGCCGCGACGGTCTGGATGATGAATTAGCCCGGGTGACCTCTGCTCGTGCGAAATCTCACCTCTTCCCTTCCACTCGGTCTGACGGGCGCGGCAGCCTCTCCTCTTCTCTCTCTCTCTTCCTTCCCTTCCTTCCTTGTCTCTCTCTCGCTCTCTTGGCGCGGCAGAGGCGCGTAACAGCTCCCGTGATGTCGGGTCTCGAGATGATGGATCGTCCGCCCGTCACGGAGCCATTCATCACCTCGATCTATCAGGCACCCCTTCACCTTGCCTCAGAAAGCGAGCATTCGACGGCTATCTACTCTCGCTTCTCGGAGTCAGTGATTAATGTCGATCGCACTGCGAGCTCTGCGCAGTCCTGTTATTCGACCTCACCTCGCGCCTCCATTTTTCTCTCTTTCTCTCTCTCCCTCTGGCTCGTTTCTTTCGTTCGATTAGTTTTCGCTCCTCTTCCTCGATCCGAGATATATATGTAGTTCGTTTATTTCTCGCTCTTTCATCCTCGTCATTCTCGCTTCTGAAGCGCGCGCGGATGTATCTCGAGGTGGTGGCGCTGAGGGCGAGATCGATCGCCGATGCGGAAACGATCCGAGTGGCGAGCTCGGGATATGAGAGTCGAGGATGAGCTCGAGGGGCCTGAAGACGACGCGACGATCGAACGGTGGATGGGAGTAATGGCGACAGAAAAAGATTTTTTTTTTGAGTTCGTCGTTATTGAAACGTCCGGAGTTATTTCAGGGAATATTTTTCGGGAATTAAAAATTTATAACCGGTTGATTTTGAGGGATTTGATTAGTATTTTAAAAAGTAATTTTTATGAATGTATTTTAAAAAGTAATTTTTATAAATGTATTCTAAAAAGTAATTTTTATAAATGTAATCTAAAAAGTAATTTTTATAAATGTATTCTAAAAAGGAGTTTTTATAAATGTATTTTGAAAAGTAATTTTCTTTGTGTTTTTAAAAGTAATTTTTTATGTATTTTAAAAAGTAATTTTTTATGTATTTTAAAAAGTAATTTTTTAATATGTATTTTAAAAAGTAATTTTTTAATATGTATTTTAAAAAGTAATTTCTATAAATGTATTTTAAAAAGTGATTTTTATAAATGTGTTTTAAAAAGTAATTTTTAAAATGTATTTTAAAAAGTAATTTTTAAAATGTATTTTAAAAAGTATTTTTTATGTATTTTAAAAAGTAATTTTTTTTAATGTATTTTAAAAAGTAATTTTTTGAAATGTATTTTAAAAAGTAATTTTTTGAAATGTATTTTAAAAAGTAATTTTTTGAAATGTATTTTAAAAAGTAATTTTTTGAAATGTATTTTAAAAAGTAATTTTTTAAAATGTATTTTAAAAAGTAATTTGTAAACTCTTGACGTCGTCTGCTTCACGTAGTACATCAATGCCGATATATCCCCATATATTCCCCGATAATGAGCGCCATTTGCCTCGTCCACCAACTGCCCTTTCGGTGGTTATTCGAGTTTTTCCACGCTCCTCGCTTCCTACCAGCATATCACGCGCCGCCGTGGGCCCCGAGGACCGCGGCGCGGGGAACCCGCGGCGGGACGCTTTATTTCTCCCTCCCCCCGTGTCTTCGTAATTGCGTTAAATTATTAGATCAAGCATAAAGGAACGAGAGTTATCTCTCAATCTAAAGTCTCGTCCCGCGGGGCACAAAGGAGCCGACGGAGTAATTGTGATTGGTGTAACGGAGATCCGCAGCAACAGAGCGGCAGCCACCGGTGCGCAGCTTTCTCTCTCTCTTCGGCTCCCTACGTGTGTCTGTGTATCGCCGAGAGATCTCGTGTGCCCCGCGGTTCGCTGACTGCCGGCTATACGCGCGCAATGCGTCTCTGTCCGGCCGGCCTGTCTACACAATCCAGCGCATAAGACGGAAGGCTCGGCGGGCCGTCTATTAATGACAATTAATGCTTTTAGAAGAGTGATCTACGAGGGTACGCCGGACCCACGAAAAACTCGGTTTCTCCTTTTCGCTTCTCTCCTTCTCACCGCCGAGGCCTAACTTTGACTGATACTCAACGAGACTTCGTGTGGATTTCCGTGGACTTGTGTGGGTTTCTTGATTTGTAAATGAGGTCCGGACGACTCAGATTTTATAACCCTTGCTTGTAGCGCTGTTCCCGGACAAGGCCTGATCAGGGCCCGATTTGGTGCCGCCAAATCGGGCCCTGGTCGGGCCTTGTCTGGTTCTTAAAAATAATCGCTCTAGGTGCTATTTTGAGCCATTTCTAGGATTTTGACGGTCAGCCGAGCAATCTGGACAGCAACAGGAGATTTTCCATGTGGAAAAAATGCAAACCACTCGTTTCTTTGGAATTAAGAATAGATTTTCCATGTGGAAAAAATGCAATACACTCATTTCTTTGGAATCAAGAATGGATTTTCCATGTGGAAAAAATGCAATCCATCCATTTCTTTGGAATCAAGGAAACTTTTTCTCTCGCTACATGCGAAAATTTCACGCCTTCCTCTCGCCTGTCCACACGAATCCAGCTCTTCGCTGCGGCCGTCTGTTGATGACAATTAATGCTTTTAGAAGATTGATCTACGAGGGTCCGAGGACCATAACGAAAAACTCCGTCTCTTCGTTTCTCCTCTCTCTCCGTCCCTCCGCACGAGGCTTCGCGCGGCCTAACTTTGACTGATACTCGACGAGGTCTCCGTGTGTGGATTTGCGGGCTTGTAAATGTGGGCCTGATGGGCCACGTTCCCGTCTGTCGGTTTGATCGATGTTGCGAAAAAATTCTGGAACCACCCTGCCATGTTCAGCTGGTACTTGTTCTCCGCCGGCTGACTAACTCCCGTTCCGTCTCTCTTTCTGTCTTTCGATTTTTTTTTTCTTTTTTGCCTCCGTCCTCCGCCTCTTTTCCTTCCTTCTCGTCCACTCGGGGACTATGAATTATTTTCGCGTTGAAAGCAAACATTTTTGGAGCTCTCCCGGCACAAAAGCTCTCTCGCTGCGGCCGGCCCGGCACTTTATTATCTACTTAAGCCCGCCGGCGCTCAAGTTATTTTTCCATCGAGTCGGCCTGTTTGCACGCCGCGTAGATGTTTGCCAGGGGGGGTTGTTACGATGAAACTACAATTTGAGGGGATATCAGTAGCGAGAAATATCAAACGTTGTGTTGACGGTTGAGAGGGGGGGGATAATGAGACTTGGAGGAATTAAACCGTTTCGTTTCTTCGACGTCTCCAATATTTTTTATTTTATTTCGAAAAAAATTTCCCACGTTCAGAAAAAAACGAAAAAAAAAAAAAAATCTGTTGATGGTCGAGGGGGAATAATGAGACTTGGAGGAATTAAACCGTTTCGTTTCTTCGACGTCCCCAATATTTTTTATTTTATTTCGAAAAAAATTTCCCACGGTCAGAAAAAAACGAAAAAAAAAAATCAGAATCAGAAAAAAAATCTGTTGATGGTCGAGGAGGAATAATGAGACTAGAAGCAATTAAACCGTTTCGTTATTTCGATGTCCCCAATATTTTTTATTTTATTTCGAAAAAAATGTCCCACGTTGAACAAATCAGGAAAAAAAAATGGTGTCCCTCTATCCCACAGCCAATTCGCGATAACACAATTTTAATACACAATTAACCAGCCTCTAATCCACCGCGAGATTTCGTCGAACATTTCCGGCGCGGCGCTGCCGTTGAAGGCGAACGTCGTCATCGTCGTCGTCGTCGTAATTTCCAAGTAAAATGTTGTCGACAAAAGCCCTTACCGCGCCGGGGCTCTCGGTATAACGAGATGCTCGGTCGATTCTCCGAGGAAGTCGACGAAGCCGCGCGGATGGGACATTGATGAGGAAACTTCGGGCCGGTTATAGCCCCTCCGGACTAGTGATAAGGAGTTAAGGAGTTCCTAAGTAAGAGAGGAGAGAAGCTGTGCGCGCGCGTCCTCATCGTCCTCGTTCTCGTCCTCGCCCCCCGACGTCTTTGGACTCGCACCGCGCTCGGCTCCGTGTGCTCGATGGTTCCCTCCTCAAAGACGAGGTTAAACCGGGAGTTATCTTAACAGCTTCATCCCCGACTGGGACACCGAGCGCCGTATCCGGCGGGCGGGAGGGACAGGAAGGATACGATATCCTGTAGACGCAAAAGAGACGCCCCCACGTGGGGGAAATCGAGACCACTCGATTTACCCCCACTCTGTATTCGTAACCCTTTCTTCGGCGCCGTTTGCCCCATGGAAAAAAAGTATAGTGAAAAATATATTTTTCGTTATATTAAAAAATATATATACAAAATATACTTGAAATATATATTTTATACTTATTATACATTTTGTAATTTTTTTTGTAATTTCTTGTAATTTTTGTAATTTTTGTAATTTTTTTTGTAATTTCTTGTAATTTTTGTAATTTTTTTGTAATTTTTGTAATTTTTTTTTGTAATTTCTTTTTTTGTTTTGTAATTCTCTTATTTCGACTTCTTGTCTGCCATGTGTTATTGTTCTCAAAGGGCTTGTCCCGTCCATTGTAAAAAATAAATAAATAAATAAATAAATAAATAAATACATGCTGAATACATGAGAATATTTATGTATTATAATTTATTATTAATAATTATACTCAAAAAAGTATAAAAGTAATGTATATTTATTATACACAAAAATATACTTTTGAATGTACTTTAAATATACTTCTTTTCCATGGGGGTCCCGGACAAGGCCCGACCAGGGCCCGATTTGGTGGCGCCAAATCGGGCCCTGGTCGGGCCCTGTCCAGTTCACGAAAATAACCGCGCCGAAGGCTCCGGTTATCTTAACAGCTTCGTCCCCGACTGGGACACCGAGCGCCGTATCCGGTGGCGGAGTCGGAAGGCGGGAAGACAGGAAGGATGGGCAGCTCCGCTGAGGCGCAATCGAGGCTCGAGAATTCCGTCGACAGCGACGAAGACGCGTTTATCCCGCTCGTCGTCGTCGTCTAATCTCGTCGGTTTTACAGCGGCAATGCAAGAAATTAGGGTAAATCGTGGAGGGGGGCTCAGAGGGGGCAGAGCCCGATACTAATGAAGCTCCGAGCGCCGAGGCGCTGGTTTCTCGCCTCCCTGTCTTCGGCAGCTCATTTACGTAGATATCAGCGTGACTAAGATTAGCGAGATTTCGCTGAGTGCTAACGCTATATATAACCACAGACTATGGATTCGCTATGGCGCGACGAGTCCTCGGGCTTGTTACGTTGTAACTCAAGGGGGGGGGGGGGGGGCGAAGGCAAATTTCGCGTCTTATTTTCCACCGCAGACGCGTAATACGCTTTAACTCAGTCGCGGTTAGTGAGAAAGAGGAGGGGGGGGGGGGGGTAATTTTATATCCACGATGACGTAAGTCGCGAGCCCGAAATATTCGTCGAGGGGGGGGCAAAGTTATAACAGTGCATCTCATCGTATTACGACCGAAGCAAACGTGGTTATAGTCAGGGATCAAAATTAGTTTGGCCGGTGTGTAAATCGTCGACTGTGGGAAAATTGGCGAGTTGAATTTGCCGCCCTGATTGCGCGCCGTGCCCGCATTAGGGCCAATGCCGCGTATCGTAAATATTGCCCGGCCGGGGCTCACTCGGGTTGGGGGTTATTATTGCGGGTCGCGTGGTCACACGGGTCAGTTGGCCACGGCGACTTTTAACGCCGGCCGCGACAGCGCGCCGTCTCTTTTTCTGACATTAAAATTTATGGGACGACGGTGAAATTGAGGCGGATCGAGCGACCGAGCGCGCGGGCTGTAAATACGCCGCGGGGAGACCGCGATCGATCTGACGGTTTTTATGCGAAAACATGTTCGACAGATTTATTTTTTTATTTTTATGGCCCTGTTAAACATGTTTTCGCTTCGCTGACGAATGACAATTTGTTTTTTTTTATTGAAAAGAATATTGAGGCATTTTCGGAATGAAAAAAAGGACGGCCCGACTAGGGCCCGATTTGGTGGTGATAAATCGGGCCCTGGTCGGGCCCTGTCTGGGACCTGTCTCTCGTTGCTCACACCGAGAGAAAAAGTTTCCTTGATTCAATGAAATTTCCTTGAAATCTCAACCTATGAAACATTTCTTTGAGGTCAATGAAATAATATCCTTAAGTTATTATTATATTTTCTTTGAACGATGTCATCAACCAAATTATAGGGTTATGTTCACCAAGTTTTTGGTTACGTACCATAGTACTTAGATATGTTCACCAATAATTTCGATGGTTTAACCAATGATTATCTTCTTGATTTGACTTGACTTAACTATAACATAACAGATCAGCTTCCGCGAGAAACACCAATACGACTTATCGCGAATGAGCCAAACGTTGACAGACCGGGTGCCGTCAGGCATATCGTATCTTTAAATCAACGAGATCGTGTCTTTGAAATTCAAAGAAATATTTCATCGAAATCAATGAAAAAAAATTCAATCCACCCATTTCTTTGGAATCAGAGACATTTTTTCTCTCGGTGCAGAGCTCGGTGGTCGACCAATCTGTCCAGTTTCGCGACTCGGACACCCAACGAGGCCGCGCCGCGATCCATAAACCAAGTCCGCTTCCTTACACACCTTGTACAAATGTCATAAAGCCTTGAAAAAAAAAAACTCCTATCAATATAAACTTATTATCAGAGCCGGCTAAAGTTTAGCGCGCGCGCCCGTCGAGCGAACAATCAGTCCGGGTCTATCGGTTTTACGATAATTAATAAAGTGCCGCGGTCTGTGTGTGCGTGTTGATAGTAACAATGCAACTTCGGTGGCTCGTTGACAAAGGCGAGTCTTCTTATTAAGCCGAGCTCGGCTGGCTGTTACATCGCGTCAGCGTTTATATCGTCGTCATTGTCGTCGTCGTCGTCGTCGCGTATCTTAATAACCGAGCGCGGAGACAATCGAGTCGCGCAGAGGGCGATTATTCATTACGTCGAGAAGCGTATTGAGGAAGACGACAAGGCGAGTAAGCAGGTTGCTGATTCGTCGTCGTCCTCCCCGACTGTTTTGATATAACACGAGCGGCGGCGCGCAGCCTCGGAGAGAACCCATCGGGGCTATTGAACCTGGCGAGTCATGCGCTAATGCCGAGCGCCGAGCGTCCTCCTCCTCCTCGTGTCTCTGACACTTATTTCATTAGCGTCAAATTGAGTTATGCAAGTTGAATAAGGCAAGTGAGTCGCGCTCGTAGTACAAATGTGTCGTCGCCGCCGCAGCCGCTGTGTTCGCGCGCCCCGGCACAAAGTGCCCACGGAGTAAAGCGGCTCGCGATTGTCGCCGCCTGTCCCTCGCCGACGACCAACGGCGCTACTACATTGTGTATAGTCACGTCGTCGGCGCGGTGCTTCTCGGTACGGAGGAAGCGCGATTGATGTGCGCGGACGCGCCAACGAGCGGCGATAATTTACGCGCCGCACGTAACGTTTTAGTATTTCGTTGGTGGAATAATCGACGATTTAATTGATAACTGAATAACGATCTGTGTGTATTGAGAGAAATCGCGGCAATCCGGAGGATTATAAAGACGTACCTGGAAATTTTATTTAATTTTTTTTTTATTCTGAAAATGCCTCAATATTTAAGAAATAATAAAAAAATGTTTAATCTAAAATAAAAAAATTAAAAAGCGTCGGAACGTTTTAGTGTTTCGTTGGGGGGATAATCGACAATTTAATTGATAACTAAATAACGATCTGTGTATGTTGAGAGAAATCGTGGCAGTCTGGACGATTATAAAGACGTAACTAGAAATCCCATTCAATTTTTTTTTATTCTGAAAATGCCTCAATATTCTTTTCAATAAAAAAAAAGTTAAAAATAAAATACAAAATAAAAGCGTCGATACGTTTTAGTATTTCGTTTGGTGAATAATCGACAATTAGATTGATAATTAGCGAACGATCTACGCATTGAGAGAGAGAGTCGCGAGACTAGACAGCCTGGTCAACCATCGAGTTCTGAACAACGAGAAACAGGTCCCGGACAAGGCCCGACCAGGGCCCGATTTGGCGCCACCAAATCGGGCCCTGGTCGGGCCTTGTCCAGTTCCCTAAAATAACCACTTCTGGTTCAATTCCGAGCCTCTCCACCAATTTTCACGGTCGGCCAACCAATCTGGACAGCAACAGGAGCTTTTCCACTCGCCCGTCTCGTTACAATCCAACATCCTCACGCCCACCTCTCGCTTTCGTGTAACACCAGAGCGCGGGGCGCATCGATCGTCCCCGCGGTTTTGTTCATGACACTGTTTTTAGCCCGGGTGTACACATTCTGCGTGGCCAAACGACCCGGAGAGCGCGGAGATCGCGCGATTGTCGTTGGAAAGCCGCAAAGTGAGGTATCAAAGGCCGCGATGGGGGACGGCGGGGGAGGGAGGGCCCGTTTGCCGAAGAGAAGGCCGCTGGCGTCGAGCAAGCCGCATCGCTAAATGCGCCCCGCGCCCTCGACAGTCGTCCCTTTGTTCCCGCGAGCGATGCGGCGGAGGTGGTGGTGGCCGCTCTCGCTACACGCGATGTCCTTTGGACGCCCGGGCGTTTGGACGTCGCCGTGTCCGCCGCGGAGCTGAGCGCGCGTGCAATTAAGGTAGTCCTTGCGGATAGTATTCATTTCGCATAAATTCGAGGAATTCGGGAGAGAATTGCAAACACTTCTCGGTGGTATAAAAATCTGAAAAAATGCATGCACATTAAAGGTACTGAAAAGATTAATTTTGCATAATAATAATTCGAAAATGTTATTAACAAATTGATGAAAAAAACAATTGTTTAACAAATATTTCGATGACCCAAGATCTTTTTTTCATGAAAATGATTCCTTCGTTTTTCCGAATACGTATGAATTTTTTCATATTTTAGAGTTCACATGAATTTTTTCCGAATTTTGTGTGACGTTTGAAAATTACGTTTTTTTATTATGTTAAAATGAAAAATCTGAGAAAATTCGGAAAAAATTCATACGTATGTAGAAAAATAAGAAGATCACTTTAATAACAAAAAAAAGTTAGGTTACCGGATATTTAGTTGAACAATTATTTATTTAAGTAATTTGTTAATAAGATTTTAAAAATTATTATTGTCTAGAATAATCTCTTTACCGCCTATCATATGCTTGATTTTTTTTTTCAGATTTTTATCTCATCGAGAACTCGTCGTAATTCTCTCTCAAACTCCCGCGAATTTACGCGACGTTCATCTGTACGCTCGTACTACCTTAAACGGGTTCTGCAGCGCCGAAACAACGGGCGGCTCCGAGTATTCAACGCGCGGCGGCCCCCGGAGCTTTTCGGCTCGTGACGCGACATCCGGGCCTAAAGCGGACACACGTTGATGAGGCGTGACGGGAGACTCAATGCCTTTTACTGTCTTTGATGTGTGCGCGCAGGCTGACCGAACACGCGGCGTACGAAAGGAGAGAGAGACGCGCAGGATTATCGGGCAGGCCCGACGACGATGACACGTTTCATCCCTCCTGTCGGGTTCATCAAATTTCATTTAGTCACCGGGACACTTGGAATGTTGATTTCCAACGTCGCCGACGAGGCGGCTTTGCTTCCTGATTGGAAATGTGGAAACACGAAACCGGATTGTGGTGGAAGTTTGGCGGGGTGGTGAGTGGAATGAGAAGGATGGGATTTTCGGGCAGGGTGAATGGGGGGGATTCATGGGGAAAAAATTGGGATGGGTGAAGGTAGGAGCAGCGGTCGGGTGGATTGAGTTGTTGGGTATCGGAACAAAGTAGCTATTGGAGGAAAATAATTAGGGTGTCATGAAAAAATTTATTTTTTTATTAACAATTTTTCTGCTACCACAGAATTTTTTTTTAGCTATCACTGTTAAAAAAGATGGGAGATTTTTATTCATAAGCTGGTGAATTAAATGTAATCTACAATTGTGAAATAAAATGAATGTACTTTAATAGAATAATTTATTTCATAAAATAAAATTTATTTCATAAAATAAAATTTATTTTATAAAATAAAATTAAAGTCTGACACAATCAAATAAATTACAATTGTGAAATAAAATGAATGTACTTTAATAGAATAATTTATTTCATAAAATAAAATTTATTCCATAAAATAAAATGTATTTCATAAAATAAAAGTAGTAGTAGTAGTAAGTGAACATTTATTGACAATACATGACAGAATTTGATTGAGTACATCGCTTAGGATTAACCTTATTAATTAACAATATTGTCAATGGGCCTTCGACCGCAGTCCTTCAGCCTTAAAATAAAATTTATTTTATATATAAAATAAAATTAAAGTTTGCCACAATCAAAGTTTTGCCACAGTATTTTTCAATCTCACGCCAAGATTCTCGCCGATGGAAACTCAATTTTTGAATCCATCGGGCTCTCCCCTCAGGCGATCGTAACGCGCCGAGTCCTTAACGATCTCACCTACCCGAATCGCCCGCGGTTTTTATCGCCCGGATTTCCCGGTGTGACGTCGCGGCCGAATCCCACCTGCGATTCGGTATTCCAGGCAGAAGTTTCGCCCGGGCCCCGAGATAGTCGAACACGTATGGCGCGGCGAGTCCAACGCGCGACTCCTATTACTAGCTTTCTTTTTTTCTTTTTTTTTAAACGCGGCCGATTCATCCGCTAATGCGGAACACGTACGCGGCGACGCCGCCGCCAGCGAGGGCACGAAAATTTAAAAGCCAATCATTAATTGACGGGCACGCCACGCGGCGCACGGGCGAAGCGGTCTCGAGGAATCCCGCGCGACGGGAGAGAGAGAGAGAAAAAAGAAAGGCAATTAAGGGTGTAACATCGCGGCACTCGCGTCTATATACGGCGCGAATGACCGAGCAGTACGTGACCGGTAATAGGTCTCGATGCGATAAAACGAGATGACGGTCTATACGCTCGCCGCCTTTGCCGATCCTCGCTTACCTGTGCAGCCCGCTCGCTGCCTACCTGCTCGTAATTATTCGGCTGCCTCGCGCTGCGTGCGCGCCGAACGATCCGGAACGAAAGCATTTCTCGGTATCATTATTATTCCGCCGTGTGTACGACGCGGCGACGGAATCGGGGAGAACCGCGTAGATTTCGTCGCGTCGCGTCCGCGCGGCAAGAAGACGTTGACATTTTTTGCGGTGGTATAAATTAACGTAAATGGATTTTGTTGTCCCGCGCGATCTGAGAAAAGAGTTCGATAAATATGTATTTGTTTCTTATGGGCTTTGCAGGGTGCTGAATGAAGGCGAACTTGACACACTGTTTGAGCTTAATTCGAGGTGCGTTTACAGTGCGTCGTGTGTCTCTCGCACTGCAAAACTTTATTCGAAACAAATAAAATTTATTTGCATGAAATAAATTTTATTTGAATGAAATAAATATTATTTCATATAAATTCGATAGAAAATTTATTTGAATGAAATAAATTTTATTTGATCCAAATAAATCCTATTAGGTCGGCCATTAAATAAATTAATACATTTAATAAATATATTACCCATTTAATTGATAAATCTATTTAATAATCTATTTAATAAAATGTACTTGAATGAAATACAAACAGTATTTAGAAACAGATTTAGAAATAAAATGTATTTGAATGAAACGCAAACAACGTGGAAGGCGTCCCGGCCAGGGCCCGACCAGGGCCCGATTTGTCACCACCAATCCAGGCCCCGGTCGGGCCCTGTCTAGTTCCCAAAAATAACCGCTCCGGATGACTCCACGGAACCCCTAAAACACAATTTACCACCAACCCCCGATTTTTCTTTGTACCTCGCGTCGCGTTCTCAATTTCTCACTTCTCCACGCACCGGAATGACTGCCCAGAAAAAAAAACCCGCACCTCCCTCAAAGCCGCAAAATCTTTCCATCATCGCCGCATCGTCCCACACCAACCAAAGTCGAACAATGAAAAAAAAAAATAAAAAATAAAAAAAATTCCCCGCAACGCATTAATTTTTTTTTTTTTTTTCACCCCACTTCAGCCGATCGTCAAAACACCGCGAAGTTGCGGACTCACCAACAGCTGTCGCGGGGTCTCTCAGGACTCTCGATGTCGGTCACTCTCTCTCTCTCTCTCTCTTCGCGAGAAAAGCCGCGCAACCGAATCATAAAAATACAAGCGTCATCGCGAGGAAGAAAAGAGGGGGGGAAGGGGGGGGGGGGTAGGCGAGAGCACGAAGCACAGTGAAATAAATTGAGTTATTAACGTGACGGTGTCACAATAAATTGTGATGAAGCGGCGGGCAAAAAGGAACGGTCAGATGTGGTCGCGAAAGGTCGGACGGGCTAACAGCGGTTGATTGCCGGTCGCTCGTTTGTCTCCATGTAGTCTGACAGCGCGTCGCTCCTGCAGCGCTAACGTCACCGAACCGTCGGCTCGCCGCGAGTCATGGCGAGTCGCGTTCGCCTCTCTCTCTCTCTCTCTCACTCTGTGTCTGCGAACACGTGGTGGATGCGCTCGGCTCGACATACCATAGCCGCCATAGCAGCAGCAGCAGCGAACATCAGCAAAGAGTCGCGCGGAGCATCCCGGACGACGTGAAGCACCATCAGCGGTAACAGCCATACCAGCCCCGAGAACGTTACTGTCTCGTTCCTCCATCCCGTTTGTCCTTCTATGCGTCTCTCTCTCTCTCTCTGTTTCTGTCTCTCTCGTTGAGCCGTTTCTCCCTCGGCGCGTTATAGTCCGCGCGCTCGTAATTAGCCCTGTCCATAGATTGAAACAAATGGCACGACGAAACTGCCGGACTGTTTCACCGACGTTGCGCGATACGCATATGCGCGCCCCGCCGGAGTGAAGCCAGCAGCAGCAGCAGCAGCTTCAGAGGGAACCGAGTCGGGCATCCCTTCTCACGCGTTCCTCGCCTGCATCTTTGTGCGGGATCCGCGCGATCAGCCTGCCACGATCGCGCCGTGGCAATCGTGGCGGCTGTGGCGAGGGTGAAGAGGAGGATTCGTTTGCGGTTGGTAGATACACTGCGGCGTCAAGTTCAACGGTTACGAAGTGGGTTCGACTTGAGGGATTGGACAGAGTGGTCAACCAGCGAGTTCTGGACAACTTGGGAGGGGTCCCGGACAAGGCCCGACCAGGGCCCGATTTGGCGACGCTAAGCGGGGCCCTGGTCGGGCCCTGTCCAGTTCACGAAAATAATCGCTCTAGGTCCAATTTCGAGTCATTCAGAGTAGAAAATCCGTAGCGTTACATCCGGCCCTGACTAGGCCCTGATCAGGGCCCTATTAACCTAGTCAGGGCCTGATAAGAGCCTGACTCGAGCCTGATTTAACGCTGCAGATTTTCTACTAGCGATTCCAGGTGTTTTTTTCACGATTTTCTTCATGTTTGTACAAAAACGGCAGAGCCGGAAACGAGCGATATTCAAAGCCCTAACATAGCCGAAAGACTAATATGTGATAATTACACGAGGATCGTATCACACTTGTCTGATCAACAAAAGCCAAAAATGTGCACACTGTAACCCCTAAAATAAAAATAAAATTGTTTTTCATCATCATCATCTTCATGTCTGTACAACACGACCCGCTTGCGATCGCCGTGGCAGTCGCACCGATCGGCAGCGAGGGTGCGAATGAGGATTCGTTGACGCTCGGCTCATATATACACGCGTCGCGTTCGACGGTTACGAAACGTGCTCGATGTGTGTACGCGCCTCGCGGCTGGTACACCCGTCGCGTACACGCAACCCGCGTGGTACGACTATATTTCATTCGGTTCGAAACGATTTATGCAGATTTATGTTCGGCCGAGACGACAAAGATTGCGCAACGACGATGATTTACACACTACATAATAATCTTGTCCGCGGCGAAGCGGGACATATCGCGCGCCCGAGACGACGACGATGCCGCCGCTCATTCCTGTCGCCACGTTATTACTCTCCGCGCAATTTTGTTATTACCGCTGGGTGGTGTTATTATTGTGCGCCGCGTCGAGAGCGTTAATGGATTCCCCGTGTGGCTTTCTCCAGCGATTATTCAGGATCTCGTGATGTCAGATCGACGCTATTTCAGGCATTGCTGACGCGTTTTCTATCGGGTATCGACGGATTTACGTCCTGGTCGAAGAGAAGACTGGCGAGACTGGAGCCGAGACGTTTTTTGGGATGTTGGGATGGCTGCGGATGCTCCAGACGCTGGCCTAGACAGGGCCTGATCAGGGCCCGACCCTGGCCGGGCCCTGGCCAGTTTTTTAAAAATCGCTGCGCGTGGTCTGTGAACTGAGAAAAAAAATTGGTAAGACCGACCGAATGTTCGTTTGCGGACGGCGAAATAAATATTTTTTTAATCGGACATTACGTTCAAATTTAGAATCAAATTTTATTTAATTCTAAAAACCGAATTTTATTTAATTCTAATAAAAAAAAATTATTTCGTTCACGGAACGTAATATTTATTGCGCTGCCAGCAAACGCACATTCGGTTGGTCTTACCAATTATTTTTCTCAGTGTGGGTAATGGCCGGATAATTCCGATCAGGACCCGATATGACTCGAGATCGATTGGCAAAGCCGAAGGCTCGAAATCAGCCGGATTCCAGGCTGATTAAATGATTGCACGGATCCGTCAGCCAATGGATCACCGCGTCGTTCCTCTTATCCGCGGCCAATCAGCGCTCGCTGATGTATGCGCGTGTAATTACACGTGATTACGCATCCGCAGCGCGAGTAATTTGCGTTTCGTAAGCGTCGCTACCGCGGCATCGACGTCTCGTGACTTTACATCGGGCCCCGAGTAAAATTGCACGTTAATCTAATTAAGCTCATATAACCCGGAGCTGCAAATGAGATGCGTGAGCAACGGGGGTAATTACACGGTCCGCTATCGCGAATTTTCAAGTATCCGATATTTATTTTATTTTATTTTATTTTATTTTATTTTATTTTATTTTATTTCATTTTATTTTATTTTATTTTACGTTATTTTATTTTATTTTATTTCATTTTATTTTATTTTATTTTATTTTATTTTATTTTATTTTATTTCATTTCATTTCATTTTATTTTATTTTATTTAATTTCATTTTATTTTATTTTATTTTATTTTATTTCATTTTATTTTATTTTATTTCATTTCATTTTATTTCATTTCATTTTATTTTATTTCATTTCATTTTTTTTTTTTTTCAGATCGATCTACAGCAACTCCGCGAATGCCGATCCTGAAAACCGATTCCCCGGCGACTACTTATCGGGGCGGACGTTGAGGAACGACGAACACTTGTACGCTCGATGCTCCTTAGAGAGGGGAATCAGGGGGGAGGGGGGCAACGAGGGGGGAGAAAAAAAACCCTTTGGATCGTCGTAAAAGCCGCGTCGGTGTTTGTGCGGCACAGCCTTGAAAACCGAGGCGAGCCCGCGACACGACGAAAATATATATGAATGCAAAAGCGTGTTGATGCGGTACGTCAGCCGGTCGACGAGGCAAGTAAGAAGGAAGCGGCGGGCTCGGCGCGCGCGCGGGACACGAGGAGTCCGGGGCCCTGACAGATATAAATGACGTCGACGGACACGCGGGCAATGATTGAAACTCCTGCACGGTACGTGCAGCCTCCTCTCGCCGGGGCCTCCTGGCCAAGCGTTTTCCGTCCCCTCGATCGCTGAGATGCCGATCGGCGGCGGCTTCGCTCTTGCTCGTTTTTTGCCGGACGACGACGCGGAGGAACCGCCGACGGACGGATCGACCGAATAAACGACAAAGGGAACGAGGGACACACCGGGGAACACACACAAGCGGAATACCAACGCGGCGACCGGTAGCGACGTCGCCGATGAGGCTCGCCGATGAGGAGATGGGAGGCTGATGTCGCGATCCCTCACGAGAAATATAGACGAGATGCGGGCGCGCATTAAGGTAAAGGCAGCTTTTCGATCGGACAGCTGAGGGAAGAGACACGAGAGGGATCCTGGGATATTCGAGCGTTTGTTATAGGCGGTCGAGGAATGTTTCTATTTTTTTTTTTTGGTTTTGTGATAAAATGAATGAAATCAGCGTCGAGCTCGTGACTTTCAGTTTCGAAAAAAATGCCTATTGTTAAGTGGAAAAGAAATTTTCTTGAAAAAAAAAAAATTATATTTCTCGAGTCATCGTTAGTTGGTCTTGTTTTAAAATAAACATTTATTTGAATGAAATCAATATTTAATAATATAAATATTTAGAATAAATATTTAATAATATAAATATTTAGAATAAATATTTAATAATAGAAATATTTAGAGTAAATATTTAATAATAGAAATATTTATTTCCTATTAGCCCGGCCATTAAATAAATTAATCTATTGATTTACGTCCTGCTCGAAGAACAGACTGATTAGACTGGAGCCGAGTCGTGTTTCGGGCTATTGGGATGGCTGCGGACCCTCCAGGCGCCGGCCTAGACAGGGCCCGACCAGGGCCCGACCCTAGTCGGGAACTGGTCGGGCCCTGGCCAGTTTTTTAAAAATCGCTCTACGTGACCTCCCTGATATCCCTGAATGATTCCCCGATCGCCTATAATAACATAACACGAATACAGAAGTTGCACAAGCGATTCGTGAGGCTGGAAATGCTCGTAATTAATTTCAATTCAAGCAAATTAATATTTTATTAATTTTAATAAAATTTAAAAATAAGATTAAAAAATCATATTAATTAATTTTTATTTTATTAATTTTTTTTATTAATTAACAGGCGAATTAAAGCAAACGAAGAGCGACGAGATCACCGGGAAATCGTCCAGAAATCGGTATACCGTTACACATTAAAGGCGCAGCAGCTCAGCCAGCGCCGCAGATGCGCCGAGGGGTCTCTCGCCCTTCGCCGTCCCGCCGCCGCTATTAATTACCCTTATTGAGCTTCCGTGGGCCGGTCGCGCCGCGCGATCGTCTCTCTATCGCCGCCAATCAATCTCTCCGCGCGCGCGAGCGACTCGAAACGCGGTCCCGTCAACGCGAGAGCGGCTCCGTCAAACGTCGACTCCGCGGCCAATCCTCGGGCGAACAATGGGCCAGCATGACTCGACTCGGCTTCGTCGCTTATAAACCTCGCGGCCCGTCTGTCGGCCTCTGTGTTTCCTCCTCCTCATCCAACGCTCGCCGCAGACTGATTCGTTTTTTTTTTTTTTTTTTTTTTTTTTGCCGATCCGAGAAACCCGATGCTCTTCATCCCTTTTTCTCCGGCCTGTCGCCTCTGTTCTATCGATCTTCCTTCGCTCCTTCTTCGTCACTCTTTTTTTTTTACGTGCGCTCTTCTCTGGTCTTGTTGATCTCTCCTCGACTCGGAATCGCTTCTTTCGCTCGGGGTACTGGCTGGCCTCGCTTCCCGTGTCTAATCAACGCCACCACCTCGCGTCACACCGACGAAATTGCGGTGTGGAATTTTCGTCCTCGGAGCGCGACTTCGGCGCGAGATTTTTGCATCCTTCGGGGGGAGAATTCTTTTTTTTTGCTGCCGTTGATTTGGTCGCCCGAATCTGAAAAGAAAACGTGTTTTTTTATTTGTTACTTAAAAGAAATTATTTATTTTAAAATGAAAAAAAAAAAATTATTTATTTTAAAATGATTTAAAAAAATTATTTCTTTTAAAATGATAAAAAAAAATTATTTATTTTAAAATGATAAAAAAAAATTATTTATTTTAAAATGATTAAAAAAAATTATTTATTTTAAAATGATAAAAAAAAAATATTTATTTTAAAATTATTAAAAATATATATTTATTTTGAAATTATTTTTTAAAAAATTAAAAAATTCCCTGACGTTGACTTCGCCATTCGAATCTGGAAAGAAAATGTGCTTTTTTATTTGTTATTAGAAAAAATGATTAGTAATTTTTAGTTGACTGTTGAAAATAATTAAACGAGTGTAACTCGGTCATTGAAACGATAATAAAAAAAAGTTGCGCTATAAAATAAAGACTAATTTTAATTACGTCCACAGTCGAAGTAACTGAGTCACGTCGAGTCGCTTGTGAAATTAGTTACAGCAGTTATAATAAAGTTGATGCAACTTCGAATTAGCTAAATTAACTATTCAAATTGTTATAAGTTTGCAGTTATGGCTTTACGGTCGCGTCGAACTGCAGCGATTTCTCTCGGGTCAGAATTAAACACGCGGAAAAATAGCAACGCGGATTGTTTTACCGCCGCGATAAATAATGCGGGGAATGGAATTACGGCGAGTCGCTATTTGTACAGTGGAACTCGCTGTATTCCGCGTTCTGTAACGTTTATGATTATCCCGGCGCTCCGTTCTCCGACGTTCTCGCGTGGACTCGGCACATACTTCACGGATGAAGCGTCGTGGCGTTCAACTTCCATCCATAAAGTATTACCCATTGTTCTTAGTTGCCCGCGGCTCGCGAACCCCGCGACGACTTTCTAACTCGTTTATCCGTTGATAATTGACAATAGATCATCCGATTCACTTGCAAACAAAATTTAAAAAATTCTCCCTGGCCAATTACAAAACCAAGTCCGACACTAAAAAAAAAAATTCTCCAAGAATCACCAAAAAATGTTTTCCAAAAATTAGTATCAACAATTAATATTAATAAATCATCTGATACTGTTAGAAAAAAAATCCCTCCCTGGCGAATTACAAAACCAAGTCTGATACTCAAAAAAAAAAAAAAAAAATTCCTCCAAGAATCACAAAAAAAATTCAAAATTCCAAAAATCAGTATCAACAATTATTATCAATAAATCATCCGATACTCTCAGAAAAAAAATCCTCCCTCACGAATCGCAAAACCAAATCTTTAAGAATCATCAAAAAAATGTCACCAAAAATCAGTATCATCAATCACAATCAATAAATCATCCGATACTCTCATAAAAAAATTCTCCCTCGCGAATAGCAAAACTAAATCCTAAAATAAAAAATAAAAAAATTCCCAAAAAAAAAATGTCTCCAAAAATAACAAACATCAAACGCTCCAACCGCTCCAATAAATTAGCTACCACCGTTTTGATCCCTCTTCCTCCACATTCATAACCCAAACCACCCCACATAATTAAAAAAATAAACCGCCTAACATTACAGCGATGACGCCGACGACGATGACGACTACGATAATGATATTGATATGATGATAGTTTCAAGTGCCGGCGTTAACGCTCCAATGAATATATATCCATGTGCGTATATATTCCGCGGGAAGGTCGGTCATCGCGCCTGTCAGATAGACGCAGAGCGAGAGAGAGAGACAGAAACAGACAGAGAGAGAGAAATTGAGAGACAGCTATTCAGCATTGCAGTAGTCGCTGCGGCGGCGGCAGCAACGTTGGCCTGTCATTCGGAACGTACATCCCTTGCATAATGCCCGTCCGTCATCGCGGTACACACGGCGAGCTGCGTACAGTGACTCCACATCTGCCGCGGCTAAGTAATTGCCGCTAAGTTATTTATCGCTCGGCTCTCTCTCTCTCTCTCTCTCTCTTTCGTCCCACTGTGCGTGCAATGTTCGCAGCCGCTCAACGTTTATGCGCGACTCCGTGTTGAACACGCAACGAGCCTCGCATCTCCTATCGAGCCCGATGTGAGTCGCTCTCTGCGTTTGAATCGCGATCCGTGGCCTCGTTGCCTGTCGTCGAAATAATTTGCATCCAAGCTCTATACTCTCGTCAGGCCTCCCTTCATCCCTCCTGCTCTTCCCGCCCGAAACGCCGCGCGCGCTAATGCGAATTAGGACGACACTGGCTAATCCCGGATTAGTGAATATTCCGTCCACGAGGCCATCCGTCGCGTCTAATCAGCGGCGAACGAGCGGCCCGGGGATTGAACGACGCAAAAATTGATTAGCCGTGAAGCTTGGGAGGAACGGAAAAATGGGGTTGATGCATGGATTTTGGGGCCCGCGGTGTTTGAGCCTTGGGAAAATAAACCGAAAATATATCATGCAGAAAAAATAATAGCTTAGCAAAATAATTTATTATAAAAAAATCGCGTATGAGGAAAGAAAAAAATTCATAATAAAAATAAAAAATGAAAATATTTTATGAAACTAAATATTTGGAGTATTTTAAATATTAAAAAACATATTTGGAGTGTTTTCAATATAAAAAAAATATTTGGAGTATTTTAAATATTAAAACACAATATTTGGAGTATTTTAAATATAAAAAAAATATATTTGGAGTATTTTAAATATTAAACAAAAATATTTTGAGTATTTTAAATATCAAAAAAATAGATTTGGAGTATTTTAAATATTAAACAAAAATATTTTGAGTATTTTAAATATAAAAAATATATATTTTATAGAATAAAAATATTCATTATAAATGGGAATGGGATATTTTTTACCCGTGTAATTTTAGATTTGCGAATATTAAACAGAAATTTATTAAAAAATTCGGTACCTTGACTTCCCAAAAAAAAATCCAAGACACACATTTTCTCGAAAAGGCTAAACCAAATCCGATCTACATAATAAAATCGGCCGATCCCGGTATCGGCGAATATTCCGTCCGCGTGACGATCCGTCGGGCGCGTCGTCTCTAATCAGCGGCGAATTCCTCGTCGTCGTCGTCGCCGCGCACGGGAGATTGATCGACGCGGAAAATAAATAACCGGCGAAACTCCGTGCGCGGCTCGCGGGCGCGGGAGACACAATTAACGGCCGCGAGTTGCTCAATCCGCGCGCAGAGAGAGTCGGCGTGCACTTCCATTAGGCGGACCGCATCGCCGTATCGGCATTAATACGTCGCGGGCCCCCCGATCGATGGCGCAACAGCCACGCGATTTTTTGCCCGACCCGCCGAGTCGACGAGAGTCTCGTGTATAAATATTGCATGCGACGCGCGCGGGAATCGCGAGGAGACCGCCCGACCGATCTATAGCTGGAATACGACGCGCGGGTCGAGCCGAGCAATTAACACACTCGGCGACAACTAATAAGAGCTTTTTCAACGGCTAGTCGATGTCGCACAAAACCGACGTCGAGCGACGTAAACGACACGACCGAAACGATCCGACCCGCGGCGCCCTGTGAATATAAAACCGATCGGCGTATTTATCGTCCCCGCGATCGTCTATATTTAAAACACGTCATCCGGGGGAGAGACACGCGAGACGAAATTTTCTCTCGTCTCGCGTGGAACTGAAAAGACGGGACAGCGTTTTTTTTTCAGTTCCAATGATTTTTGTGGTAAAAATGGGGCAGACCCCATTTTTAATTATAATTTCGCCATCCGATTCTGAAAAGAAAATGTATTTTTTTTTATCTGTTATTAAATAAAAATTGTATGCAATTTTTAGATTCATTTCTGTAATGAAAAGACAATAATAAAAAAGTAGCAAAAAAATGGTACGTGTGTGAAAATTTTTATCAACTAAGCAATCGGAATAGAATAATTGTTGCTAATAAACAGGTTAGAATTATTTTCAAAAAGGCATGACCGCGAGTGACTGTTCCCGATTTACTGCAAAATTCCTCTTTAATTTCTATAATAAAAAGACACCGATAAAAATTAATTCGATCAAAAAGTAGCTATTAAAAATTGTACTTCTGAGAAAATTGATACCCACCGAGCAATCAGAATAGAATAATTATTACTAATAAAAGAGTCAGACGTTTTTTCGCCACGGAGCTTAATAATTAAATCCCACCTAAATATGAACCACGAAAAGTCGTCAGAATGGTCATAATAAACCAAACTGGATCGCGAAGCGTTAATAACCAGATTCCCATTTCACACCCAGACAGCTCGGTTAATTTCCAAAGGTCCGCAAAACTATTTCACCCCCCCCCCCCCCCCCCCCCCCTCAGGAATGACTAAATCACGCGGATTGGATGTGCGCTAAAATAATGACCGAGGAATAAATAATAACTCTCTCTCTCTCTCCGTATAACCGCGCGGCTATTCAAAGATTCACCGAGCTGTCTGTAGCGGCAAAAAAAGCTCGACCCACCAGTCGTGGCCAACCCGGACACCCCGGGTGTCTCATTCCCGTTCAGCGCCCGCGTCCGCCATTCACCGTCGCGCCCAGGCGATTCTCGCTCGCGCCTGGGATTATTCCTATATATAACGTGCGAGCTGCAGTTCCAACTATTTTTGCGGGCAAAATGGGACAGACCCCCATTTCAAGAAAATGACGAATATAAAGGTTTTTAACAATTTTGAGTGTTTTAAGCAATCTGGCTTTTGAAAAGTCATTCTGAAAAAAAAAAAAACTTTTTTTTTTTTTTTTTTTTTTTTTTTTTTTTCAGAGACTTTATATTCCGCAGGTAAACGGAATATAAAGATTTTTAACAATTTTGTGTGTTTTAGGCATTCTGGATGTTGAAAAGTCACTTTGAAAAAAAAAAAAAAAAAGTCAATTTTTTTTATATTACCATTAAGGATGATGTTGAGTATCAAACCACGAATTTCCGAATTTGGTGGTGTACCCCATTTTTCCCGCACTTATCTTTTTGCCACCGCTCAAAAATTGACGATTGGACTCAAATTTTCAGCTCAAAAGCAATCAAACCACACTTTTTTCGCGCCCAGCCTCTCTCTCTCTCTCTCTCTCTCTCTCTCTCTCTCTCTCTCTGCGCCCAGGCCCAGGATTCTCCCTCGCGCCTGGGATTATTCGTACACACCACGCGAGCAGTTTCCAGGCCCGCGCGACGGCTGCGCCGGCTCCCAGATAGTTCGGTATACTATACGGTATTCGCGATAATTTAATCAACACTAATTGGATTTCTCCTCGTTGACTAGCCGCGCGGCGTGGATAATTGCTCAAGTAATTGGTGGTGGCTGGTGGGCTGCTGGGAAAAGCTCGGAGAGCAAAACGCCGCACGGAGAGAGAGAGGGGACTATTTTTACTTATTACTTCCTGACTGGAGCAGCTCGCATACCGGCATTGCCAGTGGCCGCGTCCTCGACCGGGGCGACCGAGGCACATGACATCTGAATAGTTCGCGTCACGTTTTCAATTTTCCACTCGCTCTCTCTCTCTCTCTCCACTCCCGCCTCGCCTGCCGTAAGGGAGGTGCGGGCAAAATGGGACAGCTATTTTTTTCAGTTCCAGATATCTGTGCGGGCAAAATGGGACGAACCCCCATTTCGTGAAAATCGCGTCTATACGACACAATTCAACGCATGTGAGCGGAATATAAAGATTTTTAACAATTTTGAGTGTTTTAAGCAATCCGGCTTTTGAAAAGTCACTTTGAATTTTTTTTTTTTTACATGTTTTTTTTTTTTTTTTTGCGAAATAAGCATTAAGAAGTATCACCGAGTACAAAAAAACACGAATTTCCGATTTTGGGGGTCCGTCCCATTTTGCCCGCACGTTTTTTTTTTTTTTTTTGCCGACACTCAAAATTGATGGTTGGAATCGAATTTTTGGATCAAAAGCAATCGAAGTACACTTTTGTTTTCGTCATAAGACCATTTTTCGATTACGCGTCCCATTTTGCCCGCACCTCCCTTATATATGCGATACAGCCGATGTTAACGCAACGTAGCGGCACAACGGCCGCCTGTCTTTGCTCGTTGTGCGAGCTGACAGCCCGCGGGGACGGGTTTGCTGCTCTCTCGCTCTCTTTGCCCCCCCTTAGATAAATTAAAATATCGATCGGACGACGTCAATTATAAGTTTGACGCTATGCTAATATCGCGGCAGCAGCAGCCGCTCTAACTGCCACTGACGTCGCCCGCGACCGCGTGTCAACGAATCAACGTGGGCTGCATCGGTAATGCGAAGCGCCTGACGGGAAGCCGCACCGACAGCGAGCGAAGGGGACGAGTCTCCCCGCCGTCTGCGGGACATTCGGCGGAGGATCTCGCGCTTCGCGCGAGATCCTCCGCGCCGAGGCTGCGACTGCCTCGTGTTGCGCAATGCCGTCGACGGGGTATCGGGAAAAATTGCTGAGGCGATGTGATGTGATGTTGCCTGATGATTGAGCAGCGGATTCGGGAGTCACGGAATCGGCTGGAAATAAAATTGATGGTGAAAAAGGATGGTTTTGTGATTATTAATTGATAATTGTAACACGGAGTGATTGTAACGTGCGTACATTTTTTAATGGCTGCAGAGAATATTTTTTTC
This sequence comes from Pimpla rufipes, assembly GCA_963932165.1. Taxonomy (NCBI): domain Eukaryota; kingdom Metazoa; phylum Arthropoda; class Insecta; order Hymenoptera; family Ichneumonidae; genus Pimpla; species Pimpla rufipes. The sequence continues at coordinate 22,435,947 of OZ010637.1, forward strand.
TATCAAATTTTATGGACATTCTTTTCTATCAAATTTTATGGACATTCTTTTCTATCAAATTTTAGGGACATTCTTTTCTATCAAATTTTATGGACATTCTTTTCTATCAAATCTCATGGACATTTTTTTCAAAAAAATATGTTTTTTCTATATCATTTTATGGACATTTTTTTCGAAAAAATATTTTTTATCGAATTTTCGGTCCGGGATCTTTTTTAATGGCTGCGAAGAATATTTGTTGTCGTTGGAATTTCACCATAATTTACCCTTAAAAAATTCTGTTGGCCTTAAGACATTTAAAAAAAAAAATTCTGTCGAATTTTCGATATGAAGCCTTTTTTAATGGCTGCGAAGAATATTTGTTGTCGTTGGAATTTCACGATAATTTTTCCGTAAAAAAATCCCGTTGGTCTTGAGACGTTCAGTTGTGCCGAATTATTTGGGACCATTTTTTTCCTGGGTACCAATTTTCCTGGGGCTGATTTCCCCAGACTTCAGAAATTCGTCCTGCAAAACCTAAATTGCAGTGAATATAGTAATCATTAAAAAAAAATTATTAATAGTGAAAATATTTTTGTCATCTTCGCCCATGAACCGAATTTATCCGACGTTCTGGAAAAAAAAAAAGAAAAAAAAATTATCCTCCAGCGCACAACACTCGAGAATAATGCATAACTTGGCAGGTAATCGGCGGCGCCCCCGAAAGGGAATTTCTCGACTCCCCGCATAATTATCCGTCACGGCAACACAGACGGTCTCGCGGCTCGCCCACCCCGCGCGGGTGAAAAAAAACGTTCCACGTGACATCGAGATTCTCGTTTATAAGAGCGCGCAGTGTGAGTTAATGGACTGCCATGTACCTTGTGGAAACGTCGATAACATGCATCGGCCACGGCCGCGTCGCGCACCGTCATGTTTTTTTTTTCCGCCCCCAAGTTTCCCCGGGATATTCCGGGATACGACGACCACGATATCGCCCCACCGATATATATTCCAAGGGCTTCTGCGAGGAATTTTCCATGTGTTTGTGTGCGGTGTCTACGTGCCACGTGTGTGTGTTTTTGTGTGCCTCGTGCATTTCTGTATTATGTTCCACCGACACGCTCGAAAGCCTCGCAGAAGCAGGTCAGCCCCGGTTGAGCATTTCACGGGTTGTCGCCCTTTTCGCTGTCGAACAAGAGTCGCGCGGTGGGGGAAAAAAAAAAAAAAAAAAAAACATACAGCTTCATCATCGCCGCCCCGTGCGCATTTCTTCCGTACACTTCAATCCTCCCCCACCGACACGTCGCTCTCCTCGTGTTTTGCCCCCCCCCCCCCCCCCACCCCGAAAACGACTGACGCGTTCCGCGTTCAATTTGAACTTCGCTCGCACTTGACGTCGGCCTGACGCCCGATCATCCAGACGCCGGGAATACGGCGGCTATAAACTCCTGGACACTGAGAAATGTCTGAAAGGATGGAAAAAGAAATGGGCGAATATTTTTTTTAGAATTTTTTTCCAAGCGTTTTGGACGATTTTTGAGCCAAATCGGGCCCTGGTCGGGCCACCCTGGCCCTGATCCGGGCCTGGCTAGTTTTCTCGGCTTGGGCCAGGTTTGACGCTATACACAGAGAAATCGTTCTCATGGGATTTATTTCAACGAAATAAAGATTTATTTGAATAAAATACATTTTATTTGATCCAAATAAATCCTATCATTAAATAGAGTAATTTACTTAAAAATAAAAATAATAGATTAATTTATAAAAATAATAGATAAAAATAAAAGTAATAAATTACTTTATTTAAAGAAAAATGTATTTCATTCAAATAAATTTTGTTTCAAATAAAATAGAAATGATTAAATAGATTAAGTTATTTAATGGCCGGCCTAACAGGATTTATTTGGATCAAATAAATTTTTATTTCATTCAAATAAATGTTATTTCTTTCGAATATTTTTAGAATTTTCTTAAACGCGTTTTGAACGATTTTTGAGCCAAATCGGGCCCTGGTCGGGCCACCCTGGCCCTAATCCGGGCCTGTCCAGTTTTCCCAGTTTGATCCCGTTTTAACTCTAAAAACAATCCCCAAGGCTGTCAATCAGCCACAACGATTTTCATTCACCCAACCGCATTTTTTCTCATCGTCCCGTGGCAGCAATCACGGATTCGCGAGAGGTGAACTTTCTCGATCGAAAAAGAGCGCGCTCGCGGTCCTGGATCTAATACGCGAGCGGTGACCGCGCGAGCTCCGGGAATGGTCAGGCTTAACGAGAGGAATCAAGTGGAACGCGGGGACTTTTCCCGTTTGGCATTGTGCGCGCGTTCCGCCGCCTCGTTAACGCGCGAAATTTATTACAGCGCGCAGCGCGCAGCGTTTCGCGCATCGGGCCGCGCGTAGATTAGAGAGCCACGCGATACGCCGTCGTCGCGCCCGCACGTATATATAATACACACGTCTCGTGTACACACAGGTGACTAATCGCGTCTCTACGGGTGTTGAAATATACCTGTCTCTCGACGTGCGCGGCGCTATTTGATTTACCGATCCGACGATAGCGCGACTTATTCACTCGCGGACAGAGAGAGAGAGAAAGGCCCGTCTGGCCGAGCGAGCGAGCGTTTTATCATTCCGCCTTGTTTTGCGTATCCATATGTATCCACACCCCGCGACTGTCTTTCTATTTCCGTTCGGAATACGCAATTGCCTGTGCGGCTCAAAATCGTCGTTTACGAGCGTGCAGCACGCTCGGCACCGGGGGGAAAACAAAGCGAGGCTGGCAATTTATTCAGGCCTGACTGAATAAATTGTCATTGTTAGATGGCGCGCGAGGGCCCGATGCCCCCGTGAGCTGCGGGCATCGGGCGCGATGCCCATGCCTGAACAGGGTCGCGGGACTTTCGGATACGTTTTGGTGAGGCTCTCTGCTCTGGTTCTGACGGCTCTGGAGAGTGGATTCAGTGGGCCTGAACGGGCTCACTGGATTTTTGGGCCAGATGCGAGGAGGATTTATCCTGCTGCACGCGATCGTTCGGTCGATAAACGTCGTCGATGTTTATCGATGGAGAATATTTTTGGAATGTTTTTGGAATGTTTCTGGAATATTTTTTTGAATAATTCTGAATATTTTTGGAATAATTCTGAATATTTTTTGAATAATTCTGAATATTTTTTGAATAACTCTGAATATTTATTAAATAATTCTGAATATTTTTTGAATAATTCTGAATATTTTTTGAATAATTCTGAATATTTATTGAATAATTCTGAATATTTTTTGAATAATTTTGAATATTTTTTGAATATTTTTGAACATTTTTTGAACATTTTTTGAACATTTTTTTGAATATTTTTTGAATATTTTTGAATATTTTTTGAATATTTTTTGAATACTTTTTGAATATTTTTATAATTTTTTAGAATACTTTTAACCACGATTTGTTCGATGAGGGACCCAAGTCGGGCCCTGGCCAGGCCACCACGGCCCTGATCCGGGCCTGGCCATTTTTCCCGGCTTGTCCCCGAATTGCAGCCAGATCCGCGCCAGACCCGAGGCCGATTTATTCTGCCCGATCGTGGGATCGACGAACGTTAAATTGAATCGCAGGATGCGTCGCGCGCGGTATATTTGACCCGAGAGAAAAATATCCGATGACGCTACATAAATTATTTATTAAACCGCGTGAATCATCGAATTCGGCGAAATATCGTAAACACAACGCGCGCTCGCTCCATTTCCATACAATACAACGTCCGTTGCTCGCGACGCTCTGCGCGTTACATAAATCACGCGACTCGGCCGCGAAACAAAATAGCAACAGCGGCCGTCGAGTTAATTTTGATATCCCATCGTACCGTCACATATCCATTATCGTCCGTGACGATTTAACCGGGCAAGGTCAGGTTATGAGCGATACCGCCGCACGCAAATATATCCCGGAATAATCGCTGTCCGCGTAATTTCTACGTCGCTGGGAATAAACGTTTGTCGCAATCGCGATATTATTTTATTTTTATTTTTTTTTTCCTCGTCGGCCGAAACGTCCATCAACAAATTGTTCTAATTTCAGATCCGTCGGTCGCACCCCGGGCGATCAATGAACTTTCGGACTGATGAGCGACACGACGGGCGGCGAGCGAGTTAAATCCACGGTGTCAGCCTTCGAGCGTTTTATTCGGGCTCCTCGATCGCGGTGGAAGCGACGGGGATTCCACAATAAAATGCTACATCGACGGGAACGTCTGACTTGCACACACGTCGATCGGATGGGCCATTTATTAGCCACTAGAAACGACCCAGTTTCTGACTTCTCGACGTTCCGCCGCAGGTCTCCAATGAATAAAAAGGTAACAAATTGTCGCACCAAATTTCAACGTGATTTTTGGTTTTTGTGGCTTAAGATGATCTGGCATTTCCATCCTTGGTTAAGGACGAAAGGAATCTCATCAGGATCGCACGAGAAACAAAATAAAAAATCGACGAAAAAAACGCAAAAATAAAAAAATATATAATATTATTTTTTTTACATTATTTTTCAGTAATTGCTTTTTTAATATTATTTTTCAAACATTATTGTTATTATTAGAATATTATTATTATTATTATTAGAATATTATTGTTATTATTATTATTATGATATTATTATAAACGACCCAGTTTCTGACTTTTCGACGTTTTGCACTTTTGGAGCCGCAGCCGCAATTTTCCATCAACCAAAAAACGTAACAAATTGTCACACCAATTTTTTTTTGTTTTCTGCGATTTATTAAGACACCCCGGTCCAACACTTCCATCCCAGATTAAGGACGAAAAGCACCAACCAAATCCCGCTCAATTTTATACCAAAAAGAGTACCCAAAAAAAAAAAAAAAAAAAAGTCGCACAGGACACCGGGAAGTCGCCGCCGGCATCAACGGGGCTGCTCCGCCTACCTCTCGCACACCAAGCACATACACACACGTGATACATATATAACGCGCGGAGGATGGGTGGAAGTTCGATTCGGGTCGAAGGGGAAGGATTAATGGCGCAGGCGGGGGGACACCCGTAGCTCATAAATCGTGGCGGCGCGGGCCAGGAATTACCGGCTCTGGCAACTTGCGAAATATGACGGTCTCATAAATCCAAGTCGTATACGCGCCGCGCGCGAACCTCCGAGCGCGCGGACCGCAAGCTGCTCGCGCGACGCGCGCGAATCTCGCGGTCACGCGTTGCGATTTTCCCTGTGTAACGTCGCATATATATATATGTAGATACGCTTCGCCACGTTTACCGTAGCGACTTGTACCCCGGACAACAACACCGGCCATTTATAACTGGGTCTCTCCCAAGCTTGGAAAGTGTAATGCGACGGCCGGATAGACTACCCGCGACGGGCTTAAGGCTGCGGGATGACTGCGGACTGCTCCGCGCTGTGTTTCCACATTTTTTTTTTTTTTTTAGAGTCAATGTCGACATAAGGAGTATTAGAAAGTGTGTTACAATTTGAGAGTTTCTTGAGGTGAAACTTGGAGGGAGTTTTGGGAGAATAGATTCTGGGGTTTCGAGCAGTTTCCTCGGTTTTTTTTTGGTGCAGTTTCGACACAGCGTTTTGTGGGCATTAGAAAGTCAGTCAATTTCGAGGTAGTCTTGGAGAAACGTAATTTAATTTTTGAAAGTTGAAATGCTGGGGTCTAGATGAAAGAAAAGAGCATTATTTATTTTATTTATTTTATTTATTTTATTTATTTTATCTATTTTATTTATTTTATTTATTTTATTTATTTTATCTATTTTATTTATTTTATTTATTTTATTTATTTTATTTATTTTATTTATTTTATAGGCTGTTTTTTTGTATTCCTATACGACTTTTGACTGAAAGATTTTTAAATTTTATTTCATGAACAACTTATAGAATCTAATTGCGCAAATTTGTCATTCGGGTTTCCCCGTGAAGCGTACCGAGAACCCCGAACTTCCTTCCCCTCGAAACGAGACCGGCGGCGGCGGTGGTGAAAATATCGCGCCATATAGAATAAGAGCCCGAAGCGTTGCGGCATTATACTCAAACACACAACCGGCAATGTTCCTCTTATTATCATGTCGCAGTATATTTTTCCTCCGGTTGCACTTGGAAAAGCGTCGGGCGAGTCTCGGGCCGCGTATATTTTTCCGGGCACTGCGGTTAGCTCGCCGCACGCCCACATTAGTTGTACTTTGTGCCGGGGCGATATCGTTCCGGCCAATTCGGGAAGATTCGCTTGGCACGGTTTATGCCGCCCGCGAGCCGAATGAGCTCGCCGAATACTCCGGGGGAGCGTAATACCCGCGGCTTGGCTTATCCACGGCAAATCGGGCGCACCAGTGTGTCCTTTCTTTCAAATTCTCTCGGCGCCCCTTTCGGCTTTTACGCGGAGAGCGAGCGCGCGCGCCTTCCCTGTTATCGGTGCTTATTCATGCGACTCCTCGGAATATCGTTTAAAGAACGGGATCGTCGTCGCTGCCGGGACAACCCGAAGCAAAAATTACCAACGCCGAATTTATTTATTTCTACGGTTACGCGAAATTACGTCGCGGGAAATTCTTAATCAATCGCAAAAAAAGAAACAAATAGATATATGAAATTGAAAAAATTAGAAACAAAAATACTCATTTCTGTCTTGTCTCCACTCTTTTATTTATAATAAATAAATAAATAAGTGGATACATAAATAAAATAAATGAAATAAACGAAATAAATGAAATAAATGAAATAAATGAAATAAATGAAATAAATGGAATTAATTAAAATAATGAAATAAATGAAATAAATGAAATAAATGAAATAAATGAAATAAATGAAATAAATGAAATAAATGAAATAAATGAAATAAATGAAATAAATGAAATAAATGAAATAAATGAAATAAATGAAATAAATGAAATAAATGAAATAAAGGATGGTTTTTTCACCTTCGTAAATCTTTCTCTATAAATAGGCAAAAAATAATGAAACGCAAGTTCGATGGCCCCATTAGATATGTAATTGCGGAATAAAAATGATTTGCTTCGGGGCACGAAAATTCTGACACCAACGTCAACCGTTTTACGACAAAACGGTAGGACGAAACCGTCGCGTGGGACCCCATAAAGCAAGGGGAAGCCCACCGCCTCCCCCGCCTCGCGGTACAAGACCAAGTTCATGTTAAACCTCACTGTTCGTGATAGTTGTAAAGTTGGCGAAATCGCTCGCCAAGGAAGCAACCCGCCCGCGCCGAGCGCTACAAACCAATTCAACGGAGTTTACCGACTGCGCTATTCCCCGGTAATTCCATTAGCAATAACTTCTCGGCTTATTACCGCATAACGGGAAAGCGCGCGGGAGGAGAAACACACGGATCTCGATATTGATTCAAGACGCGAACCACGAGCTGCTTTAGCGTCCTTGTCGAACCTGGAACTGCGCCACGTCGTATTGTGCACTGTAAAAAAAGACAAATGTGCTTGAAATTTAACGTATGGAAGAGAAGTGGAAATTTATATGCATAAACTTGTGATTTTTAAGCCGAACCCTTAAAAATCGTGAAATTTTTCATATATACCGAATGCGTTTTTTTTTTCGAAAAAAAAAAATGATTTCTTAAAGTAAAAAAAAAAAAAAAATAAAAAAACGGTTTCTTAAAGTAAAAAAAAATGAAAAAAAAATCGGTTTCTTAAAGTTTAAAAAGCCTATCCGATGGGAAATTTCCCACTGATTCCAAAAATCATAGTGCTTTTTTCGAAAAATAAAAAATGCGCTGCAAAAAACGCGAAAAATGATTTTTTTTTTCTGCCACTGATTTTTGAAGAGGTTAACGTACAAAAATTGCTAAATATTTTTAACAGCGCCGGACGTGGGAAAAATCATTCGGATTCGTCTCTCCCTCGTTGCGTGCCATTTGCATGGGCGAAAAAGGGAGCACATTATTATTATTCTGATTATTATTATTATTTTCCCCCAAAACGCGTAATCGTCGCGGTAGCGGCGAAATTCAATTTACACCGAAGAGATCGAATTGGAACGCATCGGCACGCACGTTGCGCCGTCTCCAATCGTCGTTCTGTGAAGAGCACTAAAATCGTAAAGTGGCCGATTCCGGCAATTCGAGAACGCTCGAGGCCGCCGAGTATCACGAAGCCCGCGGTCAAAAGCAAACTGCCTGCGCTCGACGCCGCTGGTTTCATTCGCTAAGTGTGTTTACGACTTCCTGCATTGTCGGTGTGTATAATCGGCCAATTATCCACAACGACTTTGGGCGAATCTTTTTTGCCCGCGTGTGGGTTCGACAATTTTGCTCATTACATTATACAGCCACGAGGCGAGCTCGGATATACCGAGCGTGACGGGGCTCGTTGAAAAAATAACCAGTTGTCTCGCTTCTGTGTATTTTCTTTTTTCTTTTTTTTTTCACCTCGTGAAAATTACACGGATTCCGATGCAATAATGCGAAACTACGAATTCGCGGAATTTTTCGTCTCGTATAGAATGCAATTTGAAAACCGGTTCGGAGTGGGAAAGAATTTTTACGAGGATCGCGACGACTCTGGCTCGCCTAGTGCGCGAGATCTCCGCTAGGTGGCGAATTCGCAGTTTCTCTCCCGCAAGCGAAGCGCCCGAACGTAACGTGAGAAATATCAGAAGTATCGCGAGGCGTGGAAAACGTGTTTCAGGTTGTCCGCTGCGGTTGTTGCTTAACGTATTCCTCTCACGTATTAATAGAACCGCACGCGGCTATCGGTATCGCTATAAAATTCCGACATTAGTGTCATCGATAAAGTGTGTTTTTTTTACACCCCGCGCTCGCCGCGCGGCGACACTGAAACGGCAGTTAAAATATGAACGGCGGAATTATGACGCGCGGGCATCAATGTTTAACCTATTTCCATGCGACGTTTATTCGCCTCGTGGAAAAACGCCGAGCCGTCTCATGTATAAAACATTCGAGGCGTAAAGGCGCGCGGAGGGCAACGAGACAGGAAATCATTTAGAGAATTAGAAACGTTATCTCGAGGTTTATAGACGGACTGATCGCGGGGGGAAATCTAACGAGAAGGAGCAAATTACAAGGCTGAGCATTCTGAATATCGCGGATAATTATTACACAGACTCATCCGCGAGACAGGGCGACTTACATATTATTAAGATCGCATGGAGGTCCATATAACGTCGTATCGGTCTTTCGAAATGCCCGGACTTTTCAATTAAATACACGTTCCTGACCCGATAGGCGTATCGCCCGAGCTTCCTTAATTACAGCTGTCCCATAGTGGTTCAACGATGCTCAATTATTTTTATCGCCGCCCGAGCATCGGCATTTTTTTCTCTCTCTCCTTTTTATTGCCCCCCGCTCGGCAGCCTCTTTCGAAACACAATATTGCAGATATACTTATTGAACAGGAGAGTCATGAATACACCAAGTAGGTTTCTCCAGTAATGCGTTTTCGTGTCGCCTACAGTCGAGATTCGCGTAATGACGTCGCTAGGGTGACCCAAAAAATTACAGCAATTTCTGACGCTTTTTCTGCAGGAATAAAAAAATTCTTAATCATGTGCAACGAATGTTCGTAGTGATAATAATCACTAATACTAATAATAATAATATTAGTAATAACTCGGATTTTTCTCGTCGGTTTTCGTCGCTGTAATAATAATGGGAAACCAGAAAGAAAATTTATAAAAAATGTATAAATTATTTATAAATAGAAAAAAATGTATAAATAATTATCAGATTATTATTAGTGTTATTTATTATTACTAATAATAATATTAATAAATAATAATAATAAGCAACACTAAATAATAATACATGACACTAAATAATAATAAATAACACTAATAATAATCTGACAATTATTTATAAATTTTTTTTCTATGGTTTTTTTCATCTATATTTTTATTTTTTTACTTTACTTCGACGATCGAAATTTCCCACTCGCTTCCCACTATTATTACAGCGACGAAAATAGACAGGAAAAAATCCGAGTTACGCGAGGCTCGACTGTAGCCGTCGCAAAATGGATTCGCACGTATCAGCGCCGGGGACCGGGGATCGTGGCAATCGAGAGACCTCGCGGTCTCTCTCGAGGGTCTCGCGGAGCATTACAACGTGGTATCACGTACCGTTAAGAGTCGGCGCATTTTTTTGTTGTTGCACTTTTTATTTTTATTTTATATATATTTTTTTTTTCCCCGAGTAATGGTCAGTTAAATTACACGTAACGAGGTTCGTTACTTCGTGCAGCGCCGGCGGACGGTGCCGATCGCGAGCCGGGGTCCACATTGAAATACAGTTATTTAGTGCCATTAATACGCGGCGTCGATTACTCGAGTTCGTAATTACTATACCGCGGGTAATTGAGCGGTGTCGCGAGCTCTCGCGCGAGCTGTACCAGCGGATATATCGCGTACCTATACTGTACATAAATATACATATATATACGGGGTAATCCGTACCAACCGTATCGACGGCAAAACCTCACCTTCCCCAATCTGGCTCGCGATTTTTTACGTCATTCTTTCGACGAAAAAAATGCATGTAGAATTATTTTCCGATTTTTCTTTTGTCGACGTTTTTTATTATTAATATTTAAAGCTGAACAAAAAACGCAATTTTTTTAAATCTGAAAATATCTAAAAATATTTTGAAAAAAAAAACGAAATTTTTGGTCCACAAGTGAGAGTGAAATAAATTTTTTTCTACCTTTTTTGTATTTTACGATTTTTTTATAGACCTGTCATAAACATCATAACATAAAAAAAATAGAAAAAAATTCTTTTACTCTCGCTTGTCAAGCAAAGATTTCATTTTTTGTTGTAGTATTTCTCAAATTCAATAAAATTTAAATATGAACATTAAAATTTAAATATCAATAATAAAATTTAAATATCAGTAATAAAATTTAAATATCAATAATAAAATTTGAATATCAATAATAAAATTTAAATATCAATAATAAAATTTAAATATCAATAATAAAATTTGAATATTAATAATAAAATTTAAATATTAATAATAAAAAATGTTGATAGAAAAAAAATCTGAAAAAAATTATACATGCACTTTTATTGTCGAAGAATGAAAAAAAAAAAATCGCGAGCCGGATCGGGAAAGGTGATGTTTTTCCGTCGATGCAGTTGGTACGGATTGTCCCATACATACTATATATATACACACACGTGTATCGCATATACATTGGCGCGCGGCGAAAAGCTCGCATGCAATATCAAACCACTGTGGTCGAACGCGCAAAATATTGTCCGTGTAAAACGCGCGGCTCCATTACGTGGCAAAATAAAATTGATGGTCGCGAGCGCGCAGCTCCCATCGAGTATTAATAATTTGTTTCGACGAGCGATTATTCGCCTATTGATTTCGTCCGCTCTGTCATCCCCGCCGAATGTTCATACGCACCACTCTCGAACCGCCGCTTTTATATACACGTATATTTATTATATACACGACCTCCCCCCTCTTTCCCCCCGTCACCGTGCGATTTACCCTATGAATTTATCCGACGTTTCGACTATTCCATACACAGAACCGAGAGAGGCCACCGGCGTCATCCAATCCGTATCGGCTCTCGGTGTTGTACAACGCGCGGAAAGCTCGTTCGACGACGCGACTGCGGGGCCGGAAATGCGCAGCTCGGTGTCAAAAGCGCCAGTTGTATTTCATGATTATCACCGGCGTGTCTGACCGCCGACAAACGTAACCGACGACGTCAACGAGACCCTGTGGATATTTGGAAAAAAATTATTAGTGGGATTTTCTTTACTGATTATTTTTGTGGATTTTTTTGCTGATTATTTTTGTGGATTTTTTTTTACTTATTATTTTTGTGGATTTTTTTACTGATTATTTTTGTGGATTTTTTTACTGATTATTTTTGTGGATTTTTTACTGATTATTTTTGTGGATTTTTTTACTGATTATTTTTGTGGATTTTTTTTACTGATTATTTTTGTGGATTTTTTTACTGATTATTTTTGTGGATTTTTTACTGATTATTTTTGTGGATTTTTTTACTGATTATTTTTGTGGATTTTTTTTACTGATTATTTTTGTGGATTTTTTTTCTGATTATTTTTGTGGATTTTTTTACTGATTATTTTTGTGGATTTTTTTATTGATTATTTTTGTGGATTTCTTTTGTGGATTATTTTTGTGGATTTTTTTTACTGATTATTTTTGTGGATTTTTTTTTATTGATTATTTTTGTGGATTTTTTTACTGATTATTTTTGTGGATTTTTTTTACTGATTATTTTTGTGGATTTTTTTTACTGATTATTTTTGTCGATTTTTTTGTGACAAATCTTCGTGGGTTTTTGGTCTTTAATTGCAGTGACTATTGTAACGACGACTTTAACGATGATTTTTCATTCAATTTTCGATTTTATTTGTTTAATCGAACGTCATCACGGTGGACATTATTTTGCAATTACAATTTACAATTCGGACTTTGTGCCCGGGCTGGGAATTAATTACGTCGCCGCTGCGTTGTTTCGTTACCGATGCAATTAAATATCAGATTGGAGCGCAATCCTTTCGATAACCCGAAATTAATTATTAGAATCAATTTAATTCTTTTTCAACCTCGTTTGTATTTTGCCCACCGTTGTGATAATCTCGCTTGGCTTTTTCGTTGTCGTTGATACGAATCTATTTATCAAAGCGACAACGAAATTTCCGACGTCGTCGGGGTTTTTTTTTTTTTTTTTTTTTTTTTTTTTTACTTGTGTGTTTTCAATTTCCATCGGTCCGCGAATTCACACACGTGGCGCACGTGCGGCCGCATAAAATTTAACGCAAATCGCGCTATCAAACGATTCGAACCGCGCGCACTTAAACACAAGGTGCCGATAAAGAGTGTCCGGTTGACCACGATTGAATGACCGATAAATTTAATTAAATTAAATCCGCGGGCGATTATTTAATTAAGCCGGTCACGCGGAAAGTTATTTCCGTGCGCGCCTCGGTCGCCCCGGTGATGAATATTCGTTGCCTGTGCCGCGCAGTCGGCAAAACAATACTTTTCGAGTTATACGCCCGGTGGTCGCGGGTGCGTTGCAAAATATATACAGCGATACAAACGCTTCCACGTTTGCCGAGTAAATTCCCGAATGGACTCGACGTTCCAACAGCTCGAGCGGAAATTCCGGACGATCGTAATTTCGAAAAATAATCCCGTCCACCTTTTTTTCAGTTTCGTCTTTTTTTTTTTAAGGGAGTGAAAAAAATCATACCTTACAAAATATCGATGAGACTCGAACAACCATAAAGAGGCTAAATCTCAGTAAAAAAAAATTATCAATTTTTTTCAACTTTTAACCATTGTGACGATTTTTCACAAATTAAAAAATCGTCAAACCACAAATTATACGAGATTTTTTTCTCATTAATCCTGACCGACATTTTTCATAAATTACAAAAAATCGTCAATCACAAATTATTCAAGATTTTTTTTTCTCTTTAATTTCGACCGACATTTTTCATAAATTAAAAAAATTGTCAATCACAAATTATTCAAGATATCTTTTTCTCATTAATCCTGACCGACTTTTTTCATAAAATAAAAAATCGTCAATCACAAATTATTCAAGATTTTTTTTCTCATTAATTCTGACCGACATTTTTCATAAATTAAAAAAAATCATCAATCACAAATTATTCAAACATTTTTTTTCCTCATTAATCCCGACCGGTCTGAACGATTCTGAACTATTTCGCCACAATCAAATCGCTCCAAATGCTCACCGCACCCGATTAACCGCGCTCACGTTACCCGTTAAAAAATCAGTAACACTCACTGCATTAAAAAAAAAAAAAAAAAAAAACCTCCGTCGCTTTCGTTTCCACCGCAAACGCATTTAACGCACGCGCGTGTATGTCACGCAAGTCGCGGAATCTAAAGGACCACTGGGCGTTATCGGTACATAAAAAAAGTGTCTCTCTTTCTCTCTCTCCGGCCGTCGCATAATTCATAGCCGCACTCGGCTCGGTATCTGCTTAACGACTGGCCACGACAGGCCTAATCGAGCGCTAATCGAGGGAGACTGCGGAGAGGAAAACCGAGAGAGAGAAAGAGAGAGAGACGGACCACTCAGGCGTTTACGATCGAACGTTCCACGCTTCTTGACAGGTATAACCCATACGGCTGCCTACCGGCTGCCGCGAGTCTCTCTCTCTCTCGAAACCCACCATAATTCTTCACGATAACGGCGAAAGAAAAAGGAGCGGCCGTCGGGCCGGCTCGACGCTGACAGTCGTGCTAATTGACGGGTTGGCCGCTCGCAGCACCACCAACGACAGCAGGACTTTATACATTATAATACATTATGGCACAGATCGCTGGTTTCGATGTGTTTAACGTGAGGGAGAAAGAGAGAGAAATTTTCTGTGATCACCCACGAACGGTAATGCAAGATGACCGTCACTTTGTGGGTATCCAATGGGCTACGGGAATAATATGTAATGGGTATTTAGCGTCATATTGGCTGCACGAGCGACGGGCCAATTTTCGCTTAAACTCTGCGTGTCATGACCCTCTGCACACTGCAAATTGTGGAGGCTGAGCGGAGTCTGAGAGATTTTAGTTATTAGTTGACTTGTTAGGTGCACGGAGAAATTTTTTTGGTAATGATTGGTACATTTGGTGGAGGAGAAAAAAATGTGTAGGGATTGTGGTACCTGTGACGATAAGTATAGTAGATTCTATTATATTATTTTTAGCCCATGAATTTTTTTCAGTGTATAAAATCGGTTTATTTTGACTGGCGATTATTTTTTAATCTTGTGTTATTAGTCACAGCTAAGCCACATTTTTTGGAGGTGTTGGAAAAATCGCCAGCCCGACAGAAAAAATTGAGTTGACTGCACCGAATGTGGTAATAATTACTGGAAAATTTCGGTAATGCAGGACGAGCCTCGTAATGTATCGAATATTTTTTCTACCCTGTATAGTTAGTCACAGCTCAGCCATTTTTTTTTAGAGATGTAGGAAAAATCGCCAGACCGGCAGAAGAAACCGATTTGACTACAAAAAAAAAATTCGCTAATGCAGGACGAGCGTCACGGTGTATCCAATACACCCAGGGAATAATAATGGCCATTCAGCGTCGTATTGGCCGCAGGAAGATATCGCAAAAGCTTCGGCCACTTTTCGCGTTCACCCCGCGTGTCGCGACCTTCCACACCGCTTCGCCGCTTCGAGTCCCCGATCCGGTAATTAGCCCGACTCGTTACGTGAGGCCGAAGCGAGCCGCGAGGTCTTCTCGAACCCGCGCGCGCAAAATTTTGCCGGTTCGCGAACGGCAATTAAACGAGCGACTCTCGCTCGTTTCGCCAACGTTACTTAATTCCCGGGGTTTTCCGCGTGTACAGTAATTGGTTTATTATACCGGCCGCGATAAGGTCAATGAATCAATTTTGACTTGTGGGTTTTTCGTTATTTGTCAGTCGGTTTCACGTCGTGCGGTTAATTGCCGGTTGCTCGTTAGATCAATTGATACTAATTATTTCTCTTTGCGGTTTTTTTTTTTTTTTTTTTTTTTTTTTTTTTTTCGTTTTCTCTTTTCCTTCACTCGCAAATCTAGTCTGGTGAAATTATAGGGTAGAATCGCTGCTAGTCGTGCCGACTGCAACATTATATGACGGGGATATGGATACGATTTAATAGCCCCCTCGCCTTCGTGATAAAATTAGTAATGATAGGCTCGAGGAAAAGGTCATTGACGAAGGTGATGCTGCCGCATCTGGTGTGATAAATTCCGGGAAACGTTCGTAAAATGGGACTCGGATTGTCGGTTTGAAATTCCGCTTAGCGATTATTTATTAACGCCGCTGGTTTTTTTGTTCCAGGAAATCCTGGCGAAATCCTGATCAAAATTGTTGAAGAAAGTCAACGAGGAATAAATTGTTTTTTTTTTGTGACGATAAATTGTCGCGGAATTACACAAAATTGGCGGTTTGAGTCGAGCTAGCAGGAAATTTGCGGGTTTTCTCTCGTTATGTAACAAAATAAATTGGATACAAAATAAAACTTATAGGCGGCTGATTAATCACAACTTCTCGCAATTTTTTTTTTACGTCGTCCATAACTGTCAACTAAAATTTCAGTGAAATGACTTAGGTGTTTAGCCCACAGCCGAACTCAAAATAATTCAACGTGTAAAATCGCAAAATGACATCAAATTTAAGATTAATTAAGATTTAAGATTAATTTAAGATTTTCTCTCGTTACGTAACAAAAATAAAATAAAATAGATAAAATAATAATAATAAAAAAATTATAATAATAATAAAATAATAATAAAATGTAATGGACAGAAAACACAACTTATAGACAGCTGATTAACAACTTTTGTTTACGTCGTCAATAAATGTCAACTCACAATTTTTGTTTACGTCGTCAATAAATGTCAACTAAAATTTCACTAAAATAACTTAGCTGTTTAGCCCACAGTCGAACTCAAAATAATTCAACGCGTAAAATATTGTCTTCCCTCGGGGGCCCCACCGAGAATTATATACGCACAATGTATCGCCGTAAAGTCGCGCGCGTCGCGCTTGTTTTGACACCGCGCGCGATGGGCGAGAGAGACACACGGGGAACGAGAAATTCACGTTCTCACTCTCCGGTGCTTCGGTTCGACAAGCGCGAGGGAATGACGTTGGCGTGACACACGCGGAGAGGAAGAGAGCCCGCGAGTGCCTACGCGGACGGGAAAGGATCGTGCAAATAAATAAAGTTATCTTGGCGCGCGTTTATCATTCGCCGGGCCGAGCGGCCGACTCGTAAATCTGCCCGGCCTACGATCGGCCGCTGCCGCTGCTGCCGGACGGCGTCGCCCGAGAGAGAAGGGTGAGCGAAGTATCGAGCTCGAAGCGGCGGACCTAAATCGAGCTTATGGCCTGCAAACGGGGCCGACCAGTCTGCGTCTATTTCATCCGCGACAATACGCAGCGCTGCGTTCAACGTCTTGTTTTATCGTCATTAAAACTCGTGTGTCTTTTGATATGGAAGAAAATACTCGTCTCGGATATCTCGAAGGGAGCAAAATAATTTATTCATTTTTTCATGTTTTAATTTTTGTTAATAGATGATTTTAAAAATAAATTAATTTATGTAATTTAATATTCTTAAAAAGATTTATTTTTGTAATTTAATATTTTTGAAAAGATTTATTTTTGAAAAGATTTATTTTTGAAATTTGAACTTTTGAAAAGATTTATTTTTGAAATCTGATATTTTTGAAAAGACTTTTTTTGTAAGTAATTTATTTATTCGTGCATTTATGATTCATGGAAGAAATAATTTTATTCATTATTTGGGACCTTGGAATAAAAAAAGAATTTATAGTAAAAAATAAATGATTACCTTCGATGGATTTAAAATATAAATCGCGTTAGTCGACCAAAAGAAATAATTTCTTTCATTATTCAGGACCTTGGAAAAAAAAAGAAAAAAAAAACATTACCATCGATAGATATAAAATACAAACCCCGTTAATCGACAAAAAAATATTAATTATTTGGAACCTCAAACCAAAACAATTAATAAAAAAATAATTCCCACCATATCAACGAATTAAAAACTTAAATCCCGTGACTCAACCAAAAACCAAAATTTCCTCCAACATTCTCAAACTCATTCCCATGACGGACGTTCCTCTCCGGCGTCATAAATAAATCCCGCGCGCGGTTTGCGTATTATTATTTCTTTATCGAGTACGCAATTTTCCACGGTATTATGCAAACGACGTTAGTCGACCAAAAAAAATTATTTATTGGGAACCTCAAAACAAAAAAAATTAATAAAAAAAATAATCCCCACCATATCAACGAATTAAAAACTTAAATCCCGTAACTCAACCAAAAACCAAAATTTCCCCCAACATTCTCAAACTCTTTCCCATGACGTTGTTCCTCACCCGCGTCATAAATAAATCCTGCGCGGCTTGCGTATTATTATTTCTTTATCGAGTACGCAATTTTCCACGGTATTATGCAAACGACGTGTGGTACACGGGGCGACGGCCCTTTTTCGCGGTGCACAGACAACGTCTCACCCTGTGACGTAACGTCAGCCGCACATCCAGCTCTCTCTCGCGAACCTTTCAGCGTCTATTTTTGTTAGGGGGGGCCGCCGCCTCCCGTATATGTTCGCCGTGATGTGATGTGCCCGCGAGCTGCGAAGCTCAGCGCCCGCGACGCTCCACGCACACGGGATGTATACGATCCAGTAAATTCTTTTTACAGCCGGTTAAATCAGCGCGAGATGAAAGGCCCGGAGCGCCATAGCGTGTACACCGCTAGAACAGTGTATTAATGTGCGGAGCCCCCTTTTTGCCCCCCTCCCGATGTTGGACACATCGCGCTACAGCCTCGCGTCTTTGATCCGCTTAGCCGCGGCGACTGAAGCGCTACACGGTCAAAGTAATCCGGCAGTAGATTACTTTCAATACGAGACACATGCGACGTACAAATATCCCATACGCTTCTCTCTCAAGCCCGCCGTGCTATATTCGTACCCGTGGCGGTCGCGGACGCTAAATACTCGAGAAAAAAAAAAAAAAAAGAAGGCGTGTTTCTTGCACTCTGAGCGATTTTGCATACCGATCTCCGCTGAGTCGGTAGAGATCGGTGGATGTAAAGAAGGGGGGATGATTATTTGGTGGCGACTTTTGGTGTCCACCAAATATTACTCGAGGAAAAAAAAGAAAGCGTGTGTCTTGCACTCTGAGCGATTTTGCATACCGATCTCCGCTGAGAGGGCGAAGATCGGTGGATAAAAATGAAGAGGGGGATTATTTGGTGGCGACTTTTGGTGGCAGATTTTATGAAGATCTCAGGGAATTTTTGGCTCGACAGGTTGAGTAATTTTTTTCGTGGTTAGAAATTGGTAATTTGGGGAAAGATCGGTTGAACCGATTCGCTGAAGACAACTGAAAATTCCAGATAAGGTTGGCTGTGCATGCTGAGTCAGATTAAAAAAATAAAAAAAATTAAAAAAAAAACAACCGAGGCCTAGTCGCCGATTTTTGCTTTCGATTTATCGTCCAATAATCTAGTTAAACAGCTTCATTAATATATTTCTTGCCGACTTTTGGTGCCCGATTTTATAAAGATCTCAGAAAATTTCGTCTCTAAAGGTTGAGCAATTTTCGTGGTCAGAAATCGGTAATTCGGGGAAAGATCGGTTCAACCGATTGGCCGAAGACTCGAGGCACGAAAATCCCAGATAAAATTGCCTGTTTATCCGGGGTCAGTTTCGAAAAAAAAAGAGGCCATCAGCCTTCGATTCGCGGTCGCCGATTTTTGCTTTCGATTTATCGTCCACTAATTCAGTTAAACAGCTTCATTAATATATTTAGCGGACGGTTGGTAGCTGGAAACGGCCGCGCACCGACCGGTCCTATAAGTCTCGCTCGTCGCGACGTCGAATATGTCGGGGCGTAAATTAATCCGCGTTAAAATTTCCAGCTTTGATCCACCGATTCGCGGGGACGATAGCGCTAGATTTACTCAGCAGCGGTGAACCGGGCTTTATATATATATACATATATATATGAACCGGTACCACCGACTCGCTAGCATATTTATTGGGCTCTAAGTTTGCGGCTGCGGGTCTCGTGTCACGAGCGCTCGAGATCGCCGAGACACCGCGGCGGCTGCCACGGCCGAACCGAGAGAAATATCGTCGGATAGACACATTCGTATACTTTGTAATGGAGCCTGAAATCGCTGCGCAAGAGGGGCATTCGAGTTAATCGTATAACACGCCGAGTTCTTTCCACGGTTTATGGGAAATATAGTCGCGCGGGCCGCCCACGGCGCGAATATCTCCGCTGCTCCCGAGAGCGCCGGTTTTACCAGGTGGGAAATTTGTTTTCGACAAAACGCGATATCTCTGCCGATTCGAATTATTGTCGCCTCCTAATACGGCGAAATTCATTACGGTTAATTACGTGCGTGAGGTACGACGAACTCCAGAAGTTATTCACCATGAAATATGCTGTTTTTTAAATCAATTCGCTAACTTGACAAAAAAAATAGGAGAATTTAATTCAGTGACATTTTAATTCAATGATTACCGATTTACCGATTTCTATTAATATGAGAGAGAATTGCAAACACTTCTCGATGGTATAAAAATCTGAAAAAATTCGTGCACATTAAAGGTACTGAAAAGATTAATTTTGAATAATAACAATTCGAAAATGTTATTAACAAATTGATGAAAAAAAAATTGTTTAACAAATATTTCGATGACCCAATTTTTGTTAATGAAAATGTTTTCTTTGTTTTTTCGAATGCGTATGTATTTTTTCAGATTTTAGATTTCACATTGAATTTTGTGCGTTTTTTCATAAGGAAAATGTGTGAATACATATTCCTCAAATTTATGCGAAATTAATATTGGTCGCACCTTAAACGCTGCACAAAAGTCTCACGATTATTATCAGCCGGGTCAGCAGTGGCAAAAAAAAGCATAAAATCTCGCGAGCCGTTTTTCCTGGTTTCGGGGAAAAAGTGGCGAAATCGGCAATCACGTTGGTCAACCACGATGACCGCTAAGCGCATAAATCCCGTTTCAACCAGTCGACATAGCTAAGAAAAAAAAAAAAAAAAAAAAAAAAAGTCAAGCCTTTGTATGATATATCGTAGCCGTTTCTACTGATTTAATCAAACGCGTTAAACAGGATTAAAATGATAATCCGCGGGAGAAAACGATTATCAATATCCTTCGGTCGTTGATTTTCTCACACTGAGCCCGATGTAATCGTCGTGGCCTGCCTTACACGGCGACGACGATTGTCGGCGTTAATTTATCCGTACACACCGAGTGGGCCGCGGCTATGTTGACTGCGTTATACGGACAGGGAGAGTAGAAAGTTGTGTGCCTAATGCGCGAGGAATAAATAAGTGAGTAATACACCGATGGCTTATAAACACGAGTTGTGGGTAATGCCACGTTACTTCCTCGTTTTGCGCAGCTGATACGATATTCTCTACTCCTCGTATCTAATCGGTTTTACGGCCGTTAATTATTGGTCCCCGGGAACAATTACGGCTGACACTGTGTGTGCCCTCCGCCTCCTCCTCCCTACCATCGCAATCCTCTCGCGCGAAACTTTCTAGCTGCGGTCGCGCCTAGGCAAACCGGGAACAAGCGGGTAGTCCCTGCTGCTGCTGCATTTATGGTACTATCTATGGGCTGTTTCACGCGAAATTGACACATTTTACAGTCGAAATTTCATCTCGTTTCGTCGGAATTAAAATTAGAATATTTAACCTTGCACTCCAATTTTTAAAGCTCTGAGTAAAATTATTAAAATTGAGGCAGAAAACTAATATCAGCTTTTGCAATTTTTTTTAAGGTAGTCCTCGCGGATAATATTAATTTCGCATAAATTCGAGAAATTTGGGAGAGAATTGCAAACACTTCTCGGTGGTATAAAAATCTGAAAAAATGCATGCACATTAAAGGTACTGAAAAGATTAATTTTGCATAATAATAATTCGAAAATGTTATTAACAAATTGATGAAAAAAATAATTGTTTGACAAATATTTCGATGACCCAAGATTTTTTTTTCACGAAAATGATTCCTTCGTTTTTCCGAATACGTATGAATTTTTTCAGATTTTAGAGTTCACATTGAATTTTGTGCGTTTTTTATAGGGAAAATATGTGAAAATTCAATGTGAACTCTAAAATCTGAAAAAATTCATACGTATTCGGAAAAACGAAGGAATCATTTTCATGAAAAAAAAAATCTCGGGTCATCGAAATATTTGTTAAACAATTCTTTTTTTCGTCAATTTGTTAATAACATTTTCGTATTATTATTATGCAAAATTAATCTTTCCAGTACCTTTAATGTGCATGAATTTTTTCAGATTTTTATACCACCGAGAAGTGTTTGCAATTCTCTCCCAAAACGAAATTTCGGCTGTACGAATTTTTAATTCGCCTTTCCAAACAGAAATATCCGATTCTTTTTTTTAGGAAAGATGAGCGCAGGATTTAATTTAATTTCAATTTATTCTCGACCTCCCACCGGATTGAAAATTCGTTTCAAGGACCATTTGGAGTGACAGCCTTAAATGCTGGTGGAATAAAAAAAAAATCAGTGTTGAGAGGGGGTGTCGAGTCGGTGCGGAATGGCCCATAGAGGAGGAGAGACGTATGCGCGCGGGGCGCGAAGCAACAGCTAGCCGAGGGATTAACGTGGGCTTAACGACTCGGAGCTGTTGCGCGGTGCGCGCTTTGCCGCACGGAGATCGTTGCGATAATTTCCACGTTCAACAGACGCGCGCGCAATTTAGAAATGAGAATATCGGTCAGCGCGCGGCTGTATCTTTGGTATCAATTATGCGCCGCCAGTCCCGCCGGTATAGTTTGCACCGGGCGAGCGAGCGCGCGATGAGCGTTCACGCCTCTTAATTCGCTCATGACGCGAAATTATACGTAATGTAAATAAAATTACGGGTGACTGCGCTGCGCCCGCGGCGAATAATATCTCGCCGTACGGCTGGAGAATATATACGGATGTCTGTATTATATATGGGCCGTTCCACGGCTTGTCGACAAGATCGGTTACAAGATCTTTCTATTTTATTTCTCGTTTTGACAACACGAAAAAAAATCTAGACATTTTTTTTCAGATTTTTTCGAACATGTTCGTCGCCCTAAATTTTTATTTCTCGAAAACTATGTCGACAATTTTTTTTATTACAGTAAATTTTGCTTCCAACAACCAAAAGTTAAGGTAGAAAAAAAATTTATTATAATTTTTTTAATTGTATAAAAATTACAATTGCATATTATAATTTTTAAATTATAATTGCATATTACATTTTTTTAAATTATAATTGCATATTATAATTTTTTAAATTGTATACAAATTATAATTGCATATTATCATTTTTTAAATTGTATACAAATTATAATTGCATATCATAATTTTTTAAACTGCATACAAATTAGAATTGCACATTATTATTTTTTTAATTGTATAAAAATTATAATTGCATACCATAATTTTTTTAATTGTATAAAAATTAGAATTGCATACCATAATTATTTAAATTGTATAAAAATTATAATTGCATATCATAATTTCTTAAGTTGCAAATTTTCGAAAAAACCGGAAAAAAAATCTAGAGATCCACAGTGACCAACGAGGAAAAAAATACGAGGGTCACGACCCCGTCGATAAGCCGTAAGAATAGCCCATATATACACATTTTATTATACGCATGTATAAAGTCTTATTTATAGGCAATACCGTAGAAACGAGGCGTTCCGCCCACTCCGAACGATTTCGACTCCGTAGAAACATCTTTATCGCATTCGGTTTTCGCGCTCGGCTCTCCGAGAGCCCGTGGTTAATTAGCCGCAGATTATAGCAGCTTCTATTATATTATCTCAGCCTCTCTCTCGAGGCTCTCCCCGCGTATCGCTGAGCAGCGCTCCAAGCGGCGACTGTCGTTATCATTATAATAAATGAACCGGAAAGCCGTACGAGGGACGGCGGTTTATACAGAACGATTAATATCTTTTGATATACGCGTATTGCGCGACGAGCGAGTGATTTAACGCAGATAGCCGGCATGATTGAGCGCGCGGTTATTACGCCCCACGTGGCTCCAGGCCTTCCACGAGATTCTAATCGCCCGTCTAATTACTCAACTTTTGTTCCTCGCGCGGAGCGAACGCGGAGAGCAAACACTGTGTGTGAGAAACAAGCCAATAAAATAGAGACCGTGGCACTTTGTCCGCGAGCGCGAGTGGAGACCGTGAGTTAATGCGACAGGTGTACCGATCATTTAACCGTGGCCACTTCCACTCGGTCCGCCACTCGACGGTAGTAATTGTCGGCGACTCGTTCTCGCCGAGCCTCGAGAATGTTTACCCTCCTTTTCACAAAGGTTAACATTTCCATTTTTATCTCGGCGCTTTATTTATAGAAACAATTAAGCCGGTCGATTGAACTTTCGAGTCTATTGATAAACGATGATCGCGCTAATCGCTGATAATTAATCGGCAATTTTTTTTTTTTTCTATGAATATTTATTTGAGAATCGCGAAATTTATCCGACTCGTGCATTATTTATGCTTGGCAAAAATGGATATGACTCTTATTATCGTCCCGGTGTCTGATTACATTTTTCCTCTCGCGGATATTAAGTTGGCCTGGATCGGCGCTGAGCGCCGTATCAATGTGAGATCAGGACCAGTTTCGGTCTACAATCCGACTATTCTTATCGGACAAGACGTCGCGATGGCGGATCCGGCTCAGACGCCATTAATAGTCGACGGGCTTTAATCGCGTCACTTAATCGGCCGAGATAATTAGCGGGCTAGCTTGGATTGTGCTAGCCAATGCTGGCCTGCAGCCTCCGCCCCAGTAAAACGGATATTTTTTCCCCCAGAATTTTTTTTTGTCCCAGAACCGGTCGACGTTCACCGCTGGCCAACAAACATCATTATACAACCATCAATAACAACCTCACATTTAACAACATCAAGACGAGGGATAAATAGAAGAAAAACGCAAGTTGAAATGACAAGATAATGCCGATAATGAAATGATTCTGAAGAGGCTCCGACCATAGGGCGAAACGTAAAACGTCGAGGAGTTATTTTACGAGGCCGACAGTCGCCGAAGCTGCAGCATTACAATTTACAATTTACGGCCACAGTTTAATTCACAATCTACAACCATCAGTGCTGGGCCAGCATAATCGGCATTTCTAGCCCAGCAACGCGTGCGACTGTTTTATTATTTGATTTTTTATTTATTAGGTTTCTTACTCTGCCATATATATTTATCGTTTTCCAAGGGACAAAATAAAATAAAAATAAATAAAACTCGTGGCCATCATCGCGCCTTAAATCGAGGACCAACCACCGGAGGGAAGCCTCACAAATTAATCAACTCTCGACTTTCACGCACAGCGACCGAGGCGTCGTGAATAACGGATGAAAAAAAAATGAAGATTAAGAAGCGCACAAGGTGTACCTCGATCGTATCGCAAATCACGCGCGCTGCTCACTGTTTCGCAATTAACTCCCGCGGGCCACGCTGGTAATTAACGCCCCAAACTTTTCGATAACGTCCGAGGAGGGCGACCCCCACCGAATTACAGGACGAGGAATAAGAAGTCGCCAGGAGAGAGAAGCCAGACTCGAGACGGTTGCGCAATGTTGAGGCGAGTATAGCACCGGGTTTGTACAGTGCGTGTGGGCGAGCGGCTTTCGTGTGCGGCTGTGGCCCACGTTCCGAGAGAACGCTCCACGCGAAAACCATTATCGAGCCGCGCGGTACTTAGAGGAGAGAAACACGGGGACCGCAATCTCGCCGAGGGATCATAGGCACCTCTCGGGGCTCGTTACTCAAAATTTAACCGTCGTGAGAGAGGAACGATACCGATCTCTCGTTCTCTCTGCCTCGCCGAGGGCTCTTCAACTGCGACGTTTTTATAGCGTGTATAGTGTACTTTTTTTGCCTCTTTTCTGTTTTTTTTTTGCTACAAATAATTTTTTTTTTGGGTCCAACCAATTTTTTTTCGCTCCAAATAATTTTTCTTTAATTTAAAAAAAATGTTAAAAAATAATGTATAGTGTATATTTTTATTGCCTCTTCTTTTCTGTCTTTTTTCTACAAATTATTTTTTTTTGGGCCCAACCAATTTTTTTCGCTCCAAATGTTTTTTTTATTTTTAAAAAATTGTTTAGAAATAGTGCATAGTGTATATTTTTTTGCCTCTTCTTTTCTGTTTTTTTTTTTCGCTGCAAATAATTTTTTTGGGTCCAGTCAATTATTTTTTCGTTACAAATAATTTTGTATGATCCAACCAATTTTTTTTTTGCTCCAAATAATTTTTTGATTATTTTTAAACATTTTTTAAAACTTACCCGTCGTGAGAGAAGAACGATACCGATCTCTCTCTCCGCCTCGCCGAGGGCTCTTCAACCGCGACGCTTTTATAGCGTGTATAGTGTACATTTTTTCTGCCTTCTTCTTTTCTGTTTTTTTTTTTTTTTTTTTTTTCGCTCGTTGTTCTTCCTTTTCATCTCGCAGCTGGTGTTGCCGATGACGGTGCCGGAGAGTCCGAAGTCGCTGCGCACTCGGTCGGGTTCAATCGGCCTGGTGCTGCGGAAGTGTCGACGCCTGGAATAAAACCGCCTCTAATTATTATTTATTGCGCCGAGTCGGCCCCGCGCGCGAGACCCCCCGGGACCCTCGGATGTCGAGAGCCGAGCGCTGCAATGAATCACCGGCTTTGCCGCGAGTCGGAGCGACGCGCCTCGTCTTTATATTGCAATTATCATTATCGGATCAGCGCGCATTGTTGTATCATTCGCGAGACGAGCTCGCGGCGCGTTTATGCGACGTGCAATAAACGCCGTTGCTGCAATAATCATGCTAATTGTCTTTCTCAGCGCGAGCGCAGAATTTTTATGGGCGCGCAGCGCAAAACGCGAAATGCTGGATTGATGGACGACAGACGGTTTTTATTACGCCTGAATTTCTTCTTCTTCGGGACGCAAACGTTAGAGATTTGAAAAAAGTTTTTTCAAAATCTGATAACAAATTTATCGAATAATTATTCGAATTCTTTAAATTTATTGAATAATTATTCGAGTTCTTTAAATTTATTGAATAATTATTCGAATTCTTTAAATTTATTGAATAAGTATTCGAGTTCTTTAAATATATCGAATAATTATTCGAATTCTTTAAATTTATCGAATAATTGTCCGAATTATTTAAATCCCTCGAATAATTATTCGAATATTTAAAATGACAAATTTTACTGATAAGTTAATCAGTAAAATTTGTCATTTAAAATATTCGCCGTTGTCAATATTCGGAAAATAAATTCTGCTTACTTCAACGCATCTCCAAACACATCCACGAATTTTCGTCACCGCACGAGCCTGAGAAAAAAAAAGAAAAACGCTCGTGAAAAAAAAAAAAAAAAAACGGTTCGCAGCGTTCCGAGAGAGCAAAGTCGAATAATGGCTTTTCGAGGATCTGGAAGGCCGGGCCTATTTGTCCGTATGGAAACGTGAGTATAAGTAAGTGGCAGCCGACGACGAGAGACGGAAACCAGAGACCCGGTCGGAGCTTCACCGAAATACGTAATGGGGGGCGCACTGAAACTTCTGTACCACGAGGAGAGAATAGAGGCGCAGTGGCCGGTGGAGCAGAAAATATGAAGAGGACGATTTCCAGAGGACCGGCAGAAGCAGCAGCATCAGCATCAGCAGCAGCGGCTGCGAGACGGCGACCCGCGGGGAGGCTGACAGTAGGGTGAAACGATGGCGCGACGAGGTCGACGCTAAGTACCGGATTACGTCACTTCGCCGAGGCGATCCTGTCTCGGAGCGAGAGAAGTGGCCTCTGGGCTCCACGCTGGTTTCTCCCCGCTGGACTCCCGCGGCGCGGCTGCAAGCCCGGAGAAAAAACACTCACCGATCCTCCTCGTCTCGTTTTTGTTCTCTCGGCTATACACGCGGATCGTCCGGTCTCGCTCGCTCGTTCCCCCCGGGCGAAGAGGGCGAAGAAAGTGTCGCGGATGCGAGAGACTCCGAGCCCGAAGGTTTCGCACTGGGGGACGATCCGGCGAGGAGATAAAGGTGTGTGCCACGGTTTCTTCTGGGTCTCTGGGTCTCTCTCTCTTTGTCACTCGGCGCGCGTGAATTCTCACCCGGTGCGACGACGACGATGCACTGAAAAATCAGGGACGAGGGACGAACGAGATTTTCAGGAGGATTGCGAGGGGCGTGCAAAAGTTTAGTATTTGAAACGTCGACTTTTATTTTCAGGGTCTGGCCACATTTTTTGTTTTGTTTTGTTTTTTTAAACAATATTTTTTGTAACTGCGTGCGTAAAATGCTCGTTTTCCGCACTAGTGCGTAAAGTGACTACACGTGCGTAAGTTCCACTTTACGCACTCTTGGTTACTTTACGCACGCGTGCCGGAAAGCGAGCCCTTTACGCACGCAAAACCGTCTCGAAAAGTCAAGTTTTACGCACGCAGTTACAAAAATATATATATTTTTTAATTCCTACTTCCTGTAAACAATTAAAACATCGTCGACGATTCGACGAACCCTCGTGCCAAGTAGCCCCGCTCTATCGGTAATACCGGGAGTGAATTTTTACCCGGTGACCCTCGGGATAAATTGCGGAAATGGGCGGTGACCGCGTCGACCAGAAAATAACGTTGATTATCGGCGTCGCGTATAATACGAGATCGAGCAGAGCGGCGGAGTCCAAATAAACCAGGAAGCAATAACATTCCATTTCCATACCCGGCCGGCGGAATATTATTACAGAAGCTCGTCGCGAGGCGTACGGCCACAAATACGCGGATATTACAAAGCGAGACCTCGAGGATGCGCTCGGTGTGTATGCAAATTAATCGAATATCTTCAAGTGTCGGTCGCGCGCGCCGCTGTTACCGTTTATACAAAGTCATTCATCCGGCGAGCCCGGAGAGCGCTGTACTCCGGTATATTATATGGTAAACCAGTTGCGTGAATGTTTATAGAGCCGGCTCACGCGCGGAGCTTCGGAGCTTCCACCTGGAGGGCGTGGGTCGTCGGAGCAGCCGTGCGAGCTCCGCACGCTAGTTTCGGATCTACTTCTCTCGCTACATAACGTCACCATTATTCGCACTCGCCGTACGTAGTCCACGTGTGTAATCGCGATGGTTGCGTCGCGCACAGAAATCATAGTGAATAAATTCACGGGGCAATTTCGTTGCACGTTGTTTGGTCGTTCAATCACACTGACAACTCGTTCAATGTAGCTCGTAGAGCAATTTTTTCCTTGTAGATTTTTGTGTGATTTTTTTAATTAATTT
This sequence comes from Pimpla rufipes, assembly GCA_963932165.1. Taxonomy (NCBI): domain Eukaryota; kingdom Metazoa; phylum Arthropoda; class Insecta; order Hymenoptera; family Ichneumonidae; genus Pimpla; species Pimpla rufipes. The sequence continues at coordinate 22,464,818 of OZ010637.1, forward strand.
TTTTCTGAGGATTTTTGTGTGATTTTTTTTATTAATTTTTTTGTGACGATTCTTGTGTGATTTTTTTTATTAATTTTTTCCGGAGATTTTTGTGTGATTTTATTTATTTATTTTTTTTTCTGAAGATTTTTGTGTGATTTTTAAATACTCATTCATTTTTTTATTTAAACAATTATATGCAAGTTGGAATCGCGATGAGGGGAGTAAAAAATGGGGACAGAATTACACCGACAACTCATTTGACGTAGTTCCTAAAGGAACTTTTTTCTTCGGGACATCCGTGTGATTTAAAAAAAAAAAAAATGACATGCAAGTTGGAATTGCAGATCGAGGGTGTTAAAAAAAATGGGGACGGAATGTCTAGCCGAAACGCGTCCTGGATATAAAAAGTAAACGGCACCTTCGACGCGCGACCCAAAAACGAGTGTAGCTTTATCAAAACTATGGCGACGTCAGGCCGGCACTTACGGCCCGGCGCTCGACGTGCTTCGCGCGATCTATTAATGTCGCTATCAGCGTGTTGCAGATGTTAATGCCACGAGGTGCAGCCGTTATCGGGTGTCATTTCGGCGGCAGCGATTCGCCCCCTTCGCCATCCCCGCGCGCGGCTATCGCGCCTCAAAGTGACCATGGCACTTCCGCGCGCAGCCCGGGAGCTCCACTCGATACGATGACGACGACGCCGTGTAACACATTCATGCGCCGCGGGATCAAATCTCCTTGCTCGACTGCCGAGGGCTACCGGACGTCGTAAATCCTCGCTGTATCTTCGCAAGAGCAACTTTTATCAGAAGCGAAATGATACCGAGTTACAAAAAAAAAAAAAAAAAAAAAAAATAGAGTCGTTTCTATTTTTAACTCATTTTTGTTTCCACTAAAAAAAAATTCCTTAGCTGCCGAGAATAAATTTCAGGTACTTTTGAGCCAAATTAGTATATGCAACAAGTGCGCAAAGAAGGTCATTTCCGCACGAGTTGCATATACTATTTTTGATGAAAAGACGATTCGATTTTTTTCGTTCAAATAATTTTTTTTTTAGTACAACCAATTTTTGTTTCGCTCCGAATAATTTTCTTTGGGTCAAAACATTTTTTTTTTGCCACAAATAATTTTGTTTAGTCCAACCAATTGTTTTTTCGCAACGAGTAATTTTTTTTGGGTCCAACCAATTTTTTTTTTCGTCCCAAATAATTTTTTTTTTCTTCCAACCAATTTTTTTTCGTCCAACCAATTTGTTGACTCACGCAAAAAAATTGTTTTCCCGACCCAACTGGCCTTACCGACCGATCCAATCCATCCCGGAGGCCAATTAACCTTACAAATTGGTTACGCCTATACAAATGACTTGTCCCTCGGTAGGCAGGTTCCGTCTGTACCCGAAATCACCCCGAAGTCTCGCCGACTTTCCCGCGATACGTCAACGCGACATTCCCCGGCATTTGTCATCTGGAAACTCTCGTGTCCCGCTTACCCCGTGGTACACCGAGAAATGTGTGTTTCACCTCCGCGCGCATCTGCCGAGCATCAGCCGGCGGGGGAAACGAGAAAACAGTCCGTGGAGACCGATCCGCTCTTACGCTAAGTGGCTGTCACAAAATTTGACCCCAATTAATAACCCTCCGTGGAGACTCCGAGTTGAGAGCCCGTCGGGGTTGTGTTTAGTGTGTCTGTCGACTTGGCGTCCGCTGACAGAACTACCGGATTTTCTATTTTGCTGCACTTTCGACGTCTCTACGCCAAAAGAACAACAAAGACTCAACTAAACACGACTATCGTTCCGCATTTTCCATGTCAAATTTCGCCAACTGTTATAAATTAAAAAATATAAAAAATTGTGAAAAATAAAAAAATATAAAAATATGGGGGTCAAAATAGCTAATGACCCAAATAATAAATGGCTAAAATAAAAAATGTGAAAATAATGAACGATCTAAATCTAAAATGGTCATCATTATAAAATTCGCAATTTCAGTCATTCGCTATTTTGATTCCATTTTAATTAAGATGTGGGTTGAAATAGTGAATGATAAAAATAGCTATTGGCTGAAATAGCGAATTTCATAATAATGACCATTCTGGTTTCAGACCGTTCATTATTTTGAAATTTGCTATTTTAGCGATTCGTTATTTTGTCTCTCGTTATTTTAATTTAGCGATTCGTTATTTCGTCACTCGTTATTTTAATTTAGCGATTCGTTATTTCGTCACTCGTTATTTTAATTCAGCGATTCGTTATTAATGGTCACTAGCTATTTTGACCCCCACCCGGATCGTTCCGCATTTTCCATGTCAAATTTCGCGAATAGCCGTGATAAATAATTTAAAAAAAAATTGGTATAGGATAAACCAAGTTTGCTACACCAGATCTGTTGCAATCATTGCCGCAAAAATTCCTCCATGCACCAAAAAAAAAAAAACACCGACAATTATTGCCAAAGCCTCGTCGCACAATCGAGAACAAATCGGCCGTAAAAGCAGCGTGGAAAATCCGATCGGTCTCGAGTCGTGAATTAAAACGCGCTGCTCTCTCGCCTCGTGCGTGTCGGCCGAAAACTCGCCAACTCCGCCAGGCGCGGAATTCGGCTTTTCGCGCCGTTATTGCCTCGCACGCCCGATAAAGTGCGGAGTCAACTAAAACGGGCGGCGTTGAGCAAGACGATATCGGCCGGACAGGTCGGGTTCTTAGCGACGACGCCGCGAGAGAGTTGGAAATTAAGTTGAGCGCAAATGCCGCGCCGCGGCCCGACACACGCGGAAGATCAAAGGTGCCGCGCGTGAGTGACGAAAGCCAGCTGGCGGAAGATGTTTCGCCGCGGCGAACGAGATAGCGACGCGGTGCTTACGCGCCTGTCTGCTGCCACCGGATTTCTTCGCCCCGCGCGAGCCGCGCGCTCGTGGAAAAGAAAATTCCCTCACGACACACTCGGAACACGCGCACTTCGTCGCCGACGTTCCAGAAAATGCTTTCACGCCCCATCACATTCGTCATGCCGGCTCTGATCTCTCTCTCTCTTTCTCTCGAGCTATCCGAACACACTTCCGGGATTTAATATCAACTAGCTCGAGGCTCTCTCGAGCTCCGAGCTAATAAAAACAACTTGACGGGCTGAGCGTAATCGTTTTTTGAAACTACGCGATCGACGCAAATTTGTCGAGGGTTTATTTGAAAAATGTTGGCAGGGAGAAGTGATTTTATTTTTGCAAGACATTTTTTGAGAGGTGGATTGTTATTGTTATTTTTGGCAGCTCGTTATTTTAATTGTGGGAAATTGTTTAAAAAAAAAGTTTGGTCGACTCGGGTCTCTTGTTATTAATTTTTTGTATAGAAAATAAATAAATAAAATTTCTGGAATAAAAAATAGAAGAATCGATGTAAATAGAATTCGCGGCAAATTTGTCGAGGGTTTTTTTTTAATGTTGGGAGGGAGAAGTGATTTTTTTTTGCGAGACATTTTTTGAGAGGTGGATTGTTATTGTTATTTTTGGTGGCCCGTTATTTTAATTGTGGGAAATTGTTTTTTGGTTTTGAGAAAAAAAATAGTTGGTCAGCTGGGGTCACTTGTTATTTATTAATTTTTTGATAGAAACTAAAGAAATAAAATTACTGAAATAAAAAAATGGAACAACCGATTTAAATAGAATGCAACAAAAATGGGTTTAGCAGTTGGCTGTTTCACCGAAGGTGACACAAGTTGCAGGCACAAAGTCACAGATTCCGGGAAGTAATTTTTTTTTCTTTTTTTTTCTAAATGGTCAACGACAGCTGTCGAGGGCTGAACCGTCTTATGCTGATGGGCGGCGAAGTAAGAAAAGCCGAAAAGCAATTTAGGTGTAGTACAAGCCGAGGCCAGAAAACATTTTCAAACTTTTCTCTCGCTTCGTTCGGGCTCGAGGGACGCAGAGAGAAAGAGAGAAGCCCCAAGTGACGCGGGGCTGGACTTGACGTCCAGCCCTGCGAGAGTGACAAAAGATTGTTACGGAGAAAAATGATTGGTACCGGGGGAGCAATTACAGCTGTCAGCGTTGTTGTGGCTTTGCCTCGATCGCGCCGCGCGCGCGCCTTAGGGATAGTTCCGACTCCTTTGCGGCACGCACAGCCAAGTAGCCCAGAGCAGCACGTGCGGAAATGGCGTCATTGACGAGGTCTTCAAAACCCATTTTGCGGCTTTCGTCGGTCGCGTCGTCCCCTTCGGCCTTTTCTCGAATCGACTCCGCGTCCGGCAGTCTGAAAAATAAAATTCCTTCGTCAATTTGACAAATTGGACACTTTTCGATCATTTTTTATAATCGTAGTAATAATAATCGTTATTTGTTCGCAACTTCTAAAAATGCAAAAATTATCATTATTATTTGTCCGCAGCTTCTAAAAATGGAAAAATAATAATAATTGTTATTTGTCCGCGACTTCTAAAAATGGAAATATTATTATTATTATTATTTGCCCGCAGCTTCTAAAAATGGAAAAATTATTATTATTGTTTGACCGCAGCTTCTAAAAATGGAAATATTATTATTATTATTTGCCCGCAGCTTCTAAAAATGGAAAAATAGTAATAATTGTTATTTATCCACAATTTCTAAAAATGGAAAAATAATTATTATTATTTGCCCGCAGTTTCTAAAAATGGAAAAATAATAATTATTATTTGTCCGCAACTTCTAAAAATGGACAAATACAAATAGTAATGCGGTCAAACTGATGATACGTATTTACAATATGCCAGAAAAAAAAAATGATTTCCCATTCCCTAATAATTAATGTCACGATATTCTTTTTTTTTTACAGCCAAGACCGAGACAAACGGCAGCGCAAAGCGAGTCACGACTATCGCGAGGAGCCGGTGAAAAGAGGCCCGAGAGGAATCGGAGAGGGCTCTCGATATATATGCGAGCGTCGAACCTGCCGACCACACGAAATGTGTTTATAGATGGTTGCTTAGGATTAAAAGACACACGGCGGAGGCTCGAGCCGCGCACACGGAGAGCGAGAGAAAGCGAGAGGGACGAGGACGACGACGACGAAGGCGAGGGCAGTGCGAGCAAAGAGCATGAGATACATAATGCAGGAGGAATTGTGCGCCGCGCCTTCCTGCATACAATACTCGCCGCGGCCGATGCATTATATTGTTATCTCTCGAAATAAACTCTAATCTCTCGTGGAGTATGGAGTAGGAAAATACTCGGGGGCCAGTCACATCCTCCGGGCGGTGCATTATCGTCGGTTTCACCGTAACGCATTATGTGTGCTTTATAAGTATAGCCGTAACACGAGGCACCGCATGAGACCGAAAGAGGCCCCCAAGGCAGCCGCCTGGGTTTTGTTTAGTTTTCACGCTCGGCGTGACCCGCGACGCGAGACGACAAGTTGACTGTGTCAACCCCGAGGTAACACGCCACATTTACCATTGAAATTAAACCGTACGGCGACTCAAAGACAGCCGCGGCCGTAAAACGCCAGATGTCGGAGACGCTACGGCAGGAAATTGCGTTAAAATAAAGGCAACTTTTCGGACGCTTTATTTATAGACGCGGATTTTTTGCTTTCTGTATTTTAATACCGAGACTCGTGTATATTAAATCCGAAATTGGTATATTAAAATTCGGCAGGTTCATTAATTTTATTGTACATATCGATGAACATTTATTTACTGTACTGGGTTCGTAAATTTCGTACGCCTTTGTATAGTAAAAATGGTGTAAATTTCATAACATTTTTAACAGTGTAAGACAAAAATTTGGAGATAATCGAAATCAGATGTCACGATGTTTGTAACGGAGTTTTCTTTTGTTAAAAAAAAAAGTTGCAAAGTAGAAGTTTGCACATTGCTTCCTCATTAATTTTCCTTTTTCACAAAATCCATTTATAAATATATAAATAAATCTACATGTCAAGCTATTTTACATTTTTTATATTGTCCTTTTTTACGTTGTAAAATCTATTTATTAATATATAAATAATTCTACACTTCAAAGTATTTTGGACTTTCTGCATTGGATTTTTTTTTCCTACATAAATTTTGACTATTTATTAATATTATTAATATATAAATAATTCTACATATCAGAATATTGCGTTTTTACCCAGAAAAATCTTAGTCCAGGGAAACCCGGTGGGAAAGCCTCACGAAAATTTCCGAGGGATCATCGTGCGTCCAGGAGATCCCGCAGAATACAGGAACACAGGAAGACGTAACGCGACACCGCTGGCTGTGAAAGCGCCGCCGGCGCAGACGTGAACCGGACAGCGCATCAGACAGGCCCAGAGAGAACGGAACACGCCAACGTCGGGGGGTTCTCGCGGCTCCTTCTCGCGTGTACTTTATGACTAGTGGCCGGTCGTAGGTATAAACACGTCCGAAAGGGATATATACGGACTGAACCCGTCTCGTCGTCGGGCTGCCCGAAGCTTATAACGTAATTCCCCACCGACGTCGGGGCTCTTTGTAGGGGGCTGATCGGCTCGGTTGCGCGCCCGGATTATCCGCGACGGCGCGCATATATAGGAGAGCAAAAGCGAAGAGAGCCGCCGCCGCCGCTGTGTGTTCTCCAAGAGAGTCGCCGGGCGCCCCCACCGACGATCGACCCGGCACGAACATTCCTGACCTCGGCTGTTCCGAGCAAAGATTGATGGCCCTTCGCAGGAAGAACTCGGTAGTTTCCTTCGGGCGTTATATCTAACGGCTATATACATAATACACGGATATATATACACAGATATATAGCGAAGCGCAGCCGCCGCCGTCGAACGATAAATCGGAGCATTCGAGTGCACGAGTTCCGAGAACACTTTGCCAGAAACATTTTGCGGTTCTCACCGAGAGCTTAATTTCCGCTTGTCAAACGGATTAAACAAACGACCTGCTCTCTCTCTGCCTTGCCCGCCTGCCTCCCGCCCTCCTCTCTCTATTTACCGCTATGAAAACGAGACACTCTTTACGACACGCGCGGCGCCTCCTCGCAGCGCCAACGCGGAGAGCGGGAATTAATTGTCGCTGCGGCGGCAATTAGCGCCGCGTCTTGGGGCGTTCGGGGGATTATTTTACGGGCGTCGGAGCGAGTCTACTTTCGTAATGAAAAAAAAAATAAATAAATAAATAAATAAGGAACTCGTTGGAAATTCAGGTGAGACGGGGAATTTTGCTAAACACGAGTAAATCGTATTCGTAACACGGTGGAAAATATTACAAAACTCGGGCTGAAGATTGGAAGCGATAAAATGTGGATGATTGATACGATCTTTTTTTTGTGAGCTGTGTTTTCTTTAAGGTAGTCCTTGCGGATAATATTCATTTCGCATAAATTCGAGGAATTTAGGAGAGAATTGCAAACACTTCTCGGTGGTATAAAAATCTGAAAAAATTCATGCACATTAAAGGTACTGAAAAGATTAATTTAGCATAATAATAATTCAAAAATGTTATTAACAAATTGATGAGAAAAACAATTGTTTAACAAATATTTCGATGACCCAAGATTTTTTTTCATGAAAATGATTCCTTCGTTTTTCCGAATACGTGTGAATTTTTTCAGATTTTAGAGTTCACATTTAATTTTGTGCGTTTTTTATAGGGAAAATATCTGAAAATTCAATGTGAACGCCACGAAAAGTCGTAAACTTTCGTACATTGTACGCCGAGTAAACTGCGAAAATCGTGCAAAAGGAAAACCGCGACTTCCCAGTGCGAATTCGTGACTCGTTGCTCTTTTCCTCGGGGGCGCAAAAGCGGCTACGAAATCTCGCAATTACCGAGAGTTTCACTCTCAACGGACGTCGCGTAACGCGCTCGTCGGCCCGAGATTTCAGCTTGTCCCGGCAAAGCCCGCTCGAGTCTCGTTGGAGACTCGACGAAGGACACGAAGATAGAGATCGACTGTCTGCCCTTGGTTCGCCTTCAATGTGTCTCGCGCCACGGGAATCTCGTTGCCCATTGTCAACGTGCGAGAACGCCCAGCGCAAAATTCCGCACCCGGAGGCGAGACACCGGAGGGAAATTCAATTTGCTAGATTATTTGTAGGTCGAATTGCTCCCTCGGGGCAAAGCCCGAGTCGCCATTGTCGACGACGAGAAAAAAAAAAACACGTTTTCTATGCGCGCAAACGCTGAACGCAAACGAGCCGGCAGTTTTGACACCGCGCGGCAGGTAAAACGTTGCCGAGTTTTCCCGTGAGACGAGACGCAAAAGACTTGGCGGAGAGTTTTGTATACCGAGTAACAGGATGAAAGAGACTCTCGGTGCAGCGGTCCGAGTTTTTCGCACCGCTGATAATCTCCATCAGCGGCTCTTCAGGATCTTCTGGCACTTCTGGTCATTCCACTCGACTGATTTCTCCCCGATGTTTGCGCCTCATTCTCTGTCCTCCTCTCCTCGTTTTCATTCCACAGTGAACACCATTGTGAGACGTCGGATGTGATTGTGACGAGCGCTGCAAAAAAAAAGCAGTAAAGAAAAGCGAAAGATGTAGCGACACAAAACTTCCTCTATGAGGAAGCTAAGTTAATAAATAAGCTTCTTCATTTATTATATATGAAGCTTCATTTCATTTATTTTATATGTATGATATATTATTATTTTTTGTTGTTTTTTGCGTTTTTTTTGTATAATAAATAAATAAATAAATAAAAAGAGGTGGCTTTGTGAGAAAGGGAAATTAATGAGGAAGCAATGTGCAAAGTTCCACTTTGTTTGTTTTTTTTTCATTTTTTTTATGCGATGGTTATTATGATTTGCTTAAATTTTTATGGGCTGATCGATGAGTTTTCGTCGATCCCGATGAATATTTATTTTCTTAATTCCATGAATGGTGGATTAAATTAAATAAAACATTATTTCGATATTAAATTTGTATTGTTTTCAGGATTATTTTTTTCGCGGCTCTTCAGGCACTTCTGGTCATTCCACTCGACTGATTTCTCACCGATGTTTGAGCCTCACTCTGTCCTCCTCTCCCCGTTTTCATTCCACACTGAACACCGCATTGTGAGACGTCGGATGTGATTGTGACGAGCGCTGCAAAAAAAAAAAAGAAAGAAAAGAAAAGCGAAAGATGTAGCGACTGGTTGGATGGCTCGGATGGAGAGAGTAACGCGAGAACCCACAAAGCCGAATATAATGGATAATAGCGTTTTGAACGATGGCGCTCCGGACGGATGATGGCTACTTGTCCACTTCTGTCTCTGGTTCGAGATTTACAACGGCGAACATAAGTACGCCGTGCTATTATGTGCGGCGAGGCTGCTGGGCGCGTTACGCCCGTCACCCCGACGTCGCTCTGCTGGTGTGACGAGCCTCTCTCACCTGACAGCAGGTGACGCGGGGTCGACGACGGAGGAAAGTGACGGCTACGGTGTTTAATGCTACGGTCGGTCTTGGACGGGCTCAGCGCTTCAGCGATTCTTCATCCTTCTTTTTTTTCTCTCTCTCTTTCGTTCTCACTTTAGTCTATCTCAGTGGGTAACACAGTTCATTTTCACTGTCATTTGTCGACACCTCTGAACCCCCCGGGACAACCCGGAACGACGTCGGTCGACATTTTTGGCGAATTTGCAAATTCGGAAAGACGAATCCGAAAATACGCAGGATTTGGATTATTTGGAAATGTGTAATTAATGGAATTTTGAGAGACTATTTTCGTTTATGTTCCAGATGGATGAATTTTTTGTTTAATAATGATAATTAAATTCTTTGATCATTATTCAATTATTAGTGTTTCGTGGCGACTCATTTTCACGACTCATTTTCGCGACTCATTTTCACTGGTATTTGTCGACCAAAATCCGCAGGATTTCGATTATTTGGAAATGCGTAATTAATGGAATTTTGAGAGACTATTTTTGTTTATGTTTCAGATGGATGGATTTTTTGTTTCATAATAATTGTTATTAATTAATAATTAATTAATTGTTCTTGCACTTAATTATTAATTAATTGTTTGTTTGTTTAATAATGATAATTAAATTCTTTGACCATTATTCAACTTTTAGTGTTTCGTGATGACTCATTTTCACGACTCATTTTCACGGCTCATTTTCACTGGTATTTGACGACCAAAATCTGCAGAATTTCGATTATTTAGAAATGCATAATTCTTGGTCCAGTCTTGAATTTTGAGAGACCATTTTCATTTATGCTCCAAATGGATGGATTTTTTGTTTCATAGTGATAACAAAATTCTTTGACCATTATTCAACTTTCAGTGTAATAAGTTTGTCGTGTACCGCGTTAATCTCCACTTTAATGCGCGCGCCGAGGTTACACGTCGCGTTAAGGTCGTCTCGCGATGCACATTGCGAAAATTAGACACGGAACTCGGTCTCCGCCTGTTCATTTCTCTCCGCCTCTCGTGCGATTGTCCGCGGTGCGCATCGCACGCGGGCGTGGTAAGTAAGTACCCCGCAGGGAAAAGTACTCCGCAGCCGGCTCGGGCTAATCACCCGAGCATTGTGCGGTAATGGATCTCCACGGCTGCTTTCTTCTGGCCTCGCTTTTCGACCCCTCCGCACCGGTGCAACGCGGAGAACGTGCGGCACGTACCTCGAGCGGGGATGGACGCAATATGCGCGCTTCTGCGGTCGGGGTTCTTGAAAATCTTGACGCCCGGAGCGCTCGTGGTTGTGGCACGGCGACCGGGGCCAAACGAAACACTCGTTCTTCCTCAAATCAACATTTTAATGGACTTAACAAAGGATCCGCGCGGTAAACTGAATTTATTTTTCGTGGAATATTTTGCGCACCGGGGAAATTAACCGTCCGTCCGGCTGTCTGCTGATTCAACACCAACGTGAATTTCTTTGAAAAGCTGACTGCATTAATTATACGAGAACACTTGGTGGAACGGCGTAAACTTGGTTTATATCGAATTGTAATTACGATTATGTTAATGTTATTGTTATATATGCGGAGAAAAAAAAATGTCGCTTTTTTCTCGTCGATTTTTTTATTTTTTGGGTAAACCACGGTGGTTATCGGAATCAGCGGAAAATTTCTCATCGGACAGGGTTTTTCGAATTTTACGAATTCAATTTTTTTTTTTTTTTTTTTTTTTTTTTGCAAAAAACGCAGGAGAAGCGATGAAATTTCAATAATAGTGCGTAATTTTTATTTTTCGTGCGGAAAAATAAAAAACCCTTTTTATTTTTTTATTTTTTTCAACACCCTATTTCGATGTATTTTCGCCCACACACAACGAATTTGTCATAACTTTTTTTCTAAACACACAATATTTTTCCCCAAAACTCCAAAAACTTGACTATCTTCGAATTTCTAAATCAACGATTTATTTTTCAAATCGAATATTTTTTCTCACACAAATTTTCCGATCACTCCACACATTTCCAGTACGACCCAAAAAATCCCCGATCTCCAGTTAGCAAAAAAAAAAAAAAAAAAAAAATCCCAAGCGTAGAACTCGAACGAAAAAAAAACAATTGTCTCGTTTTCGCGTGTGACGTGACAATTAGCGCGAAAGCAGGGCGGGCGTCGTGTATTGTGTCCCGAAGGTCCGCGTTGCACCGCGGAACAGATGTTCCTGCCAGCTCGTGTCTTATCGCCTCGGGCGAGACACACAGCGCCGTATAGAGAAACGTTACACAGCTCGGATCGAGAAACATCTAATGCGCGCCAGGTATATACGGGGCAGCCGGTTTGGAGCGAAATCCAGAGAGAGAAAGATAGAGAGAAATGAAGAAGGACGGAATGCACGGGGAATACGTTGAATTCGATATACGTATATCTCACCCGAAGAGTCTATCATATTTCAAGTGCTCCCTATCTGTATATCTGTGTATATACGAACCGCGGGCTCTCGACCTCAACGCGGCGCGGCTCGTGGCCCAAAGGCGAGGGGTGAATTATAGTACAAGGTGCGCCGTGAGCGCGACTTAGCGCTCTTTATATTTTCGCGGAACACCTGCAGCCTCTTATGCTCCTTTCCATCGCCGTATATTACAATATCTACGCCGCCTCATAGAGACCCCTCTATCTCCCCCCCTTTATAACACATATTCCTCGCCTTCCTTGCATTCACACCGCCGCTTTGTTACTAGCGACGCGAATTTTTGCTTCGCTTCACTTTGCGGAATATAATTCACCGTTCGAGCTCGCGTCGACGGGTGGAGAGCCGAAGAAATGAGCCGCGGCGAAACGTGGAAATGAAAGGCGAGACACTCGCGTGTGTTTTGAGGTAGTCCTTGCGACCAATATTCGTTTCGCATAAATTCGAGGAATATGAGAGAGAATTGCAGACACTTCTTGGTGGTATAAAAATTTCTGACAAAAATTCATGCATATTGAAGGTACTGGAAAGATTCATTTTGCATAATAATAATTCGAAAATTGTATTAACAAATTGATGAAAAAAAAAACATTGTTTAAGAAATATTTCGATGACTCAAGTTTTTTTTTCATGGAAATGATTCCTTCGTTTTTCCGTATACGTATGAATTTTTTCAGATTTTAGAATTTACATTGAATTTTGTGGGTTTTTTATAGGGAAAATATGCGAAAATTCTAAGTGAACTCTAAAATCTGAAAAAATTCATACATATTCGGAAAAACGAAGGAATCATTCTCATGAAAAAAAATCTTGGGTCAACGAAATATTTGTTAAACAATTTTTTTTTTCATCAATTCGTTAATAACATTTTCGAATTATTATTATGCAAAATTAATCTTTTCAGTACCTTCAATATGCATTCATTTTTGCAAATTTTTATACCATCGAGAAGTGTCTGCAATTCTCTCTCATATCCCTCGAACTTATGCGAAACCAACTCTACACGACAGGACCTCCTTCAATTCAGTGAATAAATAGGGAAAAATAAAGGTGTCGCTGTCGTCTCGAGGCCGGAGCGCCGAGGCTGCGGCGGCGGACTTGGAAGCGAGTCCGGCCTGGATTTTATGACAGCGTTACGTGTGTCGAGGAACCCAGGGAGAAAAACGGGGGAGACACACAGAGCTCCGGGTTGTGCTCCGCTCCGCTTCGGACTCCTTGTGGTCGGTGCGGCTACGGTTAAGGTAGTCCTTGCGACCGATATTCATTTCACATAAATTCGAGTAATTTGAGAGAGAATTACGAACATTTCTCGATGGTATAAAAATCGGAAATAATTCATGCACATTAAAGGTACTGAAAAGATTAATTTTGTATAATAATAATTCTAAAATGTTATTAACAAATTGATGAAAAAAATATTGTTTAACAAATTTGTCGATGACCCAACTTTTTTTTAATGAAAATGATTCGTTCATTTTTCTGAATACGTATGAATTTTTTCAGATTTTAGAGTTCACTTTGAAATTCGTGTGTTTTTATGGGGAAAATATGTGAAAATTCAAAGTGAACTCTAAAATCTGAAAAAATTCATACGTATACAGAAAAACGAAGGAATCATTTTCATCCACAAAAAAACTTGGGTCATCGAAATATTTGTTAAACAATGTTTTTTTTTCATCAATTTGTTAATAACATTTTCGAATTATTATTATGCAAAATTAATCTTTTCAGTGCCTTCAATTTGCATGTTTTTTTTTTCAGATTTTTATATTATCGAGAAATGGTTGCAATTGTCTCTCAATTTTCGAAAACTTATGCGAACTCGACACCAGGCGCAAGGACTACCTTAAGAAGCACGCGGCACGGGCCATGCCCATGGCTCGGTCATGCAACGTGTCGGGATCCACCGCCGCCGTCGGCCCCGCGTTATTTATCACGGCCGCCGCCGTGGGCGCTGAGCAACCGACCGGCAACTTTGTGCCCCCCGCGCGTCACGACCAGGGAATCGCGATACACAGCCGACGCCGCCGCGGTGCAGATATCATTTTATTATACCTGCTCGCGAGTGACGAGGGTAGTTTATCAGCGGGCCCGGAGTGAACTGGAACACCCCTTCTTCTTTATCCGAGTCGTCTTGAGCTCCAAGCGCGCGCTCCGCGTTTCTCGATGATAGTTGCCAACTTTCTTCGAAACTGCGATTTCTGAAAAAAAGTGAAAAAACATTTTTTGCATTTTTATTAGCGAATTTTATGTTCTTCGGGCAATCAATGGTGCTTTTCGGAATCAGCGAGAAATTTCCCATCGAAATAAAAAAAAAAAAAAATAAACCAAAAATTCGAAATAAAAAAAAAAAAAATCGTTCAGTTTAGACGTTAATTTCACGTTAATTTCATCAACGATCTAATTTTGATTCGAGCCTATACAAGCAACCTGCTAGTAATATTAATAAACTCAGATTACATAAACCCCACAGGTGGCAAATAAAACAAAAAAAATTCGTCCACCATGTCGAAGTATCCGAAAACATTTTCTTAAATGTCAAAACAGTGAAATTTATATCCACGAAAAAAGGTCGCTAAGCACAGTGATAAATAAGAGGCGTTAAAATAAAATCTCACGAACATCTGCAGCGAAATACTTGCAGAAAAAAAATAACCAGATCGTACATTGGCGAAATCAGTCGCCTCCGCGGTACATAAGTCCTTTTAATGAGTCGCAAAACGGGAGGGATAAAAAAAGAAGGAAGGTAGCCCGACGACTATAAGCGCGTGTTCATAAGTAAACTGACGCGAATGGGGCTAATAAATTAGAGTGCGCTCGCCAGAGTGAGAGAGAGAGCGGGTGCATTCTCAAAACGAGTCTTATAACTCTATCGCGGTAATTGGTGTGCCAAACGTCGACCACGCCTCGACGCCGCGAGGGGCAGCAGCGGCGCGGGCAGCGGTAGCCGAGTGGCTTTTACACCTTTTCGCGTAGCCGCGTGTTGCGCTCAATTATACAGATGTAATATATGCCTTGCGCCACGTACTCGCGGCTCCGCATTAAACGCACGTAGACCGACTAATTCCGGTATCGTGGTGTAACACATTATATATACATGTATATATAATTATACGAACGCCTGTTTATGTACAGAAACGCGTGGATGTACAGGGCGATCCAGAATCCCCGCACTAAACGAGTCCCAGAAGTCCGAAATGGTCCGAAGAACGCGTGTGCAAAATTTGAGATTTTTGTTCCCAGTAGTTTTTTTATCAGAGCCGATTTATGACAGCTAATCTCAATTTTCTGTTAATTCGCCCTTAACTTCGCTCTCAACTTTCTTTTAATTTGTACTCACGTTGAGAGTAAGTTCGCCCTCAACTTACTCTCAACTTGCTCCTAATTCGCCCTCAACTTACTCTTAAGTTGCTCCTAATTCGTCCTCAACTTACTCTCAACTTGCTCTTAATTCGTCCTCAACTTACTCTCAAGTTGCTCCTAATTTTTTTTTTCTTTGCTTTTGATTGCTTTTGCTTTTTGTATGTATTGCTTCATTTTCATTTTTCAGTATTTGCTCCATTTTTTCCTTTGCTTATTTTTATTGCTTTGTTTCTCGCCTGTCAAAGTAAATCGGCTCTCATTCAAAAAGTACTAGGAACAAAAATCTCAAATTTTGCACACGCATTCCTGGAACCATTTCGGACTTCCTCGGCCCGTTCGGTGCGCGAATTCTGAATCACTCTGTACACAGAAATATACAAACACACGCGGGGATACACGTAATACGGCGTATTCTATACACGTTGCTTGTCAAAACGTCGCGTATTACAAACAGCATAGCGCGCAGCCCCGACGATCAGCTCGGAGACTGGCAGCCGCGTAGAAACGCGAGAGCCGTGGTGGTGGGCTGTACGTGGCGTTTCGCGTCAAATGTGTGCGCGCGCCGCGAGAGAACAAACAATTAACGAGCCGGGCTCACGCGCCCGTTAACTCTACGCTCGCGCCCATTCAATGCAAACGACGTACTAATGAAAGATAAATCTTGCTCACTCAAGCAATCGCGCCACGTATGGGCGAACTGCGAGGGAGAGGAAGGGAGAGAGATTAACGGATTAACTCGTCCGGCGTATCTATTTCATTTTCCCTCTCTTTTCGCCCCGTTGGAACTGACCCGCTTGTTCTCTCCGTTCGTCTATCTCTTTTTCCGTCTCTCTCTCAAGCTGCGTAAATGACAGCGATGCAAGTTAGAATGTGGATAACACGAGCCCTATTGTGCAGTTGAATAGGGCTGACAGCGAAACGATGACAGCTAACATGGGCCAAACGCGTTTGTATCACGTTTGTGTGTGGATATTATTTGTATACATGTGTGTGTGTATTTATGTATGGGTAGATAGATAGATTGGTGTGTTATATTCGACAAGCTACGCATACGCGAGCGACGATCATTCATACACGGCGAGCCTCGTGTTGCTGCCTCGCGCCGAAGGGAAAACGAATCGTATAATAGAACATCCAATACCTCCCCCCGAGCTTTTGTAGCGTCTGTTATTTATTATCCTGTTTTTCCGCAATAACATCGGTCGGCGGGCCGGAAAACCGGGGGGGAAAAACGAGAGAGCCGGGCCCGGGTGTAACGGGAAAATCGCGTGTGTTTCTGTCGGATGCGAAATTTTCTTAATGACACGAGGGCATTGACTCTGGGTTGGGTGGATTTGATCTCTCTGTGTGTGTGTTTTTTTTTCGCCGTTACCGTCAATCATGGTCGGAGTGAAATTTTACGGGGGGATTAAAAAATGTTGTTGGTTGAAAAATAATTCGCTTGCGGGCTGCGAAAAACGAGGGTTTTTTTTATATTAACTTCGGTTCTGATTCATTGAAACGACAAAATATTCTTTTGCCGTTTTAATTTCGTATGAATTTGTAGGAATAATTCGAGCAAAAAAAAAGAAACTTCAGAAATACGAAGAATTGACAAAATAATCCTTGATTTTACGGAGGGATTAAAAATGTTATTGATTAAAAAATAATTCAAGTTGTTTTTTATATAAACTTCAGTTCTAATTCATTAAAACGACAAAATATTCTTTTGCCGTTTCAATTTCGTATGAATCTGTTCGAATAATTCGAGCAAAAAAAAGGGACTTCAGAAATACGAAGAATTGACAAAATAATCCTTGGTTAAAATTCCGCGCGTCGCGGCCCGAAAGTTCGTTCCCTGGGAATCCGCGGAACGTCGTCCCGGCTTTAATTTCGCCGATAAATCGCCGGGGTGTCTCGCGGCAAGAACAATTCCAGTCGCGTCTCCCCCCACGCACGTTGACCACGCGGAGGAACGTCAATTTATTTGAGATATCGCGGCATCTTTATGAAGATTAATTCCGCCGGCGAAAACCGAGAGAGAGACAGCGACAGCCCAGAGGCGGACAGCTCGACCGATTCGCTCGGAAGTGACTGACCACGAGGAGAGCCGCGATGGCTGCGAATCTCGCGGTGTCGGCCGCTGAATACGAATACACAAATATATATACGAACACGAAGACTCTGCGGTTGTGCGTCCCGCAAGAGCAACCGGTTTCTGAAGCCAAGATGGCCGACGACGGGAAAGTGGAAGGGCGACGAAGAAGTGGAGGAACAAGAAGAAGAAGAGGAGGCCAAAGAAGAAGAAGGAGAAGAAGAAGAAAAATAAGAGGAGACCAAAGAGGAAGAAGGAGAAGAAGAAGAAAAATAAGAGGAGACCAAAGAAGAAGAAGGAGAAGAAGAAGATAAATAAGAGGAGACCAAAGAGGAAGAAGGAGAAGAAGAAGAAAAATAAGAGGAGACCAAAGAAGAAGAAGGAGAAGAAGAAGAAGAAAGAGAGCCAGGAGTCGAGTCAAGTCGGGCGAGCGAGAAAGGAAATCCAGCGGGGACTGGCAGGCAGACAGGGTGGGCACGAAGCGATCATAACTCAGGTGGTCGCGGACAAGCAGCTCTTGTTCCGTGCATTCGAAACACGAGGAACACACACGTTCAGCGCCGCGCGGTTG
The DNA here is from genome assembly GCA_963932165.1 of Pimpla rufipes. Classification (NCBI taxonomy): domain Eukaryota; kingdom Metazoa; phylum Arthropoda; class Insecta; order Hymenoptera; family Ichneumonidae; genus Pimpla; species Pimpla rufipes. Next base: position 22,482,599 of record OZ010637.1, read on the forward strand.
TGCATCCCGGGTCCCGACGGCGTGCCGCGTCCTGCACGGACGCGGAACACGCCGACGACGTTTCGCCTCTCCTTCGTCTCTCTCTCTCTCGTCCCCTCAACGCGCGCCTCCTTCTCTCTTCTCGCGCCCCTCGTGAAGATCGTAGCCAAGCGCCGAGGAAGCGTGGCGAACCCGCCGAGGACACGACGCGCTGGTGGCAACCGGAGTGGCATCCTCGACACACAGAGACGCAGAAATAAAGGCCGAGAAGACGACGGCGGGAGGAAGAAGAAGAAGAAGAAGACACTGCCGCGGCGTTTACACGCGCGGATATAGGGATCAGATCAGCCTCTCCCTCGTCATTGCCGGGGCTTCTCCGTCGCTCTCTCTCTCTCTCTCGGCTCGCCCCTCGCGCAGCAGCAACGCCGCAGCTCGTGCTTTGCCCGTGAGCCTGCAACAAATGAAGACTTTAAATAATTTAGTCGACGGCTGTAAATCCCGTCGTGGAGAGCGACGTTAATCGATACGAGCCGGCCGTGCGCGTACGCTATATATATATACAGCTATACGTATATAGGGGAGGTGCGGGGAAAACGGGACAGCGATTTTTTTGGTTCCAACGATTTCGTGAAAATCGCGTTTATTTATTTATTTATTTATTTATTTATTTATTTATTTATTTATTGTACAGTGAACGGGCAAGCCCTTCGACAAAACTATAACAAAAAATGGCGAAAAGAGTAAACCAACAGGTAACACACGAAAAATAATACAAAAAATAAAAATAATACAATAATACTATTATTTCTATTCTTTCTATTATTTCTATTTATTTATTTATTTATTGTACAGTGAACGGGGCAAGCCCTTCGACAAAACTATAACAAAAAAATGGTGAAAAGAGTAAACCAGCAGGTAACACACGAAAAATAATACAAAAAATAAAAATTGTATAATGATACAATGGTGTGAGAAAAAGCAAAAATAACAGATCTTTACGACGCGATTCAACGCATGTAAAGCGGAATATAAAGATTTATAACAATTTTTAGTGTTTTAAGTAATATGGCTTTTAAAAAGTCACTTTAAAAAATAAAAAATAAATTTACATATTTCTTTTTTTTTCAATATAACCATTAAGGAGTTAATTGGAACTTTTAGGAGAAAGTGGAACTTTACGCACTAGTGCGTAAAACTCGACTTTACGCACGCGAAACCCCCTCGAAAATTCGAGTTTTTCGCACGCAGTTACAAAAAACCATTTTTTTCGATTGCGCGTCCCATTTTTCCCGCACCTCCCGTATATATACAGTGTCTATATATACTCGCACCGTACCTGCCGCCGCTGCATACACTCCGGGATTATACGGTAAAGCGTGTACGTAGAGCGCGGTCGTCGTGGTGTTGGATGCGCGCGCGGGATACAGACGGGGCCGCGTGCTTCGCTCTCTCTCTCTCTCACCGTTCCGCCGTTGAGGCCCCGGTGAGCCGAGCTCGCCTGAAATTTATGAATACTCGCCATGAATCATGAGATAATAACAGCCGTAAACGTGCATCCGAGTCGTTAAGTATAGGGGCGCGGCGTGGGGAATATATACAGGTAGGCGAGGTAGGCAGGTATTATAAGTGTAGCCGCAGCCGTATGGCTGATGCATATGTATTGCGCGAGCGAGCGAGCGGGACTCCGGTTGTATAAGAGCGGGGGGCTGTTCCACGTCGTACCCCACGACACCGACAATCGACTTTGTTGGTATTAATCCGACAGGATCGCCTAGACTCTCCCCTATAACAGATATCATTGCTACGTTGATCATCCCCCCCCCCCCCCCCCCCCCCCCCTCGGGCTGTGCGTGACACGTTTATAATATACACGCTGCCGCGACGACGACGACGACGATTAAATTTATACTCGTGAGAGAGACTCGACTGTCGAGGCTTCTTTCTAGCCCGTAATTCCTAATATCTTTATTTTGTCTACGTAATAGCCGTGGTTGTTTGCCCGGGGTATAAGAGGATTATTTAGTGCCGCTTAGGAGGGATTCCGGGGTTCCGGGGAAAAATGGGATTTATGTTGCGGGCTTTTGCGGTGGAGGAAGTTGAACGAGATGGGGTTTGATTGTTTTGTTGATAGAGATATTGAAATTCGGGGTAAACTGTGGTGTTTAGTGTCGTCGAAGAAAAATGTTGGTTAAAGTGGACGAATGTTTATTTTATTTATTTTATTTATTTTATTTATTTTATTTATTTTATTTATTTTATTTATTTTATTTATTTTATTTATTTTATTTATTTTATTTATTTTATTTATTTTATTTATTTTATTTATTTTATTTATTTTACATTGGATGGGACATGCCCTAAAATTAATAATAATAAATTATTATTTGATTTTTTATTTATTTGGTTTGTTACTCTGCCATCTATATATTGTTTTCCAAGGGCTTGTCCCGTTCAATGTACAAAAAATAAAATAAAATAAATGTTGCCACATTTCCGGCCACTGATTCGACCTATCACTCTGCAAATCCTGACACGACGTACGTCGCGCGTCGCAGCAGCCAATCGAGCGTCCGTTTCTGTTTCGTTGCGGCGGGAATTCAACGCTACACGACGCGCAAGTTCCGCGTTGCGGTCGTTAGAAGATCGAGAGGCCCGATCTTGGTGTACGATTTTTTTTTTCTTCGCCCTCTCCGTCTCTTTCTTTCCATTCTCGGCCGAGGCAGAACGCCCCGCGAGTGCGGCGTTGGTTCACACATCCTGATTTATCGTTTACGAACCATTAATAGATTGTTGTAATGGCGTTAAGATAGAGCGACGGATATGGGCGTAGGCAATCCGGGTGGGGGGGTTTAGACGCGGGTGCGTACGTCGGGGCGGGCGGAGGTCGACGAAGGGGGCCACGGGCGAGGCAGGCGGGCAGAGAGAGAGAGCCCCGACGGCCCCGGCAATATTTTACCGAGCGGTGGCTTTATGACCGCGGGTTACGAGCCAGGAAGAGCCATAACGCCTCGTATCTCTTGGCGAGTCGTGAACGAGGATCGCAGCGCGCTCTGGCTCTGCCCCGTGTGTCCCCTATCTGCTTTGCGCCCTGGCGAACCTCTCCCCCCACTCTTCTCCTCTCTCTCGCTGCCGAGCGCGAAACAGCCTCGCACACGTTTGCGGGCGAAGCGCGCTCCGGTCTGGGTGCCAATTCCTAGGAACGTATCGGACCATAAACTCGGGACGTGATGTATGTCTCGCCTTATGCCAAGATCTCCCTCTGCCCCCTCGTTACTGCGCGGACCTGCGCCATCGCGCAGCCTTCTCTCTTTCTTTTTTTCTGTTTCTCTCTCTATGTGGCTTCAAACTCGACTCGCTCGCCGGCTTCAATTTTTGGCTTTTTGGGACATTTTGGAGCCGACGATGAATTAGGGGCTTTTGTGGATTTTGGTTTTTTGAATTTTTATTGTTTATTGCGTTTTTTGGTTTTTTTTTTTTTTTTTTTTTTTTAATGTTGCACTCTGATGGATATTATGTCTGTAGTTTTAGTTTATTTTATTGCTTATTATATTTGTAATTTTTTAATGATTGTTATGTTTGTCATTTTTGATTCGACGATTGTTTTTTTTTTGTCCCAGAGCACGAAATAAATATATCTCTCTTTCTTTCCCTGCTTGTGTGATGTAGGTAGATCTTTGTAGGGGGAAAGTGTGGAGTGTGCGCTGCGGACTCCGAGCTGCCGCAGCTTCGTGCGGACACCGAAGGACCCCCGCGCGATTCGTCGGTGCATCCGGACCGTCTCGGTGGCTCTCGCACCGGTTCCATCAGCGCCAGAGAGTCCAGCGTGGCGGCTACGTGTTCGCCCGATGAAATTCGTTTCTTCTCGCTCGGACGCGACGTAATTGCCCGTTCTTGCGGGGAAAACGTGACGCCGGTGGCCGCGAGCGATGTGTGTCTTTGCCTTGTGTATAGATATACGGGATTTGGTTGGCTGCCGCGGTGGCGGGACGTGTCGCGACCCCCTCGGACATCGAAACACCCGCAGCGGGCACGTCTCCGCTCTCTCCTTCTGTCGATTCGAGACGGAACTAGGAGAAGCCCCGGCAACGTGCGCCGCGAGATGAAAGGGAGAGAGGAAACACCACAGTCGCCGGCTCGAGTGTTTGACGAGAATCCGTGAATTCGGCGCGTGCGGCGAGAGAGGTTATTTCGTTTCGCTGCGGATGCAGTTTGCGACGTGGAGCTTTTTGTGGGGTCACTCGAGATCCTTTGAGGCGGAAGAGGTCAAAGTTGGGTCTGTGGAAATAGAAGGAGTAACGATTATTTATTTATTACTATTATTATTATTATTATTATTATTATTATTATTATTTATTTATTTATTATAATGCTAACATAACGAACAATGATTTTTTTTTTTTTTTTTTTTCAAAAGCTAAATCTTTCTCTATAAAGAAACAAAAATAAAAAAATAAATTGCGTTATGAATAAAGAAACAAAAAATATTTCTCTCTGTCTCTCTTCCCGCAAAAACATTCCCACAATTATTCCCGAGTTTATCTCACCAGCCGTGCATCAAAAGTGCCGCCCCGCCCCCGCGTTATCGCTTATTTATTCAACGCGAAAAATGTCCAACTTTATTCTCCCGCGGCATTATGCGAAATATTTTCACCAGCGCGCCCTATTGATTCCACATAAAGTACAGTGGATAATCCGGCCATAATAGCATAAGGTAGCCCCTCGAGGAGCTTGTTGATGTAGTCTTCATTCGGTCGCCGCGCGCGCTTCTCGCAGCTCTTACGCCGGGCGTTTATACCGCGTATAGCGCTTTCCCCCTGGGCCCCCGCCCCGCGCAGCCCCCCGCAAAGGGGGTCTATAGTGTCAGAGTGGGATACGTATCTACAGTGTGTGTGTGTGTACCGTTGCTGCTCCCCAATCCTCCTCGGCCATTCCGGTGGGCCCATAGTGCACGCCCATAGACACAGATGCGGTCGTAAATTAGGTTTTATGAGGGAGATAAAATGCGCGTTATTATCTAAACGGCGACGGAGTCGCGGAGATCGTGTTCCCCGCCATTCTTCGGCCGTGTACACCACCGTCGCCACGGAATTCTCGGGTGGAAAATGTACAGGGTGATCCAGAATCACCGCACCAAACGAGTCCGAAATTCCCCGGGGCGGGATTTTTAGCTCATGGAATGACTTAAAAAAAAAAAAAATTATTTTTCGGAAAAAAGTCATTCCATGAGCTAAAATTCCCCGGGGCCGGATTTTTAGCTCATGGAATGACTTTTTTCCAAAAAATTATTTTTTTTTTTTTTTTAAAGTCATTCCATGAGCTAAAAATCCCGCCCGGGGAATTTTAGCTCATGGAATGACTTTAAAAAAAAAAAAATTATTTTTCGAAAAAAAGTCATTCCATGAGCTAAAAATCCGGCCCCGGGGAATTTTAGCTCATGGAATGACTTTTTTCCGAAAAATAATTTTTTTTTTTTTTTTAAGTCATTCCATGAGCTAAAAATCCCGCCCCGGGGAATTTTAGCTCATGGAATGACTTTTTTCCAAAAAATAATTTTTTTTTTTTTTTTAAGTCATTCCATGAGCTAAAATTCCCCGGGGCGGGATTTTTAGCTCATGGAATGACTTTTTTCCAAAAAATAATTTTTTTTTTTTTTAAGTCATTCCATGAGCTAAAATTCCCCGGGGCGGGATTTTTAGCTCATGGAATGACTTTTTTCCAAAAAATAATTTTTTTTTTTTTTTTAAGTCATTCCATGAGCTAAAAATCCCGCCCCGGGGAATTTTAGCTCATGGAATGACTTTTTTTCGAAAAATAATTTTTTTTTTTTTTAAGTCATTCCATGAGCTAAAAATCCCGCCCCGGGGAATTTTAGCTCATGGAATGACTTTAAAAAAAAAAAAAATTATTTTTTGGAAAAAAGTCATTCCATGAGCTAAAAATCCCGCCCCGGGGAATTTTAGCTCATGGAATGACTTAAAAAAAAAAAAAATTATTTTTCGAAAAAAAGTCATTCCATGAGCTAAAAATCCGGCCCCGGGGAATTTTAGCTCATGGAATGACTTTTTTCCGAAAAATAATTTTTTTTTTGTTTTTTAAAGTCATTCCATGAGCTAAAATTCCCCGGGGCCGAATTTTAGCTCATGGAATGACTTTTTTCCGATTTTTTTTTTTTTTTTTAAATAGTCATTCCATGAGCTAAAAATCCCCGGGGCCGGATTTTTAGCTCATGGAATGACTTATGGAATAAAAATCTGAAATTTTGCACGCACGTTGCTGGGACCATTTCGGACTTCCGAAACTCGTTTGGTGCGGGGATTCTGGATCAGCCTGTATATATACGCGCGAGCAACCGTCCACGTGTATATAACTGCCTATACGGGCCCGCGCTCCTTTCCATATATAAAATACACATTATATAGCTGTATATCGGTTCAACGCTCCGCGGGCGCACTGCTCTTTCACGTTCGCGATATGCATCGTTCGGACTATCTCAACGAGCGGCAGGAAACGAGCGCGGACCGAGAGTCGCGCGCGCGCGCGAGCGGCGCGCATAGACGGCGCAGCGCGAGCTACACGTGTCATCGCCCGTACCCAATCGTTCCGGCTATCGCGCGTACTCACGCACCACTTAGGCCCGCATTGTCGACGCCGATCTGCACGCGCGCTACGACGACTTTTAACCGACGTTTTCGATGTTACTGTCGCGTGAGCTTTTCTCGTGCTCGTTGATCGCTTTTGTCGCCCCCTCCGAGCCTCCTACTTCGTTATCGTGGGATATTTTCACGGTGTCTCGATGGCTTTGCGAGGGAAGCCTCCGACGTTTGTTTCAATTTCGTTCAATTTCATGATGTTGAAATTTGCATCGTTGGATCGCAATGAAATTCAGAAAAAATAATTAATTCTAATTAATCCAAATGATGAAATTAGGTACAAAAAGTCATCATATTAATTAGTCCCTATGATGATTTTTTTATACCTAATTTCATCGTTTGGGTTAATTAGAATTAATTTTTTTTTCGATGCAATGACATTTTTTTTCGTATGCAACGATTAATTTTTTTTTTTTTTTTCGAATGCAACGAAATTCAGAAAAAAATTAATTCTGATTTCATCATTAGGGTTGATTGGGATTAATTTTTTTTCTGAATTTCGTTGCATTCCAACGATGCCAACTTCGACATCATTCAATTTGGGCGGAGGTGAAATCTTGGAATGGAAGAGAAGTAAAACATTCCACGTAAAAATATCGGTGTGAAAATAAATATCACATTGTACATTTGTACTTTGGATTGAATTTCTCAATGGAGTATCTCGTTTTTCCGTTTCCACGACTCAGTATCAACGTCAGATGTAGAAGCGAAAAGTGCGATATACTCATTTTTGCGTTACTCGCTTTCGGTGTGGCTTTTTCCCGGCTTTGTCCCGTCTCCATTCCGCGCGCTCCTTTGAGACCCCCCGGAGTGTTACAGGCAGTCGCTCTGCTCTCCCTCCTAATGCACCAGCTGTATCGTGTTTGCACGGGGGCACAGGGAAAACGTAGGGAAGAACCTGACCGACACCGTTGAATATATTTCCACCGAGTTTCGAAAAACCGCCGAACTACTTTCGAAAATTCTCCAAGGACGTCGCTACAAGTCAGTTTCTGTCATTTTCAAGACACAAAAATCCAACGAATTGTCAAATGGCTAAAAAAAATTATTACCCTTCAAATAAAAATCAGCCCTTAAATTGAATTATTACCCTTTAAGGATAATCAATTATTTAAAGGTTATTCAATTATTACCCATTTTGCAGGAACCGAAATAATTGAATTTCTGATCCACCCATCGAAAATCGTCGACCCAAAAAATATCCCAAACAAAAAAATTATTTCCCTTCCAATAAAAATCAACCCTTAAATTAAATGATTACCCTTTAAGGGTAATTAATTATTTAAAGGTTATTCAATTATTAACCATTTTGCAGGAACCGAAATAATTGAATTTCTGATCCACCCATCGAAAATCGTCGGCCCAAAAAAATATCCCAAACACAGAACGTGGCGACAGCCACAATAGCGAGGATATGACTAACAAAAACGACTTCGAACAAGGCCGCGGACTGAACGCGACAGGATTAAACGACCCCCGAGCGGAATCAGCAAGAAATATAACAGCGAGGCACGGCGCGAATTTTTCAAGGGTCTAAAAACAGCTTGTGCAGCGCGTCCCGAACCCGTTGGCATCGTCGCCTGCAACCGCAGCGAGGAGTTGCGTAATTCTCGCTGCGAGCGGAGACACGCAGGACGGATTGCTTCTTTCGCATTTCATGCGCCTCGCGTTCCTCTGGGTGATTTCCAAGGTGCCGCCTACACCCTCGTCGCGGCAGGACCAACGACGGGGAGAGGCGAAAAGCCCGGCGCGGTGAGCGGCAGCAGCCGCGGCGGCGGCGGCGACTAACGCGAAAGCGCCGGCGCTGATATATCGCCTCGTTAATGTTTCGCTTCATCAGATGTTATGACTGAGCATCCTTTACTCTGCCACTGGGTGGTAATTTCGTTCGGGTCTTATTGTGAAATGTACCGTTATAAATTATACGCGCGCCCCGCGCGCCGGCCTCGCGGCGTCAAAGCGAGCGAGAGAGGCCGGGGCGAGACACCCGGAGCGAGAAAGCGAGATGAGCGCAGTCTGAGCTCCGCTGCTGCACACCAGTCACCTCCGAGAGCGACCGACGCACCGCTCGCTGCTCGTTTCATCTTCCCGAGCGAGCAAAGCGCATAAACAGACATCGCGCGTTCTGCGTGAAATATCCCCACCGAAGTTAATCAACTTGAACCCGCGCGAAACGCAGCCTCGAAATTCGCCGTGTGTGCTCGCCGCGTCTTCAAGGGTTTATATATACCCGGGGCGTTGCGGGACAGACGCGGTTAGGCTGCGGATTTTCGCGACTGGATTATTCGCCGGCTAACATTTATCGTAATTGATTAATTGGAATTTTGGGCGTCTTAAACACGAGAAATTTGGGAGAAATAAGAGTAGCGTGTAATAGCAATACAGAAAAAATACAAAAATAAAAATAAATATCGCCGTCAATATTTGAAAAAAACAAAATATTCCTCACACGTTTCATACAATCCATATCACTCGACACACAATCCGTCGCACAATACTATGAAATGAAAACAAAAATAAAATACAAACTACGAAAATAGAAAAATCGCACGTTAAATAAATAAATACATCGCGGGCAATAAAGATAAAAATAAAATAAAAACTATGAACATAGAAAATAGAAAAATCGCACGTCAAACAAATAAATAAATCATTTCTTTGCTGTCAAAGAAATACAGCAAATACAGCATTTGGATATTTGCTGTCTGGGAGAAATTTGTTGTCAATGGATTTTTGGTAGCTCGTAAAATATCGAAGAATTTTTGGTAATCGAATACATCGAGAGTGGATGAGCAAAAAAATATTATCAAAATATATATTTTTTAAAACGTTCTCACGATGCCAAAAAGCGAAGTAAAATTATTGAAAAAATCAGGTTTCACGACTCGGCCCGATGGATTTCGATTGAATTTACAGACGCAAGACGCGGCGGATTTCGATTCGCGAATTCGCCCCGTGGAAATATTCAAGCCCGTCCGCTCGTCGCTCTCCCGGTTTTACACCGTGGGGCTCATTTCGTTTTCCCTCGCGCTCTCGCAGCGTCTCTTCACGAGGAAGCGATAAATCTTTTACGGGGGAACTATCGAATACAGATATAGCCGGTTGGATACGGCGCGTGTACGTCGATGCAATTGGTACGCGTCACGATGCCACGATTGTTTTACAGCCCGGCTGAGCTCTCCGGCGTTTTCTATCCCCCCCGCAGCACCCGCGCGCCAGTCGAACCTTCTCGCCCGTCACGTTGCAATGCCGACGTAACGACGCGCTCGTGACTGAATTAATAAACGCCCGCGTGGCGAACATGACAATAAACATATATTCTATCGACGTTATACACCCAGTGAGGAATAAAGCTGCTGCTGCTGCTGTTGCTGAAACATACGCTGTGTGTTATTAGAGATTTCATTGCTTAAGCAGCTTCGCCACAATCTTCGCTCATTATACGAGACAAAATTAAAAACCGATGATCGATAGACAGATAGTTAGATGTTTATTATGTGCCCTGGGGCACCCTAAAAAAGCGACGACTAACCATCAGGATAAAAAAAAGATACGAAATAAAATACAAAAAATGAAATGCAAAAAAAATTTGCTGTAAAAATTAATATACAATGATGCAATAATGAGAGAGAGAGAGGCAACGAAAAAGAAGTAACGATAAGGATTAAGAAAGATACAAAAAATAAAATGCAAAAAAAAGTTGCTATAAAAAAATAATATGCAATGATGCAATAATGAGAGAGAGAGGCAACGAAAAAGAAGTAACGATAAGGATTAAGAAAGATACGAAATAAAATACAAAAAATGAAATGCAGAAAAAAAGTTGCTGTAAAAAATTAATATACAATGATGCAATAATGAGAGAGAGAGGCAACGAAAAAGAAGTAACGATAAGGATAAAAAAGATACGAAATAAAATACAAAAAATGAAATGCAAAAAAAAGTTCTGTAAAAAATTAATATACAATTATGCAATAATGAGAGAGAGAGAGAGGCAACGAAAAAGAAGTAACGATAAGGATTAAGAATGATACGAAATAAAACACAAAAAATAAAATGCAAAAAAAAGTTGCTGTAAAAAATTAATATACAATTATGCAATAATGAGAGAGAGAGAGAGGCAACGAAAAAGAAGTAACGTCTCGCGGCGTAAAATATAATACATGCATCGATCGGCGTAGCATTTTGCCGTTTACGATATCGACGAGGCCGTCACTGTGGTCGTCGTCGTCGTCGTCGCGAACCTTATAATCTGTTCGATGGGTCGTAAAAAATGGTAATGAATTCCCAGTAACAAATACAGCTCCGGCCATCGCCGATCTTTATGGAAATGGGAATCTGCACCTCGCGCCCCTCCCGCCCGCACTTTTGTATTCCTATTTTTCTTCCTTTGCATTTTTATTTCTCTCTCGCACTTACTTTTCTCTCCCTCTCGCACTCGAATATCTTAATATCCCGGCGACGTGTTGAAACTGGGCTGCTCGGTGATCCTGTGCAAATCGCGATGGCCCGACGCGATCCGCAGGTTATTCCAGTCACGTGACGCGCGCGGCCCGCGGAGGGTAATTTCGGGGCTGCTTATCGCTTTTTACGCCCCTGATTTTATCAGCTGCGTTTCGCGAGTCTCGCGTATTTTTCCCCCAAACAATTTCGACCGTGTAACACCGCGAGAATCATCTGAAAAAAATAAAAATAAATTATTTCGACCGTCTAACATCGCGAGAATCATCTGAAAAAAATATAAAAAAATAATTTCGACCCTGTAACACCGCGAGAATCATCTGAAAAAAATATAAAAAAATAATTTCGACCCTGTAACACCGCGAGAATCACCTGAAAAAAATATTAAAAAATAATTTCGACCCTGTAACACCGCGAGAATCACCTGAAAAAAATAAAAATAAATAATTTCGACCGTCTAACACCGCGAAAATAACCTGAAAAAAAAAAAAAAATACAAATAAATAAAAACGTATTTAAAATTGTGTTTCTCAAAGTGAACTCGCGAAAGTTATACGGAATCCGGTGAGGATGCGGGACCGCGTTTCGAGCGCGTCCTCCGCGCATCCTCCTCGTTAAATCGGCCGCGTAACTGCAAACTGCGGGGTTTTCAAGCGTCGAAAAAGGATATTTTTCGCTTCCCATCGCCACAATATAATGCGGTACATGTTAGTCCTGGGATGGCCGGACGAAACGCGCGCCCCGTCCAGGGCGTCGACGACGACGAGGAGGAGGGACGAAAAGCGAGAGGCGAGAATCCCTTCGGTGCGCGCGCGGCCCGCACCGGTGTAACTCAATCCGTATCTCGCGGACAAGCCGACGATAACTGTAAACAGGATCATTACTTTTGCCGAAGCGATACCGAAGCTCGTGTTATCGCGTGGAGTCCGACGAGAGCGACGCGAGCGACGCGAGCCAGCGGCCATAAATTTGCGAGCCAGAAGCGTAGCGGCAGCCGCACGCGGTTTTTCGCCTCTCGCTTCGATCCTCGCCCCGCGTCACCCGGACAGACTTTATGCCCTCGATGAATATCCGCGTGGACGCGGTTAACATTGTATCGTTTTTTTTTTTTTTTTTTTTTTTGGCTCTCGTCCTCCGTTTCTGGTATTTCACTCGCCCGGCTTTGTCGTCAATCGTCGAACCGGCGGGGCTCCCATTCGTTCGACAATTTGCTTCTCGCTTTCGTGGGCGATTTTTTTTTATCAGCTCGCACGTGTTTTTGGAAGAGGCGTTTTTTTTTTTTTTTTTTTTTTTTTTTTTTTTTTTTTTTTTGGGGGTCCAGCTAGCGGAATTAATGGCACGAAAAGCCGTTTCGCACCGGGCGAAGCGGGACGTGCGGAAGATACTGGCGAAACCGACAATCGCGTCTATTCAATGATGGAGAGAACTGCGTGACCGGAGTGGGATAATTTTTCTCGACAACGTTTGGCGGCGACGAGTGAAAATTTAACGGGACGCCGGAGTATCGATTTTAGGAGGATGGCAGAAGCCATCGATGCGCGAGGCTTCGGTCTCTTTTTTTTTTCTTTTTTTTTTGTCGCTTTTTCACTGTCATCGAGCCGAAAAATCCAATTCAAGTTTTGCCTCCCAAACGGCCCCCCGGGAGTCGACCCGGTGACTCGGGACGAGGACGTATTTGTTTTTCGAACGACAGTCACCGCATTGGGACGTCCGTCGGGCAAACAGGGTCGTCCTTAGGACGTCGAGAGCCGACCGAACCATCGTGGCCTTTTCACTGAATTCGATCAACTCACGACCGCAAATCTCGAAATGCAGTTTCTATTTTTGCACGGGATTTTATGACGTCCTGCTGCCACGTTTTTAAAATAATTTTCGACTCACGTTGCAGCTTTATTCATCACATCATTTATACAAATAAAAAAATGTACTTATTGAACGTGATACTTTTTTTTTCATTTGCGAACCAAACTTCTAAAATTTTGTGACCATTTTTACGAATCGATTTTTTTTTAAATCTTCTCGTCAAACGTGATATATTTTTTAAACAATTTGTAAACCAAAATTCTACAATTTTGTGACCATTTTTGCGAACCGGTTTTTTTTTAAATCTTCTAGTCAAACGTGATATATTTTTTAAACAATTTCTGAACCAAAATTCTAATATTTTGTGACCATTTTTTACAAATCTGTTTTTTTTTTAAGTCTGGATTTTTATTTATTGCCGATTCAAAGGTCGTAACTATTCATGAGATAAAAAATGAATCAGCCTGTGATAAAACTATGAGATAAAAAAAATGCGTAATGTGTCCGCAGATACGAGGTCAGTGAATCGAATTGAGCGGGAATGGGCCGTAATGTGTGGCCGCCCCTCGGCGCAAGAAACCCACAAAGTTGGTACGTTACGCGGAGCGCGAGAGGAGCGCGCGGTAAGTGTGCTCCGGGGCCGCCGCTCGCGCTGTGCACGCTCGAACAAAAGACCCTTTTGCGAGGCAGCAGCGGGGAACATTAAGATACGCGAAAATACGCACCTCGAGAGCCTCGGCTGCGCGGCGCGCGCGACGGGTGTGGGGCGAGAGCCGGGGCTCGTAAAGAAAAAGAGAGGAGCGCGACGTTTGCGGCTAAATTATTCAAAGAATATCGCCGTGGTCGTTGGCAAAGTTTTTTTTTTCTCTCTTCTTTCCCCTCTCGCGCACAACGCGGCGTAAATATTTTCCGCGGGAAGACATTCGCGCTGCCATACACGCCATCTGGGTACATCAAGAAATTTGTGCATTTTCAGTTTTACGAGCGGTGCGAATTTTTTTTTTTCGGTACTCGACGTCCTTTTTCTCGTTCTCCGCGTTCCCTTTGCGGTTTATTTTTTAAAAATCTTACCGAGGCCGGGAAAATCTCTCGACCATTGCTTAGTGGAATATCCGGAGCTTTAGACCCAGAGAAATCGTTCTGATGGGATCTGTTCGTAACAGATAAAATTTATTTGAATGAAATAAAAATTTATTTGAATGAAATAAAAATTTATTTGAATGAAATACAAATTTATTTGAATGATATCAAAATTTATTTGAATGAAATAAAAATTTATTTGAATGAAATAAAAATTTATTTGAATGAAATAAAAATTTATTTGAATGAAATAAAAATTTATTTAAATGAAATAAATTTATTTACATTTATTTATTTTAGTAAATTAATCTATTTAATGGCCAGCCTAGTAAGATTTATTTGGATCAAATAAAATTTATTTCATTCAAATAAATGTTTATTTCGTGCAAATAAATTTTATTTCTTTATTTTGATTCATTATTGGTATTTATTATGAATATTTCTTTATTCTGGTTTATTATTTTGAATTAAATTATTGACTTGACACCGCGGACTTTCTACCAGGGTTTCTGTGTACAGAAATGAACAGGAAAAATCTCAAAAAATAAGAAAATCGGATTCCCGGTGTGACACATTAACTCGTCAGCTCAGCTTTATATTTTCGCTGTTATCCCCGAACGAAAAGACGTCGAGACGAAGAACAAAGCGAGCTCACTGGCACTTCTCGCACTTGGCGGACGAGCGTGAAGAATTATTTTAAATCCCAGGCGCGGTGCTCTCGAAGGGATGATCGATGGAGCGTGGAGAACGTGGACGAGACGATTTTACTCTGTGCGCTTAAGGATTTTAACGAGCGCGACGCGCCGAAACAGCGCGCAAAGAGGTTTAGCACCGGCGCGGGTAGCGGCAGAAAATTCTCGCTCGCAAAACGCCGAGCGATCGTCGGCCGTAAGAAGGGGATCGGTAATCTCATTAGGGAACCGCGGGCGCCGAAAATACGCCGGGAAGTAAGTCGATCCGGCTCTCGACAAACTCGACGAGACTCGGGGCCGCGAGCGCGCTGACAGGTAAAACAGGCTTTGCATCGCTACGCATCAATTTGGCTCGGAATTGAGCGACGTGGCAACTGTACACCCGGCGCGACGCCGAAACTTTGTCGTCTGCGATGTGGCTGCGTGGAAGTGTCGGACGGACTTCACACCCGGCTGTCGGGAATTGTAACTGTAAATGTCATTCGAGGCTTTTAAACCTTTTAAACTGACGTTAGTAGACATTATAAATACACGATTTGGGCTTTGCTGAAGTAGCAGAATTTTTTTTTCTGGATCTGGAAGTCCCAGAATTTTTTTGTCTGAAACTGGAAGGCCCGGAATTTTTTTTTCTGGAACTGAAAGTCCTAGAATTTTTATTTCTGGAACTGGAAGTCCCAGAATTTTTTTTTGGAACTGGAAGTCCTAGATTTTTTTCTGGAACTGAAAGTCCCAGAATTTTTTTTTCTGGAACTGGAAGTCTCAGAATTTTTTTTCTGGAACTGGAAGTCCCAGAATTTTTATTTCTGGAACTGAAAGTCCCAGAATTTTTGTTTCTAGAACTGAAAGTCCCAGATTTTTTTTCTGGAACTGGAAGGCCCAGCATTTTTTTCTGGAACTGGAAGGCCCAGCATTTTTTTTCTGGAACTGGAAGCCCCAGAATTTTTGTTTCTGGAACTGCAAGTCCCAGTCGAATTTTTCTAGAACCTTATGGAAATATCGCCAGACCGGCAAAAAGAAGCGACTTTATCATACCGAATGTGGTAATCATTGCCAGAAAATATTTTCCGTGCGCATGTCGAAGTCATTTTTTTTCCTCCCCATCGACTCCAAACACTATAAAATCTACTGTGATCCTTCCCCACATTTTCTATCCACAAACGCGTGTGCGGGTGACATGGAGAGTCCATTTCCCGGTTTACAATTCCATTCGCCGGTAGGTTTCTCGCCTCGGGGTCCGCCCGTCAATGGACCCCGCAGTCTCTCTCGGCTGTCACGAGAAAAAAAAAAGAAAAAGTTTTCGGGATATGACGCAGCAGCTCGACGAGGAAGAAGAAGAAGAAGGACGTGCGGCTTCGGCACGGACGAAAAGTCACGCGGGTAGCATAAATAACGACGTCTTCTCTTGTCGTCCGTAATAACCGAGCGGTCGCGTCCCCATTCATAGCCGTGGCACTCCCTAACCGCGATGCGGGGCGTCGTCGTCATTCTTCGCCACCCGAGACTGACAACGACGTTGCCGCCGCTGCCGCTGCTGCTGCTTCTGTGCTGCTAGTAGCGTCGTCGGCTGTGTCATACTTCATGAGCACGTAACGAAATTAGATCCCATTGTGACGGGAGCTCACGGCTCATTTACATGCTAATATCCCCCCCGCCTTACGAGCCCGGCGCATGTTACGGATACGGCTCCTTAAACCGATATTCTTTTATCACGTGAACACACCGGGTAATTCTACTCGCTTCCTCGCCCCTATTCACTCGTCGCTCTCTCGCTGACGCGCGTTTTTTTTTTTTTTTTCTTCTAAATACAAACACGTCTCACACAACGGACCCAAACTCGAGTGCATTTTAATGGGGGGATCTCTGTGACATTTTCCTGGGTACGGATTTGTTGAACCTGGTTGGATGGAGATTCGATGGGAATAGCAGATGGGGAGCTTCGGTTTATGGACAGTAGATTATGTTCGTGCATGAATGAAGCAGTTGATGTACGGAGTGGTCCTCGTTAGGTATGAACTTCCTGTGAGAAAATTAGTGGCGTTACAAAAACTACATAGAGAAAAAAAAATCAATGGAGCGATAACAACATTTTTCCTGTGGCAGTTGAAAATTTTGCTGTGATAGCTGAAAATGTTGCTGTGGTAGCTGAAAGTTTTGCTGTGGTAGCTGAACATTTTGTTGTGGTAGCTGAAAATTTTGCTGTGGTAGCTGAAAATTTTGCTGTGGTGGCTGAAAATGTTGCTGTGGTAGCTGAAAATTTTGCTGTGGCAGCTGAACATTTTGCTGTGGTAGCTGAAAGTTTTGCTGTGGTAGCTGAAAATGTTGCTGTGGCAGCTAACAATTTTGCTGTGGTAGCTGAAAATTTTGCTGTGGCAGCTAAAAATTTTGATGTGGTAGCTGAAAATGTTGCTGTGTCAGCTGAAAATGTTGCTGTGGCAGCTGAACATTTTGCTGTGATGGCTGAAAATGTTGCTGTGTCAGTTGAAAATTTTGCTACGAAAAAAAAAAAATTCTTTAACACAACAATCGACTTGTCTTCACTCCCTGATTATTTTTCTCTGTATATTCGGGCCCTACTAGCCCGACCAGTTCCCAACATAGGTTCAATTAAACCCTACAGAATATCCACCAGATCACACTGATCAACATTTCTCGCATTTCATCTCGCCAAGCTGACAACAAACTACGACGAAGCCCAACAAAAAGACATTTCCACCTCAAACCAATAGCGACACCGTGACAGTCGTCGTCCCTATTACCGCCGCAGAATCGATTGCCTCGGGTTAACACAGAACACGCGGGTAGGGAGGGGGAGACGTCGCACGAAATATGTTCATCGCGCAATCTCACGAACACAATCTTAACTACATTTAGTCATGCCGAGTCTGGGCCGCCGCGGTGTGTGTAATGTACTTGGAGACATCTTGACGTCCGTTCGCGGATAACTTCCGGCAGCGGCACAGAGTCGGGTGTCGAGGTCCGATGTCCGATTTCCGGGTAGACCGAGAGGAGTGAGGAGGAGGAGGAACGAAATAGCGGCGAGGGCGTCGCGCTGTTGCGCGTGCCACCTGTGTCGTGTGCTGCCGCTGGCGCGGCATGAAAAGGACGCGGTTTGATGGAAGGCTAAATAGCGTCGGGCGTTGTCGTGACACGGAACAGTGGCCAGCGAAGTCGGTGCGCGACCAGACGGGGCGAGGAACAAGCGTTCCGCTCGCCGCTCGCTGAGTGACAGCGCAGCGACAAGTTGACATGTTTGTACTGAAGCCGCACAATGGACGTATAAGAGCATTAACGAATACGTACCGCCGCTGTATACGCCGCGCGCGAAGGGCTCGGGAATATACAGCGGCGGCGGCGTGGTACGCGCGGCCTCCTCCTCCACCTCCTCGTTTCGCTGTCTCTGTCGCTCACGAGCTGCCGGAGCGACGACGACGACGACCGCGTCGCGTCTCTGCCAACATCAGCCACGCTCAACAGCCAAGGGGAGTTGAGTACTTCGAGGACAGGTGCTCACGGAACTTGTCACCTCTCATTTCGCGGCCAGTCATTTCCATTTCTCTCCCTCCCGACTGCTCCCCCCACGACTAATACACTCGGCGACCCCGTTTTTGGCGTCGTTATTGTTGACGCGAGTTTTTGGGAACCGATGTGATGCGTTTTTTTGGGCATTTTGGTTTCTTTTTTTGCGAAGGGCTTTTTTGATAGGATTTTTTTTTGCGAAGGGATTTTTCGATGAGGTATTTTTTTTGCAAAGGGCTTTTTTGATAGGGTTTTTTTGCGAAGGGATTTTTCGATGAGGTATTTTTTTTTTTTTGCAAAATGCTTTTTTGTGAAGGGATTTTTCGATGAGGTCTTTTTTTTGCAAAGGGCTTTTTTGATAGGGTTTTTTTGCAAAGGGATTTTTCGATGAGGTATTTTTTTTTTGCGAAGGAATTTTACGATGAGGTATTTTTTTTTTTTGCAAAGTGCTTTTTTGCGAAGGGATTTTTCTATGAGGCATTTTTTTTTTTTTGCAAAGTGCTTTTTCGACGAGATATTTTTCTTCGCAAACTGATTCTTTTGCATTTTGCGATGGCTACGATTTTAATACTTGGCGCGGAGTTTTCGACTCTGGAGAAAATTTCTGATACAGAGAATAATAACGGACGGACAGACACCGTACGCACAGTGTCAGAGAAGACAAACAGACGTAGGGACGGATAGTCACGGACAGGACAGTCGGACAAATAGTCAGGGACGGACGGTCGGACGGACGGACGCGGGGGAGACAGATACAGAAGTCAGACACCGAGGACAGAGACAAAGGAGGGATGAAAAGCCAAGGGCGGTATATTTTACCGGAGATCGATGCGAGGCCGTCACTCACCATCGATGCCCATACGTCTCGCCGGATTTCTGCCTCCATCTCCGCGACTATGTAACATCATAATGCGCCGAGAGAGAGAGAGAGAGGGCTCGGCGTTCCTGACAGTGACGAATGACCAGACTCGCCTCGTTCGTCTTTATATTTTTTTATTTTCTATTCCATTTTTTTTTTTTTTTTTTTCGCCCGTCACCGTGCGTTCTACTCTTTCTCAACCATCAGCCACATGGCGAGCGCGCTATTTGCACACGCAGAAAGAGACTCGCCGGTGTGTTACGTAGGCATAACGCGTCGCCACCCCGGTCGTTCGTGCGGCCGTTGAGAAATGTTCCGCCGATCCGCGGAAACGCGATAAGATCGGGAACACGCCGTGAGATAGGGTGGAATATATATACAACCGCGGGCCGCGAGAATCTCCGCAGTCACGAAGGCGCGTCTTTTCCGCCGTCGTAGCGCGCGGCGCGGACGATTGAAATATTAAATTTATGGGGTCACCATACCGTGGAGAGTCTCGGTGCTTTTTATATTACTTTTATTGCGGAATTCGTATCGCATCTGACGAGCCGCAAGAGCCGCCACGGGGGCGGCTCTTACGGCTTGGGGGTCACATATCCAACCGACTTTGGAACTGGAAGTCCCGGAAGTTTTTTTTTCTGGAAATGAAAGATCCAGAATTTTTTTTTCTGGAACTGAAAGTTACAGCATTTTTTTTCTGGAACTGGAAGTCCCAGAATTTTTTTTTCTGGAACTGGAAGTCCCAGAATTTTTTTTTTCTGGAACTGGAAGTCCCAGAATTTTTTTTTCTGGCAATGAAAGTCCCGGAATTTTTTTTCTGGAGCTGGAAGTCCCAGCATTTTTTTTCTGGAACTGGAAGACCGAGAATTTTTTTTTCTGGAACTGGAAGACCGAGAATTTTTTTTTCTGGAACTGGAAGTCCCGGAATTTCTTTTTCTGGAACTGGAAGTCCCAGAATTTTTTTTTCTGGAACTGAAAGTCCCAGAATTTTTTTTTCTGGCACTGAAAGTCCCGGAATTTTTTTTTCTGGAACTGGAAGTCCCAGAATTTTTTTTTCTGGAACTGAAAGTCCCAGAAAAAAAGCGCGCGGCGGACAATTGAAATATTAAATTTATGGGGTCACTATACCGTGGAGAGTCTCGCACTTTTTATATACTTTTATTGCGGAATTCATATCGCATCTGACGAGCCGCAAGAGCCGCCCCCATGGAGGACACATATCCAGCCGACTTATTACATTCGCCGCGGTGTAATTATCGCATTTGTCTGCCTGCCTCTCGCGAGCGCGCAATCTAATTCCGAGCCGGCAATCATCATCAGTCATCCTCCCGCGAGACACTAATTATATGGTTGCTGAATATCCCGAGCGCTACGCCGCGACGGGGAAACTTTTGAGTTTGTCCCAAGTGCGTAAAGTGCGTAACGACGTTACACCCGCGTTTTGGTGGCGAATTTTTTTGCCTATGCTGCAATGACAGTTCACAATGTCCCGAATGTACAGGATGCAAAATTGGGAGGGAATGAGACGTTTAAATCATTTTTAACGATTTTTTAAGGCGTTTTCAAAATTTTTTAAGGCGTTTTCAAGATGTTTTAAGGTGTTTTCAAGACGTTTCTTGCGACTGTGAGCCGAGGCATTTTGCTGCATTTTTTTCCCAATGCTGCAACGAAAGTTCACAATGTCCCGAATCTACAGGACCCAAAATCGTTTCCCTCAAAATCTTTCTTCACCTCTATCCGAATTATCTCACGATTTTTCTCCGAGTCCCCAATCTCCAACCCACAGAAACGTCGACGTCAACGTAAATCTCAACCGAATGAATTTTCTTCCGCGTTCGAGACTGCGGCATTCGATTCGAATACCCGAGGAAATTCTCAAAGTTCCTAAAATCGTTGGTCGCGAGGTCAGCCCCACATTTGTTTCCTCGCCTCGGCCGAGTGTATCAGTGTGTCGAGGAGTCGGATGTCGTGACGACGACGTCGCTCTATGCTTCCATCTCGTTGTCTCGCGGCCGATCGGTTATAAGGAGCCCGTCGTCCAACGTAGCCGCAGACTCTCGAGTGTATCCGTGGCGACGACGACGGTGGTGTTGGTGGCGGTTGGCTAGGCACGGTAGACGCATTCACCGGGTAGAATGATTATACGGCCACTCCACGCCGCTACCTACCGTGTTTCTTGATTGCTATCGGCGCAGCTGCGCCCACAATTTGTGTTTCCCGTCACCCGTTCGTAAGAGAGCCGTCCGTCAACGTCGTGGCCATAACGATGCGGAGCTCGGAGAGCCCCACGAAGCAGCCCGCGCGAGACACACCGAGCGCTACACTATGGAATATGTACCACACGGCACATCAGAATACACAAGAGATAGCGTCGTATAGACACTGTGTGTATATATGTATATATATACATTCGTATCCTTTGGTACACCAGGGAGATAAAGAGTCGTGGAAGATGGAGAGGGAAACTCGACACTCGCTGACTGCTATATGCTTCCTGCGTTCCGAGAGAGACTTTACAATATGAAGAATGTAGAACGCGGCGGAGATACGAACAATCGCCTCGTCGTTCTCTATCCATTTCCGGTAAGCCACAAAACACTTTTATTACCATAATGCCCACATTATATGCTATCTGTTGGGTAAACAACGACGTGAAAATGAAGCAACCGGCGGTTGGGTACGAAACGCTCGTGGGTTGCGCGGTGAGGAGTTTTTTTTTAAGGTCGTTGCGATTAGGGGCGGAAATTGCTGATGTTTGGTGATGACGACGGAGTGAAGGGATTGTTCGAAAAAAAAAGAAAATTTGTTTTTTTTTTAGTATTGCGACTCAGATTAAAATATTAATGAAAGATATATAAATTTTAAAAATTAATAAAATATTAATGAAAAATATATACATTTTTAAATGAATAAAATATTAATCAAAGATATATCAATTTTAAAAATTAATAAAATATTAATGAAAGATATATACATTTTAAAAATTAATAAAATATTAATGAAAGATATATACATTTTTAAATTAATAAAATATTAATGAAAGATATATAAATTTTAATCAGAATCCTCGACATTTTTTTTTTTTTTTTTTTGAGACGCAAAGAACGATGAAAAAATTTGAGACTGACATTTTGGGCGGTAGGGATTTTCTGTGCGGACGAGAAATAAAAATAAAAAATGAGAGACGACGGGTGAGGCCTTAAGTGTGGCCCAGCCGCGTCTCAAGGGCCACGGGGATCGCCTTCGTGGCGGGCGTTGTCGGGACACGAACGCGGAAAGATGAGTCCGAACGCCGTCCCGCGGTCTTTCAGAGTCCTCCATATAGACACTAACTGACGCTAGCCCCGGTAGCTTCTGTCAGCTGTTTTCCGAATTCTGTCGATGCTCGTCAGCGTGTTGCCCGGGGATCCCTCGAGTGGTTTAGCATAAAAAGGCTGTTACGCTGGCCTGTCAGGCCTGCGCGAGGATCGGCTTTCCGAACGCTTTGGCATTTACCACGCTACAAACGTATCGTGTATCAAAGGGTCCGGGCGCCCGTCGACCTGACGACTATTAGACGTCTCGCCTCCTTCTTTTTCCCTTCTCCGTTTGCCCGTCGCCGGATCAGGCGCCGCATCTCCTTGAGATTAAAGCGAAAAAATTCGCTCCGGCTTTCCCATGATTCTCATACACCGAAGGGCGTTCATTTTGATCCACAATCATACAGTAAAAGGAAGATTTTGTCTAAAAAAAAAAAATTAAATTAATTAATAACGAAATCTAATTTAAATTATTCTCGACGCTTTACATATTTTCATATATTTTTTCTGCATCGACATCCGAAATATTTTACGCATTCTTTGCCACAAACTGAACGAAAGATTGAAAAAAAGAAGCGTGTGACACTGCGTTCCTCCAGCTTCAGCCCGATTGTCATATCTTATCGGCTGATTTACACCGTCCTTCGTCGCTCCGCCCACGGCATAAATCATCCCAATTCCCGTGAACGTCGCGCGAGTTTTGGAAATCACGTGCATTACTTTCCCCCGTGCGTGAAGTTTGTCTCGCGTAGCGAAGTAAAACGCGGGGAGACGAAAAGAGAGAAGAAAAAAAAAAGAGTGCCACAAGGTATTCGTACTAAATTTAATCTTAAATACGCAAACAAAATAAAAAATAAAACAGATTTAAAACAAAAAATAATAATATAACAATATTATTATTACTATTATTATTAATCTTTTTTTATTTTTTATTTTAAATAAATAAATAAATAAATAAAAAATAAAAAAAGATTAAGAAAAATTAAAAAATTAAAAAAAAATTTTAAATAAAAAATTTAAATAAAAAATATTAATAAAAAAAATAATAATATAACAATATTATTATTATTTTTTTTATCTTTTTTATTTTGTTTGCGTATTTAAAATTTATTATTTACTGCATTATTAGCTTGTTAGCGAATAATGCAGTAAGTAATAAATCAAACCAATAAGCGCAATACAAAATAAAACAAAATAAACGAATCCAATAAGCGGAAAAAGAAAAGAGACACTGAACGGGACTAAGCGCACACCCGTCCGTCATAAAGATGCTATCGCGAACTCTTGAAACTCGCGCGCGCAAGCGATATATGTAATACCCACGCGCGACAGAGTGAAATATAAGCGCGCGCGGCGCGCGAGAGGAGTAATTTCAAAGCATACTCTTAAATCGTTTCACGTCGCTCACCGGCTCGGAGCTCGCGCGCGGGGCTATAATTAATAATAGTTCTGTTTGCCGCGTTTCCAAGTGTTTATGACGGATAAGTATATAGCACGCCGGGGCCGATTCACCGCTCGGCTCTCGCTCTCCGCGCGTCTCCGACGACGACGGCGACCGCGATGAGAAGCACGAGGAATCACGAGGGGGGCCTATATGCGCCAGATAGGAATTTACCGCAGCGCAGAAGCGTTTCTCGGTAATACACGGAGATCGTACAGAGTCGATTCTGGGAATGCAACGAGTGGAGCGGCGGAGCGAGAGCCCAGAGCCCAGAGTGGCGTGCATAACAACTACTGACGGGCGAAACACGACATCCGTCTTGCGCCCCTGGCCTGGCGAGAGCGGCTCGATTACGCCGCGCGCCACCGCGCGCGATGCAAATTCGCGACATTATCGTAATGAACAGGTTTATAAAAGCCGAGTGCGATGGCTTTCTCGCCGCGGCGAGGGCGCCGCCACGCGGACGGTGAGCGTATTGAAACTGCCGCATCGTCCGTCAACCCTGCACGGAAACCAAGAGGTACGACGTGTATGAGGCATTCGCCGTCAGTATGGACGAACTTTTGGCGGCAATTTTGTTATTTTGTTGGCTTATTTGCCGGAGATGAAAATTCATTTTTGAAAAAAATTGAGTAGTGAAGATTTGGAAAAAATTGAGGGAGAAAACTCGATGTGAGAACAGGAAAAAATGTGGAGATGTGGGGTAATAGTTGCCAGTAAAGTGACGTTGAGCTTTTGGCGAATTTGTACTGAAATTTCACTTGAGTTAATTATTCGTGAATGGTGGGCTGATTTTGTAGAATTTTTGTAATTCGGCCACACTGTGTTTATGGGTGAATTTTCATTTGCGCTACAGATATGAAATAAATGTTCTGAAAAAAAAGAAACATTTCTGTTTCTGAAGAAAAAAAAAAAACATTTTAGTTTCTGAAGAAAAAGAAACATTTCTGTTACTGAAGACGGTCCAAATAAACATTTCCGTTTCTCAAAAAAGTCTGAAGAAACATTTCTGTTACTGAAGACGGTCCAAATAAACATTTCCGTCTCTCAAAAAAATCTCAAGAACCATTGACATAATACTTACCCCTAGTTTCTTCAACACTCCTCAACTCTCCTCAGATTTAACCGTTTCGTAGCCGCCACTCGTCCATCGTGATTCCCAGTAAGCGCTGAAAAGCATAAAAAGAAAATTGATCAATTGCAAGAAACACCAGAGGTTCCTAAAAAAAAGTGGCCGAATTGACGGCGAATGCCTCGTGTACGCAGGTACATAATGGCCGAAGAGCGCCGGGAGAAGCCGGAGCACGCAAACCCAGCCGCTGCGCTCAACGTGTACACACGTAGGATGTCCACAACACAAGCGCGGCCGGGTTGCTTTATTAAGAATGTTAACGTATGCTCGTGATGGCCTGTCAGGAGGAACTCCCTTATCCCGCTGAGTGTCGGCTCCGCGCGAGCGCGCAACGCAGATATAAATATGCAATAGCCGCTTGTCACGTGCAGCACCTAATAATTGAATGTATAATAAAGAGGGCGTCGCACGGTGTCATGCTGACAGACAGCCAGACAGAGGAACGGACAGACCGCGCCGTGAGCGGCAAACGGGGCCCGCCTCATCGGAACCTCTCGCGGACGGACAGACGTCGACTGTCAATTTCGTTCTCTCTCACCCTTCCACCGAATCTCCCCCTCGCGTCTCCCGCGTCGTCTCCTTCTTTGCCTCCTGCGTGAAGCTTCTCGTTCCTCGACGTCCCCGTTTCTTCCTTCGGTCTCCCGTGAATGAGTCAGATTCTCTTAGCGTCAACCGGTCCTTCGGGCTCTCGATGCCTCGATGCGGGGTGAAATCACACGCTGGAACGAAGAGAATTCTTGGAGTGAAATAGAGCTAATATAATTGATGTTCTTTGACGGAAATGGGGACGGCGGAGGACGTTTCCGAGGGAAATGTCGCTTGGGTTGGGTTTTTTTTTTTTGCTGTTTGTGTACCTCGATATTTCGGGCGAGTGACTTTTTTTAGAGTGATGATGGCACTTTTTTTAGAGCGAGGTGAATTATTTGTGATTTTAGGGAGGTTTGATAATTTTAAGGTGATTAATTTTCCGGAAAATTTTGCGATTAATTTTTTTTTTTTTCGCGATTTGTGTACCCGGATAATTCGGGCGAGGCACTTTTTTTTTGGAGCGACGTAAATTAATTGTGATTTTAGGGAGGTTTGATAATTTTTAAGTGATACATTTTCCGGAAAAGTAATGCGATGAATTTTTTTTTTTGTTGTATTTGTGTACCTCGATATTTCGGACGAGTGACATTTTTAGAGTCGTGCTGGCACTTTTTTTTTGAAGCGAGGTAAATTAATTCTGATTTTAGGGAGGTTTGATAATTTTAACGTGATAAATTTTCCGGAAAATTAATGCGATGCTTAGGATTCCCGATATGTTGAGAACGAAACGAAAATTCCGATAAACTTCGCAGCTAAGCAGCGAGCGAGTGTAACCCAATCTTTTTATAGCATCGCGATAAATGGGGCAGCAGGTTGATTAATTTACAATGAGCAATTAAGCCGCGACAGCTGAAAACTCACAAGTGAGCTGTCACTGTAATTTGCTCGAAAAATTCAAAACGTCGCGAAGCATAAATTCAGTCCGTGGTGTCCCAGTCGCTCCGAGTCTCGTATTTTTCGTTAAAAAAGTCTCTTTCAACATCGCTCAGAGGGGGCAAAAAAAAATGAAAGACCTCCCGTCTGCCGACGAGAGTCGAAAATTATCTTCATCCTTGAAACTCCTCATCGGATTTGCGCCGCGTCGCCCCCCGGGCGACAGACACTTGTTTCGCGTTTCACCGCGCAGCTAAATTATTTTCGCCAATTAGACGATCTCGTCCGGTACGCGAAAATTCATTAATCTCGCGGGCCCGAGAGTCGCTCGACGCGTCGGACCGGTCCGGAATCCTCATCGACGCCCCGAGGAACTACGAAAATTATTATTTTATATCTCTCGTCGTAACGAGAGATAAAATCGTGAATCGGAGGAAGCATCGCGATAGACTCGTGTTTATGTTGTTCCAACGT
The DNA here is from genome assembly GCA_963932165.1 of Pimpla rufipes. Taxonomy (NCBI): domain Eukaryota; kingdom Metazoa; phylum Arthropoda; class Insecta; order Hymenoptera; family Ichneumonidae; genus Pimpla; species Pimpla rufipes. Next base: position 22,509,446 of record OZ010637.1, read on the forward strand.
CATGTTATATTTCACCGCAGGAGCGACGGTAAGGAAACGTCGAAAAAACCGGCCCGAATGTTTTTAAAACCGCCGTATCGAAAAAAGAAGCGAGCGTAGCGGGATGAAAAAAAAAAAATGCCCGAGGGCTGTTGGTCTTGCTGCCGCTGCCGCTGTTGTTTCTACCGGCTGAGGAATATGCGGCAGCGATCAAAACATTATTTTAATATGCCTATGGCAGGATAATGCCTTCTGGCGTGGGCGGCCGCTGACTGAAAGCGACCGATTCAATATCCATTCCGTGCGCCCCCCCGCTCAAGTGGAGAGTGTCGACCGAGTAAGATAGAGCAAAAGAGATCGGTGAGCGAGATAGAGACACCGAAAGAAATCCACCGATGCTGCTGCCTGCTACTCATTTCCCGTGACAGCCGGGCAAACACGCGGGCTGACGTTTCAAATAGCTTTTATTTATTCTAGCCTGTTTATTTAGGTTGCCGCCGTTCCACGGGATCGCGTTACCTGAGGGGATATACACCACTACCCGAGAGCAGCAGCTCGAGTGGCAGCGCCGACGAAAGAGGGATGCCCGAGCGATGCGGCTACCGTTTCCACGCACCATTGTCATGACCCGAGAGAGCACCTCTGACTGAGGACGAGAGACCGCACGAGGCGTTTCACGCCAGGTGATCGCTGTTTTTTTCATTAGGCTGAAGTTTGCATCGTTGGAATGCAACGAAATTCAGAAAAACAAATTAATTATTTATTAATTTATTTTCTTTTATTAATTTATAAATAGTTGCTGTGATGACTTTTTAGACCTAATTCCAACGTTGCAAACTTCATCATATTTTTTCTGGTGGCGCAAAGGAAACACACATTTTTCGTTCCTTTTCTACATTATTTTTTGACAGGAAAAATTGATCAATTTGTTTATAATAATTGAAAAAAAATGGTTTCATTCAACTCATGGAGCAGTGACGATAAAATGTTGTATCTTTTATGGAAATGATTTTAATTCCGTGTGAAGATCAGGATCTAAAAAATGTATTATGTCTCGTGAATATCTTACTGACAAGTAAGATACATTTCATCAAGAAGTAAGAATACATTTTTAGTGGCAAAAAGGAAACACACATTTTTTTATTCCTTTTCTTGATTTTTTTTTTTCACAGGAAAAATTGATCAATCTGTTTATAATAATGAATAAAAAAATGGTTTGATTCATCTCATGAAGCTGTGACGATAAAATGTTGTATCTTTTATGAAAATGATTTTAATTCCGTGTGAAAATCAGGATCTAAAAAATGTATCATGTCTCGTGAATATCTTGGATACTTTGGGTAACGTAAAAAAAAATTAGGAATTTTTTTCTGACGATCCGCCTGACGAGAAAAGCCTCGTAGACGAGGCAGGGAGTGGCGGAACGTGATAGAGCAGCATCAACGAGATCAGAGGAAGCCAGTGGCCGGTATATACACAGCGCACACGGGCGAAGCTTACTGCAGTAGATCGTCATCGGATCTCCGAACACTATGCAACCAGCGGTCCCAATTAAAATCCAGTTATCCACCCCAAGCGAAACTGGAACCGTTAGTTCTGGCCTCGTGCGAATCTCCCTTTACCTCGTGTGCGCGCCCCCCCGTCATCTGTCGACGTCTGCAGGTTTAATATGACGTTTTCTTTCTCTCGCGTATTCCCCGGCTCTTCGGCTCCCTCGGCGTCAGAGAGAAATATATGCACACCGAGCTATCGTCGGGATAGCTCGAGAGGGGAGGAAGGCAGGGGGGGTCACCGGAGGCAATATTACAGTCGTTCGTTTAATCCGCAGATACCCGTGGCATTTCAACGGGACATGCAAAAAGGACTGCCGACTGCCGCTGGACAACAAAACAAAGATTCTATTTCAGTTATTTCGCCGGCGAATCAGCCGCGGGCCATAATTTTTTTTTATATCGTAATCCGAAGCTTCGTTAGCCGGTAAACCGAAACTTTTGGCGTTCGTTATGACTTTCTTGTTTTTTTTTTTTTTTTGGAAGGCATTTTTGCAATTCCGGTAGGAACAAAATAATTGTCTTTGGCTGAAGTGGAAAACGTCAGCCGGTAAATTGCGAAAAATACAGAAGACGAGAGTAACGGTGGATCTGCGTATGGCAGTCGCGTCATGTGGCGGAACGAGCGTAAGGAGCATTTAGACAGTACTCAATTCCGCCGTCGCGGAGCGTGATTGATCGATTGCTTTGACTTCCAAGCATTAATGCGGATGAGAGAGGCGGTCCAATAAAAGTACACCTTCCGAGGCTGATGTCATTCTCTCGTGATTGAATATCCTGAGTCTGATGATACTGACGCGAATGTCCGACGGTTGTGTAAGCACAATTTTATCGTCGTTAGGAGAGTCGGGTAACGTCAAAATAAGACTCAATGCAAATTACGCATCGTCTGAAGTATTCCATGAGGCACTACAAGTGGATATCCTATTCGAAGTTCCATTGTGAATGGGAATTCTGTTTGAAGATCGATTAGGACCTGTTAGACACCTTTCTACGAGTCCCAAAACCCTCAATAATTCGAGTTGCCTGGTGAAAAAAACCCGCAATCTTCCCACCTTATCGAGACACTTGCGAACGCACTTCACGTCACCTCCCAACGTACGTTTGTCACCCTATTCGCAGTTCCATTGTAAGTGGGATTCCTGTTTGAAGATCGATTAGGACTAGTTAGACACCTTTCTACAAGTCCCAAAAGCCTCAATAATTCGATTTACCTAGTGAAAAAAACCCGCAATCTTCCCACCTTATCGAGACACTTGCGAACGAACTTCACGTCACCTCCCAACGTACGTTTGTCACCCTACTCGCAGTTCCATTGTGAGTAAGAATCTTGTTCGAAGATCGATTAGGACTAGTTAGACACCTTTCTACAAGTCCCAAAAGCCTCAATAATTCGATTTGCCTAGTGAAAAAAAACCCGCAATCTTCCCACCTTATCGAGACACTTGCGAACGCACTTCACGTCACCTCCCAACATACGTTTGTCACCCTACTCACAGTTCCATTGTGAGTAAGAATCCCGTTCGAAGATCGATTAGGACCAGTTAGACACCTTTCCACGAATCCCAAAAGCCTCAAATAATTCGATTTGCCTAGTGAAAAAAAAAACCCGCAATCTTCCCACCTTATCGAGACACTTGCGAACGCACTTCACGTCACCTCCCAACGTACGTTTGTCACCGAGAGGTCGCGGGCGCGCGTTCCTCGTGCACACCAAGTTTGCCTCGGAAAGCCCACGCCCAAAGCCCGCCGCCGCGCTCGCGACCCCTGCGGCTAAAGCCCGAGAAAAAGTAACGCACCTAAATCAGCGAGCACCGCGGTGATGTTAAGCGGGCCGACGGGTGGCCTCCCGGACCCCCCCGTATCCAGTGTGGCCAAGGAGAGAATCTTACCTACGTTGAGCGCTCGAGGATTAATGGCACATCTGCGAGCGAAAGTATCCTCGCGCGTTCCCGCGAACTTCGGAAAAGTCCATATATCTTGTTTGTCGGAGTGGTTCTCGCGCGAAGGGAGAAGAAGAAGAAGAAGCGGCTGAGGCTCCTCGGGCGCGATGGATGCGCGCTGGCGTGTAAATGGCAAACGTCGGGCGTGTAAGGTGACGAATAAATCAACGTCGAACGGGCCCGGGCGTTCAGCGGAGCCCGGGGTACTTTACCGTGAGCCCTGACGCATTATTCTATAATACGCGTGTCGCGACGAAAATGGGATTTTCATTATACGAATCGTATGAGGAATAGACGATTCGCTCTCTCTCGCTGCGCGCGACCCCCGAGGGCTCTCGATTTTTCGAATAGACACAAATTTCACCGCATCATTCGCTCCCTCTGGGTGTAAAGCGACCGTCTGTGTGCATTCAGGTCCCCGTTTTTTTTTTTTTTTTTTTTTTTTTTTTTATTGTGTATACCTCACAAATCGGCGCGACAAAGTGGCCATACAGGTATTGGGGTAACGATGTCTCTCGGCCGATCTACCCGCAGAGCTCTGTGTGAGTCGCTCTCGCCGTGAGTCAGCGAAGAGCTGCTTCCGCTCGATGAAGCAACGGGGCCTCCACTTCTCCCTTCTGCCGCTGCGGAATCGAGTGAAAGAGGCGAAAACGAGAAATACGGGCCGACGGAGAAACGCCACAAAACATGACGGATACTCGCGTCGATGCAGCCGCCACGTGGGCGTTACTGTCGCGAAAATATTTCACGAAGGACGCAGCAGCAGCAGCGCGAGCTGCTTTTGTGCGAGGTCTCGTGTGTGTTCTCGTCGAAGGTATACGAGACGAACGAGAACGTGAGATCAATCGATCGTGCCTTTTATTTTGTAACTCCTGACAGTGAGAGACGGGATGGGAGGAGTCGTTGCATTTTGCGGATCCCCGGAGGGGGCGAATTTAACGCGGTATTTCAATTCTCAGCCCGGAGTCAAGAGAGAATTAAAATCGCGTTGCGATTATGCGACAGAAAAAAATATATTCGCATTTTTTTTTTCGAAGCTCTCGAAACCAGAGATGTCAGGCGTTCGTTACTTTTAAATACACACTTATTTTTATTTATCCTATAATTTGTTTATTATTAAACGTTTTTTTTTAAATAATATACATTAAAAAATCCTATAATTTGTTTTTTATTAAACGTTTTATAAATAATAAACATTAAAAAATCCTATAATTTGTTTTTTATTAAACGTTTTAAAAATAATAAACATTAAAAAATCCTATAATTTGTTTATTATTAAACGTTTTGTAAATAATAAACATTAAAAAATCCTATAATTTGTTTTTTTATTAAACGTGGCCTACACGGTATATAAATCAAAGTTTCAACTCAATGTAAAATCCTTAAAACGCATTTTTGGCAATAAATTTCATACGAAAAAATCGTAAAAGGCAAATGTAACGAGAAACGAGTAACGACTACGTTTCTTTTACATCGTCTTTTTATTCTATTTTTTCATGAAATTTATTGCAAAAAATGTGTTTTAAGGATTTTTCATAAAGTCGAAACATTGAATTATATAACGTGTAGGCCGCGTTCACTAAACATTTAATATAAACCAATTCCAGGGCAAAGAGAAAAAAGTGTGTATTTAAAATTAACGAACGCTTGACATCACTGCTCGAAACGAGGAGGACGGAAAATGTAGCCACAAAGACAGACCAGTGAATAATTCTCAGCTCGATCGTCGGCCGCATAAATTAGTCAAACTCGGCCGATGTTTCCGCGCGATAATCGCCGTCTAATTTCCGTAAAAACAACGGCGAAAACAACGCGGGAAAGGAGCCTCCATTTATCACACGGCGGCCTTGGAGTTGCCCGTAATTTCCACGCTGTTTCAATTCTCAGCCCGGAGTCGAGAGAATTAAAATCGCGTTGCGATTATGCGTCAGAAAAAAATATTCGCATTTTTTTTCGAACCTCTCGAAACGAGGACAGAAAATGTAGCCACAAAGACAGACCAGTGAATAATTCTCAGCTCGATCGTCGGCCGCATAAATTAGTCAAACTCGGCCGATGTTTCCGCGCGATAATCGCCGTCTAATTTCCGTAAAAACAACGGCGAAAACAACGCGGGAAAAGGAGGCTCCATTTATCACACGGCGGCCTTGGAGTCGGCCGTAATTTCCACGCTGATGGCTCGCGGGGATCCGTGAAATTCAGCTCTCGGTTTCACGCGCGTACACGTGCTTCTCGAGCACCCGGTGTACAACACGCGCGTAATGTATTGGCGGGGCCCCGAGAGAGGCACAACGGTAGGTATATTACCGAGGGAGAAGCGTCGCCGACGGGCCGACCGACTGCGAAGCCGAGCGGAGAGCGCAGGTAGGCCCCGGTCTCTCTCATGATTGATGACAAGTCGTTGGCTGTTATGAATATAATATCGATCAATCACGCTATTTACCGGACGAACGCATAGGCCACTCTATCATCCCCCTATACCTCGGCTGTCTGCCTACACCTCGATCCTCATCCTCGAGCTCCTTCACCTCTTCCTCGTCCTTCACTCTCTCTGTGTTACCCCCGTCCCCTTCTCCTCATCTTCTTCTTCTGCTTCCTCCCCACCCTCGACTACGTCCTCGAGTATTACTCATCCTTATATAGGGGGAGGAGGCAAAACGGGACATGCGGGTAAAATGGGACAGCCTTGTTTTCAGTTTTCATTGTTTTTAAGGGCAAAATGGGACAGATCCTATTTTGTGAAAATCGCGTATATACGAGACAATTCAACGCGTGTAAACGGAATATAAAGATTTTTTTACAATTTTGAGCATTTTAAGCAATCTGGTTTTTGAAAATTCATTTAAAAAAAAGTTATTTTATTTATTATTATTATTATTATTTTATTTATTTTTTCAAAGTAACCATTAAGGATGATGTTGAGTATCACGGAGCAAAAAAAACACGAATTTCCGAATTTGGGGGTCAGTCCCATTTTATCAGCACTTTTTTTTGCCGACGCTCAAAATTGATTATTGGAATCGAATTTTTGGATCAAAAGCAATAAAAAAATACACTTTTGTTATCGCTATAAAAAATGTTTTCGCATATGCGTCCCATTTTGCCCGCACCTCCCCTACCTATAATGCGTGTTCGTATATTCCCGGGACCCGACGCGTCGTCTTCGAGATCGAGCGAAGCTTCGCGCGCTCATTTTTCACTTTCTCCTCGGCAACGTGACGAACGACGTCGTGCCTCCCGGCCGACGCAGCTCGACTTCTCGATCGTCTTCTCGTGTGTGTGTTTTCCACGCTCGTCGTCGATTTCGTCGACGGGGACCGAGAAGGGACGACGACGACGACGATTTTCCAACGACGAGAGCCGAGCGAGCTGAGACATTGCGCCGAGTACGCCGGCTGACGTGGGCTTTGAATGGAAGGCATAATGTACGAACGACGATGCCGAGGAGGATGCGAAGAGAGAAAAAAAAAAACAACGGCGGCTTTGACGTCGTCATTATATTTCCAGCGCTTACGAGAGACACGCGACGCGTAATCGCCTCGCATTCCTCGTGTCTATCGGCTAATAGAACGACTCGTTGACGAGGGAAGAGTCAATAACTTGAGTCGCCGAGGGAGATGAGTATCTCGTACACCGGAGGAAAATACGAAAATAAATTATCGCCTCGTACCCTCGACGCGTATTACAAATTTTTCTGTAAATTTTTATAAACACGCTTATCAATTTCGAATTAAATTGCCACGCTGCGCGTGGAATTTCTCGTCTTGATTTATGCCTCGGGAAGTTGGTCATTATTTTCGTCATCAATTCTCGAAGAAATTGTGACGCATTGGGCTTAATACATCAATGTCAACGATGTGGAAAAAAATGGCTCACGAAAACGTGTCGCACTGTGACCATCCGAACCACCCGAACCCCCCGACAAAATGCACGTTGCGAGCGGAAAATAAATCGCTTTGAATTCCCCGCTGCCCGTCATTAAATCGAGGGACTCGTTAGTGAAAGAGGAGTCAACAATTAAGTGGCGAGCGTCGTGCGCACAGTGGAACGTCGGTTTAGTGTCCCAAGCGGACGTAACCGGTGTCCGTAATCCCTGTCTGAAAATTATTCAAGCAATTCCGCGAGGAGAGCGAGACGATCGTTCGATGGGAATGGCGCGGAATATAAGATCGAGCTAAAGGGATGTGAAGCTGTTTCTCGCACGCGGCCTCCCGGGGTATCCGACGACGTTTTTTTTTTTTCTTTTTTTTTCACTCGAACAAGAGATTCGGCCGCCACCGCCGCCCATCGTCGTCGGTAGCTGCGGAGTCGTCGGGACTCTCGAATCGTTGATCCCACTTAACTCGCACCTCGTGAATCGTTAATTAAGACCGTTAAGCTTTGATCATTAAGAAAAAGCAGCCCGACTCCCGCCTCTCGTCTCCACTCGAACGTTTCAGTTACATCGGGCGGTTCTCTCCTTTTTCATCCGCGGGATCGACGATCGGGGGGGATCGAGCCTTAAAAATCGAGTGTAAATATGGCGCGGATGGAGAAACCGGGGCTACTTGAGTCGGATGGCGGATTTCTTGATTCTTGGCAGTAGAAAAAAATTCGATACCGCGAATACCGGTGATTAAAAAAATAAAAATAAAATAAAAAAATGAAAAAAGTGAGATCAAGTGTACGAAGAACTGGAAACATTTTTTCCCCGCAGTAAAATAGCTTCGGTTTCTCTGAAAAATCTCGCGGCAAATTTTTGACCGGCCTAAAAAAATTGATTTAGCCTCAAACCATCTGAAAACTGCAGACAAAATTTTGAGCCGAGTCGAGTCCATCTTCACCTCTGACCCAGAAAGCCCCGATCAGCCCCGCAGCTATAGACGTCGCCGAGGCGACCGAGAGATAAACGACACCCAATAATAAGCGGAGCGTCGTTAAGCTGTTGATAGCGGGGTGATTATTTCTTCCTGGATCTCTCGGGCCGAGAGGCGCGCGTTTCTCGTCTCGCCTCGAGTGCTTTCACCTTCCTCGCACAACCTGCTGTTTCGTGCGCGACGGAGGCGTGGCTGCCAACTGCGTTAACGACTCTCAGCGTTGTCTTCTCGTCCTCCTCCTCATTCTCCTCCTCCTCGTTGACCGAGAATCCCGACGGAGAGACGAAGACGACGATGACGACGACCGGGGACAACGAGAGCTGGAACAGAGGAGATAATAATGACGTGAGAGTTTCTCGCGCCCGGCGTCGCCTGGCTCGCCTCGGCCTCCCCGGATGTCATCTCGAAAATGAGGAACGAACGACGTGGGTGGAGCGGAAGAGCGCGCGGATAAACAGCTGCTAAAAATTCGGCTCGACCCCGACGCAAACTCCGGTGATTTACACGCCGCCCGGAGCTCTCGAGACGGACGTTTCCTTCTCTCGACACGACGACAAAGGGATGAACTCCTGATCCCCGAGATACCCGGTCGTGAATATAAAAAGAACGGCGATTGGTAATCTTGATTTTTTTTTTTTTTCGAAGGTGGCGCGACGTGTGGCGAGAACGCGAGGCGTATCGCGAGGAATGATCGGTTTCGGGACAGGATGCGAGCCGGCTCGTCGCGCGGAAGAATCGGCAGGAAGGGCCGCGGGCAGGTTTGAATTAGCCGGCTGAAAAATCAGTGGTGAACGAAAAAAAAAAATGTTGGAAACACGAGGTATTTTTGGTGCCCTCGATTTGTCGTCTTTTATTTGTTTTCTTTGGTTTATTTGTTTTCTTTGATTTATTTGTTTTCTTTGATTTATTTGTTTTCTTTGATTTATTTGTTTTCTTTGATTTATTTATTTTCGTTGATTTATTTAGTTTCTTTGATTTATTTATTTTCTTTGATTTATTTGTTGTCTTTGATTTGTTGTTACTAAAAAGACTCTCGAACGTCGCCTGAATTTTCGTAATATAATAAGCACGAAAACGAGGCTTTTCTTAATTTAACAATGACAGAAAAAGCGAGCGACCCATCTCGCCCCGGTCACCCTCGGTCGTTCGCCTAGGAGCGCGCAGAGAGTACGTGCTGCACGTATGCGCTGTACATCCTGTCAGTCGCAGGCTTCTCGCCCTTCGCTTCCACCTCCGCGAGCAGTTTGTCCCGGTAATCAGGGGGTTTATATTTTCGGCCAACGAAAGGTCGTTAAAAATCCGTTAGATGGGGCTGTCAGATAAGACGGGCGAGAGAGAGAGAGAGGCGCTTTAGTCGCTCTCGGACACGGCGCACGTTCGCCGTAGACGGAGACGGAAAATCGCCGAAGCGGCAGCTCTCCGCCGGTTGAGCTCTTTGTGCGTGATTTGAATGCAATCGGCGGGCTAATCTGCGATCAGTGTCGAGAGCGTAACGCGATCCGACGCGACGTGACGTGATCCAGACTCAATGGCCCCGCCCTGCGAATACGAGCCCTGCAACAACAGCACCAACACCACCGCCGTCGTCACCGTCACCACCATCACCGACACCGACACCACCATCGCTGTCGGCCCGAATTCCCCGTGTATGGGAAACCGGGCACGACACATGTTACACACAAACGAGGAGAGGAGAGACTGTTGGGGATTTACAAAGTACGGATTTGTACACATTACACGGAAATACTCGAGTCAATCCGGCGAACGGAAACCTCGGTAAGTCGGATTAAGCTGGAAAATATCCACGGGTAGATTTTTGGAAAAATCTGTTCATCACCTATTTCCGGCTTTGAAGGGAATAAATAATGTTCAGTCGTCGTCACCCCCATGGAAAAAAGTATATTCAAAAGTATATTTTTTAGTATAATAAATATACTTTTTACGAAAAATTAATCATGTCGAATACACTTTTAGATGTACATGTATTTAAAATACATAATAAGTATAAAATATATATCTCAAGTATATTGTGTATATATTTTTTAATATAACGAAAAATATATTTTTCACTATACGTTTTTTTTCCATGAAGGCAGAATTATTTGAACGACTCCGCTCAAAATCTAGATGAAATCCTCTCTGAATTTTAGCCACCCCAAAAATCTCGACGATCTCTGAGTACCAAAAAAAAAAAAATCCTAAGCTACGACTCGAAGCTTCCACAACAAACCAGAATTATTTGAACGACTCCGCCCAAAATCTACATGAAATCCTCTCTGAATTTTAGCCACCCCAAAAATCTCGACGATCTCTGAGTACCAAAAAAAAAATCCAAACCTACGACTCGAAGCTTCCACAACAAACCAGAATTATTTGAACAACCCCACCCAAAATCTACATGAAAACCTCTCTGAATTTTAGCCACCCCAAGAACCTCAACAATCACCGAGTACCAAAACAAAAAAATCCAAAGCCACGACTCGAAGCTTCCACAACAAACCCGAACAGCGTTAGAACAATCCAAGCGCCGGCGGGGGGGTTCGAATTACCCAGCTAAATAGCTATTTTGGAAATACCCGCGCGGTCAACATTGTGCACGGTGCGCGTCAAGAGTCGCACCGCCGGTGCCGGGGCGAAGCCATCACCACCCTTGCGTGCAGCCAAGCGCTGGTAATACAAACTCGAATGGTCGGAGTGCGAGAGACGAGGGAGAGAGAGAGAGAGAGAGAAACGGGGGGTATCGAGTGAGAGTACGCAGTGTAGTATCCACACGATCCTGTCACAAGTGCTCACACGTCATTGTGACATTGTGAGCGACCACGGGAGTGTGAGGAGAACCAGTTGTCGAGGGGCTAACAGCTGCTCGACCCTTAACCCACATACATCACCGCACGTCATTGTTACTCCCCGTGCATTATTCCGGGCATCCGATATATATACACACCAACACCGAACACACCGAACACCAACGCGCTGGTGGCGCTGCTCATGTCCTCGGCTATATAGTGCACCGCGTATATTATGCGCGATGCACCTCGACACCGAGGCCCCCCCCTCGTCATCATTGTGGGCCATCGTGAACGTGCCAAGAGGACGACGCGGGCTTCCCAAGCCCGTCGGGGAAGGTGCGACAGCGATGTGTCAGCACGATCGGCCAGGTACGGAGGCAGCGGGATCTCCGCAGGATCATCGTGCACGCCTCCCCCGACGACGACGATGACGACGACGACGACGTCCGCACGATTTCAACCAGGGAGAAAAGTCGGACAAGCCCGACGGACCAGGCGAGAGTAATCCCAACTGTGGAGAGACCAGACGACGAGACCATGAGGTGTGCGCGAAGCCGTCGGTTTTCGGATCTCGATGCGAGAGAGACTCCGGCGGAGCGGAAGGAAGCCCAGGCGTATGGCCATTATACGGGATCTGTGGGAGAAGCGGCAGCACGTTAATGCGGATTTCAGAGACCTTTTCGTGGGACAGCAATGGGGTTTTCGGTGTTTGTAGGATACAATGTTGGCTCGGACGTTTTGGGTTTATGAGAAATTTGTGGGAGAGGAAATAATCGAGTTTTTGGTTTTTTTGGGGAAATTGGAGGGTTTGAGAAAGAAGTTATGGGGAATTTGTTGTGTATGGACAAAAATATGTTGAGTTTAAGGTGTTAGAAAATTTTTTAAAATTGAAGTGATTTAGCACTTTTTTTTTAATTTCGTCACTTCGCTTGCGTTTTTTGCGAATTTTTTTTTTTTTTCGATTTCGAAAATTTGGAAAACCCTATCCGATGGGACATTTTCCGCTGATTCCAAAAAGCACCGTTGTTTGCCCGAAAAATAAAAAGATCGACGAGAAAAACGCGAAAAGTGATTTTTCATTTACGTTTTTTCCACGAGTCTTTTGCGCAAAAAAAAAATTTCTATTTCATGAAGTTCAAAACCTCTATCCGATGGAAAATTTTCCGCTGATTCCGAAAAGCACCGTCATTTGCACGAGAAATAAAAAAAACTTCAAGAAAACCACGAAAAACGATCTTTTTTTCACTGGTATTTCGGCACCCGATGCGCGTTCGGTTTCCAAGAGATCTCGATGGGCGAGACCGACGGCGCGGAAGGAAGCCGAACGTATACACCATCACAAAACGCCACGCGGAGCTGACAAAAGCCTCGTGCAAGACGGGCACTCACCGCGCTCGTCGGAGCGTGCGGAAGCCTCGCGTTTCCTTGAAACCCAAACGAAATACCGCGTGTACACAAACGGCCGGGTCGCATGGAGGATCGTTTAAAGCGCTCGGCTGTTTTTCTTTCGTGAAAAAGCGAAAAAGGGACGGAATAATGCGCTACGGGCGCGGCGCACGCGTTGATTTTCCGGCACCGTCCGAAAGACCGCCGGGGAAATAAAGAGACGTTGGAATAATATTTGGAGGCAAATATTAACCGTGGGATTCGACGGAGACCCGGAACCACCGACGAAGTGCCCGGCCCCGCTAATCTCTCGAGCCCGAACGCCGCGCGCTGTTTTTTCAGCAAATATTGCCTCAATAACAATGTACAGCTCGCTCTGTGTGTACCCGATTATTTGCTCCCGCGACACAATCGAGTAAATCATTTTTGCGCGTACCAAGCTTTTGCCACTTCATGAAAGTCTCCTCGCCTCCTACCATTTTTATTTTTTATTTTGTATTTTATTTTGTATTTTATTTTGTATTTTATTTTGTATTTTATTTTGTATTTTATTTTGTATTTTATTTTGTATTTTATTTTGTATTTTATTTTGTATTTTATTTTTTTTATTTTATATTTTATTTTTTATTTTGTTTTTTATTTTATTTTATATTTCTGACAATCCATACGCAACACGAACAATATTTTTTAAATCCTCCTATCAGCCACAAACGGCAACTGTTGATTATCACCACACGCGCATCGTGAAATTTCAATACAGCGAAGAGCAGCAGTGAATAACGCATGACGTCGTTTGGTCGCCGACGGCGACGCGTCGGCTCGTCCCGGTCGGCGTTGGCCGTGGCATATGAATGGTCAGCGCCTCGCGACTTCCACGATGGAAAAGCGAGATAAATCGCACGCGCTAAGTTTGAATAATAAGCGGACGTAACGCGATGATACGTTGGCTACCGGCGGAAGACGACGGTGCGCGGTCGACGGCAGCTATAGCTCGGTAGTCGCTATTTGCGCTCGGTCAACGAGTATGTTGCGCTCACGGATTTGATGTGATTTAGATTGAATGAATTTTATGATTGTTATGAATATTGTGCCATTAATTTTTTTTATATATATATGCCATTATTTATATTTATTTATTTATTTATTGTACAGTGAACGGGGTAAGCTCCTCGACAAAACTATAACAAAAAATGGCGAAAAGAGTAAACCAGTAGGTAACACACGAAAAATAATAGAAAAAATAGTAATACAAAAAAATATATATAAAAAAATAAAAATAAAATAGTACAATAATATATATATATTTATGCGGCCTTATCTTTCGCAATCGTTGCTTTTTCTATGTATTTTCAAGGGCTTGTCCCGTCCACTGTCTATTAAAAAAAAAATAAATAAATAAATAAAGATAGTTCGCAGTGGTTAAAAATAAATAAATAAAGATAGGCCGCGAGGCGCGAAAAGACGCAACGGTTACACACAGAGTGAGAGGGGAAAACGTCGTGAAGTAAGTACCGTCCGTACAGTGGTGAACGAGCCAAAACGCCACCGTCGGAAAATCGTCTCCACCGTCGCAGCTAAACCGAGGACCGGACACTCGTCGAGCGGTTCGCTCCGTTAGTCGAGCGAAGCGACTCGCACGAGGCCGAGTCTAGTCGACTCATTAACCAGTTCACCGGAGGACTAATTTATCATTCAGAGCCTCAACGCACGGTTTCTGCACACCGAGAACGCGAGCTGCTGATGCTTCCGCCATGAAAAAGTCGTGGATACGAAAATGTATCTGGAATGTACGACTTTTCGGACGATAAAAATACATTTTGAATGTATCTTAGATCTTTTCGTATACTTCCTAAAGTAGATCCGACATATACAATTTTTCGAAAAAATAATTCTTCTCATATCTAAAATGGATCTTTTATTAAATCCGCAACATCTTTTCGTGTCCTTCCCAAAGTAGATCCGACATATACAATTTTTCGGAAAAATAATTCTTGCCATATCAAAAATGCATCTTTTATTAAATCCGCAATATTGAGAAAGAACGTTTCACGTTCGACGCAGCCCGATTATGAAACCGAGGCGTATGAATAGTTTCTTGCCGGAATCCATAAACGTTCTCATAAAACACTCCTATTCTCGGAAACCCGATGCACGATTTACGGGCCCACGGAACTCAATAATTCATGCGCATAACGAGGCGATTATATATCCGATTTCTAAAAACAAAGCCAATCGGCCCGTTCGTCGATTTTGCGCGGGGAATCCGTGAGAACGGAGCGAGATTGAAACCCGGATCGATACGCAGTCAGTTCGGTTCGGTTTCTCCTCGTTGGGGCTGCCTTGCGGAATCCATCGAATTGCTAATTCGCCTTATTCGCCCCCTCGACGTCGCCGCTGCCGCGATTCATTGTTATTGAAACGGGTATCTCTCGGCTCGTCGTTCCGGGGGGAGGTTTAATTACAAGGATAACGTGTATACAACCCACAAGCACGTTCGGCGAGGGTGGGACGCGACCTT
Organism: Pimpla rufipes; assembly: GCA_963932165.1. NCBI lineage: Eukaryota > Metazoa > Arthropoda > Insecta > Hymenoptera > Ichneumonidae > Pimpla > Pimpla rufipes. The sequence continues at coordinate 22,524,467 of OZ010637.1, forward strand.
TGGCCTGTATACGCGGCGTCGATGATGCCGGCAACATATCCGTGGGGGCAAGTGAATATTCCGGGAGCGAAAAGCTGGCCAAAGCTCCGCTGGACGGCTCCGCCGTTCCGGCAGTTACAAGGCAAAGGGATAACCCGCGGCGGCGGCGGCGCACAATGCGCCGGGGATTTTGGCCGGCCTCTTCTAATCCACGTGAATCTCTCCGCCGTATGTAAGGATTACGCGATCCTAGAGACCTCCAGTCACGGTCTATTCTCTTCGCCTGGTAGCCCTCTTTCTGGTTTGTCCTGCGGAGCTTCGCGCCGTGGCTAAATCCGCCGGGCCAACCATTAGGCGCGACAACGACGACGGTGCTGCCGCTAGCGGCGCTTTTGGATTCGTCCCGAGCTTAGAGACGCGCTATCAGCGTGCCGGCTTAGCCGCGGCGCTCGCGTCGCCGATTCGCCTCGGCCTTCTGCGCTGCGTCTTCTTTCTCGCGAACCGCGTGACCAACGAAGACTCTCCTTCTTCGTTGCTTCTTCTTCGCTTCTTCTATCTTATCCTGCGATCCAACTAGTTGGCGATGACGCGACGCTCACTGTTTTCTTGTCTCACTTGTTTTCGTCTTCTCTTCAGTCTTTCCGTCTTCTTCCTCTTCTTCCTCTTCTTCCCACTTGGCTGTGTTACATCGTGTATGTATGTACATTGGCGCTCGATCCATTTTGCTCCTCTTGCGGTCGGATTGTCGCCCGAAGCATCGCGCGTTCTCCCGTGTCCACCTCGCGCGCCAAGTGTAACGAGCCGATAGTTATCTTCATCGCCGGGACACTGCGCGCTGTGTGTGTACAGGGTGATTCAGGGTCCCTGCACCAAACGAGGGCTGGAAGTCGGAAATGGTCTCAGGAAGGCGTGTGCAAAATTTAAGATTTTTTGGGCCAGTAGTTTTTTAATGAGAGCCGATTTATGACAGCCGATCTCAATTTTACCTTAATTCGCCCTCAACTTACTCTCAACTTTCTCTTAATTCGCCCTCAAGCCGAGAGGGCGAATTTTTTAATTAATACTCAAGTTGAAAGTAAGTTGAGGGTGAATTAAGAGCAAGTTGAGAGTAAGTTTCCCTCAACTTTCTATCAATCCTCTTTTAATTCGCCCCCAACTTACTTTCAACTTTCTATTCATTCGTACTCAAGTGGAGAGTAATTTAAGGGCGAATTAAGAGCAAGTTGAGAGCAAGTTGAGGGCGAATTAAGAGCAAGTTAAGAACAAAGTGGCTCTCATTCAAAAACTACTGGAAATAAAAATCTTAAATTTAGCACACGCGTTCCTGGGACCATTTCGGACTTCCTAAACTCGTTTGGTGCGAGGATTCTGGATCATCCTGTATAACCCACCTACCTACCTGGCTGCCCGCGCGCCACGTATGCCTCCGCTGTTATAGCCCGGTAGGACACACCGAGAGCGTTCCATCCGCGCGCCGCACTCGCGGTGGTCGCCGCGCGTTCACCGATGTCGCGGGGATATCGTTGCGGCTGGCGGCCTGTATATCGAGAATCCGCAGTGGCCGTAAAGCGGCCCGAGCGGGGAAGGGAATTCCTCACCGAGGCCGACGATAAGGACATCGAGAAACTATAAATGCCCCGCGCACGCGATAAGACACACGTTCAACGAGGCCCCCAGGAGAGACGTAAAAATATATCGTAACCGTTTCCAGATTTGTATAGTAATTGGAGAAAAAAAATACCGTGGCGTTTTTTTTTTTTTTTTTAATCAAACGCTATCTGAAATATTACACCGTGCGTGTCCGGAGCTACGGGCCTTTACGACCGTCTCGAAAAACTATTACCATACCTCGTGGATGGTAATTTCCAACGCTGGAAATTATCTCCAGGCGCACATAAAACGTATCACGTTACTTTATCACGGACGACGACGACTCAAAGTCCTATCGATAGGAGTTTGGAATTCATTGCGACGCTCGATGTTTGTGATTTAGCGAGGAAATGGTCAGCGGTGAAAATAAGTGACCCTCAATTACAGGGGTCACTGCGAGAGGTCCTTAGATACCGTTCGGACGGACCGTGAGACCGGCACGTATTTTGTTTAAAAAAAAAAAGCAAATAGTCGTCAGAATGAGTCGAACCAAAACCCCTTTTTTCGAACCCCTTTTTCCGATATTCCAAGTCACCCTGCGAAAGCTTCGAGTGTTTTAATAGAAATTAAAACGAAGCTTTTTGTGACTTAAAACCAAAATTAGAGACGTCTGTTTCCCCGGCGGACATCAGGACCGTCCGAGAGCCGATAAATCTGTCAGAAATTCGTGTCGTCCCGGTGCGGCTTCTTCGCGCCTCCACTCAGCCAAGTATATTTTTCCGTCACACCGGTGGCCATTTGATACGCGAGAGATTTTTATAGATGTCCGTGCTCCGTGTTTTCCGTCGTTTTTTTCGCTCGCCGCGGATATATATCGACAGCGTGTTTCCCCAGTGGCAGTTATACATATCTATCGCGGAGGTGTTCGTATAAGCTGGAAAACCTCTCGTTACAATCAGAGCCCTGACAGCGTCAAGCTTCACATGCCAGTCCCGTACGGCCCGGCCCCGTTCGTACAGTATACGGCGCCCCGTTAATTTGATTTTCTTCGGTGCTGCTGCCGCCGACGCGCGCGTTTCGGTTTCGAGGACAGCGGCGGCAACGGCAGCAACGGCGGCAGCAGCGATGTCGAGCGTTACGTGTCTGCTGCGGGAGACGGGGATCGGGCAATTTATCAATCCACCGCCGCGAGAGAGAGAACGACTCCTGGCTGGGCGGGTAATTTAACAAGATTGATGCGAAGCCGACATGCCACAGTTTGCCGGGGTCGGGAACGCCGCGCCGCGCGTAGCCGTCGCGAACAAGGCGAGCAACGCGCGCGCGCACCGCGCTCGAGCGACGCCAACAGGAAGGCATCAGCTACGCGAACGTGTGAGCGACTGGTTATTAGGAGTCCTCATCACGGGCTCAGCGCGCCTTCGAAATCACGCGCGGAGCATTAAAACCCGTCGCTCGCTCGTTTCGCGATTAAACTGGCCGCAACTATTTCCGACGGGGCGCGTGTGATGAACGTTCGAACGCTATGATAGCAACCGAAACACACCCGCGACGTCTTGATGCCCACCGACGTTTTATTGTTTTTCGCCACCTTTGGTCCAATCGTGACCACCAAGTTTAAAAGGATTTAATTGTTAAATAAAACAAAAATGGGCTTGACAATCTTATCAATTTGTATGAATACTTTCGAGGTATCAGCAATCGAACGTGGAAAAACAAATATTAAAAATTATTTACCGTGAAAATGACCACAAACGGTACTTCTACCCTACTCGAGAAAAAACTGCTCTTTCCTTTTGTTTTTTGAGGCTCCCTTCAACCGAGTCTCGAACCACTCAATTTCGTCGTAAAATTTCAAAACGTCCGCGCGGAACGTTTTACGTACACCACGCGGCATGAATTTACGACAATGAGCGGAGAGATATTAATCGCTCGTAAAGCTCTCAACGAGCGAACGGGTCTCTGAATCATACGAATTAATCTCAGCCGTTGCTTATGCGATATTCAATTATGCAGCCGATATTAGCGAACGATGTAAAATTTGCGCCTATCGGGCGGCGAACGCCGTTGGTGCCGAGGCCCTCTCACGCTGTATACGTGGGCTCGTTATACAACGGCTCTTACGCTTCGAAACTCGGTCTCTTATCTCATTGTAAAATAAGCGCGCGCGCCGCGCGTTAGAGATCATTATACCGAGGGCTTTCGCCACTTTTCGCAACGATCGCGGGGCGCGAGAACGAGAGACGGCTTCCTCGTGTGCATTATCGTGGGGGCCCCGCAGGCCACAGGGAGAACGCGGCGCGAGAGGCGCGAAGCGAGGAGATCTTAAACACGTTTTCCCGTAAAATTGGCAGCGATATCTGCGTCAATTTATCGTGAGGTTCGAAGGCGCCGGAGTCGCGGAGAGGACGCCGATGAATTCGCCGTACCGAACGCACAACTTGTTGACGTGCATCGCGCACCGTACGACGTGCTCGCCGCCGCCGCCGCGCTCACCGACCACTGTTCGCCTCGCGCGCTTGCAACGTGAATTTGAATAAATCTGCCGTTTACAAGCGAACTTACGACGATATACCGAGAGAACGGCTCACAGTAATGGCCGCTACTTACCATCGACGCGATGATACCCCCCCGTGTTCCGTTCCCCTCAGACACACGCGATTCCCTCTCCCGTCGTCCTTTTCTCTCTCTCGCTCTCCCGTCTGTTTCGCGGCCGGCTACAGCAGCAGCAGCAGGTAGCATCGATGATCGTAATTTCTCCTCGTTTCTTTATTTCTCCTTTTCCCTCTCCGCGCGCTCGCTTCAATGACCCGAGCGCGCTGAAACGACCGAGCGAAATTGTGCTGCGCCGACATTACGAATCCAATTTCGAATTCGTAAATGTAAAAGATGCCTCGCTGCTCTCCCCCCGTGCGTCGTAAAGAAACCGCTGAGTATCGATGCCGAGAGCGTAATCGTCGGCGTTTGTCAATTACCACCAACGTGTGGCAATCGATTGCTTCGCTTTTTTTTTTGCGCCGGGAAATTATCCATAAAAGTGATATCGTGCCACACAGCTGTTTACCGAAGATTGTATATCACTTGACGTGGAGTGACTCGAGGCGGCTCTAAATATTCCGAAAGAGCATCTTCCTTTCTCGCGTTTGTGGCGTCGAAGTGAAGCCGAATAAACGCGCACTTTAGGCCACGATTTGTATTGATAGTTGTGTCATGTTTCGCGTCTCGTTTTTCTGATTGGGAATGTTTTTCGCTTAATAAATTTCACAGGGTATTCGAGCTACGTGATGTTTGTGATGTTTTTTGTGCGATGATCCGCACGATTCTGGAGTATGCATCCGTCATCTGGGCTCCTTTCTATCAGTCTCATATTGATGCGGTTGAGCGGGTTCAGCGAAAGTTTGTTAGATATTTATTTTTGAAGTTTAGGATAACTGATGGGCACTGTTTGAGTTTTTTGCGTGCGGAGCTTAACATGGGGACTCTTGCATCGCGTTACTCTGCCATCGATATTTGTTGTTTTTCAAGGACTTGTCCCGTCCAATGTATAAAAATAAAAGAAATAAAATAAAAAAAAAATTGTCGCAATTGACGAACCAATACGAACCAATACGGATTCACCGCCCGTGATTTCCATTGCCAAAACCATTTCGCCATCATAATCCATGGGAGACGAGAGAATCCAGCTTGAGTTATCTGTAAAAATATAAATAGAGTTAGTCTGGGTTACCGATACTCGAAAATAAATAAGAATCGCCCCCTTCACACGTCGTAATTACAGAAAAGACGTGACAGAAAAAAGACGACATAACATAAATACCAAACGCGACATTAAAAAAAAGCCTCAAGCGTTTCGGAGTATTTTCTTCCTACGTGACCATTCACGCGACTTTCTCTCGCGGCTCAGCGCGAATGTTGTAAAAAAAGGCTTTCCGTGCGTTTCCACCGAGCAATAAGATAGCCATCGGACGATCCAGCCACCCACGTAAACGCGCGCGGATTACCGGCAATACGTTCTCGCCGTCTCGTAATCGAAGAGTCGTTCGCGACGGCAGTAAAGCAACGTTAAAAAGCCGGAATTATGCGCTATGCGCCGCGAAATAACTGGTACTATATCAGAACACTCGTCCGAGCTTCTTCTTCTTCCTCCTCCTCCTCCTCCTCGTTCTCCTTTGCCTTCGCCTTCCGACTCCTCGTTCCCCGTTCGACGTCGCTGCGTTACGCCGCCGCCGCTCGGGTCGTAATTTACCCGGAGCATTTATGGCATTGTTGTAAAGCAGCACTTGGCGTCGTCTTATAAAACCAATTTCGCGAGTATTATGCAAGCTGTCAGTCCCATAGGTAAGTTATGGCTAGCATGCTCCCGCCTCGGGCGCGACGCCGGCTCAACCGTGCACATCTCAGACTCTCTCTCGCCCGCGCCCTCGCCCTTTACGCGCTCCACCTTATGGCACACAGCGACTCGCGCGCAAAACGCTCTTCAATCGCGAAATCGTAAGTACGCCGCGGTTGTCAGACGCCACGAGGACAAGCGGGACGTCCTACGCGAATCTCGCGCTTGATTTCCGCGTGACGTCAGAACGTTTATTGTGTATTAGTGAAATAAAATATGACGCCCCAAAAGCTGTGCGATTGGAAGAAAAAAAAAATTATTTGGTTGTCGGGGATAAAGAGAGAGGAGATTAAAAAAAACGTATCTGCGACTGGAAGATGAATGAAGCTTGAGAGAGAGGCTCGTAATTTTGCCCCGAGTGCCAGAAAAATCGTCACAAAGCTGTGCGATTGGAAGAAACAAAAATTATTTGGTTGTCGGAGATAAAGAGAGAGGAGATTAAAAAAACGTATCTGCGACTGGAAGATGACTGAAGCTGAGATGATGAGAGAGAGGCTCATAATTTTGCCCCGAGTGCCAGAAAAATCGTCACAAAGCTGTGCGATTGGAAGAAACAAAAATTATTTGGTTATCGTAGATAAAGAGAGAGGAGATTAAAAAAAGTATCTGCGACTGGAAGATGACTGAAGCTGAGATGATGCGAGAGAGGCGCATAATTTTGCCCCGAGTGCCAGAAAAATCGTCACAAAGCGTGCAACTTATTGTCAGCGTCGTGCCGAAAATCAAGATTACAGCTTTGCTCGGGGGGGTGCACAGACATCGTTGCCCGATATTCGTAGAATAAATTGGATCAACGATATCGCTTTGGCGTGCGAACGGGCAGCTGTATTAATGTATTCCCCGTAAACGCAGCCGTAATACCATTCAAGGCAAAGCGAAATCGCATTCGACGTCGACTCCTCTCGGTGTGCGGGGGGACGAGAAAAGGGGGGAGGGCGGGGGGATCGTGTTTAACGAAATTGGAATATACGGTCGCTATATACAGAATTTCGTTCCAGGCCGTTAAGACACTAGATTCCACTTTATCGACATTGTAATGGTTATATAGCCGTTAAAGTTGCCCTCTCATACAACTTTTCCAATCTTATCTCCTCGCGGGGCCGAAGCGGCGCTGTCTTCTTCCCGGAGCAGCAGCTCGACGGTGATGCTCGTCGGTGTGTGTCTCGGACCTCCCGCGCGCCGCCGCGAGGGGGAGAAACGAGAGGGATTTAGTTAAATTGGACCGGCGAGCGAGGAGTTGTCGACGAGATTTGTTCGGCATCAACGATCGCTGACCGTTGTAAAGGCGCGGAACCGACGTACCGTAACGCGCTCCACTTCTTTTTTTTTTTTTCTTTTCTTCTCAAATCCTCCTCCTTTTTTTCTATTTGTCGTAAGGACGACGACGACGACAACGACAACGGGTGTGCGGCAATAGCCGGAGTCCCCAGTAGCGGTGGCTAAAGGGTCTCGTGTCGTCATCTTCGTCGCGCTGAGACGAGGAGAAGGAAAAGGAGGAACGAGAGAGAGAGAAAGAGAGAAGGAGAATCCGTAGCCCAGTCTAACGGTGACCAGACTGTCGATACGTGCCCGGCATCTCTCTGCAAACCCCCCGTATCCTTTAGCCCTCGGTAAAAGCCTCGAGATTGTCCGGCAGTTGAACCCTCTCGCGTCGCGCCTCCCCCTGCCAGCCCGCGCGCTCGCCATTTATACTGCGCGATCAAACTTTTCTCGTCTCTACTTGAATACCCCCTCGAGTCTACTCTCGGCTTACCGGCTTTCGACGCTATGATCTTTCCGCCTGCGACTCTACGGTGGAAGTCTCGGGCTTTTGCAACTCGGCGGAATAACGTGTTTGCTTCGAAGCTCCAGAGAGAGAGCCGGATCGGCAAATAAAATAACGGTTAACGGGAAATATTTCAGGTGTCTCGGCGATCGCGAGATAATAATTTGAATATTTTTTTCGACAGGCGTGAAAAATGTGGGACACGGGAATTTTTTAAAAATTGCAGCTTTGTGCAGTCGATATTTTCTTTAAAAAAAATTTCTGCGGGAAAAAAATTCGATAGCCGAATCGGCAGATCAAATTACGGTTAACGGTAAATATTTCAGGTGTCTCGTCTATTGCTCGACATTTTTTCGACAGACATGAAAAATGTGGAAAAAATTGCAGCTCTATACGGTCAACATTTTCTTTAAAAAAAATTCTTGATAAAATAAAAAACTTGCTCGACAAAAGTGCAGTTGACAAGTTGGACAAGAAGGACAATGTCAAGCCGCTGATTGCACCGCCGCGCGGACTCCCGTCTCGTAAATTAAACCGACATTTTCCCGCCCCATGAATATTTTAATAGCCCTTCGGCTAATTAGCAAATTATCACGGGTGGAGAGGTACAAGACACTCGGCTGGATATATATATACGGAGTTTCAATTTCACGAGGAGAATTAAGCTCGAACGCGAGCGAGCGAGACGGAGAGAAAGGACCGAGGATCTTTTAAAAGTTTATTCCCCGCTCGTATATTATAATACGCACGGCTAGTCAGTATAAGCGTGAACCGTGGGCCGCGCGCTCGAAGCACCAGCAGCAGCAGCAGCAGCAGTAGCCTCAGCTAGAGCTCGGAGGGGAGCGGCGGCGGAGAGTTCAAGGCTAATACCGCGCCGGTCCGGAGCGGGCCCGCTAATGGGGTGAAAATCACTTAACCCCTCGTCAGCGGCGTCTCGCTGCGAATCACGTTATTCAATTCGCGATCTCTCTCCGTGCGCGCGCGAGCCCTCCTACCCATAATAATAACATCAAACCAGTGGCGCGCGGGGTGGCTGGCTGGCTGACTGGCTGGGTACGGACGGCGGTGGCGGCGGCGCGAAGTCGAGTGCTCTGACGCAGCTCCAAGATTTACGGGCACGGCCGAGGCATGCATCCTGTATGAATACTGGCCAGCTTGCAATAATTCAACTCGGCGGCCACACCTCGGCCACTTCCCGTCTCGAGCCCCGCCAGCGAGAGCCGCGCGACCGCCCTCAGCTACAGTCGACTCTCTCGAAAAAGGTCCTCCGTAATATCGCGTTTCCCCTCGATGCTCTCTCTACTAGTATCTCTATGTATACTAGTTGTAATTTTAGCTGTAAGTTTGTTTCCGATTTGTGTCATTATTATTTCTGTAATTATTTCCGTATTATTTTGTTGTTAAGGATGTGTAAGGCGGGCACCGGACTGTGGTGTTTTGCCATTTTTGGGGCCTTCTCCCCTGTCGAGGGGTTGCCTAACAGGACTTTAAGGTCCTAGTGCAATAAATAGCTATCTCTCTATCTATCTATATAAGATATCACGCCGTGAGGGGAATGACGCCCCCACTTCGCTTAGTAGTGTCTTTGCCTTAGCATTCCGTAAAATAGCAAGCTCTGTAATCTAGCAGTTCCGGATCCCCGAGTGAGGTATCTTACAGAGAGTTCACTGTATACGCGAGACCCTCTGCTGTCCTCCTCGACTCGACTCGACTCGACTCCTCTTCTCGTGCGGCAGGTTGCTGGCTATGGATGCACTATATACACACCTATCGTGCGCCTCTCCTCGAAGGGCTTTCCGGTAACTGCACGGCTGTCGACGTTACTCCCGCTCAGGCAGCGCCCCCTGGTCTCGTGGCTCTTCCGGCTCTGCAGTCTTTCACTTCGTTGCTGCTATTACACACGCGGTACTGATGCACTGGTAAGGAGGTGGGAGACGGGAAGACTTGTCTTCTTCTACTCTTTCACGTTTCCGTACTTATGGACGTGCTGCAAAGATAAAAATGATTCTCGATTCATTTATTGTTGCGAGAAACATATTGGAAAGAACTTAAAAGATGGATAAAATTGGGGATGTTTTTCGCGATTTTGTAAAGATTGAAGAACGCAAAAATGCAAAAAAACTTGCATTTTTTGCATTTGCAATCAAATTTGCAATCGCAAATTTTTAGAAGGGGTACCCTTTCGTTTTTTTTTTTGCGATTTTTGGGGGTCTGACTTAAAAATTCTCTATTAAATAAATCAATATATCGCGCTCCTCTTTCCGGCATTCTCTTCGTTATTGACTTTCCTTTCGAACGAAAAAGCTTTCTCAATCATTCATCAGTTCCCTTTTTCGAACAAAAATTTTTATTCAATTTTTTTGTCGATCCGATCGGACCTCCTGACAACGAAAAAAAAAAAGAAAAAAAAATCCGAGACAAAAATCACCTCCTCGAAGTGGCTTTCCGGTGAGTACGTGGCCATCGACGTTGCTCCCACACTCGAGCAACACCCTCTCGAGTTACCGGTGCACTCCTCGCTCGTATTACCACCTACTGTACTGCAGCAGAAGCAGAAAGCACCGAGGCTTCCTCTTCCTCGCCTGCTGCTGCCGCCGCACGTTGCTCGCGGTCCTTCTCCTCACCTTTCCAGGGGTCTCGGGCTTTTTCCTCTCGAGTCCCGAGCGCGCGCGGCGACCCCGACGTTACACCCTTATTCTAGTCCGCGGGCAACGTTAGCAGCGCCGCGGGCGCGGAAAGAGGCGGCCGGGGTGGCAAGAAAAAGGGGGTGGAGGGAGTGGGAGGGTGGGAGGGAGTAGGGGGGGAAAAAGGGGCGACGGAGCAGAGCGCTCTGATATATCGGCCGCACACATTGCACTGGATGGAACGCAATATGTCCGCCGAGAAAGGCAATAACCATTAGGTCCCGAGAAAACTGCCCCATTTCAAACGACACGAACGGTCGAATATCAGGAAATTTATATCTGTAGCCGGGGCGCGCGGCGCCCGCGGCCGCTCCGCGCCCTCTGCGCCTCGCGACCGCACCACATATACACTTTTCTTTCTCGACCCCTCGTGCGCGCCATAACCTTCTGACTCTTCTCGAGGCTCGCTCTTTCCGTCTCTGTCTGTGGAACGGGGAGGGAAAAACGCTGTCGATAGAACCCTCGCGGAAATCGTGGGTGTGACGATCCCGCTAACGGAAACGCGGTGAGATTAGTTTTGTTCGGTTTTTTGGGATCAACCCTGGAGGTCTTGTTAGCTTCATTTTTTTGTTTTATTTAATTTTCTTGAATTTTTTTTAATTAATTTTTGAGTTAATTTTGGTGTTATTTTACAACGAAAAATAGTGCCGGGAGAATTTATTTTTTTAATTTAATTTAATTTTCTTGGATCTTTGGATGAAATTTTGAGTTCATTTTCGTGTTATTTTACGACGAAAAATAATGCCAGGAGAATTTTTTTTTATTTATTTTTTTTACTGAATTGCTGTCAATTAAATTTTTCGTTTGACTTTATGACGTCGTTCGGATAATCTACCGTTCCAGGCGTCTCGACGACGGCGCGATATACAGTCAACCACTCCGTATAATTCAAGTCCTCGTATTTTCACCGATCTCGTAAATTCACTCGGCGCGACGACGACGACGACGACGAGTTTCCATAATTTCACTCTTCCGCGCGTTTGTCTCCGTGATCCTCTTGGCTATGCCAAAATCGTTGCTACGAAAGAACCAACCAAAAATACCCCACACGGTGCAAAAAAAAATTAGGCCAATTTGCGTGAGAATCACGTTGGTTCTGTATCTCGTCGTTGGACGGAAAAACAAGCGCGGAACGACGAGAACGCTCATCGCGAAATTTTCACGATCTCCGAGATCCACGGGAGGGGAATCGCTAAACACATGGATCACGCATAATTACAGAAGAGCCGTAGATTGATATCGGAATGGGCTACCTACAATGGGCAACCGCGTAATTTACCGATCGCGGAAAGATTACGATCGGTTAGTCCGCGGCGGGGTTCATATAAGTGGTTAAGGAAACCGAACGTCGGACTAAGCTACGAAAATTGCTCTCGTAAACGCTGAGACGTGCTGATTCCCCACCGCCCGGGCGGTTCTCTATTCCTCTTCCTTATACACCGCGCGCCGCTGTCCCTGTATTATACACATACACACAGCCTCACTTTTTCATTCTCCACTTTCATTTTGCCTTCGTCGAAGCGAAGCCGGACCCGGGGGGCATTTTCGCCGAGCGACCGACGCGCTCGTATAGCGCGGTGAAACCGGGAGGAAGGAGGCGGTCTCGAGATTACCGGAAAATTAAAGGTTACGCTAAGAGGCGAGAGAATCGAGTGGAAGATGAGAAATAAGAAGGCCAGGAGGAAGAAGAAGCAGAAGAAGAGGAGGATGAGGAGGAGGAGGAGGAGGAGAAAAAGGAGAACGCGGTCCCTGGTAGAGATTTGACCCGAGCTCCCAGTTCGTGAGGATGATCGCACAAACGGTCACCACATACGAGCCACGCGAGCAGCAGCAGCAGCAGCTCTTTTGACCGCCAGTAGAAATTGCTTTTCCCCTATAAGGCTACATTATAAGGGCACCATCTTGTACGAATGGCCTCTCGGTGGCCACCCCGAAAGCGGCCAAATTTCCGGCTGTTGCTGCTGCTGCGTCGCTCGCTCTCTTCGCTCGTCGTGATTCTTCTTCGTGCGGTTTCTTCCGGTTACGACTTCGATTGCACGGTCAGGAGTATCCGGCCGACTTTTTGGGGGGCAAAAACGAACACCGTTGGAAAACTCCGGCGCGATTTCCTAGAGCCGCGAAAATTATGGCCCTCCGGTCTCGTTTCCGGCGCAGCCGATACTCGACGCGAGAAAACGGCTCTCGGCTCGCCGTAATACACAGAGCGGCGGGAGCATCACGTACACGACACCGTTCACTCCGCGAGCCAGCGGAGTTTCCGTCCTTTTCTCAATTCTTCTTTCCGCGGGTGCGGAAAATTCTGTAAGGAGCCCCGAGTGGCGGGACGGCGCGGAAAGAGGGGACGGGGGACGGGGGATGTCTGGAGGCTGATACGGGAAGGAAAAGAGGAGAAACGTCGTCGTCGTTGTCGTCCTAACCACGGGGCAATATTGCTCGAAATGCTCGCGCGGCCGCTTGAACTCAACGTTGTAATGGGAAAAGTTTGCCAAATGATGCCATTCGTTTAATTTCTTGGAAGGATACGCGGAGTGAGAGAGAGACTTGGCGAAATTTTTCGGCGAAATATTAGCGTCGTTTCGAGAGCCGCTCGAGCCGTCCTCGCGTCCCTCTTATCCCGAGGTCCCTCCTCGCCTTTGTATCTCGCGTCGCGACCGATCCGCCGGCCCCGACGGGACACTCGTTCTCGTTTTATCTGGCCTCATCTTTGTCGCCGCCGCCGTTCGTCGCCCGCGTTTTGCAACCTGGAAGCAAAGAGGGCAAAGCATTGTTCGCGAAACGCGCGTTTGTTGTTTCTCCGGGAAAACTTGCGAGAAAGTTTGCGCGACGCGGCGGTAAAGTTTAAGTGTGTACACACCGAGCGCGAGGCGTGGAGACGATGTAACCGCGCGCGCCGGGGGTTTATTGTGCGAAATAGAAAACAACTCGCGGGGCAAACTCCGGACGGGTTGATGGCGCGCTCGAGGCGAACCGAGTGAACGGAATGAACAGGTAGAAACAGTGGAGACTCCTGAATTTCACCGAGTTTCGAGATGGTTCATCAGCCTCGAATTTTCCTCGCACTCGGGCAAAAAATCCCCAGGATAAAATCAGCCACCTAAAAAAAAAAACATGACACAATATGTAATTCAATACACGGTAAATTCTACTTTTTTATTTTATTTTTTTTTTTATTCCTTTTTGCCTTCGCTTATATTAATTTTTTTTATTTTTAGTTGTAATTTTTAGTACTCAGTTTAGTTATAGTTTATTTTTAAATTACTTGCAAGGTTTTTTCTAATTTGTTTTCCTAGTTTTTAATCGTTTGCCTCCAACGATAATGAAAAAAAGACTACTCAATGTAATGTCAAATTCGTTGTACGAAAAAAATAAGAACACTTTCGTGCAATATTTTTCGCGTACGGCAAACCTCAGCCACCAACGACAATGAACAAAAAAAGACTACTCAATGTAATTCAATACACGGTAAATTCAATGTCAAATTCGTTGTACGAAAAAAAAGTAGGCGGACACTTTCGTGCAATGTTTCTCGCGTACGGCAAACATCAGCCAGCAGCGGTAATAATTCAACGTCACGAGTTCAAAGGCAGAGCCGCGTTTGCAGCCTGGGCAGGGGGGAGGTTAAAAAGCGAGACGCTCCATTATGTACCCAAGAGAGCTTTTATGATTTATTAAGTGTGAGCGGTGCGACACTTTCTCGCTCGCTCTCTCCGGGCGGGAAGGGCGGCAAAACGCATCCGGGGAAAAATCCTTTTTGCCGAGGCGGTTGGCACGTCGCGCGTCGCGGCAGCCGCGGCGGACTTCCCTCTGGTTGCGCAACGCGAAACGAGCTTCCACTGTAGTATCGCGACCACCGCGCGCGCGGCGCATCGTGTGCACGGCTTTGCGCCGGTGAGTAATGAAGAGCTGACAGAGATGAAACGGCACTATTTGCGGTTCGTTGAGAGCGGAGACGGCTCTTCACCGTGGATGCCGCCGCGCGGCCCCCGCTGTACCAGAGGTATAGCACCTATGTGTACGTGGGCAGAGCACACCGGGGCGAAGTTGGGGCGCTGGGGAAAAAAATCAGCCTCCAGGTCGACGTCAAATGATTCAAAATATTCTGTGTTACTCAAAAGTAAAATTTTCTCCAAAATATTATTTAACATGTCTTTAAATATTAAAAAGTAATCGCTTCAAAATTACCTTTTTTAAATTGTTCAATTTTTGTTTAGTCTAGAATGCTTTAACATATTTTAAAATACTCGGTGTTGCTCAACAGTAAAATTCGCTCCAAAATATTATTTAAAAAATGTCAAAATATTAAAAAGTAATCACTTCAAAATTACCTTTTTTAAATTGTTCTACTTTTTTGTACTCTAGAATGCTTTAACATATTTTAAAATACTCGGTGTTGCTCAACAGTAAAATTCGCTCCAAAATACTATTTAAAGAATTTCAAAATATTAAAAAGTAATCACTTCAAAATTACCTTTTTTAAATTGTTATACTTTTTTGTACTGCAGAATGCTTTAACATATTTTAAAATACTCGGTGTTGCTCAAAAGTAAAATTCGCTACACAATATTATTTTTTTTATTTAAAAATATTTTTAAAAATGTTCCAAAATTATCTCATTTTAAATTGTTCTATTTTTTTTACTCTAGACTGAATGAGAAGAGTGTGAACGACCTTCTGTCCCTTCTGGCGCATAAATTTCCCGCTGAGTCATAATTTTTTGTGTTCTGGTTTTTCGCAGGATAAGCAATTTTTTTTTTTGTGTGTTTCGCCTTTCCCCGGTCTCTTTTACTGCAGGGAGACCCTTTTTACGAACACGACATATAAGCAAAACTCGGAGATGGCCATGTGGCTGGCTGCGAACACCCGAATGCCACGAGGGAAGCAGCCAGCACGATAATACGACAAGTCCGAGCGGCGGAGTTACCGCGACTTTTTCCACTTATCCGTCCCCCGGTGGACAATGAAGTCACGGGCATTCCGCGCGCGTTTCCGCGGATTCCTCGCGCTAACGACTGCGCCGAGCGGCGAGAGATCCCGGCTCGGTCAATTGGTACCCCGAAAAAAAAACTGCAGCCTCGTTGCGAACAAAAAGAGCCGCTCGACAAGTACATTTACATGGCCAATATGACAAAGAATTCGCAAATGCGACTCACGACAAATACCTCAATCTCAAAAAATCGAAACGGCTGCTTTTCGACGCTCGAATTATAAGTTTTCACTATATCCACGATTGACGAGCACAAAGCAGAGAATTCGCAAACGCGACTCATACAAATAAATCCCCTAGATAAATAAATCATATAAATAAATAAATCGTATAGATAAATAAATCATATAGATAAATAAATCATATAAAAAAATACCTCAATCTAAAAAAATCAAACCTGCCGATTTTCGACGCTCCAATTATAAGTTTTCACTATATCCACGATTTACGAGCGCAAAAAAAGAGAATTCACGAACGCCGCTACTTATGACAAATATCCGAAAGATCGACGTGCGTCAACAAAAAGCGAAAACGCCTCGCAACGTGGCGCGCAGTGCGTGTTTCAATCATCATCGGCGTTTGCGCCACCGGTTGGCGGTCTTGAAATCGCGATTACTCTTGCATCGGGCTTTTTATCGTCCCAGTCGTTGTTGTTGTTGTCCTTGAGCGCGGCGCGGTTCTCGGGCATGACGCGCACGTACACGGGGAAAACGTAGATCATCCCGGGTTGCACGGAGGCAGAAGGGTGATGAAGGGCCGGCCCCCACGGCGACCTCCGCTGGGACCTTGACGGGTGGTACGGCCCTGGCCCTGGGACAGCCGGAACACCCGCTTATTGCGTCTCTCGATCTCCCCGAGCCCGCACGAAGGCTCCCGCGGACTCGGCCGCCGCAAAGCCGCATGTATTACACACGACTCGGCATTTATACACCCCGTATAACCAACATCAACGCGCGCACTTTATACACATACAGTGGACTCGCCGATAAGTCAAGGAGGTCCTGAATTTCGCATAAATTCGAGAATATCGAGAGAGAATTGTAAACACTTCTCGATGGTAGAAAAATCGGAAAAAATTCATGCCCGTTAAAGGTGCTGGAAATATTAATTTGGCGTAATAATAATTGTAAAATGTTACTAACAAATTAATGAAAAAAAATTGTTTAAAAAATATCCCGGTGATCCAATGTTTTTTTGATGACGAAAATGATTTATTAATTTTTCTGAATACGTACGGATTTTTACAGATTTTTAAGTCAACTCTGAAATTTCTGTTTTTTCACCCTATAAAAAACATAAACTTCAAAGTTAACTTGAAAATCTGAAAAAATTCATAGATATTTTTAAAAAATTCCATTGTATACTTGGAAACGTAAAACGTAAGTAGCAAGCAGAAAAAAACCGCAGTCGTCTACATTTGTTCGTTTCCCCACAAAAAAATATAATGAAAAACGGTGCTGCAGGGTAGAAGTCCCCCTCAACTTACCAAAGCGTTAATTCTTAACTTATCGGAGTGCCTCAACTTTTCGGAACTCGACTTATCGGCCAGTCCACTGTACACCGAGTAATGTGTACAAAGAAGACGGGCTGACGCCGCGCTCGGAGCTCCTTCGAGGCATCATTAGCCCGCATTGTGTTGTACCTACACTCAGCGATTCGAACGCCTCAGCACGCGTCGCCCGGGACACGGCGAACGAGAGAGGTGGACAACAGCGAAGCCATATTTACCGGCAGCCGCACGAGAGCCGCATGAGAGTCGCTGAGTGCAGCAGCAGCGGTCAGGCGGGCAGCAGGCGTGCGCGTTAAGAGTTATATCGTGACACCCGCTGCGCCGTGAGATCCGCGATAGGGTTAATGATGCCGGCGGTTCAACAATAAGCCGCGTTATTTACAGCCCGGCTCGACGCGCATCGCGGCCTCCTGCACAACACACCAAGACGACGTCAACACAGACACACAGACTGCATGGACTCTCCTCTCGTCGTGTATAGACTCTCTTTTCAACTTCTCGGACGCGTCTCGCACTCGCGTCGTAACTCTCACGACCACAGTCGCGTCGCGTCGTCTTCCGTTTGAAGACGGCGGAGAGGCAACGCGACGCACACCGCACTGTAATTCCACCGACCTTTAAGGGGGGCCTCTCACTTAAGTCCTCGTAAAAACACTTATATTGGAAATAAGGTAGCTCTCGCCGTGATTAAAGTTTGATTGCGCGCGGTCGTTTACGGCCCCGCGTTTTGATTTACCGACGGCAATTAAATTGGGAGGGGAAAACGCTGAGGCAAAACAATTTAATCAACGTTTTGCTGAAGGTGATTTTTCTTGGTGGGGAATTTTTTTTTTTTTTCTCGATACTTGGAATTGTTTGGATTTGTTCGAATTTGTCATCGAACACGATAATACAAAATTAAAATATGTGGCAATTTTTTTTCACGAAGATAAAAAATGTCGGAACGAGTTGGGATTGTTTGGATTGTTTGTTCGAATTTGTCATCGAACACGATAAAATCAAACTTAAAATATGTCGCAATTTTTTTTTCAAGATGAAAAAAAATGTTGGAACGAGTTGGGATTGTTTGGATTGTTTGTTCGAATTTGTCATCGAACACGATAAAATCAAACTTAAAATATGTCGCAATTTTTTTTTCAAGAAGAGAGAAAAAAAATGTTGGGACGGGTTCGGATGGAAATTGCGTAGAATCAATTTGGCTCCCCCCGCGTGGCCCTCGAGTCATGAATTCAAGCGGGCGCAGGACAAATACAAATCGCCGACGAGTCGACTTGATTAATTCAAGGATTCTCGAGTTTCTTTCTCGCTCCCACCGCGAGACTCTCGGCTCGCCCGGTCGCCGGGGTTCGTTAGGAAATTATTGCAATTGTTCGACGCGAGAATCGTTCTCTTTGTCTCCGGTTGCCCTCGCCAATTTTTCCTCCCCGTTTGCCGTCCGTCGGATCTTACTCTCTCTCTTCTTCCCACCCGTTTTAACTCATCTCGAGTGCCCAGGGGGCGGGAAATGCGTTCGCGCACAGTTAAGACGGGGGGCGCAGAGACATCAGGTACCACTACGGACTCGTTTGAAGAAGGGCGTGAACGTTATTAACGTGGCCCTCGTAGCTCGTGCCCCGCGCACGTCCCACGACCCCCCGGCTCGAGAGACTCCGACGAACGTCCGTCGTCCTTCCTCCTTCGGCACTTGAGATTCCAAGCGGAACGCCCACATTTCTCTCGCGATTCTTTTAATAAAGCCTCGTCTCTGCCAGCCATTAATGATCGGCAAGAAGCACTTTTTCAGCTTACCCTCGGCTTTTTCCCTCCGTTTCCTCGACTCCGTGTGTCTTCGGCACTCTCGCGCGGTCGTCGCCGAATCGATTCGCCTCGGCGCGAGAGCCAAACTCTAAAAAATAAATTTAAGTAATTAATATCTTTAAATAAATAAATAAATAAATAAATTTAAATAAATAATATTTTTTAAATAAGTAAATAAATTTAAATAAATAATATTTTTTAAATAAGTAAATAAATTTAAATAAATGATATTTTTTAAATAAGTAAATAAATTTAAATAAATAATATTTTTTAAATAAGTAAATAAATTTAACTAAATAATATTTTTTAAATAAGTAAATAAATTTTAATAAATAATATTTAAAAATAAATAAATAAATTTAAATGAATAATATTTTTTAAATAAGTAAATAAATAAGTAAATAAATAAATTAATAATCGCGGCGAGAGGGAAAATCGAGCCACGCGTGACACGCGCGTGACGTCGAGTCAACGCGAGAGGCAAGTGGCGAGAGGTCCCTCGGGGAGTCAAGAATCCCGGTCTCTCTCTCCGCGGGACTACGCAGTGGAAACAACTTTTGGCCGACTCTTGGCTTCCGGAGGATTAATTTCGGTTAACAGGTAACCACCGTCCTGGGAGTCGAGGGCCGCTAATTGGCGGACATAAAGGTTATCTCGGTTGCCCGCCGCAAGCCGCGCGGCGCGCGGCTACAAGTCTCGCGGGGGATAACGCACTAGGAATTCAATTGCCGACGAGAAACGCGAATGTCGCAAAATCGTGTATCGCGCCTCGACATTTTTCTCGGCTCCCGTATTATCCTCGCTCAAACGGGGCTGACGAGCACGCAATTAATTATCTCGATTTTACAATCTGACACGAAACCGCGCAAAAAGTCGTCACGTTTTTTTGACAAACGTAGCGCGCGATTCTTCGGGACGGAAGAGACCCGAGTGGTGTCCGTTGACGAGACCGAGAGAAAAAGAGAAAGAGTTGAATTTATTACGTCCCTTAAGAGCACCGTGCCGCAAAAAATACAAGCAGCCATCACATCATGACAAAATAGGCCTTACACTTACAAAAATACAAAAATCAATCAATGCAAAAATAAAATAAAACAAAAGTCGCAAGCGGCAACAAAAATAAACATAATCCAGAAATAAAAAGAGAAAAGTCACATAAAATAAAAAATAAAAATGAACAAACTGAAGATCGTACAAAGAAATAAATAAATGAAGATAGTACAGAAAAATTAAAATAAATAAAATAATAATAATAATAATAATAATAATAATAAAATAAATAAAATAAATCAAAATCAGTATAGTACAAGAAAATAAAAATAACTATAATACAAGAAAATAAAAATAAGCATAGTACAAGAAAATAAAAAATAAAGATAGCACAGAAAAATAAGGAGGAGAGAAGAGAAGAGAGCGAGACGGAGAAAACGCTCGGCCGAGCGCTTAGCAGCTGTCTCCGGGTTGAAGGAACAAAAAAAAAACAAGACACGTCCTCGTGGGGTATCATCCCGTCGTCGGGTCTCCGCGGACGGCGAGTCAACGAGGTCTTCGAGAGTCGAGCGACAGGAGAGTCAAAGCGGCCAGCCACATGCTTTCCCCCCGCTGGATTATACGCGCGCTACGCCCGAGACACACGGCGGAGAGTCCTAAACTCGTCGCGGTTAAACCAGTTGGCTCGCTACACGAAAATTAATACATTTTGAACCGTCGAGGGCCTCCGCCGAGGTACGCCGTAAATCCCGATTAATTGCCAGCTGACTCTCGTAAACACATCGGGAAGGCTGGAAAAAAAAAAAAAAAAACGTCTCCTGCCCGCCGGGCGATTCGGCCTCCTCAGTGTCTTCGGCTCCCTCGCCGCCGTCGTCTTCGACGTTCGGCCGCCTCTCGCATATAACGCTCGAAGCTCGCTTTTCGTTGCTCAGCCTCTACGTGATACTCGGCTCTCTTACGTTCGGCGCGACTCCGAAAAATCTCCCCGGCCAAAAAGCGGCCTCAAACATTCTTCTCTGAACGTCGCGTGCGGCACTTATCTCCGCGTTATTGTCCTCCTCGTCTCTTCGTCTCGTCGGTAGCCAAGCGCAACGGCGCGGTTGGCGCCTCGGCGAAGAGCCGCTAAGTGCCCGGAGAGCCTCGAGTCTCGCCTTCGACATTTCTGCACGGGACGCGCGCGTTTAATCCGCAAAAACGAGAGAGACACGCGGGACGCGTCTCTCTCTGAGTGGCAAAGTGGCCGGCCTGCCTCGTTACCCGGCGCCAATCAGATCGCGGATGCAATCACGCCAGAGGCGTATCGCAGGTGTCTCTGTGACGATGGGAAACGTCGAGCACCGTTTTTGGGAATCTTGTTAACGGTTGATTGCGACTATTGACCTCTCGCGGCCAGCGGGGAGCTGAATCGTTGTGTCTTAATGTTGAAGTTGATTTTTTTTATGGAGTCGATGCGCGTTGAGTTCCGAACGGTAGCGAAATCTCGACTTTCACTCTGGTGAGCGTGAAGCCATTTTTAAAAAATATTCCAACCCCACGGTTTTTTTTTTTTTGCGGTAGCAGGTTACGACCGGAAACGCGAGTTTTTGGCAGTCAAACTCAATGAGTTTGACTTTCCTACTGGGGAGACAAAAGTCTGAAAAATATCGAAATTAAAAAAAAATGTTCAGAAATATTGAAAAATATTGAAAAATGTTGAAAAATGTTGAGAAATGTTGAAATATGTTGAAAAATATTGAAAAATGTTGAAAAATATTGAAAAATGTTGAAAAATATTGAAAAATGTTGAAAAATGTTGAAAAATATTGAAAATTTTTGAAAAATATTTCAACCTTACAGTTTTTTGGTGGCAGCAGATTACGAACGGAAAGTCAATTTTTTGGCAGTCTTTACAGGTTCTGGTAGCCCCCAAAAGAACGTCAGAAACGCAACGACTTTGACTTTCTTACTGGGAAGAGAAATCCAGTATTCTTTATCAATGGCTAAGAAGAGACTCCCGAAACATCTTTGTGAACCGCAAATGGCCACGAGATACACGGACGACAATACGGTGGAAGCGGAGGACGCGATTCCATTTAATAACTACCCCGCGTCGCGTCTGCGTATACCTGATGAATTCCTGATTCGTCATCCATTACGGCAGTCAACCATATTTCGGTATTTCGTTGTGGGGGCCGCCCGCCCGCGCGCGCGAGTCGGCGTCCCTTATTCCGTCCGTCCATCGAAAATTTATGTGCACACGGCTGTGATTAATGGGACGTTCGCCGCAACGCCGGGACATCTGTGTTAATGGTGACGGATGGTGGAGCTAATGGCGTCAACCATGGACCAGCGTGCGGAGAACCCAACTCTCATCTCGACGCGCGACGTCCTCGCTGCTGCCGCTGCGGGCAGCAGGCAGCTCGACATGGTTTTTTTAACGACGGACAATAAAATCCAGAAATCGAATGATTTTTTCGGGAATTCCTCGCCGAAAACGGATGATATCGGGCGACCACACGAGGGGGCCTCGCGCTTTCGGCGAAGCGACGAAAAAAATTACGACTCACCGTCGTCGTCGTCGTCGTCTTCACAGGACACGCGAGACGCGTTCGTGCGCCGCAAACGTCGTTTCGTCCGTGTCATGAAAATATGTTTGACATATAGAACTTCTCGGACGATAATACAATAAAAATGTATTTTGAGCATATTTTGGATATACCATAGATATATTTTTCGCTCACGTATATTTCGTATATATCCTAAAATATATACGACATATAAAAGTTTTCGGACAAAATATATCTTGCATATCTAGAATACATTTTTTATATATCTTGCATGTACTTTACTTCCACATGAGCGCTGCAGGCAGCTCGACATGGTTTTTTAACGACGGATAATAAAGTCCAGAAATCGAATGATTTTTCGGGAATTCCTCGCCGAAAACGCGAGACGTGTTCGTGCGCCGCAAACGTGTTTGCGTCCGTGTTGCCCCCGTAGTATTTTTATTTCTAGTAAATAAGTTCGTTTTAACTATTCTTTTTGTAATTTTTTTTTTTTTTTTAGGTTTAAGTTAACCTTTTTGTTTTCGGTTGGCCGTCTTGGCAGTGTATGTATTTATTTGCTTATTTTTTTTGCTTGATGCTTTTGCACTTTTGCAGCGTACGAAATAAACGTCTCTTTCTCTCTTTCTCTCTCTCATCTTGACGCGACGCTGCAGGCAGCAGCAGCTCGACATGGTTTTTTAACGACGGACAATAAAATCCAGAAATCGAATGATTTTTCCGAATTCCCGCTGAAAAGCGAATGATATCCTACGACCACACGAGGGGGGCCCCACGCTTTCGGCGAAGCGACGAAAAAAATTACGACCCACCATCTTCGTCGTCGTCTTCACAGGACACGCGAGACGTGTTCGTGCGCCGCAAACGTGTTTGCGTCCGTGTTGCCCCGCCGTAGAAGGAAGGAAAGACACGCGGGAGAGCCGCGCTCTCCTCTCGCGCTACCGCCGGGCCTCCCGCTGCCGTTGGCCGCGGCGGAGAGTCGGGGAAGAAAAGCAGGCGGCAGCAGCGAAGAGAGAGAGCGAGAGAGAGAGAGGCAGGGCAGGCGGGCAGGCAGATATTGAGCTCTATATTTCCATAAGCTGATATTTACGCGGCAATATACGCGGCTGTGCCCGCTACTTTATGGGCCTCGTAAATATAGCGGGGCCGCCGGGAATTGGCTGGCAAGGCGGCCGCGAGCATCGTTCCCTGCGCTCCGCGTTCTCCGCTGCCGCTGCCGCTGCCGCTGCTGCTGCCTCTCTCGCTCCCTCCGCGCCCGGTCCGCCTAGGCTGCCTCTCTGCCCTCATCCGGCCCAGAGACATAAATCCCCGCCAATTGTAAATAACGCACGACGTATGCTGATCTCCGTGCGGCGTTCGTGCCCCCCACACTCGCTCACTCGTCGCTGTATTTCGTACGCCGCACGTATGGCCGCTCTACGTACACGATATATACGCGCGCCCCGTATCCGCCCGCACCGTCGCTGAGATCTTTCGCTGCGAGAGTCCATACGCCGCGAATATACAACCTGCCTGCCTGCCTCCCTGCCTGGCTGACTGTGTTTCACGACCAAGCCGGACGAAGCCGGGTGTAATGTAAACGTGAAGCGGGAGTTTTCCGAGACACCTGCAGGGACGAGTGGAGATCGTAGTCGTGGAATTTTATGTGGTTATCTAGGTGATCCGATTGCCTGTTCTGTGGAGCTTTGGATGTGGAGATTCGACGTGTGAGGAGCTTTTTTTGTGGTCGGTTGAAGGAAAATTCGCTGCTGATGTCATCCTGGACAGGCTGTGAAAATTGAGAAGACTTGTGAATTTTGTGGGGAGGATTGAGGTGAAAAGTGGCGTCCAGAGGAGCAGCGGGAAAATAGTGGAAAATACTGGAGCGGATTTAGCAGAATTTTTGTATCAGAGAATCCGGCCAATTATTTGTTTCATTTTTTTTTAATTGGAAGACTTGTGAATTTTGTGGGAGGAATTGAGGTGAAAGTGGCGTCAAGGGGACGAACAGAAAAATATTGGAAAATCCTGGAGCGAATTTAACCATGCGAGTTTTTTATATCGGTGAAGTCAGCCGATTTTTTGTCAAAAAGCAACACAACTTTGGCTGTGTCGCTTCTGCATGTACGGAGCTTTTTGTGTTGGGCTGAAGGAAAATTCGACACTGAAAATTCGCCGTGAATTTTGTGGGAAAAATTCACGTGAAAAGTCGTGTCAAGAGAACCAACAGAAAAATATTGGAAAATCCTGGACCGAATTAAACCCTACAGGATTTTTATATCGAAGAAACCGACCGATTTTTCGTCAAGAATTCACGACCGATTTGCCGTCCCACCCGGAATTAGCTCGCGTACCGCAGTTGGATGATTACAGACGAGGCCGCACGCCGGCAGAAGCCTCGGGTCGGCAGGACACACAATGCTCGAAAGTCGAACGATAGATGGGCATGCTTCGCGGCGATATCCTTCCGTGTCGCGGGGCTACTTTATCATCGGTGCGGCGGCGGCGACCGCGCGCCGTGTGTGCCCCCCGATCGTCCATCATTCGCAATCACTTCCTTGCACGATCGGTCTGCCTCGTGAAAGCCCCTATCATCTCGTTCCGTCTCATTCCTCCTTCGCGCTCGATGGATACGCCGAGCCGAACCCTCCGCCCTTTTACCATATAGAATCTTTCTCTTTCTCTCTCTCTCTCCGCGCGATGGACGAGGTAACGATATGTTCGTGACGCTACTCACAATATAAGACAGCGTCGCGGGATTTTTGCTCGATCACTGTCGTCCTCGCGCATCGTCGGGCCGATCGATTTTTCCGTCTCGCTTCCTCCTTCTCCCGTCATACACTTGAAAATGCTCGTCAAGTCTCGATGCTTCGGCCGAATAACCCGAGTGGCGGAGGAAGAGGAGGTGGAGGAAGTTATTGATAGCTTTTTCTCGAGCACAGCGCTGCACTGTGAAAAAAAATCTATACTTGAAATATAATGTTCAGTACTGCAAGTTTTTATGCATAAACTGATATACTATTTTTTATATTAATTTTATATGTATGATTCATTTTTTTTGCATTTTATTTTTTTATTTTATTTTTATTTTATTTTTGGATACTATTTTTTATATTAATTTTATATGTGATTCATTTTTTTGCATTTTGGCCGGTTATTCATTCGTCATTATATTACACTGTATTCACTGTCAAATAAATAAAAAAATAAATATATAAATAAATAAATACTAAATTTAATATACTAGTGCAATCGAATATTAATTTACGGCGTAGCAAATTTTATTATTTACTATAGTTTTGGTGCAATCGTCCTTCGATTTGTATGATTCGCTTTTAATTTTTACTACAAAAGTACGTGAATTTTATTTCACAATTGTTGATTATATTTAATTCACCAGTTTATGGATAAAAACTTCCAATCTTTTTTAACAGTGTGAACGACGAACGCCGCGCGCGGAATGCCAACCGGAGAAAGTTTTCGCTCGCGGAGATGACGGAGAATGATTTCTCGGTTGAGTGACTGACAACTGAAGTTAATGACAATGCGGTTTCCGAGCGCAAAGGCCGAGGAAACGAGCCGGCGAATGACTGACTACTGAATGACGGCTGACCTTGGGCGCTGAGGCTCCGCACTCGCGCCCGATAAGATCTCGCGGACGCGCGCCCGGTTAACGTTATGTCCTCATTAGACGCGACGGGCGCGGAATAATTTTTCCCTAAGTAAAAGTCAGAGCGATATTATTTGCCGCGCTTCGTACTTAGTTGTTGCGCGTTGCGCGTTGATTTACTCGCTTGTGGATTATTTATCGCCGGCGGTAAATAATAATGCTGATTTATGGCAGTCGTGGCAATAATAAATAAGTCGGTTGCCAACGATTTAATTGCTTGGCTTGTAATTCTAACGCGAGGCCCTATTTTTTCTTTTTTTTTTTCTTGCTCCGACAATTAATTCCTTGATCCAAGCAAATCGGACCGACAATTTATTTTTCCTCAAACATTTGGACATGTTTTTTTTTTTAGCTATCGCAATCTTTTCGCTGTGTGGGCAGCTGCTGACTTATCACGATTTCTCCGACCGCAACGACTCGGCTCGGTTTTTCCCTTGTGAAAAAAAAAGAAAAAATACCGGCTCTCGAGGAAAAATAGAGTCATAGACACGAAGACATTTCGTTACGCTCGCGAAGGCCGCCGATGACTCTCATACATATATATATTTTTTTCATTATACACCGCCACGAGAGTGATTTACGTTCGACGCGGCTGAGGCTGTCGGTTATTTTAAATCGACGACGTCGAAAGGGACCCGCAGAATCGTTTGATCGACGAAGCGTAAAACCGAGGGGCGGGGGGAGGGGACCCGAGTTGGAAATGCTCGATTTCGTTCCGAAATCGTTCGAAATATTCCATATTGCGAGGTCTCGAATTTACGACGAGGCCGGGAAAGGAAGGAACGAGCGCGCAAGGATGCGTCTCGCCTCTCTGCCGCGTACAGATTTTTATTGGGCGTAAAACCTCGCGCTTGGCGTGCATGTAAAATATGACGGGTTGCTGCGGGTTCTTTTTTCTTTTTTCTTTTTGCTCTCTCTTCCTCTTCCCTTTGTTCACCCTCCCCTTGCGGTCGTCGCTGCGCGAGACGCGCGCCGCGGGATTCTCCGCTTCGTAAGGCTCATTTTTAGTTGGCTCTTGTTTACCGACGACACCCTGTGACGGAGCGGAGACA
Source organism: Pimpla rufipes (assembly GCA_963932165.1). NCBI lineage: Eukaryota > Metazoa > Arthropoda > Insecta > Hymenoptera > Ichneumonidae > Pimpla > Pimpla rufipes. Next base: position 22,551,397 of record OZ010637.1, read on the forward strand.
TCATATTTATGTATTCATAAGTTCGCGAAGCGCGACACACAAAAGCGAGGGGGAATCGAGCGCGCTCGTGGTCGTGAAAAATGGGCCGCTTAATGCCGGTTGCGTAACTCAGATGACGCCACTGAGTCATGTGCAAGGTGGAAACCTTCGTAGCCGTGACACGTAGTAACCTTTCTGTGTTTTTTTTTACCCGCGTGAGGGAAAAATGAAGTTTGTTGGGGTCTCTTCATCGACTGTTTTTCACCCCCCAGTTCTGCAAATGCGTCGCCGAAAGATTGCCGAAAAGGGATTTGCAGACGGAAGGGCGTGGATTCGTTCCTGTATTCATTCCTCCAGGGAGGTTTTTATGTGACGTTGGTTCGGTGATTTCGCTTCAACGACTGCAGGATTTTTGTCGACGACCGAAGACACGATTTAATATGTAAAGTAATTATTTACGTACGATTACGAAGCATACTTGAGGAGCGACGTCAGCGCCTCGCGGTGACCAATTCTCGAAGCTTTGTGGATTCGGAATCTCCCATTGGATGTTTGAGGACCTCGTTTACTTGCCGTCCAATCAGCGTTGAGCTTATTGCGTATATGGAGTCCGTAGAATTGGAACGTATGCCGATCACTCCGATCTGAAAGCAAAACTATTTTGTAGCTACAACTTAAGGCAGTCCTTGCGACTAATATTCATTTCGCATAAATTCGAGGGATATGAGAGAGAATTGCAAACACTTCTCGATGGTATAAAAATCTGAAAAAATTCATGCACATTGAAGGCACTGAAAAGATTAATTTTGCATAATAATAATTCAAAAATGTTAATAACAAATTGATGGAAAAAAAATTATTTAACAAACATTTCAATGATCCAAGTTTTTGTTTTCATGAAAATGATTCCTTCGTTTTTCCGAATACCTATGAATTTTTTCAGATTTTAGAGTTCACTTTGAATTTTGCGCGTAACTCAACTTAACTTATTTCAGAAACAGATAGATTTTTATTTGAGTCCAACGACTTCGGTTCGATCAACGTCGACAATCGTCGTTTCGTTCGTCCGCTTGACCTATTAAAAAGCCCGCGTCGAAATATTTTCAGATACGCATCGGTGGATAATTCGGCGCGACACGCGAGCGCCTTAAATTCCGGCGAAAACGAGGCGTCTTTAACTGATTCGTCGGCACAGAAAATATACGAGCGAATATCAATGCCCGGGTGTGTATTCCACGTGCGTGTGCACGGCAGACTCGGGCGCACCGGCGTCAAAGTATACGGGGGAAGGGAAACGGCGTCACCTTCCGCGACGCAGTCGTCTCGCTGCTGGTGGCTGACATCGTCGACAGCGTGCACGCCCGGTTGAGTGCCGGATGGGGCTCGAGCAAGCCGGGGAGGTGCGATAAGGGACACGGAAGAGGCATTAGTGTCACAGAGGCGACGGCTTGTATATTTGCCGCGTCATCCTTCCGCCGCTGCCGTCGCTGCCGTCGCCCGCCGCAACAGACAAGTGTGAGCGCGCCCGAGACTTCGCCGTCGGGCTTATATAAGACGAGAGCGCGGCGCGCCCGTCGTCACCGCCGAGGGATGCAATCACACTCGACGACTTTCGGCTAAATCCCGTTACGTTGTGTGTCGCACTTCCGGCTTCCCCGGGACGCAACGCGCGCGTTACACTCCGCTGTTATTAATAGAGCGTAAGGTGGCGCAAGTGAAACGCCCGCGACGAGAGCAACTTTGCGCTTCGGGCTACGGCGGGCGATTCGATGGGTTGGATTCCGAATGATGTTGAAGTTTGCGTCGTTGAAATGCAGCGAAATTCGGAAAAAAATTAATTCTAATTACCCCAAATTGTGAAATTGCATATAAAAAATCGTCATATGAACTCATCATTTGGGTTAATTATAATTAATTTTTTTTTCCTGAATTTCGTTGTATTCCAAGTTTCGAGTGAAAAATTGGAGGCAAAAATTACAAACTTTAAACTCTTCGTAATTATCACGATGTTAAAGTTTGCATCATTGGAATGCAACGAAATTCAGAAAAAATAAATTAATTCTAATTAACCCAAATGATTAAATTGGGTATAAAAAGTCATCATAGATACTAATTGTTATGATGACTTTTTATACCTAATTCCAACGATGCAAACTTCAACATCACATTCTCCCTGGTAGCAAAAAGGAAACACACATTTTTTGTTCTTTTTCTTGATTATTTTTTCACTGGAAAAATTGATAACTCTGTTTATAATGAAAAAAAAAGTTTATTTCATCTCATGGAGCTGTGACGATAAAATGTATCTTTCATGGAAACGATTTTAATACTGTGCTCATCATTTGGGTTAATTAGAATTAATTTTTTTTCTGAATTTCGTTGCATTCCAACGATGCAAACTTCAACATCATTAATTATCCCTCTGTATTAAACAAATATTTTTCCGTCTCTCCGTCACCGTGAGTGAGTTTTCGTTGCGATCGTCAGTGAGCGAACGTCGTCGTCGTCGTGTGCGTGAGTCACCGTAACCCCGCCGTGACTATTGTAAAATCAGGTCTTTTGGCAGCCCGAGTGTTCTGGCCAACGATACCCGTCGAGGCCTTTTCACTCGTTCGCTTTCACCGTTGCTCGTGTCTCTCGTGTCTCTCTCCCGGGCGCGAGCTGTCTGGCTCGCCGCCAGATCACCTATCCGCGTAGGCATCTGTCTTTTCGTCACGACATGTTTCGGCTGGACTTGATAGATTGATGCGCGTCCTAAGTGACGGACGCGAGCCATCTGCATACCGCTAAGAGATTCTAGAGTACGAGAGTCGACTCGGCGGGGCCTTCTTACTCTCGTGGCCGCGGCGTAACGCGAACAAAATACGAGAACGCCGCGGGACGAGCGACGGAGATGAAAAATGTATCACTTGTAACGACCGATGACGCACGCATCCCGAAACTAGATTGAGTATCCGCTGTTGACAATACGCGGGGCTTAAAATGGATTACCCGGAATATACATCACGCCGTTGGGCCTCGCGCGCGCGCTCGTTCAGTTTAATATTGATGGAGTGCTTCGCGAATTCCAACAATAGTTCGGGTCATTTGGGGGGCAGGGGAAAAAGTGATGCACTCGATTTTACTTAACCCTGGTGGAAAATCCGTGGCGTTGCATCCACGGCGGACAGTCAGAAAAAAAAAACGCTACAGATTTTCGGGCGGGAAAGCCACTCGAGATATTTTTTTTTCACGCTGGTCAAAATACGTCCCGAAGAAAATTCATTCTCTCCGCCGAGGAGTCTCAACCTCGGGCGACGATCAGCGGAAATTTCGTCGACAAGAATTTTGCCTTTTTGAATTTCCACGCGTACCCGTGTGGAAATTCAAAAAGTGGATTTGGCGAGTTTGTGTCCAGTTTTCTTATATCCCGACCGGCATATGGTTTGGGTAATGTGGCCAGTAACCGGCGTAAAATGTAACTCTGTGTTTTCCAGCACGTATCTAGGACAGTTATCCCGGAAGTGTCTAGCGCTTCCCGACCAACTTTCGCTAAAAAAATTAATTAAATTAATTTTTAAACACAAATTTTCACACGGGAACGTCGGGGATGTCGCTCGCCCCTCTCCGTCGCACAAAGTGTATCTACAGTAGGTGACAGTATATATAAATCGTTGATTTACGGCAACACCGTCGTCATGTCGGGTTTCTCGAGGGTGAAAACAGAGTCCATAAAAATCTTTAGGATCCACCAAACAAATACTAAACGCGCGGTGTACAGGCGGAGGGGGCTGGTGGACCCAGAGCGGGTGAAGACGCGGTTGTATATTACACGGGCAGAGAGTGCGAGGGAGCTCGCAGAGTGACACAGAAAGGCAAGGGGGGAGGAAAGAGGGAAGGGTTAATCTGGCGTGAGCGTCGCGATGCCGGGCCTAATGGCTCTACCGCGCCGCGTGCCAGGAAAACAGATCGAGCACGAGTGCCCGAAAGCGCGTAGCGCGAGCAATCGTCGGGAATCCGTTGACTGACTCCGCGCGCTCGTCTCTCTGTTTTCCTCCGCCGCAAGGGACCGAACGCACTCCTGACTGAGTGATGAAGCGTGTGCCGAGTGAAGCCTATTTTTGAGCCCGAGTAAGCGCAACAAACAGCCTCGTAGATCTCGCGACACGTCGTTAGCGACAGAAGCGACGAGGAAGGGGCTCCTCTTCACCCCATCCGAAATACATCTGAGGTAGCTAAAACGGCGCGTCACGCAGCCGCGCGCGCGCGAGTATCGCCATCAGCGCCGCTCGCGTCACGCTTGGCTTTTTGCGCGCGACTCCGGCTTAGACAGCGGCGGCAGCTTCGGATCGGTCGACCGATAACCGCCGGGTTGACGACAAAGTTGACTCCACGAACGGCGAGAAAATATTGCCTCGATCTGAAAAGAATAATTAAATTACATTACTTTAAGAATTAAAGTAATTAGATTACTTTAAGAATTAAAGCAATTAGATTACTTTAAGAATTAAAGTAATTAGATTACTTTAAGAATTCAACTTTACACAACAGTTTATTTTCTAGTTTCGATTTTATAACGATGACCGTAGGGGTTGTAAAGTAATATGTGAACTTTCGAATAGCCGTAAGAAAAATCGAATTTTTCATGAAATTTTCAGAGAAATTGTGAGAAAAATGGACAAGCACAGTCCTCCATTATTTTCGCAATGCATTAAAAGTATTTCCTCATTTTTATTTTTTTTATTTTTTAGATAAAATAACCATCGAATTTTATGGGAAATTCATGTTTCTTGACTCTGTTCGAAAATGTACACATCGTATTATAATTACTACGAGTTATTATTATAAAAACATAATTACAAAGCCAATCAAAGTCAATTTTTTTTTTTTTGTAAAAATTAGGGATTTACAACTCTGGTCAAGACGTACGGATGATTCCAACGTTAAGCAGCAACTTTCGAGCATTCGCACACGTTTCGCGGTTTATCGAGGCGGGAGATTTCGAAGATGACATTTTGCATTTTCATTACACGGCTACCGGGCGTATAATACGTCATTAGGCATGTAAATGTGTAAATGTGGATAAACCGTGCATTAGCATTTGTAATATGTAAAGTAACGCGCGAAGCGGCGAGGTGGAATAACACTCGGCGCGTGGGAACCCGCGCCACGTGCGGAAATTATCGGATCTGTCGGAGCGCCGCAGCGCCATTGGGGAATAGTCGCGATCGCGTACCCACTCTTTTCTCTCCCGTCTGAATGGTTTAGGGGTGACGCGATTTTATCGGAATACCGCTGCCCATATTCATCCCCCGATGAGCTGTCGTCGGGGATGTGATTGTAATGGACGTGCATATGTTTGACGCTCGCTGAAGTAATCATCGTGTATTGAAAATGAAATTTCATCATTCCAAATCAAAATGTTCGGTTGAACGATAAATCTTGATAATGAAAGATGAGTCGGTTATTCTGTGGCCCTAAAAAAATTTGCGATTTTTTTAGGGTTCTTTTTAGGAAAGATATCAAAATCGACGAGAAAAATATTAAAATCGACAAGAAAAATATCAAAACCGACAAGAAAAATATCAAAATCGACCAGAAAAACACCAAAAACCAATTTTTTTCTGCAAATATAACAATTAGCCAATACGCTCACTTCGTGTGCTCACCCAGTTCATGTTACATTATTTCGTTAATTTTTTTTTTGGCAACTGAACATTTTTCTGTGAAACGTATAATCGGTCAGCAGTCGTAAAAAGGTTGAACCACGTCCATAGACGTGAAAAATGAGCGTAGCCACGGGCTCGTTACGCTATGACTAAGCCATAACCACGCTTATAACCTTCCAGCCCAGAAGTCGATCCGTCGGGGGTTTCAGCGGGAGAGCAGCGGAGAGACCGAGGAATCGCGGGCGCATAGGAAAGCCCGAGCGAACAAGCGAGCGGCGAGCGGAGCGAATGTCCCGAGAGATTTGCAAGGAAATGGCCTGCGGATGTTAATGGCAAATAATCGCTGGAACGAGGCGGGAGAGGAGGAAGGGTTGTAACGGAGCTCACTGTCGGATTGCGCCTCGGAGCTCTGGATGTGGCGTAATCGCCCTCATCTGTATGCATTCCGGGAGCTCCGGGTATGCCTGAATCGAGTCGAGACTATGAGGATCCGGAGCTGCTGCCGCTGCTGCTGTCGTGGCCCCCATGGCAAACGGTTAGTTGCTGTTCTTGTAAAGGAATCGAGGCGAGCGCTCTGCGCGCTCAGCCAACCAGCGGCGGTTCCGGCGTAGCCCGTTTACGACTCTCGTAACTTCTTAATAACGATTATGGTAATGAATATAAAAGTGTTTATGTCATATCCTCGTCGCTGCGCGCGCGCGCGGCCCGATCTCATTTTCCACCGGCGAAATATTAATTACTTGAGATACGATGTTTGCTCAATTGCAGTATAATCTCGCGCGGGAAATCCGCGACAGGTATTTGAGATCGAGACTCGAGCGACTCGACGCTGAAAATCATTTAATAAGCCTGATTAACGAGGCTTATCGAACCTCAGCGGCTCCAGAAAGTCTCTTTTTTAATGGATGAAAACAATTTTGCATCCTGTACATTCGGGACATTGTGAACTTTATTTGCTATATATGTAGTTGGAGCTGTGGCCGTAAATTGTAATGGTGCTGTGGCTTCGGCGACGGTCGGCCTCAATAAATAAATCCCTTATTTTACGTTTCGCCCTATGGTCGGGGCCTCCTCAGAATCGATTTATTATCTGCATTTTAGGAGGAACTTAAGTTGTTGTTTTGCACGCGTTCTTGATTCGTTGTCTTGTTTCCAGGTTTTGAAGGCGCGATGGATGTGCTGTCCGAATTGGAGTAGTATTTGCCGGAAGAAGTTCATCCTTCATCGAGTTTAACGCCAGATTCTTCAATATGTAGTTGGAGCTGTGGCCGTAAATTGTAATGGTGCTGTGGCTTCGGCGACGGTCGGCCTCAATAAATAAATCCCTTATTTTACGTTTCGCCCTATGGTCGGGGCCTCCTCAGAATCGATTTATTATCTGCATTTTAGGAGGAACTTAAGTTGTTGTTTTGCACGCGTTCTTGATTCGTTGTCTTGTTTCCAGGTTTTGAAGGCGCGATGGATGTGCTGTCCGAATTGGAGTAGTATTTGCCGGAAGAAGTTCATCCTTCATCGAGTTTAACGCCAGATTCTTCAATATGTAGTTGGAGCTGTGGCCGTAAATTGTAATGGTGCTGTGGCTTCGGCGACGGTCGGCCTCAATAAATAAATCCCTTATTTTACGTTTCGCCCTATGGTCGGGGCCTCCTCAGAATCGATTTATTATCTGCATTTTAGGAGGAACTTAAGTTGTTGTTTTGCACGCGTTCTTGATTCGTTGTCTTGTTTCCAGGTTTTGAAGGCGCGATGGATGTGCTGTCCGAATTGGAGTAGTATTTGCCGGAAGAAGTTCATCCTTCATCGAGTTTAACGCCAGATTCTTCAATATGTAGTTGGAGCTGTGGCCGTAAATTGTAATGGTGCTGTGGCTTCGGCGACGGTCGGCCTCAATAAATAAATCCCTTATTTTACGTTTCGCCCTATGGTCGGGGCCTCCTCAGAATCGATTTATTATCTGCATTTTAGGAGGAACTTAAGTTGTTGTTTTGCACGCGTTCTTGATTCGTTGTCTTGTTTCCAGGTTTTGAAGGCGCGATGGATGTGCTGTCCGAATTGGAGTAGTATTTGCCGGAAGAAGTTCATCCTTCATCGAGTTTAACGCCAGATTCTTCAATATGTAGTTGGAGCTGTGGCCGTAAATTGTAATGGTGCTGTGGCTTCGGCGACGGTCGGCCTCAATAAATAAATCCCTTATTTTACGTTTCGCCCTATGGTCGGGGCCTCCTCAGAATCGATTTATTATCTGCATTTTAGGAGGAACTTAAGTTGTTGTTTTGCACGCGTTCTTGATTCGTTGTCTTGTTTCCAGGTTTTGAAGGCGCGATGGATGTGCTGTCCGAATTGGAGTAGTATTTGCCGGAAGAAGTTCATCCTTCATCGAGTTTAACGCCAGATTCTTCAATATGTAGTTGGAGCTGTGGCCGTAAATTGTAATGGTGCTGTGGCTTCGGCGACGGTCGGCCTCAATAAATAAATCCCTTATTTTACGTTTCGCCCTATGGTCGGGGCCTCCTCAGAATCGATTTATTATCTGCATTTTAGGAGGAACTTAAGTTGTTGTTTTGCACGCGTTCTTGATTCGTTGTCTTGTTTCCAGGTTTTGAAGGCGCGATGGATGTGCTGTCCGAATTGGAGTAGTATTTGCCGGAAGAAGTTCATCCTTCATCGAGTTTAACGCCAGATTCTTCAATATGTAGTTGGAGCTGTGGCCGTAAATTGTAATGGTGCTGTGGCTTCGGCGACGGTCGGCCTCAATAAATAAATCCCTTATTTTACGTTTCGCCCTATGGTCGGGGCCTCCTCAGAATCGATTTATTATCTGCATTTTAGGAGGAACTTAAGTTGTTGTTTTGCACGCGTTCTTGATTCGTTGTCTTGTTTCCAGGTTTTGAAGGCGCGATGGATGTGCTGTCCGAATTGGAGTAGTATTTGCCGGAAGAAGTTCATCCTTCATCGAGTTTAACGCCAGATTCTTCAATATGTAGTTGGAGCTGTGGCCGTAAATTGTAATGGTGCTGTGGCTTCGGCGACGGTCGGCCTCAATAAATAAATCCCTTATTTTACGTTTCGCCCTATGGTCGGGGCCTCCTCAGAATCGATTTATTATCTGCATTTTAGGAGGAACTTAAGTTGTTGTTTTGCACGCGTTCTTGATTCGTTGTCTTGTTTCCAGGTTTTGAAGGCGCGATGGATGTGCTGTCCGAATTGGAGTAGTATTTGCCGGAAGAAGTTCATCCTTCATCGAGTTTAACGCCAGATTCTTCAATATGTAGTTGGAGCTGTGGCCGTAAATTGTAATGGTGCTGTGGCTTCGGCGACGGTCGGCCTCAATAAATAAATCCCTTATTTTACGTTTCGCCCTATGGTCGGGGCCTCCTCAGAATCGATTTATTATCTGCATTTTAGGAGGAACTTAAGTTGTTGTTTTGCACGCGTTCTTGATTCGTTGTCTTGTTTCCAGGTTTTGAAGGCGCGATGGATGTGCTGTCCGAATTGGAGTAGTATTTGCCGGAAGAAGTTCATCCTTCATCGAGTTTAACGCCAGATTCTTCAATATGTAGTTGGAGCTGTGGCCGTAAATTGTAATGGTGCTGTGGCTTCGGCGACGGTCGGCCTCAATAAATAAATCCCTTATTTTACGTTTCGCCCTATGGTCGGGGCCTCCTCAGAATCGATTTATTATCTGCATTTTAGGAGGAACTTAAGTTGTTGTTTTGCACGCGTTCTTGATTCGTTGTCTTGTTTCCAGGTTTTGAAGGCGCGATGGATGTGCTGTCCGAATTGGAGTAGTATTTGCCGGAAGAAGTTCATCCTTCATCGAGTTTAACGCCAGATTCTTCAATATGTAGTTGGAGCTGTGGCCGTAAATTGTAATGGTGCTGTGGCTTCGGCGACGGTCGGCCTCAATAAATAAATCCCTTATTTTACGTTTCGCCCTATGGTCGGGGCCTCCTCAGAATCGATTTATTATCTGCATTTTAGGAGGAACTTAAGTTGTTGTTTTGCACGCGTTCTTGATTCGTTGTCTTGTTTCCAGGTTTTGAAGGCGCGATGGATGTGCTGTCCGAATTGGAGTAGTATTTGCCGGAAGAAGTTCATCCTTCATCGAGTTTAACGCCAGATTCTTCAATATGTAGTTGGAGCTGTGGCCGTAAATTGTAATGGTGCTGTGGCTTCGGCGACGGTCGGCCTCAATAAATAAATCCCTTATTTTACGTTTCGCCCTATGGTCGGGGCCTCCTCAGAATCGATTTATTATCTGCATTTTAGGAGGAACTTAAGTTGTTGTTTTGCACGCGTTCTTGATTCGTTGTCTTGTTTCCAGGTTTTGAAGGCGCGATGGATGTGCTGTCCGAATTGGAGTAGTATTTGCCGGAAGAAGTTCATCCTTCATCGAGTTTAACGCCAGATTCTTCAATATGTAGTTGGAGCTGTGGCCGTAAATTGTAATGGTGCTGTGGCTTCGGCGACGGTCGGCCTCAATAAATAAATCCCTTATTTTACGTTTCGCCCTATGGTCGGGGCCTCCTCAGAATCGATTTATTATCTGCATTTTAGGAGGAACTTAAGTTGTTGTTTTGCACGCGTTCTTGATTCGTTGTCTTGTTTCCAGGTTTTGAAGGCGCGATGGATGTGCTGTCCGAATTGGAGTAGTATTTGCCGGAAGAAGTTCATCCTTCATCGAGTTTAACGCCAGATTCTTCAATATGTAGTTGGAGCTGTGGCCGTAAATTGTAATGGTGCTGTGGCTTCGGCGACGGTCGGCCTCAATAAATAAATCCCTTATTTTACGTTTCGCCCTATGGTCGGGGCCTCCTCAGAATCGATTTATTATCTGCATTTTAGGAGGAACTTAAGTTGTTGTTTTGCACGCGTTCTTGATTCGTTGTCTTGTTTCCAGGTTTTGAAGGCGCGATGGATGTGCTGTCCGAATTGGAGTAGTATTTGCCGGAAGAAGTTCATCCTTCATCGAGTTTAACGCCAGATTCTTCAATATGTAGTTGGAGCTGTGGCCGTAAATTGTAATGGTGCTGTGGCTTCGGCGACGGTCGGCCTCAATAAATAAATCCCTTATTTTACGTTTCGCCCTATGGTCGGGGCCTCCTCAGAATCGATTTATTATCTGCATTTTAGGAGGAACTTAAGTTGTTGTTTTGCACGCGTTCTTGATTCGTTGTCTTGTTTCCAGGTTTTGAAGGCGCGATGGATGTGCTGTCCGAATTGGAGTAGTATTTGCCGGAAGAAGTTCATCCTTCATCGAGTTTAACGCCAGATTCTTCAATATGTAGTTGGAGCTGTGGCCGTAAATTGTAATGGTGCTGTGGCTTCGGCGACGGTCGGCCTCAATAAATAAATCCCTTATTTTACGTTTCGCCCTATGGTCGGGGCCTCCTCAGAATCGATTTATTATCTGCATTTTAGGAGGAACTTAAGTTGTTGTTTTGCACGCGTTCTTGATTCGTTGTCTTGTTTCCAGGTTTTGAAGGCGCGATGGATGTGCTGTCCGAATTGGAGTAGTATTTGCCGGAAGAAGTTCATCCTTCATCGAGTTTAACGCCAGATTCTTCAATATGTAGTTGGAGCTGTGGCCGTAAATTGTAATGGTGCTGTGGCTTCGGCGACGGTCGGCCTCAATAAATAAATCCCTTATTTTACGTTTCGCCCTATGGTCGGGGCCTCCTCAGAATCGATTTATTATCTGCATTTTAGGAGGAACTTAAGTTGTTGTTTTGCACGCGTTCTTGATTCGTTGTCTTGTTTCCAGGTTTTGAAGGCGCGATGGATGTGCTGTCCGAATTGGAGTAGTATTTGCCGGAAGAAGTTCATCCTTCATCGAGTTTAACGCCAGATTCTTCAATATGTAGTTGGAGCTGTGGCCGTAAATTGTAATGGTGCTGTGGCTTCGGCGACGGTCGGCCTCAATAAATAAATCCCTTATTTTACGTTTCGCCCTATGGTCGGGGCCTCCTCAGAATCGATTTATTATCTGCATTTTAGGAGGAACTTAAGTTGTTGTTTTGCACGCGTTCTTGATTCGTTGTCTTGTTTCCAGGTTTTGAAGGCGCGATGGATGTGCTGTCCGAATTGGAGTAGTATTTGCCGGAAGAAGTTCATCCTTCATCGAGTTTAACGCCAGATTCTTCAATATGTAGTTGGAGCTGTGGCCGTAAATTGTAATGGTGCTGTGGCTTCGGCGACGGTCGGCCTCAATAAATAAATCCCTTATTTTACGTTTCGCCCTATGGTCGGGGCCTCCTCAGAATCGATTTATTATCTGCATTTTAGGAGGAACTTAAGTTGTTGTTTTGCACGCGTTCTTGATTCGTTGTCTTGTTTCCAGGTTTTGAAGGCGCGATGGATGTGCTGTCCGAATTGGAGTAGTATTTGCCGGAAGAAGTTCATCCTTCATCGAGTTTAACGCCAGATTCTTCAATATGTAGTTGGAGCTGTGGCCGTAAATTGTAATGGTGCTGTGGCTTCGGCGACGGTCGGCCTCAATAAATAAATCCCTTATTTTACGTTTCGCCCTATGGTCGGGGCCTCCTCAGAATCGATTTATTATCTGCATTTTAGGAGGAACTTAAGTTGTTGTTTTGCACGCGTTCTTGATTCGTTGTCTTGTTTCCAGGTTTTGAAGGCGCGATGGATGTGCTGTCCGAATTGGAGTAGTATTTGCCGGAAGAAGTTCATCCTTCATCGAGTTTAACGCCAGATTCTTCAATATGTAGTTGGAGCTGTGGCCGTAAATTGTAATGGTGCTGTGGCTTCGGCGACGGTCGGCCTCAATAAATAAATCCCTTATTTTACGTTTCGCCCTATGGTCGGGGCCTCCTCAGAATCGATTTATTATCTGCATTTTAGGAGGAACTTAAGTTGTTGTTTTGCACGCGTTCTTGATTCGTTGTCTTGTTTCCAGGTTTTGAAGGCGCGATGGATGTGCTGTCCGAATTGGAGTAGTATTTGCCGGAAGAAGTTCATCCTTCATCGAGTTTAACGCCAGATTCTTCAATATGTAGTTGGAGCTGTGGCCGTAAATTGTAATGGTGCTGTGGCTTCGGCGACGGTCGGCCTCAATAAATAAATCCCTTATTTTACGTTTCGCCCTATGGTCGGGGCCTCCTCAGAATCGATTTATTATCTGCATTTTAGGAGGAACTTAAGTTGTTGTTTTGCACGCGTTCTTGATTCGTTGTCTTGTTTCCAGGTTTTGAAGGCGCGATGGATGTGCTGTCCGAATTGGAGTAGTATTTGCCGGAAGAAGTTCATCCTTCATCGAGTTTAACGCCAGATTCTTCAATATGTAGTTGGAGCTGTGGCCGTAAATTGTAATGGTGCTGTGGCTTCGGCGACGGTCGGCCTCAATAAATAAATCCCTTATTTTACGTTTCGCCCTATGGTCGGGGCCTCCTCAGAATCGATTTATTATCTGCATTTTAGGAGGAACTTAAGTTGTTGTTTTGCACGCGTTCTTGATTCGTTGTCTTGTTTCCAGGTTTTGAAGGCGCGATGGATGTGCTGTCCGAATTGGAGTAGTATTTGCCGGAAGAAGTTCATCCTTCATCGAGTTTAACGCCAGATTCTTCAATATGTAGTTGGAGCTGTGGCCGTAAATTGTAATGGTGCTGTGGCTTCGGCGACGGTCGGCCTCAATAAATAAATCCCTTATTTTACGTTTCGCCCTATGGTCGGGGCCTCCTCAGAATCGATTTATTATCTGCATTTTAGGAGGAACTTAAGTTGTTGTTTTGCACGCGTTCTTGATTCGTTGTCTTGTTTCCAGGTTTTGAAGGCGCGATGGATGTGCTGTCCGAATTGGAGTAGTATTTGCCGGAAGAAGTTCATCCTTCATCGAGTTTAACGCCAGATTCTTCAATATGTAGTTGGAGCTGTGGCCGTAAATTGTAATGGTGCTGTGGCTTCGGCGACGGTCGGCCTCAATAAATAAATCCCTTATTTTACGTTTCGCCCTATGGTCGGGGCCTCCTCAGAATCGATTTATTATCTGCATTTTAGGAGGAACTTAAGTTGTTGTTTTGCACGCGTTCTTGATTCGTTGTCTTGTTTCCAGGTTTTGAAGGCGCGATGGATGTGCTGTCCGAATTGGAGTAGTATTTGCCGGAAGAAGTTCATCCTTCATCGAGTTTAACGCCAGATTCTTCAATATGTAGTTGGAGCTGTGGCCGTAAATTGTAATGGTGCTGTGGCTTCGGCGACGGTCGGCCTCAATAAATAAATCCCTTATTTTACGTTTCGCCCTATGGTCGGGGCCTCCTCAGAATCGATTTATTATCTGCATTTTAGGAGGAACTTAAGTTGTTGTTTTGCACGCGTTCTTGATTCGTTGTCTTGTTTCCAGGTTTTGAAGGCGCGATGGATGTGCTGTCCGCCCGGTAGTAGTATTTGCCGGAAGAAGTTCATCCTTCATCGAGTTTAACGCCAGATTCTTCAATATGTAGTTGGAGCTGTGGCCGTAAATTGTAATGGTGCTGTGGCTTCGGCGACGGTCGGCCTCAATAAATAAATCCCTTATTTTACGTTTCGCCCTATGGTCGGGGCCTCCTCAGAATCGATTTATTATCTGCATTTTAGGAGGAACTTAAGTTGTTGTTTTGCACGCGTTCTTGATTCGTTGTCTTGTTTCCAGGTTTTGAAGGCGCGATGGATGTGCTGTCCGCCCGGTAGTAGTATTTGCCGGAAGAAGTTCATCCTTCATCGAGTTTAACGCCAGATTCTTCAATATGTAGTTGGAGCTGTGGCCGTAAATTGTAATGGTGCTGTGGCTTCGGGGACGGCAGATAATAAATCGATTCTGAGGAGGCCCCGACCATAGGGCGAAACGTAAAATAAGGGATTTATTTATTGAGGCCGACCGTCGCCGAAGCCACAGCACCATTACAATTTACGGCCACAGCTCCAACTACATATTGAAGAATCTGGCGTTAAACTCGATGAAGGATGAACTTCTTCCGGCAAATACTACTCCAATTCGGACAGCACATCCATCGCGCCTTCAAAACCTGGAAACAAGACAACGAATCAAGAACGCGTGCAAAACAACAACTTAAGTTCCTCCTAAAATGCAGATAATAAATCGATTCTGAGGAGGCCCCGACCATAGGGCGAAACGTAAAATAAGGGATTTATTTATTGAGGCCGACCGTCGCCGAAGCCACAGCACCATTACAATTTACGGCCACAGCTCCAACTACATATTGAAGAATCTGGCGTTAAACTCGATGAAGGATGAACTTCTTCCGGCAAATACTACTCCAATTCGGACAGCACATCCATCGCGCCTTCAAAACCTGGAAACAAGACAACGAATCAAGAACGCGTGCAAAACAACAACTTAAGTTCCTCCTAAAATGCAGATAATAAATCGATTCTGAGGAGGCCCCGACCATAGGGCGAAACGTAAAATAAGGGATTTATTTATTGAGGCCGACCGTCGCCGAAGCCACAGCACCATTACAATTTACGGCCACAGCTCCAACTACATATTGAAGAATCTGGCGTTAAACTCGATGAAGGATGAACTTCTTCCGGCAAATACTACTCCAATTCGGACAGCACATCCATCGCGCCTTCAAAACCTGGAAACAAGACAACGAATCAAGAACGCGTGCAAAACAACAACTTAAGTTCCTCCTAAAATGCAGATAATAAATCGATTCTGAGGAGGCCCCGACCATAGGGCGAAACGTAAAATAAGGGATTTATTTATTGAGGCCGACCGTCGCCGAAGCCACAGCACCATTACAATTTACGGCCACAGCTCCAACTACATATTGAAGAATCTGGCGTTAAACTCGATGAAGGATGAACTTCTTCCGGCAAATACTACTCCAATTCGGACAGCACATCCATCGCGCCTTCAAAACCTGGAAACAAGACAACGAATCAAGAACGCGTGCAAAACAACAACTTAAGTTCCTCCTAAAATGCAGATAATAAATCGATTCTGAGGAGGCCCCGACCATAGGGCGAAACGTAAAATAAGGGATTTATTTATTGAGGCCGACCGTCGCCGAAGCCACAGCACCATTACAATTTACGGCCACAGCTCCAACTACATATTGAAGAATCTGGCGTTAAACTCGATGAAGGATGAACTTCTTCCGGCAAATACTACTCCAATTCGGACAGCACATCCATCGCGCCTTCAAAACCTGGAAACAAGACAACGAATCAAGAACGCGTGCAAAACAACAACTTAAGTTCCTCCTAAAATGCAGATAATAAATCGATTCTGAGGAGGCCCCGACCATAGGGCGAAACGTAAAATAAGGGATTTATTTATTGAGGCCGACCGTCGCCGAAGCCACAGCACCATTACAATTTACGGCCACAGCTCCAACTACATATTGAAGAATCTGGCGTTAAACTCGATGAAGGATGAACTTCTTCCGGCAAATACTACTCCAATTCGGACAGCACATCCATCGCGCCTTCAAAACCTGGAAACAAGACAACGAATCAAGAACGCGTGCAAAACAACAACTTAAGTTCCTCCTAAAATGCAGATAATAAATCGATTCTGAGGAGGCCCCGACCATAGGGCGAAACGTAAAATAAGGGATTTATTTATTGAGGCCGACCGTCGCCGAAGCCACAGCACCATTACAATTTACGGCCACAGCTCCAACTACATATTGAAGAATCTGGCGTTAAACTCGATGAAGGATGAACTTCTTCCGGCAAATACTACTCCAATTCGGACAGCACATCCATCGCGCCTTCAAAACCTGGAAACAAGACAACGAATCAAGAACGCGTGCAAAACAACAACTTAAGTTCCTCCTAAAATGCAGATAATAAATCGATTCTGAGGAGGCCCCGACCATAGGGCGAAACGTAAAATAAGGGATTTATTTATTGAGGCCGACCGTCGCCGAAGCCACAGCACCATTACAATTTACGGCCACAGCTCCAACTACATATTGAAGAATCTGGCGTTAAACTCGATGAAGGATGAACTTCTTCCGGCAAATACTACTCCAATTCGGACAGCACATCCATCGCGCCTTCAAAACCTGGAAACAAGACAACGAATCAAGAACGCGTGCAAAACAACAACTTAAGTTCCTCCTAAAATGCAGATAATAAATCGATTCTGAGGAGGCCCCGACCATAGGGCGAAACGTAAAATAAGGGATTTATTTATTGAGGCCGACCGTCGCCGAAGCCACAGCACCATTACAATTTACGGCCACAGCTCCAACTACATATTGAAGAATCTGGCGTTAAACTCGATGAAGGATGAACTTCTTCCGGCAAATACTACTCCAATTCGGACAGCACATCCATCGCGCCTTCAAAACCTGGAAACAAGACAACGAATCAAGAACGCGTGCAAAACAACAACTTAAGTTCCTCCTAAAATGCAGATAATAAATCGATTCTGAGGAGGCCCCGACCATAGGGCGAAACGTAAAATAAGGGATTTATTTATTGAGGCCGACCGTCGCCGAAGCCACAGCACCATTACAATTTACGGCCACAGCTCCAACTACATATTGAAGAATCTGGCGTTAAACTCGATGAAGGATGAACTTCTTCCGGCAAATACTACTCCAATTCGGACAGCACATCCATCGCGCCTTCAAAACCTGGAAACAAGACAACGAATCAAGAACGCGTGCAAAACAACAACTTAAGTTCCTCCTAAAATGCAGATAATAAATCGATTCTGAGGAGGCCCCGACCATAGGGCGAAACGTAAAATAAGGGATTTATTTATTGAGGCCGACCGTCGCCGAAGCCACAGCACCATTACAATTTACGGCCACAGCTCCAACTACATATTGAAGAATCTGGCGTTAAACTCGATGAAGGATGAACTTCTTCCGGCAAATACTACTCCAATTCGGACAGCACATCCATCGCGCCTTCAAAACCTGGAAACAAGACAACGAATCAAGAACGCGTGCAAAACAACAACTTAAGTTCCTCCTAAAATGCAGATAATAAATCGATTCTGAGGAGGCCCCGACCATAGGGCGAAACGTAAAATAAGGGATTTATTTATTGAGGCCGACCGTCGCCGAAGCCACAGCACCATTACAATTTACGGCCACAGCTCCAACTACATATTGAAGAATCTGGCGTTAAACTCGATGAAGGATGAACTTCTTCCGGCAAATACTACTCCAATTCGGACAGCACATCCATCGCGCCTTCAAAACCTGGAAACAAGACAACGAATCAAGAACGCGTGCAAAACAACAACTTAAGTTCCTCCTAAAATGCAGATAATAAATCGATTCTGAGGAGGCCCCGACCATAGGGCGAAACGTAAAATAAGGGATTTATTTATTGAGGCCGACCGTCGCCGAAGCCACAGCACCATTACAATTTACGGCCACAGCTCCAACTACATATTGAAGAATCTGGCGTTAAACTCGATGAAGGATGAACTTCTTCCGGCAAATACTACTCCAATTCGGACAGCACATCCATCGCGCCTTCAAAACCTGGAAACAAGACAACGAATCAAGAACGCGTGCAAAACAACAACTTAAGTTCCTCCTAAAATGCAGATAATAAATCGATTCTGAGGAGGCCCCGACCATAGGGCGAAACGTAAAATAAGGGATTTATTTATTGAGGCCGACCGTCGCCGAAGCCACAGCACCATTACAATTTACGGCCACAGCTCCAACTACATATTGAAGAATCTGGCGTTAAACTCGATGAAGGATGAACTTCTTCCGGCAAATACTACTCCAATTCGGACAGCACATCCATCGCGCCTTCAAAACCTGGAAACAAGACAACGAATCAAGAACGCGTGCAAAACAACAACTTAAGTTCCTCCTAAAATGCAGATAATAAATCGATTCTGAGGAGGCCCCGACCATAGGGCGAAACGTAAAATAAGGGATTTATTTATTGAGGCCGACCGTCGCCGAAGCCACAGCACCATTACAATTTACGGCCACAGCTCCAACTACATATTGAAGAATCTGGCGTTAAACTCGATGAAGGATGAACTTCTTCCGGCAAATACTACTCCAATTCGGACAGCACATCCATCGCGCCTTCAAAACCTGGAAACAAGACAACGAATCAAGAACGCGTGCAAAACAACAACTTAAGTTCCTCCTAAAATGCAGATAATAAATCGATTCTGAGGAGGCCCCGACCATAGGGCGAAACGTAAAATAAGGGATTTATTTATTGAGGCCGACCGTCGCCGAAGCCACAGCACCATTACAATTTACGGCCACAGCTCCAACTACATATTGAAGAATCTGGCGTTAAACTCGATGAAGGATGAACTTCTTCCGGCAAATACTACTCCAATTCGGACAGCACATCCATCGCGCCTTCAAAACCTGGAAACAAGACAACGAATCAAGAACGCGTGCAAAACAACAACTTAAGTTCCTCCTAAAATGCAGATAATAAATCGATTCTGAGGAGGCCCCGACCATAGGGCGAAACGTAAAATAAGGGATTTATTTATTGAGGCCGACCGTCGCCGAAGCCACAGCACCAGAACTTTATTTGCAGCATCGGCAAAAAAATCTAACAAAATGTCTGAACTCAGAGTCGCAAAAAACGTCTCGAAAACAACTTAAAGCATCTTGAAAATGCCTTTAAAAAATCGGCAAAAATTTAAGATTGAGACTCAAGCGACTCGGCGTTAAAAATTATTTAACAAGCCTGATTAACGAGGTTTATCGAACCTCAGCGGCACCTGAAAAAATCCTGATCAACCGCCAATCAGTCTAAATTAATGTCTCCCTGCAACTCGCTCGCCAGACAGACACACAATTATCTTTCTATCGTCAACGACGCCAACGTCTCGTCACGTACTTGTAACCCGACGACGACGGGGCTTCAGAGAACGTTGTACAACTATTCCGTGTGTTTTGACGTTAGTGTTAACGACGCGCGACGGGGGCCACTTGGACCCCGAAACGTGCTAACGTCGCCGCGGGCCTAACAGCCAAAAGTACAACATAGCGTCAACAGCGGCTCGCGCTTAGAGCTCCCTCTGGCTCTTTCGTATATAATAGATAGTTATTTTTGCGTGAGAATGAGAGATAGAATAGACGACGAGACAGAGAGAAAGAGACGTCGAGACATAGAGAGAGAGAGAAACAGAAGAGCCGCGCGGGTGCCACGCAGATTTCCGGAACCAACGCGGAGTTCAGACAGCCGTATATCCCCTATATCAGGCTTTTCAACTGCTTCCTTCTGACAGTTATTGCAACGTTTCGGAGATATATCCGATAAAATTATTACGAGCAGCTGCAGCTCCGGGCTCGAGAGACTCGAGGCGAAGCGCGCAGCCTGCCGAGTCAAGAGAGAGAGAGAGAGACCGGATTCTTTTTTACCCCCGGTTTGTCTGCAGCCGCAGCCGGGGTGGTAAAAATTATTATGTTTAAGAACTCTATTTGGGCAACGTGTAGGCACAGAGAGCCGTCGCTTCAGCCGTAGCTCTGGAAGCCTCAGCGTTATTTTATTTTATTCTCTCTTCTTTTTCTTCTCTACTTCGGAGCTAAGTGGCGGGGAACTAATGGTAAGCAGGAATCCTCCGGGCGGCGGAGCCGTAAGGGAGAGAATTAATGTGCTGGATATAACGGTAAATGGAGTGTAAGAAATACAAGAGAGAGCGCGAGACGTTGTGATAAATTAGAGCGGGGCTACCGAAAAAAGAGTTTCTCTCGTTCGTGCTGCGCGCGCCCCGCGGCCACCCGCCTCGGCCGCCCTACGCAGTATTTCGGTTCGACACGGACGAAGATCTGAGACTGTCGCGGGTCATCGTCGCGGGTGTCGTGTGCGTGATATATTTAACGCCTCGGAGACTCGCCGTGTTTGCTTCTCGTGACAACGTCATATTTTTTTTTTCTTACCCCCCAGAAGAAACGCGAGACTCTCGAGACGCGGCGCGATATGTCTCAATATGTATCGTGTCGTGTATCGCGATTTGACTGAGTAACGAGTACCATTTGGTCCTTCGTGGCTCCCGGAGAGGACTTGAAGGGGGACTTTGAGTAATCCTGGCTGGGTGGGTTTGTTAAATGGCCTTAAAAAAAAATCAGAACCTGGTTACAATCATAGGGGGACAAAATGTAAATATCAGAATGCGCTCCACTTGACGTGAAATTTCTTTAACATAGAAAAAAGGCGATTTTTAGGAACACAAAAAAAAATTAGTGGGGTCAGCATATCTGCCGTTAAAAAGCCGAAAAAGTGAAGGGGGACTTTGAATAATCCTGGCTGGTTGGGTCTATTAAATGGCCTTGAAAAAAAAAAAAAAAAAATCAGAACCTGGTTACAATCATAGGGGGACAAAATGTAAATATCAGAATACGCTCCACTTGACGTGAAATTCCTCATACACCGAAAAAAGACGATTTTTATGACACAAAAAAAAATTAGTGGGGTCAGCATATCTGCCGTTAAAAAGCCGAAAATGTGAAGGGGGACTTTGAATAATCCTGGCTGGTTGGGTCTATTAAATGGCCTTGAAAAAAAAAAAAAAAAAATCAGAACCTGGTTACAATCATAGGGGGACAAAATGTAAATATCAGAATGCGCTCCACTTGACGTGAAATTCCTTTTACATAGAAAAAAGGCGATTTTTAGGAACACAAAAAAAAATTAGTGGTGTCAGCATATCTGCCGTTAAAAAGCCGAAAATGTGAACGGGGACTTTGAATAATCCTGGCTGGTTGGGTCTATTAAATGGCCTTGAAAAAAAAAAAAAAAAAAAAAATCAGAACCTGGTTACAATCATAGGGGGACAAAATGTAAATATCAGAATGCGCTCCACTTGACGCGAAATTCCTCATACACCGAAAAAAGACGATTCTTATGACACAAAAAAAATGAGTGGGGTCAGCGTATCTGCCGTTAAAAAGCCCGAAAAGTGCGTCCATCTCAGGTCGAGCGGAGCGGAAAGTCCTGAGCACACCGCGCGTCGAGAATCCGAGAGTTCAACCGAGTTGAAATAATAAACGTCCGAGAAATGGCGAAGCAATAACGGCCAAGAGTCGCGCATTAGTCAGAGTCCCCCGTGTGTATCCGCCACTCTATAAACGCGCGTATAATGACGTAATTAAGGAGCGAATTACTTTCGCGTCGCGCCATTAAATATATATATAGCGTTGTAGGCAGGGGCTCGTCGGTCGTTCGTATACGAAATATCAGTCGGCGTCGGGAGCCCGCGTTACACTTAATCTTGATGAATCCATTCGATCAGCTGGCGTCCGGAAACCTTATAGCCGTTCTATCCAGGGCCGCCGCGATGGATTAACGCGCTCCGTTACGGCTTCGAGACTCACCCTTTCCGTTGACGCGCGACCCGTGAATTTAATCGTCACGGTTTACAGTCGTAAAGTTTTCCCTCTCCTCTCTTCCCCTCGACGACTGCGACGTCGACGAGATGCGCTCGGTGTGGATTGTAGAGCATGCGTGACGATGACGCCACGATATATATATATATATATATGCAGGTATTATATATAAACCTATGTAACACATAGACCGTGCTATTGGATTTTAGCGTGACGCAGTCCATCTCTCCGGGGAAAAATATTGCCGCGCACTCGACAACTGTTCGTCCGTCAAAAGCAATGGCGAATCGATTTACCGTGCGACGAATCCCGGGGTAAAAAATGAGCCCGACGTGTGCGTTAATCACGACCTGCTTTGTTATTTTTATATATATCTATTTTTTTTTTTTTTCTCGAAATGGAAAGTATAAATTTGGGCTTTGTTGGCGCTTCGTGTTTGTAGCGTATAAAAAAAAAAGAAAGCGTTACGGCAATTCTCGTGCCGGTCCGCGAAGGGAGAGTTAATCGTTTGATCATTAGGAGAAGATGCGAGGTACAGGAGAAACGACAACGCCGTCACGATGGTAATGAGAGAGAACGCCTCCCCGGGCTTCATTTACATCCCCGTTCCCGGCTCGTGTTTCTGCTCCTTTAACCCCCTTCCCCACCCCGCTGACTCCGTCGTGGAATAATTCGTCCGCTTCGTCGCGCCGGTCGTTAGCTTACTTTTTGGCTGGCGCGGCGCGCGGTCCCGCGACACGACGTTTTATGCGCGCATTCCGCGTGGAAATTATCTCCACCTCCGCGGCGGAGAGTCCGCGGCGCTAGTCGGGCCCTGACAATTTTTTTATAATTTTTTTTTTCTGCAAAAAACGAAAAGTGGAAACAACGTACAAATTTGTAAATTTGGTGAACAATGTCTGGGTCACGAATTAATTATTTGCCAGGCGTTTCACGCTAGTCGGGCCCTGACAATTTTTTTTTCAATTTTTTAACTACAAAAAACGAAAAGTAGATACAACGTACAAATTTGTAAATTTGGTGAAAAATGTCTTGCGTCCCGAATTAATTATTTGCCAGGCATTTCACGCTAGTCGGGCGCTGGTCAGACCCTGAAAATTTTTTTACCATTTTTTTTCTATAAAAAACAAAAAGTACAAACAATGTACAAATTTGTAAATTTAATGAAAAACGTCTTGCGTCCCGAATTAATTATTTCCCCGGCGTTTCACGACTACATTAAGGGCGCGAGCGAGCGTGCGGTCGTCGGGAGAGACGACGACGACTCAATATATTTACGACCCGCCGCGGGTAGAAATGAAACAGAGACACGTTGTGGTTTTGTGCGTTCGAGAGGTCGAGAAGTTTTGGAAAATCTCACGTGTGGGAAAACCAACAACGTGGATGAAGTAAGTTATGGCGCGCGGGCTGTGTGCGAGTCTCACTCTCTTCTCTCTCTCCATCTCTCGTATCCCGGAGAGCGCGAGGGGCATTAAGCCGTTATAGAGCCCCCGAAGAGGCTGCGCCGAGGAGTGAGAAACGGCTCCGCGGCCGAGCGACGTTAAGTTCGGGGATATTCCGCGCGTATGAGGCACTTTAAGTCATCCCACTTGAGATTTACAGTGCCGAGACTTTGTTTCAGCTGTTCCGCTATCACCGTAAATCGTGCCCCAAGGAGCGACGGCGGCGAGGCAGGACGATCACCACCGCCGGGCTCTCCCGAATCATCCTGGCCGAACCGTCACACACGCCCAGAAGCCACTTCTTCTTCTTCTTTCGCTCCTATATATTTTTTTTCTCCCCCGTCCCCTCGACGAGTGTAATGTAGCGTCAAGACTCTCGTCCACCAGATACTACAATTTATATACTGCCCGCTCGCTCCCCGTGACGCGCGATCCGCGCGGCTCGAAGAAAATTGATGCCGGTGTAGAATTACCCGCGCGCTTTGTGAAACACGATAGTCCTTGAGCTATGGGACGCGCACACGGGACGGTAATAAGTCGTCATAAGATATTTACCGCGCGCGCGCGCCGAGCTGCGAGGAGAGATGAGAGAAAGCGCCTCGGGACCCGTGGAATTGCGTTTTCAGCTTGGGGATTTTTTTTTTCTTTTTTTTTTCTTCTTTTTAATCCGACATTTGGATTATACGGAAAAAAAAATTCGGTATTTTGAAGATTGTTTGATTAAGATAGTCCTTGCGGCCAATATTCATTTCGCTTAAGTTCGAGGAATATGAGAGAGAATTGCAAACACTTCTCGATGGTATAAAAATCTGAAAAAAAAAAAAAATCATGCACATTAAAGATACTGAAAAGATTAATTTTGGGTAATAATAATTCGAAAATGTTATTTACGAATTGATGAAAAAAATAATTGGTTATCAAATATTTCGATGACCCAAGTTTTTTTTTTCATGAAAATGATTCCTTCGTTTTTCCGAATACGTATGAATTTTTTCAGATTTTAGAGTTCACATGGAATTTTCACATATTTTTTTACCTATAAAAAACGCACAAAATCGAACCAAAGTCGTTGGACTTAAATAAAAATCAATCTGTTTCTGAAATAAATTAAATTGAGTTAAGTTGCTGCACAACTTGAGGCATCAATGGGCAGCTTTCCAATCCGTCTGCTCATCGATCCCGAGTTTCGTGTGTATCAAGAAATCCCGGAGATTCCGAAGAGCCGTAATTGCGCGAATCTCGTCGCTTCTCATTCGTACGAATAACTTTCGACTCCCGCAGCCGCGGCGATCGCAGTGAGAATCACGTGACTACGAGCGATGTGCAGTGACCTTTGGGGGGTTTCCGAGCCAAGTACTCGCTGACACTCTTCGTATCCACCGTTAACGGTTTCGGGCGATCGTGCGCGCGGGGTCAGCACGGTGGACTCCGGAATCGCGCACGATTCGACAGAGCGCGCTTGCCGGTTAAACGTTTATTCAATCAGCGGGCCGATCGATCGGCACGCTAAACTATTCGTTGGACGGTCGAGCAAAGAAATGAAGTATTCACTCGCGACGCTCGTTACCGTCGCGCGGCATAATTCTCAATCGTTAATCTCCGACTCCGGTTGCGATCTCGGACGTGTCTCTCGCACGAATCGCTTGCGGAATCGACGGAATTGCCCGCGTATGAATAAATTTACGGTTTTTATGCCGAGTTAATTACGATAACCCGGTGATTATACCGTGTAGATGAATATATTTATGAGCCGCACACGGCTGTCGTATTTTTCTTCGTCAAGCCGGACGACGTGAAGGATTGCCGCGTGACAGCTTTATGACAGTGAAAAATACGCTCAACTCACTCGCCGCTTCGAAGCAACGTCTGCCTCTGTCTTCGTCACTCGCGCGCTTCGCCTTCTCAACCTCCCCGACGATGCTACATATTTGTTAAGCGCTTTTTTTTTGCAGATCGCGCATTTTTTAATCCTTGACAAATGCGAGTCAATGTAATAAACTCAGTCGACTAACGCGGCTATTTATGAAGAGCCGATGCGTGTCGGCTATAAATTTTTAATTACTACTGTTTTTGTGTCGCTTGCGTCTTTCCATCAGTTTTCAATTTATTACCTGGTATAGTTAGGTATGAGTCAGATGTGAGCTGACTTGTGAGCTTTTCTAATGACACTGCTGAATGTGAACAGAGCCCATGTTATCCAGTTGGAGTAATCACTAAAATCGAGGCTACTTTTTCTTCGATCGACCAAACGTGGATTTTCTTTTTGCGTTCCAGAGAAAACTGTGTAACGAAGAGAATGCCGCAAGGCGGAATGCGATATGTTGATTTTTTAATTTTTTACAGAATTTTAAAGTCAGACACCGAAAAATCGCAAAAAAACGAAAGAGGTACTAAAAAAATTCTAAAAATTCTAAAAGTAAAAAAATTAGCGATTTTTGAGGGTCTGAATTTAACATCCTGTAAAAAAGTCAGAAAACCCAGATTTGGTCGATCGAAAAAAAGTTACCTCGATTTTAGCGAAGTGACGAAATTTCGAAAAAAGTGAAAAATCATTTTTTGCATTTTTCTCATCGAATTTGATGTTTTTCGGGCAAAAAACGGTGCTTTTTGGAATCAGCGGGAAATTTCCCATCAGATGCGATCTTCGAACTTTACGAAATCGAAATTTTTTAATTTTTTTTATGAACGCTAATTTCACGTTAATTTACTTAACGATCTAATTTAGATTCGACTATATAGCTAACGAGCGAACTACTACAACCTGCTAGTAACGTAACATTTTTATGTTGCGTTTCCCTCCGCGATAAATTCCACTCCGATTTGGCCTTAAATCCCAAAGCGGTGATGTTACTGTCAATACACCGCCCTATAAATCGTCCGAGGAGAATATCGCGCCGACACCGTCTCGCGCATTATACTCCCGTCGCATTTTATATAGATTCATTAGCGACAGATGTCCCGTGCCAACGCGCGGCTCGGCCTGTCCGCCGCCGTCGGGCAAAGCGATGTGCAACGGGCGTTTTGCTCGGCGTGATTTCGATTCGTTACACTCGACTACTTCGCCCAGCGGTCCAGCTCGCACTTACGCCAAGATAAATCAAAAGCCGCGCTCTGCGCCGCTACCGCTGGTTGCGAAGGCAGAAACCGTCGCCCCACGTTCGCGCGCACCGCGACGAATCTTCCATCAGGTTATCGTGCGTAGCGCGGCCGGGACTCGCGAGGTCGTTTTTTTTTTTTTTTTTTTTTTTTTTCGTTGCCTCTCAGTGCGAGACGCAACGACGGCCAACGGGAAATTAAAAGTGTAAAAGTGTATCGGATTATTCGAGAGAGAGAGAAGAAAGTTTCTGAAGTGTTAATAAATCTTTCGGTGGATACGGTGAAGTATAGTATAATATTGTGCAACAAGTGCGTAAGGTAGGTAATTTCCGCACGAATTACACATAACAATTTTTTTTAACTGCGTGTGTAAAACTCGACTTTTCGAGGGGGTTTTGCATGCGTAAAGTCCTCACTTTTCGGCACGCGTGCGTAAAGTAACCAAGAAGTGTGAAAATGGAACTTTACGCACTAGTGCGGAAAAAAAGCACTTTATGCACGCAAAACCCCCTCGAAAAATCGAGTTTTACGCACGCAGTTACAAAAAATATTAATCATTACGAAATTCAGTTCCCGGACAAAATTTTCCCAGCCACAAAATGCAAAAAAAAAAAAAGAAAAAATGATTTCTTCTTATTCTTACGATCAACAGCAGCGCAATAATCGCCAAGGGGCCGCGAGTCGAATTAAAGTCGCAGAACGGGCCGCAGGCGTGGCTCGAGGTCGCGCGGCGCGAACCCCGACGGTTCGGGTTACCCGGGCTCTTATTGGATATTGGCCTGGCGGATGGGAATTCGGTACTCGATACCGCGGAGATCGGGAGACCACCGAGACGGTAACGCGAGTACCCCGAGCCACTTCGCGCGGCAGTCTCGGGTCGGATGTGCCCCGCATGTGTGTGTGTGTGTGTGTCTGGGTTACAATAAATTTGTACTCAGACGCGGGGCGCAAGTCGGCCGCAGACAACAAGACACTCTAAAACATCAGAGCCCCGCCGCGCGGCGCTCGCGAGACGCGGATAGCGTTACTAACTCGGGCCGACAAACGTGCCGTAAAATCATCAAAACGCGATCCTCCTGTCGGGGGGGAGGCGAGAAACGCGATTGGCCGTGGCACACGCGGCACTACCGAAGCGTTATCGGAGAGCTCCGGGGCGTTTGCATAAAGCTACTTTGTGACGCCGCGAGTGACGTCGTCGAAATTTCAACGCGACACGCTCTCTTCGAGCTTTTAAGAAGACTCGCCTCTATCACCCGGTGACGACGACGACGACGACGACGACGACGCGTTATTAAGGGCACTCAGTCACCTGAACAGAGAAAAAGAAGAAAATTATTACAGCGCTTCGAGCCACGAGGGACCGAATAACTTGTGGCGGATTATTCGAGCCGCTGGTAAACAGCCTCGTGGTATTTTAGTCACCGGTAAATATCAGCATCACGCGACCCTCGCGAGAGTCATTTTTCTCTTTTTTTTTGCCTACGCCCAAAATTGATGGTTGGAATCGAATTTTTGGATCGAAGTACACTTTTGTTTTCGTCATCAAATCTGCCCGCATTTTTTTGCCCGCACCTCTCCTGTATCTTTGCTTTGTTTTGTTCTTCATTATTACATATGCATATTGTTTTGTTTTTCATCTCGCCTGCAATCTTTGGAGTTTTGAACTTTTTTTTTGTTGCTCCCTGCCCGCTTTTTGCCTTATCGCGATGTTTTTTTTTTCCTTTCTTTTGTATTTTCGTAGATTAAGTTAGTTTAAGGTAGTTTTTAAGTAAGTGAAGTGAAGTTCAGTTTTAAGTTTATTTTTTTTTTTATCAAGCTTTTTGTATTTTGCTTGTGTTTGATTTGAAGAGCTTGTGTATTGGATGTCGCACGGTGCGCTTAGGGGACTCCGGTCCCAGTGCACGTAATAAACAACTCATTCTCTCTCCCTTCTCTCTCCATATTTAACAAAAATATAAATGAGCGACTCATTAGCGCGCAAACATGGTGTCTTTTTTTTCCCCTTTTTTTCAACCACCCCGGTGTACACATTACCTGCTCCGAAATTCATTAGGCAACCGGGTCGAGGGAAACGCGTTAAAAAAACAAAAAAGCTCCCTGCACACAAACATACATTAAAAAAAAAAAAAAAAAAATACAGGCACACAAGCCGGACAACAAGCGCGGCGCGCGTTTCTGCCTATGCATCATGCTCGCGAATTTCGCGTGTACGTATCTCCCGCGCGCGCGCGCGCGCGCTCGTTAATAAATAACGGCATTATGCAAATGGGCAATTTGTCTCCGTCGGGGCGGCGCGCCTGCTGCCCGCCGGATCATTTTAAATATAAAATGAAATTACAAACGTAATGCCGAGTCATTTATACGGTGAGGTCGCCTCGCGCGGGGCCCGCAGCGAGGCGACTAGCGGGCGGCTTGTAAAGCGCGCTGCTGCTGCCCTCGCATTTATAATGAGAAGACGGATGACCGGAGCGGAGCGACGAGCACCGCGGAAAGAGCGAGAGTCGCGCGTTCTGCGGTTTTAAACGTGAGCGAAAGAGAGAAAATTCGGAGGCTGTGCGATGTGCTGCGCGACCGAGTCGCGCGCACACCGCGCACTCTCCACGCCACCTGATCGCTCTTGCTCGCTTATTAATTTGTACAACGCGGCGGCCACGGATGGATCCGCGCGCCGCGCTCGTTTCCTCGGCATCAGCTCGACACGCTGATGCCGGGGCCAAGTCGACGATCCAATCTCGTTTCGCGACAGGTGACGGCTCACTAACGCCGCCGCCGCCGCCGCTGCAGCAGTTGCCGCTGCCTGTCGACCCGACGAGCCGACGCTTTCTCCGTCCCCCCGCGCAAGCGACTCAGCCCCCGTATGACAGCCGCCCGGCCGCCGGCAACATTTATCCCCCGTGTACGCCGCACGAGAAGCTATTATTACTTTTAGCGTGGGACACACGTCGCTTTGGTCTCTCGATAAAGACGAAAAACTTTTTTTTTCGTTTTGGAAAAAAGCGCTTTTTGAGAGGTTGCGGAGGTCTGCGGAAATTGAAATGGCGTTTGGGAAAAATCGTAGAGCGGGAAAATTTATGATTTGTCGGGTGGGAATGAAGAATAAAATGTAAATAGCATAACAAAAAAAAAGGTCTCGGAAAAATTGGATAAAAATTATTTTTGTGAACTCAAATTGTCAACCTGCGTGAGAAAATTTAGTTGTGACTTGCAAGAATTTTTTTTTATTTTGAGAACACAAATTTTAAACCTACATGAGAAAATTTAGTTGTGATTTGCAAGAATTTTTTTTATTTTTTATTTTGAGAACACAAATTTTAAAGCTGCATGAGAAAATTTAGTTGTGACTTGCAAGAATTTTTTTTGTTTACTTTTGAGTACACAAATTTTAAACCTGCATGAGAAAATTTAGTTGCGACTTGCAAGAATTTTTTATTTTATTTTGAGAACACAAATTTTAAACCTGCATGAGAAAATTTATTTGTGACTTGCAATAATTTTTTTAATTCCTGAGACGTCAGTTTGACACGGAATAGCCTGTGGACATTGACTTTTCATCGATGCACACGTAAAAAAAGCTCGTGTAGGTGGAATGCATATATCCTATAAATACAGCGAGCATCAATCTACCGCGACTCGCGATAGATAGAAACGGGTGGAGGGGGGACAGAGGAGACGCGAGCGGCGAAGCGCGCGTTGTGGGGTTCGGGGATGAAAGGGGGCGAGGGCCAGAGAGAGGGAGGGAGAAAAAAGATCAATACGCGACTTGTCGACAGAGACTGGGGGGTGGCGGTTTCGCGTGTACACAAAAACCCACCGGTTGCCACTCGTGGAGTCCTCGTCGTCGTCGTCCGCGCCCAGAGACCGCGGCGCCGAGTGCACGGAAAATTTAATACGAAAACGTTTACTTCCGGCACGATCTCCGGCGTCACGTGTCTTCCTCGACGCGCTACACGAGTCTGAGTGCGCCGAAAATCTCTTTGGCTTTGCCACCGTTTCGGGGGGGCGGGCGAGAAGAGCCGGAATTTCGGAGCCCGGATCCCGGGGATCGTGACCCGGTGTCGCGGGCTCCACGTATCCGTGCGGCCACGCACCATTAAATCAAATGATTTGTCACTTTATTTCGACTGTCGGTCGGCGCTCGATCGAGATATCGGATGACAAAATTATGCGTTGTTTTATAAATGATGACGAGTCTCACTCGTTTCCAACATTCTCAGATTTTCCGAATTTTTTTGGATATCTAATATCTGAAATATCGGATATTGAATAATAATAATAATAATAATAATAATAATAATAATAACATTAGGCAACAATCTCCGGTGTGCAAATTTGGCGATCAACGCCTCAACGATAAACAATAGAAGAGAAAAAGAGAAAAAAACTATTCATAATAATAATAATCATTTAACGAGGATAATAATTAATAATATAATTAATAAACTATATAAATAGAATTTCTCGAATAAAATAAATAGAATAATTAATAAACTATCTAAATAGAATTTCAATTGGTAAAAAAAGCGCAGTATTTTCAAATAACTACGGGTAGAGACTGATAAATAAATAAATAAAATGTGTATCAAAAGGCCAAAGAAATGACGAATAAATCCCACGTTCAACCTGGAATCATTCCCTGATTTTTCAATAACACTTTTTCCCCGCCACTTTTTGGCGCCCGGCGTTCGTCGAAATTTGTCGTCTCCCCGTTTATTTTCCATCTCACACGCGGGACTAATTGGAAAAATACAAGAGTTACGACGAGAGGTAATCGCGCTGGCCTGGAATGTCCCATGTATCCTCGACATCCACAGCAACCGAGGATATAACAGCAGCAGCGACGGCGGCGGCGGCGGCGGCGGCGGCAGGCGTGAGGAATGGCTGGCGGATCCCCCGGCTGTCGGCGAGAAAGATGTGCTGCGGGATGCGGGCCGCCAGGAGACGATTTCGCTGTCCGCCTCTCTCCTCTTCTCCTCTATCATCCGCGTCTCCTTCTCCGCCGCCGCCGCAGCTTTTCCACCCCCTGGTTACTTGCACCCTACTTTCGCATTTTATCTCTCTTCGTTCTTCTCGCGTCTCCTTCTCCTCTCTCTCTCTCCTTCTCTAGAGCGCCCTGGAAACCAAGGATTTTCTTCCTCTTCGTCTTGGTCTTTACTCAACCCCTTCCGCTCGCTCTCGCTGCAGAAGCAGCAGCAGCAGCAGCAGCACCACCACCGACGGCACCCGACACCTCGCTCTTTCGCGAAGAGACGATCGTATTTATTTCCTCGGCTCGCACGCGCTCCGCGAAATGGATGGCGTCCCGGTGATATATGTCCCGGCGTAGACACATCTCATTTACTCGCCCGAGCATAATTCCTTAACACTTTTTTCGGGAAAAGTGCTCGTACGTCTTGGTTACCCGCGAGGGAGAACAACCCGTGCGTCTTTCCTCGGCAACGAACGCGCCGCGTGGCCTCCTCTTCTCGTATATATACCGAGGCGACCGACGACCGACGACCGCCAAACGCGCACCCGGATCTCTCTGCCCTCTTCCCCTTTGCGCCACCGCCACCTACTTTCCTCGCACTGTCTTTCCGACCTCTTGAATTCGACGCTGTTTTATTTTATCCGCTCCCAAGCGCGACGACGACGCGTCTTCAATTTTACATTAGCGTGACTTTTTCTTAAGGTTTTTTTTTTTTGGGGATCTGGGGACGGAGAAGTGACGACGATTTTTGGCACGGGAGTTAAGTGATAAGGGGATGAATGTTATCGATAGTGATTATTCTGACTATGAAGACTAATTATTTAGAAACATTTTTTTAAATTACTAACAATTTTCTTTCTCTTTACATTTTTTTTATACCTAGTAGGCAATTTTTTAATAATATTCGTTCTTTTTTCTTCTGTTTTTTTTTTGCGATCTACGAACAGACAAGTGACAACGATTTTTGGCACCGGACTTAAGTGATTAAGGGATGAATCTTATCGATAGTGATTAATTTGACTATGAAGACTAATTATTTAGAAACATTTTTTAAATCACCAACAATTTTCTTTCTCTTTAAATTTTCTTTATACCTAGCAGGCAATTTTTTAATAATATTCCCTGCCGCATACAAAGCCAAAAAAAAATCTTTCCCCAGAAAGAAACACGGTCAGCGAAAAAATAAATAATTGAATAAAAATTGCCACAGGAACCGAGGAAGAGAGGGCTGTGTATATTTTTTCCACAAACGTAAAGAACCCGAGAATCCTGGTAGCGGAGTCTCGCGGCTACCGCTGCGGCAGCCTCGAAAACTCTCGCGGCTCCCGAACGCGACACACGTGGTGCCCTCTGCTCTAGCTCGCCAGCTAGTTTCGCCCTCTTCCTCGGGGCGACGGGCGACGGGCGCGCGAGCGAGCGAGCGAGCGGCGCGGACATAAATCACGCGGATTTACGATCCCCCAGTTAAAAAGGGTAACGCAATATTTATAGTCATCTCGTGCAGTTACATATAACAAATTGAACTTTTATATAAACGCTCGAGCGGCGCGCGGCTCACGGCGACGGCCGCCACGATATAATGCCGGTACGTATCTATGAATGCCGCTCACAGCCACGTCGACCTCCTCCCTTCGCTCCCCCCTCTCGCCCTCCTCCTCCTCCACCTCCCCCCGTCGTTCGTATATACCTGGGCGCAGATTTTAATTATCGATATCGATTTATTGCCAATACATATTAATGCCCGGCACGGTGCTACCTCACGTACCGGTGTTTATTCACATTGATGGAACTCGATGGAAACATAAGCCGGATATGCAAACGGTCGCTGGTTTATTGCTTCGCTGCTGCAGGCCGAGCGGCTGCTGCGTCGGGGATCGAAACCTCCGTGCGGATGAATACGGCAAGGGGGTTTTTCTCTCTCTTTCTCTTTCTCTTTCTCGCACTCTGGCAACCCAAGCAAATTGCTACATTCGCGGGAGAGAAAAAAAGCAGTCTTACGTTTTATTATTATTTATTCTCTTTCTTTCTTTCGTTTTTTTTTACCCTCCTTACTCGAACACCCACGAGCGACTCGGCCTTTATTTCTCTTTCTCGCCGAGGCTACGCAGCGGCAACTCGATCCTTCACTCGCGCGACTGCCCCGCGAGATTTATAAGCGTGTTTGTAATCGAATTTGTAACGCGAAATGATCTCACTCGATCACGCGTCCACCTGTGTCGAATCATTCATTTCTCTGGCACTCTCCTGCCCGCGTTTTGCCGCTGCCGCTGCTGCAGCGTCGAGCGGTTAATCGAACGAGACCCTGAAAATATACTTTGCTGAGCGTAGGCTACACCGACCGGCAGCCGCGGAAACAAATCGGTCTTTGCTCTCCCTCGAGCGGGCGCACCGAGGGCAACGCCGGATCATTTTGGGTCACAGCCAAGACGACAGCGCGGAGAAACGCGAGGAGAATCAACTATTGCTATTTTTTTTGTTAGTGTTGTGCAATTTTTGTCGGATGGTCGATGCATCTTGTGAAAAAAATTTGCGCGGAGCAACGCGAGGCGAATAAACGATTGTTATTTTTTTTAGTGTTGTGCAATTTTTGTCAAATCGTCGATGCATCTTATGAAAACATTTTACACGAGGCAAATCAACACTTGCTATTTTTTTTTTTTTTTAGTATTGTGCAATTTTTGTCGAATAATCGATGCATCTTATGAAAACATTTTACACGAGGCAAATCAACAATTGCTATTTTTTTTTTTTTTTTTTAGTATTGTGCAATTTTTGTCAAATCATCGATGCATCTTATGAAAAAAATTTACACGAGGCAAATCAACAATTGCTATTTTTTTTTGTATTGTGCAATTTTTATCGAATAATCGATGCATCTTGTGAAAAAAAAATTCGCAGAGATCCGGAATTAAATCGAGAAGCGATTGAATCGACTCAGAAATAAATGTGGCGAAATTCCGTCGTGATGCATCGACGATTCCAATTCCAATGCGGAGAATAACAAATGCATCCCCGGTGCCTCAATCAAAAAGCTCGTTCGCCCCGCGGACTCAAAGAGACGCGATAAATAAAAACGAGGGACGACACGCGAGGATCGCGCCGCGAGCACTCTCGTGGCCTGTAAATTAAAACTAAACGCGGCTCGCGGCGGCGCGGCGATGGGATTTCGCGAGACGAGAGCAGATGCGACGCGGGAAATACGGCGATGCGCGACGTTAAAACTAAAGTGCAGCTGCGGAGCGCATCCGCTATTTTACCGCTGAAAAGCGAGACGAGCTTCGTGCGCGCAACACGCGAGTCGTAGTTGTGACCAACGGCCTTAAAAAAGTTGCGAAATAAATTCGGGCGATACGCGGGCGGCGGCGCCGCGCATTGCCAAATGCATGTGGCCCATTAATTCGGAGATTGCGGCGCGGTATTTTCGCGAGCGCGCAATAACGCAACGCGTCCCGCGTATTACAAGCCGAGAACAAAATGTTTCGTAAATTTCGGACGGCGGAATTAACGAGAACGAACCGCGCCCATTAGCGTTAGACTTTCGGGGGGCTGGAGATTTCGGGGCTTGAGGAAAAACGACCCGGTTTGTGACATCTTTAGGATGCGGTAGACCTGGTTTTACGCTCGGCACGAATGTCACACAACGTCGAAGCGAAATGAACATATTTTGAACGCCTCGATGTTTTCATCGGAATATTTCAGAGATAAAAAAAAAATTTGCGTTTTTCACGACGAATTTTCTATTTTTTGGGCACGAAATTTCCCATCGTCTCTCGAACGAAGGAAAAAATCCAGGCTCTTTCTATTTTTTGGGTGCTAAATTTCCCATCGTCTCTCGAACGAAGGAAAAAAAAATCCAGGCTCTTTCTATTTTTTGGGCACGAAATTTCCCATCGTCTCTCGAACGAAGGAAAAAAAATCCAGGCTCTTTCTATTTTTTGGGCGCGAAATTTCCCATCGTCTCTC
The DNA here is from genome assembly GCA_963932165.1 of Pimpla rufipes. Classification (NCBI taxonomy): domain Eukaryota; kingdom Metazoa; phylum Arthropoda; class Insecta; order Hymenoptera; family Ichneumonidae; genus Pimpla; species Pimpla rufipes. Next base: position 22,586,801 of record OZ010637.1, read on the forward strand.
GAACGAAGGAAAAAAAATCCAGGCTCTTTCTATTTTTTGGGCACGAAATTTCCCATCGTCTCTCGAACGAAGGAAAAAAAATCCAGGCTCTTTCTATTTTTTGGCCACGAAATTTCCCATTGTCTCTCAAACGAAGGAAAAAAAATCCAGGCTCTTTCTATTTTTTGGGCACGAAATTTCCCATCGTCTCTCGAACAAAGCAAAAAAAATCCAGGCTCGATCGATCAAAAAAAAAGTAACCTCGTTTTACGTATAAAACATTAATTCACCAAAATATCTCACTCAAGCGTTTCCCCCGTTCGACATTGCGAAAAATACGTTTCCCGTCACGCGATTTCCGTGGCGCGTTTCGCAAGACGCGAAACATCGAAAAATATATATCGGCGTGAGCGTACGTGACTGGCGGAGTCGGGGCAAAAATACGCTCGATCCGGCGGCGGGTCTCCCGACACACGCGCATTAAATATATCGCTAGTGCAGTGCGCGCCAGCAACAGCGGCACCGTCGGTTAAAATCGGGCGCGCGAGATTCGCGGTGATTAAAAAAATATTTTCGCTCGCGAGCCGCGCGAGTTCGGCTGTCGCGGGATTCCCCTAACAAGCTCGAACAGCGCGCTAAACGCCCGGGCGAAGAAGAGAGAGAGAGAGGAGGATGAGAGAGAGGAACGCGAACCGGACAAGCAGCGCGGGGCGGCCGCCGTATGACGCGGGGAGAGAGAACGAGAGAGAGGAGCGCGCGCGGGACGGGCGAATGAGCGAGTGAGTAAATGACAGACGGACAGCAACCAGACAGGAGACTGACGGCGCGGCAGCGGGCTGACAGCTCCGCCGGTTCTGCCTGTGCGTTCGTAACATCAAGTATTACCCGCGAGCTGAACGAGCGGCGAGCGAAGCTACCGGTACGTGTTGATCCTCATCCCACCCCCCGTTCTTCTTCTTCTTCTTCTTCCGTGCTCTCTCCTCTTCGACAATTTGACTGGGGTCCACCGAGAGTATAACGCGCGGAACCCGCGCGCCTCTGACAGCGGAGAAAAACCCACGAGGCGCCCCCCGCGAGCTGTTTCGTATTATACATTTCTTTTATTCAATTTGAAGGCTCCGACGCGGCCGACGCATCAGTCGCGCCACTCTCGTTCAGTGAGAATTAATCCGAGAATGTCAGACGCAATGAGATATTATATTTTAACGACGGGTTCTTGGCACGTGAAGCACTCTTTGTGAAGCTGCGTTTTTTTCGCGGTTTGCTGACGTTTTTACGGTCATCACTTTGTGTGTGTGGGAAATTTCGTTTTTAGTCGTTTTGATTCGCGTGTTGGAAACACGAAAATGTTTTATTTTTTCGAGTTATTTTTTTTTTTTAGTTTGATTCGCGTGTTTATAAACACGCGAATCAAAGTTCGCGAATATACGCGGCGCAGTATTTTCAAAAGCAAGTCAATATTTTTAACATATTTAAAAACGTATGTTTTAAATATACCTGAAAAAGTATTTAAAAAAAATTTGCCTAAAAAATCAAATATATTTTTATTAAAATGTTGCCTAAAATTGCCTAAAAAAATAAAATATATTTTATTTTTTAAATAAAATATATTTTATTTTTTCAACGTTGATTTGTTTGAGCAATTTAAAAAAAATACTTTGTCACGTATATTTGAAATATACGTTTCTAAATATAAGTCGACAACCCTGTTTTACCGACTGGGGATGATGTTTTACGACCTTCTGCGAAGAATCGGTCTTCAAAGGACCCCAAAAACGATTGCGACACCGCAAACACGTTTAAAACTCTCGGGCGTAAGGAGAACACGTAAACAGGGTAATCTGCGGCTGGCGAGAATCTAGATTCGGGGCGCACAGAGGCGGAGAGAAGACAGTCCCGCCTTTCTGCTGAATTACAGAGGGCTCTCTGATGGCCGAGCATAATGCCTGACTTCAAGACACAAAGCGACATCGTCCGCGATTGTTTATCCCGCGCAATTCGCAAAAACCGAGCACCCTATTATTTTCAGTTAAAAGTAGACTTCGCCACAGGCATATCTTCGGGACTCGGTCGCGACGAGCGATTTCGCTAGCGAGTTTAGCGCCAACGCGAGCCAGGCAATATTTGTTGTTTACGAGAACGCGCGAAGACTGTCCAACGGTCCTCGCAACGTTGTCCAATCTACGAGCCTCGTTGAAAGCGATTTGCAGACAAATTTACGAGCGTCTCACGCGCGGAAATGAGAATGGAAGCTATTTACTGCGAGCGCGGGATAAGCGACGCGGTTGAAGATCTTTTTGCTTCGGAGGAGATGGACAACCGCGGCTTTAATTATTTAAGGAATTTTAAAAAATATATTTAAAAAAAAAAATCTATTTTTAATTCGATTCTTTTAATAAAAAAATTAATTAATTTTTTTAATTCGATTTTTTTTAAATAAAAAATTAATTAAGAAAATAAAATTGAATACGATGTGTTTTAACACATCGTATTCAATTTTTATTTTTATTTTTATTTTTTTTTTTAGTGAAAACTGTCGCCATTGAGAGTAACTTAATTCTGCTCGATCGGTCCCTTCGCCAAAATATATTCCACAAGGGCGGAAAAGCGTCAAACTTCTCAGCGAGCGGTCCACAAAATCGTGAAACCGTCTACTACAGAGTCGCCCTTGAGTGTCGCGGGCGCAAAATCTCTCTCGCGGCGTTGCATTTCCACGTGCAAATAAGTTTGCCGCCCCCGAAACTCCGCGCGAGAATTTCCCCGATAAGCTGAGTCAGACAGCTTCCATTCCGCGCGTCGATGTTCGTAATTCCGAATACTCACTGCGTCGGCCTTGCGTTCAGTTTCGACGACACCGCGAGACGCGAAAATCCTCAGTCGCCTTCCAGAATTTCCTCAGTCGCCTTCCACGGATTCCTTCGATTTTCCTCACGTTGAAAATCGCCGTTGTGTCATCCACTCTCATCGAGATCCCAAAGCTCAGCCCACTGGAAGCAAACAAAATAATTACAGCACACGAAACGAAGAAATCTTTTCGTGAATTTTTTTTTTTTTTTTTTTCCTTCGAGGAAGTACAAATCAATGACGACAGCTCGTCGTAAATCACTCCAATACCAACAAAAAGAGTCCTGCCAACGCCTCAGCATAAAAGACGCATTGGCCGTGAGGTCGTCGGCACAAAGGCGGACAAACGAGCCACAAGCGGAGCTCCTCGCAAACTCCTCCCAGCCGTTCGAAGGTGAGGAAACGACAGCTCGCTCGGAAAACAGCCGCGACGTAACGAGAGCTGGTACACGACAGTGACGTACTGGAAAGGTCGACGGAACCGCAGAGAAGCGACCGAGCGAGTGAGTGAGAGAGAGAGAGATAGATTTATTTCGTGCTCTAGTACGGAATCCTCTAAGCGCACCGTGCCAAAAATCTTACAACCATTTCAAGAAATAAAAACAAAGCAAAGCATTACAAAAAGAAAGTAAAACTAAAACTAAAAATAAACTAAAAACTAAACTAAAATTGAAAATTGAAGAGCAAACTTAACAATAACAACGCGCCCAAAAAACAAAATTATAAAAATACAAAAAACAAAAAAAAAAACAAAGCGAAGCATTACAAAAGAAAGTAAAACTAAAATAAAAACTAAAAACTAAAGAGCGAACTTGAAAATAACAAAGTGCCCAAAAAACAAAATTATAAAAATACAAAAAACAAAAAATAAAAACAAAGCGAAGCATTACAAGAGAAAATAAAACTAAAACTAAAAACTAAAAAGCAAACTTAAAAATAACAAAGCGCCCAAAAAACAAAATCATACAATAATAAAAAATATAATCAAACATAGTAAACAAGCATGAGAAAAAAGCAAGAACGCAAAAAATCTGTGAAGCAAGCAGCAATAAACAAACCCGCAATACAAGCGCAATACAAGAGAGAGTGAGAGGGGCGAGGCAGAAGAAAGAAAAGCAAAGTAGCACCCTAGGGCAGGTGAGCGCGGTCAGGCCACGACGCAAGGAGCGCGACTTGTGCTCCGAGAGTCGGGTTTACCATTATGTCCATAGCATTGAATTAAAATGCCATGTAATGACACAGCTAGGCTGGCTGTGTAATTTGTGTCCATAAAAATAAAATCATAATTATAGGGGGAGCCTCGGTACTCTGCGCGAAAAGACGGTAATAACACGGGGGGGGGAGGGGAGGGGAGGGCGGAGGGGGGTGGCAACTCTCTCGTGCCTCTCGATCCGTCTGCGTGGTCGTTGCGTGCTCGCTAGGAGGTTGCGCGCTCCGTACCTATAGGTATATAAAACCTCGTGTATGGCTCGAGCTTCGCCGCTCTGAGAAAAAGAAGATCCGCGAGAGCGGCTTTGTGAAGTGCGATCAGACCCAGACGTCAATCATCGGATACAAAGAAATCCTCCCCACGTGAAATGCCAATTTTTCACGAGGAATTTACTCGTTATTCGTAACGAGACAGGACGTTAAGGGAATAAGAGGAAGGAATAAAACGAGGAGCGACTCCGAACGCGCGGAATAAGCGAGCCGAGTTTTCTTGCGGCAACCGGCAAGACAATTGCGTATTGTTATACATCCGAGAGGCGCCCCCCCTACCCCGGCAACTCCGGGCGCGAATTTGCCACCGCAATAAAAGCTCCCTTTGAAAACATCCTCGGGGCCCGGAGGGCTGTTATTATCGTTAGTTACGAAAGTCTAACAAGGTGCAATTTCATTTTCTCGCTATTACACCAAAGACTCCGACGGCCCGGCCGAAATGCTATTCCGCCTCCGAAGTGCGTTCGACGGGGCCGAGGGACACGCGAAGCGTTTTTTCAACGACTCGAAGACTCCGGTTTTTTTTTTTAAGACACGGAGCGCGTTGTGTGCGAAAAATATTTGCAGCGATGAAATTGGCTGTGGAAGAAAAATGACGATTGTAAAAATATTTCACTTTTTTTGATTGATCAGCAGGTGTTTATAAAAAGTGAGAAAATCACCCGGTGATTTTTTTTTTTTTTTCCAAGAAGGATAAGAATTCACGCTAATTTTTCATCGTGTTTAAGTGACTCTATTTTAAATAGTTTTTCCATTTTTTTTTTTTTTTTTCAACGACGTAGAGCGCGTTGTGTGTGAAAAATATTTGCAACGATGAAATTGGCTGTGGAAGACAAATAATGATTACAAAAATATTTTAAAAAATAAAAATAAATATAAAAATATAAAATTCACTTTTTTTGCTTGATCAGCAGATATAAAAAAATGAGAAAATCGCCCACTGATTTTTTTTTCAAGGAGGATAAGCACCAATAATTTTTCATCGCATCTAAGTGACTCGATTTTAAATGACTCCCCGATCGTCCAACCCGCTCAAAGCTTCGTCGCACTTTTTTTCACCTCTCGCTCGTTTTAATTCGAGCGACTCGCGGAGAAATTACGAGGCGCAGTCGGGGGTTCGGACGGGCGGCGATCAGTCGTAAAAGGATAATCATTCTTGAAATGTTTCACGCGAGCGCGGAGCCAACGCGCGAATCGTCACGAGAATCTGAAACGTTGAAGGCGCAACGCGAACTCGCGGCCAAGCGAGTTGGCTATGCCTGGCTGGCTGGCTGGCTGGCTGGCTTGGGTATTGCGCCGGGGCGAACAGACGCGATGCGAGATCACGCGTTGATGAATGCTCCCATTACACGAACACCGCTAGTTACTTCTCCGAGATAAACTGCGATCATTACTCACTTTCTGGCGTGACCTTATTTCCTTTGCGGTCTGTTCTCGCGCTCTCCCTCTCCTCTCCTTCCCTCCATCCGCACTCGACTCTCCGTAGCCTCGCTTTTTCCCTCTCACGTGTTTCGCCCGCCGCGCTTTCCTGTATCTCGCGCTCTCTCTCTCTCTCTTCTTTCTATGAGCTAATGCGAATTAATAACGGAACCCGTTGTTCACTCTCAACGTGGATTGATTTATCTCAGCGACAGGAGTGCTGATTCGTCTTGTTACAAGAACCCCACGATTCTGCCAGCCTCGACGGCAGCTCCATCAAAAATATATTAGTCAAACCTGTCGTATGCAACGTCGCTATTTTCGCGGGTTACGAGAGACTCGATTAAATGGCAATACAAACGATAAGTCAATTATGTGTTGTTTTTTTTCCTTAAATCAACTAGTCTCAAAAAAACCTCCACTGAATTTATGATGGCTGTGAAAGCTTAGTTACGTTTTTAATTTTTCGTCGACGGATATCGTAAATACCGTGGCACGAAAATTTTTTTAAGTGCCTAGAAACTGCAATTCAAGAACAAGAACAATCTTGACTATGTTCATAATATTGAACTGGATAGAGAGCTTCTCGATGCAAATCGAGAATTTAGCCACGATATTGAAATTTTCTTGTCTTGTCTCGCTTGAAGCATTACCAAAATTTCCCTCCCAAGCGCGCTTTCAATCGTCCGACGATTCTCGAAGGCGAAAATTCGCCTATTGAAAGCGCATTAATAAGCTTCCGTGGTTAATTATCGTACCGCGGAATTGGCCCGGAGCGCGCCCGATGCACCCAGCTCGCCGTGCGCGCACGGTTTATCGAATGCGATATCCTGCGAACAGAACACGCCGGTTCATTTGCACACGGGAGTTAACGCACCGGCGGTGGCATCCACTTACCGAGTGCGCGGCCAATGCCTACATGCCGCGTAATTAGACGATCGATCACGGTACGCGGAATAGGCGCGCATTAACCTTCCATGTAATCACGTTGTCGCGGCAAAGACAAACAACATTTTTGGCGTCTCTGTCGAGATGGATTTACTCCCAATTGAAACTGCTGACGACATCACAATTCGTGTTACGAATCGAGCTAACGAAACGTAAAACGTGTTATTTAAATATTAATAATTAAAATATGAATATTTAAATATTAATTAAAATATGAATATTTAAATATTAATTAAAATATGAATATTTAAATATTAATTAAAATATTAATATTTAAGTATTAATTAAAATATTAATAATTAGATATTAATTAAAATATTAATATTTAAATATTAATTAAAATAGAAAAGTACGTAACAATTCGTATTACTGAATTTTGAAATCAAATTGTATTAAAAAATTCGAACAGCATCGCCTCGACCACCGACACAAAATGGCCGCCGTCAGCCGCCATTTCGCGTGCGGCACTCCCGTCGAGCCCGGGAATTCAAATAAATCCCTGTAGCTCTCGACGGGGGTCGCATGTGCAGAGCGAGTCGCGGGTCGTGCTCGCATACGGGGAGACAGTGGAAACGCGTGTACGGAGGCGCGAGTGCGGATTGTGCGATGTAAAGGCCATACGATGGTGTTAGCCGAGCGGTTGTAACCCCGACGCGCAGCCTCCGCGTGGCTTCCAGCGTGGTGCATTACAAACGTGACCAGCGACATAAATACATTCTGGCTTCGCTGAATGCGCACACACGGCGGACAGTAGCGCGTGCAGCGCCCCGCGACTGTATAACTAGGATTGCCCCGGTGCAATAACGTATCGCGTTGCTCTCTCATGCCGACTGCGTCGTTCTGCGCTGCTGCGAAGCGCCCGCAGCGCCCAGAGAGATGGCCATTGTGTCCGCGCGGAGAGAGAGAGAGTAATGCCCTATTGTGAATCGGTTACATTGATATATCGCCGCCGAGCCGCGTGGCTCTTCGTTGTCGTCCTTTCGTCGCCGTCGACAACCGCCGACCCGATGCTTAGTATATTTCCTGCGAGCGAACGGTAGCGGCGGCCACGAGAACTCGACGTCCGAGCCTGTCGGATCCCTCGAGCGTCGTCAGTGTTTCGCGTAACTCGCGCTTTCCCGTTCGCGAAACATTTTTAAGGCGATGTGAAATACCGACCGCGGTAATAAAAACTGTAGTGAACGTTTTTGACGGATATTCGCATTTACAGCTAAAAGAAGAAATTCATTCCTTGCACTGATGAAATCCGCAGGGAATGAATTTCTTCGTTTAGCTGTAAACGCAAATATCCATCAAAAACGTTCATTACAGTTTTCGAGCCCAGTCGATATCAAAAACGGTAATGAACGTTTTTGACGGATATTGGTGTTTACAGCTAAAAGAAAAAATTAATTCCCTGCGAATTTCACCAGTGCAGAGAATGAATTTCTTCTTTCAGCTGTAAATGCAAATATGCGTAAAAAACGTTCATTACAGTTTTTATTACCGCAGTCGGTATTTCACATGCCCTTAAACGTGTCTCGGAAAATAGAATTCGATGCATCGTTTCACCTGAAACATCAACGACATTTTAATTATATATATCGAGATCATCGAGAGTGAAGCACGAGGCTTCGGAAATTAATCCTATCTACAGTGGCGCCAAAACCCGACGGTCCAATCGCGAATCGCCGCTTTATTAACCCTCGAGATATCGCAGAAAATTGTGACCGGGGGTTTTAGATAATGAAAACGCGTCCGCGCCGCGGAAAATATACTCATAATACCCTCGACTATATATCCGGGTTTTCGCGCAGCCAGAGGGTCGAGCGCGCGCTCCTCGGGTCTCCTCGAGAAGCGGCGACGCTTCTGCTCGTCGCTGCGAAGTTAATCAAACCGCCATTACCAGCTGCTTAGCATACGACCCGCAGTCGCGGCCGAGACTCAGGGTTACCCTCCACCTTTTTTACGCTCCCATATCTCACCCTACTTTTGTTGTACGCATATATATATTTATGTATATAAATATACTATACATATATATATATATATATGTACCAGTGTAATATACATCGGCGTAGCCGTGAATACGCGTTACGGCCGCAGTCGTTGCGAGGCGGGGGAGCGCGGGTGTCAGCAACCAAAAATAATATCGCCATGAATACAAGAGTGAGCGCCATTACCCGTAATTGTGATCTATAGCGGCCATACGTTACGACGGCGACGTATAAAGGGCGTTCTCGCGCCTCGCCGCTCGACGAGCGTAAATCCCTGTCCCTAAAGCTCGCGCGTTCGCCACGCAGACTCTTCGAATCTCACCCTGCGACGCCCTCCCCCTTCCTGCTGGCTCACCCACCGCCCACCGCCCCCAGACTCCGGGCCTTTTCACGCTCTGTCTTTTTCTCCTCTCTCCGCACTTTCTCATCTCCCCCAAGCGCTCTACACCTGTCATCTTGGGCTGTACGCGCGAAACCGCGTTGAAACATTTGCGCGCATAAACAGCTCGTATACAATGAAGCAAAAGTTGCGACGGGCGGCGAGGGATGTCGTCGGCACCTCGGATTACGCTGACTGAATGCAGTTTCCGATTTTTTGAAGGTGCGGAAAGTATGCAATAATTTTTTTTTATTTTTGCAAATTTCTACCGTAGATTTAACTCTTTCGACTTAACCCTTCGCGTATTGCGACCAAACTACCGGCTTGAAAAATATCAAAAAATTACAGAATATACTTTAAACTTTGTGGATAATTTACAAAAAAAGAAATTTCCCGATATTAAATTGCAACATATTTTTACAAATTAATGAAGGTGAAAGATCGAAAAAAATACGTTTTTTCACTAAAAAAATCATAACTCCGTAAATAAAAGATCGATTTAACTCAAATTGTAACCTGATACTCTCTAAATATAGTACTTTTGATAAAAAAAAATTATCCTAGTGCCCCCCACAAAAAAGGTATTTATTCCGGACAAAGTCCCTTTGGCCACAGGGAACTATTTCGTTTTCGCGCCGAAAGATCGAATCGACCCAGAATGACCACAAAGAGTTAATAATGACGAAACTCACTTCAACCAATATTTCCCAAAAATCAATATTCGGAACTACTAACAAAAATCAGGAAAATAAAAATTCCTCGTTTCGTTAAAAATTCACGGGTTTTTTGGACGATCCCCGAGGAATCCAATACCTCGATCGACGCGTGCAACTTTGTATGTAGCTTTGTGGAAAGAAATCGGGGAAAAATAAAGCGAGCGAAATTCGCACTCCTCGGGCTATTAGTCTGGATTAAGATTTCTGGTTGACTTGGCGTCGCCTCGGGGAGAAACGAGGCGGTGGGTTCACGGTCGACTAATCGCGAGGCGAATCGACTTGGAGATGGTTCAATCGGGCTCGAAGCTCGGCCGGAGAGCCAATAGCTGAATTATACGCAATCGCTCGTGTCGAATGTCAGGCCATACGTGTAAAAGCCACGTTTCTCCTACGGCGTGTTTCCTTCCTTTGTGCGGCCGGGGGCCGCACAAAACGCGCTATATATCGCCCGAGTCTATGGGTGTAATAGTCGTAAAGGGCGCCCGAGAGCTGCACGGGAGACGACGACGACGACGACGATATGATATATCGGCCTCCGCCCTCCAACATGTTGGCCACTAAATTCACTGTATAGGGCGCGCGTTACGCCTGCTTCTTCGTGTTCGTTCCCGCTCATTCGTTTCTCTACCCCGCATAAAATCATCGTTGCTAAGTGATGGACGAGCGTGGTAAAAGGGCGACGAAACGTATTGGCCCGCTGCTGCTGCTGCTGTTGCCGTCGCTGCTGCTGTAGTGGCTCTCGTTCTCGTCAGGTTTATCCAGCCGCGAAGTCTCCGTAGCTCTCCGCGTCCGACCCTCGGCCGCCCTGGGATCCACGTTATTAATGGTGTTTTGTCAAGGATAATCCAATCGTAATTAATGGATTCCCCACTCGTTTCTATTGGATTGGCAACGCCGCCATTGACACTGGGAGTCTCTTTTGCTCCGCGCCACGACGTCCTGCGGTTCGGCCGGGTGAGACGAAAAATAATTTCTGCTTAACGCAGTGATGCGAATTTAAATGGGCAGTAGCTAAAAAAGATGCACTGGACGCTCCGGAAATTGAATAAAAAATAATTTCTCGAAATTTCGTGATCGGAAAAAAATTCTAAAAAAAAAAAATCGACGTCCCAAATTGTTCCAATCAGATAAAAATCACCGAGTCTTTTTCTCACCTTTAATGTTTCTTTTCCTCCCACCCAAAGAAAATGATTTTTAAAATCTTCACTTCGGGGACCAAAAAAATTAATTTGCCCAAATTTCGTGGTCGGGAAAAAAATTCTTATAAAAAAAATCATTGCTCAAATTTGTTCCAATCGGAAAAAAATCACTGAGACTTTGTCTCATCTTTAATTTCTTTTTCTCCCACCCAAAGAAAACGAAAAAAAAAAAAAATCCCTACTTCAGGCGTCAAAAAAAGTCACAAAAAGGCGACACAAAAATTCCCGAGTGATTATCGCGACTAAGTCGAAAACGCAAGACGACGTCACGCGAGATTTTCGCCGAAAGCCGCGCGTTGACCTTCCTCGCGGGCTCTCTCGGGCGACCGGGCAAAAGGGGGGAGGGGGTGCGAGCGCGTTGGACCGCGCCATCATTCACCGTGTGCCGCACGGGGGTTGGTGGTGTAGCCAGCACGATTCAATCGGGCCAGCAGGAAGCGAGGCCACGTGAGTGACCGATCGTATCTCCCGCTTCCCCCTCCCCCTCCTCCCCCTTCAGTCACCCGAAGCCCGCAGTAGTCGACATCGTCGACGCGCTATACACATTTCTTTCGGATTGATTTTACTACACGACAACACACGTCGTTCCATTCAACGTGGGTCGCGATATTATTTCATGTATCGGCTATTCTATGTATATATATATATATATATATATATATATATATATATATATATATATATATATAGTATAATATTCTATATAATACATATATATAATATTCTATGTATTATATAGAATATTATACTATGTATTATATGATATACTATGTATATATAATATAGATTATATTATGCATTATATATATATATATATATATATATATATATATATATACTATATAAATACGTGTGTTCTATACCTTTGTGTGTCCGCCGTGCGGCGCATTAATCAAGACTCCTCTCTCAGGCCGCCTTCCTCCCGCCTCCTTCGACGCGAAGTACAAATGATATTTTAAGCGTCATAAATCTCACCGGTGTATCGCGCTCACCGTCCGCGTGGGCGTCGGGAATATGGCGCGCGGCCTCCTCGTCCCGCCGGCGTGCAACTTCCAAGTCCGCCGAGTCCCGCGTCGGTTGGTTTTCCTTCCGGTTTCCATCACGAGTCATGGACGCCCGGCCGCCAATCCTCGATGTTGCGTTGAATCTGGAAAATTCGGCAAGTTTTCGTGAGACGGGAAGTTTTCCTGAGACGTCCGATAATCGCGATTTTCGTGAGACGCCCGATAATCGCGAGTCGTTCACGGAATTACGAAGACTCGAGAGGACGCGAAAAAGAAACGACGATGGAGGGACGAAGTCGCCGCCGGGCGACCGTTAAACAGGTGGAGACGCGACGCCGATGCGTCTTTGTCTCCTGTGATCCTCAACGGACTTTTGTACGCGCTGCGCGTCTTCCGGAATTGCAGCCAGCGCCATCTCGCGGCGCTTCGCTGCAGCACCGGCGACGACCGTCGGTAAGCTGCCTTCCTTACCGACGCGAGAGAGAGTTTTCGTATAATATCGATGTTTTTCGTATAATATCGATGTTTTTCGTATAATATCAATGTTTTTCGTATAACATCGAAAAAGATGCTAAAATCGCGGCCAAAATTGTCGCTAAACGTTGCTAAACACCAGCTTTTCTTTTTTTTTTAATGTCGATCGCAAATGCGGTTAAATATTGAAAAAATTACTAACACCAAATTAACGATTTTTACTGCTCGCCCTTGTTTTCGTTTCGACTCGACTCGAGTAATTGTGAACAACAAAGCGTTTTTTCTTCTCACCGTCCGTCGACTCTGATCTCGTCGGACGAATTACTTTTTCCATCCCCGAAGTCGTCGTCGGTCGAGAACCTCGAGCGAATAGGAAGTATAGATCTTCGCGCGTTCGCTGCTGCTGCCCGCACGCCAGTTCACGGGGGGCTTATCCCGCGACACGTAATTTCCTTGGAGCGTATTATAGTATGCATATAATATAGTGTGTCATGAATATAGCCGCGCGCCGTACGGCGAGCAGCGCGCGCGCGCGCGACATAACTCTTGGACGCGGTGACAGCCGAGACCCGTTGGCGTGTGAATAATCGGGTTGGACTACAAACGCGAGATGTCTGCGAACACACGGCGGCAGCGACAGCAGCGGCGACGAGAGCTCACGCCACCGGGATCATTGCGAAATCGACAAGCCGTAACGCACTCGCGCATCGCGACAGGCAAAACGTAACGAGCGATAACGGATGAAACGGGACGCGTTATTCAAATTATCGTTATTGCTTCTCGTCCGTCGTTGCACACGTGAGCGACGAAAGTTCGTCTCGAGGGTCTCTCCCCGAGGACGCAAAATCGCGGGACGTTTTTTCGAACAGTGACGACGATTATCCTTCAGAGGCGACATCGGCGGCCGGCGACCTCGGATTGAGAGCCCGAAATATCGCGATAATCTTTGCGTTCGAACTAGAGATGCGAGGTCATTTGACCGTCAAAAGACTGTCAAATGACGGTAATTTTTTGATCTTTTGACCAATTCAAAAAATGATCGTCATTTTTCGGTCTTTTGACCAATTAAAAAAATGATCGTCATTTTTTGGTCTTTTGACCAATTAAAAAAAATGATCGTCATTTTTTGGTCTTTTGACCAAATAAAAAAAAATGACGGCCATTTTTGGTCTTTTGACCAATTAAAAAAAAATGATCGTCATTTTTTGGTCTTTTGACCAATTCAAAAAATGATCGTCATTTTTTGGTCTTTTGACCAATTAAAAAAAAATGACCGTCATTTTTTGGTCTTTTGACCGATTCAAAAAATGATCGGCATTTTTTGGTCTTTTGACCAATTAAAAAAAAATGACCGTCATGTTTTGGTCTTTTGACCAAATAAAAAAATGGCCGTAATTTTTTAGTCTTTTCACCAATTCAAAAAATGACCGTTATTCCGCATCTCTAGTTCGAACGTCGTCGCGAATTCGAAGTCACGGAGACAACGACAACGAATTATCGTTTTTGAGGTTATGGATACCGCGGTAGCTTTTCGAATCTTGCCGCAAACTCACCTTGGGGCCACTGAAAAAAATCGAATAAAATACGAAAATCGTGTCTTTATCCTACAATTCCGTCGTCTCCCCGCTGATTGTTTCGCGGACCTGCGAACGACTCGCGAGATTCCCTCGGAACAACCGCAATGGCGGACGCGACGCTCGGGGGCCTCGCGTGGCGTTTGCGGGAGGAGATCCGAAGTTCGAAGCGCGTCATTCGGGACTCGACATCTCCTCTCGTACCTCAGGAATATTATACGGCCGTGTGTAACTCCGCGTTGAGGCCAAAGTACGACGCGATGCGCAACGAGCGCTGTGATTGGTGCGCCGGAGGGTCTCGCGCGTCCGGCTATCGCGACGTGTATACCGCTGTGTATTTCAGAGGAAGCCGGAGGATCCTCCGCGAGAGGGCGGCACGAGGGGGGAGAGAGAAGAGAGAGAAGTCAAAAGTTTGAGTATAACCGCGAGTGTAGGTGGAGAGGTATTCCGCGAGAGAGCCCCACGGTCAAATGGAATTACTTTCAATCGCGGGAACGGTTGCGGCGCCGGACAGCCAGGTGAGGGAGAGGGGGGGAGGGGGGAGAGATCGGGCCGGCAAATAACGCGAGCGGGGCGCACTGATTCGCGAGACCGCACCCGATGCTGCGAGCTCTCAACGTAATCTGCAGGTAAATCCGCGCGAGAGCCGCGAGTCAGGCAGTTAGACGTGCACCTGGCTCGGACGTCAAATGAGAGTGCTGGATGGAAGTGTACGGCCGGAGTTGAGAGAACAAGAATATGTATATATGTCTCTATACGTATATGTATAAGGGAGACCGGGGTAAAATGGACCTCCGGGGTAAAACGGGCCACCCCTTTTTTTATTACTGAAAACAAAAAATGAGGGTAAAATGGAACCCCGTCTCTATCATTATTTACCTCTATAATTATTTATTTATTCTAAATAAATAAATAAATAATACATGTTTGTACCGGATTCTAAGGGGGGCCCGTTTTACCCCGGATTTTTTTTTGCCGACACCCAAAATTGATTGACATCGAATTTTTTAGTGAAAAGCAATAAAAAAAATCTTAGGGTTTTGTCGTAAAGCCATTTTTTGCTTAGGTGGTCCATTTTATCCCGGTCCCTCCTATACACGATAGAGCGGTGTATAAACGGAGTAAGAGAGCCAGAGGACTGCAGAACTGTTTCACGGGGAGCAGCAAAGAGAGCAAGAAATAGGAAAGAGCGAGAGAGTGAGGAGGGAGGGCGGGAGGAAGGGAGGGGGGGAGGGGAGGGTGAAGAACGAGCGAGCGAGTCTCGCCCCCGGCTATGTCTGTCATGTCAGCGGCGGTAATAAGTTTGAAATCCACATCAGGCGATTAATAATGCTCGAGCAATTCACTAAAAAGGAACTGCGCGCTTGCCTCGCTCGGTATGGGCGAGAGCAAGTTGTTAAGCTGGCCTGAGGCCGACGAGGTGGAGGCCATGTTTGCTGTCAGTAACAACTCTCGCCTCTCGTTCTCTGCCGTGCCGACTCGCGCGCGCGCGCGCCTCCGCTGTAGCGCGAGATCACCGGGAGAAATACTGGCTCCCCTTCCTTCACCCCCCCCCCCCCCTCCCTCCACACCAGTCGCCGTCTCCACTCGTCAGTCGCGCCTCTTTGCTGTGTGTTCGTTTCCTCTCTCTCTCGCTCTCGCTCTCTGCTTCCGTCTCTGTCTCTCTCTCTTGGGTTGCCCGAGCGAACACGACTAATGCACGGCCTGTACCAGGCATTCTCCGTCAATGAGCTATTTTCTTTCTCGCCCTGTGACACACGACGCCTTACACCAATTAGCCGGCGATTTTTACTGGATATGTGCCTCGGAATATCTTACGAGTGTCTGTTCTTCGTTGGCTGCAACGAAAGACTGCAGTTTTGAAAGTTGGTTTTTGAGGTTATGGCTGAAAAAATTCTTGAGAGGCAGTGGCGCTTCCGGCGCTCCACCTCGAATTTTTGAAAGCTGTTTTCTCGTAAACTATTCGACAGATAGAGCTCAGATTTTGATAGAATGTGCGGAAGTATGGCAGAATTGTGTCCGAATTTTTTCTACATTTTTTTAAACGCGTTTTTCGCCCCTCATTTTTTTATTGAAAAAACGCAATTCTGAAAAATTAGACAAAATTCTGAAAAAATTCATACGTATTCAGAAAAATAAATGAATAATTTTCATGAGAAAAAAAAGTTGGGTTACCGGGTAAATTGTTGAACAATTAATTTTTACATTTATTTGTTTATAACATTTTGGAATTATTATTATGCCAAATCAATCTTTTCGATACTTTCATCGTGCTTGATTTTTTTCCGATTTTTATCCCACTGAGAAGTGTTGGAAATATTCTCTGAAATCCGGTCGGAAAAAAATGAATGATTTTTGGTAGGATTTTTTTTTTTTTTTTTTTTTTTTTTTCGAATTAGCAGAGAATGCCTCGTATACGATACACCTTTTATACAAATAAAGCCCGCTGTTTCGCTACTTTTGCCGTTTCCCTTTCCAACCGCAGACGGCTCTTGCTTTAACACCGAGTGTGTCGTCTCACTCTCTCTCTCTCTCGCCGTCTCCGTTGCTCACGATCGCGAACGAGTTAGCGAACGCACCCGTGCGAGAGTTGCGCGCGCGGCCAATTAATTTATTGCCATATGTCGGGGGGGAATTTATTTGACCGCCTCTACAAGCGTGTTTTTCATTTTAATTAATGTTACGACTGTCACTGCGAGACACCGGCAGCCCCGGCGCTGTATGTCGAAAGCCTCGCGCGCGTTACTTTGTCTTGTTTATTGGGTGTCGTAAAAGGGTGCTACTCGCCGCCTCGCGCGCTTTATTTCCACGATGTGTTGTCGGTCGGCTCTCTCTCTCTCTCCAGCCGCCAGCGCGCCCCGCGATTCCCCCCACCGACCTCTGAGATATCGACAACGATCTCTTTTGTGTGTATACTCGCCGCGAGATACGCGAGCGTTTAAAAGCGCTTCGGAGGATATTCGCACGCCACTTCCCGCAGTCTCGACGAACGAATTATCACATTTCCTCGCGTCTGTTTTCTCAGCACGGTCAAACAATGTTGCACGGCTCGATGATGTGTGTGTTTAACACAGGGAAAGTTGTGTATTTTCTCCGCGCTTCGTGCTACAAACGAGGGAAATGTGCAAAAATTAATTTTACCCATTTGGTCGACGAAATTGCGGCCGAATTATTTCCTCAACGTTTGTAGGATAAACTAATTTTTTACCAACCAACAAAAACATGTTTTCGAAAATTGCAAAATCTTCGTTTTTTCGCACGACAAACGAGGCAAATGTGAAAAATTAATTTTACCCATATGGTCGATAAAATTCTGGCCGAATAATTTCCTCAACGTTTGCAAGATAAACAAATTTTTTACCAACCAACAAAACATGTTTTCGAAAATTGTAAAATCTTCCTTTCTTCGCACGAAAATACGCGAGTCTTGTGGACGACGTGAATTATCGCGAGGTCGAAACTTCGATCTCCACCGAACACCAATGAAACTTATTTTCCCCGTGTCCGCGTGTGTTTTTTTCTGGGTGGCTCGGATCCCGAAGCGTATAAACCACGTAGCCCCGAAGAAGCCACGAGAAGTTGGTAACAAAGCGCGCGCGGGGGGCTGCCGTGCGGTTGGCTTAAAAACTAACGATACCTCCGGGATAGCGCGCAATCTCGCGCGATGTAGGTCGCAATCTCCCGAGTTGCGGCTCGCTCGGAGAGGGACCGACCGACCGAGCGACCGAGTCGTACGGCGGAGAATAAGAAGAGCGGCGGAAAGAGGAGACGACGAGGACGAACGCGAGGGAAAGATAGCGATGCTCAACGGTGAAAGACTCTCCGCAAAGGGGACGCGCACGACTATCCAGGGCCTTATGTAATTATGAACTACGAGGTTATGTAATTATGAAGACGAGAAATAAAAAATTCTGTGAAGGAAAATAAAAACCAGGGAGGGGGGGATTTGAGATAATTTTTTTTAAGTATGGAAGCAAAGTAAAAGAACAAAATTCTGACGATGTCGGACAAGTTCGGACGATTTCGGACAAGTTCGAACGATTTCGGACAAGTTCGGACGATTTCGGACAAGTTCGGGCGAAGTCGGACGACTTCGAACAAGTTCGGACGACTTCGGACAAGTTCGGACGACTTTGGACAACTTCAGACGATTTCGAACGACTTCGGACGATTTCGAACGACTTCGGACACAAATGCAAAAATGGTTGGCTTAAAAACTAACGATACCTCCGGGATAGAGCCCGCAATCTCGCGCGATGTAGGTCGTAATCTCCAGGCTGGCGGCACGCTCGGAGAGGGACCGACCGACGGCGACCGAGTCGTACGGCGGAGAATAAGAAGAGCGGCGGAAAGAGGAGACGACGAGGACGGAGGCGAGGGAAGATAGCGCGATGCTCAGCGGTGAAAGGCTCTCCGCAAAGGGGACGCGCGCGCGACTATCCAGGGCCAGCTGAATCCGCTCCCGAGGCAAAAACATTGCATGATATCCATCGGTCACGTTCGCGTTAGAGAGGAGCGTCGAACGTGGCGCGGACGTTAAGGCGATGTATAGAGGTGGCGCGCAGGGTCCGACGGGACCCGAACCCCTTTTAAGGGGAGGCCAAACACGCTCCACAATGTACCACGTGACACCTACTTCCTCTCTCGCTCCTTCCCCCCTCCGACTGATGCGATCTCCACTAGTCCTTTTTGTTGCACACTGGAAACACGTAGCGAGAGTCTCGACCTCCCTTCATATCAGTTTATAGAAAAGTGTGCGACACTCGAAACGACTGCAACGGGTATAAAACATCAAAATATCGCTTAATTTATTTCTATCATTTTTGTTTTTGCAATTAAACGACTTGAAAAAAAAAAAAAAAAAAAAAAATCCGATTTCATAAAGATTGAAAAGCCTATTCAATGGGAAATTTCCTGCTGATTCCGAAAAACATCGTTGTTTGCCAGAAAAAAAATCGACAAGAAAAACGCGAAAAAAAATGTTTTTTTTCTGCGAAAATAATAAATTTCAGCCACCGATTTTTTTTAAGAGGGATTTATGCGAAGGACTGACAATAAAATGATTACTGTCGCCGTGTTTTCGAGCTCAAGTGACCAGCGACGAGTCTTCCCTCTCCCTCGACGCCGCGTCTCGTTTTTTTTTATTTTCCTTTTTACCGCTTGTCGATAACTTTTGACAACGTCGACGCGAACGAGGAGACGGAAAGTCGATTTCGCGAGACGAACATAAAAACCGCCGTCACATTCATAATCCCAGCGGCGGCGGCGGCGGTGCGGAGCAGCCGCCACACAGTCATCTTGTTCGGTGCGCGCGGCAACAGCCAGTAGTAGGCAGTATAATCTCGCTCCGTCTCGCTCGCTCGCTCTCCGGGCCGACGAGCGACGACCGACGAGACATTCGAAGCGTGTGGCAACCGCTTAAACGACCCGCTGCTTAATGTCCGCGTACGCGCATATCGCGTGATTTATGACGGATGTAAATAGCTAAACGAAAGGTTTATCCGCGGCGGAGAAGAGAAGAGAACGACGAGGCGCAAGAAGAAGAAGAAGAAGACGCGAGACGGCCGGGAAAATATAAAGAGGAGGTGCGCGTCGAAGCAGCGACGACTAAGACGAAGACGAAGCGACGAACGGGAGAGAGAGAGAGAGAGGGAGAGGGAGAAGGAGAGGGAGCGAGGAAGACGGGAAGAAAAAACACCCACACAGAGACGGACCGCGACGCGCCGGCTTCCAGCGGTGTCGGAAGATTTACGATAATGGCGGAGATACGGGACCGCGAGATTTATTGGCCCTCGATCGAATGAAACGAAGCCTCGTTAGTTAGGTTTGAGTTAGGTAGTCGATATGCTTGTCAGACGCAATTCGTTTCGTTGCCTAATTATAAAAGCGCCTCGCGGTAGTCGTCGTGCGTGTAACGTACGCGCGGCGTGTTCGGCGCTCGGCGAGCTTCGACGCGGTCCGAACGCCCAACTCCGCGCGACGACGACGACGAGGGAGCCGAGGAGCCCGTATGGGACTTTCCAGGCCAAAGCGGCGGGGTCGCTGCTGTCGTTTGTTTCGTTCGCACTGCGCGAGGCGACGGAGAGACACCATACGAAACTTTTTTTTTCGCCATTCTTTGATTTACAGTCAGATGAGGTTATGTAGTTTTGAAGATGAGAAATCAAAAATTCTGTGAAGGAAAATAAAGACCAGAGGGGAGGGGATTTGAGATAATTTTTTTAGGTTATGGAAGCTAAGTGAAAGAACAAAGTTCGGATGATTTTGGACAAGTTCGGACGATTTTGGACACGTTCGGCCGATTTTGGACAAGTTCGGACGATTTTGGACAAGTTCGGACGACTTCGAACTTCACACGATTTCGAACGACTTCAAACAACTTCGGACGATTTCGAACGACTTCGGACGACTTCAAACGACTTCGGACGATTTCGAACAACTTCAGACACGGAAACGGAAAAAACCGAGGATACGTGAGGATCCCCGATGAACGATGATTTGGCCCGAAACGTCCCGTGCAAACACGAGCGAGGGCGGCGTCGTTTCAACTTTTGAACGCGCCTCGGGGTAGCCCCGCGCGTATAGAACGAGAGAGAGAGAATAGAGAGAAAACCATGTGCCGCCGCGCTTATGCTCTCCGCGCGCTCCGCAGCACACGAAGGCCCCGCGCGCGCGCCCGACGCAGATTTAATAAATTATTCAACTCCGGCGAGCAAAGGATGCGGCGAGGCGTGGAAAAAATTAAAATTACCCCACCGGTGGTGCGCGGCTCTCGCCCCCTCTCGGCTCCGCCTGGCATTATCATTATTAATGCCGCGCGTTAATTAACCTCAAAAACGAACAAGTTCGCGCAACGACGCGACGCGTGCGACGTGATATTTTTTCCCCCGCTAATTCTTTTATCACCCGTGTACAAAGGGAGATTCCCGGCTTCGTCGAGATCTTGTTGAAAAAAAATCTCTTTCATTGAAGGAACAATTTTTTTTTTCTTTTCTCGTAAGAAGCGGGTCAAGCGGGGACGCCGGGATTACGCGTTCCGAGTGAGCCATTTGAAAAATGGCCACTCTCGTATCTCCATTAGCGCCCGCGTGTTCTATTTATACGCGTGTGTAATGAGAAGCAGAAACTCCGGAGCCGTGAAATCTTGGTGTCGCTTTTTACGTGCCGCGGCGCTGTGTGTTACTCACGAGCCGCCGGTTGGCTGCCCTGCCTGTCCGTCTCTCTCTCTCTCTCTCTCTCTCTCTCTTTCTCGCCCGATCACGAAGCCGACTGTATCAACCGCCGCGGCGTAAATTTACGGATCGTTACAGCTGGCCAGCGGTTTAAAATCAAGAGCCGCGCGCTCGGCCTTTCTTTCGATAAACAGAACGACAGATATTAATGAGGAGTAATGATTCGACGATAACCCGATTTATGAGTCTCGAGCGCCGCTCGCGGTGAACCCCATAAATTACTCGTCTCGCTGTCTCCCTCCCTCTCCACTCGCTGTGTAACAAGATCTTTAATTACGATGCCGGAGGCGGAAGTTCCCTCACTTTTCTACGCCCAGTATCGCACCCATGTTATAATCTTTTCTATGGAACTTCATGACTGATACACTGTGTATCGCCCGCGAATGATCGATCGTCGTGCAGTGAAAACGCGCCAAGTCGACGCGGGAAAAAAAAATGGACGCGTCATCGGCTGGGGATACAGAGATGACTCTTCGAAGCTTCGACAATGTACAACATGATTAGGGTTACTGACTTCGAGCCGCCGTGAACAGCCGGGAAGTGATTGAAAATAAAATTAGTCACTGAAAGTCGAGACACGGCGGTCATTTTTGACCGTCACAAGACGCTTGTCGAAATGACCGTCATTTTTACTTCGAGAAAATGGGCAAAAAAAAAAGACGTCAAATGACGGTCATTTTTTTGTCTTTTGACCAATTGCAAAAATTACCGTCAGACGCTTGTCGAAATGACCGTCATTTTTACTTCGGCAAAATGGGCAAAAAAAAGACGTCAAATGACGGTAATTTTTCTGTCTTTTGACCAATTAAAAAAAATGACCGTCATTTCGCATCTCTACACAGAGGACACCGAGTGACCGTCGACCAATCGCAGGCCCGTAAATCCCTCGCCCGAATTTCCGCCCGAAACGATCGATAAGGCGACTCTCGCGTTGCTCTCTCGGTGTCAGCGCAAAAACAACCGCAATAAAGAATCCACGTATCTCGGATATTTGACGGCTTATCTGACGCCCCGACGGCTCGCTCTATGAATGGAAGGTGGCTGTCCGAACGGTGGACGAAAAAAAAAAGAAAAAGAAAAAAAAAAGAAACACGTATAATTCCTTGTCTCTGACGGGATTATCTGAGATCTCGTTTCCTGGAGGCGAGTCTAGTCATGGCTAACGTCTATAAATATTGAAAGCGAGTCTCTATCTTTCTCTCTATCCTTCACGTTGGTGCTCGTTAATGTATACACCTCCGTGACCGCCGTGAAGCGTGGCGTATATAAACCCCGAGACGTGACAAAGGTTGTCACCGTACGGTGCATTAAATACCAACGCGCGAGAGCGACGCCTCTGGTGGACGGCCGCGGCGGCGGCAGACGTCCCACGTTTCATGCGAACGGACAGCAGCGCCGCCGCCGCCGCAGTCGCCGTCACCGCTATATATATTTGTATAACTAGACGTGCGCGCGACAGATAGCGATCGTAATTTATATCGTGTCGGCGTGTCTGCCCGGCGCTTCCAATCCGAAACGAACGAGCTCCGCGCACAGGCGGGCGAAGCCTCGCGCGCTTGAGATAAGAGAAACCGGGGTATAATAGATGATGGAACATTAACGGCGCTTATACGGGGTGTTTCTGGCCGACGCCGCGCGCAGCGCCACTCGCTCTCCTCCGAATCGCATTAATTATTCCGGGGGCAAAATATATACGTATATATATATATATATACGTGTGTATAGAGCGTCTCCCGGTTAGCCCCATTAAAAGGCACAAGCTCGGTAACCCTCCTAACCTAGACAAGTAGCACTTAGCTGTTAATAAATGTAATTTATACCCGACTCGCCGGTGTAATTGCTATGGCAACAATGTCGCCCGCGCGAGAGCGCGGAAAGAAGAGCTCGCTGCGCTCTCGCGGGCGTTACGGGAACGATAATTACGGTTGGCAGCGCCGACGAGGGACGCGAGACTGATTGAAGATGGCCCGGACGAATTTAATCGTAACACGACTGCCGAGTTTGTTCGAGCCGACGTCAGACGCGCGATGGAGATTACAGTTTTACTTACCGACCGAGCGCGGTGTCACGTGACCTCGGAATTTCGTCAAAGCTTCCTGCGCGAGGAGGCGAAATGTTTCGGGGTTCTTGATGATGATATTACGCGTTTCTGACGCGAGCGACAGTTTATCGCCCCGATGTGATAATGAAAATCGAGTTAAAAAGAAGCGATAAACGCGAGATTTTTCAAATTTACGCGCCTAATTAACGCGGCGACCTGACTTTAATTGTCGCCGCATGCGTCGGCGTAATATATAATATAATATATCCGCCATAACTAACGGGCCGCACAAAAGTCAAGACGCGCGGGCGCCCCGCTGGGTCGAGGAGCCGCGGTGGCGTCGTGGAACCCGCGCGGGCCCGGGGAAAACGAATTATACGAATGTAAACTCGCCATTAGTAATGTTAATGAAGCAATTATTTTTATTGATAGCCCGTAATGATATAAATTAACTCGGCGCACACGGGATAATTGAGCGAGGGCTCATAAATATGTAGCGGATTATCGCGGCGAAAGAGCGGCCGGGGTAAGGAAGGGAAGAAAACCCACTGGGCATTAATATTTAACGCTATGTTAATGCCCGAGGCCCCCGCTGACGACGCCCAAGCCCGAATGATACCGCGGATCTCCGAAACTTGATTCGTCCGGTATTATTTTGATGTAAACCGATTCACGCGCCTGAGACGTTCCATTTGCGTCAGATAATCGTTTTATTTAGTTTTTTCCATCAGCGAAACGTTTTACGCGTGTTATTTCTTATGATAATTTTTTTTTTTTTTCAAGTATTTCTAAAATACTTTTCTCGACGAATACATTTTTTTCTGTCCGCTACCCTCGTCACGGGTTACGCGAACGATTTAAGATCATTTTTTTAGGGTATGGAAGCTAAGTAAAAGAACAAAGTTCGGACGATTTTGGGCAAGTTCGGACGATTTTG
Organism: Pimpla rufipes; assembly: GCA_963932165.1. Classification (NCBI taxonomy): domain Eukaryota; kingdom Metazoa; phylum Arthropoda; class Insecta; order Hymenoptera; family Ichneumonidae; genus Pimpla; species Pimpla rufipes. Next base: position 22,611,002 of record OZ010637.1, read on the forward strand.
GGCAAGTTCGGACGATTTTGGACAAGTTCGGACGACGTCGGACAAGTTCGGACAACGTCGGGCAAGTTCGGACGACTTCGAACAACTTCAGACCATTTCGAACGACTTCAAACAACTTCGGACGATTTCGAACGACTTCAAACGACTTCGGACGATTTCGATCAAATCGTCGTTCATCGGGGATCCTCGCGTATCCTCGGATCTCCGAAACTTGCGAAACTGAGCGAACGACTCAGTTATTCAGGGAGCCAATCACGTGCGGCGCCACCGTCGCGCGCTCGGTTTTCCTTATCGCGCACCCGTAGGGAGGGACAAATCGCCGAGAAGCCATATAATCGTTACGCGGTGTTCCGTCGAACGGTTGATTCGTTAACGAGCGCGTTTTCTCGAGCGGGTCTCTCGTTTATTCTCGGATAACACGACGACGATGATCTCGTAATCGGTGCACGACCTCGCGGTCCGCCAGTCGCGCGTTCGATAAATCTGATGTTATTGATTCGATTCGCTCTATTATTAGCTCGTGGGCGATAAATTCATCGTTATTATTACGTACACCGCGTCGATTCGCCGGAACGCCGCTTGATAAATTTCAACCTGCGAGCTGCCCCGGTTCGAGGCGACTGCGGTCCAAACCTGTCGTCACCTGATTGAACGGGATCGGTTTTTTTTTAATTCGATCGCGATACCGAAATATAAACACGGTGAATGGAAGTTTTTTTTTTTTTTGCTTTTAAATAGAAAATTACGTCGGTGGAACAGCGGAGACGTCTCTCAGTTTAAATAAACTCTGAAGCTGTGTGACGAGTCGGATCGAAATGACTCGTCACATGAATGAACAATTGCAGCCCGTATTTTTTGTTTCCAATTTAACGCTATTTTTGTTACCAAAAAATACACTTATTTTCTGTCTCGGAAACCCGGACAGTAGATTGAATGCAATCGAAGAAAGTTTCAGCGACCTCTCTCGGTGAAACTTTGCAACTGAGATCACGTAGACCCCGGAGGGTAATAATCGTGTAAAATATTTTCCCAGTCTCCACCTCGTTACTCACGGAGAGCAGATCAATCGGTCTTCGCCCGAGAAGAAATTATCATTACCGACAGAGGGATATTTTAGGCTGAATTTTCGCTCTTACCGACAGAGGTATATCCGGCTGAATTTTCGCTCTTACCGACCGAGGCAGAATAATCCCCACTTCGTCGTAGTTTCTCATATTCAGCGTCGCCACATCTCCTCTCGAACGCCCTTCAAAAATCGAACACAGATGGCTCTGGCAGCCGGTTTTAGATCCGAGTCCACCAGTCGCGAATCGCGTATCTCTCAGTCCGGGTGTTGTGTTTATCACATATAATCAGTCTTATTTGCATCGCGAGTCACGAGTAAAGTACAAACAAACTAATCACACGAGGCAGATACGGCGCGGCAGAAACTGGAAATGAAAGTGACTATAAAAAGTACGTATAACCTCAACCTTCGCGTATTTTTACACTCTCGACAACCGGATACTTTCTTTTTTTTTCCTCTTTCTCATTACCTTCCAAGTGCAGTTTCGCTCGGAATGCGATAATTATCATATCGGTCGGTTGAGAATATAATGCGAAACCGGTCCGCCCGGGGTTCGCGAACGAACGCCCGGGACGACGAATAGTATAAACAGAGATTGTTCAATAGGTTGGACCGGCGTGGCCACCTGGCGTTGGATCGCAAACGACGACAACTGCGGTATCTGCCGGATGCCCTTCGACGCCAGTTGCCCCGATTGCAAGATTCCTGGTGACGATTGTCCTCTAGGTAAAACGATTTGTATTTTTTTAATAATAATAATAATAATAATATAAAATAATAATAATAATAATAATAATAATAATAATAATAATAATAATAATAATAATAATAACGATGTAATTACGAATTACTAGAGATATCTTGAAACCAAGTAATTTTTTTTTTTTTTGAAAATTTAATTTTTTCCACAAGATCCAAGAGCTTCCCAAAAAAAAAGTCTGCGATGAGCAAATTAATCGGGACTCATTTTGCCCAAAGTACCAAGATGAAAATTTGTGTGAATGTTGAAGAAATTGAAAAACTCGTTAGGATAGAATAAAGATAAAGGATAGAATAAACGACAATTTTTCAAGATTTCACTTGACAAGAATGCAAAGGAAAAACTTGCGCATTTCTTCCTCATAATTTCCCAGCTTTCACGGCTTCCTCCATAAGGAGCCGAAGTCGATCAACGCGCACTTCCTTATGCAGGTGGCTTTGTGAAAAATGCGGTGTAATGAGAAAGCCATGCGCTTTGTTAAAAAAACTTACGTATCAAACTATCTGAAAAAAAAATAAAAAAATAAAAAATTTGAAATACTTTGGCGGTATCGATACGAAAGAGTCGAAAAATCGGGGCCACGACGCGTGCCGCCGCCGCGGAGTATCGCACTTGCGCAATCCGAGGGGGAAAATATCGATCCGCGGGAAGCGCGGTGCGGCATCGCCGTCTGTTCGGTCGCTCCCCCGCAGATCCCGCGACGCGCTCGTTCCCATTTGGACGCGTGTTTCGCACCGGCTCATACGGCCCCACGAGTTTGCGGGGCCAAGTTCCTCCGGCGCCTCGATGCTCGCGCGAACTCGGCCTCGTCAGGTGCAACGGACGCCCCGCGAAACTACGTGAAAAAAAAAAAAAAAAAAAAAAAATAATAATCGTCGTTGCCGAGTGTTTTACAAACCGCCCGATTATCGTCGTGTTACAGTGTGGGGACAGTGCTCTCACTGCTTCCACATTCACTGCATCATGAAGTGGCTGCACTCGCAACAGACGAGTCACTTGTGCCCGATGTGCCGTCAGGAGTGGAAATTCAAAGAATAGCCGATCCCCACCGCCCCAACGTCCCCCAGGTGTCAGCACGAAGCGCCGAATCAGGTGAGATAGACTAGAGTTTTATTTGTTTCCAGGGAATTTCCCTATTACAAATTGGATTATTTAATAATCACTCGCCTTTGTAACTTATAGCTATGTTTGACAATTTGGCTTATTTTAGCCTAACCGCATTTCTTTATAACGATAATATAAACGCTCTTATTTTGCACATCTCTTTTAAGTATATCGCCAGATTCTTAGCCTCGTTCTTCTTTAATTCGTGAATCAGGTGAGATTATATCCTCTTCTTGTATCATGTTCAAGTTTGCGTCGTTGGAATGCAACGAAATTCAGAAAAAAAAATGGATTCTGATTGACCCAAGTGATGGTATTGCGTATAAAGAGTCATCATAGCACTTAGTTCCTGTGATGATTTTTATACCCAATTTCATCATTTGGGTTAATTAGAATTAATTTTGAATTTTGCATCGTTGGATTGCAACGAAATTCAGAAAAAAAAGATTAATTCTAATTTTTGACCGTAATTTTTTTGCGATCGTGAATGGCAAAAAAAATTGATCGTAACTGTGATATGGGGATTTTTTTTATGCACGTAAGATTTCCACGAGTTGTAAAATCATTTTCTGGCTCGACGAACATTTTCCCCTGTGTCTCAATTTCCCTCTCGGTGACGAGGTTGCCTCCGCTGACCGACATACCCAACCGGTATTTTGCCTTCCCCAAACGGCTTTGTAATTATCGCTATTTAATACGCGATTGTAAAATCCAAGGACATCCCGCGGTTGGGCAATGCCGAAGCGGCGCGTGTGACGTGAATCCGCACCGGGAAAATTCGTGTCGCGAAGCGTAAAAAAAAAAAAAATCTCTTCTGCAATACCGCGAAAATCGCGAGAAAATATTGAGCCAATTAAAACGTGCCACAAACAATTTTTTAATCCCGTTGTAATTGCCTTGAAAATTTAATTACCCGAAATAAAAATAAAAAAATTCTACAATTAATACCAAACGTTTCCTACAAAAGTAGAAATAAATTGCAATTTGCATTGATTCGCTGATCAACCGTTTTTTAATGCCATTGCATACAAAATTTAATTACCCGGAATAAAAAAAAATCTATAATTAATACCAAACGTTTCCTTCTAAATAAAAATAAATTGCAATTGGCAGTGATTCGCTGATCAACCGTTTTTTTAATGCCATTGCATAAAAAATTTAATTACCCGAAATTTAAAAAAAAATCTATAATTAATACCAAACGTTTCCCGAAAAAAAAAAAATTTAAATAAATTGCCATTGGCAATTATTCGTTGATCAACCGGTCGCGGTAAATTATTCACGACGACACGACCGCTCGCGTCTCGTTATCCGTCGTGTTTACATGTTTCTTTGTGCACTGTTATCGTGTACCTTGGGCGTTCGGGCCCGGCGCGCAGCGTCGACGTCCCTGCTGCCGATCGCGGTACCCGCGCTCGTCGCGGTGGAGGGGAAAGGACAGGAGGCACCTAATGGGGGGCGCCCCCCCCCTCTCCCTTCCGCCGCGAGTTACTCTCTCACGCGATACTACGCCGATAGACTCTCTACGCGTTCTCTCCCCGATGCTACCACGGCGCGCACGACACCCACACACTCTGGAGCCACGCAATGCAGCGGCACACGAGGCTCTCTCGGTTCCCTCGCCGTGCGACTCTCCAGTGGTTTACCAAACAAACGCGGGGCGCGCGCAAAGCCGATTCACCGAAGTAAACATCTCCAACGGTTTTCGCCGTATCGGCAGTTTGCGGGCGAAAAACGACTAGAATATTTTTTTGTCTCCCGAAAAAAAAATCTTTATAACTGATTCCTTGACTCGAAATTAAACCGAAACTTATTTTCGTGTTGGGCTATTCGAGAAAATAAATACAATCCGAGAAAATAAATACAATCTGAGAAAATAAATACGATCCGAGAAAATAAATACAATCCGAGAAAATAAATACAATCCGAGAAAATAAATACCACGCCCATCGTAATTAATTGGCCCACGTACCAATTTGTCCTCGAGATCGACTTGTTTTTCGGCACAATCGACTAGTTTCGCAGGCGAAAAACGACTGGAATCTTTTTTGTCCGCCGAAAGCTTCGTAACTGCAATTTTCCTCGACTCGAAATTAAACCGAAATTAATTTTCGTGTTGGGCTATTCGAGAAAATAAATATACCACGCCCATCGTAATTAATTGGCCTACGTACCAATTTGTCCTCGAGATCAACTTGTTTTTCGGCTCTCAATCGACTAACTACCAATTAACCGGCAATTCCTAAAGCTTTTACTTCGTCGTCGAATGAAACTCAATTGGCGCATCCCTTCGGCATTATTGTTATCAGTTCCTTTTGTTTCGTCGCGAGAACGTTTAGTAGTAAAGTGCGGCCCGAACGACGATAATACGAATGCCGAATGCCGTATCTCTCGAAGCGAGTGCGGAGAAGCACTAGCCGCTCTCTCGCTGGTTCGTTGGACTACCTGGCGCGGCTGCCTCGCTTCTCTCTCACTGCCGCTCGGCGGAGGAGACACAGTCACGTGGGTTCCCTCGTACACGCGAGAACGCGAAGGATGTTTGCGGGATCGCGGAGTCAGTCCGTGGCGATCCCTCCGACAGACACGAGAGGAGAGCGCGGTGGTCGAGCGAGGACTCCGCGCCCGCGGTGTGCATTTTCGTTTGTACGAGAAAGAGAGAGAGAGAGAGATAGCGATATTTATTACGCCCTCTGGGACAAGTTCCCTCAAGCTCTAAAACAGTGGTACATTGTACATATGTGGTCATAATCAGTTCCATTGGATGCATTTAACATCGGTGCAAAAAAATTATTAAATAGTTAATTAAAACGAAAATCTTAAATACAGAAATAAAAAAATAAAAAAAATGTGAATATAAAAAATTAAACATCGGTGCAAAAAAATAATTAAATAGTAAATTAAAACGAAAATCTTAAATACAGAAATACAAAAATAAAAAAAATATGAATACAAAAAATGTAACATCGGTGCAAAAAAGAATTAAATAGTAAATTAAAACGAAAGTCTTAAATACAGAAATAAAAAAATACAAAAATATAAACACAAAAAATGTAACATCGGTCCAAAAAATAATTAAATAGTAAATTGAAACGAAAATACAAAAATATAAATACAGAAATACAAGAATATAAATACAAAAATACAAAAATACAAAAATATAAATACAAAGACGGAGAGAGGGACAGAGACGGAAACGTGAGGAGGAAACGAAGGCGGCCGAACGGGACCGAGCGGGAACGGGTCGGGAGGGACGAGGCGACGAGGACGGGACGATCTCTTGGATATATTATCGGTGGGCTCTCGAGAGGGCCGCGACCGCCGCACACCTGCGCCACCCGAATGTCTACCGCGTGAAAAAAAAAAAAAAAAAACAGTCTCCGGGAGTCGCGCGACCGGTCAGTCGATTTTTAGCCTCGACGTAATGTGCGTCAATTTTTTTTTTTTTTGTCGAGCGTAGGATCGAAAATACACAACACACCGACTGTGAGCTTCGTCGTTGCGTCACGCGCGCGCGAATCTCTCGGCGTGAGCGATCCGTGTGCGTGATACGTACGTCTTGCTTGTGGCTCGAGAGCCGAGAGACGAGGTGATCGGTGTAACAGTGAACGTTACACCAGTGTCTCGCGGGAGCGAGACGGATGCGCAGTGAGAGGCCGCTGGGTTATAACCGCGTATATACGTTGTGTATATAATATATACCATTTGATAAAAATTATTTCTAAACAAAAAATTACTTACGAAAAAAAAAAATCTTTTCAGAAATATTAAATCTCAAAAATAAATCTTTTCAAGAATATTAAATCTCCAAAATAAATATTTTCAAGAATATTAAATTTCAAAAATAAATCTTTTCAAGAATATTAAATTTCAAAAATAAATCTTTTCAAGAATATTAAATTGCAAAAATAAATCTTTTCAAGAATATTAAATTTCAAAAATAAATCTTTTCAAAAATATTAAATTTCAAAAATAAATCTTTTCAAGAATATTAAATTGCAAAAATAAATCTTTTCAAGAATATTCAATTTAAAAAATTAATCTTTTCAAGAATATTAAATTTCAAAAATATTAAATTTCAAAAATAAATCTTTTCAAGAATATTAAATTACAAAAATAAATCTTTTCAAGAATATTAAATTTCAAAAATAAATCAAATCATTGTGTATATATAGATATAGATATTTGGACACACGGATATCTTGCAACGCGATCCTGCGGTCCGATAGTCCGTTAATCGGACGATCGTAAGTCGATATCTTATCGAAAGTTATCGCGGTGACAATTGCGGTGGCTCTACGTATTTCCTCGTCTTCACCGCATCGTCGAAGTGAAAACGTCTGCGGATCGCGAAATAATGTTTAGTGCTCGATTGACTCTCGCTGAGCGGATCAAATCGTGTATAAATAAAATAAAAAATAGTGAGTGAAACCTCGAAAATAATTCAATAATTGCTGAAAATAAATAATTGCTGCGACTTATTCAAAGGCTGAATAAAATTGATACAAATGTTACCTGTGGCTTCCCAACCTTTCTGAGTGTCGAAAACAAACAAAAAAAAAAAAGAATTTCGTGCAAGTTTTCGTGTCTCGATCGTCGTTTTTGTTCTTCTTTTCTCCCGGCTGCAACGTCGCACACAGATAAAAATCGGGCTCGTCGACTTTTTCTGCAAAAAAAAAAAACACACGTGGAATCGTCACCGGAATGCCAACGACTCGGGCGGGGGCGACACCCGATCGGCGCACCGGGAGCTGTTTACAAACGCGCGTTCTTCTCTCCGTGACTCGCGGGGCCTCGAGGTCAGGAGTCGGCGGAGTGGAAGAGGAGGCGCCTCCTTAGCGCGAGAAACATATATCTCGGTCGGTAAAACAGCGAGCTCGCCGACGACGCGGTTATGCAGCTAGCGTCGAGCCAGCGTCCGCATCCCCCGCCGGTGCCCCCGCGACCCAGTCGGCAGGTGGTGGCCGAGGCGCTCAAGAGGACCGCGAGGCCTCCACCGTGCCCAACGCGACAGGCGCCACCGCCCCCAAACACGCGGCCATGGCGGCACGAGGATCAGGAGAGAATCGGGCGCACCGTTGTTTACGAGTCGTCTGGACGGGAGGAGGAAAAACAACCGCAGCTGCAGCTGCAGCCACAGCAGCAACAATCGAACGAGCAGAAAATTCGTTCGCACGAATCGAACGAGCAGAAAATTCGTTCGCACGAATCGAACGAGCAGAAAATTCGTTCGCACGAATCGAACGGGCAGAAAATTCGTTCGCACGAATCGCAACGACCGTTGGCCTCGCCGCGCGGCTGCAACGATTTTATAAGTAGCGGCTGCGGAGGCAACATAACAGAGACCACAGCGCCCTCTGTTGTGGAGAAAACAGAGACACGCGGCGGCGTGACCCGAGCAGCAGCCCCGAGTGAAAGGAACGAGCGGCGGGCGGCTGAAAATCAGCAGCAGCAGCAGCGACGCTCGAGCGGCGATCAGCGATGCGATCGGGAAAATTCCGCTACTCAGCTGAGCGCGACCGACGCGGAGATCCCGCGTTGTGGGCCGGACGAAAAAGCGCCGGGTGGATTCGTCGAGGATACGGAGAGCGGCGGCGGCGGTCGAGCCGTCGGAGGAACGTGTTTCGCGAGAAAAAACGACGCGGTGAGTTGCGAGGAAAAAAAGTCGCGAATTTTCGATAAGACGAGCTCGCGAATCTTTTGCCAGGAGGAGGATGCGGTGGGAATAAACGAGAAATTGTCGCCGCCGGCCGGTTCGACGAGTGAGGGCATCGCCAAATTTGAGGCGGAGGACGAGCGGCAGCAGCGCCACGCGGATGACGACAGAGCTGCTGGTTCGTCGTCGTTCGGCAAGAGGGCGGAGGACGCGAAGGGGGAAACGACGAACCCGGCGACACCCACGAAAATTGAGAAGCCACCGGTGTCGATCGCCGGTGTAAACAACGATTCGGTCAAGGCTGGCGAGGTGAGGCGAGCGAACGGCGCGCTGATTGGTCGGGAGGAGGACGATGAAGTCGCCGCTCGCGGCGCTGCCGTCGCGACTATTTCGAGCGATGACTGCGCCACCGTGGTGGTCGTCGACGAACCCGAGCGTAAAATCGCGTTCAGCGAGGACAAGGACAATATTCATCATCAGGACTGGCTCGAGGCGGGGATTCGATACTCCTCGACGAAGATCACGCTGCCGGGGGACGATCCGGTTGGATATAATCGCGATGGGGATGAGGATTATGAGGACGAACGTCGGGGATACGTTAAATACGATATTTCCAGGTACTGCGGGCTTCTGTGGCGTTAAGGGAGGTCCTCCTGTCGTATAGTCTTCATTTCCCATAAATTCGAGAATATTGAGAGAGAATTGTAAACACATCTCGATGGTATAAAAACCTGAAAAAAATGGATGAAAAACAAATTGTTTAACAAATATCCCGGTGATTCAACTTTTTTTTTATGAAAATAATTTGTTAGTTTTTCTGCATACGTACGAATTTTTTTCGATTTTTAAGTTAACTTTGAAATTTGTGTTTTTTTTTTCACCCTATAAAAAACATATAAAAAAAATGCAAATTTTTAAATCATCGAGAAGTGTTCACAATTCTATCTCATTTTTCTCGAATTTATGCGAAACAAACTCTACACGACAGAACCCCTTTTGAATCCGGCGAAAAATGGGGAACTGGTCAGGGCCTGATCAGGCCCCGGGTTGGCCCGGCCAGGGCCCGACTTGGGCCGGATTTGAACTAAAAAATTTTTTTACCACAGTCGATTTTTTTATCTTGTCTTCGAGAATAGATCAACGTTAACGAAAACAGTTTCTAAATTTCAGCAGACAATTTCCACTGTAGCGAAGCCCAAAGATATATTTCTCACCCGGAGAGAGAGAGACATCGGGTCTCGATCGAACCAGTAAATCGTGGCGAGCGAGCGGACGGCCGCAGCGCAGCAGCCGTAAAACTGCCTAGTCTCGAGGCGGTAGAACTACTTTCGCCTCGCGTGAACAAAGGGAAAACGGACCGCGTCGAGTGCACCGCGAGCGAGAGATGGCCAGCTCCACCGAAGTGCATCTTCTCGCTCTATCTCCGCCCGAGCTTCTCTCCATCCGCGTTATTATAACGCCGATTTCGTTGTATATGTGTGTACAACGTCCGCACTTTCGCGAGAGCAATCACGATAGTCGATTACCATATTAGCCTTGGAGGGTCAGTGGGACGTGTCCGCTTTAAACGATCTAACGATCGTCGCGCGACGACGCGACCGCTGGGGGACGTTCGTGTCACTCGTTGGTCGAATCAATTCGTCGAGTTGCTTACAAGTTTACACGGCGCGACGCAACGAGAATCGCGACGAGCACTTTTCCTCGTCGTAATTGGCGGTTGTAAAGTGGCTACGCAACTTCTTTTTTTTTCTCTCGCCTGTAAAGGAACATTTCCTGTTACCCAAAAGCGCACTAATGTTTGTTACATACTTGGGAGACAGTTTAGTTGCTTAAAAAAAATATATCGTGTTCGAGAGGAAGATTTAAATACTTACTCCTTTTTTTTCTCGCCTATAAAGGAACATTTCCTGTTACCCAAAAACGCACTAATGTTTGTTAGATACTTGGGAGACAGTTTGGTTGCTTAAAAAAAAATATCGTGTTCGAGAGGAAGATTTAAACACTCACTCTTTTTTTTTCTCTCGCCTATAAAGGAACAGTAGGCACATTTCCTGTTACTGAAAAACGCACTAATGTTTGTTAAATACTTGAGACAGTTCGGTTGCTTAAAAAAAATATCGTGTTCGAGAGGAATATTTAAATACTTACTATTTGTTTTCTTGGGTTTACCGAAGCAGGAGGCACACTTCCTGTTACCCAAAAAAGCACTAATCATTACGAAATACTCGCAAAACACGTTTAAAAGTACCTGAAGAAAAAAAAAACTGCGTTGCTCGAGGGGAAGATTCAAATAAAAATGCCCCGAGGGCCCCGAGATTCGTGGAACGAGACGTGGGCAGTTGTTATGTCGGTTGTCACTCACTCGACGATTAGTATGTTCGCGTCGATATTCGCCACTGACACCGATCTCGGTGTAATTGAGGTTACCAGGAAGCGTAACAGATCGCTTCTACCGTCGTGATACATCACACCGAATATATATTTTCGAGACGCCTTCGGAGCGTGCGGGTTATCAAAAGTCAGCGCGCAAAAGAGTAGAAGAAAAAAAATGAGACGTTTCTATTCATCGAACGGTCGAGAGGCGGAGAGAACGCGGTGAGGCGGATGAGTCACTCGCGCGTATTGGGCGTGTAAATTCGAAGCCAGAGAGAGAATCAAATCGCACGCCTGTTTTGTCCTGAAATTAGAATTGAATAAATTAATAACACGCCACGGCGACGATATTTTAATTTTTTTTTAACGCTGTCTGTTTCTTCTTTTTTTTTCAGCATATGCGAGAGAATAGCAATGTCCTCGTTGCAAGGACTTCCGCCTCTGCCGAGGAGTCTGAGCGGCTTCAACCTGAGCGAGGGACGCAGGGAGGCGGCCGAGCCGCCGCCGCCGCCCGCGAGATCGTCGAGCAAGGCGCAGAAGAACGTCAAGTCAACGCAACCGTCCAGTTCCCGGCCTTCCCCGCCCGGTAGACAACTCACCACGCTGGACACCCAACTGGCGATACTGCGAAAGGAAATGGTAAACGATTTCCCCGCTGCTAACTGGTTCAGCGCCGCGCATTTTCCGCTCCGAATTAAGGTGGTCCTTGCGGATAATATTCATTTCGCATAAATTCGAGGAATTTGGGAGAGAATTGCAAACACTTCTCGGTGGTATAAAAATCTGAAAAAATGCATGCACATTAAAGGTACTGAAAAGATTAATTTTGCATAATAATAATTCGAAAATGTTATTAACAAATTGATGAAAAAAGAATTGTTTAACAAATATTTCGATGACCCAAGATTTTTTTTCATGAAAATGATTCCTTCGTTTTTTCGAATACGTATGAATTTTTTCAGATTTTAGAGTTCACATTGAATTTTCACATATTTTCCCTATAAAAAACGCACAAAATTCAATGTGAACTCTAAAATGTGAAAAAATTCATACGGATTCGGAAAAACGAAGGAAACATTTTCATGAAAAAAAAATCTTGGGTCATCGAGATATTTGTTAAACAATTGTTTTTTTCATCAATTTGTTAATAACATTTTCGAATTATTATTCTGCAAAATTAATCTTTTCAGTACCTTTAATGTGCATGCATTTTTTCCGATTTTTATACCACCGAGAAGTGTTTGCAATTCTCTCCCAAATTCCTCGAATTTATGCGAAATGAATATTATCCGCAAGGACTACCTTAATGCCGAACCGAACGCGCAAAGACACAATTCTCAAACGCTCGCGACCGCCCAAGGTTGCGGCAATGGATACGCGACGGTCCGAGCGGCATTTCGCAGGCGCAGCCGTATCAACTACCAGGAAATTCATTAAACGTGACTCACGCGGTATTTTATTTTTCCGCTCGAACCGCTATTATCTTCTCGGGGGCCCCGCGCGCGATCTGTCACGACTGTAATTAACGCCGGTGAAAAACACCGGGTAATCAGCGGACGCGGTGGGGAGTTTCGAGCCTCCGATTCGGGTTTCATTAATGACCGTTATTTGACGGTCGATGACCTGTGAAAAAAAGAAGAAAAAAAAAATAATGCTCGACTGAGGAAAATGACTGACGTGACTGGGAGTTTTTTCACCGGGGGAAAAAAAATAAAAATGAAACTGCCGCACGAAGTCACCGAGTGAATCCGCAGTCGCGATCCGGCAGAACTCACGAGATACTCACGGCGTCGAATCACCCCGCATCGTCGTATAAAGCATTCCCGTCGCGTTCGCCGCGAGACGTGAGCATCGACGGGACGGGATTTGGAAAGTAGTTGTCTTTTTTCTTTTTTTTTTCTCTCCCGGGTGTTCGCCGCGCACACGTCGATTCCGCTCAACCCACTTCTTTTTTTTATTCATCGTTTTTCTAGTTCACGTAGCTCTCCGTACGTTTCTGTTTCATTGAGTCGTCGCCGCGGCGAAGGCGACTCGTGACCCCGAAGCGGACGAGCGAACTCGCGGGGCAGCGAAACGACGAAGAGTCGCCTGTGAATATTCATGCGGTTTCTCGGGGAGGGGAAAAATGTTTTTCATCTGGCCGGGATTTCATGATGTTGCAGTTTACATCGTTGGAATGCATCGAAATTCCGAAAAAAAAACAATGCTAATTAACCCAAATGATTGAATAATAATGTAAATACTGAATAATGATTTAATGATTAAATATTAAATAAAAATCAATATTAAATCAAGATCAATTAAATTGTGATTTAATTGATTTAATTATTAAATATTAAATAAAAATCAAATAAATAGTGATTTAATTGATTTAATTATTAAATTAAGATTTAATTATCAAATAGTGATTCAATTAATAATTTCATCATTTGGGTTCAATAAAATTAATTTTTTTTTTTCTGTATTTCGTTGCATTCCAACGATGCAAACTTCAACATGACGGGATTTCGCTCGGACTGCGGCGAGACAAGCGCGCCGCGCGCATGCACTTTATTTATGGTATAATAATTCGCGCGAAAGACACAGCGGCGGCGGGCGCCGCTGTGTGTTGTCGTGTCCGCTGATAGACAATCCAGACACGAGCGCGTGTTAACCACCACAGGCGCTCCCACGCTGCATTCCCTCAGGCGTGACTGCCCCTCGCGTTCCCCGCGACCGCCGCCGCCGCCACATCACCTTCCTTCCCAGGCCGCGGCTCTCGTCGAGAGCTCCCTGCTTCATATTTCTCATTCTCATTTTACGCCTTCGTTCGCTCTCCCGCTCTTCTGCGTTTCCCACGATTCAAGCGGCGAGGCACCTACGATTCCCTCTTTTATTTTTTTTCACCGCGCACACGAGGATCCCGCGAATCTACGCAAGCTCCGAGCTCTTTCTCTCTCTCTCTTTATTAAGTTATTAGTAATATTCTCTCTATTCTCTCTATTTAAGTTAAGTTTCTTTGTTATTTCAACTCTACTTTTTATTTCTTTTTTTGTATTTTTATTTTTTATATTTACGTTTAGTTTATTTGTTGTTATGGTGGAGGTGCCGGGATGTGGCGCCACACTAATTCTGTTATTTTCCTGGTTGCCTATAGGACCTGTTGGTCTTAGAGCAATTGACGAATCTATCTCTCTCTCTCTGTTTACGAAAGTCTCGAGAGCGCGCGCGAAGAATGAAGCACGGGTAATTGCATAACGGGGCAACGTGTGGCGTGCGCGCACGGGTGGAGGAATCGCGGCCTCGCTAATTAGTATTATTAAACGAGTATCAGAGTCGGCCCCGCCGATGTTGGTCCGATAATTGGATTTCGCAGTCCTGCCCGTGTGTCGAGCGCGTAAAGCTTTTTATGGCGATGATTAAAAACGACTTTCCAGCGAATAGTTAGGAATTAGAATATCGGGTTTCACCGTTTTACGAGCGCCGGGAAGCGTTTAGTGTCGGCTCAACAACCGTCCGAGTCGATCGTCTCTCGTTTTCTAAAATATAAATTTCACGTTAATCGTACGTTCTTTGATTTCTCGGTGAATAATAATTTTCGCTAACGATTTGTTCATTTAATTCGCACAGTTCGGCCTCTGTCAGGTGGATCATATAAATTTCACGTTAATCGTACGTTCTTTGATTAATCATTTTCGCTAACAATTCAAACATTTAATTCGCACAGTTCGGCCTCCGTCAGCTGGATCTCTCGTTGCTCTCCCAGCTGTGGTCCCTGAACGAGTCGATTCAGGAATTTCGCCAGCTGCTGCAGGAGCAGGAGGACCGCGCGCCCTCGCCGTCGCCGAGCAGCGAGGAGGGCGACGACAACTCGTACGGGAGTCACCCGCCGCCGCCACCCCGAAGACCGGCGCCTCTTCTGCATCATCACAGGCCACCGCGACCCCCGAGGCCGCTGCGACCACCGGCCAGCGACGATTCGCCATCGAGCGAGGAGTACGGAGCGGTTTGAAGGCAACGCGTGGAGGAGGAACCGATGGTTTCCTGGTAGCAACGATCTATCGTTTCCCCTACCCCAATCGCGAGGAAGATTCCAGTGAGAAAAAAAAACGAGAACGCTATTCCACTTGTCCCGCGAAGCGTCCGAGAGCCGGCAGGATGTGTTGAATTGTTCTTCATGTTGTTGAAGTTTGCATCGTTGGAATGCAACGAAATTCAGAAGAAAAAAAAATTATAATTAAAAAAAAATCTAATTAAAAAAAATAATTTTAATTAAAAAAATTAATTCTAATTAACCAAAATGATAAAATTAGGCTTAAAAAGACACCATAGTTAACTGATTGCCGTGATTACTTTTTTCACCTAATTTCATTATTTGGATTAAATAGAATTAATTTTTTTTTCTTCTGAATTTCGTTGCATTCCAACGATGCAAATTTCAACATCGTTGTTGATCGCGCGACTCGTTCGCGTTATCCGCGAGATCTCGCAAGTGGAAACCGCGACATTGATCTCAATTTCCCTTCCCCCAAACCTCGATCGCACTGGAATTCAATCGGCGCCGCCCGCGCGGCGCGACCGAATCCACTCGGAAATACTTTACGAGGAACGCGAGATAGAGAGCCAGACACGTGTTGGGTGCCTCGCTCGAGTGCCTCGAGCGGCTCGAAATGCATGCGGAAAATATACTGTTGGCGACTGAGAGTGCCTGATGACGTTGCGTCTGTGCGTGTGTGTGTGTGATGTGTGTGGTGAATGCGCCGTCGCGAAGAACCCCTCGCGACGCTGGTTTCGGTATCCCCGTGTACATTTTTTCTACCTAAATTTATAATTACGTGTAAATGTGATGTTTTGCGAATAAATACAGTCTAATTTAATTTAATCGTCGGTTCGATCGACTCGCCGATGATTTTCTCTTGACCTCGTAAACCATTTTTTTCCGAGTTGGATTTTTTTTTTTTACAAAACTCGTGTCTTTATCATTTTTTTTTGTACAGAGTTCGATTTCTTTATAACTTTTTTTTTCGTTTTCTTTACATTTTTTTTACATAATTCGTTTTCTTTACTAATTTTTTTACAAAATTCGTTTCCTTTACTAATTTTTTTCGCAAAACTCGTTTTTTTTTACAAAATTATTTTTGCCATTTTTTTACATCATTTTAACAAAATTCGTGCCCGAATTTAAAAAACCCGCCCTTTGCGGTACCAAATATCGGTACCGCTGCTGTTACCGACCGAGAAAAAACACAGCGCTCTACCTTACCATCCGAGCCCGGGGAAAAAGTTTCCATCGTTTTTCCGCCGCGTCCTCAGCGCCACAATTGACAACCCACAGAATCCAGTAGTATCCGGCGTGTCCGGCAGATAGCAACGCGCTGTGGGCTACGGCTGAAAACACGTGCACCGAATTTCGAGGTTATGTGACCAGTGAACCCCGAGGCGTAAACAACAACACAAAAACAATGTCGGAACCGACGAAGCAGGACGAGGAGGGCGACAAGAGAATCGGAAGCGCGAAGCGCAAGAAGAAAAGATCGTCGATGCAGATGGCGAAGAAATACGCGCGGCGAAGCGAACGCGGCCACGGCTCGGAGCTCGACTCCGACACCTATCAGTACATGGTAAGAATTTTGGAAATGTTGCGCCAGGACTTCCCCACGATGGACGAGAAACTCGTGTTCGTCAACAACGTCTACGAGCAGACGATCGGCCACGAGTTCGAGTACGCGCGAAATCAGGTCGGCTCGCGGGTTCTCGATTCACTGGTGGAATTCGCGAGCCACGAGGTCGTCCGCCGGCTCGCCGACGCCCTGGCGCCGTCCCTGCGGCCCGCCTGCAGCGACAGATTCGCCAGCCACGTTCTCCAAAAATTGATCCACGTATGCGCCGAACGGGGCACGAGGGACCAGAGTCGTAAGTCTCCGTTACCTCAA
Source organism: Pimpla rufipes (assembly GCA_963932165.1). Classification (NCBI taxonomy): domain Eukaryota; kingdom Metazoa; phylum Arthropoda; class Insecta; order Hymenoptera; family Ichneumonidae; genus Pimpla; species Pimpla rufipes. The sequence goes on from OZ010637.1 coordinate 22,627,870, forward strand.
GAATTAAATGATGTCGAAGTTTGCATCGTTGGAATACAACGAAATTCAGAAAAAAAAAACAATTCTAATTGACCCAAATGATGAAATTAGGTACAAAAAGTCATCATGGCAATTATTTCCTATTATGATTTTTTATACCTAATTTCATCATTTGGGTTAATTAGAGCCAATTTTTTTTCTGAATTTCGTTGCATTCCAACGTTGCAAACTTCAGCATCGTTTTACTTTAAGGTAAAGGTACCGGTTTCAGCCACCTTTGGTTTAGTTTCAGTCACCAAGTTCGAAAGCACGGAATTATTTGTTTTATTAAAATGAACTAAAATTGTACCTATAGACTTGTTAATTTATATGGATACTTTCGAAATACCAACATAAAAATACAGAAAACAGTAATTTGAAATAAAAATATAGTGAAAATGGCCGAAACTGGTACAGCGACTAAAACCTGAAACTTTACCTTTACCTGACTTTACCTGAAAGTCTACGCAACAGTTTATTTTCTAGTTACAATTTTATAACTATGACTTGTAGTGATTATAAAATTGTACGTGAACTTTTGAATAGCCGTAAGAAAGACTGAATTTTTCATAAAATTTTCATAGAAATTGTGTTTTCCCAATAGTGTTTTTCCATTTTTTCAATAACGATTACCCTGAATTTTCATGGGAAATTAATATTTCTTGCCTCCGTTTAAAAGTTTACACATTATATTATTACAAGGTGTAATAATAATCATTACAAGTTGTTATTATAAAAACATAATTACAAAGCCAATTCTACCATCAATTTTATTTCTAAAAAAATTAGGGATTACCAACTCTGCGAGGGACGCGCAGAAAACATCTGCGGAGGCGACCGGCGAAGGCACCAAAAATTCCGTTAAGGTCGAGGAGAGCGAAATTCCTAAGTACAACGAGGTAGCATTAAAATTGTGCCGATACGTGATAAATAACTTTGAGGAGTTTGCGTGGGACACTTACGCCAATCACGTTCTTCGCACGGCTATCGAGAGTCTCGGTGGAGTCTTGGATAAAGACAAGGATGTCGCTAAGCGGAAGGAGACTTCGAACTTTGAGAGTCGCAGATCCGTGCCTCAGGAATACACAGATTTGCTTCTGGATGCGGCTAATAGGTTTCTGAAGTGGCCGCAGCTCGCAGAGTTCGGAAAGGACGAGCTGACCTCAGGTCTTCTTCAGAGCCTTTTACGCACCCTGAAAGGCGTGGATTCCAAGCTCAACGCTGCTCTGATCAAGAGAATCGTCGGCGAATGCTTCACAGAAAACACGGAGCACGAGTTATCGACGATTTTTCACGCGGAAAGCTCGATAAGGCTGCTTGAGGTTTGCTTGGCAGTAGCGAAACCCAAAATGTTTTCGCGCATCCATCGAAGATTCTTCGCGGGTCGTTTGCGTGAATTGAGTCTCATGTCCGGCGCGAATTTCGCCGTTCAGCGGCTTCTCGATAATTGCGGCTCGAAGGAGGAGATGGAGGAGATTTTTGAGGAATTGGCGGAGCATTTTTCAGCGATTCTGGATCGCAGGAACACCGGAGTTCTCGCCAGTTTGGCGAACGCCTGCGCGAGGCTTCAGTGCAAACAGGGACCGTTCGTTAATTCGATCACGAAATCTCTGGGCTGCGACGAGACGGCCGAGGCGCAGCTGCAGATCGTTCCGGTCGTCGCGACGCTTCAGAAGTACGAGAAGGTTTTGGAGTCGCGACGACCCGGGGAAAAAGCGCTTCCCGTTCATCTCCACGGCAGCATCGTCGTCCAGGCGATGCTGCGATTCAACAAGCCGATCAAGATCGTGAATTCGTTGCTGGCGATGAGCGGCGACGATCTCGTCGGCCTTCTGAGCGATCCCAAAGGCAGCCGCATCCTCGACGCTTTTATGGACAGCAAATTCATCGGGGAGAAGAGTCGAGAGAAATTGGCGAAGACCCTGCAGGGAAATTGGGTGAATCTCGCCTGCGGCGTTCATGGATCTCGATGTTTGGATAAAATTTGGGCGTGGGCGAAACCGAATCAAAGATACTGGATTATGGAGGAACTCGCGGCTGTTGGGGAGTCCATCAACAACACGAAGACCGGGAAACTCATTGCTGCGAAGTTGAATGTTTCGCTTTACGCGAGGAACAAGAAGGACTGGACGGAGGCGCAGGGAAAGGTGGAGAAGACCAAGGCGCTCTTCGCCGGGATCATCGACACGACGGCTATAAAAACGTGAAAAAAAGATTTTTTTTTTCACGAGCTTCGGAACTTTTGCGACGATTTTTTGTTCGCGAGAGACACTTTTTTAACGTCTATGTACATATATCGAATTAAAAGCGTTAACGTTACTTCAGAGTTTGATTTTTTTTCCAATTATTTCAATCATTGAATACCATTACGATATAGAATAATATATGTATTTCGTTAGTTCATAAATACATTTGGAAATTCGCCGGAGGTCTTTACAGTGATATAACACTCGAGGAAGAATCGTTTACATTAATAATTACGTGCTATTCTAGGATTTGAGCAAAGTTCCCTAACACGAAATTGCGACAAGTGAAGTGCGGATATGCGTAAATTCACATCTTGTTGTTTGTTGTTGTTGTTTTTTTCTTCTTCTTCTTCTTTTTCATGACTAGAGATAGAGCTACATACGAAAAAATCTTACCGATCCGTGTACGGGAAGTAAAACTAGTTTTGACTTGGGCCTATCAATTGACTAGGGTAACATTGGATAAGGCTAATTTTTTTCGTTTTCCTTTTTCCGCTTCTCCTTTCGCGAGACCGACAAAATCAACGTGCGACTCTGGTTTATCTAACTGTGCGAACTGTGCGTCTGTGTATTAATGTGAGATGGTGCGTCTTACGCGTGAAGTGTAACACTGCTATTTTTTTTTTTATACATTCGCGAAATTACAAACTCGTAAACGCCTATGTGGATACACGATTAGCAAATATCGAATTGATCTCGCGAGCCGAGAGTCGGACCTTAAATTCCCCGATTTTGCGATACATTTTTCTTGCCGATTTTCTTCGATTTTACGATACATTTTTTTTACCGATTTTCCTCGATTTTACGATAATTTTTTCTTACCGATTTTCCTCGATTTTTTGATAAATTTTTCTTACCGATTTTCCTCGATCTTACGACAAATTTTTCTTACCGATTTTCCTCGATCTTACGATAAATTTTTCTTACCGATTTTCCTCGATTTTACGATAAGAAATTTTTTAAGATCGAGACAAAAAATATCGAAACCGAAGACTTAAATAAGGTTCAACTCACGTCTCGCGAGGGAGGAAGTCACGACCCGGTTCTATACGCTGTGGAATGTGAATGATCGATTCGGCGGGTCTTTAAATTCGGTTGGTACTGGGAGAGAGAGAAGGGAGATTACTCTTCGCGTCGTCGCTCTCATTTGGCCGCCGTGGCCGTCGTCGCGCCGCCGCTGTCGTTGTCGCTCGGATTGACTGCGACGGTGCCGCTCCTCGGTGGGCTGCGCGAGGACGACCGCCGCGGCCGATCCCGGGAGGGGCTGCTGCTGCAGGTGGCGTGATGACCGCCGGCCTCCCAGTCGCGATGCTGGCAAAAGGAACCGCAATAGCGGGCCACGCCGCAACCGCCGCACGTTTCTAACGCTGTCCTTCCGCAATTCCAACAGCCCTGTGATAAAATGTACATTTTTTTTACTCCAATTTTTTTTTCGTTTAATTACTAACTAACCGATCCGATGACATTTTTTAAATTCTTTTTTTTTATTACTAACTAACCGATCCGATGAGGTTTAAAAAAAAAGTTTGTTTTTTTTAATTACTCACTAACCGATCCGAAGGCGTTTAAATTTTTTTTTTATTTACTAAATAACCGATCCAATGAGGTTTTTTTTTAATTGTATTTTTTTCAAATTACTAACTAACCGATCCGATGAGGTTTAAAAAAAGTTTGTTTTTTAATTATCCACTAACCCATCCGGTTTTTACATTTTTTTTTTAATTACTAAATAACCGATCCAATGAGGTTTTTTTTTATTGTATTTTTTTTTAATGACTAACTAATCGATCCGATGGCGTTTAAAATTTTTTTTTAATTACTAAATAACCGATCCAATGAGGTTTTTTTTTAATTATATTTTTTTTAATTACTAACTAACCGATCCGATGACGTTCGTCATGTGCGAGACGTCCTTTTCGTCGTCGGTGGAGCCGGCGGACGCCGAGAGAGACGCGGCGAGCGTCGCTCCCGCCGTTCTCGCCGCGGCCTCCGGGTTCGCGGGATTAATGTGCGCGGCGACGCGTATGAACGAGCTCTGCCTCAGAGCCCCGTGACTCCTGTGCGGCAGCGGCAGATCCAGGAGACGGTGCACCCGTAATCTCTCGTTCGCCCGGGACTCCGCGACCGCCACCGCCACGGCGCGCTGAACCTCCGCCACCGCCGCTCGCTTCACCTCCTGCACGGCTTCCTCTGCAAAACACGTGTAATCTTCGCGTAAGACCCGAGGTGTGATGGCTTTTCCCGCGAGGACTTCATTCGTCACGGGGACACGAAAAATCATCTCAACGTCATTTAGGGTGTTTTATGATTTAAAAAAGTGATTAAAAAATGTCCACTTTATATGGTTGAAAGCAGTATTTTCAGGGGTAGAATGCCAATTATAAATTAAATGCTCGTAGGATCAATTTTTTAAAAATCTGAAATTCTTTTCATGGGATATCCGTGAATTTTCCTTTTTTTTTTTTTTTTTCGTTACACTAACCGGCTTGTCTCTTGATCTCGGCAACTCTGTCCCTATGATATGTTGACTTTATAGGATTGAAAGCAGTATTTTCAGGGTTAGTATACCAATTGGATAATAAAAATTCTCAGAATCAATTTTTAAAAAATAAAAAAATTCTTGTCATGGGATATCCGTAATTTTTTTTTTTTTTTTTTTGGCAACTCTGTCCCTATGATATGTTGACTTTATAGGGTCGAAAGCAGTATTTTCAGGGGCAGTATACTAATTAGAAAATAAAAAATCGCAGAATCAATTTAAAAAAAATAAAAAAATTCTTGTCATGGGATATCCGTAATTTTTTTTTTCTTTTTTTTTCAAATCGCACTAACCGGCTCGTCTCTTGACCTCGGCAACTCTGTCCTCGGTGGCGCGTATCGTCTGCGCGACGATCTCGCCGGAGAGTCGCTTGAGGTTCCCGGTGTCCCGGTCGCCGGTCGAGGACTCGACGTGCGAGCCGTTGCTGGACGAGGAGTTGCCGTTGCTGCTGCTGCTGCCGTTCTGGGGTCCCACGGCGGAGCCCGGGGTGAGCGGCGGCAGAGTCGCCGCTGGACTGGGCGACCCGCGACGCTGCAGAATCGCCAGCGCTCGTTTCGTCTTCTCCACCATTCCCAGGATGCAGTTGAGCATCACGTGGATGTTTTTCCACTCGTCGTCGAGACTCGAGCTGCTTTGCTGCTGTTGCTGTTGCTGCTGTTGTTGCTGTGGCTGTTGCTGCTGATGAGGCAGCTGGGGCGGACCGAACGACGTCAACTGATTGACCTGAACCAAACCCGGCGGCACCGGACTCGGCGCGTGAGGATGACCCTGCGGGTGACTCTGTATCGAACCACCCGACGAGTGCAGAGGGTGATACCAGCAATAGGGATCCGGGGGCTGCTGCTGCTGCTGCGGCTGCTGCTGCTGGGGGTGCGAGTGATGAGTCCAGGGGTTCGTTGACCTCTTTCCGTAGATCGGAGCGTCGTCGAGTGAGCCTCCGTTCTCGTAGTACCTAAAACCAGAAAAAAAGTCTTTAAAAAAAATACCAAGAAGGCCGGAAAAAAAATCTGTGGTACACAAAAAAAAATTAAATTAACGGAGGACATTTTTCAGTAATGACAGAATCAGTTGAACTCAGTAATGACAGAATTCCGTACCAGAATTCAGAATTAACCAGAATTCAGTACCAGAATTCAGAATTAACCAGAATTCAGTACCAGAATTCAGAATTAACCAGAATTCAGTAATGACAGACATTTTTCAGTAATGAGTAATGAGTGAGTCTTAAAAAAAAAATACCAAGAAGGCCGGGAAAAAAAATCTGTGGTACACAAAAAATACGTAAATTAACGGAGGAAATTTTCCAGTAATGATTACCACACTGGGTGCAGTAAATTCAGATCACTTGCTCCAAATTCCACATCAACTCTGTACCAATCTTGTTTTCTCTGTTTCCCATAGGGCAAAATCCACGATTACAAATTCCGACAGCGACGCGAGCGGCGAGTGAGGTATGCAAATGGAATTAAAAAATATGTCTAGACCGATTCTACACTCGGTCGGTGCGGTGGGGTGCGAGAGGAGGTGGAGGTGGAGGAGAACGACGAAGGTACACAGATTTCGTACGGACGGCGCGGGTCGTACATGGGGAATTTGCATGAATCCGATCGGTGTGCATCGGTGTTGGCGATTAACCGCGGGTGTGACGCAGGTGCGCGAAACCCCGGGTGGACGAACGAGAGAGAAGCTGCCGGTGGATTTCTCTCGCTCGCTCTTTCTGTCTCGTTGGGGTGAGCGATGGAGCGGCGCAAGAGAGGCAGAGAGAGATCCGGTGGTAGTGGGTGGTTCGAAATCGCGCGGTGGGCCACGGCGTCCGCGCTGCGTTGCGGCCTGGTGTGCGCAATATTAGCGGCGTGCCGATAGGTACTTCAGAGCCCAAGTTTCACGAACCCCCGAGGGTTCGTGCGCGTCCACGTGAAAGGTGTGTGCGGTGATATATTGAAACGTCAGCGGCAGACATATCGAGTGAGAGGGAGACGGAGCGCTCGCCGCGCGCCTCGCCGTCACTGCTACGTGCAGGGGCCACGTTTTGTCGCCTTCGTCCTGCTGCCGCTGCTGCTGCTGTCGACTCCTTCCTTCCTTCCTCCTTCTCGTCCTGTAGCTGCTGCTGCTGCTGCTGCTGCTGCTGCTTGGTCCCTCCAAGTTTTCCTTCCTTACTCGCTGGCTCGAAAACGGGGAACTCGGAGACTTAATATCTATGGTGTGGAAATGGACATAGAGTATATTGTGGTTTTTGACTTGAGGGGCATTTATTGATGGAATTGGTAGCGAGAGTTTGGTTTAACTAGAGAAATATTTAATTGATTTGAATAATAGTTAGAATAAAAATTAAAAAATTCTACCATCGCCCCGATTGCTCCGAATTTTCTTGTAAAATTTTCAACAACAAGGAATGTTAAGTTAATAAAATATTAGTGAGTTAGAATTAAAAATATTATTGAGATAGAATTAAAAATATGATTGAGTCAGAATTAAAAATATGATTGAGTCAGAATTAAAAATATTATTGAGTTAGAATTTAAAAAAAAAAATTCTACCATCGCCCCGATTGCTCCGAATTTTCTTGTGAAATTTTCAGCAACAAGGAAGGTTAAGTTAATAAAATATTAGTGAGTTAGAATTAAAAATATTATTGAATTAGAAATAAAAAATAAAAAAATTCTACCATCGTCCCGATCGTTCCGAATTTTCTTGTAAAATTTTCATCAACAAGGAAGGTTAAGTCAATAACACCGAAACGGAAACTATTCAATCATTTCACGGACCGTCTAGAAAAATAGCAAAATCGAAATTGAATCTCCTCTCGGGCTGGAATCTCGCGGTGCGGCAGCTCCGAATCAACGGAAATCAAACTTCGCTCGTTTGATCAGCGCTCATAGTCGGCTCTCCGGCGGCTGGAATTTTCGGCCGGCCGCAAATTAATTTTCCCGAAAATTGCGCGGGTAAATCCAATTTCGCGGCGCGCTTACAAAGGCGCCGCGCGACGTGTGTGTGTAACACGTGCGCTCGAACAAGCGCTAAATGTCCTCAGCAGGCTCCAAGTTTTCGTGCTCTTTTTTTTTCGGGGGGCGATTTTTTTCCATCCACCATGAGCCTCGGACACTTTGCGGTTATTCGGTCAATATAATCCGCACCCGTGTACCCCCAGGTGTGTCCTGTAGCTCGCTCCTATTCGCCGGATACGCGGTCGCTCCACGGCCGAGAGCGCCCGCACTTCCGCGTGATTTATCGTCCCTCCACCCCTTCCCTCCTCTCGAAAACCATTCGGACAACGCGCGCCGCCTGTACATCGTCGAATAGGTATACAAGAGACTGTCTGTCATTCGCTTCACTTCGAGCTTTTTTTTTTTTGCAAATCCTACTTTGAATCGGCGAGAGACTCGCGGTCGTGGAAAAAAAAAAATTACAGCCCTGATTCTTCGTAATCACGAGAGACGAGGAATATTCGATTTTAAGGGCTCTGTGCACCGGGACATTTTTTCTGTGAGATAAAAAATATTGATAGTAACAAAAATATTGATAATATTTGTTTAAATACAAAATATTGATGGTAAAAAAAATTGATAATACTTTTTTAAATAAAATATATTGATGGTAAAAAAAATATTGATAATATTTTTTTTTCAATTAGAACTATTGATAGTAAAAAATATTTTGATCATATTTTTTTTTCAATTAGAAATATTGATAGTAAAAAATATATTGATCATATTTTTTTAAATAAAAAATATTGATGGTAAAAAATTTTTGGCACTAAATTCGGTCCGAGTCAGGCACTGATCGTGGCCTGGAAGGGCTGGAATGAGCCTAATTAGGGCCTGACCAGGGCCTGACTCGGACTGGAGATTTTTTTTCTTATTGTCACGTTTACTAACGATGTGTCCGAGGCTCTTCGTTTCGTCGCGAGATTCGTCGGTGCGCCGCCGCTCGGGTAATGCTGATGCAGGGCCTGCGAGGCGCCGCTGTTGCCGCTCGCGTGCTGAATAGCAGCGCCGACTCCCACGGCCGAGCCCGATCGCATAATCCCGTAATTCGTCGAGCACGGATGCGCGAGATTCGTCGCGGCGATGCCGTTGCTGCCGCCGCCGCTGCTGTGCTCGCTGAAGAGCTCGACGGTCTCCGACGAAGGCGCCAGGCTCACCGTCTCCAGGACCGCCGACTCGTTCTGTCGCAAATATTGCACGCACGTCTGAAACATCGAAAAAAAATAATTAATAAAAAATACACATTTTTCGAAATTTATTTACAAAATTAAATGTATTTAAAAAATTAAATCTATTAATAAATGAAATCTATTAAAAAATCAGATCTGTTTAAAAATCTATTAAAAATTCAAATCTATTTAAAAATCTATTACAAATTCAAATCTTTTTAAAAATCTATAAAAAAATGCAAATCTATTTAAAAATCTATTGAAAAATCTATTAAAAAATTAAATCTGTAAAAAAAACAAATCTATTTAAAAAATTATCTATTAAAAATTATATCTATTTAAAAAATTAAATCTACTAAAAATTAAATCTATAAAAAAATTCTTTTTTTGAAATCTATTTTTAAGAAAATCTTCGAAATCCCAAAGACAAATATTCTCGTCACCCGACCCGCCGGAATTTCCGTCGAACGCGAATCGAAGAAGAAAGAAAATGCGTCAGTTCGCGTTGTTGGTGGACGTGATTAATGTATTGTAATTAATCGACGGGGTTCTCGCGAGCAACGCGAACCGCGAAGCCGGGATTTCCTCGCCTCGAGAAAAGGAAACGCGCCGCACCGGCAATCAGTTTCATTTTTAATATTCGTCCTCGAGCTTCTTTATCGCCGGCCTCTCCCTCACGATTTTCCTCCTTCCTCCTCTTCCTCTCTTCGATTTTTCCTCCTCCTCCTCTCGGCCACCCCGGCCTCTCGCCTTCGGCACCGGCGGCGCCCGTCGTCGCTTCCCTCCTCCTCCTTTTCTTCTCCTCGGCCTCCGCGCTCTTTCCCGTAATACCCAAGTCAGCCTTCTGGCAGCCAACGATTTATGGTTACTAATTCAATATCCGAACAGTCGTCACCTGATGCCTAATTAACGATTAGCGATCGATACTCGAGACGCACAGGCGGCGCGACGCTTACAACGTTCATCGGCTGTTTTCATTACACACACTTTATGTGTTTTTGCTTGACGACGACAAAAAATATACACACAAAAAAAAATTAGCCTTCGACAAACGTTTGATATCCAACGATAAATCATTTCACGTTGCAATATATTTTTTATCCGTACAACAAAATTATATGAACTGGTAGAGAAAAAAAATCACGCAAAAAATTTAGTTTCGTTGTACAAAAAAAAATTAAATTAAATCTATTAATAAATTTAATCTATTTAAAAATCTATAAAAAAATTCAAATCTATTAAAAAATGGCAAAAAAAATCACGCAAAAAATTTAGTTTCGTTGTACCAAAAAAAAAAAAAAAATTAAATCTATTAATAAATTTAATCTATTTAAAAATCTATAAAAAATTCAAATCTATTAAAAAATGGCAAAAAAAATCACGCAAAAAATTACTTTCGTTGTACCAAAAAAAAAAAAAAAAATTCCTCCGCCTCACCAGAGCCGTAAACCCAATTTTCGTACCCACCGCTCGCGCCTCCCGACGACGACGTCTGAGAAAATGTAAATCCTCGCTATTAATTTGCAATTCGTTATCTCACGTTCCGCGTTGTGTTCGCGTCGCGTCTCCGGCGACTCTCTTCTCTCTCTCTCTCTGTGCCTTCCGTTCGGCGCGTTTGCGTTCGCGACGAGCGACAGATGGCGACCGTTCTTAGGCGCGCTCTCGGTGTGCACACGTACCATGCGTACGATATAGAAATAGCGTTGAGAGAAAGAAAAAAAGAAAAGAAAAAAAACGAATACGGAAAAAGGAAAAAGATTATTCCCCTCCATTACCCCGACGAAATGAATAGCCGCGTCTCGCGCTTCCTCTGCCAACGACGACACACCGGGCGCGATGTTTCGTGTCACGCATATGTCGCGCCCGATCGTCGGATTTCCTCTTCTTTTGCCGTTAAATCCGTCGCTAGTCAGGCCCTGGACTGGGATCGTAAATGAATTCCTGCCAAGGCCTGACCAGGCCCCGATCGAGGCATGTACGCGGAATATAAAGATTTTTAACAATTTTGAGTGTCTTAAGCAATCTGGCTTTTGAAAAGAAACTTTGAAAAAAAATAAATAAAATAATCATAATATAATAATTATTATTAATTTTTTTTTTTTAACATAACCATTAAGGAATATTACCGAGTAAAAAAAACACGAATTTGAAAAAAATGGGGGTTTGTCCCATTTTGCCCGCACTTTTTTTTCTTTTTTTGTCGACGCTCAAAATTAACGATTGGAATCGAATTTTTTTAATCAAAAGCAATCAATCGTCATAAAACCATTTTGGATAAACTTCGGAAAAGCGCATTTTTTCTCCACCGGAAACGCCGAACGACGTTTCGCGACGAACACGACTCGACCGTCCGGATTTTCTCGTCTCCGCGGTCTCTCTCCCCATTGTTGTCATTCGCACGGATCGCCGGGAGAGGACCGCGAGTCGCTCGCGACACCCACGGGACGAGAGCTTGAAGGTCATCGGTGTCGCTGTTTATACTGTATTTACCGCGCGCCCCGTATACCATCGCAGAGGACACGCAGATGGCTACCGCGACCTCCCGGTGTAGTCGGCCGCCGCCGGCCGCCTCTGCCGTACAGTACAACCAGAAGCACGAAACACGAGCGGCGCGCGAGATCCTCGCCGGGTAGTCTGGGAAATTAAAACAAGCCGCCAGCCGGGCGAGCCTTATTGCTCTGTTGATTTTGCGCCGCTTCTACCCTGCTGCAACTCGCCTCTCTCGCCGCGCTTCACTACTCGCGCTCTGCGTCCCTCCCTCTCTCTCCGGGTCCGTCTACTCTGTATTAGTTCCGCAGTCTCTGTCGATTCGTGCGCCAGTTATATACGTAACACCGCCCGCAACTTATTCCATCCCCGCAGTGGAATTCGCGATCTCCCGGGGGAGGAAACCTCTCGAGGATTTCCGGAATGCCGAGACGAGTTTTCCCTCTCTCACGACCGCGGCGTGTTTGTTTTTCGCTGATTGACCGCTTTGTTTGCGCGAAAAGTGCCAAGTTAAATATGTAGACTCAAAATATACTATCTATGCAATAATAATAATAATAATAATAAATTGATAATAATGATAAAAAATCATAATAATGATAATAATTATAAAAAATGATAAAAAAAATCATAATAATGATAATAATGATAATAATTATAAAAAATGATGAAAAAAATCATAATAATGATAATAATGATAATAATTATAAAAATTATTTTAAAAATCATAATAATGATAATAATGATAATAATGATAAAAAATGTTTCAAAAATCATAATAATGATAATAATGTTAAAAAATGTTTCAAAAATCATAATAACGATAATAATGATAGTAATGATGATAATGATGATAATAATGATAATAATAATGATATATGGTGTAAGAAGTAATGCGTAAGTCGAGAGGACGGTGAGGTAGGAGCGAGCGAGTCGAGCCCGCGGAGAAAGAAATCATCAAGCGACCACGACGGACGAGACGGCGAGGCGAGGCGATCGGGTTTCCCGCGCGTTCGGCCCTCCTGAATACAAATATACGGCGCAAAGCGCGCCGAGTCGTAATGTCGGTGGCGGCGACGCGGGCGATGCGCTCCGCATGCTCAATGTAACCCGGCCACTCGGGGAGTAAGAAAATCCGGATGAGGATTCGATATTTCGTGGCATCTGCGGCGAGAGAGCCCTCGATAGGCCATCGCGCTCTTCCTTCGTTCCTTCCCTCAATCTCGCGCGCCCGGGACCCGCCAGACCCGACGACGCGGCGAATGCGCCGCTGCTGCCGCTTCTGCTGCCGCTCCGAGCGAGATATATCCCGTAGCGTGTGCACAACGCTCTCTGTGTGTGCGCGCGCGCGCGGGGACGCAGATGTTCGAGGATTGGCGCTCGTTTAAAACCGCTAGTCGAATTCGTATAACGCCCTGCGCGCCGCCCTCCGTCTCTCTCTGTCTTCTTCTCTCGATATCTTTGTCTTTCTCGTTCAGGGAACAACCAAAAGGGAGAGAGAGACGGAGAGAGAGTAAAAGAGAGAAGGAGAGCAAAAGAGAGACGGAGGGAGAGGAAAAGAGAAACAGAGGGAGAGGAAAGGAGAGAAGGAGAGAAAGAGAGACAGAAGGAGAGGAAAAGAGAGAAGGAGAGAAAGAGAGACAGAGAGAGAGAGAGCAAAATAGAGAAGGAGAGAGAGACAGAGAGAGAGAGAGCAAAAGAGAGAAGGAGAGAAAGAGAGACAGAAGAAGAGGAAAAGAGAGAAGAAGGGAGAGAGAGAGAGACGGAGAGCCGCACACGTGGGAAAAGTCGGTGTGGGTGCTACAGGAAGCTCTGGCATAAAGCTCGTATTTATGCGTCGTTTTCACGCTACCGCGCGCGTTGCTGCTACCGGTGCGGTGTACAACGCCGCTGCACTCGGGCGAGTTCCGCACCGGCGCGGCTCGCAGTGATTTATTATCGTGCCTCGTCGGTCTAATAAAGCAAACGCGCGCGCGTCCCTCGCGGCTTCCCAACATTCTGACGTTCCCGTGGCTCTCGCTATACGCCGGGCCACCAGGTGAGCCCGCCCTGTCACCGGCGAGCGTGTCACACGCTCGTCGAAACTTCTTTCATTTGATTCGTCGTTTTTCTTTTCGTCTTTCTTCCCTCAAGAGCGATCGGCGATGGAATTGGTAGAAGAAGGAGGAAGAAGCAGTTGCGTAATTTAATTTTTGTTCTGCGAGAAACCGTGCGGAAAGCAGCGATTTTAATAAAAATAATAATAATAGTAATAATAATAATGATAATAGATTAAGTGGCTTCCCGACATTTTGACATTATAGTTGGGCCACCAGGTAAATCGCTGTCAACGTCAACGAGAACACGAAGACCTCGTTAAAATTTCTTTGACTTGATATTTTTTTTTTTTTTTTTTTTTTTTTCCTTAAAGAGATTTCAACGATCGCCGGCGCACTTGTGCGATGCAGTTTCGCGGTACAAACTCGGTGCCCGAGCGGAAAGCAGCGATTTTGGCTTATGGCCCCCGCGCGCGCGCCCACGTACAGATTTATGGTCCTGCCGGTCGTTCTAATAAACCATCCTCCCCGTGGTCCCTCGTCCACCGCCGCGCACGGTCAACCTGCAGTATAATTATTTTCGTCGCACACGCGACGCGCGCGGCTCTCCCGCACACACCGCGTGCGACGCGGGTCTCTTTTTCTCGTCTAACACCATAAAACACACCTCCCGTGTCGTGGACGATGCAGGCTCGAATTTACCAAATTTGGGTTTTTTCTTTCAACATTTTAATTAGTCTACATTCAACCGTTTAAATTTAATGAATTTTTTAATTCAAGTCTCCTCATTGAAAAAAAAAAAAAAAATCCACAAGTAAATTCACAAACAATAAAAAATAACTCGCCTGATTAATATCATTTAAAAAAATTACTACACATTCAACCGTTTAAATTTACCGAATTTTTAAATTCAAGTCTCCTCATTGAAAATAAATCCACAACTAAATTTATAAAAAAAAAAAAAACTCGCCTGATTAACATCAGTTCTTTAATTACTACACATTCAATCATGTAAATTTCAAGTCTCGTCATTAAAAAAATCACAATTAATTCTGTTAGAATAAATTCCCAAGTAGCAAAAAAAAAAAAAAAATAATAATAATAACTCACCTGATTATTCGTTCTGGCAGCGGCCGTGAGGTCCCGTCTCAGCGAGGGCAGCGTGTGCCGCAGGTACGGCAGGACGAAGCCGCGCAGCGGAAAGTTGGTCGCCTCCTGCAGCGCCGAGTGGAACTCCTCGGCGGTCATTGCGCCACTCTGCGCGATTGCGAGATAAATATCGGGCGCGCGTTATTTTCTCAATACGGGAGGGAAGAGACGAAAGCAACGATGCTACGATCTACGGTTATATTGTTGGGAATACTCTGTCGGTAGGGGAGACCGGGGTAAAACCGGCCCCCTAAGCAAAAAATGGCTCTATGACAAAACCCAAAGTGGTTTTTTTATCGGGAGCCCATTTACCCTAATATTTTTTTTCGACAAAAAAATAATATTAAAAAAAATATTTTTATTGTTTTTCTCATATTTTATTCTAATACTTTTTTTTTGTCGATAAAAAAAGGGGAGCCCATTTCACCCTAATATTTTTTTTTTCGATAAACAATAATATTTAAAAAAATATATATATTTTTTTCTAATATTTTATTCTAATTTTTCTTTTTCGATAAAAAGGGGGGCCCGTTTTACCCTAATATTTTTTTTCGACAAAAAATAATATTTACAAAAATTATATATATATATTTTCTAATATTTTATTCTAATTTTTTTTTTTCGATAAAAAAGCGGGGCCCGTTTTACCCTAATATTTTTTGTCGACAAAAAATAATATTAAAAAAAATACTTTTATTTTTTTTTCTAATATCTTATTCTAATTTTTTTTCTTTTTTTTCGATAAAAAAGGGGGGCCCGTTTTACCCCGTTTTCCCCGATATCGGGGATCTCCACTCACCAGGAGCGCGAGGACCAACGAGCGCACCGAGTCCCCGGTGTCCTGCGATATGTTGGTGGCGAATTGGACGAGCGTGCCGAGGAGCCTCTTGAGTTTTCCGTGACCCGCGAAAATACCGGAAATGCACCTGGCCACCCCGTTCGATATCGGCGCGTTGCCGTCGCTGTTGCTTTGGCCCTCGTCCTGCTGCTGCTGTTGCTGCTGTTGCTGCTGCTGCTGGTGTCTCGAGCCCGGGGAGTCGTCATTCTCGGGCTTGATCGAGTGCGAGGACAGCGGGCTCTCCGTGCCAGATGAGCCCGCGTATTGACCGCCTCGGACATACTCGGACTGATTGTGAGTAGTGCCGCCGTTGAGCTGGTGATGCGACTTCGTCTTGCTAATCGCACCCGGCGAGAGACGACTCTCGACGATCCGCGAGGCCGTCTGCGCCTCGGTCGGAGGGTGCTCCTCGATCGGACGATCCCTCGTCGGCCTCTCGCGCGTCGGACTCGGCCCGTTTGGTAATACTGCAACGAGAGTCTTTTTTCCGTTCTCAAGAAACGCCTGTCTCGACCGCGAGCAATTTAATCGACTTTTATTCAATTAAATTGCTCGTGGTTAATTAAATAAATTATATATATTAGCAATAAATTAGCGATTTAATGCTAATTTTAATAGCATTAAATTTAATACTAATTTTACGCTAATTTTAATAGCATTAAATTGCTAATAAAATTAGATTTGGGGTTTACTTTTTTTTCGGTGTTACCGTGCAGTCGAGTCTCTGGGAGATCGGAAATGTTGTCATAAGTCTTTAAAAAATGAGGAAAAAAAAAAAATTTCGCGGTTTTTTAATTTGTTGGGTAAATGATGGTGTTTTATGGAATCAGCGGGAAATTTCCCATCGGATAGGCTTTTCAAATTTTAGGAAATCGAAATTTTTTTTTTCGCAAAAAACGCGAGAGAAAAACGCAAATGAAAAATCATTTTTCGCGTTTCTCTCGTCGATTTTTTTTTATTTTCCGGGCAAACAACGATGCTTTTTCGAATCAGCGGAAAATTTCCCATCGAATAGGCTTTTCAAACTTTACGAAATCGAAACATTTTTTTTTTTTTTTTTTTTTTTTTTTCAAAAAAATACAAGGTTTATATGTATACAAAAATTCTACCTACGAGAACAGAGTTCAAAACTTAGTCGCCTCCACCAAGATTCCCAGCAGCCTCACAATTTTTCCGCACAGCGATAAAGTATCGACAAAAAAAAAAAAAAAAAAAAAAAAAAAAAATCAACGATTAGTCGGCCTCGTGGTTCTTTTGAAATTCTTATCCACCTGCACATGCGACTCGACGTACGCAAGGTGTCTAGATATTCACGAGGGGGGGACGAGTGGGATGAACAGGGAGAGGGTCCCCTTCCCTCCCCCCTGCCCTTACCCACCCCGCACAGCAGATAGGCAATACAGGGACCACCGGGATGGGATGATATTTCCACCCGCGTACAAGCGATCTCACACGCGACTCCCTATACTATATATATACACATAAATATATATATACATATATATATATGTATAGGAAAGCAAAGGCGTGTATGGGTAATAGTATACGGTTTCGTAGTTATACAGCCGTCTCTCTACTAACACGGTAACGCGCCCGCCCGCGGATAACATGCAATTACGGGTCGTGTCATCCACCTTGGCTTGTTCCCATTCTCTCTCTACTCTGCGTTATCGCGTGGAATACCTCTCTGCCTGCCTACCGCCTGCCTGCCTGCCTGCCTGCCTGCCGCCGGCCTGCCTGCCTGCCTGCCTAGCTGCCAACCCCTGCTTTGCTTGCTTGCTTGCTTGCTCGCTCGCTGGCCCCGCGTCTATGTGTATGCGGCACCCCCGAGTCTCGTTCCCGAAACAACGGAACGAGAGACAACGAGAGGCCAACGTCGGGAGTCCGAATGCCGATAGCGCGGAACATACATGATATTTCGGGCTGTGGACAGAAGGCGAGGGCCATTTAAAAAATGGGATGGGAGGGGGAGACAATATTATTGGGATTATGGTTGCGTTTTTCGGATTTTTTTTTTGCTGGAGGAGAAGACAATAATTTAGGATAAAAAAATTCAACTTTATAATTTTCTTCTTTTTTTTTTATCTGAAGTGCGATTTAAAAAAAGGGAGGGGGGCAATATTATGGGGATTATGGTTGCGTTTTTGGGATTTTTTGTGCTGAAGGACAAGACAATAATTTGGGGTAAAAAAATTCAACTTTATCATTTTCTTTTTTTTTTTTATCTGAAGTGCGATTTAAAAAAAAAGGGAGGGGGGCAATATTATGAGGATTATGGTTATTTTTGTTGGGATTTTTTTTGTGCCGGAGGACAAAACAATAATTTACAAAAAAACAAAATTAAGTTTTTACATTTTCGTTTTTTTATCTGAATGCTCCTCACACTGATAAGGCCAGCGTTTGCGAGATCGGGCAAAGGGTTTACCATTGACGAGAGCGGCGCTCGTATGGCGGCGAGAGGGGGGAGGGGGAGGAAGCGAAGGCGATGGTAATGGTACAGCTCTCGGCTGCTGCTACCGCCGCTGGTGCTGATGTTACTGTCCCTTCGGCCAGCTGTTACTTCCTCCGGCGACTCTCAACCCCCCCCCCCCCCCCCCCTCCCCCCGCTCTCTCACCTTCCTGTCTCACTCACCCCTTTCGGCCTCAACGCTCCTTCCCACTCTTTCGATATCCTCTCGTTCTAATATCACGCGACGGCAGCCTGACACGCACACGAAAACACGTGGTGTTTTATGCGCGACGCGTCAATTTTCCGCCGCGCCGATTTTCCTCGATTTAGAAATTTCTCATATATTCGGCGTGGCGAAATTCGTGAATTGGACTTCGTAAAAAAATAAATAAAAATAAGCTGAATCTATCTAATCGTGGGAAACGTCTGAAGACACTTCAGGAAAAAAAATTGAACATAAAAATACAGAAACGTTTGTCGTCCAGTCAATCAATCCGCAGTAGCAGCTAATAATAATTTTATCTTGCTTATTGAGCCTGTATTCCATTGATTGATTTTCTTTTGTTTTGCTTTTGTAATGACGTTTTTGTTTCTTTTGTACGCTTCTTTCTTTTCTATACTCTTCTGTCAATTTTTGTATGATTTTCAAGGGCTTGTCCCGTTTATTATAAATAAATAAATAAATAAATAAATAAATAAATAAATAAATAAATAAATAAATAAATAATAACCCTACACGTTTCGTCACATATTTACAAAGCCAGAGAGGTACTTAAATACCGTGTGGATTTTGTTTTACGTGGGCCCACGTAAAGGGCGAGAGGCGAAGCTGTAAGGTAAGGAGGAGGGGGACAAGGGGGGGGGGGGTTCGTTGCAGCATATTCGTGTGCATGGGGTTCCTATCTCTCTCTCTCTCTCTCTCTCTCTCTGGGTAAGTTGAGTGGAGTGTGGCAGCGACCGAGTGTGCATAGCCGGCGCAGGCAGCAGCGGCAGCAGCAGCAGCAGCAGCAGCCGCGACGAGCGGTCCCCTCGGCGCGGCTCGTCGCCTCCGCGTCTCGCGTCGTCTTCGTCGTCTTCCTATTTCCGCGCGACGAGTTGAGGGATCGATAAGCCGCACGTGCTCGCCGAGCGCAGCATTGAGAATCGCTGGAGGAAGTAAGCACGGTGGGACTCAGCTGTCGCCTCCTAATTGCCGGGACAATGCAACAGATGGCTTTGATCGCAATCCCTCCCTCTCCTCTCTCTCCTCTTTCTCTCTCCCTCGTTCGCCTCTTCCTCGCTTTTTCCCTCTCGCTCTTCCTCTTCCGCTTTGCCTCTTATTCCGGAATACGACGGAGTGGAGGAAAAGGGGAAAGGGGGGAGGGGGGGCTCTTTCCTCCTATACCGAGGCGACCTTCTTCGTCGTATATGTCTTCTCCGTACCCAGCAGAATGCAGCACTGCGACGACGCTGCACACGGTCACTGCCACCTTCGGCTTCCTGGACCGCGGGATTATTTTTTTTTTTTTTTTTTTTTTTTCGGAAATCGTTTTTTATTGCTTCTTATGCGTCCAAGGATAATTGGAATGCACATGGTCACTGTCACCGTCGGCTTCCTGGACCGTGGGATTTTTTAATTTTTATTTTAATTTAATTTTATTCATTTTTTTATTTTATTATTATTTTTTTTTTTTCGAAATCCTTTTTCATTGCTCCTTATGAGTCCAGGGATAATTGGAATGCACACAGTCACTGCCACCTTCGGCTTCCTGGACCGCCGGATTTATTTTTATTTTTATTTTTATTATTTTTTTTTTTTTTCGAAATCCTTTTTCATTGCTTCTAATGCGTCCAAGGATAATTGGAATGCACATGGTCACTGCCACCTTCGGCTTCCTGGACCGCGGATTTTTTTTTTTTTTTTTTTTTTTTTTCTCGAAATCCTTTTTCATTGCTTCTTATGCGTCCAAGGATAATTGGAATCCACCGGTGGACGTGACTTTGACGAGAATTAAAAAATAGGTACTAAACCTCAGGTTGATCGAAGTTGTGTCTAAAACGGATTTTCGAAAAATGGTCGGAATGGCATTAGGAAAAACTGGTCAGGCCCCAACTAGGCCCACTCTAGCCTCGTCCAGGTCCCATCTATGCATACGTAAATTTCCAGGAAGAAGATCTACAGCCACAGCTACAGCTTCCCAACTCTCTCTCTCTCTCTCTCGTGCCCCATTTTAATTCCCACCGCGATTCACCGCATTTTTCGTATCTCCGACTCGCGGTCCCACTTAATTAAGATGATAATAACACGGGGTCACCCACACACACCCACAGCCAGTGTATTAAGCACAGTCGTCCCAGGTTATATCGCAGTGTGTACAGCGTTATGCATATATATGTATAGCCCACCATATACATATATACACATAATACATATATATATACCTAATACGCCTATATACGAAAACGGACGCGAGGTTAGCGGCGGGTATAACTGGAAGCACGGAATTTCGTCGTAAGCACATCCGAGCGCGGGCGATAGAGGCTACGATGGGGGGGTTGGTGGTGTCGAGGAGTGAGAAAGCTGCGAGGGCTCCGCGGAGAGTCCGTGCGGGGCTCTATCGTGAAATACCTACGTCGCGCATACCGGTGGGGCCGACCCCGCAGGATACCGGATATGATATCAGCCGAGAGCAGAATCCCGGCTGGAAGTGTTGGACGTGCCTTATCGCGTCTGGACCAGGCAGTCAGGCAGCACACGACCGAGCGATCCCCGACCGACCACCCGCGCCCCCCCCCCCCCCCCAACCGGCAAGCTTGACTGACTGCTTCCAGGGGGTCCCTCCTCTTTGCCCCCCCTCAAAACCCCCTCAAAACCCCCGCACGAATCGCGCAGCTCGACCACCAAAATATACGCCACACTCACACGACGACGATGACGACGCACAGCCACTTCGACCTACGCTAACCCTGTTTATATCGAGTTCCCACCGAGTTCCCACCGAGTTCCTCGAGTGCCAACGCGCCGAAATATTACCGGTTCGACTGTACGATGTGAGATAGGGGAGGTGCGGGCAAAATGGAACGCACAAGCAAAAAATGGTTTTATGACGAAAAGAAAAGTGTTCGATTGCTTTTGATCCAAAAATTCGATTCCAACCATCAATTTTGGGCGTCGGCAAAAAAAAAAAAAAGTGCGGGCAAAATGGGACAGACCCCCAAAATCGTAATTTCGTGTTTTTTTTTACTCGGTGATACTTCTTAATGGTTATATTGAAGAACATTTTTTTTTTTTTTTCAAAGCGACTTTCCAAAGGCCAGATTGCTTAAAACACTCAAAATTGTCAAAAATCTTCATATTCCGCTTACATGCGTTGAATTGCGTCGTATAGACGCGATTTTCACGAAATGGGGGTCCGTCCCATTTTGCCCGCACAAATAGTTGGAACTGAAAAAATAGGTGTCCCATTTTGCCCGCGCGTACCATTTTGCCCGCACTTACCCTGCAACGTAAACCGAGTTCCTCGAGTTCCGTGAGGGGCTGAGTGCAGCAGCAGAGGGGGGGGGGGGAGAGAACCCCTTCTCTCTATCGTGATCGAATGCAGCAGCAACGAGATCTGCACTTTCCTCCAGGCATCCAGCTATCTACCGGCTTCCATGGGTTCTATTGGTACACGCGGGGCAACCGAACCGAGGGACGTGTTGATTCTGTATCGCCGCCACCGCCGATGGTCTCACGGTTGAGCTGCGAATATTCCGGTAATGGGGAAACTTGTGCGGGGGAGGGGGGAGGGGAGTAAATTGTTTCGCGCGAAATCTCGAGCCACCGGGGAGAGAGCTATACAGTTTGGGAGAGTCCGGTGTTCGTGTTGCTCCTTCGCGAATGGAATTTCTGGTCTATGATTTTTCTTTTTTCTTTCAGGAAAAAAAAAGGTTCTCAAAAATATTTTGTCTTCGTGTCTTCGATATTTAAAAGTCAAATATTTTCGTGGAATATTTTCGTTGTCGTTCATATATTTTTTTTTTCTTTGAGGAAAAAATGTGGTTCTCAAAAATATTTTTAAAGTCTTCGTGTAAAATATTTAAAAGCCAAATATTTTCGTGGAATATTTTCGTTGTCGTTAAGATTTTTTTTTCTTTGATGAAAAAAAGATGGGAAGAAAAAAGGTTCCCAAAAATATCCTCAAATATCTGGATGTCAGATTTGGGAATAAAATCCAGTGTTCGTGTTGCCCTTTCGCGTCTGTAATATTTTCGCTCTCGTTAAGATTTTTTTTTAGGAAGAAAAAAGTGGAAAAAAAAGGTTCTGAAAATATTCATAAATATTTTGAAGTCAAAGTTCAGGAATTAATTCCAGTGTTCGCGTTGCTCTTTCGCGTCTGTAATATTTTCGCTCTAGTTAAGATTATTTTTTTTTAAGAAGAAAAAGTGGAAAAAAAAGGTTCTCAAAATATTCATAAATATTTTGAAGTCAAAGTTCAGGAATTAATTCCAGTGTTCGCGTTGCCCTTTCGCGACTGGAATATTTTCGCTCTCGTTAAGAATTTTTTTTTTATCTTTGAGAAAAAAGATTCTCAAAAAAAATATGGAGTAAGTATCCGTATGTCAGAGGCCCGCGGGTTTCTCGCCGCGTGCACAGAGCTCGCGCGGGCGGGCAAAAGGTTGCTGCGGGCTCTCGTTGCGTCCAGAGAGATAACCAGATCGGGCGCCGCTCTCTCTGAACGCGCGAGCGCCGCGAGCACATAACCCGCCTCGCCGCCGTTCGTTGATTCGGTATACGGGTACCCCCATGCAATATCCCCAACTAACGTACTACGATTCTCGCCCTGTGCACCTCGATTCCCCGCGTGGCAGCCGCGAAAAACTATCGTCAGGCGGCACACACGAAAATGCGTGTGACATACGCGCCGCGCGTTTCTGACTCAGCCGCAGCGCGTCTCCGCCGCGATTCGACGCTTGTAGATTGCGACGCAGCTGTCGCGGTTATATTATGGTAATAAAAAGCTCTCGTTGTCTTTGACAATTAATTTCGCGACTTTTACTCCAGAACAGGAAATTCTTCGGCGTTATGTAAAAAATCTGGGGAAGAATGTAACGATACGGATATTTCCGTATTTCCCAGGTAAATCACCAACTGCACCGTAACAACCCTAATTACAAAAAAAAAACAAAAAATCACAAAAATGCGGTAAAAAAAATAAAATAAAATATGTAAAGTGAAGGATCAGCGGAATTTTGTCACATCGTTTTTTTTTATAAAAAATAAAAAAACCGATTTGGCAAAATTCCGCTGATCCTTCTCTTTACATATTTTTTTATTTTAAATTACCGCATTTTTGTGCATTTTTTTTAGCCGAAGAATTTTTATTTTTATTTTTTTGTATTAAAAAAAACCCCAACTGCTAAAAAACCCCAACTGCTAAAAAATAAAAAAATGTTAAGTGAAGGATCAGCGAAATTTTACCACATCGTTTTTTTTTTACATTTTCATCAATGATTCCTTCGCTCTAGATGCACAAAAAAAAATGACAAAACCGGACATACCTTGGGGTACCTTAGTCTTCAAATCCAGATCAACGGGAAACGACTCGGCGCTCTTGTTGACCATCGCGACGCCGCGTGACGTCGGCGCGGCAGCCTGACAGATGACGCCCGGCGATTGCGAGGACGACGACGAGGGCGGAAGCGCAGCGCCGACGACGCTGCCGGCGCTCGGTGCCGGCGAGGAGCTCGCGGACGAGGCGCCGCTCGGGCTCGAAGTCGAGGCGACGACGGTCGTCTCGCTGCTCGTGTCGATCGTCACCTCGGTCGGGGCGTCCGTACCGGAAGTCACCGGGCTTATCGTCGCGGACGGTGAGCGACAATCCGAGGTCCGCTGAAATCCGCAGCATTCCTTCGCCTCTTCCTTGACCTTGATCTTGCTGCTCGTCACGGCAATCGGCGCCACCGCTCCCTCCACTTTCATAATCGCTTCCGCTTCCGCTTCTTCCCCCCACCACCCCCTCCTCACCTGCGCACAATAAAAATAAAACACCAATTTTAGAGATTGAAAAAGGCAAAAAATTATTTTTCATTTTTTTTTCTCGAAATTTCGACACTTCGCTAAAATCGAGGTTACTATTTTTTTCGATCGGCGAAACGTGGATTTTCTTTTTACGTTCCAGAGAAAAGTTTCTAACGAAGAGAATGCCGCAAGACGAAATGCGATATCTTGATTTTTTAATTTTTTACAGAATTTCCTCCTCACCTGCGCACAATAAACATCAAGTACCAATTTTCAGAGATTGAAAAAGGCAAAAAGTTATTTTTCATTTTTTTCGAAATGTCGACATTTCGCTAAAATCGAGGTTACTATTTTTTTTTTTTTTTGATCGACGAAACGTGGATTTTTTTTTTACGTTCCCGAGAAAACTTTATCACGAAGAGAATGCCGCAAGACGAAATGCGATATCTTGATTTTTTATTTTTTTCCCGCCCCCTCCTCACCTGCGCACAATAAACATCAAATACCAATTTTAGAGATTGCGAGACGAGATTTTTCTGCAATTAGGAAAATACGCGAGGAAGGGAAGGGAAGGGGGGGGGGGAGACGCGTCGTGAGTATCGAGTGTACGGAATATTTGAATTTAATCGATTTCGCATCCCTCTCCGCGGCTGCCGCGCGACGTGTAATATCCTGTGGTACGTGACTCTCATACCTGATAGCGATATATACCACCCCGGTTTGCGTGGAGCAATCAACGTTCTGATGAAACGAATGAGCTTCGACGGGTCGTCGTACTCTGATCCTTTAGTGCAATATTTATTAATAATATTAATATGAATATCAGAATTATTATTATTATCATTATTATCATTATCATTATTATCATTATTTTTATTATTATTATACTAGCAAGTTGTAGTGGCTTTATATCGATTTTTTTTCAATT
Source organism: Pimpla rufipes (assembly GCA_963932165.1). Taxonomy (NCBI): domain Eukaryota; kingdom Metazoa; phylum Arthropoda; class Insecta; order Hymenoptera; family Ichneumonidae; genus Pimpla; species Pimpla rufipes. The sequence continues at coordinate 22,652,693 of OZ010637.1, forward strand.
TTGTAAAATTTGAAGACAGACAAACAGACAAACAACTTTACCAAATATATTATAAGATTTATTATCATTATTATGATGATTCCTATTATCATTATACTAGCAGGTTGTAGTGGCTTTATATCGAATTTTTTTTTTTTTTTTCAATTTCGTAAAATTTGAAGACAGACAAACAGACAAACAACTTTACCAAATATATTATAAGATTTATTATCATTATTATTATTATTATCAACGCATTTTTTCGAAATCTCGAAGCAGAAAAAAATACGCGGCTCACGAGCGACATGTAACAGCAATTAATATTCCTTGATAATTGGTAGATCCCGGCTGACAGATTAAAAAAAAAAAAAAGAAAAAAAAGCAAGAAGCCATCCGCGAACGCATCAGGCTGAAATTCGTTGTTGTGTCGTTTGTGTGTCGCGCGTCGCGCATCGAGTATATGTATTCAGGGATACCCGGCGGAGAGAGAACCCGGCGCTCCGCTCTATGCTGTCGCGCGGCGCGCGCGGCGGGAGTGGATTCTGTGTACTACATGCAATGTGCACCCGCTCTGCGCGTGACATTTTTGTAAATGAAAAGCGAGTTAAACGCTAGTTCGTCTCTCTCTCCCTCTCTCTCTCTCTCTCTCTCTCTCTCTCTCTCTCTCTCTCTCTCTCTCTCTCTCTCTCTCTCTCTCTCTCTCTCTCTCTCTCTCTCTCTCTCTCTCTCTCTCTCTCTCTCTCTCTCTCTCTCTCTCTCTCTCTCTCTCTCTCTCTCTCTCTCTCTCTCTCTCTCTCTCTCTATTCTTCTTGCTCGGCCACCGCCGCTTCATTCTCGTTCACTCTGTCTCTTTGACTCGTGTTTAACCCGCGCTCGCCTAGACATTTGGTGCCTCTCTCTGTTTCGCTCGCTCGGACGTTCTAATATTGGAAATATCAATATATGCGGCAGCCGCGTCGCGAGCTTCTTCAACGAGCCCGCGAGACGCCTCCGTACATATCTGCGTCCGCTATGCTCGACGCTCCTCGTGTGCAGCCCGCTCGGCCACTCCGTAGATCCCTGTTACACACCGTACACCGAGAGACCATGTGCGGGACATATGTGTAAACACCGAGGTTTTTTGTGCGGGGCGAAACTCGCGTTCACTCGTCGCGTTTCCTTCGAACGCGCGGTGGGAGAAACTCGAGCCGGGGGCAGAGTCGAGAAGACTCGTCGCGACCGCTTCCTCATTATTTTTCAGCTTGAAGGAACCGCGAGACGCTGATGAATTTATTTCTTGACCGTTTAGTAAAGCGGATCGAAAAAAAATCGATTTCAATTTTTATTTTAATTATAATTTTTAATTTTTATTTTTAATTTTTATTTTTAATTTTTATTTTTAATTTTTATTTTTAATTTTTATTTTTAATTCTTATGTTTTATTTTTTATTTTTATTTTTAATTCTTATGTTTTATTTTTTATTTTTATTTTCAATTCTTATGTTTTATTTTAATTTTTGCTTTAAATTTTTTATTTTGATTTTTTTAATTTTTTGATTTCTTTTAATTTTTTTTCCCCTCTTTCTTTTCCTATAGAAAACGCATTTGAATGATAAAAATGCAAAATCGTAGGCGCGCCGCGCGGCAGCTGCGGGCTTTCCGGCGGCGCTCGCCCTTCGTGAAATTCAAATGTCGCGTGTTTGCCCGGCAAATTCGACGCCGTGAGCCACGGATTTTCTGCCGGCGCACGTAACATATATCAATTCGCCGCGGGACGCGCGGGGGGCAGAAGACCCTCTTGTTTATCCAGCTAAGCGTCTTAACGAGAGGCTCCGGACGTTACGGCGCGTCGTCGCGGTGTGACGAGCGAGAAATCTCGCGCGTTTTATTCCGTCTGAGCTCAGCCGAACCCGAGCGGAAATTTAATCAGGCCGGGATCTGTACTTGAAGCCTCGTCAGGCCCGGATTTCCGAACTTCAATAAATCCTAATTAGTTCGAGCAATAATAATAATAATAACAATAATAAAATATAAAACAATAAATAAAAATAATAAAATAATAAATCAAAATAATAAATAAATAAAAATAAATAATAAATAAAAATAATAAAATATAAAATAATAATAATAATAATAAAAGGTTAAAAGTTTTTCGTTTTATATTACCTAAACACGTGAAACGTTTTTGTCATTTTGACAAACGTGTCAGCCACGATTAATTGCGTTTTAAATTTTATTCGCAGCGCCTTATTAAATTCGGTTTATTGCCGTAGGCGTGTTCGGGTCACCGTGAGAGCGCGAGAGCTTTTTGACATGTGCCGGGGGGAATTCGGGAAAACGACGAAAATTTATTAATGTAAGCCAATCGCACTGGACCGCGTTAGCGTTAATAGACGCGCGGCCGGGTTGCTTTTGATCCCGTCAACGTCACACAACTCGCGGTGGTGCAGCGACCGATGTGAATTTGCGGTCGCGTTTCCCGCTTCCTCGCTGCCGCTGCTCGCCCGGCCCGATCCATCCGCACCGGCGTTCGCTCGCGCGTCTTGTATATCTGTGTTTGTTATTAATAATTCCCGTCGGTACGACAATTCCGAAAATAATCAACGAGCGACGGAATAAAATAAAATTACGGTGAAACCGGGAGAGGTGAGACACAATTTTTTTCTGAAGCCACTATAATTGATTTGGTTTTAATTTTTTATTTTTTATTTTCGTGCAACTCCATTTTTTTTTTTTTTTTTTTTTTTTCAGACAATCATAATTTATTGTTTTATTTTTATTTATAGAATCGACTCGAATCCCTTAAAAAAAATAGACACCAATTTTTTCAACCGATCATAATTTATCGTTTTATTTATATTTATTCAATCGACTCGAATCCCTTAAAAAAAATAGTGAGACACCAATTTTTTCAACCGATCATAATTTATCGTTTTATTTTTATTTCATTCAATCGACTCGGATCCCCAAAAAAAAATCTAAGACACGCCGATTGTGGGCACACATTTTTTTTTTTTTCTTTTTTCGCGTACTCGCAATTCGTGAAACGAGAATCGGCGCGCGGGACGATCGCGAGTTCCAAAGATTTATATTTCAAAATTACATCAATCATACCCGGCGGCGGCGGCAGCAGCAGCGACGCAGTAGCCGCCGACTCCGCTCGCCGCGCGCGGCGCGATCCTCGGAAATATTAAACGGCGTTCCCAGGTGCGGTAGCGCCGGGCGCGCGGCAGTTGGTCCACCATTATCGGAGAAAATGGTCAGTCACGTAGTTATACACGCGTGTTATACTCGCGCGCGCCCCCTTACGACACGTATGAAAGCGCCCGGCTATATATATACACCCTCCCCCCCCCCGCAACTTCCACTCGCACTTGTACGTGAATCGCTTCTCTACACGTGCTAATATTTTCCGCCGTTGCCTCCCCCTTCCCTTCCACCCTTGTGGGCCGAGTTTTGTCCGGGAAAAATTGACATTTTTCGATCCAGAGACACCGATCGATAAATCTTCGATTTTCTTTTTCGAATCAAATAGGCGCAAATTTTTTATTTTTATTTTAAAGTAATTGAGATAATAAATACAAAATAATGCGAAAATAATTTACGAAATAACGAAATAAGCTATTATTATTGCAAATTTTGTGCAAATTAAAAAAAAATCTATAGTAATTACGATAATAAATACAAAATAATACGAAAATAATTTACGAAATAACGAAATAATTTATTATTATTGCAAATTTTTTGCAAATTAAAAAAAATGTATAGTAATTACGATAATAAATACAAAACAATACGAAAATAATTTACGAAATAACGAAATAATTTATTATTATTGAAGTGCTCCAGATATTTATTTTTTGTTACATCTGTATTAGAAAGAGAAAAAAATTCAAAGATTTCGGGGAACTTTGATAATGATAAATTATTATTAATTGATTTATGTTCTCCCTCGTCATCGTTTAATTCGCCGTTTCGCGAAACACATATTTCCGCGATTCCTCATATCCTCCCCGCGTCAATTTCCCTCGCTTCCGCCCCCTCCCCCCCTCCCCCCGCGTATCAAGAAAATCGTTCGCGCATTCAATCACGCCGGACGTTAATATCGCCTCTCGACTTGCTCGCAAGTCGAATAATCCCGGGCCGCGTTTTTCCCCATCGATCCTCAACTTCCGTCGCCCGCCTGGTCAGCATTCTGACTGTCCCACATTCCTAACTTTCGTCCCAACTTCGATCTCGATTTCAACATCGAATTTAAAAATTCGATCTACCCATCCAATCAATAATAATCCCACAATTTTTTTTCACCATTTAAAATTATTTCATTTTACAAAACGAGCTCCAGCTCACCCCGCGTGCAACCGGAAATTTAATTCGTTCCGTTAATTAGCCGCACGAAAACCGGGGAAAATAATTAATTAACAGGAACATTACACGCGCATCCCCGGGAAGAAATAATCCTCGCGGTAAATCTCGGAAGCTTCTCTCTCTCCCTCGCGCGTAATTATTAAACGTGTAATTCCGTCCGCTCCGGCTGTTCGTTCCGCGTTGTTACCTTGTTCCGTAACCTGTAGGTACCTGTGTTTCGCCCCCTTTCTCCCCCTCCTCTCTCTCTCTCTCTCTTTCTCTCTCGCCGCATCCCTTTCAGGTGAACATGCGTGGCAGGTGCGTAGGAGTTGCAGAGAGCAGAGCAGAGCAGCAAAACGTCGGGGTTGTGTAACACGGTGAAGGTAGAGGAAGGGGGGGGGGGGTGGAATCACGTGGAAACGGGAGCTTATATATGGGAGACCGGGGTAAAAGGGGCCCCCTTTTTTATCATCGAAAAAAAAGAGGTTAAAATGAGCTCCCGTTTTTTTTTTTGCCGACTCTCAAAATCGATGATTGATATCGAATTTTTTAGTGAAAAGCAATAAAAAAAAACACTTTGGGTTTTGTCATAGAGCCATTTTTTGCTTAGGGGGCCCGTTTTACCCCGAAATATTTTTTTGCCGATGCTCAAAATTAATGACTGATATCCAATTTTTGAGTGAAAAATAATTTAAAAAAAACACTTTAGATTTTCTCATGGAGCCATTTTTTGCTTAGGGGGCCCGTTTTACCCCGAATTTTTTTTTCCGACGCTCAAAATGAATGACTGATATCCAATTTTTGAGTGAAAAATAATTTAAAAAAACACTTTGGATTTTCTCATAGAGCCATTTTTGCTTAGGTGGCCCATTTTACCCCAACATTTTTTTTTTCCGACGCTCAAAATTAATGACTGATATCCAATTTTTGAGTGAAGAATAATTCAAAAAACACTTTGAATTTTCTCATGGAGCCATTTTTTGCTCAGGTGTCCCATTTTACCCCGGTCTCCCCTACATTTTCAAAACACGTGTGTGTATGTGAAGCAGCAGGCGGGGGTGGAAAAAGGAGGTAGGAGGAAGAGAAGGGGGGTGGATGATGTACATACGAAAGAGCCCAGGTTGAGTCTCTGCGGCAACTCTTGATTCTCTTTGAACGACGGAAGCTGCCCGCAACACCTGACTGACTCGACAGAGCTGCATATACGGCAGGTTCGCTCGGTGTTCTCTCCGTCTCTCTCTTTCCCTCCCGCAAGCTCAGACCGCCGGCCGTGCTTGGTACATAGACAGCAGCAGCAGCAGCACCGGCAGCAACAGCAGCGACGTAGCCGGGGCGGCGCGCGCGAGAGGGAAAGATTAATAATATAGGGAAGCCAAAGCCACGCTGCCGCCCTCCGCGCGCGCGGCTCGCGCGCGCGCTACACCCGACAAGCTTTACTCTGCCTCTCTTCTGTTGCCAACAGTTAATCGATATAATACTTCGGTATAACACACAACACACACACACACCGCACACGAACGCGTGTCGGCAGCTGCCTTCGAGCATAAGCGGCCCGTGCCCGTCTCTCGCTCTCTCTCTCTCTCTCTCTCTGTGCGCGCTATACAGACTTGCGGGGCCTCCTCACGCACCAACACGCAGCGCGTAACCCAGACCCGAACCAGCCAGCCACCTACGACACGCGCGCGAAGTGCTGCGGCTCCCCCTCACCCTTTTTGCCCCCCCCAGCTCCCCCTGTTCCGCCCTTGTAGTACACCTACTGTATACCTGATACCCTGTGCGTTGGGTATGGTGATGAACGTGGAGACACCGACGGATCGGATCGCGTGGGGCTTGAGAAAATTTGATGATTTTAGGCCATCAATTTTTGATCCCATAGATTTTTGATCCCATAGATTTTTGATTCCATAGATTTTTTATCCCATAGATTTTTATCCCATAGATTTTTTATCCCATAGATTTTTTATCCCATAGATTTTTTATCCCATAGATTTTTTATCCCATAGATTTTTATCCCATCGATTTTTGATCCCATAGATCTTTGATTCCATGGATCATTGACCACATAGATCCTCAACCTACATACATTTTTTATCCCATAGATCATCGATCCCATGGATCATGGACCCCATGGATCATGGACCCCATAGATCTTTGAACTCATAAATCTCCGATTTTATAGACACTGAATTTTTTTTTTCTCCGCCCGATGCCGAGACAAGATCGTTATGATCTCCAGATGTTTTTCGCGAACGCGAAAATATTCTCCGAGCGACGCGAAGACGCGCGAGGACCCAGCGCGACGTCGCTCGAAGGCGAAGAGCGCGCGCGCTGTTGATTTAATTTTGTAAAATAGCGGAAAAACAATTTTACAACGCGTAAGCCGTTTCGCGAGGATTTCGAAACACGCGGGGCTCGCGGGGGGCCCGGGCGCCGAGAGCCCGAGAGAGCCGAGAGCTTTGCCCATGACGCTGAAACTGACAGACAGAGAGTTAGCAAACGCCGCGTGTGCCGCCAGCGTTGCGTCTGCCGCCGCCGCCGCCTCCGCCGCGCGCGCGGCTCCTATACGCTGTCTGCCAGTTTCAGCGTAATCTTTTGCCCGCGAGGATAGGCTCAAAACTGCTGCTGCTGCCGCTGATGCCGCTGCTCAACTTCCGGGCATTCGCGATATCGATATTTGCTTTACGAATATTGTGGAAAAATAGAAGCCGAGTTCTTTACCCGCGGATTTTTTTTTTTTTTTTCGACCTAACGAGCGACCGACTTTAATTTTCGTATTGGGTGAATAATAACAATTATTATTATTGTTATTATTTTAATCATTTAAAATTATTATTGTTATTATTTTAATCATTTAAAATTATTATTGTTATTATTTTAATCATTTAAAATTATTATTATTGTTATTATTTTAATCATTTAAAATTATTATTATTATTTTAATCATTTAAAATTATTATTATTGTTATTATTATTATTTTAACTATTAAAAATTATTATTATTGTTATTATTATTTTAATAATTGAAAATTATTATTAATTGGAGTCGCAAAATTGTACAAATTTATTATTATTATTATTATTAATTGGAGTCGCAAAATTGTAATAATTTATTATTACTATTATTAATTGGAGTCGCAAAATTGTCTGAGATAGCAATTTTTTATAAATTATTTTATCGTTCATCCGACTCCACTAAAAATGAGTTATTTTTTTAGTCCGATTTCGCAATTAGTACGCAGAATTATTTACAAAATAAATATCGCGCCGAATTAATTGCAGCTTTCCGCGAGTCTCCGAGATTCCCCGAAATTGACGGACAATATTCGAGGTAAAGCTTCGGTGATTTAATTAATCAGGCCGACGTGTATATCTCGACGTCTTGCATAAGCGACAACCGCGTGCGCGGCTGTCAAATACGTCGCGTGTCGAAGTCGCGCGGTCGTTTTGCGTTTACGTTTTGTAAAGCAGCAGCTTTGTCATTGCCGGTGCCTTTCACCGAGCGACGGGCGGCGACTATTATCCCTTCGTAAACATTGTTTTCCCGGTTATACGAGCGAGCGAGAGACACGTTTGTGCTTAATAATGAAGAAGATTCTGCCGCAGTCGCGCGCTGTAAACGGAGGGAAACGCGCGACGCGAGAGAGGAAAACCCGCGCGTTTCCGGTTAGGGAATACCGGCTGCTGGGCCGCCGACGTCGTCGCTGCCGATTATCGGCGAATATCGTGCGAAACGATGCAGCTGACGGTTTTCAGCCTTTCTCTCTCTCTCTCTCTTCCTCCCACCTCTCGTTTCGCCTTATCCTTCGCCCAGAAAATTCAGAAGTTTCTACTACCCCCCTCCCTAGGGGGGCCCCCACCTCCCCCTACCGCCCCCCCCCCCTCCTGAGCGCTCCACCCACCCGGCAGCCGCGTCGCCAGCAACCGGGGACTCCGGCGTGGCTTTCGCCGAGGAAATTAAATTTCTTAATTCAATTCATTTTCTTCTGGTTGAGGGAAAAAAAAAAAAAAAATGCCGAGCAATTTGCCGCGAGCGCGAAATTACGGGAGGATCGGGGGCCGGGTTGTGTCATCGCCACGTGGGACCGCGAAACTCGCGACTGTTTTTGGTTTTGTTGGGGTTTTGATGTAATTACGGTTTGTCGATAATTGTGACTTCTGTCGGTTTTTAATTTGTTGAAAAAAAGCGATAAAATTGTGTGGGTAAAAAAGAAAATTTGCAAAGTGACATAATAATCATATAATTTATGTAAAAAAAATGTAAACCTGATTCTGATAATTAATTAATTATACCAGCCAATGAGTCAGAATGATAATCGACAAAGCGATAAAATTGTGTCAGTAAAAAAAGTCAATTTCCAAAGTGACATAATAATTACATAATTTATGTTAAAAAAATCTATACCTAATTATTCTGATAATTAATTAATTATACGAGCCAATGAGTCAGAATAACAATCGACAAAGCGATAAAATTGTGTCAGTAAAAAAGTCAATTTCCAAAGTAATACAATAATCACATAATTTACGTAAAAAAATCTAAACCTAATCATTCATGATAATTAATTAATTATACCAGCCAATGAGTCAGAATGACAATCGACAAAGCGATAAAATTGTGTCAGTAAAAAAAGTCAATTTCCAAAGTGACATAATAATCACATAATTTGCGTTAAAAAATCTAAACCCAATTATTCTGATAATTAATTAATTACACCAGCCAATGAGTCAGAAAGACAATCGACAAAGCGATAAAATTGTGTCAGTAAAAAAAATCAATTTCCAAAGTGACATAATAATCACATAATTTACGTAAAAAAATCCAAACCTAATTATTCTGATAATTAAAAAAATCTAAACCTGATCATTCTGATAATTAATTAATTAAACCAGCCAATGAGTCAGAATGACAATCGACAATTTTTCTCTCTCGAGCCAAACAAATAAAAAAATTCAGATCACTCAATCGTGTTCGAAATCATCCCGAACGATTAATTTAATTGCCGACAATAAAAAAAATCAATCTCACCTGTTTCGATGAGCTCGCTTCGCGTGAATTTTCAGCCCCGCATCCGGCAGTCCCGAATTTTCTCTCAATAATCTGCGGCAACAGAACAGAATAAAATTGATATTCACGGAGAGCCAAATCGTCGTCCTCGTCGAATTCACTCGGTGCTCCAGGTTGCGTGCCGACGATATAATTACCGAATCACGCGCGCGAGCGACGCGCGCGCCCCCCTCGCGCACAATCACAAACCACGATACGCGCGCTTATTATTCCGAGCGATTAGTCCCGCCGATTATGATTCCGGCCGAACGAGCGCGACGCATCACCCACCAACAGGAACGACGACGACGACGAAACGCGTCACGTGCGTCGTCGGCTGTGTCACAGCTGCGCTCTCGTCTTGATTTTTAGATTTATTTCTTTATCGCCGCCTCGACTCAATAGCGATTTATTTTATTTTTCATTTTTTTTTACCAATTTTTTCATTCAATTAATTTTGTTCCGTTTAATAACAACAATTCTCGTTGCTGCAACCCGTCTTGATTTTTATATTTATTTATTTATGTCTGCCTCGACTCAATAGCGATTTATTTGATTTTTCATCTTTTTATCAATTTTTTTATTCAATTAATTTTGTTCCGTTTAATAACAAAAATTCTCGTCGCTACAACCCGTCTTGATTTTATATTAATTTCTTTATGTCTGCCTCGACTCAATAGCGATTTATTTCATTTTTCATATTTTTCCAATTTTTTTATTTAATTAATTTGTTCCGTTTAATTTAAAAAATTCTCGTCGCTGCAAACCCGTCTTGATTTTATATTTATTTCTTTATCTCTGCCTCGACTAAATAGCGATTTATTTTATTTTGCATTTTTTTAACCAATTTTTTAATTCAATTAATTTTGCTCCGTTTAATAAAAAAAATGTAAACGTGATTTTTATTATCAGGTTTATTTTTCTTTAATTGATGTATTGCAAGATTTGATTTTATTTAAACTCGATCGCCGGTGCCGAGTCGAACGCAAGGAGACCGCGACGCGAGACACGCGAGCGCGTTACGCTCGAACGGCTGCTGGCGGCCGACTGAGCGACCAAGCGGCCGCCGGCCTGGAGAGTGGAGAACACAGATAGCGGCGCAGGGAGGGAGGGGGGAGCCTCCCGACACACCGCTCGCGCTCCCCACTCCCCGGCCCTCCTGTTCCTGCGTATACCTGCCCGGCTGCCTCGCTGTGCCTTCTCCGACTCTCCTTCCGATGCTTCGCCGGTTTTGTCTTTTTTATCGTCTCTCACACCGGGACTTAGAGCTTTCGGCCGCGCGATTCATGAATGAACCTCGCGATATTGGCGAGTATCAAGAGCCGGGAATATATATCGAGCGGCACATTGTGCGTCAACAATTGACGCGTCCGAGGTAAATGATATATATTTTAATTACTTCTTATTGCTGTAAATTGCAACTAAAAAAAATGTAATTTTTCAATGTTTCGCGATTTAAAAAAAAAATTTTAAACGGTTTGAACAAATTCTTTAAATTATTTTTAACAATTCTCAAAAAAGTTGTTCAAAAAATTCTAGAAAAATTCTTTAAAAAATTGTAGAAAAATGTAAAAAATCTAGAAAAATTCTAAAATAATTCTAGAAAAATGTAAAAAATCTAGAAAAATTCTAAAATAATTCTAGAAAAATTAAAAAAATCTAGAAAAATTCTAAAATAATTCTAGAAAAATAAAAAAATCTAGAAAAATTCTAAAATAATTCTAGAAAAATTGTGACAAAAGTTATTTAAAAAATTCTCAAAATCGTTGCCAAAATATACGAAAGAATTTTTTTAATGCTTAAAAATGGTCGAAAAAAAAAAATCTCAAAAACGTTACAAGCAGATTGGCCGTGTTTCGCCATCGTAAAAAGTTGGAAAAAGGTTCTCCTCGCGGTATCCGCGGGACGTGGCGAACGAATTGGCACACGTGTCGGCTCGCCCGGCCGGATGAAAGGCGCGGTGCAAAACTGGCGTGAGGTAGCGGGGGGGGGGGGGGGGGGGGTACGTAGGTGGGTCGTAGGTACTAAGGTCGGGGACTAGGCGCGCACCGCAGCGACGCGCTGCGTTCGCCCGGCTCGCTCGGATATTGTAAACGGGGCTCTGTGTGTTCCTGACGTGTCGATATATTCCCGCGAAGAAAAGCTCTGCCGCTGAAGCTGAGAAATAGCTCGGGTTCTCTCGCACCGGCCGCCACCCTCCACACCCCCCCCCCCCCCCTCTCCCTCCTGCATGCTTTCTGTCCTCGGCGTCTGCTGCCCGGATTCCGATATCGTCGCCGCTGTTGCAACACGCCGCCCCCCCCCCCCCACCGCCCTCCGAAATACAACCGCAATAGTGCAACGTCTTCGAGCATCTCGCGCGATAGATCTCGGCCGCGTGACACATAAATCGCGACTCGTGTCCTACGTCGCCTCGATCATTCCCGAGTCATGCGAAGAAAAAAACTTTGCGCGAGATGCACGATAGGGGGGATGGAATTTTCGTTTTGTTTCCAGCAGAATACAAATACTTTTCTGCGTCCCTAATTTATTTTGTGGTTATAATAATTTTAATTCATTTTATTTCGAGATTTAATAAATTTGATATTTTTTGTTTCGAGATTTAATAAATTAGAATTTTTTTATTTCGAGATTTAATAAATTTGATATTTTTTATTTCGAGATTTAATAAATTTTGATCTTTTTTATTTTGAGATTTAATAAATTTGGATTTTTTTATTTTGAGATTTAATAAATTTGGATTTTTTTATTTTGAGATTTAATAAATTTGGATTTTTTTATTTCGAGATTTAATAAATTTTGATATTTTTTATTTCGAGAGAAAAAAGAAAATGCAAAAAAAAAGGAAAATAAAAAATTCTATTTCGGAGGTTATTCCGCGGGTGGAAATGAAAGGAATCCCGAATTCCCCATCCTCGACATTTAAAATTGGAATGGGGCGCGTACAGAGAGCGCGAGCAGCCAGCCTCCGTATTCCGTACGACATGCACGAGCCGCGGGCGTCAAGAGTTTGCGTATGGGACTGACAGGACCGTGACGGAGTGCTAATAATAGAATATAATAGTGCGCGCCGCGAACGACGAGCCCGGGATAGCCAAAAGCGAGAATCCGCGCGTTGAGCGCGGCGCATCTGACCCGCCGGGCGCAGCAGCACGAACATCATTTATAAATTAATAATACGCGAGGTGCTCGAAGGGTAAAATAGATGCCTGTAAGGTCGGTCAATTCGTTCGATCGATTCGTTCGATCGATAAATTCAGTCAATTCGTTCCATCGATAAATTTGGTCAATTCGTTTGATCGATAAATTCGGTCAATTCGTTCGGTAAATTCGGTCAATTCGTTTGATCGGTAAATTCGTTCGATCGGTAAATTCGGTCAATTTGTTCGATCGGTAAATTCGGTCAATTCGTTCGATCGGTAAATTCGGTCAATTCATTCGATCGATAAATTCGGTCAATTCATTCGATCGATAAATCCGGTTAATTCGTTCGATCGATAAATTCGGTCAATTCGTTCGATCGATACGTTCGGTCAACAAACAAAGTAACGCAAGTAATACGGGAGAAAGTCGCTCGTTCATTTTTTGCCCCGCCCGAACACGTGTAACTCTCGTAATTGTTAATGTCATAATGCTCGGCGCACGCGACGCACACCGGTTAAATAGTCGCCGGAGATAGTATCGAAATTTGCGTAAACCGAAACATCGTCACCGTGTAAACACCTGCTGGCACCTGCCGCGCGGGATCGCGACGCGTGCACCCGACTCCCATGCGCGCACCGGTCGCGAAAAAAACGCGACATTACACATAAAGATACAGTTGACGACGAGAGAGACTCGTGGCGTATGGCTGTAATTGCAGGGCCGATGCCTGTCGAACGTTTACGCGTTCCGCGATCCCGATCCCGATCTCTCACTTTTCACTCGCAGTCATCGAAAATCGAGCTGCTCAGTTCCAAATTATCTATTTTAGTGTATTTATTTTAGTGTATTTATTTTAGTGTATTTATTTTAGTGTACTTATTTTAGTGTATTTATTTTAGTGTATTTATTTTAGTGTACTTATTTTAGTGTATTTATTTTAGTGTATTTATTTTAGAGTACTTATTTTAGTGTATTTATTTTAGAGTACTTATTTTAGTGTATTTATTTTAGTGTATTTATTTTAGAGTACTTATTTTAGTGTACTTATTTTAGTGTATTTATTTACACGAACCGATTAAAAAAATCCCCACAATTTAATGTCGTATTAACACTACGATTACGACAATCAGCCTCGAGCTCCTACGGCCAAAATCTTTTCCGCGGCTTCGAGCCGCCGAGGTTCGCCGCAATCAGCGCTAAACTTTCGTCTCCCCGTGCGGCGTTATACGTGAAATATAAATACAGCTACACATATATATATATATATCGTGGAGCGAAGAGCACAGAGTGCGGGGGCGGGGTATAACGAACGTCAATTGCACGACAATCGATTATATTTCGCGGTGTTCGACGTGCAGCCGCGTGTAATTTACGAGTTATCTGGGAGGAATCGAGTAGCAGCGCCACCACCACCACCGGCGGCGTCGTTCCCTCTCGCCGCGTCTATATTATATCCCTCGCAGTCGTGTGTGCTATACACAAAACACAGAGGCGCTCGTAGTCGCCCGCAGGACGACTGGTATTTCATGCACACCAGCGACGCCCGTGGCGAGCGCGCGAAGCGCGCTCGTAGACACGGCCGATGTAATTTCCGCGACGAGTGCGAAAATTACAGCGCGCGCCGAGAGGCGAGAGGAGGAGGCCCGGGTGCCGCCACCGCGTGTACATCACCCACGCGAGTCTCGTATTACACGTTTTCCGCCGTCGCGATATCGCCTCGGACCTCTCTGGCTATGCGCGCGGCGTGTCAATAGCAGAAAGCGCCGGAGAATGCCAACAACACACAACGCGGGAATCACTTTCGTTTCGACGTTTCCGGGGGGGGGGGGGGGGGTCCGGACGCTACGCGAAACGCTGGCTGTCCGCAAATTTACAGCACTGTCGGCCGTTATAACCGTGCGAGGATTTCTCGGTAACGGGAGGAGGGGTGAGGGGGGAGGCAGGCAGCAACAGTTCACGTGAAATTTGTAAAACGGGTTTTCTCGACTGAGGATTTTTTTTTTTTTTCGCAGCGATCAACAAATTATATCAGCTAAAAATTGCTGATATAATTTTGCTGATCAAAAATTCAAAAATTGCTGATATAGAAAAATTGCTGATATAAAAAAATTGCTGATATGTAAAAATTGCTGATATAAAAAAATTGGTGATATAAAAAAATTGCTGATATAAAAAAATTGCTGATATAAAAAAATTGCTGATATAAAAAAATTGCTGATATAAAAAATTGCTGATATAACAAAATTGCTGATATAAAAAAATTGCTGATATAAAGAAATTGCTGATATAAAAAAATTGCTGATATAACGGCTCGAAATTATATCAGCTAAAAATTGCGACGCATAATCAACGTCACGTCCGGCGAGCGAGTGACGCGCTTTTTTTTTCTTTTTTTTTCTTTCCCTCGCTTTTCAACGGTATTTCTTTTCTTCTTTTTTTTGTGCGCTCGATTCGCAGAAGTTGGCGTGGATTACGTGTACACGGAAATCTCCGGAGGTTGACCGTGCGCCGCCGCTCGGCGTTTCCCTCGATTTTCCCGGTCGCTGTTAGGGCTTATTCGAATAGCGTGTCAACGCCAGGAAGTGGTTCATGCCAATAGCAGAACCTCCGCGGCTCTCGCTCTACTCTCTCGCTTTCTCTCTCTCTCGCTCGCTCGCAACGGCGCAATATGTACCACGCTCTCGCTGACGAGGTCGCACTCGTAGCTTTTCTCTACGGGATCTGCCGGCGCCACGGCCGCCGCGCTCTCGCCGAGCGGCGCAAACAAACAAATGCGTTACACCGGCGTAACGCGCGTTACGACAGTTGCCAAAAAGTGGGCGATCTGCTGGACGAAAAAGTTGATCCACGTATTCGGGATTTTTTTTTTTATAAAGAACGCAACTTGGGGTCCCCATGGACCCCGGCCTACCCGTAGTGTTAATTTATTAAATAAATGGATAAGTAAAATATTAAATATATTTTTTTTAATAAATAAATAAGTAGAATTTTAAATACATTTTTTAAATTAATAAATAAGTAAAATATTAAATTCATTTTTTAAATAAATAAATAAGTAAAATATTAAATAATTTTGTTTAAATAACTAAATACGTAAAATATTGAATACATTTTTTAAATAAATAAATGAGTAAAATGTTAAATACATTTTTTAAATAAATAAATAAGTAAAATGTTAAATAATTTTGTTTAAATAACTAAATAAGTAAAATATTGAATATATTTTTTAAATAACTAAATACGTAAAATATTGAATACATTTTTTAAATAAATAAATGAGTAAAATGTTAAATGAATTTTTTTAAATACATAAATAAGTAAAATATTAAATACATTTTTTAAATAAATAAATAAGTAAAATATTAAATAAATAAATAAGTCAAATAAACAATTTTAAAAAATTGTCCACGAAAGCTCCGCCCACGCTCAACCGATTGAACAGACTGCAAAGAGTATCGAGAAGCACTATCAGAAGAAAAAAATACCCGAATTGATTTCACCGCAAATCGGAGAATATTTTATCGCGCCGCGAACTCGCGGCGTCTCCTAATCCGTCCTATACTCTCCTCTCCACAATTTCCCACTACGCGGTGGAAATTGCCTCGCGTGTGCAGCGGGAGGCAGCAGCGACAGTTGTGAAACAAAAGTTTGGACGCGCGGCGGCGGCCTTTGTGCCGCCGCGCGCGGGCGCGAGTTTTCATTGCGGCGAGCTTGTCGGACACAGCTGACAAACGCTATCGAAGCTATTTTAGATAAAAGCACGGAAAACGAAGCTGGCGGCTTTTGTGTCGCACGGTAGCCGCGCGTCGCGTCACACACGACGACTGAAACAGCAGCAGCGCCCCCAGGCGGCCGTAGTTCCTCCTTCGCTGCCTCGCTGCCAGTGTCAACACAGAAGGAGCCGCCGCCGCCGCCGCTGCTCTTGGCATATGTGCACGCACGGGGCGAGAGACCGAAAGTATCGAATGGGCGAACAGGTGAGCTCGATAAGCTCCAACAGCTGTTTCCGCGTTTTGCCGACTCCAGCTCCTCGTCTGCCGCCGCCGCCGCTGCTGCCTACTGAGATGCGCGCACGCGTTCGCCCAACATGTGCAACTCACCGTCTATACAAACAGCTTCGGTACACATGCACTGTGTATATATGTATATATATGTATGTATATATATAGCGCCAGTGCGCACGTAGATTCGGTTAGCCCAATTGTTTTCACCTTTTTTTCTTTCTTTTTCTTTTTCTTTTTCTTCGGTACGGAATACAGTTTTTTATCGGCATTGCGGATAAATTCGGGGGACGGATGTTTTTCACGTGCTTTTTCTTTTTGCTGTGAGATACGCTGGAAAATCGGTGAATAATGCAGTTGTCATTTCAACGGCAGGAAGAAAAAAATATAAGTTTAAACTTTTTTTATAAAAATTGCCAGATTCAGAGTGGCTGACCAAAATATCAATATATAGTCGTCTTTTAATTTTTTAATTTGCCATTTTGGCGTTTCAAATTTTTACAACAAAAAAAAAATTTGTAAAATTTTTTTTACAAATTTATTATTATTATTATTATTTATATTTCTTATTTGCAATTTTTTTTACAAATGTATTATTATTATTGTTATTGTTATTATTATTATTATTATTATTATTATTATTATTATTATTTATATTTATTATATTCAAAAAATAAATTTGTAAAAAAAATGTTACAAATTTATTTTTACAAATAAAAATTAATGCGTATTGTGAGATAAAATAAGAATTATTGTAACTCGGCTCAATCGAGACCGTGAAATACGTTGGCACATAAACGACGAGCCCGCGAAAAATAGTGTGAGAAAAATGGCTCGCGAGGGGGGGTGGGAAGGGACGACGACGGCGGGTCGAGACGAAAAGCTGCGCGGAGTTTTTTGCCGGATCCCAAGGCTGAAGATGTTGAGCAGCTTCCTGGAGCAGACCTTCCGCCTCGTGAGCCGAGAGCCGCGCGCGGGTGGACGACGAGCGCACCGATGTTTTTACTTCCAAATGTCCACGAGGAGCGAGCTCGGCCGGGGCGAAAAAAAGAAAAAAAAACGAGGAAGAAAGAAAGCGAGCGAGATCGTACGGATAGAAAACAGCTGAGGCGCAGCTGGTTTCTGGCATCGCCGCGACCGCCGTTTTCCTCCCTCTGAGAGCATCGCACTTTCGGTATACATAGACCTTCTATTACGTACACACGACGTACATGTGACTGGCGTATTATGCATGTGCGATTCGCATGGTCCCCACATGTCACGATACTCAGCGAGACCGTCTGGAGTTTCCGAGAAAAAAAAAAGAAAAAAAAAAGAATCTGCCAAATAATTCTCTAGGATCAGAAACAAAATGCCTTCGTCAGTGTGGCGAATATTTTCAAAGCTTTCCAGTAAATTAAAAATAAATGAAATGATTTTATTCAATCTTTTTATTTGATCGATTCAATTTTTTTATTTTATTTATTCAAATTTTTGTATTTTATCGATTCAAATTTTTTAATTTTATTTATTCAAACTTTTTATTTTATCGATTCAAATTTTTTAATTTTATTTATTCAAACTTTTTATTTTATCGATTCAAATTTTGTTATTTTATCGATTCAATATTTTTTATTTTATCGATTAATTGATTAACTGATTAATCGTTGAAAATAATTCATGAGTCAACGAAACGCAGGAATTGTAGCGTCGAACTAAGAAATTCAGACGACTGATAGAGTACAAAGAGTATATTTATTACATATATTCAGTTACGATATAATACACCCTTGTAGCCTTACAATTTATACAGGTACATTCGAAAGCACGATTTCAGATCTCGAATCTCACTCGTGACTTTCCTCGTCGTTTTTCTTTTTTCTCTTCGTCGCGCGTTCGTATATCGATTATCTTTTATTGTCGTCTCTTCTGTCGTCTTTTCGATGGGACTTTCTTTTTCTCGAGATTCCAGAAAAAAACGTTTCACACGCGCTTCGAACGTCACTTTTTTTTTGGCTTACCCATCGTGGGCTCTCGCCCCGCTCGCGCCTATTTTTTTTTTTTCGCTCTCCTCCCGCGATTCTCAACCGGTGTCCGAGGTGCAGGACGAGTCCTCCGCGTTACTATGCTCGTTGTTGCTCTCCGCCGACGAGCTGTCGTTGCTCTTAATCCGTCGCTTGCGCAGCTTAGCGAACTGAAACTCCTCGACCGGAACTGTACAGCAACAATTCAAGTTACATGTTATTACGGATAATCCAGGGATTCCTGTCGCTGAGGTGGATGAATTCCACTCGTTGACCGAGAATTTTTACATTTTTTTCAATTTTTTTTTTTACGGCAAACTATTTTATTTAATTAGAAAAAAATGTGACTTAATTAATTAATTCGGAGAAATATTAATTCTAATATTTTTCTGATTTTAGAAGAAATATAGAAGAAATATTGACACAAAAAAATCAAATGCATCGCCTCTCGGTTCAACGTTTGGATCATCCAGCCAATCAGGAAACAAATAAAATAGGCGTCGAGCATTTAAAAAGAAAGCAAACAGTGTGTATTTTTTTCCTTCTTTCTTTCTTCAGTTTTGCCCTCGCACGGAACGACCGAATGCGAGAATACAACGTGTCAAATTATGTCACAGTCGGTGCGCGAATTTCGAACGCTGTATTTTTTTTTTTTTTTTTTTCACAATCCACGAATCGAGAGAGTCTCGCGAATTTCGCGCTTCGACTTTAACATGTACATCGGCTACAGTGGTGGTTTTAACATGGGAGCCTAAGAAGATTGTCACGTATAGGATATATCGTCGATCGATTTAGTCGAAATCTGTGGACACTTTGCCGAAAGTGGGACGCAACATTGTACAGTTGGTTTCTACGTGGAACTTTAAAATAGTAAAATATTACGTGGTCGCGGACGGACCGAACGTCGTCCCCCCGCTTCTCAGCCGCAGAAAAATATCCAGACATACAGGTCTTTGATCGTTCGCTGCTCGTCTATCGTTTACACGACATCTACACGATTTTTTTGTTATATACTTTTAATATCGTCGTACGTAGCTTAAAATTAGCACCACAGATACAGTGAAAACAGCCTTTCAATTCCATTCAGTGAATCTCATTATGCGTGTCATTATGCGAAAAGAATTAATCTCAACGTTTGCGACATTTATACCCAGATCAAAATTTGATCTCTTAAATCGAAGCCACTTTTATGCGCTGTTTTACCGTCTCTCGATTCAATCACTTTCGGGCTTGGAATCAGCGAAATAATTTTTTTTCTTTTGCCAAACATTCGTCTGTGTCTCGGAGATTGCCGAGAGATTCGCTGAATTTTCCGTTCGCGAATTTCTCACTGTCGCGCGGTTGAATCAACCGCGCGACAGGGAGAAATTTACATCGCGGTTTTTGTTATCGACCACGAGTACCACGGTCGGTATCAAAAATTCATTAGCGTAATTTTTTTTTTTTAGAGTGTCTGACGCTTTGGGATTGAAGCAAATTAGGCGCGCAGTTCGTCTGCATAGTCATGAATTTGCGGTGATTCGTGTCACCGGATGTGACTCGATTATCGCAAGCGAAATAAAAACGATAATTCGTGCGGTAACAGCGATCGTTTTGTCTTCTCCCCGTCTTCTTGGTATCTTCAGTTAAGCCTCTGGGGTCAATTAAACGTAATTAAAAAATAAACGTCATTCGGAGGTTTTGGAGCGAAAAAAAAAAAAAAAAATTCAACAATGCATGGGACAAAAGGGGCGAGCCAGGCAGCTGTCGAATTTCCTAATTCATCAGCATGAGCTTCTCGCGCGTATAGCTAATAGTTTGAACTCCCGTTTCTATCGCGTAATTCCTAGACAACGATTTAATTCCCCCAACAATGACACCGATCGAGCTAGCAACATGACTATTTGAGGTACGGTTGGTTACCGTCTGAGTCTGGATCGCCGTCGTTTATACCAGACACCGGAACTGGCAGAGGTACAACCTCGGGCTCCAGGGGCTTTGGACCTTGATCTATGTCCTCCACAAGGACTTCCTCCGCTAGGCTACTCCTCACTGCGTCTGTAAATTAAATTCATTTCTATGATAAATAAAAATTCCTTGTTGCCAACATTTGAACAATTTTCTTAAAAAATTTTTTTTTTACATTTTTTGTTATTAAAACATTATTACATATGAATCCTCAGAATAAATATATTCAAAAGCAGAAACTATCGAATTGCTCCCATAGTTACCATTGAACGCCTGAGGGTACTGCTGGTTCAGTTTGTTCTTCACTATGCGTATCCTCTTAAAAATATGATCCAGGTCACGCTTCATCTCCGCCAGAAGCACTGTGTGCTTTTTGAACTCCACACCGGCCGACTTCAGCCTGTTGACCGACAGCTGGTTGCAGTTGGTAAGCATCTCATTGGTCTTCTCGAATCTCTGCAGCCTGAGTCAATAAAAAAAAAAACATGTGAATAAGGAAAACAAAAGTAATAATAATATGAAAAAAAATAATAATAATAATAATAATAATAATAAAATAAAAATAATAACAGTAAAATAATAATAAAAATAATAGTAGTATGAAAAAAAAAAGAAAAAAGAAAGTCTGCCTTACATCTGTTTTTGAGCCCGTATCATGGACTCCACGTCCTGCTGATCGACGATCCCCGCGAGTCCCTGGACGAAAACCTCCGGCGCTGTGTAATTTTGAAAGCACTCGAAGCTCCCAGCGTCGGACTCGGGAGTTCCTTGGGCCGCTGCCATGACTCTTGATTCTCTCCGTTGTTTTGACGTTTTTTTTTATCTTCGAGCTACGAACTTCCGCACCCGGTCTCACCGCTCCATAAAGTCCCTCGGCCTCTTTAGCTGCGCAATTGGCCACATCTGGACCGCCGTTTTTTATTCACAGTCTCCACTCTTCGCTCGCGACACGTATCAATGACAATTTTCGCATTGTTGTGTCCTATCGATTTGCCGTCGAACTGATGACTTGAACTCGGACTGACAGGACTGGCAACTTTTGACAGCGACGCTCGATTCGGGTTGTTCGCGCACTGTGCAGCCTAATAATAAATCATCCGTACGTACAGCTGTTGTACAGTTTCGGAAAAAAATTAGATCCGCTCGAACGGTGATGCAAAATGACCGGCGTTGGCGGAAAATTACCTTGAGAAAATGACCGCGCTGGCGGTCATTTAACGTAATTTCTCCTCGTCATTGATTTTTTTTTTTTTAAATAATCGGTCACAAATAAACTGGTAATTTTTTTAGGCGTCATTTGACGATCATTTAACGGTCTTGTGACGGTCAAATGACCGTCACAAAAATGGTCCTCGCATCTCAAGGGAAGCAAAATGACCGGCGTTCGCGGAAAATTACCGTGAGAAAATTACCACGCTGGCGGTCATTTAACGTAATTTCTTCCCGCCATTGATCTTTTTTTTTTAATAATCGGTCACAAATAAATTGGTAATTTTTTTAGGCGTCATTTGACGATCATTTGACGGTCTTGTGACGGTCAAATGACCGTCACAAAAATGGTCCTCGCATCTCGAGGGATGCAAAATGACCGGCGTTTGCGGAAAATTACCGTGAGAAAATTACCACGCTGGCGGTCATTTGACGTAATTTCTCCCCGCCATTGAAATCCGCGGACGCCGACGCGGCCGGCGTGGCAATCGGCTGCGGAGAGTCGCCGCAATCGCGACAACCAAGCGGCGCACCGAGCGACATAACCTCGCAGTCCGTACGACGCGCAACGTAATTACAACTGGAAGGACTCTCGCTCGACGCGGAGGGACATTCAATGACGGGAGAGATGCTGTGAACGCGGGAGGAACTTTCGATCGAGCGTGAGGACAATTTTCCAATACTTTACAAATCGCCTATTTTCGGAAAAAGTTTGCCAACAATTTTTTCCACGCGGTTTTCTGCGTCTCGCCGAGTCGTCCTCGGCAAACGCAAAAACAGACGAGAAAAACACAAAATGGCGGCTGAATTGTTTTGATCAAAAATTTGTTAATGCTCGAAAAACATTTATTGTGAATTTCCGTTTGTTCCTTTCTACCGAATTGCTTATTCGGAATAAAATGAAAAAGCTAATATTTGTAGGTTAGGTCGGATTCTCGAGTAACCAGCCCAACGAAGGTGATTTTTCGTGGAAAATCTTCGACGCGATTTCGGGCGCCAAAGTCGCGGAATCTTTTGCTAATCGCGCACAAAATTTGTTGCATCTGCCGAAAGTAACGTTTTCGCAATAATTGAGTTACCGTTTTAACGTTTATTTTGCAATTTTTTTACGCGCTATTGTCGCGCACTTCATAACCTCAAAATTGCGGTAACAGTTTGAATATTCCGGAAATACCGTTTTTGTGATGAAAAGCGTAGGGGTCCTGAAATCAACTGCAAATGTGGGTTGACGACCGGGCTGCGTCCGTCGGCTTGTCCCAGACAAGGCTGGCGGCTTATTCCGGTTGGATCAAACGCTAATCTGAAAAAAAAAAAAAAAAAAAAAAAAAAAAAAATAATAATAATAATAATAATAATAATAATAATAATAATACAGCTCATTAAACATTGGATATTATTTTAATTTTTTTAGAAACTGCAATTTTTATTTTGTAATTGTTTTTGCTTCAGGGAGTTGGAGCATCTTGAGTAAAGATGTCGATTCCACCTTACCTACTGGGGCCCAACCCCTGGGCCACTATGATGGCCCAGCAGCAGGCGCACGCCCAGCTGGCCGCCGCCCAGGCCCATGCGCAGGCAGCTGCGCACGCCCAGGCGGCTCATCAGGCCCACATGCACGCAATGGCGGGGCCTCCGCTGCCCCAGACACCCAAACAACCGGAGGAACTTTCCGAGGCGCAACTGCAGGAAAAAGGTGAAGCTTGATACAATTTTTTTCCAGCTTCGTTTCAAATTATTGAGACCATTTAAATTATCCAAAATTATATAAATGTTTTTTTTTTTTTTCGTTCTGCTAATATTATTTTTCTATATTTTTCATAGCCCAACAGTGGCAACAGCTGCAGAACAAACGATTCGCGGAGAAGCGAAAGTTTGGTTTCGTCGACGCGCAGAAGGAGGACATGCCGCCCGAACACATAAGAAAGATAATTCGCGATCACGGCGACATGAGCAGCCGAAAGTACAGACACGACAAGCGAGTTTATCTCGGGTACGTTTTCGCTGTTCTAGATTCGGAAGTGTCGAGTAACGTAAATTTAATAATCGAGTTTGGATGACCAATTTTTTAATTTTTTGATTTTTTTTATTTCTGATTTTTTATTTTTTTTATTTTTGATTTTTGATTTTATTTTTGATTTTATTTTTTTATTTTATTTTATTTTTTTCGTCTAGATCGTTGAAGTATATGCCGCACGCGGTGATGAAGCTGCTGGAGAACATGCCGATGCCGTGGGAGCAGATTCGCGACGTGAAAGTCCTGTACCACATAACCGGCGCGATCACCTTCGTCAACGAAATCCCGTGGGTCATCGAGCCCGTCTACATCGCCCAGTGGGGCACCATGTGGATAATGATGCGACGCGAGAAGCGCGATCGTCGTCACTTCAAGCGAATGCGATTCCCGCCGTTCGACGACGAGGAGCCGCCGCTCGACTACGCGGACAACGTTCTGGACGTCGAGCCCCTTGAGGCCATTCAGATCGAGCTCGACTCCGAGGAGGATCAGTCGATCGCCGAGTGGTTCTACGAACACAAACCGCTCGTTGGAACCAAGTGAGTCATTTATTTATTTATTTCGAATTTCAATTTCCCGCAAAATAAAAATTCGCAGTCCGATTCTTAATGATGAAAAGCGTAGGGGTCCTGAAATCAACTGCAAATGTGGGTTGACAGTCGGAATGCGACCGTCGGCTTGTTTCAAACAAGGCTGACGGCGTGTTCCGGTTGGATCAAGCGCTAATCTGAAAACACAAAAAAATCGCAGCTGCATTAGGTTTCCCTTTAATATTTTAATTCAGTTCATAGATATATTTATTTGTTTTTTTTATATAAACTGGAATTTTTAAGCTGTGACTCCACGTTAAACATGATTGAAAATTGAAGGGAGTGATCCGTTAATAAATTAAATAAAATAAATTACATTAAATTAAAATCAGGCTGAAGGGCTCTGGTCGATGGTCTATTGACAATGCAACTAATATCAAAATCATGTACCATAAGAGAAAAAAACGGTACAACGTATCGTCAATAAATTTTTTTACTACTACTAAATTAAATCTTGCAACCAAGTAGAATTTACATATTTACGAAAATATTTCACCCAAGATACGTAAACGGTTCGACCTACCGACGCTGGAATCTCTCGCTCCCGCAAATGGCGACGCTCTACCGTCTCGCCAATCAGCTCCTCACGGACCTCGTCGACCAAAACTTCTTCTACCTCTTCGACCCGAAATCCTTCTTCACGGCAAAAGCCCTGAACATGGCGATCCCCGGGGGTCCGAAATTCGAGCCCCTCGTGAAGGATTCAAACGCGGCCGACGAGGACTGGAACGAATTCAACGACATCAACAAGATAATCATCCGTCAGCCAATCCGCACGGAGTACAGAATCGCGTTTCCCTATCTCTACAACAACATGCCGCACTTCGTGCATCTGTCCTGGTATCACGCGCCGAACGTCGTCTACATAAAAACCGAGGATCCCGATTTGCCGGCTTTTTACTTCGATCCCCTCATCAATCCGATTTCGCACCGAAATTCCCTGAAGACGATGGAGCCGCAGGTCGAGGAGGACGAGGATTTCGTCCTCCCCGAAGACGTTCAGCCGTTTCTCCAGGAAACTCCGCTTTACACCGACAACACCGCCAACGGAATCGCTTTGCTCTGGGCTCCTCGACCCTACAACACGCGCTCGGGTCGCACGCGTCGCGCCCTCGACATTCCCCTCGTTAAATCCTGGTACCGCGAACACTGCCCACCGAGTCAGCCGGTCAAGGTTCGCGTGAGTTACCAGAAGCTCCTGAAATACTACGTGCTGAACGCGCTGAAACATCGCAAACCGAAGCCGCAGAAAAAGCGATATTTGTTCCGGTCCTTCAAGTCGACGAAATTCTTCCAAACGACGACGATCGATTGGGTCGAAGCCGGTCTTCAGGTTTGTCGCCAAGGCTACAACATGCTGAATCTCCTGATTCACCGGAAGAACCTGAATTACCTTCATCTCGACTACAATTTCAATTTGAAGCCCGTGAAAACGCTGACGACGAAAGAGCGCAAAAAATCGCGTTTCGGCAACGCTTTTCATCTCTGCCGAGAGATTCTGCGACTCACGAAATTGATTATCGACTCCCACGTGCAATATCGGCTTAACAACGTCGACGCCTTTCAGTTGGCCGATGGTTTGCAGTATATTTTCGCGCACGTTGGGCAGTTGACTGGAATGTATCGATACAAATACAAGCTGATGAGGCAGATCCGAATGTGCAAGGATTTGAAGCATCTGATTTACTATCGTTTCAACACGGGCCCCGTGGGCAAAGGACCGGGCTGCGGTTTCTGGGCGCCCGGATGGCGCGTCTGGCTCTTCTTCATGCGAGGAATCACTCCGCTGTTAGAGCGATGGCTGGGCAACCTTTTGTCACGACAATTCGAGGGCAGACACTCGAAAGGCGTGGCGAAAACGGTGACGAAGCAGCGAGTCGAGTCGCACTTCGATCTCGAGCTGCGAGCCTCGGTTATGCACGATATCGTCGACATGATGCCCGAGGGAATAAAGCAGAACAAGGCGCGAACGATTTTGCAGCATCTGAGCGAAGCCTGGAGATGCTGGAAGGCGAATATCCCGTGGAAGGTTCCGGGACTGCCGATACCGATTGAAAACATGATTCTGCGGTACGTGAAGATGAAGTCGGACTGGTGGACGAACACCGCGCACTACAATCGCGAGAGAATTCGGCGAGGCGCGACGGTCGATAAAACGGTTTGCAAGAAAAATCTCGGGAGGCTCACGCGGCTTTATTTAAAAGCGGAGCAGGAAAGGCAGCACAATTATTTGAAAGACGGGCCGTATATTTCGCCGGAGGAAGCTGTGGCCATTTATACGACGACTGTGCATTGGTTGGAGTCGCGAAGATTCGCGCCGATTCCTTTCCCGCCGCTCTCGTACAAACACGACACGAAGCTCCTGATTTTGGCGCTGGAAAGACTGAAGGAGGCTTACAGCGTCAAATCGCGGCTCAATCAGAGCCAGAGGGAGGAACTCGGGCTCATCGAGCAGGCCTACGACAATCCCCACGAGGCGCTTTCCAGGATAAAACGTCACCTGCTCACTCAGCGAGCCTTCAAAGAGGTGGGAATCGAATTTATGGATCTCTACAGTCATCTGATTCCGGTTTACGATGTCGAGCCGCTGGAGAAAATTACGGACGCGTATCTGGATCAGTATCTGTGGTACGAGGCGGACAAGAGGAAACTCTTTCCGGCATGGGTGAAACCCTCGGATACGGAGCCGCCGCCTCTGCTTGTTTACAAGTGGTGCCAGGGTGTCAATAATCTTCAGGAGGTCTGGGACGTCAGCGAGGGCGAGTGCGACGTTCTACTTGAGTCGAAGTTCGAGAAGCTCTACGAGAAGATCGATCTGACGATTCTCAATCGGCTGCTGCGGCTGATCGTCGATCATAATATCGCTGATTATATGACAGCCAAGAACAACGTCGTCATCAATTACAAGGACATGAATCACACCAACAGCTACGGGATTATTCGTGGACTGCAGTTCGCGTCCTTTATTGCTCAGTACTACGGACTCGTGCTCGATCTTCTGGTTCTCGGGCTTCAGAGGGCCAGCGAGATGGCCGGACCGCCGCAGATGCCCAACGACTTTCTGTCGTTCCAGGTAAAAGCGAATTTTTTGCTTTGTTTTTTTTTTTTTTTTTTTGCGAAAAAAAAAAAATTGTTGTTCGTAAAGCTTGAAAATCGTATTCGATGGGAAATTTTCCGCTGATTCCGAGAAACATCGTAGTTTGCCCGAAAAATAAAAAAAATTCGTCGCGAAAAATGCGAAAAATGATATTTTTTCTCCGCAAATATAAAAAAAAATATTTAAAAAAATAGAAAACGCGCTTACTAGCTTTGAGTAAAACACAAATTGCGCACAAAACTGCACAAAACGGTTATCGAACGGTAAAACGTATTTTCAGGACGTCGCCTCGGAGACCGCGCATCCGATTCGTCTCTACTGTCGCTACGTCGACAGGATTCACCTGTTTCTGCGCTTCAGCGCGGAGGAGGCGCGCGATCTTATTCAGCGCTACCTGACCGAGCATCCCGACCCGAACAACGAGAACATCGTCGGCTACAACAACAAGAAGTGCTGGCCGCGCGACGCTCGCATGAGGCTCATGAAGCACGACGTGAATCTCGGCCGCGCCGTCTTCTGGGACATCAAGAATCGACTCCCGCGCTCCGCCACGACGATCCAGTGGGAGAACAGCTTCGTCAGCGTCTACAGCAAGGACAATCCCAATCTGCTGTTCAACATGAGCGGCTTCGAGTGCCGAATTCTCCCCAAGTGTCGAACGACTCACGAGGAATTCACGCACAGGGACGGCGTGTGGAATTTGCAGAACGAGGTGCGTAAAATATTCGCTGCGTAACGATTCAAAAATTCTGTAATAAAAATGTCCCATCATCGGTTCGTGAATGACCAGAAATTATCGCGCTCAAATAGTTATATTATTTAATGATTATCTCGTTAACTAATTATTATTATTATTAAACAAATTTTGTTTTTGTTCTTTTCTCTTTTTTTCGTTACA
The DNA here is from genome assembly GCA_963932165.1 of Pimpla rufipes. Taxonomy (NCBI): domain Eukaryota; kingdom Metazoa; phylum Arthropoda; class Insecta; order Hymenoptera; family Ichneumonidae; genus Pimpla; species Pimpla rufipes. Next base: position 22,680,945 of record OZ010637.1, read on the forward strand.
GTTATATTATTTAATTATTATCACGTTGACTAATTGAAAAAAATGTCGCCTTCAATTATTATTATTATGAAATAAAAAAAAAAATTCTTTTCTCTTTTTTTTAGTTACAGTTATATTATTTAATTATTATCAAGTTAACGAATTAAAAAAAATTGTCAAATAGTTATATTATTTAATTATTATCCTCGTTAACTAATTATTATTATTATGAAAAGTGAAAAAAGAGAAATTATGTACTTAATTATTTTCAATAAACCATATAAATTGCCCAACAGGTGACGAAGGAGCGAACCGCCCAGTGTTTCCTTCGCGTCGACGACGAGAGTCTCCAGCGTTTCCACAACCGCGTTCGCCAGATTCTCATGGCCTCGGGTTCCACGACATTCACGAAGATCGTCAACAAGTGGAACACCGCGCTCATCGGTCTGATGACGTATTTCCGCGAGGCGGTCGTAAACACGCAGGAGCTGCTCGATCTGCTCGTCAAGTGCGAGAATAAAATTCAGACGCGAATAAAGATCGGTCTCAACTCGAAGATGCCCTCGAGATTCCCGCCGGTCGTTTTCTACACGCCGAAGGAGCTCGGAGGACTCGGAATGCTGTCGATGGGCCACGTGCTGATTCCCCAGTCGGATCTCCGGTGGTCCAAGCAGACCGACGTGGGAATCACTCATTTCCGATCGGGAATGAGCCACGACGAGGATCAACTGATTCCCAATCTCTATCGGTACATTCAACCCTGGGAGTCGGAGTTCATCGACTCGCAGAGAGTCTGGGCCGAATACGCGCTCAAGAGGCAGGAGGCCAACGCACAAAATCGACGACTCACGCTCGAGGATCTCGAGGACAGCTGGGATCGTGGAATACCGAGGATAAACACGCTTTTCCAGAAGGATCGGCACACACTCGCGTACGACAAGGGATGGCGCATCAGGACGGAATTCAAGCAATACCAGGTTTGTGTTTTTTTTTTTTTTTAGTAGTATAACATGGTGGCCGCGGTCAGCTATATGCTCGAATAAAAATTTCAGTGAAAATTTCATAACAAAATCAGGGAAAGTCAGGGAAAAGTCAGGGAATTTTTTTCAGTGAACAAAACGGCCACCGTGTAATAAGCAGATGGAAAAATTCTTTGTGATGAAAAGCGTAGGGGTCCTGAAATCAACTGCTCATGTGGGTTGACAGTCGGGGTGCGTCCGTCGGCTTGTCTCAGACAAGGCTGACGGCGTATTTCGGCTGGATCAAGCGCTAATCTGAAAGCACATTTAAAAAAAAAAAAAAAAAAAAAAAAAAAAAAAAGTCGTAAATAATTCCCACGACAATCCGACGTCTATAAAAAAAATCTCGTGCAGGTCCTCAAGCAGAATCCATTCTGGTGGACGCATCAGCGCCACGACGGCAAACTGTGGAACCTCAACAACTACCGAACAGACATGATCCAGGCGCTCGGCGGCGTCGAGGGAATCCTCGAGCACACGCTATTCAAGGGCACCTATTTCCCCACGTGGGAGGGTCTCTTCTGGGAGAAAGCCTCGGGTTTCGAGGAGTCGATGAAGTACAAGAAGCTCACGAACGCCCAGCGCTCCGGTCTCAATCAGATCCCGAATCGTCGTTTCACCCTTTGGTGGTCGCCGACGATAAATCGCGCCAACGTCTACGTGGGTTTCCAGGTGCAGCTCGATCTCACGGGCATCTTCATGCACGGCAAAATTCCCACGCTGAAGATCTCGCTCATTCAAATATTCCGCGCTCACTTGTGGCAAAAGGTGCACGAGTCCATCGTGATGGATCTCTGCCAGGTTCGTAGCGAATTATTCGTTTTTTTTTTTTCGATGGTTTGAAAAGTCGGCGAGTTAATTAATTATTCTCAGCTAATTAAATACTTATTCATTTAAATTATTTTTATTTGCTAATTAAATACTTATTCATTTTTATTATTTTGTTCGCTAATTAAATAATTATTCATTTAAATTCTTTTTATTTGCTAATTATTTATTTATTTATTGAAGCTAATTAATTAATTGTTTAAATCGTTTCCAGGTGTTCGATCAAGAATTAGACGCTCTGGAGATCGAAACTGTCCAGAAGGAAACGATTCACCCTCGTAAATCCTACAAAATGAACTCCTCGTGCGCCGACATTCTCCTCTTCTCCGCGTACAAGTGGAACGTCTCGCGTCCCTCGCTCCTCGCGGACTCGAAGGACCTGATGGACAACACGACCACCCAAAAATACTGGATCGACGTGCAGCTCCGATGGGGCGACTACGATTCCCACGACATCGAGCGTTACGCGCGCGCCAAGTTCCTCGACTACACGACCGACAACATGTCCATCTATCCCTCGCCAACCGGCCTCCTCATCGCCATCGATCTCGCCTACAATCTTCACAGCGCCTACGGCAACTGGTTCCCCGGTTGCAAACCGCTGATTCAACAGGCGATGGCGAAGATCATGAAGGCCAATCCGGCGCTCTACGTGCTGCGCGAGAGAATCCGAAAAGCCCTTCAGCTTTATTCCTCGGAGCCGACGGAGCCGTATTTATCGTCCCAAAACTACGGCGAGCTCTTCTCGAACCAAATAATCTGGTTCGTGGATGACACGAACGTTTATCGCGTGACGATCCACAAAACCTTCGAGGGAAATTTAACGACGAAGCCGATAAACGGCGCGATCTTCATCTTCAATCCTCGCACCGGTCAACTTTTCCTCAAAATCATTCACACCTCCGTCTGGGCGGGACAAAAACGTCTCGGTCAGCTGGCCAAGTGGAAAACTGCCGAGGAAGTCGCGGCGCTGATTCGATCGCTGCCGGTCGAGGAGCAACCGAAGCAGATCATCGTGACGAGAAAAGGAATGTTGGATCCTCTCGAAGTGCATCTTCTGGATTTCCCGAACATCGTGATCAAAGGATCCGAGCTTCAGCTGCCTTTCCAGGCGTGTCTGAAGGTCGAGAAGTTCGGTGATCTCATTCTGAAGGCCACGGAGCCGCAGATGGTGCTCTTCAATCTCTACGACGATTGGCTCAAGACGATCTCGTCCTATACGGCGTTTTCAAGGTTGATTCTCATTCTCCGAGCGCTTCACGTGAATACCGAGAGAACGAAGGTCGTGCTGAAGCCCGACAAGACGACGATCACCGAGCCGCATCACATTTGGCCGACGCTCACGGATGACGAGTGGATAAAGGTCGAGGTGCAGCTCAAGGATCTCATTCTCGCGGATTACGGAAAGAAGAACAACGTGAACGTCGCTTCGCTCACGCAGTCGGAGATCAGGGATATTATTTTGGGAATGGAGATCAGCGCGCCGTCCGCGCAGCGACAGCAGATCGCGGAGATCGAGAAGCAGACGAAGGAACAGTCGCAGCTGACCGCGACGACGACGAGGACGGTGAATAAGCATGGTGATGAGATTATTACCGCTACGACTTCGAACTACGAGACGCAGACTTTCAGCTCGAAGACCGAGTGGCGTGTTAGGGCGATTTCAGCGACGAATCTTCATCTGCGAACGAATCATATTTATGTTTCTTCGGACGATATCAAGGAGACGGGCTACACGTATATTTTGCCGAAGAATATACTGAAGAAGTTCGTGACGATATCGGATCTTCGGGCGCAGGTATGAAGATTGTTTTTTTTTTATTTTTTTATTTTTTTAATAATTAATTTTTTTTTATTTTTAAATTTCTTTTTCGAATTAAAATTTTTGTTTACATTTTTTAATTTTAATAATTGTTTTTTATATTTAAAAAAATGTATTTAACATTTTTTATATTAAAAAAAAAGTTTATTTAAATTTTTTATTATTTATTTTTTATTTTATTTTGAGATATTTTATTCGTTGAATCTTCAATGATTAATTATTAAATTTTTTCGTTTTTCCAAAGATCGCCGGATATTTATACGGAATCAGCCCGCCCGACAATCCTCAGGTGAAGGAAATCCGATGCATCGTCATGGCGCCACAGTGGGGAACTCATCAGACTGTCCATCTTCCCTCCTCGCTGCCGAATCATCAGTACTTGAAGGAGATGGAGCCCCTCGGCTGGATTCACACGCAGCCCAACGAGTTGCCTCAACTTTCGCCCCAGGTAGAAAAACGAACCTGTTTGCAATTGTTCGAAACGATAAGTAAATTGTAACGTATGTGGAATTCACGTATTTTCTCTTTGCAGGACATTTCCACGCACTCGAGAGTCATGGCGGAGAATCCCGCGTGGGACGGCGAGAAGACGATAGTCATAACTTGCAGCTTCACTCCCGGCTCGTGCTCGCTGACCGCCTACAAACTCACGCCGAGGTCAGTTCAGAAATCTTTGCGCTCGGTTGCCAAGTTTTTAATCCGCAATTTCTGCACTTTAATCCGAATTTTAATAATAAATTTAATCCGCAATTTCTGTCTTAACTCTCGTTTTTTTTTCTCGTCTATCGCAGCGGTTTCGAGTGGGGCAAGCAGAACACCGACAAGGGCAACAATCCCAAGGGATATTTGCCGAGTCACTACGAGAAGGTTCAGATGCTTCTGTCGGATCGCTTCCTCGGCTTCTTCATGGTCCCGAGTCAAGGATCGTGGAACTACAACTTCATGGGTAAATATTCCTTGAAAAAAAATATATATATATATAAAAAAAATATATATAAAAATAAAAAATAAAATAATTTTTTTTTTAAGTATGAAAAAAAATGTACCGAAATATTAATCGACGAACGAACTTTCAGGCGTCCGGCACGATCCGACGATGAAGTACGATCTTCAGCTCGCGAATCCGAAGGAATTCTACCACGAGATTCATCGACCCGCTCACTTCCTCAACTTCTCGAGTCTGGAGGACGCGGACGGCGTTGGCGCCGATCGCGAGGACATGTACAAATAATTCAGTAGTCACGAGCCGGAAGAGAGGCTCGAGGACGATTTTTTTAAGCAAATGATATCCGGCACCGAGCGTTATCCTCGCGTTGCCGAGACTCGCGCGAGCCGCGCCGAGTGAAGATGAAATGAATACGAAATCCGCGTCGTTGTAACATTATCAGTGAAATAATAATTTTACTTACAAAAAAAAAGAAAAAAAAATACGCGAATTTTGCATCGCTGCGAATTATCGTCGCGATTCTGCCCACGTTTTTTTAGAGTCTCTGGGCGTAAACATTATCAGTGAAATAATAATTTTATTTACAAAAAAAAAAAAAGAAAATCGCGAATTTTCAATCGCTGCGAATTATCGTCGCGTTTCTGCCTGAGTTTTTCAGAGTTTCCGCGCGTATCGCGTTACTCGCCGGGCGACTATCGACACTGAGAAGGACAGAGCGAAGCCGACGCTACGGCCAGTTAGACGCACATGTGCTACGCGCGCCGTCGTTGCCGGCAACCGCAGCGGCGATGGTCGCGCGGTCGGCGTGCTGTTCCGGTGGTCTCCCGAGTTAATCCCGCTCGAAGCGCGCGGGACCCACCGGAAAACCGACTGTGTCGTGCCATCGGATCCCCCCCCAGACGTTAAGTGTTAATTAGCGCACGGCTCGTCTGTATTAAGCTATTTCGTCTACGCGTACTTCGCCCCGTTTATTACCGCAGGCTGCTGTTGCGCCGGGGCGATCCGCACAAACAGTCTGCAACCTGCGATTCCGTCCTGCGCAAAATTACGTTTATAATCATTAATCACCTTCGCGTAAAATTGAAGACTTCAAGAATTAAAGGTTCGACTTTTTTCCCTATAGTTTCCGGAAGTCAATCAACGCGGCATTCCGTTCTGCGCGAAATTAAATTTATAGTCCTTAATTTTACGCGAAGGTGATTAATGACTATAAATTCTTCCTCTAATGAATTCTGAATTTTTTCTTTAATTCGTTCTTTCTTAACGTTTAATTCTTTACGTGCCTTTAATTCTTTCTCTCTTAACGTTTAATTCTTTACGTACCTTTAATTCTTTCTTTCTTAACGTTTAATTCTTTACGTACCTTTAATTCTCTCTTTCTTAACGTTTAATTCTTTACGTGCCTTTAATTCTTTCTTTCTTAACGTTTAATTCTTTACGTGCCTTTAATTCTTTCTTTCTTAACGTTTAATTCTTTACGTGCCTTTAATTCTTTCTTTCTTAACGTTTAATTCTTTACGTGCCTTTAATTCTTTCTTTCTTAACGTTTAATTCTTTACGTACCTTTAATTCTTTTTGTAGTAATTAATCACCTTCGTGTAAAATTAAAGACTTAAAGAATTAAAGGTTCGCCTTTTCCCCAAATAATTTCCGGAAGTCAATCAACGCGATCTTGAGAAGCGACCTCATGTTACCCTCGTAAACCGTCTGCGCCCGAATGCTCAATATTAAATTTCGCAATTACGCGCGCGATGACTCGAAATTTCGCAGTTCCCGGGGTTGCGTTTGATTAACTTATTCAAAAGTGGCGCGCGCGAAGCGTCTGGCTAGTTTCGAGCTTTGCGAAGACAATATAACCGGCGCGTAAATCGCGCGCGCGCATCGCGCGCATGAATAATCCCCCAGTCCCACAACTTGACACTGCTTGCCTGGACCAAAGTACTTAATGGAATAATAAACGAGGAAGCAATTAGCGCGCGCTCTCATAATACACTATTTCTGCAGTATCCCCCCCCCCCTCCCCCTCCCTTCTTCCGCCGTGTGTGTCGTGCGCACACACACACCGGAAGTTGTATTATTGCTACGCGGTATCTCGTTGGCCCCGCGCCGTAATGTTTACTCTGGGATCAAAATGATGCATGCTTAATGTACTCGAAAACAAGATCCTCGTTTGCCCAGCGCGGTACCTGCAACGTGTACGACCTGGCAAATGGACTCGCAATCAAGCGCCACTCGTTTTGCTCTTTTCTCCCCCCCCCCCCCCCCCCGCTAATTAATTGCCGAGCAATTTATTGCTAATTGTCATATTAAATTTCGGCGCATTTAATTCCAGTTGCTGTGGGTTTATTAACGAAATAATAATTTTTTACGTAATTACTCTGAAATAATTACTTTTTTTAGCGTTGGCTGGATGAGACGGTTGGGCGAACGCTGATTGGCTCTCGCGGGCATCTAGATTTTTCGATGCGCCGTGATTGGCTCGTGGACGAAATTGATATCACGTGGGCTAATTAATTGCCGAGCAATTTATAGCTAATTGTCATATTAAATTTCGTCGCATTTAATTCGGGTTGCTGCGGGTTTATTAATGGAATAATAATTTTTTACGTAATTACTCTGAAATAATTACTTTTTTTTAAGCGTAGGCTAGATGAAAAGGTAGGCGAAAGCTGATTGGCTCTCGCGGTTGTCCACATTTTTCTATGCGCCGTGATTGGCTCGTGGACGAAATTGATATCACACGGGCTAATTAATTGCCGAGCAATTTATTACTAATTGTCATATTAAATTTCGTCGCATTTAATTCGAGTTGCTGCGGGTTTATTAACGATATAATAATTTTTTACGTAATTACTCTGAAATAATTACTTTTTTTTTAAACGTAGGCTAGATGAAAAGGTAGGCGAACGCTGATTGGCTGTCGCGGGCATCTAGATTTTTCGATGCGCCGTGATTGGCTGGTGGATGTCACGTGGGTGTATCGCGACGGTTGGCGCGACGCGCCGTTGGGATTCCCACGAGTTGGAACACGAAAGGGTAGGACGCCATTGTTTTTCGTTCGTTGACGAGCGCGCGAGTGTTTTTTTCGTTCCTTTGTTATCGCGATTTTTGGGTTTTTGTTGAGCTTGTCGATGATCTCTGATGATGTTATTCGAGTCCTTTGCCGCCGGGGCATCGATGGAAAGTGTAGAATATATCGCGATTCGTCTTTATTATAATTTTAAGCTTGAAGAAATAATCAACGTCGACAGGATGGATTCAACGAGCCGTTCAAATCTATTGTCCTTCGACCAGGCAAGTGTAATTTATTACATAGTGAGAAATTCCTTGGATTTCTTCGATCACGAATACTTTTGTGTTTTTCATAGGAGGATGTAAAAAATGCGGAAAATTGTGATTTCTTTCGATTTTAATTGAATCGAATTTTCAACCGAGTTTTCGAAAAATTCTTTAAAAAATTCTTATCGAGTTAAAAAAAAGATAGATTGAACAAAAATAAATGTGTGAAAAAGCCGTTAATCCCGGTTTAATTTTTTTTTCTCGATTTTAATTGAATGGAATTTTCAACCGGGTTTTCGAAAAATTCCTTAAAAAATTCTTATCGAGTTAAACAAAAGATAGATTGAATAAAAATAAATGTGTGAAAAAGCCGTTAATCCCGGTGTAATTTTTTTTCTCGATTTTAATTAAATCGAATTTTCAACCGAGTTTTCGAAAAATTCTTTAAAAAATTCTTATCCAGTAAAAAAAAAAGATAGATTGAATAAAAATAAATGTGTGAAAAAGCCGTTAATCCCGGTTTAATTTTTTTTTCGCTCGATTTCAATTGAATCGAATTTTCAACCGAGTTTTCGAAAAATTCTTTAAAAAATTCTTATCGAGTTAAAAAAAAGATAGATTGAATAAAAATAAATGTGTGAAAAAGCCGTTAATCCCGGTTTAATTTTTTTTTCGCTCGATTTTAATTGAATCGAATTTTCAACCGAGTTTTCGAAAAATTCTTTAAAAAAATTCTTATCGAGTTAAAAAAAAGATAGATTGAATAAAAATAAATGTGTGAAAAAGCCGTTAATCCCGGTTTAATTTTTTTCTTTCGATTTTAATTGAATCGAATTTTCAACCGAGTTTTCGATTTTTTTTTATTCTTGTCGAGTTAAAAAAAAAGATAGATTGAATAAAAAGAAGGTATGAAAAAGCCGTTAATTCCGGTTTAATTTTTTTTCTTTCGATTTCAATTGAATCGAATTTTCGAAAAATTGTTTAAAAAATTCTTGTCGTGTTAAAAAGAAAAATAAGATTGAATAAAAAGAAAGGCATGAAAAAGCCGTTAATCCCGGTTTAATTTTTCGACTTACGCTTACGTCGCGCTCGTTCCGCGCGTGATGGTTTTTCGCGGACATATTTCGCGGACGCCCCAGTAAACCCCTTAACGATTCTGTGCGTTACGCGTTAAGCGATATATAGAGATTTTCTACGGCGTCATTAACGTCGCGCCGCGCGCGGAAAAGGCGAGAGCGGGATGCGCATTTTACTAGTTTCAGCGAATAGTATAATACTTAAAACTCGTGTAGAGAGATATCCAGCAGCCTTAATGAGAGTTCATCCCGGCTGCGGAGCGCGCGCGTGGGGGGGATGGGGGGAGGGAAAACTTGCATCAGGTTGCAGAAGCGTGGCGCTTAACGACCGACTAAATCCTACGTCAAAAACTTGGCGTTGCCCGGAGAGTCTAACGATCGGCGTTACACTTCGCTCGTGGACTTTTAATTAAGTCGGCCGCCATACTATTCCCCGCAAAAAATGCCCATCTATCGTCAATGGGAGCGACGAAAAAAATTAAGTAAAATTATCTTAACGTCGGTAAATGGATGCACGGGGCGTTCCGCGTCAAACAGGCCACCCTTTTTTTTCCACAGCGCCAAAAGGGCTTCAATTATTTTTATTATCGTATAATAAATAATTAACTCAAGAATTTTTGTTAATTAACTAACACGAAATAATAATAATAATAATATTTTTTTAATAATAATAATAATAATAATAATTTTTTTTGCAATTATCTCAAGATTTTATGCAAACATGTTAATTATTTTTGATAATTGTTAATATATTTGTCTAACTGAAATTCATAGAAATTTCATAAAAATTCGAAATTTCTTTTTGAAGATATTTTTTGAATGTCTAAATATCAGAATTCTCCGGTGTTCTTTTTTTGTATCAGCGCTGGAAAAATTGGCCACGATTTGAAGCGAAACGTCCCGTACATTCGGCGCTTCTTACATATTTATGGGAATATAATGCGAGCGCTTTTGTCCGCGACGAGACGAAAATAAAATAATCGCGTGAGTCGCTCGACCGAAAAACCATCGCGCGACTTTTTTTTTTTTTTTTTTTTTTTTTCATTGGCGAACGGGTCGCGCGTCACCTGCGCGGCGGTCGCGCCGGGAGCGGAAAATTAACACATCCGGTGTCGAGGCGAATAAATAATTGGCCGCAGCAATTATTTCTTCATTTTCCGCGGAAAACGCGCGACGCGAGCGCGGAAAGTAGCCGCATCGGTAGGGGGGGGGGGGGGGGGGGGGGGGGGGAGACAGAGCGAAAACGAGCGACGCGGAAGCTCTCGCGCCGCGTCGCGCGCCTCGTCGAACAATTGTTCGCGGAGACAACAAAACGGGTCGCGGGTCAAACATAGCGTTCTGTTAATTATCAATGCTTCGTCTCCCTCTTTCTCCCCCCCCCCCCCCCCCCCCCTCCGGCGCCTCGCCGACGACGACAAAAACGGCCATCCGGGAAACTCATCGTTGCGAACCAGCGCCGAGAGTTTTACCTGTCCGACACCCCATTCACAACGCGCGCAATAATAAAAACTCTATCCTTTCAATAGAACCTCCGCCCCGTACACTGTTTGTCCCTCGCACTTTTCGAATCTTCACCGCTTTCCCGTAATTTTTCGCGCGTTCGTTATATGAAACGTCGAACGAAAATCTCGGGTCGCGATTTCGTCGTGAAATTTTTGTTTACGACATTAGAATAAAAATGTTATAAAAAAAGGAGAGGGTTGATCATTTTTTTTATTTGAAAACGGTGATGATAAGAATTTTTATTTATTTCGAACAATTTTTTTTAGAAAATTTTAGAATTTTTTTGAAATTTTTTAGAAAAATTTAGAATTTTTTAGAAAAATTTAGAATTTTTCAGAAATTTTTTTAGACATTTTTTAGAAAAATTTAGAATTTTGTTTTTATTTTAAAGTAAAATGTTAACAAAAACTAGAAAAAAAAAATCGTTGAGGTATTTCGGGCCACGAGTGATCGAAATATAATAGCGAATATCATCGACTTTTCCAGGTCCCGGAAAGAAAAAAAAAACCACAGTGAAAAATGCGCGACGCCAAAAAAGAGGTAAATAAAAATTAAAAAAAACGCGGTGGTTCCACGTATTTGAAGCGACGAATATGCGTGTGGCTCCGTTTTGTCGGGTGCCCGTTCTGCACGTCACATAACGTGTCGCCCGTGGTGCACACCGGCGGCGGCGCAAGCAGCGAGCACGGCGTATTCGCATTTCAACGTTACAAGTGCGACACGCCGAGGGGTCCCGCCGCGCAGCCGGAGCAGCCCGGCAGTCACTCCAAACTCGTGCATCGCCGTCGTCGTCGTCGTCGTCGTCGCGCACGAATTATAGACGGCGCAAATGCGAAATGAGGTATTCCCGAGCGTCGTCGTCGTCTCATTTCCCCCACCGCACCCCCCCCCCCCCCCCCGCTCGCAGTCTCGATACCCGCGGGTTCCGTGCGTCTCGCAAACTCTCCGGGTAATCACACCAATTAAGCAAACGAGTTCTGCGTACGGCGTATGTACCAAAGCACGACGCGCCAATAACGAGCGCGGGTGGCGCTCGCGAGACAAACGCAGAGGGCTGCGGTTGCGTTCACCTCCCCGCCCCCTTCAATCCACCTACCACCCCCCCTCCCGCCCTGCGACAGACTACCCCTCGTTTTTTTTATTCGCTTTTCTCGCTTACCTGTCTATGGGTCATTTCACGCCAAATCTGAGACTCTGAGCCTCGGCGTCACGGATTTCTTTTTTTTTCCTCGGACTGCAAAATTCACTCAGGTTTATTAGATTTTATTTACCGATTTTTTTTTTATTGATTGATATTTTTTATTATTATTTTGTGTGATTTGAAAAAAATAATTATTATAATAATTATTAATATTATTATTATTGTTATTATTGTTATTATTATTATTATTATTATTATTATTATTATTATTTTGTGTTATTATAAAAAAAATAATTATTTTGAGTGATTACAAACAAACAAAAATCACGGAGTTTTCTGTGTCAAATACGAAAATTTCGGAGCTTAAAAAAATCATAGCACTCGCCGCAGAGTTTTATTTACAGATTCGTCCGTCGACCAGCGAAGTTTGACAAACGTTTGCCCATCGCCGGGCTGTTTATGTCCCACCCGGAATTTGCGCTCCCGCGTCCTAATTGCGCGGACTTTCGCCGCCGAATCCGCGCGCGTGTCGCCCGACTTTTCATCCCTCGACGCTGCAATTTCGACGCGGGGCAAACGAGCCGAGTCGAGAAGTAAATGTAAGTGAGACAGTCGAATGAGGGTGAAAAAAAAAAAAAAACGAAGTCCGAACCACCGCTGCCGTCACCGGCAATTCACTCAACGAGTACCGCGGCCACCGCCGCCACTTTTAGCCCCGAGGCGGCCGCGATGTACAGCGTTAATACTCCCGTTGCGCCTCTTTTGGAACGTAAAAAAGATATTATGCTGTAAAAAGTTCTCTCGCTGCTTCTCTTTTTCGCCTTTTTTTTCCCCTCATCGCGCCAGTTAACTTTTCTCTATCTCTCGCGCTTCGCGCTCAACCCTCGTCGCATCCCTTCGGCTCTCCTGCCGCCGCTCTCTTCATCCTCGACCAGCTCCTCGCGCACCTGGATGCACGCCGAGAGCCGCAGCCACGCGAATCGACGACTCGCCAGGATGCATAAAAATTGTTTGGCCAACTTTCGAGCTCGTTGAATGACGAAATTTTTATCGCGAGGCGAAAAACTTATTTGCAGATCTTTTTTTGCGGTTTTTTTTAGGCTTCGAATGGGTGGATAAATTTTGATTTTTACTCGGGAGGTTTTTTTTTAAGTCGAGAAAAAAGTTTTTCGCGCGGCGAAGCAAAATTATTATTTTTGTGGTTTTTTTTTAGGCTCCGAATGGGTAGATAAATTTTGATTTTTACTCGGGAGGTTTTTTTTTTAAGCCGAGAAAAAAGTTTTTCGCGCGGCGAAGCAAAATGATTGTTTTTGTTGTGAAAAATCAGTCTTGACCGCGGATATATTTTTTCCGAGTAGGGCGAGGATGATAGAATATGGCTTGAGACTCTCTTAAGCCGATAGCCCGGTCCGACGATGTTGCTCTTTTAATAAAGTTCACAGTTGACTCTCTCGCGTTCATCTGGCTTTCACGGTGGGACGATTCCCGGGGAGCAAATTCGAGATGAGAATTTCAACTTTTGATATGCACTCGGGGGCAGGTGCTTAATCTTCTCCTTGGGTTTTGCCAACTTTCGAAAAAGAAGCTCCGACGGTTTCTCGAGATACAGACGCGAGGAAAAGTAACGGAAATTGCGAGCTGCTATATAAGTCGACGTCAAGTCCGGGGAGATCTCGCTTAGCAGGTGGTAAAAACCTTCGAGTTGCACACGTGAAAAAAAGAGAAAAAAAAAATCTCCAACTTTTACATTCAATATTTATTTATTTATTTACACGTGTTCGACAAGTTGGAAAACATCAGCCTTGATTAATTTAAATACTCCGAAGAATAATAACAAATTTATAACGTGTTTCTGTTTTGATTAACACGTGATAGAGATTGAAAAAATAATACATGCATTTGCCTCGAAGCTCGTCAGATTGCACTGGTGGTAAAAAGCTTCGAGTTGCACACGTGAAAAAAAAAAAAAAAAAAAAAAAATTCTCCAACTTTTACATTCAATATTTATTTATTTATTTACACGTGTTTGACAAGTTGGAAATCATCAGCCTTGATTAATTTAAACACCCCGAAAAATAATAACAAATTTATACGTGTTTCTGTTTTGATTAACTTGTGATAGAGATTGAAAAAATAATACATGCATTTGCCTCGAAGCTCGTCAGATTGCACTGGTAGTAATAATTCGCGCGGGAAATATTTGCGCACCGAGATTATTTACTGCGAGCTGTGATATTATTATTTTTATACACGGGAGCGACAGTTGCAACGCGCGGGTATTACACGATTATAGGGATTATATAGGAAAGGGAATTAAGCTTACGGGCTCTCCGCTCGCTGGTGCGGGTTATATGTCGCGTAAATTTATAACGTCAGCCCCGCAAAAAAAGGGGATATATCGCCGTAACAAAATTAATTAGTTAATTATTTAATTAATTAGAATGGTCGAAGGGGGTGCATTAAATTTGCATTATTTCTCGCTTTGTTGTCGATAAAATGATACAAAAGATTTCATCGTTTCGAACAAATCGGCACAAAAATATAGCATCGCCAAAGTAACGACGTATTTTTTTTTTTTTTCAGGACTTCAAAAATTCAAACTTTTTCAGCCAATAAAAATCGTTTTATTTTTAATTCGATCTACAGAGTCGAATGTATTTTTATTGATAAAAAAAATATAATATGACCCAACTTGCTTTGTTGCCGATAAAATGATACAAAAGATTTCATCGTTTCGAACAAATCGGCACAAAAATATAGCATCGCCAAACTAACGAAGTATTTTTTTTTTTTTTCAGGACTTCAAAAATTCAAACTTTTTCAGCCAATAAAAATCGTTTTATTTTTAATCCGATCTGCAGGGCCGAATGTATTTTCATTGATAAAAAAAATATATATGACCCAACTTGCCCCGGGCTGCCGGGTCAGTGGAAATTGTTGCCGAGTCGCGGCGAACGATTTTCCAATCCGACTCGTCGGTTACGTGTGCGCGCGCAATAATCACGTTTGCCCGATCGTGATTACTCGGGCGCGTAATTGTGCAACTATTCGCGAACGAAAATTGTTGCGTTAACTCGAGAGCAACTGGGGTACCAGTTGCTCTCGTCGCCGCGCGTCTTTTCAATGAGATTACGAGAGCCCGGAGAGACGCGCGCGTTTTGCTCGCTGTAAAATATATACCGAACGTGGCGTGTATATAATGTACACGAGAATCGGCAACAGTGGAAACGCGTCGCCCGCGCCGCCAGCCAACCGATCTACGGCAACTTTGATCTCGTAATATGGCGCCTTCAAACGTACCCGGCTAATTGGGTTACTTCGCAGTTTATAAACATGCCGCGCGCTTCTTCGAAACTCCCGTTGCTGCATATTCCCCCCCCCCCCCCACCCCTCATCCACCTCACGTTGCCGCTCTGAAGCGTTTTCCCTCGTTTCGGGGAAACGGTGCAACGTAAATATGTGATACACCGCGACTCGGTCGTATTTCCGCTCCCGGGCGGGACGACGTCGAGATGCGATTTTTTTTCCCCGGCTCGCGATGTTAATTTCCACTCGATTCCCACCTTATTTTATTTATTTTTCGTACCACTGAATGCGAGCATTTAATTCGCAGTGCCATATTGCCCCGGTGATCTCATAATTCAACCCCATAAACGACAAAACATTTTCTTTGAAAAAACTACATAGTTTTTATGAGTTCTTAGTTTGTGTGCCATGTTGCCCCGGTCGCCCCCGAATTAGCTCCCATAACCTAGTTTCTTAGTTTGTATTTTATATTTATTTTCATTGACCGTGATTTATTTATTTATTTATTTATTTGACGTGAGATTTTTCTATTCTATATTTTCTGTTGTTTATTTTCGTAGTTTGTATTTTATTTTTTATAATAATTATAAAAGAAAGACTGTATGAATATTTATTAAGAATTTATGATCTCGTGTTTTCGAATCACATATTGTAAAATACTTGAAAAGGAGAAATCCGTAAACAAATTAAATTAAATTAATTAAAAATTATTTTTGTTTTTATTTCAGAGTATTGTGCGACGGATTGTGAGTGGAGTGATATGGATTGTATGGACCGAAGTCCATGGGTGAGGAATATTTTGTTTGTTTGTAAAGATTGAAGGCGATATTTCTTTTTATTTTGGACACGTCGAGTGTTTAAACCAGAATCCGCGTGCCACGTGACCCCGGGCGCCTCTCGCCTATCTGTTTCCCGGGCTCCTTAGCGGAATATGCGATAAGTTTCGTCTTACTCCCCCCCCCCCGGCCGCCTCGCAACACGTTAACGGTATTACTATGTTCTAATTTGCCACGTAATTAGAAGCTCGAAAACAGATTACGGCGCGCTGCTGCCGCCGCTGCACTTAAGGTATAAATAACGCGCGCGCGAGCGAGAGGGGGACCCGGGGAAAACTCATTTTGCGAGTAAATAAGTCGGTGAGAATTTACGAGTATGCATAACACTTTTCCGCGAAGAGACGACGCTCGCTCTTTTTTTTTTTTCTTCCTTTGTCTTCCCTCTCCGCCTTCGCTGGCAGACCGAGACAGCAGACGGCGCGCCGCGCGACCTCGGCCTTGTAAATCTCTCGGGCGGCGCTGCCCTGTCGCTTCTATCGGCCAGCGTAGAGAAACGACACGACGGAGCGATCGTAGGACGCGACTTTTCGTACCGAGGCAGACGAAACAGAGAGTGAAATCCACCGAAGGGTGCATAATATTCTCTCATTAATACCGCAGCTGGGTCGTTTTGTACGAATTTATTTTTACCCGGTAAGAACGACTCGTAAAATATTTATCTATGTATCACACGAATTTGAGGGTTTTTTTTTCAGACTGAGACTCGTTTCTTTCTCGTTGCTTTGTGAAACTACGAGACATTGAAGCTACTTTTTTTTTAAACCGTCACAAAGTATTTATCGCGCCTGTCAGTTGAAAAAAATTAATAAAAAAATGATTTTTTTAACTGACTGGCGTGATTTTTAAATACAAAAAATTAGTAAAACAAATATTTTTTTAAACTGACAGGCGCAATTTGTAAATTAAAAAAATTAGTAAAAAGATAAATAAAATTTTATTAATGAATAAAATCATATTTTATTTATGAAAAAATGAATAAATTTTATTTATTTCATTAAAAAAAATGAATAAAATTTTATTTATTTTTTATTCCACAGATCTGCTTCCAAAAATACATTATTTATAGTAATAATATCTCGCTTTTTTCATTGAAGCATCGCAGGCCGATCCATCCGCCTCTCCTTAGCCACCTGCGGACGAGACTAATTACGGCCGCTACACAAAGATCCGGCCGTATTACATTTCCCAGAGGCCAGATAAAAATGGCATTGTCGGCAAGTCGCCGGGGCGTCAAAGGCCACCTCGTCTCTCTCTGTGTCTCCTAACTGAGTCAAATCGATCGCCCCCGGACGCCCGATCGCGGAAAGCGGCTCTTCCCATGCCGCGGGAGGTCTTTCAGCGAGTTTCCCTTTCTCTGTATTTACACCCGACACCTCGGCGGCTCGGCTTACTCGGCTTCGCTCTTGGCCGTTGCGGCCGCCGCCGCATAGCGTCAGGTAGATTCGGTGGATTCTCTCATTCCGCATGATTCGTTTCACCCCCGCATCGGACGAGAGTGGAGATAGGTGAGACCGGGGTAAAACGGACCCCCTAAGCAAAAAATATCTCTATGACAAAACCCAAAGTGTTTTTTTTTTTAATTGCTTTTCACTAAAAAAAATCGATATCAATCATCAATTTTGCACTCCAAAAAATCACGGAGGATGACGGAAAAAAAAGTTTTGACGAAGAAAGATGCCTCAAAACTTACGACGGAGACGGGAGCCTATTTTACCCTACATTTTTTTTTTTTTTTTTTTTTTTTTTTTTCGATGATCAAAACAAGGGGGGGGGGGTTTACCCCGGAGGCCCGTTTTACCCCGGTTTCCGCTACAGCGCGAGCTGCGCCTGCGCGCAAACTAGAAGAAGGACAGACAGAAAGTTCGGCCGCTCGCCGCAAGAGGTGTTGCAACCGATGCGGCAAAAGGTACACAGCGACGACTCGCTGGGTTCGAGTTCGACCGGTTCGAGCGTGGATAACGCGCGGTCGGCACCCGAAAGGAGCGTCGTCCATTGTGTCTCCGGGCTGGACAATAAAAGCGGCGCGGAGGACGAAGGAAAAAAAGAAACGCGACGCGACGCTCGCTCTGTGTGTGACTGAGCCGTCCGTGAGAGGCGCTAATCGCATTGAATATTCGCGCGATCCGTGTCGACACGGACGACACTGAAGTCCGACGGCAGCGGCAACGCGTTCCACGCCTTCTCCTCCCGGGGGGACCCCCGAAAATCGACGAACTCTTCACGGTTAAATCGCGGCAAAACCTGTGACGATTCCCTCGTCGCGCGCACGCAGCGACGAAAAATTGTGTTTTGGGCCCCATTCACGCGAACGGAACTACGCGCGGTAAATCGATTGAGGGCGAAGGCGATCCGCGCACGACGGTTGGCGACGCCGTCGCCAGGTGGCGATTTTTCGCGCGACGAGATTCCTCGCTGCGGTGACTCTGAATGGACGTGGGACGCGAAACTTCACACCTCATTAGCCAGCTGCGGATAATCAGTGTGGATTCTTCGCGTTGAGAAGCCTCGGGGATATTTGCGGACGGCGAGACGCGTGGATTTTTTTTTTTTTTTTTTTTTTTCAGATGGAAAATATTTTTTTTACATGTGCATCGAGACGGAAAAAAAGTCTCACATACTGAAAAATGTATGGATATTTTTCGCGATTCATAAATTTACAGACGATTTTTTTTCCAGTGGTAAATAATTTTAATAAATTCCTCACACCTAAAAAAAAAAAAAAAATTACGTAAGATCGCGAAGAGTCGGTGGATAAATTCCACATTCCACTCCTGCGGAACGTATTGCACGTCAAATTTCCGGATATATTTTTAATAAACGAAGCGAAGTAACGGCAGCACGAGGGGGGCGAAGTAATAATAGCTTGTGAAACTTCCCGCGAGTCTTGGGATTCTCAGCGTCGGTGCAGCGGGTGGTGCAGCGAGAGAAGAGTTGGTGGGGGTGGGGGGAGGGGGTTGATACTTACTCTCGTTACCATCATCAAGGCCGCGCGCGCGCGGCGTGAGACTGGCCGGGCTCTGTGTATGCAGCGGTGAAGCACAGGCTTCATTACGCCGTCATAAATCACAGCGTGTAGCTTCGCACCCGATACCCCTTTGGCCGACGTGCGTTATTAATTACTGCCATTTTCCCCTCCCCTTTACCCCGCCACCCCCCTCGCCCCCCTCTCGCCCTCCTGCCGATAAAAACAACCGAGAGACCCCCGGGCTAGTCTCATCGAAGGCGCTCGCGCGTTTTGTTGCCGTTGTGGGTTATTTTAGGGCGGCCCGCGTCGCTGTTGTTGTTGTTATTGTGTGTACACGGAGAGAAGGATCTGATACTTTTTACCATATTTCTCGTAAAAAGTATCATACATTTCCGGTAGAGGGGAGACATAACGCCATCTATCGAGAAGAACTAGAACGATGAGAATTTTTACCACGAAATATGGTAAAAAATATTATATATATGTTAGAAATTCGCATAGTTCTCGTACTGTTCGTCAGGGGGCGGCTATGGCCTTTCAATACCAGGCGCGTTGGTAATTTTTTCTATCACGTTCGGTAAATTTTATCAGATCCTTCTCTCCGTGTGGCGCAGCCGCGATGGTTTTTTGTCCCGTAGGCTCCTCGATTTTTACGCGGCGATTTTTTTTGTCGGTTAGTCCTGGTTATAATAAATCAATAATAATAATAATATAAATAATAATAATAATAATAATATTATAAATAATAATAATGATAATAATAAAATTGCTTGTAATATCAGGGACGTAATGCGGATGCAATTAAATTGCCCGAAAATGGAATAAACGACCCACGAGTCTAAAATAGTGCGCGACGTTGACGGGGGATGGATACTCGTGTGCCGAATTGAGCGACAACCCGCACTGACCGTCAACGCCATTGTATACGTATATATATATATATATATGGGTGTATATGTGTATATATATAATATTATTTCCCTTTGAAATTTGATAATGCTTTCCGGTAATTGTCCTGACTTGATGAATAGCGTTTGTTCCCTCGCGTGTTGGGTGTTCGGCACAGCGGCCGACCGGCCGCCTAACCCGTCGCATCCCCCGCGTAATGACTGCGGATTAAAACAGTGGGGACCGAATACGGACGGACGCTCTTAATTATGGGCACGACCACTCGGCCTCTCCGGGCGACGCTTCGGCGTCGAATATTCGCCGGGCATTTATTGACAGTCCTCGGCTTCCGCTTCCCCCCTCCCCCATCCCGCGAAACCAATCAAATTGAATATTTACACTGGCAACACGCGCGCGCGGCCGGGCCCGAAGTATCATAAATGATTTCCATATCAATCGGTGGCCAAGTGACGCCTTTTCGCAAACACAATTTCCAACGCTGTCACATAAGAGCCGCGGGAGCCGCGCATTAGGTCGTTTCGAATTATATTAACCGGTGTTTTCACGTCGTGTTACGCGGGATTATTAATTTATTGACCTCCCCTGGCGCCGATCGCAGCGAGATTGTTTTCCCGATTTTTTTTTTTGTTAATCGCCTCGAGAGCCCGAGGTGCGCGTAACGAGGGCGATCGAGGCGATTAGCTCCAACTATCGACAATATTTTATTTATCACTTTTGGTGATAATGCGAAATCGGCTTGACTGTTAATTAATTCGCTGATCAACCTGTTTGTCGAATTTATTAAACAATTTGATACATAATTAATCCTTGCGAGGAGTATTAAAATAAATGTTTACGTAAAATAGAATTACGATATTAATCGAATCGGAAAAAATTGCAGCTTTGGTAAAAAAAATATATCTCAGTATACCTCAAAAATATTTCAATAAATAAAAATTCGTTTTTCATTTAGTTCGTCGCACGAGTTGAACCGAAAAAAAAAATCCCCAAAAAACGAGTCCACAATTCAATTTACAGGGCTGCAAATTCTGCACAAAAAATAAAAATCTCCGCGTGCAAATTTTGTATATATATATTTTTTTTCAAAGCTGTTGGGCTTCTTACGAGTGTCATTCACTCAGCCATACACAGAGAGTCTCGTGCAGCGCGCATAAAACCCGGTACGTGCAGGTGCATTGAGGTGTCGCGCGGGCGGAAAACTCGATTTCTCGTGATAATAATTAAAGCCGACGCGAGCTGCGAGGTCACGTACTTAACTATCGCTCAATTAACGTCATGACCTTTTCGCGAGAAGCGAGGGGAGGGTGAAGGGGCCGCGCATTATGTTCTTCAATGCTCTCGGGTATTTTCCCTCTGTACTTCGGCGCTTGTCCTCCTGGGCCGCCGCGCGGCCTCTTATCCCCGACACGTGTATAACGTCTGTCTAACCACACGAGACTCGAAGAATGAAAAGGTAAAAAGGAACTGGGCCAGCTGTAAAGCCCCCCCGAGCTTTTGTGTGTGTTTCCTTTTTTTTCCTTATTTTTTTTTCTTTCCCTCGTATAAAAAAGCCTCCTTCTTGCGCACGAAATTCGTCCCCGCGGGTGAGACGAGATTTGGAGCGGCGCCTTTTCTCCTCGCGACATCTCGACCTCTTAACGCCAAATTATCGGCGATGACAGCGAATAATTTTTTTCCTTATTTTAAACAATTTGTTTTTTTTTATTAACCCTTCGTGGTCAATCTGGGTCGATTCGACCCAAGATCGATCGAAAACGAAATAGTTCCCTGTGGCCAAAGGGACTTTGCCCGGAATAATTACCTTTTTTGTGGCGGGCACTAGGATAATATTTTTTTTTATCAAAAGTACTATATTTACAGAGTATCAGGTTAAAATTTGAGTTAAATCGATCTTTTATTTACGGAGTTATGATTTTTTGAGTGAAAAAACATCATTTTTTCGATTTTTCATCTTCATTAATTTTTAAAAATATGTTGCTATTTAATATTGGGAAATTTATTTTTTCGTAAATTATCTACAAAGTTTAAAGTATATTCTGTAATTTTTTTGATATTTTTCAAGCCGGTAGTTTGGTCGCAATACACGGTCAAAGATGGTCCGGGGTGAAATCGCCCCAGAGTGACCACGAAGGGTTAAATTAATGTAAAGTAAAAAAATAAAAAATAAAAAATTGTGGTCATCAACTGGGACACCCGTCTGAGATACCCGACATCTTGTCACTCGGAATCGGCCGTCAACGGCGCTTTTACCGCACTCATCAGGCGAGAGAGCCGCGCGACCGTCCGTAATTTGTTTCACGTCGCATAAATATTTATTATGTAATTTTCCCGGCGGTAATGCATAGCATTCCGAAATAATTAGATGGCATTAAGCCCCCCGCGCGATGTTATAGTATACGTCAGGCGTCGTTATTCGTTCAAACAATATCGATCGCGGATGATAGGGACAAATTGCCCTCGAAGAGTCCCCTCTGCCCCCCCCCCCCCCCCCGTCGCGGCTGTAGGTCGGTTCGCGCTTCCGTATAATGGCCTAGTCGTGTTACCCGGTGCGCGCGCTCGTCCTTTACAATTTTTATTAATATCGATCACGCAATGACTGCCGAGTCACGCAGCAAACTCCCTCTCGCTTATTATCGTTATACTCGTGGTACTCGCCTCGTTTATCGCTGCGCGCAGCTCGATCACCTTATTACTCCCCCCCCCCCCTCTTAACCCAACCCTCCGCAACCCCCGCGACTTTACGTCTCCTCGCGAACGACGCGTTTATTTCTCGCTGATGCGAGCCTTTCCGATGAAATCCGGCGTCGTACGAAATTCCCATGAGTTTCGTCGGGCTCAACCCGCGAACCCATCAGCGAGACGTTCGAACGACTGGAGCTTCGCCGAGCAGTATTTTTCTCGTACGATTTTTCTTCGCTCGAAGCGAGCGGCAATTAAATTGAGCTGGGAAGGATGACGAACGGATTTTATTGTAGCGGGATTTTTGCGGTGTTCGCTTCCCTCAAATTGATAATTAATTTAGTTGGGTTTTTTTTCGCAGCCTCGCTTTGACGCATTAAAAGCATGAAAGTTCGGTAGAATCCTTTTCCAAACCCTGAGAGTTGGGGGAAAAAAATTGCACTCATTGTAGCCAAACATAATTATCGTACTTACAGCGCTGGTTTTGTTGAAAAATGAAAAAAAAAGTTGAAACGCGCAAATATCATTAGTGCGTGTTTTTTATTACCGGAAAAAGTTTCTCCATTCACCGTGAATTTATTACGTTAATTTCGGCTCGAAAAAAAATGGTTGAATTTCTCGGCGCATCTGTGATTAAAAAAAAATAAATGAATGTAAAAAAAAACGAGAGACGATACAATGAGCAAATTCCATCGCGTGTATTTCGCGAAAATTGGGCGTCCGGAGCGGTAATTCCGGAGCGGCTAATTAGTTTGGCCTGTGGTGCACACGCCGATGCGGCAAAAACCTTTCCATCCTTCGTCTTCCTGCTTTTTTTTTTTTTTTTGCTCCCACGCTCAAGAATGGATTTCATTTATGCCGCTGGCCCGCTCGGGCTTTTCGTTCCCTCGGCTAACCCGCGCTCTCCACTCACCTGATTCGCTGTGAAGGGTCGAAAGGGCTCGACGGGCATTATGATGGATGGTCGTGTCCGTCACAACCACCCCGTAGTCTCCCCCCCACCTCCCTCTTCTTTTGCCCAAGCGCCACTTCCGCGAGTGCGGGTAATGCTGTCTCGTCACATTTTTCTATTGAATATATCCAGAGCAGACAACAGAGGCCAGACACCGGTTATGGGGGAGGGGATCGGTGAATTGAAATGCATGGACAATGCTCGTATTAATCATTTTTTTACGCCCTCCATGTTGGCAAGAATAAATATTTATTCAAAACAGAATTTACGTTGCAAAATATTTTTCGAATAAAAAATCATTTGTCCACAAATGCCATTAAATTGATTGGCAATCATCTCTCTCACTGGTTTTCCCTTTATGATTTTTTTAAACCTAAATATTCAAGCGGTTTTTTAATTTCGCAATATTTTTTTCCGTAATAAAAAAAAGTATATTCATAAAAATTCATCAAAAAAAGGCCGTAAAAAATAATTGGCAATTATCCTTTTCCATTCCCTTTTTTTTACGACGTTTTAGACGAAGCTCAAGCGAAAAAATATTTTTGAACGTGAAAAAAGGTAAAATCTTTTTTAGTCCCCATAAAAATTCATGCAAAAAAGTCTATAAATATCGTAGTAATTCACGTTGGTGTCCCCCCTGCCGGTATCCGGAGCTCTCTTTCCCTTCGCCCAAGCGGCACTTCCGCGAGCGCGGGTAATGCTGTCTCGTCACATTTTTCTATTGAATATATCCAGAGCAGATAACAGAGGCCAGACACCGGTCGAGGGGTCGACGGAAGGGGAGGACGGGGGAGACGAGGGGGGGGATCGTTGAATTGAAATGCATGGACAATGGAATGAAAGGTAAATGGATTCGAGGGTCTGAAGGGGCCGTCAATCCTGATAGGCAGTAATTATAAAAAACGCTTTTTTGAAATTGAATAGTAAATCGTTTATTAGTACGAAGTTGTGATAGTGTGTTTGTGTGTGTTTCGATTTAGGCTTAGGTGACATTTCTTTTTTTTTTTTCGTGATTAAAGTGAACCCGTGATACCATTAGGCGACACCGAGGGGTGATTCGGAGATTTCTATTCGATTCTCGTTTGTTGTTGCTTCTTTTTTTTTCTTCAAAAATCTCCTTCAATTTATTCGACGTTTTTATTTTTCTTGATTTTTCCACTGGTTACTTCGTCAAAGGTGATCTAGAAGATAGATGTTTAGAACTAGTTACCCTGTTCTGCGAGCTGGTGTTCTTCGTCACCATCATTTTGACACGTCGCTTCGGCACTTGACACTCAGGGCGCGGTTTGAACGCAATAGACTTTTTTTTTTACTATCGAAGTTAGGGTAACAAATAAAAAAGCAATTTTAATCGGGTACGTTTTTTATATCATCCCTCGAGTCGAACGAAAAATCCAATAATCGCGAGACTTCGAGTTTAACTTAAAATCCGCTGAAATTTCATTTCACCGCGCATTATCATCGAGATTTTTTTTTTTTTTTTTAGGAAATACCAACAACGACGGAAAAAATGAAAAATGTAATTTCCGGTGGCTGAAAATGCGGTTGCTCGGTTCGTTCGCTTTTATTTTATTTTTATTTTTTTTTTACCATTTCTAACGACGTTATCCGAGGCCCGGAGTTGGTCGAGTGTCCCGAGAAAGGCGCGATGGCAAAGAAGAACTTCCGTGCTAGCTAACTTTCGAGAGTGCTACTTGTTATCGAGGCAGCTCTATAGTGCCCGTGCCCTATTGTGTCGATGGCTATCGCTAAGATTGGCGCTAAATTAGAAGGACCTCATCGAGCGACCCTCGATTCGATAAATAAATTATATCTCTTTTTTTTTTCTTTCTCCACCTATAAAGTCCGGTGCACGGAAACTGAAAAGACTATGGGTTAAGGACTGCGTCCTCTTCCGTCGCCTCCGTCGATTCGCTCGTCGCGATTACGACTGTTGTAATTGCCTCGTTGCTTCTCGACTCGCTCTTTTCCTACCATAAATAATTTCGTCCAATACTGGTTAAAATATGTAGAAATGATTCAGTAAAAAAAATACTTTCGAAAAATGTTTTTTTTTAATACCAATAAAAAGATAATTGTCGAATAATTTGCGAAATAAATAAACAGAGCGAGTCGTTTTCGGTCTCGCGAGTCGAGCGAACGATCAGAGGGGACGGAGGAAAACGAGATGACTTTTTAAAAAAATCAACCGATTTTCTTGCTCCGCAACGAAGCGATTCTCGTGGATTCACGGATAAATTTATATATCTCACTACGCCTATCGATACAATATAACAATTTACAAATCGCGTGTTTCACTAGAAATTCGTTAATTTCTCACGTTACACATTAAACAATAATAATAATTAATAATAATTAATAATGACGATAAGAATGAAGATAACTCAGAGTGGGCGCGTTTACAGCTAGAATATATAAAAAACATTTTTCGTGCTCGCGTTTTGTTTGACTAATATGGACGCAAAAATTGTACAAAAAGCGTTTCTTTTTTTACTCGTCGACGTTGTGTATTCGCAAAATTAGCCGCGCGTCTACACGCTCGCGTGATCGCGAATTTTTTTTCTCCGATCAATTTTTGCCGTCGGTTCTCGTTATCCTGCACTCTTTGATTGTATGCATTGCTCCAATATTAATAACTATTAATTATTTCTGGTTTTTTTTCTCTCTTTCTCTCTGTCTCTCGTCGGCGCTATCGACTCGTTACATTCGGATTCGTTCGATCTGCCTTCGATCCGGCTTCGTCAATTTTTTCTCGACGTCCCATTTATTTTACTTCGCAGTTCCCGGAAGATAAACGATAATCGGTACCTCTAATATATCACAAATAAATACAATTTTTATGAACGAAAAAAAATCGTGGATTTTTCTTTCTTTCTCATCTTAACATAATAAAATTAGCATAAATAATAATTACAGCCTGACGAGCGAAGACAGAACGACAATCGCACGCGCATTTTCGCCTCTAGTGGTACACGTGTCTCGCACGTGTCCCTCTCGCTCTCGGACACGCCGCACACATCGTTTGTTGTTCGTTTTGTTTTGCTTTTTTTTGTCACGTTTTTTTTCCTCCTTTTTATATATATAAAATGATATTTACAACAGACTGACTCTCGCGCGTAATCGTGAGGTATTGGCCCTAATCGCGGCTAAAAAAACGTGCGTACCACGCGGAAGTGGAGCCGGCGCGAGTGTCACGTGTCGTGGCGATTCGATTGATCGTCGAGTCGCGGCACGTTGCCGTCCGTCGTGCACTTCCGACGTGCACTTCCACGGGGTAAACTGGCTGCTCTCGCCGAGCGCTCAACTTTCTCGCGCCTCGTCGCATTATCAAGTACGCACTCGCGTCGACAGTCGTTATCGCCGACGACTGATCAATGAACGAGGGGAAAGGGAACGGCGAACACTCGAGAAACGATCTTTCATTCCTTCACGAATTTTTCGCAAAATTATTCGCGGGCTTCGTGTTTACGGAAATCATGTGAAAATGTCTACCAACATTTTGCAGACGAGACAAACAAAATTATTCGCGGGCTTCGTGTTTACAGAAATCATGCGAAAATGTCTACCAACGTTTTGCAGACGAGACAAACAAAAATTATTCGCGGGCTTCGTGTTTATAGAAATCATGCGAAAATGTCCACCGACGTTTTGCAGACGAGACAACAGTGATTAGTGCCTCGTCGCTCTTGCAACCGCTTCGAACTCCCGAGACAAACGAAGTTTAAACAGAAATCCGGCACGAGGCTACGAACGAAGTTACAATGAAGTTGCGAACTACGTTTGCGTCAAGTTTAAACGAAGTTGTCGAACGATGTTTGCGTCAAGTTTAACGAAGGATCGGACGAAGCTCAAACGCTAATTTTGCGCGAAGTTCCGGATGCGGATTCGGAACCACCGGCCGAAACGCGTTTTCGAATGAGGTTCTGATCGGTCATTTGAATTTCAATTTTCGAGCAAAGTTCCAAGTGCAACGTGAAACGCTTTTTGAAATTAAGTTCGACAAAGCTCCAAGTTAAAGCCAAAGATAAACGCGAAGTTTCAACTGGAAAATATTCAATGCTTTCCTGAACTTTGCGATCAAGTTTTAAAAGTTTTGAGCTGAAATTTGTATTTAATTTCGTGGCCAAAATTGATGCGAATACATTTTTTTTTAAATCACTGTCGACTGTTTTTTTTTAAATCATCGCGGTCGACATTTCACAACGAGAGTGTTCGCCGTTCCCCGCGTTCTCTCCCCCATCGTCGACGAACCGTGAAACCATAAAATACATCGCCCTTCCTTCCTTCTCTCACTCCCCGTAATAATTTAAGAAATGATATATATTAAATTCAGTATATTCTCGCGTCCTCGATAACGATATGGTACAATCTATGCTACATCTTCGGTGGGAACGAAAATTCGAAAAAAAAACGTAAACGGAAACAAAAAAACAATTCGTCAACGCTCCGCCTCTCCCCGAGCGAGAGAAAAGAAAACATTATTTACAGACGCGTCTCTCGTCTCGCGCAATCGTCGTCGATAGTCTACGGTTTGTTTTGTTCTTTTTTTTTTATAGTTTACTTCTTTCTTTAATATTTATGTATAATATTGAAATATGGCAGGTGTCTGTACAATCTCAGTACGAACTTCGTCCTCGTCCTCGGTCGCTTCTCGCTTCTCGCGCTTTTCTCATTCACTCTCGCGTCTCTCGATCCGACGTTCCCCGTTCCGGAGAAACAAAGACTGAAGACACGGAGGAAGCGGTGGCTCGATTTTCCGCGTGCGGAAATTTCGAGTCCCGCGGTGAGCGTCGATCCTCCCTCCTGTCTCTTCCATCCCACGCCGGACCGGATCGCACCACGTCGACGCGATTCGGTGTATCCTTTGGTGCGAGCCTGAGTCTTATTTGGCATCGTACGATAAATTTGTTAAAGTCTCCCTCACGTGTCTCTCGTCTCATTCCTCATCTCCCCAACTCCCTCCCTCCAGCCAACTCGTCTCGTTCTTTTTTTATTCACTAGAAAAATCACTAATTTAAAAGAGATCACTTTTCCCGCGTCACACCCGCGTGTTTTAATTTTTTTAATTTTTTTTTCCTCGGCGGACGAAAAAAATGGAAAAAAAAAATTCCGCGATACTTCGGGGGATCTTAGGACACGATGTAGTCGGCCGAGTGGTGCGAGTGGTGGGAGTTTCGATGGTTGTCCTTGCGGTAGTTGTTGCGCGTTATGCTGCCCCGGGTGCCGTTCGTGCCGGTCGTGCCGGACGTGTGGTGGCTGTAGCCGCTGTCGCTGCCGAAGCTGCTGTCCGGCTGGCCCTGGTAGAGACGGCCCGAGGATATCTGGTCGGGCTCCCGGCTCGCCGTGTAGTAGACCGGCTGCGCGTACTTGTCCTCCGTGTACAGCCGATCCGTTGGCTGCGAGTACGTGTCCGAGTACTCGCCGGCGCCGCCGCCGACGCCACCGCCGCCGCCGCCGCCGACCTGCGTGTACACCGGCGCCGGGTTCTCCTGGTCCTGGTGGTGAAGACCGTAGTAGTCGGCGCTCGCGTACGACGGATACTTGCCGTAACGCTCCGCGCTCGCCTTACGCGACTTCTCCTTGTTGTTCGCCGTGCGATTCTGCGTCGAGTAGTGCTGCAACGGACCCAACACCGGCACGCTCTCGTACGGATTCTCCTCGAGACGCCGCGTACGCGACGCCGACGTCGTCGCCGGCGCCGCCGAAGTCGCTGCCGCGGGCATCGGCGGCACGTAGTACGGCAGCCTGTGCGCCACCGACGGGACGGACTTTTGTCGTTGACTCGTTATCGTTCGCACACCCGCGACACCTGTGGACAGAGAGACGGATGGAGAGAGTTAATTACACTTGTTTTTGCGTTTTTCTTGGCGAATTTTTCGATTTTTCCGAAAATGTTCGATTTTTTTCGAGCATGTTCTATTTTTTTTTCGAAAATGTTCGATTTTTCCGAACACGCCCCAGTTTTTTTTAACGAACATGTTCGATTTTCCGAGCATGTCCGATTTTTTCGAACATGTCCGATTTTTTTTTCGAGCATGCCCGATTTTTCGAACATGCCCGATTTTTCGAACACGTCCGATTTTTTTCCGAACATGTTCGATTTTTTCGAGCATGTTCGGTTTTTCCCGAACATGTTCGACTTTTTTTTTCAAAATCTACGTTTTTTTGCGGATTTTTAAAAAATGCAGGTTCGATCGATGAAAAAAAAGTAAGCTCGATTTTAGTGAATGAATTTACCTGCGACGCTGGGATAGAGCTGAAGCAGCGCGTCGCGCAGCATCCCCTCGTGAAATTCCCCGACGTCGTGGGTCTTGTCCCTTCGACGCCGGTCGAGGCTCCGCGGGCTCTTGTCACGCCGCTCGCGGGACGGCCTGGAGGCGGCGGGGCACGTGCCCCACCCGGGCCCCGTCGAGGTCAACATCCGCGCCTCCGACGGCTCGCCGATCGAGAGCTCGTCCTCGGCGAACTCGTCCTCGCTCGCCGGCTTCGACGTCGACAGCCGATGATGGTGGTGATAGTGCTGATGATGGTGGAGACGATTCCGCGCGTTCAGCTCGCTCTCCTCGTCCGTCTCCGGGTGCTCGCCTGGAGTAACAACAATCGCAAGCGCGAAAAAAATGAATACCAATCGAACATCAATATTTTCCCGCAAAAAAAAACGCATTTTTCGCATGAATTTTTTTTTTAAATAAATTCAATGCGTTCGTGATTTTTTTTAGCACCGTTTCAAAATTATTTTTGAAGCAGATATTATCGTTGAATTTAATTGTAACAATTATTTCAGTGATGAAAAAAAAATCACGACGAATTCAATGGATTAATTGCACATAGAAAACTGCACGTCACTCGTTTCAACGAAGCGCAAATATTAGATCGTTAACTAACCGGCGGGAGCGAGAGAGAGATTCACATGTATTATTGGATTATCGATATAATCTCGTTCATCCGATTGTCCGAGAGTCGCGCGCGCGCGCGCGGCTTACCACGTACGGCGCTCGGTACGTATAAGTGTACATCGTATATTCGATTAACGCGTCCATGTCAAACGTCGAAAGCCTCATCTCCATGCTAATTAGCCGCGGGGCTGCGGGCAGGTTTAATGGGAAGTATGAGTCAGGGGTCGTGTCACGCTTATCTTCGGCCCGAGGCTTGTACGAGGCTACAGCCGGGGAAAAGGGACGGGGCAGGGGGGGGGGGGGGGACAAGCTCACCTCGCAGACACAAACTCGCGCGGCGAGGAGCACTTGATAGCTGCGTACGGGACATTCCGCGCCAAACCGCGGCTGAATTGGAGCAGATTTAAAAAAAAAAGGCAAAGTTGAATTAATTTTTAAGTAAATTTGAGCGCCGAAAAAAATTCACGAAAATTCCGAATGACGTTAAAAAAATGGCTGTAACAAAAGGGAAAGATGATTTATTTTTTTAAGTCGATTTGAGCACCGAAAAAAATTCACGAAAATTCTGAATGACCTTAAAAAATGGCTCTCGGTTGCTATCTAGAAAACGGGACGTTTGGCGCGGAACGCCCCGTGCACAGAGCGTGGGTGCTGCGGATTGCAAATAGAGAGAAGGAAAAGCGGGTTTTGAGAACGATGGGTGGACGACGAGTGAGGGGAAAAGAAGAAAAACGAGGAGAGAAAACTCCCGGAGGATCTCGAGAGGTTTGGGGGGGGGGGGGAAGGGACGAGGGGGGGAGCGAGACTGAACGTTGCTGAATATACTGATTGAAGAAAACGCCCTCGTTTAAGCACAAAGGAGAGAACGAAAGTGAATTATTTTAAAACCCGGAGATGTTTTTTCTCCCTCCAAATAACTCGGAAATTTAATTTAAGAAAAATATTGTGCGCACGAGAAATGTTGGAAAAAAATGTTATTGGTTTCGCGAGAGGGAAAAAATGCGTATCAATTACGCGGGTGATTCCTCGGCGTGGGATATATGCAAAATATTCGCGACTGTCTGAACGAAGCAATTTATGTGAGCTCGGAGCTGTTTAGATTTGTCGAGAAAACGATGCAGATGTTTTCGTCGGTTTTTTTGGGTTGCAAAAAAATATACAAACGAAAGAGAACAATGATGTTGAAGTTTGCATCGTTGGAATCCAACGAAATTCAGAAAAAAATAATAATTCTAATTAACCCAAATGATGAAATTAGGTATAAAAAATCATTATAGGAACTAATCGATATGATTTCTTTTTATACCTAATTTCATCATTTGGGTTGCTTGGAATTAATTTTTTTTTCTGAATTTCGTTGCAGTCCAACGATGCAAACTTCAACATCGTAGAGAACAACCAAAAACGTAGATAAATTTAGTAAAACAGTGGGTAGCATCTAACACGCCCACGCGAGATTAGTAAAGGGTTCATCATCGGTTCACAACTCGCGCGTTAGTCCAGCGACACAACTGACAGTGAGACAGACGGACGCACTCGCAATGGGAGACGCGGCGCCTACCTATTCGCCTCCTCCGAGTCGAGAGGCAAAGGGGATGGCACACTCGGTGGGTACTCGTGTGTCCCGAAGATTTCTCGTTTTACAGTACAGGCTTCAACGTCCTCAGACGCTATTCTCATCATCTAGAACGAGATGCAACATAACCAACACGATAATTTTTCGTTAAAAAAAAAAAAAAAAAATACGGGATTGAAAAGAACATTAATCGTAATAATTATTTTAAATGGCAAAAGAAAAATGAGCCCCGGACCGAGAGAGCGGTAAATTTGGAAATTAGTTCTACCCCCAAAGATTTGCGTTTGTTGGAACAACGAAATGGCTTTGCTCTTGGCTAACACGCGGCGTAGAGCGTGACGTGATCTGTGGATCCGGCCCCTGGGCTAGTGGAACACCGGCGAACTCGCAAGTATCCGGCCTAGCGCCCACTTTATATCCGACAGCAATATAAATGCCTAAAGAACCATAAATTTCGGGCGGAACATTAGACCGGCGATATTTTAACTTTGATCACCCGTGCCAGCATCGTTAATTCATCCTCCCAATATATCCTTAATTTATAGGCGGCGCGCGCGCGCGAACGCGGCTGTAACTTACCGTTGCTCAGCTCCTCGTACACGGGATTGTAGAGGTCTTGCGACGTGTACGGATCCGGCCCGGGACTGCTGCACACGAAGACACCCCGGCCGCCCTCCTTCACGTCGAGCATCTGGCGGACGAAAAACAAAGGGAAATTATTTTCAAAAATGCCCCTTTAATCTCGGAAATAAATAAATGGGCCGATGATTAAATTTAAATTAATTAAAAATTATTCGGAAATCAAGGAGACTTGATTTTCTATCGATTCTCTGTATCTTTTTGTTTTAAATCTTTAATCAGAAGGAAATCATTTTCGAAAATGCGAGTTTAATCACGGAAATAATTAAATGGACCGATGATTAAATTCAAATTAATTGAAAATTATTCGTCAATCAAGGTGCCTCAATTATCTATCGATCTTCTGCATCATTTTGTTTTTGTTTTAAATATTGAATGAAATGAAAATAATTTTTAGAAATACTAGTTTAATCACGGAAATAAGTAAATGGACCGATGATTAAGTTAGATTTATTTAGAATATCAACTAACTAACGACGAAGGACGAATTTCGAGCGTATAATTCGCGATCGAACGCGCGACTTCCCGATAGGACAATAAGTGAGGCTCGTCGACGAGTGCAGGTGTTGCGTCCTTCGCATCGGACGCAGGGGCCATAAACTCGTTAGTCTCGGTTCCTCCGTGACGCTTTGGGAAGGGTTCGGTGGCCCTGCACGTGCGCGCATCCCTTACGATCAAAGCACCCCAGCTCGGTATACGCTCGGAGTTTCCGCGGATGCGGCTTAGACGCGCGAGTCGTAAGTCATATCGCGTTAACACGCGCTAATAAACCGCTCGTTTATCCATTCCGCTTCGTGATCCACGTGAATTCAGTCTTCATTACCGCCTCGCTCGCGGGTCGTCGTCGAGATATTTCATTTATTTTCCTCGCCAGTCTCAATTATTTCAAACTGTACGAAATTTGCGCAAATTTATTGCAAATTATGTACAAATTTATTACAAATTTATTACAAACGCGAAAAAAAAGAAAGAAAAAAAACCAAAGTCCTTCAATCACGCGAAAATTGCAATTACAAAGTCGCCCCCCCCCCCCGGTAAAACGAATATAATTTACGCGACAATTTGTTTCGTCGAAGCGGCCGTCGCTTCTCGTTGCTGTCGTCGAGCGGGCGCGCGCGACCCACTAACAAATTCGCGTGTAACTTTTGCCCCCTCGAGCGAACGGCCGTGGGAGAGAAGCGAAACTGGCGCGCGCGCGACGACTTCGACCAAAGGTAAATTTATTTTCGCCTCCGTCCGACGCGATCCCTACCATTCGACCTGGATTGAACGGGGCGGAACGGCGCTACCTACTCTTTGATAATAAGTGTATACCTCGCGGAACGAGCGAGTACATAGATATAGGGTAGGTGCGGGCAAAATGGGACGCGCGGGCAAAATGGGACACCTATTTTTTCAGTTCCAGATATTTGTGCGGGCAAAATGGGACGGACCCCTATTTCGTGAAAATCGCGTCTATACGACACAATTCAACGCATGCGAGCGGAATATGAAAATTTTTTACAATTTTGAGTTTTTCAAGCAATCTGGCCTTTGGAAAGTCACTTTGAAAAAAAAAAATTATTTTTTTTTACAATTTTTTTTTGTTGCGAAATAAGCATTAAGGAGTATCACCGAGTACAAAAAAACGCGAATTTCCGATTTTGGGGGTCCGTCCCATTTTGCCCGCACCTTTTTTTCTTTTGCCGACGCCCAAAATTGATGGTTGGAATCGAATTTTTGGATCAAAAGCAATCGAAGTACACTTTTGTTTTCGTCATAAAACCATTTTTTGCTTGTGCGTCCCATTTTGCCCGCACCTCCCCCTACCACACCCGGAAGACTAGCCGACTCGCTGGCAGCACCAGAAGCAGAACCAGTGGCAAGGGAAGCGCCATAAATTCTCAGGGTCTCAAAAGTTCCTCGAGAGTAGAAGGTTTACTGTCGAAAGTTACGTGGAGAGCTGCCGAATCGAGGGAGGGAGAGAGCAAGAGAGAGAGCGGGCACTCGTTAAGCGGGGCGTCGGTGCTCACGGGCGTGGTTGCCTCTGCCTGGCTGCCTGGCTGCTCTGCCTCGCTGAGACGGAACCCGCGCGACCCGCTGTGCGGTTGTGCCGCCGCCGCCGCCGCCGCTGCTGCTGCTGGGCTCGAGCTCTCTTTGAAATCCGGTGATGCGAGAGAAAGAGACTCGGGAAGCGAGCCCGGAGAATTACCAGAGACGAGATGAGAGAAAGATGCTGGTTAGACACGGACGAGAATGAAATGTGAACGGAGGCTCTGCCCAAGTTTTCCACGATTTTCTCGCTCTTCCCCCCCCGAAGCCGCTATATGGGCACCACGACCGTTTTTACGACCGGCCGCACTGAGGGGAGATTCTTTGACCTTCGGTGACAAAAATCAACGCTAATTTCCCCCGGGGTGTCCGAGTCGAACGATTCGCCACAGTCGTGAACGGTCGTTACGCGTTTTACGAGCGATGTACCAGTGGTTGACCGGCTGTGGAGTCTAGGGTGATTTGAATAGCCGTTTGGGAAATGTGATTATATTTTTGGAAATTGTTTTTTCGGGCTTACGAAAAAGTTTTGTTGGCGGGAGAGAATTGATGTCGAACGCGCGTCGCTGTGTTCAAAGATACAATTCCCGAAACGCGTCTGGCTGAGGGTCGTTTACGGTACAATGGGACCGCGCGCTTGTTATACCGGCGACACCGTAAATCCGCGAGCGCGCTCGACGAGCCTCGTTAAAAATTATACCAGCCAATACGGAAATGTGAAACTCGTTTCGCGCAGTTTTTAAACTTCTTTTTTTTTTTTACTGAAATTTGAACCTGGATTCACCCGAAATCGCGAAAAAAAAGATGTTCTCTTGATTCATCAAACTGGAGCAGATGACGGATTTTGCGCTCAATAAAATCTGGACGTTAAATTATGTAACTCGCTCGAACGACTTTATACGATTAGACAGTTTTGAGTCCCTTTGACGTCTCGTCATAGACGCCAGAGTGCAGGTAAACGAAATCGAGTTGACGAGAGCGTCAAATGTGTTCAAGAAAAGTTTTTCGATGCAGTTAGAATTTCATGTGTGGATCGACTAGTTTGCTCTAATACGGTCGAAAAATTATATTACGGAGAAATACGAGCGGCAAAATGCTATAATCATGTTTTCTATCAGACTTTTGAAAATTATCGTCATTGTGAAAATTCAGAAATCCGTTGTCCATAAAAAAAAAAATCACCGAGCGATTCGAGAGAGCGTCGTAAGACACGCGACACTGCCCGGCAAAGCCGATACAAATTTCCTCATCTGGCGCGTCCGTCGGCAGTGAAAACCGGGTAATAGAGAAGCGGGCGCAACTGATGGGAAGCAATATGCCACGTACCACGTGGTAATAGGGCGAAGCACGAGGGCTAATGGCTCTTTCGTAACGAGAGCCTATAGCCGCCGCGCCGTCGCTGCCGTCGTCGCCGCCGCACGAGACCCGAGATATAGAGCCCCCCGTCCGTCGGTCCGTTCATCCGTTCGCGCCATCGGGTCCGGGGGTGCGGACGTCGTCGGGCGTTGCCGACTCAACGAGCTGCAGCCAGCCGAACAGTGCATTGCAATTTGCAGCCACGCCAGCAGCTTCTCTGTTCACCAGCGATATTGAAACCCGCCTACGAGCAATGGAAAAGCACGCTGTGTGCTGTCCTAACCGACGAATCAGCACTTTCCCTACCTCTTCCGCCTTGGCCTCTCTGTGTCGTCGTTGCGCCACGTTTTCCCCTTCGCAATTTGTTTATCCTCGTTATACTCGCGCCTCTGTATTCCCGATCGAAAGCCAGCGGATTCTCTCTTGTCCTTTTTATTTTACGGTATGACTATTTGTTTTATATGATTATTTGGCTTGCTATTTTATTTATTATTTTTACTATTTTATTTTACTTTATTATAATTTGACTTTGTATGCGTGCTGATTTGTTTGCGATTTATTTTAGTTTACGTCATCTTGGGATTGTGATTCTATTTTATTTTGTTTACTTTGTTTCGTGATGATGTGATTTTGTATGCGTGCTGATTTATTTGCGTCTATATGTGTAACGGCACGGTACTTTTCAGGGGACTTTGGTCCCAGAGTACGAAATAAAACTCTGTTTCTCTCTCTCTCCTTTTATGGAAATTTGTAGACATTTCTGTTGTACTTTTTCAGTCCTAACGTATTTTTTTATACCACACGCTAAAATGACTCGTGACTAAAAAATTACTCGATATTCTACGAAAAAAATATTTTTTCAATTTTTCGAATCACCGCGAAGCAAAGATAAAAATCTAATTAAAAGCGTCAACGTAATCAGCCGGTCAACCACTGGTACACGTGCCACCCGGGGATGTCGCTAGCCCGTTACTAATTGTTAGTTACCGATACGATTGCATCCGGCTTAAGTCCCGACGCTATCGCCTCCCCCCCAGCAGCAGCGGGTAGCCAGTAGTCGCGACCGAGCCGATAATCGCTACAACAGGTGGATATCGTCGGCATACAGTTATCGCGAACGCTGCGGAGGGACGCCGCCGCCGCCTCTCCGTACCTGCGAAAATCCGATCAATCGATTCTACGTGCTCGCGCGCCCTCACGCCCCCCCCCCCCCCGTCCCCCTGTTACCCCTCCGCCCCCCTCCATCTCTCTGCTTTCGAGATTCTCGAATCCGATCTGTTTGAGAGCGGTTAACAGTGCAGCTACGAGATATTGGCGACGATCGCCGATATATATACATGTATGTTTATGTTATATATGTATACACATCGTCTCTCTGTCGTCGTAGCCAAGTTTGGACACAGAAGTGGTTATTCCGAATGTGTCCACCAACTAACAATTTGTTGTTGTTGTATTTTTTTGTTTGCGGGAGCGATGTTAGGTGCGCGAGCTCGATTCTGTTTTTTTTCCACCAAAAAACGTGCAACGATATCGCGAAAACGGAAATACTGATAAAATCGTTTTGAACGATTCGCGAAATGTAATAATTAATATCATTGACGTGCATTTTTTTTGCTCGTTATCATTAATTTTCGTATCAAGTAAAACACTATCAATACTCGGGGGACTTGGATGTGGGATGGGTGTGTGGACCGGGTCAATAACCACTCCTCGTCGAAACGCTTTGTTGTTTTTTTTTCAGCAAAGTAATTTTTATTTCCTCAAAACTCCCAAATCACTTTCTCATAATAACTTCTTGGTTCATTTAAAGACTTTTGTTGTTGATATAGTACATTTTCTCACACTCGATCGCAGATATACTCGCATATCGCTCTCTCTCTCACTCTTCACGCACTCGTAGACTCTCTACAATTTCTAACATTTTTGTCTTTATCTCGACGCTATTTACAGGAATAACTAATTTATATACACGACGTTTTTGTCCCACGAGTTGCGAAAACGTTGATAAATAATAAATCGATCGGGTCGCATATATATATACATATATATACGTATGTATATAACGGTTAATTTACAGGTTTTGGAAATCCTCGGCACATGGATCGTTACACCGTGAATACTGAGGCGTCTAGTACTTCATACGCGTGCTTCTACGAATTATCAATTATTTACAATAAAATGTCCTTCCTCTGTCTCTCACTCTCCTCATTAATAATAGCCTATTTACAACCTTGGAGTGTGTTCGTTTGTCTATCGCACTTTGTGTCGTCACTACACAGCAAAAAATAACTCTGCACAACCGG
Source organism: Pimpla rufipes (assembly GCA_963932165.1). Lineage (NCBI taxonomy): Eukaryota > Metazoa > Arthropoda > Insecta > Hymenoptera > Ichneumonidae > Pimpla > Pimpla rufipes. Next base: position 22,718,986 of record OZ010637.1, read on the forward strand.
ATTGCACTGGATGGTAAAAATAATTGTGAGAAACACAAAAAGTCTGTCGTTCATGAATTTATGGCGATATTGAATTTTCAATTTTGTGCTCGAGTGTTTGTAGGGAAAAAAAGACACGAGAAAAATTGTCGTGTGGCAGAAATATTTTTTACTGTGTTCAGCCGCCGTGCCAACGCGATCGGTCCGCAATAGCTCTGTGTATTATTTTATACGCCGATAAAAGTGGACGAACGATCGAGTGGACACGGCCGAGCGAGTGACGCGAGAAACAGTCGAGCGAACTGATCGATCGTAGAGAATAACAAACAAAAACAAAAAAAGAAAATTAAATAAATACTGACTAGTTTAGCCGGTCAAGATCGCGCACGCCGATCGCTCGGTTCGGCCGGAAGTGAATGCGCGCCGGAAGGGAGGCGGTCACGCGCCTCGAGGAATGTGACCCTGGTCGCAGGATCTATCTATAGTAGTACAATTAGTAGTTGAGTAATCGAATTGACCGGGACAATCGGGCACGGGTCGCCCAGCGACCTCGTTAAACGTTGTACCACAGATACACCACTATATTAATATAGTCTATTATTTTAGTTAGGGCGCCTCTGCCGGATATGTAAACTCGAATCTGTCGCGCGCGCGCAGGGGCCGCAAGTGTTTTCGCTCTTGCGAGACGTCGGCCATCTTGGGGGACATCAGCTACCCAAGATGGCCGTTCGAAGGTTCGCGCCGAAGGTTTTAATCGAAACTCGAGTGAACGAGATCTCAGAGTACCTTGGAAATTCCACCGTTTGCGATCATCATTGCACGGTAATCCTTCAGGACCGACATAACCTTCAAACCCGAACCCCCGAGCGGCCATGACACCCGCGACGGGTGGCGCCACCGTCTCTAATCCATTTCCCTCAACGGTCCCACCAGCCAGAACATCAGTTGCTTCCGGTTTGTCCCAATGGGTGACCGCGCCGCGATCGAAACTCTCTTACTGGGCTCTCTCCACATGTCTACACTTAACGGATTCCGGATATATCGCGCTGTGAACGAGTAACACGAGTAACACGAGTGGCTAAACGATTATTCGAAATACTGGTTAGTCATTGGTTCGACCTCTGTCCGCGGGGTTGTGGGGTGGGGGTGGGGGGCAGGGGGGGGGGGGAAATAACGCGACGTACCCGCGCGGCGTCGTCAATTGCTTCGCGCCTCCTCGCGACCGCGGTAGACCCGACACCGTCACGACTCCCGGACGCCCGGATAGGCGTCCTCGGGTCTCGTCAGCAGGTGCTGGATCTGCTGCATCGCGCACAGCGGACAGACCTCCTCGTCGGTCGCGTCGCTCGCGACCCTCCGCGCCGCCCCCGGCACCCGCCTGTACCCGGGATCGATGTACGAGTATCCCTCGGAATCCAGCGAGTCGGAACGCGACGAGTCGACGAGCAACCGGCTCGAGCCGCGGACGCTGCACTCCCTACTGGGTATCGAGTCAACGATCCTCGCGCCCCCGCCGATCGCGCCGCTGTCGTCGAAGTCGATGTACGAGTAACCCTCGGAATCGACCGACGGTCGTCTCGGCGGCGGGAGACGCGCTAAATTTTGCCCGTACGCTCTTGACTGCTGCTGCTGCTGCTGCTGCTGGGGCGGCTGCTGCGACGGCGACGACGGCTGCTCGTGGGGCAACAAGGTCGGCGTGCCAATCCTCGGTCTGTGGGTCGGAGTTATGGGGTTCCCGGAATCGCGGGCCCGCGTGCTCACCGTCAGGCTCGGCAGGTGGGCCGCCGACTCGGTGATGGCGTGATAGACGCTCGCGGCGTCGGGATTGTTATTGTCGTTGTTATTGTTGTTAAGGTTACCGGAGGTGGGAAGGTTCGCCGGGGGCAGCAGGGGCGGCCGGGGCTCGTCCGCGGGGCGACGGACGAGCGGCGGGCCCGCGAGGAAGGCATTGTGGCTGGTAATGAGGGCGTTCTGATTGGCCAACAGTAGATGATTGTTGCGCAACACGCGGGGACTCGGGACGAGGCCGGCACGGGGCGCGTGGGTCGCTATCGACAGCGGGACGCCCTGGGACTTGGCGAGCAGGGCACGGGGGGTCCGGTAACCCCCGAGGACCGCCCTCGACGGCTTGTCGGCGACTCGGAGTATCGCACGTGGATCCCGGTAGTCGAGATAGTCGAGATGATGCGGGGCCGGGACGCGCTCCCGGGTTCGCTGGTGCCCCGCGGGGCTTGTACCTCGTACCTCGATCGTTGGCTGACCGCCCGGATGACTCGCGAGATGATGATGATTGTGGAGCTGAGGCAGACCCCCGCTCTCCGGAAGATCCTCGTAGAGGACCGCGCCGCCACCCGCGCCAACGACGCCACCCGGAAGTGGCTGACCGTCCGGCAGGACGCGGCCACGGCCCGCCGCGGCCGCCGCGCCGGCCGCGCTTTTGCACGGCAGCAGGTTCTGGACTTTCCTTTTGTGTCTGAAACAGAGAGAAAACACGTCACGTTAGTTGGTTCTTTAGCTTTTGGATGTATGAGAATTGGGGCGTGAAAAGTAGGGTTGAACTCGTTTTTCTTGACACGGAAGATTCCTTCTTAATTGTAGTAAGGGATAGGGGAAAAAATAAGACTGAACGGGTTCGGACTGGTTGGATCTTGTTCGAACCTAACGGAAGTTGTTTCCCCACTTGTGTTTGCTCGCAGGGCTTCCAGCAGAGCTTGATCGACACCCGTACGAAGCGGTTGCATCAAATTCGTTTCGATCCCCAGTCAATTAGTAGCTTCGCGCGCTCCGCAAAAAACAAACACGTTCCGGCGTCCGTCTCCATTGTCTCGTTAGTCGGGTTTTCGCGGTTACATTCCGCGATAGTCCGGATCAACGAGTGCCGCACGAGGAACGCAGCCCCGTTTGGAAGGGTATTTAGGGGCATCCCGGGGGATAAGGCTGAGCCGGCCGTGTCCAAGCCGGTCCGGTCCTGTTCAAACCCGACGGAAGTTGCACGCGGGTTTTCGTTTGTGTTTGCGTTTGGAGTTTGATCAACACCCAAACGAGAGACTCGGTCGGGAATAAATTCGCTTGGAAGTCAGTCAATTAGGAACTCGGGCGATATTCGGAAAAGAATCGAGCGTAAACACGCGGGCAGCAGAAGCATCAGAAGCTCCTATAGAATATCCTGGTGGCTGCACGCGGATGCGGCTGCTGGACGTCTATCGATTCCGCGTTACGCATACGCCGCACCCTATGGTGTGTCCTACGCACCGCTCGCACCATAACCGTGGATAGCTGCGTTTCCATTATGTCGCCCTCTCGCCTCTCCCCTCCCATCCGGCGATCCCACGACTTTTCCGAGCTTTTCCAGCGACGATCCTCGCGCACGCTCGGACAACCGGGATATGGTCGCGTCCTCCAGGTTCGCGGAGGGACCACGCCCGAGCCCAGCAAGACTTACCAGGCTTTCTCCTTCCCCTCCTGACTTCATTTAACATTAAATTCATCTGGTAGCACCGAAGCCCCGGGCAAAAGGCCGCACGCGGAGTGACTAATCGCGAGGAAGCCTTCCGCTCGCGTCAACGGCTAAGGGACTCGACTCGCCTGCTGCTGGTAGGCGGCGATAACGCCAACGAAAATACCTGTCATTTTTCTTCCCGGCGAAGGCGGAATTAAGGCTTTTCCCCCGACTTTGATAGCGGGGACGCGTAGCGCGAGGTCCTTCTCGCCCTCCCGCACCTCGTCGACTCCTGATCCCTCACCAACGTCGCACCGCCCGGGAAATTATCCATTTAGTCGCCATGCATCTCGCGCGTCCGGCGCGACGACTACGACGACGACGTCTAATCTCCGCGCGTTGATTTCCGCCCGGTGAGGATTTTCTATTTCGCGGATCCGACCTCCGAGCCCTCCGCACTCTTTCGCGACCCGTTAGCGGCTCGTCCGCCGCGCCCACGGATATAAAGGACGGGGGGAAGGAGGGACGACGAGGCTACGAAATCCTGATCCGAAATCGATTTCAGCCGCAGCCACGGGAGGGATTAAGCCGCCGCCGTGTTCGAAAGCCGAATTCGGTGACGCCGAGGCCAACCGAGTTGTTGAATAAAGATCGGGAATTTCCGTCGCTGAGAGACGCGAAATATGAATCGCGGCCGTCGACTGCGGAACGAAAAAATAAAATAAAAAACGTGTGCGGCGAGAGCGATTTTTCCAACTTCCGCAGCGGAATAAAATCACTCGGCGCGCGAGATCCGTCGACACCGCGGCGGCCGAGCGGAATCTCGGGACGACCGACGATAGCGCGCCGGATATACCGCATGCATATATAACGCGCCGCACGCCGCCGCCGCCGAGACTCTGTTGCACCGCGCGCTGCGCGAAACGAGAAAGCGGGAGATCCCTTCAAGTTTTAATTGCCTAATTAACTTCGGCGGTTCGATAATATTTGCCTGTGTAATTAAAGCCGCAGCCGAGCTCGGCTGCAGCGCGTGGAAAATATGATATCGGTTATTCGAAACAGATTGTTATACACGGCTCGACGGGTAATTGTTTCTCGCTCGAGTAATTCAAATAAGCGCATTTTGCGCATCAAGCCGCGCAAAAATACCGCTGAAATAATCCAGTGAAATTATATTCAAAGCCAAAGAAAAATAACAAATAAAATGCAAGCCCCAAATGGCCGCGCGGAGAATTGAAGTTTTGGTGCTGCGGCTTTGGCGACGGTCGGCCTCATGAAATAACTCCTTATTAACGTTTCGCCCTATGGTCGGGGCCTCTTCAGAATCATTTTATTATCAGTATTATCTTGTCATCTTTTTAAACGTGGTTTCCTCCAATTTATCCCTCTTACGATGTTGTTATATGTGATGTTGTTATTAATGCTTTCTTTTCTCTTTTGTTTACTGGCATCCGAGATCTCCGGTCATTGATGGAAAGGGAGGTTATGCTATTTATCTATCAGCAGATGTTCTAGTGCGCGGATTGTTATTAACAAATGTTGAAACACCAAAAGAATTTGCAGCCCGAAGAACCCGGTGTACGTGCCGTCACATTTTTCGAGGTACCGCTGCGGAATTGAAGTTTTCGCACGGCCGTTCGAACGTCTCCGCCGCGCGAGGAGCCGCGGATCAATAGTCACAGGATAATCGCCTTTCCAGCGCCGAATTACACGTGTCGGTTAAATCCGCTCGACTAATTATAGCATCCAGAAAATCGAGTCTCTGCGCCGCGCGCCGAATTAACCGAGGCGCGCGCGCGGCAGGCGATGTTTGCGAACGCTGCGGTTTTGGGGAAACGTCGGGCGCGCGGGTTTTGCGTCTCTCTATTAACGCTTTGTATCGATAGGACAAGGGAACCTCCTTTGGGCTCCGCGGCAGCGAGAATCCTGTGTGCGTTTGACAGGGCGGCTCGGGCGCGCGGTGCAGCACACACAGGGCGAACCGTATTCCGCACTTTGCACGTACGAAACACACCTGCGAAACGCTCTCGGGATCACCAGGTGGGCGCGGCGCGGCCGATGTGTGCCCGGGAAAAGGGTTAACCCCGGCAAGCCCTGCGGAGTTTCTCGCCGCGTAACCGCAGAGCCCCGGCTGCCGCGGCGACGGCGCCGCCGCCAATGTCTCCTGCACTTTCGGTCCGCAGGACACATACACACACACACACACGGGGTAGGCATTGAAACGCCCGCGCGCTGCACACAACGCGCGGCGCTAAAACCCGCGGAATGAGAGTGCAGCTCGTCTCGTGAATGCATCGAAGCGAGAGAAACGCGCGCGGACGAAGCCCGGAAAACGAGAGAAAGCGACACCCCGGGGCTGGTGTTAATGGTATTAGGTTCGTTCAAAGGCGACGCCGGCCGGACGCCTCGCCGCTGCCGCCTAAACCACCCCCTGCAATCGCGCTAAGAACCCCCGAGACGGACGCAGAAACTCGCGTCGCACACGTCGTTGTCGCCCGCGCGCGCGGGGGTTTTGAATTCGGATCGAGGGGAGAAATCGGAGAAACTGGTTTACGACGACGAAGCAAGCGGAAATGTAATCAATTGGTGCGCGGGGCGCGGATTCGAGGAACAAAAGTCGCGCGGTCAGTGCGGAATTTACATTGGAGGTTTTTTCCGGAGAGAATTTTTTTTTTTTTTTTAGTGCGAATTTCGAGTGCAAAACGCGGGAATTGTTGCGAGAGTCGCTGAGCAAACGTGACGAACGGACGGAGGCGAGCTGCGTTTTTTTTCCCGCGACGTTTTATCGCCGCACCGACGCGTGGGGCAACCGAGAGCCGCGGGAGAATCGCCGGGCGTTTAATGGCCCCCCGCGTCTATATACGCGATTCGAACGGTCCTCCCGCATTTTACGACTATTGTCGAACGAAAGGAATAAAAATCGTCGGACAATGAAGGCTCGGGAATAAGATGGGAAAAACGTAGACGGGTTTTTTTTTTTTTTTTTTTTTTTTTCGTCTTCCTCCTCCCTCGGTCCTTCCGCCTCGCGCACTCGACGAACGAGGACGCGCGGCGCGGGAATATTGTAATGATTTTTCATTAAGACGAGGGCGAGACCCGCACCCTCGAACCGGTCGCCCCGCCGCGCGCGCGTCTCGCTCGCCCGCTGCGGAAGAATGTCCGGGCGATGCCGGAGACGACGAGCGACTGCGTCGCGTCTACTCCGCCACTTCGCTAATGGATTTCATTTAGTCATGCTCTTTATTATTGTAGATTGCCGGCGCGCGGAGAGTGCGGGACGCGCGAGGCTCGAATCGAGAGAGAGAGAGAGAGAGAGAAGACGGAAAGAGCGGGAGGGGCGACGCGACGTCAGATGAGGCGGACAAGATTCAATGCGTTTCACACCCGAGTTCGACAAAGTCGCCCGGCGAGCCGTTATAGCCAATGGCCCGGCGACGACGACGACGACTACGACGACCGTAAACCGTCGTCGGGTGAAAGAGAATTTCGCGCCGAGCTTTTAAGTCGCGCTAATTAATTCAACGCGGCGCTCAGGGTTTACTTATCTCACGCCCGAGCGCGCGCGCTAATCTCCGTGATTAAGGGACACGCCCGGCGATATCGGCATGCCAGCTGCGAAGTAGCCAATCATCGCGCGCGGGAATAGAAAGCTTTGTGACCCCGGAATGATATCGTCGGACCGGCTGGTTAGCAAGCCTCGGTCCGATTGAGCGATTTCTGGTTCTGTTCAGGGCCTGACGAAATTATTCCTACCAGGTTGAAATTTTTTTTCGAAAATTCCAACCACATTCGGAGAAAGAATTTTTTCCTCGTATTGACCTCCTCAAACATTGCCACGAGTCACGCGATCTTCGGACACCTTCGGACACCACGAGCCTCCAGGTGCGAAAATTCTCATCCCACTCATCCAAGGGAGACACAATTTGCATCGTCGAATATAAATCCACTCACGTGTCTCGGTGGACGCGGTCAGTTCGACTCCCCGAAAACTTCGGTCCGACGTATAACTCGGCGAATTTCTCAGGCCACACGTAACCACGAGCGGACTATCGCGTGTCTATTCGAACGCAGTCGCTACTCTCCCTACCGCCGCGAAACAGACAATTACAGCAGTGAGTTTGGCTGTTAGCGTTACAAAGGGGGCGATGCGGCTCGGGATATTCGCCTCGCAGACGCTCGGAACGAGTTGGGAGATTCTCGCGTAGCACGTAGTACACAGGAGAGAGAGAGAGCGGAGGCAGCTCCTGTGTATAAGAGCAGCCAGCCCAGGCACAGGGCGCAAAGCCAAAGCCCGCGAACGCTCGGCGGCGCGGATTTTCAAGTTTACCCGAAGCAGCGCAGCCGGCAACCCCGACACCGACCGACCGCCCCGCAACCAGCCAGCCAACCGAGTTCGTACGAGAGAGAGAGACTACAAATTTTGCATATCAATGCGCGGGGAGGATACAGCGACCCACTTGACTCGATAAACGACGCACCCCTTCCGTTAGTTTCCCTCCAACCCCTCCCCCCCTTCTCTTCGTTCCCCTCGGGCCCTGAGGTTATTCGGGAGATACGAGAGCCAACTGAGTGAGACAAAGTGCGCTCAGCCGTCGTCCGGAGCTACAGACGATCCCGACTACGACGACTACGACGTTTCCTACTACGGAGTTTGTCGGCTATTGCTCGACTCGGTTTGCCACTGCAAAGGCATCACCGTAGCTTCCAGCCGCCGCGCGCACGAGGCTCCATCATCCACGTTGCTCGCCCTCCTCCGTTCCACAGGGTCCCCGTGGTATAAGGGAGGTGCGGGCAAAATGGGACGCGCGGGCAAAATGGGACAGCTATTTTTTCAGTTCCAGATATGTGTGCGGGCAAAATGGGACGGACCCCCATTTCGTGAAAATCGCGTCTATACGACGCAATTCAACGCATCTAAGCGGAATATGAAGATTTTTGACAATTTTGAGTGTTTCAAGTAATCCGGCTTTTGAAAAGTCACTTTGAAAAATTTTTTTTTCAATTTTTTTTTGTGCGAAATAAGCATTAAGGAGTATCACTGAGTCCAAAAAAAAAACACGAATTTCCGATTTTGGGGGCCCGTCCCATTTTGCCCGCATTTTTTTTTGCCGACGCCCAAAATTGATGGTTGGAATCGAATTTTTGGATCAAAAGCAATCGAAGTACACTTTTGTTTTCGTCATAAAACCATTTTTCGCTTACGCGTCCCATTTTGCCCGCACCTCCCTTATATACGGCGCCACAGAGTTTGATGCAGGGGGGGGGGGGGGAGGTTGGGAGGTACACGGGGGACTACCGCGAATGGGCGGTGTCGCGCGAAACCAAATCTCCGGCTACCCAGCCACCTCCCGCCGCCGCCTCTCGTCCTGGGTATTGTTTTCCAAGTCCCGGGCTATCTCTCACCCTGAATGCGCCTTGCACGCTTCGCCCGCCGGCGGCGAGCGGACACGCCGCTCGCTCTGCTTATCGGCAGCGGCACCGTCGCCGAGGAAGGCATTAATTCGCCACGTCGTGTCCTCGTAGTCGCGTTGTCGCTGCTGTAGTCGTTGACGGTTCGCGTGTGCGCGCCCGGCTACCGGATACCTGGAGCCTAACCCACCTGGTGTACGTCGTGGTGATATCGCGGTTGACGCGCGCGCGGCTCGTGTGTGGGTACGGAGAGTCCGAACCCCCTCGACGGACGTGTACAGAGAGGCGGCCGAGCTGCCCCGCCGGGCACGACAATCGGTTGCACACGCCGCATAGTCGCGGTCGCGGCGCACACTCGCTGGCAATTATCGACGGCTCGATCGACGCCCTCTCGGTCACGCTACGTGATTTAAGATCGTCGCTCGTGGATCGTTGGTTGGGGCGCGTCGAGCGCTGTGGACACAGGATGAGAGCGAGTGTATCGCGCGCGACGCGGATGAAACTTTAATAGTACGTCGGGTGTATCAGCTACACGGATCATTAAATTGATCGGCAATGAGATCGATGCTTATCGCGCCGATCCGCTCTTTGTGTACCCCCGCAGTTATCCGCAATGAATCTTTATGAGCTCCCTTTCCGCCCACGTCTCTGTACGGGACGTGGGGATTTGTTTTATTTTTTTATTTTTTGCTTTGTAGTTCCACAATGACGTTTCGCCGTACTCTCGCGGTAGGGGGGAGACGGGGAGACAAATGACGGAGGGGCGTAACCGGGCGACGGGGGTACCGGGAGAAAGGAGCCGCACCACGCCCAAGCGATATACCGCGTACGAGAGTTCATTTGGTTTCGTATGGCTCAACAGCCGTTTGGTGGGTTGGAGTAATCAGCCGAACGACTTATTGGCTGGTGTCGACTGATCCGCTGGTTCGGTGGGAGGATCCAGGTGGTTAAATTGAATGATCGGGTGGTCGAATCGATTGATGTGGTTGGGTCGATTGACTTATTGAGTGGTGTCGACTGATCAGGTAGTGAAATCAAATGATCAGGTGGTCCAATCGATTGCAGTGGTTAAATCGAATGATCAGGTGGTTCATTCGACGATTCAAAAGACCCAACCGATTGTCTCAGTCGCAACAATCGAGCACAAGAGCAGCGACACGTTTTCGCGTGGCCACCGTCGTTTTACTCCTCCGGGATGCTTGCGGGAAAACTCCGCAAGCCGCCGCACGCTATTACTCGATATATTTCCGTCTGCCGCGCGGCGCCGGCGAAACTTTAGCGTCAAAGATGTAACGCAATGGTAATTACAACGAGGGTTAACTTCGCCCCCCCGGAGTCGGCGTGCGGATTTATATAGCTATATACATACTCCAAGGGGGCCCCCGAAGTGGTGCTCGAGTTTTCGGCGTCTTCAAGACACACATTCGCGGCGGCAGCGACGGCGGCGGCGGCGGCGGGTATATAACCATGGAATATTCTCCTGGTGGATTAAACAATATAATAACTCGGTCGCGAGAGGCGAGAGACAGCGCGGTATATAGGGTTGCACGCCGTAGCCGCCGCACGTTGCGGCTTCGCCGTCCGCGGGGAGTTCGGGTGGTTCTCGCCGAGAAATTCCTTCGCCCCGGCCTTCCCCCAAGTTTCCTCGCAGGATATTTGAGTTTGGATAGTTAGGACAGAGCGCGAGCGCGCCGAGGGACCCCGCGTACGAACTAACGAGCAAATATCATTAAAGGCCTCGGAAATATTGGCAAGGGTTGCGCGATGTGGGGGAGACAGAGGAGCGCGGCGCGCGAGCTCTGTCGCAGCGTCGTTGGCCGAGGGCGCTGGGCGGTTAATGCCGCGCCGAAGAGGAGGAAGACGACGGGGATGATATCGCGTCCTGTTGCGGCCACAACTTTTTAATAGGTCCGCTCTACTCGCCTCCCCCACCAACGCCCCAAGATGTTTGACGAGGCGCCGCGTTACGAGCACACGAAATTTCCACGATAAAGTCAAGCGAGGACGCGAGGAGAGAAAGGGAGAAAGGGGGCAGGGAGGGAGGCGAACGAAAAGCCACGGAGGCTGAGGAGAAGAGAAGAAGAAGAAGAAGAGATGGGCAAGGTGAAAGTATTATAAAAAGGGGCGGGGGAGCCCAGCGGGGAAAGGACACCGGGCGCGCGAGCGCGAGACTCTCCTGTACTACGTGCAGCGCGCGCGCCCCTTGATTGAAACACCACCACGCGGATATTTAAATCGCTGCGAAAGTTTCCGAATAAATTTGTATGCTAAGGCACTTGGGTTGCGAGGCTCGCGGAAAATTCCGCCGCGGTTTCTTCGCCTCCTCTTCCGTCGTTCTCGTGGCTTCTTCTTCTTCTTCGTTTTTTTTTTTTTTCGCCGCAATTTCCCTAATGAGCCGGCATTCTGCGGCTGTATGACGGGAAAACTAAACAACAAAAAGGGCTCTTTAAGCGCGTCTCCTGTATATGTATAGCGCCGAAGATTGCATCTCCATGGGACGCGCAATCTCGGGCGCGTGTTTTCCACGCGCCGCGCGGCGCGAGGAGACAAATATTGTTTATCCGTTTGCCCGGCCCGGGGATTTGTCGGGCACGCCGCGACAAATACGCGCGACGTGCGAATTGTACTTCGCGCGCTATAATGCGACGCCGGCGCCTTTGACACCGCCGCGAACCGGTGCGAGTCGGTGCGGACAGGAATAGGCGGCCAACCAGTGTTTTCCCCGCCATATATCCCTGGTTACACTTTTCAAGTGCCAATCACCGAACTCCGGTCGCCGCACTCGGCAGTGCAGTGTGTGTCGCCCCGGACCCGGAGACACGAGGGGGTCGATGCGGCTGATGCACTCGTGAGAAGCCATGTGCGGCTAAATCTCCTCTACACGGAGAATGAGAGGGAGGGAGAGAGAGAGACGGAATTCCAGGCGGGGAGCGAGAGAGGGAGAAGAGGACGGAGCCCTCCCCGAGTACAGTCTATAGTATTCAGCACTATAGCACAATGGTACACAGTAGTTGAGACGGACTCGGGGATGTCTAGCCAGCAGCTCGTGAACGCGTACAACGGAGTTGCGCGAACTGAACAAAGCCTGACAACGACGACGACGACGACGACGACGAAGACGAAGACGACGAGGGCGTGAGAGGCATCCAAGTGCAACGTGTGTACGCGAGGTGCGCGAGTGTGGAGCGCGGCAGTCGGTCGTCGCCTCTGACTCTCCGGGTTAGACGAGGTCGAGAGCGAGTTAGACCGGGAGCGAAAGAATTACGCTACAGTCGCGCGACTGTAGGCTGAAGGCGAGTCAAACTTTTCTCGCCACTTCGCGCGCCCGGCAACCGGTTATCCACGCAATCAGCGTCTCGAAATATTCGAGTGCTTTTCCCACACAGGTTTTGAGGCCTCGACGAGAGAGACTCAAGATCACCTGACCCAACTGACCCCGGTCTCTCCGGATACCACTGCGTTACAAGCACGAAGTGTCTCTCCGCGTTCACGAAACGTAGACTTAAGTGGATCGTTTACAAATCGTCCGCGTCCCACAGCCTCGCGTTGCGTTGGGTCTCGCCTAGTGACTGTCGTAACAGCATAAAGGCGGACCCTCATCGTGATAAAGAGGAGATGAGAAGCCGAATATCCAATATAGGCAGATAGGTTATGCACACAAACGTCACATGGTTGCATGGATATAGGGTAGGTGCGGGCAAAATGGGACACCTATTTTTTCAGTTCCAGATATGTGTGCGGGCAAAATGGGACGGACCCCATTTCGTGAAAATCGCGTCTATACGACACAATTCAACGCATGTGAGCGGAATATAAAGATTTTTAACAATTTTGAGTGTTTTAAGCAATCCGGCTTTTGAAAAGTCACTTTGAATTTTTTTTATTTTTTTTACAATTTTTTTTTGCGAAATAAGCATTAAGGATTATCACTGAGTACAAAAAAACACGAATTTCCGATTTTGGGGGTCCGTCCCATTTTGCCCGCATTTTTTTTTGCCGACACTCAAAATTGATGGTTGGAATTGAATTTTTGGATCAAAAGCAATCGAAGTACACTTTTGTTTTCGTCATAAAACCATTTTTCGCTTATGCGTCCCATTTTGCCCGCACCTCCCTTATGTATATAATGTGTACACGAACATACACAATATACTTCCAGATGCACGACGTACGCCGAGGCCTTGTTTGCCCCGAGATGCCTTGAAAGCATCGCCAATATTGTGGCATCGGGTGTCCACGAGTGGCTCACCCGGATCTCAGATTACATCCACTCGCGCGCGCGGCGTGCACACTGCGCGCCGCCTCGACCCCATATAATGCCCCCCGTGATACGGCCAGCGAGACGCGCCGGCTCCCTCGATCGAGTGTATTTCCCCCCGTCGTAATGCGCGAGGAGATTCGAGACATTGACGACATTGACGAGCGCGGTAGCCACGGTAGCCTGCAGGCGATACCGTCCGGTCGAGTGGCCGAGCCGCCAGGAAGACCATCACCCCCTTCTGTCACTTCGTGTTTCCCTTTGACTTCATCCGATTACGCGGGTCTCTCTCTCTCTCGGTCTCTCTCGGCTGTGTCCGGCCGTCCGAGGAGTCCGGGAAGCCCTCGAGATTCCTCGATTGAGATTGAGTGGGACGTCGCGTGGCGTCAAGACGTCGGGAGTCTTGGAAACACGACTAGACCCCCCGGCTATCTCGTCGACTAGCCGCACGGAAACGCTACACGCGCGGGACGAATGTATTAGGGATATTGAGCGACGCGTCTCTCTCTCGCTGTGTCTCGGGGATCCTGATCTTTCGGGCGTGCATACGGAGTGAATTAGTCGTACAAATGCCACGTGTCACGAGTGTGACACACGGGGCTCTCTCTGGACGTATCGATGATGCCAGGCATGCGATCGATCGCTCGTAACGTGTTAACCGCCCCGAGTTGTACATCCGGGATACATGAGGATGCGCCTGATTTGCGGAGGCAGTTGCGGAGTCATCGACGCGTTGGCGGGTTACGAGGACGACGACGATTCATCGGTTCGGCCTGCGCGCGTCGTGACAGCCAAGTATTGTTGATAATCATGTTGTTGAAGTTTGCATCCTTGGAATGCAACGAAATTCAGAGAAAAAAAATTAATTCTAATTAACCCAAAGGATGAAATTAGGTATACAAAATCATCATAGGAGCTAATTGATATGATGACTTTTTATACCTATAATTTCATCATTTGGGGTAATTAGAATTAATTTTTTTTCTGAATTTCGTTGCATTCCAACGATGCAAACTTCAACATCATTGATAATCGACACCCCCGGGATTATTCCGGCAGCTGGCGAGAGCTTCAAAGCAACAAGGAAATTTCTAAAAAAAAAAATTCGCGAAATTCCGGGCGCGCTCGCGCTGAAAACAAGTTTATTTTTACATCCGCGAGCGCGCGCGGAAAATCGAATGGCCGAGAGCCGCGAACAAACGCCCGACAAGTTCGTTAGAACACCGATGTAACGGTGTCCCCGCGCGGTGTTCTCCTCTCTTTCTTTTTATCGGGGAAAAATGTGGGTGCGGGAGAACTCGGAATTTTCCCGTGGAATATGATTTCAGCGCTCTAGCCCAGTGCGGGAGTCACGCCCGCGGTACGCGCGCACCACGTGTGTCCCGGGTCTTGTTCACACTCGTCAATCTCGAATCTCGAATTTGATTTTCGCCCCGCGCGCAGCTACGACCGGGCTGTACACGCTGCACTGCAGCCCGTGGTATGCGCTGTGTGCAGTTGCAGTGACGCGCGGGCGGCGAGAGGAGGAAGAGGAGGAGGGAAAAGGGGGGAGGTTACCGTACGCAGTACGCCGGATTCGTACTAGAGCGTCGCGCGTTTCTCCTCTCTCTCTCTCCACCGTTGTCGCGCCGCGCTCGTCGACGAGAAACGTTGGCCGGGGAGGACGAGGAAGCGTTGAATATTCAGGAGGCGTTCGTTCGACGAATGGGTTATAGGTGGAGAGAGAGCGAGAACGCCCGCGCGTTCCGCACAGCGGCAGACGACGTCGCGGTATGATCGAGGACGTCGGGGCCGACGCGCACTCGGTATGACGTTCCGTGGAGAGAGAGAGTCGCGTCTCTGTCGCGTTCATCCAGCGCCAGCTTTCACAGGCCCGGCACGCCGCAGGCCCTCGGATTCCCCTGGATTATCATCCCTCTACCCGCAACGAAAGTCGCGCGGAAATTAGCTCCCAAGCCCAGTTTTAATATCCGTTTTATTTTACTTGAAGCGCGCGAACGCGAGCGGCCACTGTGGGTGGTACATGTGGGTCCGCCTTAAGGCCTTTGTTTCACGCTGCGTCGGAGCTCCTCGCTCGCCTCTCGCTTACTTCCGATCGTTTCGCGGGAAACGTACGCCAGCGCGCTCTGTACCCACGTTCAGGGTGCTGCTCTCTGTGTTGGCTACGCTTCTCCGCCCTCCGCGATTGCCGCGATCGGTTTCAGGGGGGCGCTGCTCGCAGTCAGGCGCGAACCCTTCGCTTTCCTTTTTTTTTCTCTCCCTCTCTCTCACTCGTGCTTTGTCCCTCTTACTCGCTCCTCGCGATACGCGATTGCCAGCTGCGTGGGGGGGACGAACCGCCAGGTTGAGGGGATGGGCGGAGGTTGTATCTTGAAAGGATCGACGCGCTACGTGCGCGCCCCGATCGAGCCAATTTCCTACGCAGGAATTATAACGGCCCTCGAAGCTGATTCAATTTTCTCATCTGCTCGCCACGCGACGATATCGTGCGCGCGCGTCTCCCTCGGCTGTCTGTCTGTCTGTCTGTCCGTCGGTGGACGCTTGACTGCGCCTCGAGCGGCTGTGATCTCCATATTCGCTAGCCAGGCAGCTGAGTGGCTGAGGAAAAAGTGATAATGAGCTGATCACGTTTTGGCTCGTCGCTCCGAGACAATGCGAAAGTTTTGGGGTGCGGGAAGCCGGTCGAGAGCGACGTCTCTCCGTCGGCCGAAGCGTCGATGGGGCGTCCGCGTAATCGGGAAACGTGTTTGCCGAGCACACAGACGGCTAGCTTCTCAAAGGCTGTTTGAGCTAACGGCTCGTTAGCTCGGTTGAGGTTAGGGATTGGATTTGGATGACCAATCAGACGCGAGGAAGCGGCGTCACGACGGACAACGCCAGCCAATCATTAGCCTCGTGCAATGGTTTCCGGGGTTGTGGTTCGTTTTATTTTTAAAGAAGATCATCAGTGGTTTGTAGGTTATGTTAACCGTTTGATCTTCATTGAAGCTTTTGTGTTTCAGGTTTTGTGTTAAATCGTGTCGATTAATCAGTGCAGGTTGGGTTGAATCAACTCGACGGCGGACGGCCGGATTTCGTGTCACGACTGCAGGAAGAGAGCGGAATCTTCGAGTTGTAAAAGTACGTCGACTAATGAGAGACTACGGGATTCTCGTACCGTAACAGAAACCCCATTCTCAGGGACGTCGTCCGAGGACCTCGGATAACGATACCGGTGCCACCATCCACACTTCCCGCGCGCGCGCGGGAATTAAAGTCGATCCGAGCGCGCGGCGGTATCGTTGTCCCTTTGTCCCCCCGATCTCGCGGGGGGGGGGGGGGGGGGCACCGTCGGAGTCTGATGATATTTCGTCTAATTGCGAATAAACCGGAACGGAATTCCGGCGCTGCCGAGGATAATCGCGGAGCTGGGCGCGCGGAGCAAAGGAAAGAATAAAAGGGCGCAAGATAAAGTGAGATAGGAACTTCGGGGAAACTCGCGGAAGGCCAGCCGAGGCGTTTAAGGTATCGCGGAGTTGCTGCCGTTTGAACTTCCAATTATCCGTCGAGCAAGCAGCGAAAGCGTAAAGGAGCCGAAGCTTTTCTTAGCGAAATTCCATGGCAGCCGAGGGAGCGTGGAACTCTCGGCGAAATAACAGAGCAAAGAGGAGGAAGAAGAAGAGGAAAAGGAGGAAGAGGAGGAAAGGGGGGCAAGAAGTTCAGGGACAATAAGTGAACGAAGAACGCGAGGGGCTCGCGGGATCCGGCAAGACATATCTGCTCCTCTTTTGGTCACGGGGTCTCCCGGCCGATGGTTCTCCACCACTCCGGCGCTCCAACACTTCTCATTTTCCTGTTTTCGCCGCCGGCCGGAAGGCAAACAGGGTCAGGAGTGACAGCGAACGGTAAACAATCGCGTTAACTCGCTCGTCGTCTCGTGTTTTAAGCTCTTGTTCGCTGGACTTTCGTCTCCTCCCTCTCTGGTCGCTTTCGCAGGGCCACAGGGTGACGACAAGTACGACGAACTCGACGCACGTGGAGAGGCCAAAGAGCCTTTCGAGTCCTCGTTAAGTGCAGAACAGCCGCACTCCATCTTTTTTCTCTCGCTTCACGTGCGACGATATAGCGAAAGGTATTTGGGCGCCCTAAAGTGCAAACGACCGAACAAAATTACCCCGCTGGCAACCAGAGAATTGGACTCGAAGCTCTCATTTTTTGTTTCTTCGCAGTTTCCAACGCGCGCGAAAAATCATAAGAACATTACGACGCCTCGCGCGCGCGGAAATAACAAAAGCGAAATTCAAATCGCGCAACGCGCAAAACAATCAAAGTGCGCGGTGGAAGCGCGCCAACCGTGGCGAAATGAAAACAAAGGAAGGGAGGGGAAAAAGAATGGTTTTCTCGTCGGACAATTTCTCACCGCGGAATTACTTTTTTTCCCCCGAGTGAACCGCGCGACGAGATAGCATAACGACGAGTACACACAGCGGGGGCGGGGGTCGCGCGCACTCGAAAAGCATCTTCGCGGAATGCTGTTCTTTACGAACCCCCTGCCCCCTGCTCCCCATAGCCGAGATTAAATCGGATTCAAAGCATGCCAGCAATACGTTTAGGTCGCTCGACGCGGAGGAAGCGCGAGAGCCGCGGCGATGAGATGTAGCGCGCGGGGCGTTCGCGAACTGTGTGGAAACCGTTGGCGGAGGGTGCGAAGGGCGGGAGGGGGGGGGGGGGGGGGTGGGGAGGGGGTGGCTGATGCGAAGTGAGAAACACGAGAGCATCGAGCGGGAAAGCAGAGCGAGAGTCCCGCAGCGCAACCGAGCGACCGGTGAGATAGCGGAGGGAAGACGCGAGAATCCAGAGAGTTTCATAAACAGAATTATGCTAACTACCACGAAACAGGGGGATTGGCGTAGGAGCGCGCGATGGGGCGGCAGGAGGGATGGGGGAGAGACGCCGGGATAGGAGACTATCCGCGCTGGGGGTGCTGTACGTTCGTAGCGGAGTCGGCTTGGTGGAAGGAAATTCGAGTTCAGACTGTGCGGTGCCGCTGGCTGGCTCGGGGATCCTGTCTTCTCAACCAGACTGCTTGGATCTCATTAGCGCCCTACTGTCCTTCACTCGCTTCCGACCCTTCCATTCTATTCCCCATTCCGTTTCGTACATACGTATATATACGGTTATGTGTATATAGCAGCCGGGTGCTCTTCTTGTTCCATCGGAGTTTCGGCCTCTCTACCCCGCCCGGTTGTTCGCCGTCGTCTCGTTGTTGTGTCTGTCGTCACTGAGACCGCCAGACCTGCGTTGGATCGCCGCGCGGCCAGGGCGGGCAATAAGAGAGAAGGGAAACTCGGGGAGACGAGAACACAGAGCTTAAAACACCGGGACGCGAGAGTTAATGCGATTGTTTACCGTCCGCTGTCACTCCTGACCTTGTTTACCTTCCACAGAGCCGTCAAAAACGGGAAAATCAGGCACCGCGCGACCGTCGCCAGCTGGGAGATCTAGGAGGAATCTTGGAAGGGGTCCCAACGAAAACCTGATTTTTCCTGAAACCCTCCACGAGTTTCATAGGGGTCCACTTGGGGGACCTGAAACCATCGACCCACCACCTTCAGCTTTCTTTCTCATCATCCCCAAAGTCTCTCAACTTGACGGCCGCCAGGTGGAGCCAGGTTCATCTCACCCAGTGCACAAAGCGTCGTGATAACGCCGCGAGGTTAAGGCGGCAGACGCGGAGGCGGCAGGCTGTACCTAATTCGCGGGTATAACTGACGCGATATCCGGATCACCTGCAGGTGCTCCCGCGGGGCTTCCGGGGGGAAGAGGGGGGTTTCGGCGTCGAGAACGCGAGGCCGCGCGCACGGCGTACGCGGAATCCGATGAGCGGGGCCAACCGACCGAGCTGCTGCTGCTGCTGCCTCGTCGTCCTCGTCCTCGTCGTCGTCGTTCGCTCACGGAGCGCTCGAGCGTCCCGGGGAATCCCCGAAGTGGGCTCGACATGCCTGGCATAGCATAACTGGCATAACAGTCGCATTATGCCGTCCACGGATGGACGTCTCTGGCCGGACGCTTAATGCTTGTCTAGTGGGTGTATACTGGAGGCCGCGCATTCGCCGATTCGCATGTATATTCTCGGGCGCGCAGCGGAGCAAGAGAGACAGAGACAGAGACAGAGAGAGAGAGAGAAGACGTACGAGAGGCTATGTGCCGCGGCGAAGCCTGAAGGGCGAGCCAACGTGTACCCGGTACGAGAGACCCATGTACTGCTCCACTCTGGCGGCTAACACACTGCGCGCCTATAACGCACTGCGCGCATGCAGTTAGGTACTCAAGCCCGGGGATGCAAATGCGGCGCAGTTGAAACCCCGACGAAGGAATGCCGCATGCGGGGGCGCCCTCTCGCTCTCGACGTACGTACTGCATATACAGAGGGCAGGGAGAGAGAGAGAGCGGTGTGTACGCGTGTATCCAGCTTGTACCGCAGAGATATTGCACGGTGCAATGGGAGAGCGAGGCACAACGGAACACTGGGAGAGCGAGGGAGGAGGAGGAGAAGGCGCACCGCAGTCTGTGCATCCTACATATTCTGACACGTGTATGCTGTATTACGTGGCATTATGCGCGCGTCCCCCTCGGCCCCCACCCCCCGGGGTAAAGGTGACCAATTCACTACAGTCGCGGCCCAGGGGCCCCAGTAACATTCCCCCCTGTAAACCCCGTTCAGCCTCTCGAAATGACGTCGCGCTGGACGCAGAATGTCTGAGGCATGAGGCACGCGCGCGCGCGCGCATTCCGTGCGTTTCGCGTTTATGAGATGCAGTTGTAGACTTGGGGGAAGGGAAGGATCACATCGCCAACCGGGCCGGCCCGACCAGGGCCACGTGTGCACCCCGTGGTGCGTATGCCAAGTGCCGCACGGCTGCGGCGCGCACAATGTGCGGCTGACCAAAGCGCCATGGTATGCATATGAGGAGCTGGTGGAGAGCTCGGTGAGCGTGCGGAGTGGATGCCGCGCGGGGGGGTTGGAAACTGGGGAAAGGGGTTGAACCGCGGCACGGGGGGAGACGAGAGACGCGACGAGAGGCACCGAAGGGAGATTGCGACGTCTCTGGCTCTCCTGTAGCCGGGGTGGCAATGCCGGGCCCGGGGCTGCAGACCCGCGGGGCAACCAAACGCAGAGCGCAGAGAACAAGGGGGTCGGACTTGACCATAGCGGTCGGGGGTCGAGTCGAGTCGAGCCGAACAGCGCGAGCGGTGCAACCGGCCGGGGACAATGACAATGACGTAATTATGGCCGGTTAGGGTAATATCTCTGAACTCCCCCTCGCCCCCCCTCCCCCCTCGACTGTGGTCACAATAGGAACGCGTATCGCGGGGGCGAGCGAGCGAGCGCGGTCGGCGCCGCGACCAATGCAGAAGTGGATTCCGAGGATCGCGCGCGCGGCCCGACCTCGCGTGTGTGTAACCCGGCCCACGCGAGGCCGCCACGCCGTGGGCTGGTGTGGGTCTCTCGGCCGTGGGTCAAATAGGTTCCAACGCTGCTGGGGGGGGGGGGGGGGGGGAGGACTATATATCCTCGAAATATGTATTATCGGTGGAAATCCGCGTCCCACGAGCGATACCAGACTTCCGGTACGCCCTCGCTTGCCCCCCTTCACCCCCGCTTTCGTCGCTCCCGGCAGCGTCGACAGTTCTCCCATTTGTGATTGTCACGCGCTGCGGGTCGAAGGCTTCGCCGCCGCGGTACGTATATTCACCTGCTGCTGCTGCTGCTGCCGCGCAGTCGGCCGGGTCAGCCGTGTACAGCGGAGCCCAGAGAGCCGGGAACACCCCGGGTTTGCTGTCTCTCTCTCTCGCTCACTCCGCTCTCCGTTCTCTGTCGGCGCGATTGCGTTGATAGAATCGAATCGAATCAGAGTGTGTCGAGGCCCCGGCAAGGGACACGCGTGAATGGAAACTTCACTGGTCCGGACTCGGTGGACTCGGAGCCTCCCCCCTCCTCCACCGACCCCTTCTCGCGCTCCCCCCCCCCCCCCCCCCCGTTGCGCCCTTATTGCTTCGGCGTATTTCTCCCGGTTTACGTGCGCAACGCGACGCGAGCCGAGCCGAGCGGCGAACTTGTCGGGCCAACTCCGCTGGCGTGACGGATCGAATTATCGAGACGATTAGCGAGAACGGCACCACCGCGCCCCCCCCCCCTCCGCGCGAGCGCGGCCTATACTCCATGGTGCCTGCGATGTGCAACGCTGCGCGCGCTATTGTTGCGATCGATCGCGACCTTCTGTGGATGCAGCGCGGCGAGCGGCACTCGCTCTGTGCCTTCCATTCTTTCCGGGTGAAACGGACGATCCGAAGGACGTCGATGCCCTGGGTGATGTCACGGAATAGAGAGGAACGCGGACTGCCAGGATGTCATGGTGAAAGTGGCAAAACGAATAATTTCAAAACGCGCGTCGTTGGAAATAATTCCGCACCTTCGTTCACGTCGCGTTAAATCGTCGATGTGGCGAGATGTGAGCTCCTCGTCCCTTCTCGCTCGTTCCCGTCAGTTAGCGCGATTACGTTCGTTCGACTAAATCCTGATCCAGCATCGGGCGACTGCAAATACAGCGTTAAGAGAAACGAGATAAGCCAGCGAGAATCCAACGACGCGGCGGTGGCGGGTTAGCACACGCGGATGTACTCGGGCGTTGGAAACTTTGGCGTCGCCGGAGCCGGAGAGAATCCGGAGCACACGTACGTCTCGGTGTACCGGGCGAAGTTGAAAGGGACGCGGAGAGAGCGAGAGAGAGCTGACGAGACTGCAGCGGCGCAAAAGTGGAACCTGGGGCACCGAGGATCCTTCGTCAGCCGGCATCCGCCTCGCTCCTCTTCCTTCGCATCTCGTTTCGTCCATTAATGCCGAAGCTTTCCCATTTCGCGCGCGAAACCCGCGTATACTGCAATAATAGTTCCCCCTCCCCTTCCCTCCAGCTCCTTCCCGCATGCAGGAAGGAGCCGGGCGAGGTGGTGGCTCCGCTCCTCCAGGCGAAAGGGAGACCCCAGCATCCGTGTGGGGGTGTCGCGTCGTCGACGTCTCTCCACCGGGTGCGTCTCTCGAGGTGCTCGCACAGCCTCCACTCGGGTGTCCCCCGAACCCTAACACCAAGATCGAGGCGCAGAGTCGCGAGCGATGGGGCCGCGGGGGGGAGTGGGGGAGTCTCGTCTCCTTGAATAAGCGCGTCTCACGACCGCCTGTCATCACCAATTATAACCCATTCAGGCTGCCACCGGGTTAAATTATCCATAGTCAGCCAGCGCTCGCCGGCAGCGCCTCGCTCGACGCTCTCCTCCTGGTGTGGTGTGCAATATAGCCAGCCAGCCAGCCAGTCGCCCGCGTCTACGCTCGCGCCAATGGCGCGCAATTGTGCCGCACGGCGAATATCCCCGTAAATATATAGGGACGAGCTGCTCCACGTCTCGTCAGCCGCCGGGCCGCGCGCGCGGCTCCTCTGGCTTATAGGAGCAGCTCGACGCGATCGCGGAGACAAGGCGCCTCGGGATATGACTCACCCTGATGATGCACCCGACCAATCCACCGGCTCTTGTCGTCGTCGTCGTCGTTGCGACTCACCCACACCCTCTTCCCCCTTCCTCCTCCTTTCACCCCCGCCTCTTCCTTTGTCTCCGGCGCGTTAAATCACATCAACGGTATCGGGTTCGCGTGAGGGTGGAGAGAGAGGCTGATGTCACTGATGCACTTGAGGGAAGCTAAGTGCGTCCAAGTCCATTGAAACCCTATGACGATGACGTCATTGATGTGTCCTGGACTCCGTCAAGGTGTCGCGGCGGGGGACGTGGAAAATGCCTGGCGGCATTTTCCACGGCTCGGAACCGGAAGTGGAGAGGCCATTGACGCCCAACCGGTCCGACGATTTTTCCGCCCCTCTGTCGGCGATCCCCAATTGCGACCCATTCGTCACGCGCCCCTCCCCCTTCATCGATATAGCGTTTTCATTTGTTTGCCACGCGTGTTTCTTTGTTTCCCCCGGTGTTGGGGAATCAGCGCCCCACGCACCATGCGGGGCATCGGGCACACACTCGACTCTCGCCCCCTCCCCTCCCACCCCCACGTCCGAGAAGATTGCGCGACGCTTAGCCCCGCGAGTCGCGCTCGTCCGGTTGGCCGACGCGTCGCACCCCCCGAGCCCCCCCGGAATATATCGGGGCTATATCGCGGCCATTCGCGAAAGTTACCCGGGGGCGCGCGGGCGCCACTCGGAGCCTCGACCGAGCGTGCACAATGGCCCTTGATTACTATTGTTATTTCGCGCCGCGCGCGCCCGACTTCTCCCCCCCCCTCCCGTCGCCCCTCGCGCACCGACAGGGGAAGGTTAAAAAAATAAATACTACGAAAACTGCTGCGCTGTGTTTCGCTCTCGCGAGGCCCGTTGCGCGCGGAGCGTACGTGCTTCGCGAGAGCCACTCGCCGGGGCCGACCACCCCTGTGTGTGTGTATACTATACACCCGGGGGGTGCGCGAGGGGCGCACGTGGGTGTCGCGAAACGACCCCAATGGAATGCGGCGCGACGGGGGGGGGGGGGGGGGAGAGGGTGCTGCTGCTGACTGTACTCGATGTTTTCACCCTTACCCTTTTCGATGTTCACAGCGCGCACCACGGGGGTTGTGGAAAAAAACCGTAAGCGTTCCACGTGCAAAACGACCCGGGGGGAGGGGGGGGGGGGGGCGCGACACGGGTGCGGGATACGGTGTAACGCGCGAGGGTGTCCCAACCCCCTCCTACCCCTTCGGCTCCAGCCCGCAACCCCTGTCGCCCCGGAATCGGCCAGGAACACGCGAGGTCCTCGCACCCCTTTCGTCCGATGTATTCGCAGTCGCGGTGGCGGCCCCGCGCTCGATCGCGTTTTTCAATCGTTTTTCGAAGCGCCCCGTGAAACAGGGAACTGCAATACCGACGCGGATAGCAAGTCACGCCGCTCTCGCTCCAATTTCGACGCTCTCGCCGCCGCCGCGCGCGTCTCGTTTCACTCCCGCGGCACCCCCCCCCCCTCTACCCCCTTCCTCCGCCACTTTGATTGCAACGCGAACCCGTCCAGTCACTCTACTCATTCAATGGAATATTATGACTCTGCCGCCCGCGATTCTTCTCCGCCTCTCCCTCGTCGATATATCGCCGCGGTTGTATTATCTTCCCGCGGGGGCAGGGGGGGGGGGGGAGGGGGTTTCGAGTGGCGTATTCCACGCTCCATGAATCGAAGATTTGTAGTGCGTTTGCCATGGGAGAAAAGAATGGGGACGAGGATGATGATGATGATGATGATGATGGTGATGGTGATGATGACTGGGCAGCTCCCACTAATCCGGCGTGATGCCTGTGTTGTGTTCCCATCGAAATGTTTTTCTATAGGTTCTCGTCGATAATTTCACCAGGACTATTGTGCGTCCTGCAACGCGCCCTTCGCGCTCCACATTCGCGTTTCGTTCCTCTCTCGTGTCTCAGTCTTCCAATATCTGAGAGTGGCATTGCGTCTTCCTCTCGCCGCTCTCACGCATTGCCAACGCCGCGACGCGCCACTGAATTTTCTCGCGTGCGACGTCCACACGAGTCGAGAGTCTCGTTACAAAGCTACGAAGTGCTGTTACATCCGCTGGATTTTAATGTGTGCTTTTTTTTTCGTCTTCTTCGCACCCGGCGCAAAAGGCACACGTCGAGCTGCGGCTGCGCGAGACTCGGCTGTACACGCGTCGCGCGGCCACTCTACATAATTGCTAGGCCATTGTGTACCGCACGCGGCGGCAGCGGCGGGCGCCGCGCTGCCACCGGCAGCACTCTCGACGGCCTCGACTCGGCTCGCACTCTACATTTTCTGTTGTCCGGCCTGTTTCTACAGCCCCCCGGAAAAGCCCCAAGGCTGACCCAAGAGCCGGATCGCCGCGCGCGAGATCGCGAATGTTTACTAATTTCCGCGGATGAGCTCAGGAATTTTTTTTTTTTTTTTTTTTCGTAGAAAATATAATAAGAAAATAATGAAGAATAAAACGTAGCCCATTTCCCGGCCAGCAACTGGAGGCGTAATTTGGGAATAATTTGAATAATCAGAGGAGGCCGATTAAACCGCGCGTCATTATAAATTCCACTTTTTCTCAATACTACCCGCGAGAAATCTGAAGAAAAAAAAATTGACAAAGCCAAGAGGAGCGAAATCAGGTATATCCGCTATTGACTCGCGTGTTTACGCGAGTCAAACGAAACGTTTGTGTTTCATATTCAGCCCAGTGAATTAGCGAGGTCGCGTGTATAGCAGAAACATCGCGAGGAGGGTAGGAGGGAGAGGGGGGGGGGGGGAGGGGGGTAACAGCGTTCGAGCAACTCTGATTCGCTCTAATTTTCGTCGGGCCAGAGGAGAGGATACAACTGGCTGGCTATGCGGGACGGATAGGAGAGAAAAGCCGGTAGGTGGTTGAGTATTAGTGGAGAGCAGCGGGACTGCTGCTTTGGCGCGCATTTCTCTCTTACCCGTGTGTGAGTGTCTCTGTGTGTTGGAATCGGCGTGGGCGAACGACTGATTCGGTAATTGCTTGTTTGCGAAAGGGACGAAATAAGCGACGCCGGGGGTTGTTTGGACGCGGAGCGAGAGGTCGGATCTCTCGAGGCAGGCGGAGTCGAAGCGCCCCAGCCCGCTGAAAGCGCGTGCAGCTCTCGATGAGTGCGGGAGAGAGAGAGTTCATGCAATGCAGATCGTTGAAGCTCGTTGCTCGCGCTGCCTCTGGTGACCCCAATGCGGCTTGCAGCGCAGAAACGAGTGGAGAGACTGAGCAGCCCGCGAGAACGAGTGGAAAACGGGTAAGACTCCTCCATAGGTATAGGTTACGTGTGAATAGATATAGATATAAGGGAGGTGCGGGCAAAATGGGACGCGTAAGCGAAAAATGGTTTTATGACGAAAACAAAAGTGTACTTCGATTGCTTTTGATCCAAAAATTCGATTCCAACCATCAATTTTGAGTGTCGGCAAAAAAAAAGAAAGTGCGGGCAAAATGGGACGGACCTCCAAAATCGGAAATTCGTGTGTTTTTGTACTCGGTGATACTCCTCAATGCTTATTTCGCAAAAAAAAAAAAAAAAAAAATTCAAAGTGTCTTTTCAAAAGCCGGATTGCTTAAAACACTCAAAATTGTAAAAAATCTTTATATTCCGCTCACATGCGTTGAATTGTGTCGTATAGACGCGATTTTCACGAAATGGGGGTCCTTCCCATTTTGCCCGCACACATATCTGGAACTGAAAAAATAGCTGTCCCATTTTGCCCGCACCTCCCTTATATGCGATACGAGGCTGAGAGTGGCCGAGCGACTCGGTGTATATATAGATATACAGAGCGGGCGGTACGTCCGATGGCCGAGCGCGCGGGGTTGGTAGAAACGAGAAAGAAAGCGAGTGCGCGATGAACACAGCCGTGCACGCTCGGCGGAGCTCGCAAACGGATAGAGAAAAGTGGATACCGTTTCGCTCTTCCGGCTCTGCCCTTTTTCGCTGCGCGTCTTGCCCCGAGATTCGCTCGCGCGTCGCGCTCGACTTGAGCCCGGAGGGAGCGAACGAGAGTGGCGGATGCGGCAGGGAAAGAGAGAGAGAGAGAGAGAAACCTCCTGCCCCCCTCTTCCAGCTGTGTCACGGAATGCTGACCATTATTGAAAACCCAGAATCCAGAAGGAAATAAGTCCCCGCCCCCCTTCTCCCCCCGTGTGCGAATATATTGGACATTAGAATGCGGAATAATTGCCACGCTGATCTTTATTTATGAATGAAGCGTAACCGCGAGATTGGAATGAATTTGCGAGGGGAGAGAATTCGGTCGGTATTGTTGTGTCTATGACGATCGGTTGATCGGTGAAACTTACTCAACGGTCGGCTGCGTTTGTGCCGGTCAATTAATATTTGTCGGAGGTAACGAGACGGAGCGAGAAAAAAATGGCCCCGCTTGATTAAAGCGCCTCGACCTGAGTTTCTCAATGAAGCACGGGGGGGGGGGGGGGGCCGATCGCGAGAATTCCGTGAGGTCCGCGTGGCTCCCGTCGACTCCACGTCTTGCTCCGCGAGTTTTTCGTGTTCTTTTTTTTCGCCCTCATCTCTCGCGTACACCGTGTTATTTTCTCATTTTCCCCCTTCTCCCCTTGCCTCGCACTCACGTGTCAGAAGCGTCCGCGAAGTTGGCGCGACACACGACGCGAGGGACGCGCGCATATAAGTCGAGTGGGGTGAGCGCGCCGGTGGTGCAGCCGGCGTGTCACTGACAGAGTGCACCTTGCACGCGACGACGACGACGACGGAAGCTCCGGCGGCGCGCGTCTGGCTCGGTCGCGGGCGGCCCAGACAGCCGGGGAGAGTAACCCCGTGTAACGAAGCGCCAGATTGTAGCGCGGGAACCGAGAGAGGGAGGTCCGGCCGCGGGAGCCGCGACAGCCAGACGGAAAATATGCGTCGGGCTTTAAGCTGCCAGCGACCTCTTATCGCCCCCACGCCGCGCGAGCTTTCTGGACCTCCGAAGCTTCCGAAGCTTCTGAAGGCTTCTGCCGCGGGCTATAGGCCACTCTACCGTCGTCGCCACTGAGGGCGGAGAACGAGGGAAACGCGCGGGGGGACGAGAGGGAGGGAGTAAGAGCCGCGTGAGAAGAATGGCCGCGCGGCGCGACGTCGGAGGGAAAGTCGAGTGTCGGCTGCCCGTGAGATAATGGGTTAAGTAAAACGCGTCGTTTTATCACCCGTTCCATGCCCACACTCTCTCTCTCTCACTCTTCTTTCACTCTCTCGCTCGCTATCCATGTATAGGGTAAGTGCGGGCAAAATGGGACGCGCGGGCAAAATGGGACACCTATTTTTCGTGAAAATCGCGTCTATACGACGCAATTCAACGCATGTAAGCGGAATATGAAGATTTTTGACAATTTGGAGTGTTTTAAGCAATCTGGCCTTTGGAAAGTCGCTTTGAAAAAAAAAAACAATTTTTTTTTACACATTTTTTTTTCTTCATATAACCGTTAAGAAGTATCACCGAGTAAAAAAAAACACGAATTTACGATTTTGGGGGTCTGTCCCATTTTGCCCGCACTTTTTTTTTGCCGACGCCCAAAATTGATGGTTGGAATCGAATTTTTGGATCAAAAGCAATCGAAGTACACTTTTGTTTTCGTCGTAAAACCATTTTTTGCTTGTGCGTCCCATTTTGCCCACACCTCCCCTATATATAGGTACCGCGTGGCTGGGTTTTCTCCTCCCCCGTATAGCTCGCGCGGCTCGAATGGAACGTCGCGACGTCGCGCGCGCGAAAATTCAATTTGGCCCGCAAAGTGCCGGATCAGGTTTTAATGCCGCTGATATTGCAGAGCAGCAGCACCAGCAGCAGCAGCCTCTTTTCGAGCGAGCGGCGTACCTACCCCCACCCCGCACTGCCTCGCTCACTGCCTTCTTTCACTCCTGGTGACTTCGGAGGACCGTCGCGCTCGACACCCACGGCAGCCAAGACCTTTCTGCCCTGTGCCCCCATTCACATACAGAAAGGAGAAACCCTTCTCACCCTTCCGCCACTGTGTAACCCATCGCGTGTGTGTGTCACGCGAAAATGGAAATAATCGAACGGTAGGAACGAATTTGTGTAAGCTAGACGTATCGCGCGCGGGTGAAGGCGAAAGATTGGCGAGCTCGTGGGTGGAAAATTCGTTGGGATATTGGAAAGACTCGCGGTGATCTTTTCACTATTAAAGCTGGCAAAGTGATGCCATATTTCCCGGCGGGAGCGAGCAGGCGACCCGCGCGCGCGTTGGTTAATTGAATCCGGCTTGATGGATGGTGCGGTTGTCGGCCGAGCCTAACTATCTCAGTTGGGCCAATCAGTCATGACGATTGGTCGGGCGGAAATCATTTTGGCGGAGTTCATTGATTATGTCGTCCACGTTCAGCCACTCAGTTGTGCCTCGTGAGGAAACATGACAATCCCAATTTTTTTTTACAAGATCCGACATTTTTTTTTCGCGGAAAACAAAAAAAATATTGTTCGGGCAAACAACGGTGTTTTTCGGAATCAGCGCGAAATTTCCCATCGGATAGGATTTTCAAACTTTCCGACATCGAAAAAAAAAATTTCCCATAAAACACAATTTTCAATTTTTTTCTCTTTTTTCCAACAATTGGGTAAGCGCCCATGGGTATTAAAATAAAAAGGAGACATTTAAAAAGCCCCATATACCATCCATCGATGTAAGACACTACTTTTTGTATCTCACGTGTCGTTAGAAAGGCCGCGTGGGAGGATTGAAATAATGGAACGGGGGGCGCCCATGCCCCGGGGGGCGTAGGTTGCCGAAGATATACCCGTTCGCGTTGTCGAAGCCCGCGTCGGGTGGGCGGAAAAGGGAAGCGAGAGAGATAGAGAGAGAGAGAGAGAGAGAGAGAGAGCGAAAAGAAAAGGAAATAAGCGAAGTTGGGGTTTGCGGGAAATGGCGTGGGTGCCGCTGCGGATAGAACAGTCGTGGACGTCGCGTATACCGTTACTGTGGTAAAAGGGGAACGAGCAGAAAGGAAGCGAACGGAGGGGTCGGAGAGGGGGGGGGGGGCGATAGCCAGCGCCGAGGTGAAATAGAGAAAATATAGGTTAGATTACGGGAAGACGCATGGCTCGACGGAGCTGAGCTTTCTGGCTCGTACAGGGGCTGCAACTATATAGAGCGCGCAACGTGCTTCCCCCAGTGCAAGGCCACGATATCCCCTACTGAGAGCCGAGAGCAGAAAAGGACCGGCTCTATGGGGCTCCCTCACTCTTCCGCTTTCTCTCTTTCTCGCCGGGGCTGCCGGTTGCTTTGCCGCTGGAGAGTTAAATAAAAGCGAGAGGTAGCGAGCGATTGAGATTGGTTTTCGCTTCCCCCTCCCTTTCCCCGCGCTTCGCGAAGTTGCCTTCTTTTTGCCGCTGTTGCACACTTCCTAATCGAAATGTACCCACCGAGAGCGCCACTGTTTTACGAATTATTAGTACAGTGGGAACCGAGAGAATTTACGTCGCGCTTAAAGCGAGCTTAAGGAGGTTAGAGGCGCCTTTCCAACGCGGCCAAATCGGGGATAAATATTTCGCGATGCTTTCTATTTTTTTTTCTTGTTGCGAATAATCACATTTCTTTCCACTGCATCGCGAGATCGCGACTATGATTATGGACAAGTTATGAATATTCCACAATCAATTAGCCAGAGGTGAAAATCAGTTTCGCAGTGGCGACAAGAAAGTTGGACGCGCGTTCGTAACCCGCGGAGAAAGTTTCGTAGCGTCCTGCGGTTTGCATAAATATTCATAGTTCATCAATGCCGGAATCTTTCGCGAGCTCTTTCGTCGATATATCGCGGGTTTGCAATTACGATCACGGACACAAACGGTAATTAATATTCCACAATCAATTTGCCAGAAATTACAATCAGGTTTGCAATGCTAATAAGAAAACGATATTTAGTCTCCCTCCCTCCTCCCTTTTTCCCGGTTACAACGCGGATCATCATCGTCGTATCACGTGGGAACGGACGCAGCGGGCTATGCGAATTGTTTCGACGTATATATTTAATTAAATAGACCGAGAGAGAGCCGAAAGCCGCGCACGGTGCTCCATTAGGGCCTTTAACCCCGAAGCCTACGGGCACGGAATACGCGCGACGTCCGTGTGTGTTTAGCCTGTATGTGCGACACGAAATTGTACACGATACGCGCGCGGAGGCCGAATGATTGAAAACATTTTAACAATGAACTTTCTCCCCGCAAGCTCGCGGGGGATCGAGGAATATAATTAATCCATGTGTACACTTGTACGCGCGGCACGAGCGCCGGGGCAACATGGTGCTAATTAATGTCGGTCTCGATTACCCTCGTAACATATTTCGTTTCGTGCGCGCGCGCGTTCTGCTATGGCGAATGAGCAGTCGCCGGGAAATACGGTGTGCGGCTCCCCCGGCTCGCTAATTGACGACTGGAATCCAACGGGCGGAATATAACTCCACGCGTTTATCGAGTTATCGAAAAATGCTGTGCATTGATATTTTCGGGCCCGGGCTCCGGCGAACGACGCGCATAAAGAGGCGAGCCCGTTATTGAATTAGCATCGATTGAAAAGTAAATGAGCATTACGACGTGATGGAGAGAACGTTGAAAACACGCGACGCGCCACTCGGAAATATACTGTAACGCTGGAACGTCGCTCTCGACGAAAATTCGTTATTCCGAATAATCTCCTTTCGTTGAAATTTTTATTTTTTTATTTATTTTAAATATCGGTAAAGGGTTTTTGGTCGTGTGCGGAGGAATAAAAAAAATCTGACTAAAAAGTGAATCCTCGTCGTCGAGGGGGAAAAACGACTTTTCGAAAAGTCCTTTTTTATCGCTGGGAATTGAACTAAAACACGTGAATAAACATGAGGAAAAGGGTTGTCGAGATAACGATGTATATAGAACGAAAGGGTTAAATATTCCGGTGTCTCGGTGTGCGCGACAGTATTCGGCGCTTTCCACGTAGAGATAGATGGAGAGCGCGTTGGGGTTCGTTGGAGTTACGCCCCAGCGGGAAAAGTCTGACCTCGGGCACATCACCTACACCACCGACGCAATTCAATCCCGAAGCTTCGAAAGCGGCGTTAGTCGTCCGGGCTCCACGGACAGGCGGAGAGCCCGAGTCACACGGATTTGGGAGCTCGGTGGGCGCGACAGCGTCGTCGTCGTCGTCGTCGGCGAGTATTTATCTAGAGGCGTGCGAGGGAGAAAAGAGGCGAGAATCCTCGGGTGCCTACGGTGTCCCGTTCGTCCCGTCGAGATTCTATTATAGCCGCTGGGACTCTCCGCGCTTGGGAAAATGTGGCGAACGTGGGCCGAAAGCTGTTCAAGGCTTACGCTTTAACGTGTCCGCCACCGCCTCGCGTATGTGCCGCGCATGAACTTCCCGACTTTCGTCCCCGCCAGGCGCGCGCTAAATTCTCGTCAGTTAGTCGGCTTATTGAGCGCTTACGAGCCGTTTAAAACAACGGGCGAATTATGGTTGCCAGGCCACGAAATAAGGGGAGCGGCACGGCGCGCGCGGGCTGGTGTAGCGATAACGGAAGGGCTTGAAGTGGAACCGACTTGGAACCGACTGGTATTACGCTTCGCTTAGCGTGCTCGATGCGACAGCACGGGGCTATATAACGGCGCTACAGTGGCGGCCCGCGTAAGCCTCCGGTGACGGGGATCCACGATGGCCCCTTGTGAATCTCTTTTTTTGCCTCAATCCTTCTGTGGGCTGTTTCAACAAAAATGTTTAGACGGCGATGCCGAATTGCATAGATGGAACCGTCGACAAACCTTCAGTGGCTGATTTGACGTCGAAAAGTAACAAATTCCGTCTTAGCGCTGGAAGACGACACCTGTTAGAACGCTAAGGCAGGGATTCCCATGCGTTTAGGTAGAAACGTGAGCTTCATTAGAATGCTGGAAGCTTTGTTTCGTTCAATTCGAGTCATTCGTTTTTTAGTTAGACCGTGGTTTATCAGTCCCGTCGGGTATAAATATGGTCCGAAAGGCTCATCTCATGTGTGGACCCACGTTTTATGGTGTACTCGACACGAGAGAAAGGCATATTTAGACAGTTCATACCACGAGCCCCGCAAATATCGTCATATTTGCACCGGTTTCAACGAATCGGACCTTAAGTAGCATCGGATGATTTCCGTTCAAACCCGAAATCGGTGATTTGCGAGTCCCTCGGCAACGAGTTAAGGTTTCATTACGACCCAACTGAACCAGTCGCATCGCATATTCGATTCTCGGTGAGCCCCCGGTTTATCGAGACCACTAGGGACTCGAGTCGCCCAAGTGCGGGTAATATCGGCGCCGAGCGGCATAAATATGGCCTCAAAGGCTCGCTTCGAGTATGAACCCACGTCTTACGGTGTACCCAACACGGCGCGGCGATGTGTATTTAGACAGTTCACACATTGACCCGGCAAACCCGGCGTATATTTGCACATGTGCGCTCTGTCAACTTATAAAACCAGTGTCGACTTACGGGCGGCTCGACTGTATATATCCGCGGAAAGAGGTTGAGGGTTGGCGAGGGCGAATGGGGGAAGTCGAAGGGTGAAATTGTTTACCCTTGGTGAGCTGAAGTGGGGAGTGGGTGAGACGGGGTGAGCCGGGGATGAGGCTGGAGGGGGGGAGGGCGGTGAGTCTACAGAGAAAGGGCGAGCGATCAAGCGAGCGAGTGCGGGAGAGAATCACGGACAATGCAAGCAAGCAGCCAGGGAGGAGAAGCGAGATAGCTAAGTGTCAGTGACGGCGGTGGAGGAGGGCGAGAGAGACGCGCACCGAAACCGCAGGCGCGCACACAGGCTGGCTGAAAGAAAAGGACGCCCGCACGGCGTTCCCGTGCGGAGCAAGTGAAGCACGCGCGCCAGGCCCGAAGAGATGGGAACACGGCTCTGATTAGCATACAAACTACGCAGAGCCGTGTTGTGCGAGCGATTGCGTTTGGCCTGGCACGGTAAAAGCAGGCACACAGAGAGCGCGTCGTGCGCGCTGCGGCGGCTCGCCGTGCCAGCATCAGCCGACTCGAGGACCGACACCGGAAGAGCACACCAAGACGACATAGCTAACTAGATGCCCGGGCGGCGCGAGGCGCGCGAGGCAGAGCCCGAGGTACAATCCCATTCGAGCCGCATCACGACGATGAGCCCGGTGTGTTCGCGTTCAACGGGAATTGCGACGGAAGGCGCGGTGGAAGGGGTCGACACCGACGTGGCCGAGGGAAAATCGAAAAACGCAAATGCCGTCATTGAAATAACGTTGTCTTTAGACTTAGGACGCGAAGGTTGGTTCGTTGCGCGACAGTTGGGTGAGTAATGGAAGAATAAAGAGGGTTTTATGCGCAGTGTGAGTGGATAACGCGTCACAAAAATGTATGTACTTGGTCTTCATTTTCTACATACATTAGGTGCAAGGTGCTTTTTCGATACATCTTCCAGTTACCCGAACCAACGTGAAACAAAGCCCCTCTCATATGACGATCTTGAAGACTCTCCAGAAAGCTGGTTATACGCTAAGCAGAACATCGCTTGTGACGCCCTCGATACACGGACTTTTCCTCGAAAAGACACTCACACGACGTCGGCCAAGTGAAAGGAAAAATGTCGGCGGTCGTGTCATCCGCAAAGTCGGAGGCCCAGACCGGTGTAAGACACTTGAAATATCGAACGAGGCGCGCGGGGAGAAAAGAGGCTCCCATAATGGGACCTATTATGATAAATACAGGCTAAAAGATAGTACACTACGAGAGCTAAACAGGAGTGCCATTGTCGCAGCCGGGCGGGGAGGCAGGGAGAGGGGGGATGGACGAGTCTGCAGCAGCTATTGCCGCTGTATACCGCCGTGTTATACCGTACAACGGGTATATCCTGCCTCTGCAGCTACCCGGCAAACGGCCGATATAAATAAGAGGGGCTTGAATGCCCGGTACTGTGAACGAAATCATCTTGGCACGCTGCCGATTGGGCGTACGTAGCCGAGTTCGTTGCACACTTAAACACAGATATACACCTTGGCACGCCGCGGCCGTGCCCTTTTGTGCCCTTTGCCTGTAATGGTATATACGACGCCCTTCACCCCCTCACATACTAATGCGAATCTATGTACGACGAGCATAAGCGCGATAGTTTTGCGCAGCAGTGTGTCGTAACACCCCGTCGTGTTTGGCGATTGTGTGTGCGCAACGTTGTATCGAATAGAAAAATATAATATCTCCGCGCGCGCAAACGACGGTGGCGCCCCACTCGAGACACTCGAGTCGCACGCCGCGCCGCCGCTGGATGGCGCTCGCACGCCGGGCGCCGCGATTGCGAAACCGGGAAAACGCGAGGGGACCAAGGAGGGGGGGGGGGGAGAAAAACGCTCGGGTGTTTTTCCCGTGTGTACCTCGCGCGCTGTTTGCGGAGCGCTTGCAGCTCGGGCGACGGGAAAACTCGGTGAAGTCCCGCGCGTTCGCGCCACTTCGCGATGAATGCGTCCCGGGGGCGGTGGGGCGGACGCGCAGTTTGCGCAACAGCCCGTCGATGGGGGGGGGGGGCACGTGGGAGGGGGCGGTAGTCGCAGTTGCCGCTTTTAAAATTCCACGTTTTTATCCCAAGAGCCCCCGCAACAGCCGCGGCCATCGAGGAGCGAGCTTGATGTGCGCCCGGGGGGCATAACGACTTTTTGCCGCACGGCTGTGGCTCGAGGAGCCAGCCGAGGTTTTACCGGAGTCGTACGCGGCTGCGGAGGTCACGGGGCGACATCTAGGAGAGTCGACGGCAGGGGGGAGGGGAGGGGGAACGATTTTTGAGCCCGCGAAAATTTTAGCCGTGACGCCGAGGCCGTTTGCCTGTGGGGCGGGGGTAACGACCCCCCCAAATGGGCCGCGCGGTGTGACGTATCGATGCGCCGGTGGCGCCCCCGCGAAACAAAGGAGCGCGAGGGGTGTGACGCAAGGAGAGAGCGAAGAGGAGAGGCGCTTCGCGTGGGCACTGATGCGGCCCCCCCGTCCGGTAATAAAAGCGAAGCGGGAAGGAAGAAAAAGGCTTCCCGGCCCGAAGCCGAGATGGGCAATTTTTGGCTAATTCGGGGAGAGGACGTCAGGAACGGACGATTAAGCCCGGAAGAGCGCCACTGGCGTCGCGACGCGGGTTATATATATACACGGCGCTGTTACTTCTCGAGTGTCTTTTTCTACCCCGGCGGCTATGTGCGCGCACCGCGGGGAACGGGGGCGGCCGGGGGGGGGGGGGGATTCTTCAAACACGATTTGACGCCCGAACGGTTCCCGTTCACGAGCTCCTAGGCTCGCGCGCCCGCCCTTACGACACAGCTCACAAAGCGTCGCGTTTTACGAAGTCCTCGCCGATGCTCCTTCCCTTGACGTGTATACCACCCGGGGGTTATGGTTTTCCGATGACAGGACGTGACTTTCCGCGCTCCCCCGGGCTCGTCGCATATTGTACACTCTTGCGGCGGCATTTAGGGCCGGGGATAAAGAATAAGTCGTCGGGGGTTGGGAAGGTTCGAAGAGACCGGTGGGACATTAAGTGATTTCGAATTTAGATTACGTTGGCGGAAATGGTTAATGCGCGGTTGCCTGACCCCTGAAGTGCCGGTATCGCGGTCCAATGTCATCGACATTTTAGAATGACCTCCAGGCATTGGAACGTTGATGGTGATGAGCAGGAGTCGATCGATTGCGTTCGGAAGTTCCGTATATTTGGTATTAATAGTCCAGGTCGCTCGTGACGAAACGGGTTTGGTTTACTTACTTCCAGAAGACGACGGACACGATGGCTGCCATGAGGAGCAGGACGACGGCACACGTGATGATGAGGGCAGTGCTCTGGAGCGATGGATTCGTGTGGTAGGACGGGTCAATCATCTGCAAAAGACAAAGGGAGAAGATTACTCGTATGGAGAGAGCTTATTAACATACGAATCGTTTCGTCGACTACATATGTTTACGGCCGGACCGGGGAGATATGGTTTCGGGACATCACAATCGCCCCGAGTGCTTTTCACATCGATCCCCTTTGCTTTATTGCCACACGGCATATCTGTATATAGCTGGGAAATATAGCGAAGCACCGGGTCGAACGATGGAAAGGCCAACGGCGAACGGCTTTCTTCGCTCTTTTTTTTTCTTTCTTTCTCGTTCTTTTTTTTTGCGCGCCTCGTCGTTCCCTCTCGTCCTATTCCGCTGGTGTATCTGATGGAACGGAGAAAAACAAGCCGAGAACGAAACGACTTTATTTATTTCTTCTTCCAGGGTCGTACACTCCTCCAGCGACAATAATAATATTTTGTCTTGCCCGGGACGTAAAAGCAAATCAGGACACATTTTTCATTATTTCGTTCCACATTTCGCCCCGCGTTTTCCCAGCGTTTGTCCGCGTTTTTGCCGCGAAAATTTGTCCCCAGGCTGCGTCGACGACGACTGGTACCTTTTTTCGCCGCGAGATGGCGTCGAGGCTCCGTCTTTTCTCGCAAGCGAGATGGGAGCTCAGGTCGTGATGTCAGGATATTTTGTAAAAACGGCAGCCACAGAGGAGGCGCATATTGAGTACGGCGTAAAAAGACGGCTATCGGGAGGAAAGTTGGTGCGCGGGAGGGGCAGCGGGTCAAAGTGGATTCTGAACAGCGTTTGAGTAATCTTTCATGCAGGAGCAACGAGGGCGCAGTGCACACACGACAAGGGGGGGGGGGGGGGGAGTAAAGGAACGAGTGGGGGCCGCCCGCTTTGCTCGCAACTTTATATATAATTACACGGAAAACACGAAGCGGGGAAGGAGGACGCGGGGAGGGCTGTGTGCAATCGCGGACGAACGCGGGGAAAACGCAGCAGCCCGAGTTGCGCTCCGCGTCGGTCGTCATCAATATTTGCACGGCCGTTTCCTCATTCGGCGCAGGGCGGCCACGTGTGAGTCACTCACTCTCTCTCTCTCTCTCTTCTGGCTCGTTATTTGCGAGTCTGTACACACTGGTCCGCCTCTAACCGGGTCCCGGTTCGCCGGGTTTTCCTCGCACCCTCGCGCCCGTCTCGGGGGCTACACACAGAGAGAGAGCGAGAGCCGCGCAGAGCGGAGGCACTCGGTTCGCCACGTGCACCAATTCGCTCCCTAATTTCGCTCCCGTTTCTAATTACCTTTCCCAGAAGGAAACGAGGGCGCGAGAGAACTAATACCGTGGGCAAGCGTGGGAGAGGAAAATGATGTCGGGAAACGTGTGGCTGGTAGACAGAGGGATGAAAGCTGGAAACCGCGCGCCCGGCCTCGTAACGACGATCAATAACCCCCCCGGCAATTTGTGGCGGCAAAAATAATTTCATTTCCGCGGGAAAATTCCGAAGAAAAAGAAAAAAAGAAATCGCCCTTGACGGGCGAAAAATAAAAATATACCCGTAATTTATTCGCCGACGCGACTGACTTGACGTTTGTTTGCTTCTTTATTCGCCGAGAGAGGTCACGGCGAGTGCCGTTTGACGTCCCGCCCGCTGCCAGTTGCGCGAGAGGAACGTCGAGCACCCTCGACGACGTCCACGACGACGTCCGAGGGACGACGACGACGACGGAATCTTACGACGAGTTCACAAGAGTCTATATAAGATGCGCTTCAAAGTAAAAATCACTCCACTTCCCGGTGAAATTAAGCGCCAGCGTTTGTTTATTCTTCTTCTTTTTTTTGCTCAGTATAAGAAATATCCTGGTTCTCGTGAAAATTACATTTTCTCACAAAAAGATCAAGTTTTCTTTTTAACTCAAGACTGAAGAACTGGATGACAAAAGCACAAATAAATAAATAACAATA
Source organism: Pimpla rufipes (assembly GCA_963932165.1). Lineage (NCBI taxonomy): Eukaryota > Metazoa > Arthropoda > Insecta > Hymenoptera > Ichneumonidae > Pimpla > Pimpla rufipes. The sequence continues at coordinate 22,757,421 of OZ010637.1, forward strand.
AAAAAAAATATCTCCCCTTCGTCCGAGCGAGTCGCTTTGTGGCGGAAATTAATTTATCTACGCCGCGATATTACACGTTTTTTCCTTTCTCCGGGCGGCACGACTAATCTCCGATCGCGAGGGTCGTTCCGACTTGCGGTTACGTGTAACTAGAAGGGACGCCTCGCGGCTGGTGTGCGTTGCTTCTGCTCTCTCCACGCTCGACGTGAAGGGCGGGGGAAGTCGCGCTGGGCCTGGTTTAACGTCGATAAGCCAGCAGCCCCTCTAAGAACCAGAAGTACAGACGATGACGGGACGGGGGGGAGGACAGCGTGGGGGCGCGAGAGTCGCTTGGATATTGTGCAACGTGTTGTTTGGCGTCGGGCCAAGGAAAGCAGCATTTATCAAAGAGCGCTGCTGCTGCTGCTGCCGCTGCCGGTAGACGCGGAAGGCGATGTACACGACCCCCCGCATCACGTTGTATTCCACGCAATTCTGTCTTTCGACTCTGGCCAGCTCTTCGTATATACATAGGGTAGGTGCGGGCAAAATGGGACACCTATTTTTTCAGTTCCACAAATAGTGCGGGCAAAATGGGACGGACCCCCATTTCGTCAAAATCGCGTCTGTACGACGCAATTCAACGCATGTAAGCGGAATATGAAGATTTTTGACAATTTTGAGTGTTTCAAGCAATCTGGCCTTTGGAAAGTCGTCTTGAAAAAAAAAAAAAAAAAAAAAAATTTACATTTTTTTTTTCTTCAATATAACCATTAAGAAATATCACCGAGTAAAAAAAAACACGAAATTATGATTTTGGGGGTCTGTCCCATTTTGCCCGCACTTCCCCTGTAATATATATATATACGTTATATCATATTCCCTGTATCTTGGGGCATCTCCGCCTAGTTCTCCCTCTCTCCATCTTTTTCTCTTTCTCCCGCTTGTCGCTCTCCTTGGAGGCTCATCGCTCATCATTACCGCGGATATTAATGGCGCCGGCTAATGGATTCACTCGAGAGGCGAACACCACGCGAGAGCGCCGCTCGCAGTAAGAGAATCTCTTCCATTTCTTTTTTCCACCCTCCTCCCGCTGCTGCCCGCCGCCGCCGACGCTCCGCGCGCGGCGCGTTCCAGTGAATTTGGAAAATAAAGCCACGGGGCCACGGATGATGTATCACCGATCCCGCGGGGGAGAGAACACGGCGCGCACCGCGAGTAGCGCGAGCCCCGGTGGCTCGCGATCTATGGTCCTCGCTGGACTCGCGCGCGCGAAATTTTGCGTAATTAAAAAATCTTCCCGATGCTCCGCTACCGCGGTTTTAATTAATTGCCGAGCGCGCCACCTACGCCTTAGACCGCACTGAACGCGCGACCGCGGTAGGATAATAAATACAATCACACTCGGGCGTTTCGCCCCGACTCGTTGTTTTCACGAGCTGAATTTTTTGCTATTTGAGTTTTCATTCGTATTTTCGGTTCACACGTTACGATATACCGCGAACGATAATCTCGATTTCAGGTGAAATTGATTTCTGAATTTTTCACAGAATTTTACAGCCGGAAGTTGAGTTGCGTTTTTCGCGAAAAAAAAAAATGTTGGAGATCGCAAAGTTCGAAAACCCTATCCGATGTGAAATTTCCCGCTGATTCCGAAAAACACCGTTGTTTGCCCGAAGAAGCGAAAATTCGACGAGAAAAATGCAAAAAATGATTTTTCACATTTTTCGAAATTTCGACACTTCGCTAAAATCGAGGTTACTTTTTTTTTGATAGACCAAACCTGGATTTTCTTTTTGCGTTTCAGAGAAAACTCTATAACGAAGAGAATGCCGTAAGGCGGAATGCGATATGTTGATTTTTTAATTTTTTACAGAATTTAAAAATCAGACCCCGAAAAATTGCAAAAAAAAAAAACGAAAGGGGGCCCTTAAAAAAATTAGCGTTCGAGTATATAGCGAGCGCGTGAGCCACTACAACCTGCTAGTTTTTCATTAAAAAATTTGCGTTTTTCGGTGATCCGGTGAATCCGAACTCGCAACTGGATATCACCGGCCATCCGGGGGGAGGAGGAGGGGAGGGGGCGGTTGGTGGTGCGTGGAGCGGAGACTGCGGCGGTAACACTGTTGAGGGGGTTCGCGCTCGTAGAACTGGTAAACTGGTAACCCAACGCGAGATCCAATTAACGAATTCCCGGGAAAATGCTTGTACTGTGCTCTCTCGCAAGTAAGCAGGAGGGGGACGACGCGGCGGTGGCGGCGGCGGCGGAACAGCGGTACTCGCGCGCCGCGCGGCGGTGCCAGTGTCGGATAAAATAACGACCGCGTAACGGAACCGTGAACGAGCGAGAGGGAGCGAAAGAGCTTGAGAAGAGAAAATAATGGCGCTACGCCGGAGGGGGGGAAAGAAAACATAGACAAAGTCCTTTGATTTGCTCGAGCTAACGCGCTGTATCAGCGAACTGGTACGAGCTGCTCGAAACCGCTCTCGTTCTTTTCTTCTTACACTTATCCACGTGTACGGTTTCATATATACCGACATTTTTTGCCACGTCTCTTGACGCGAGGATCGCAAACGAAATTTATTATAATTATAAGAGGTAAATTTTAATGAAAGCATTTTCTCCCTGTCGCGCTTTTAATTTTGCTTCGATGACGCCAAGAACCGTCGAAGCGTGTAGAAAGGAAACAAAAAATGTGTTCAAGATTTTTCTTACATTTTTTTTTAAAGAATTTAACCTCATTGCAAATCGAGAAAAGAACATAAAAAGTGTTGTCGCTTTCGAGTAGAAAAATGTCGATTCAATTCTTGCATAAATTGGTCGAAAAAAATATATATGTATATTTTAATTTAATATTTCGATGAAGCCAAGAACCGTCGAAGCGTGTAAAAACCAAACAAAAAATGTGTTCAAGATTTTTTTCACATTTTTTTTTTAAAGAATTTAACCTCATTGTAAATCGAGAAAAGAGCATAAAAAATGTTCTCGCTTTCGAGTAGAAAAATGTCGATTCAATTCTCGCATAAATTGGTCGAAAAAAAATATATGTATATTTTAATTTAATATTTCGTATCACCGCCCGGTCGTCGGTAATAGTTTAATTAGTCCGAAAACGCAATTCCCGCTGACAAGCGTCGCGACCAAGAGTCAAGTGTCGCGTGTGTCGTGTGTGTGTGTATCGTTGATTGCACTTTTGCGGATCGCAGAGGCGATACGGGAGAACGGTCGGGGCAGTCCGGGACCGATATATCGGCAATAACGAGATTCGATTCTGAGAGGGGCCGCATTGCAGTGGAGCGGCGCGGCCGGTCCCAGCGGAGCGTTTCGTCGGGACGGACCTGCCCGATTAATTAGCGCGTCGATGGTTAATGAAGCCTGGCCCCCCCCGCTAGACCGGTGGCTGTATCTGTATTTACGTGTGTGCCGAGCGGCAGCGACGCGCGTGGGGGGCCAGCCAAAGAGCGGACAATCGATATCGCGGCCCGATATCTCAGAGAGCCTCCGAGCGGACCGCCGAGAACCCGCGGCGAAATAACTGCGTTTCCGCGTGTCGCTATCGAAAGGTGCGAGCGCGAATATTATTATTATTATTACTCGGTATGCATACGCCGATTCGCCTCGCGTCCACGAAGCCACGATTTATTGCGCGTTAACGGCTCGGTAATGGCTCGGCGAAAATTCGCGACGGGTTGGGTGTCGAGTGTATCAACGCGGTCGCGTTAAACTCCGAATATGCTCGATTGAATGTAAAAAAAAACTATACTATTAATTTTTCGTATCTGCAAATATATCAATAGCTGGAGATTGATAATCGATCGGTAAATAATTTCAACGATTAAGACGAAGTCTCTTCGAGACGCGGAAAAAAATTTGTAATTTCTTAAAAATAAATTCCACTTTTGCTCTCAGCGAAAAAAAAAACGTGCGACAGAAATACATTTATTTCGGCGATGAATAAATTACGTTCGATTGAAACGAAACGAAATTTCTATCGCATAAATCTGTTTTCGCAGCCGGGTTTAACAGTCGCGCGGGCGCCTCGCGCGCCGGGTTCGGATCCTCCGCTCGCGCAGCGAGTACCGACCGGACGCGAACGGAAATCGCAAAATCGTGGGTCCGGAGGGAGCGGGCTCGGGGGGGTCGGTTTCGTTCTCTCCGCCCGGGTCCGCTTTATGCAGCGCCGCGAGAGCACCCGAGGGGTCACGCTAATTACGCATTTGTCATGGAATTTGCATGCGTTCCACGAGCGCGCGCGCGAGCCCACCGGATCCACGTAACGAATCGTTCCGGCGGCAATACGCGCGGAATATAAGGCTCGGGCGTTTGTGTTTGTCACCCGCGCGTTCGCCATCCGAGATACGCGTAAACGTAGCTATAAACGAGAATTGGCTCTGCGCGCGCTCGCGTACGGTACGTGCGTTCCGCGTTTTCGGTCGTTACCGGGCCCCGTTCGAAGAATGCGATGCGACGCGCGGCGCGCAACGCGCTCGTATACACGCCGCGCGCGTACATGACGCGTACACAATGCATATGGCCATAAACCCCGCGTACGTCGGACGAACCTACGGCGGACGGACGTTTTCCATAGATGGATTCGTTCATTGGACGTCGTAATGGCTTTAAGCGAGATTCGATAAAAAAAAAACAACAGAGGGAAAAAAGCGCGTTGAATGGAAGAATAGAAGTGGCGAAAAATTCGTTCCTAGTGGAATAAATTTGTAGCGATACGTTCGGATCAAGTGGGATGCTGCCTAGGTTTTGGCAGGGCTAGTGTGACCCTTAACTATTTTATTTTATTTTATTTCATCTCATTTTATTCTATTTTATCTTATTTTATTTTATTTTTATTTTTTCTAAATTTATTTTATTTTATTTTATTTTTATTTTTTCTAATTTTATTTTATTTTATTTTATTTTATTTTTATTTTTTCTAATTTTATTTTATTTTTATTTTTTCTAATTTTATTTTGTTTTATTTTATTTTATCTTATGTGCTGAAATTTGAATTATAATTGAACTTTTAAGAGTTTTGATTGAACTGATCGAGATTGAAATCTAACCAAACCGAGTTTCCACTCCATCAAATTCGTTTCAGGCACTTCGTACGAAGTAGTCAATCTGGCGAAGTCTACCCAAACGCCGTGTCCATTCGGCTTTTGGGTCGTTACTGTCCGGTCGACCCAAGAACGCGATACACACAGTGTCCAGTTTCCACCACCGAGTGCACCGCGCGTCGAGTAGCTACAAGCAGAATTTACAATGCATATGGCCATAAACTTGGAACACGTACGGCGAATCGACATTGTCCGCGGATGGATTCGTTCATTGGACGTCCTAATGGCCTTTAAACGGGAACCAATATAGAAAAAAAAAACGAAGCTTCAACGAAGAATGGACAATATACATACAGGTATATCTGTGTATCTATATATATATATACAGTGTGGGAAGAGTTGGGCAGGGCGCCGGGGGATGAAAAAGGGAAGGAAAGAAGAAACAGCCCGCGGGCTGGATAGGTGGCCCGTAATGGCTCGCGGTAACGGTAACGGCCTCGTTTTCCCCGGTGGCGTCAAAGGATTTGCTGGAAAGCGCTGCCGGTGATGGTGATGGTGGTGGCGGCGGCGGCGGCGGCGGTGGTGATGGTGATGGTGGTGGTGGTGGTGGTGCCAGTGGCGGTTCCAGTGAATTTCTAAATTTACGTTGAAAGCCCGCAAGCCACTCTCACACGAATCTCCGGTCCTCTATCTCCGTCTCACTTCCTGTTTCGCTATCATCCCCCGAGCTCCGATCTTTTTTTCCTCCCTCTCTCTCTCTCTCTCTTCCTTCTTTTTCTCTCGTTTCTTCGAGTTGCAGCTCTTTTTGCTTTTCAACGTTTCCCTTTTTCTTTTTTTTTCTTTTTCTTTTTTTTCGACAATTTTCGTGCTCGCAAAATGGTTAACGCCCGTTAGCAGTTACGACCGGTACGAGTGTGGGGAACACACGAATACGACGACGGATGTGTCGGGTTTTAAGGTGGGGGTTGTGGCGCTCGCTGCGACCGGCAATACCGGTGGCGCTATGCGCGACCACCGGGCAGTGGTTTCGCCGAGCCTTTAATTCACAGAAACTATAGCCGCACGCGTGAGCCTTTTTTTTTTTTTTTTTTTTTTTGCACCCCGCCCTCTCGGGAGGAGCTCGGCGAATTTGCCCGCCGGGTTCATATTCACTTGGCAAAACGCGTTCGCACTCACCTCGCCTCTCTCTGTAGAGCCGAGGACGACTTTTCTCGCGCGTCCGTCGCACCACCCCCGCGGCTCTCGCTCCGATAGGCACGCGCGATTTTACTATCGAGCGAGAGACTCCGGCGCCGCTCTCGCTGGCTTTTCGGCCGAACCGCGCGCGCGAAAATTGCCCAAGTATCCGGAAGAATCAAAATGGCGCGAACATCGGACAACGATTGATATGCTTTTCGGCGAACCCCGCGCGGGATTCGTCGACGCGCGAGAAAAAAAAAAAATTGGCGGTCCACCGGGGGCGGGCGAATGCGGTTAATTTTTTTTTTTTTTATTTCGTCGGGCGGACTGTGACGTAAATTGTATTCAGGCAATTTTTGCGCAAGATCGATGTCGCTTCGACTCCTCGACTCGAATTTGCCCGCAGCCACTTCAAAGGGTCATCCAACGGGAATATACGAATGGATATAAACACTGAGAGAAAAATCTAATATTGGCAACTATAAAGTGACAACCATAAAGTGGCAATTATTTTTTTATAGGTACAGCAACTATTTTTTTAATTATGGTAACTATGACGCAGTTACCATAACTATCAATTAATTACCGTGGACTGTAAAAATAATAGCACGAATGAAAATTTGATAGTTGTCACTTTATAGTTCCCAGAACTTACACGATTTCTCTGAGTGTACACAGAGTCACCGGTGAACCCCGGGATATTTCGACTTTTCCATAAAAATCCCCCGCAAAACTTTTGCACGCGTCCCGGGTGTCATTCGCCGGGGTGGAGAATGCGGGGACGAACTTCCGAAAGGGAAAACATCAGCGCGCGCGGAAAGTGTCGTGTTTGCGTGACTTTTCCGGGCGAGGAGGACGACGTCTCTCTCTCTCTCTCTCTTTCTCCGTCTTGCTCGCAGCCGAACGAGAAAAATTCCCGTTGCGGGAATATTCGGGCTGTCGAAGCCGAGAGGAAAGGCTGCCGCTCCCTCGATCCTGTGTATACCCGACGTCACCGGGCCAACGCCGCACGTACCAGCCATTACATTTCGCGTCCCCTTCCCCCCCGCGCGCCACCTCTTTATTTATTATGGATAATCCCGAAATTGGATTCCGCAGGCCGGGGCGCCCCGCGCAATCCAGCGATCGTTCCGCCACCCCCCAACAGCCGTAATACAACGACGGACACACCCTAACCAAAACGTCCTTCCGGCGTTCCGGCCTCGTCCCTCTCTCTCACCCCCTTTCCCTGACGCTCAACGCTCTCTCATTTTGCCCTCTGTTTCTCTTTCCCCGCGCCATAAACGCGCGCTATACGGTGTGTTATATGGCGTGTCATACGCGGCCGAGAATCGAGGCCGGCGACCCTCTCTCGTTCCGCATGATCCTCGGGACGAAACGCGATACACACACAGGACGCACACTCGAGAAGCGCCCGGAGCTCTCTGGATTAAGCAAACGAGAAGAATCTCCGCGGCTCCTCGGAGCGCGACGTCGTCGTCGTCCTTTCGCCGTTGTTCATTTGTTATTTTCTTACCACCCCTGGCGAACCGGGGAAAAACGGACGTTGACTCCGGGTGGAAAATTGGAGCAGCGCCAGCTTAACTCGATTTTCGTGTTTACCGTACTTTTTCGTCCTCGCGTTTCTCCCTTCGTTTTTTTCTTTTCTTTTTTTTTTGCCTTCCTACTCGTCGTCGTTGTTGCCTATTTTTTTTTGTATTCCGTTTCTTCGTGCTTTCGGATGCGAAAAGAGTATAAGGATCCAAGGGATGACGACGAGGTGTCTGGAAAATACGTTTGACTGCCTCCGGACAAGATTTCATAGCGCGGCGGGGGGGGGGGGGGGGGGGGGGAGAGGGAGCGGGCGATCCTCGAGTGGAGCGCGTCCACCTCCTTCAGCCGAAGGGAAAAGGAGCGGAAGAAGCGCCCGGCTTCGACGCGGCGCGCCGTTGCCTCCGGTGCTGCTGCTGCTGCTGCTCCATCGGCCGTAAAGCGTACGTCCTTGGCTCTTTATTCGAGCGCGCGCGCTGTGTTACTGCGATCCTTACCGTCGCTCGGAAAATTTCTAAGGTCGAGCGGGTGGATGAAAATCAGAAGCGAACGCGATCGCTTCGGATTTTTCACGGTGTCGACCGAGGTGTCCAAAATTCAGGGAATCGAGACTGGAATATTCTACGGAATAATGAGAATATTCGAATATTTCATCCAACCTGTTCGACGAATTGGTGACACCACTAATTCGTCAATCATCGGGTCATCGAGAATCCAGACCTCAGGTTGACCTCGCGCGAATAAAAGACGACACCTCGATAGCCGGTGCCATCGATCCTCCTCCGGAGATTTTGGGGCCACGCGGCGTATCGAGAAGATAGGAAATAGAAGACGACACGCGGTACGCTGAAGCGGAAGGATCCGGGGCGCCGCCGGTGGCTGCCGAATATTTAACGGAGCTCCCGAGTAACATTCCAGGCGAGCTTTAATATCGCCTGTCATTTCGCCTCGTCTTCCTTACTCTGTCTATCGCGCGATATATATATATATATATACATATATACGTGTACATATATATATATATAAAGCACTCTTCCTCACACTTGCCCCACGTACCGCAGCACTCACTTTCCCGGACAGCCTATATATATATCTATATAGCGGTCTCAACGTCTCTTCTTCCACCCGGTGGATCCCATCTAAAATCCTCCGACCCTTTTCGTCACTCCCGCGGGATACACACGCCCAACCCTTTTTCCAACCCTCAGGAGCGAGCGCCGCCGTCCTCCTCGCCCGAATTGTTTTTGATATTCGAAACGGAATGGCGTATAACTCACACAACGCGCTCGCGCGTCGTCGACGACGAGTGAAGGCTTCAACTTTCGACAGTGATGTACACCGCGTCGCGGCTTTCAGACTCCCCCCGTGATACAGCTGAAAGCTCTTCTTGTTATCCTCGCCGGCGTGAGAGGACCCCGCGAGCGCGACTCGCGATGCGAGGGCGTCGCACTCGATGTGACGCAATGATATCTTTGATATCGCTCGAGAGTCGCGGCGCCTCGTCACGATATCGATGGCTTCGAAGACCTCATTTAGGAGGACCAAAAGACGGATTCGAATTCGTCGCATTTTCGTTGCAATCGCCATCCGAAACGCTGGCGATTCGGATAATAAGAGACGTGGCGTCGAGTTTGGAACACGGTTAAAGGGTCAGCGGGTCACGAGGTGAGAATGACGAAGATTTAGGCGAGGAATGAGCAACGAGGAGGGCCCGCATATCCCCGTTGTAACCCGCAGCAGTAAATGAATCTTGCTACACAAGTTGCCGCGTCTCTCGCGCGCCACGTTCGCACTTTCGTATTCGTGGTGGTTGTGTCTGCCCGGGCGGTGTACAGCCACGGACGACCAGCGTCTTTCACACACTCTGCCCGGGACGAAGCCCGGGGGCCCCGGGGTGAATTACGTGTTGCGCGTAACGAACGTTAGAGCGCGGTAACGTTGTTCGCGGTGGGATTACGCTAAAACCACGAAATCCCTTTTCCACGGGGCGAGGATGAGATCGAGTAGGGCGCCGCGCACTCTGCATCTGCGCTACGCTGGTACCAACATGTACTGCATTCGTGTATACGTGTATATATATATATATACCCGTCGCGTCCTCCCGTTGCCGTCGTCTCCTCTAGCTTTTGTCGTGCGCTGAGCAGCAGCTCCGGTGTGCTCGCGCGCCCTTTCGCCCCCAGCTTTCGTCACTATTGTCTCGCGTACTCGTGGTTATACGATACTTTCGGGATAATCAACCCCATCCCCGATGAACTTGCGCCATTTACGGCCATTTTCTGTCTCCCCTGCATCCAATTATAACGCCACCTTCCCAGTGTATTTCGGTTAATGACCTCGGCGCCCGTGTTTTCTAAAGGACGAATCTGAAGTTTGCAAATATCGACTTGAGTCGAGTGTCGGAAATGTGAAACTCGACTTATGTTGAGGTCGGACTTGATTTAAGTTGAGGTCGACCTGGACTTAAGTTGAGGTCGACCTTGATTTAAGTTGAGGTCGGACTTGACTTAAGTCGAGGTCGACCTCGATTTAAGTTGAGGTCGACCTCGATTTAAGTTGAGGTCGACCTTGATTTAAGTTGAGTTAAAATTTTCATTTAACTAATATTTATGTTGCAAGACACGATCACCGGTTGAGATTCATTTTCAATTTCTGGTAATTTCAGTCCCTTCGCAGCCGCCGTCGAACTGTCGTAAAACGCGCGCGCGGGCGTTCTTTGACGTTTATTTTTCCATGGAAATCAATATTTCCGTGTCGACGACGCACCGTCGAGTCCCCGCGGCCTCCACCGCCGCCGAGGCTTTTGTGTGCCGCATTTGTGTGTTCCATCTCATTGGAAATTTTCGTCAGGAAACGCGAAAAATTGATGAACGCCAAAGGACCCGTCGGGTTGCCGCTGCGAGCTCCGAGTAGATAAAGGAAGTGCGAGATATCGGAGCGAAGGAGCCCGAGCCGACTGACGCTGTTCGCGTGGTCGGTGGTGGTGGTGGTGGTGGTGGTTTTGTTGGGCGAGCGCGCGGCGAGGAAGAGGTCTTGTCGTTTCGCGAGTAACCGGGTATGTGCGCGCACGGCAAAGGAGTCGTTAGGGCGTGAGGGACGCCATTCTCCTCGCTATCCTCCCTTTAATCTAGAAACGTGGGTATTTCCGGGGTGTGCGGGGGAGACGGGGGGAGGAGGGCGACGAGTCGGCCGCCGGCTGGCGGACCGAGGGGTTGCCAACGGGAGGATCCGCCGCGCACCGCGCCCTGGCGGTGTACTCGGTACCACTGCCGCTGCTACGGTGAGGAATGGGACGGAAGGAGGGAGGGGGAGGGGGGGGGGCGATATATAGACCCGCGTAGATGAGAGAAAAGAAGCGTGGCAGGCGAGGAGGAAGCTGAGTGAGGTCCGGAAGTGGAGAAAAGAGAGAAGGGAAAAGGCAAGCAGCGCGAGCGATATCTCTTCCCTTAATTTTTCTCTCGCCCTCTTCTTCTTCTTCAACCTCCTCCCCTCCTTCATCCTCGCTTCCCTTTTATCCTTCTTCTTCTTCTTCTTCTTCGTCTTCTTCCTCCTCCTTCTCCCCTGTACACTCGTTCGACCCGGTGTGAGCCGCCTACGTGCAGCCCGCGCGCTAAAGCTCGCCATCGCTTTTCCTTCTTTTATTCGTCTGGCCCCGGCTACACACCAGAACAGAACCACATCGGAAAACCTCCAAGCGTTCGCGCTCTCTCCCCACCCCCCACACCACACCACCGTCCTCTTACCGCCGTCATTCGCGGATCAAACAATAAGGGTAACCAACCCCTACTGCCAACGTAGCGCAGCAAGCCAGCCAGCCAGCCAGCCGGCGCACCACGTACCACCAGCGCCGGAGCTTCCGAAACGTGACGGAGTGTTGCGGCTTCGCTGCCCCGGCTATACACAGTCGAGATTGAAACTCGTCGAACTATCCGACCGACCAACCAACCTCCCGGCAGTTTTCCTCTCTATATGTATAATACACTGACATTTTTTTTTGTTTCCACTCCCCCCTCGTCGTGAGTCCCTCGGTACTCTCGGCTGAATTATCGCAATCATTTCCCGGGAGAATCCGAGTCCGGTTGTCACTCTAGATTAGGGTTTTCGACGGGGGGCGAGTCGTCTAGGGCTGCCGATACCTCGGCCACCGGTGGCCGCTCGCGGGGATCGAAAGCCCACGAATTAGAATCGCGCTACCGACGATTTCCGCGCGAGGGCGTCGACGTCGGAGCGCCGCGATTGGAGGGCTGCGAAGCCTCCTGCGATTTGTCGGCAGGAAATACGGGAGATCGGGAGTCGTAATAAGAGGCGGGGGGGGGGGGGGGGGTGGATCTTGGCTACGCGAGACTTCGAGATGAGGCAGATCCGAGCGACGTACGAGCTGAAGGCCTTCGACTGATTCGAATAATCGGGCAATTTCGGCCGTAGAAAGCCTTCCCCCTCACCCCCACTTTGGCCCTCGAGAATTCACTGCGGGAGCGTCTCTCGCGCTTTAACGTGGAACGGGAGTTCGTATTACACCTTATACTAACCCCGGCAGCACCACCAGCAGCCTCCTCGTCGAGTGAGAATGGATGATGCGGTCCCCGCGAGGCGCTCCACGCGCGCGCGCGCGCGCCAAGCACAGAGCCCAGCGGAGCACGCGGTTAAGTTTTCGAGTGGTCGTGTCTCCGGAGTTAGAAGTGGCATTAATTTCTAGCCAAGGGGAGGCCGGAGGAGAGACGCCGGAGGAGGGAAAATTGAGGTCTCGTGCGGTGGGTATACCTGCCTCGAGAGCCGCTATACTGTACCCACTCCTGAGGTATATCCTCGGCACCCCACGCCCGGAGAAGCGGCAGGGCTTCGCGACGCGCCAAAGGGGCGAGCACACGGAGCCCTCGCTCGATAGCACCGATTTTCGCTGGGAGGTCATTCGACTGGTAACCTTCTTGCACGACTCGCACTTTCGCAACTATCGATATTCTCCAACACTGCCGATTAATTCCGGAAGGGTGAAGGCCCGTTTTTCCGGCGTTTATTTAAATATTGGACTTTTCGGGATCTTCGGTACGTTTGGTAACTCGAGACTTTGGCTCTTAACGTAATTAGAAATTGACTTTTGCTTACGAGTACTAATTCTGTCTCCCCTGCATCCAATTACAACGGCACCTTCGCCGTGTATTTCGGTTGATGACCTCGACGCCCGTGTTTTCTAAAGGGCGAACCTAAAGTTTGCAAATATCAACTTGAGTCGAGGGTCGAGATGTGAAACTCGACTTATGTTGAGGTCGGACTTGACTTAAGTTGAGGTCGACCTCGATATAAGTTGAGGTCGACCTCGATTTAAGTTGAGGTCGACCTTGACTTAAGTTGAGGTCGACCTCGATTTAAGTTGAGGTCGACCTTGACTTAAGTTGAGGTCGACCTCGATTTAAGTTGAGGTCGACCTTGATTTAAGTTGAGGTCGACCTCGATTTAAGTTGAGGTCGACCTTGATTTAAGTTCGATATTCTCCACACTACCGATTAATTCCGGAAGGGTGGAGTCCCGTTTTTCCAGCGGTTATTTAAATATTGGACTTTTCGGAGTCTTCGGTTCGTTTGGTAACTCGAGATTTTGGCTCTTAACGTAATTAGAAATCGACTTTTGCTTACGAGTACTAATTTTGTTTTTTTTTTCGGGTAAATAAAAAAATGTATATGAGAGACTATCGAGTGGCTATCAAAAAGGACGAATTTTACGGTCCTGCGAAATGAGCAGCAATTTTCGTCAACAAAGTCGTAAACTCTGGAGGCACAGACGTGGGAGTCGCCGGTTTATCGAGACGCCGTGGGTTGTTCCGCGCGTCAACCGAATTACAACCTCAGCAGTCGAAATTGTCGATGCATTATTCAGGATGACGGAGTCATCGCTGTGTCGGGGAGAGAGAGATATATTCAAAGGTGCCCCTCGAAATACGGTCGCTCAGGAGCATGAAAAAATCATAACTCAGTGTAGGTAGAGAGAGGCCTGGTTAGGCCTTGGGAGAGGGCGAAAAAAAAAGTAAATCTAAAATTGCTCCCTCGACGGTTATGGGGCAAAGGTTGATTGAGGACTACACGAAAGGACCGCGAGGGAGGCCGACGCGGACGACGCAAGACGTAAGATCGGAGATCTTTTCCTCTCCGCTATTTCTCATCGCGCTTTAAATTATTCAGGAACGCGATGAGAAACTCAAAGAGGTTGTCATCAGCCTTAAAGTTTCACGAAGGACCGGCTGCTGCTGGCCGAGAGTGTGGGAGAGCGAGGGAGAGAGAGAGAGAGATAGTCGCGACGTGTCGACGAGCGAGAACCCCGAGGGCGACCTCGGATTACCCCCGAAAGATTCGTGCGAGATATCCCGATGCCTCTCTCGGTTTCCTGCGTGGATCTCTCGGACCCTCATCAGCTTTTCCCGAATGATCCCTTCGACCTTACTTAGAGATCTCTCGTCGTGGCTGGCTATTTTCTACACCCTTCGTGAATTTATATGTCCCACCCCCATCCCATCCCCCCCGCCAGCCACCCACTGCCATCGGCGTTGGAATCTCGAGAAATATCCACGAAAACTTTTTTTTTTTTCTTCTTCCTCGTCTCCGAGATATAACGAGATATTGAGACACGAAACCCCCGGTAAACAACCCCGAGCGGCGACTCGTGCGACACGAAAAAAGACGTCGCTCGGTGGAATTCTCGTCTCGTCGCTTTTTTTTTGTCTTCTCTTGATGAGTTAATTAAAAAAAAAAAAAAATTCAATCTGCGGCGGGAATCCTTGCGATGAATTTTTCTTGCCTTTTTATTTTGGTCTTTGAACATTTTTACGCCGAGATTCCGCGACGACTTTGAATAATTTCGACGTCAACGACGTCGCGAGCGAAAAATACTTGGCCGCCGTTTAACTGTCGTTTATCAATCCGAGAAATTTTTCCAACCCTCTCGCGGACGCGCGAATCGATATGTCAATAATTGGAAGTTTGAATTTATAGGCAGAGCGCGGGCGCTCAGCGCCGGTGGAATAAACCACAAGGGGCATCTCGGCGCTGCGGTTCCGCAGGTGGAAAATTAAGAGCCCCTCGAGCTTCTCCGCTGTTTTTATTTTTGCCTCTCGCGCTTTTTCTTCCCCCTTTTTCCCTCGTCCCTTTTTTTCTCCTCCTGTCTTCTTTTTTTCGCGTTCGCCGATTTTTTTTTTCCTCGCTTTTTCACCGCCGTCTCTCGCTGCTCCGGCATTGGAAGGAACTGTGCGGGAAAAGCACGGAGCGCGCGCGCCGCCGCGCGTCGATATTATTTTACGCTTCCGCGAATCCGTCCCGGGCAGCCAATCAACCGACTTCGTATTTCTTTTCGCCTCGGGGATCGCCCCGGCCTCGCGATTCTCGCTGTTTCTCTATTCCGCGTTGCTCGCGATTTTTTTTTTTTTTTTACTTTTACTTTTTTGTTCCTCTCTTTTTATACTCTCCTCACTCTCCCGGCGGCGGCGGCTCTCCAACGGCGGACTATCCTCACGTACGACAAAACTATCGAATAGCTTCGTTTTCCGAATTGAAATACGCGAACCGAGGCAGACACACCGCGCGCGGCTTGCTCGCCGCGCGCCGCCGCCGGTGCGGAAATTTATTTTCTCCGTATCGCGCGGCGCGCGCGAGATTCTCGAAAAACTCGCAGTTTTTCCGACGCTTTCTTCGTTTCCACCTCTGTTTTCGCTCCGTGATTTTTTTTTATTATTCGAGTAAAAGTTCAGTTTTTTTATTATTCGAGAAAAGTTTTTGTGCAGTTTCTGCGCAAAAAATTCAATTTTCAATCCAATATCAAAGAAAAATTCACGTTTGATAAAAAGTTGCATTTCAATTTATTTTTTACTCCCGCAGCCTGCGCAAAATTGCATCGCGTGATTAGCGGGAAAAAAGGGGGCAAAAAAAAAAACGTCAACCGTGAAAAAATTCTCGCGGTTACCGCGCATCATTTGCCCATCTCCCCGTCGCACTTAATTACAATTCGTCGGAATTGTGCGGGGGAGGCTCTTTATCGCGACTCATCCGTCTCCCGCGGTTGTGTGACGTTATCACTTCTGTCGCGCAATCCGAGTAAACGCGCGCCGTACACCTGTCGTCTCCCTTGAGGGACTCGCGGTCTTCTATTGTTTTTACCCACAGATACAACGGCGCGAGTTCTTTTGTGCGACCGCGAATCTCACACGGGTAAACTGCGGCAGTGTGGTCTCTCCATTTTTCTGCATTTTTTTTTCTTCCATTTTTCCTGTTTTTTTTTTTTTTTTTTTTTTTTTTTTCAACTTCACCGTGGGCTACGCCGTTCGCCCTCTTTTATCTTCTTTGCTCGGCGCCGGGGCACGAGTTTTTAATTATTCCCGAGTAAAAACGAAGTTAGTTTCGGTATAATGGTACAACGAGTCCGGGCCGCGCATACATGGCGTGTATATGCGTCCCCCCCTCCACCCCCCCCCCCCCCCTGAGTGTATTCTGGCCAACTGGGTCGACCAGAGGGGCGAAAAAAAAGAAGGAAGAAAAAGAGGCGCAGAGAAAGGGTGAAGAGGCGCTGAGCTCTCTGGGTTATGCTGCTCGTTACGCAGCCCCGCGTCGACGCACGACTCGCGCGCGCGCGCGCCCCCCGAGGCGCTTCCGTCCTACGTGCCACGGGAAATACCTTTTACCTCTTTGCCCTCGTCGCGGCGGCGCCGCCGCCGCCCGACGCACAGACGAGCCGAGGGTTCTCCCCGTTACTCCTTATCAGTACTTTGAGATCGTCAAAGGCGATAAAAAAAATGCGCGCGCGAAATAAAAAAATTCATTCGTTATTGCGAAAAGATTTTCAAAATGGTCGTAAAAAAGTAACGTGTGGGTGGGTAGATTTTTATTGATTTTAGTTCTTCGACACCGAATTATATTAATTTGTTTCAGTTTTACAAAATTATACGAATTATATTATAATTGTATTTTACGAATTATATTAATTTGTCTCAGTTTTACGAAATTATACGAATTATATTATAATTATATTTTACGAATTGTATTAATTTGTTTCAGTTTTACAAAATTATACGAATTATATTATAATTATGTTTTACGAATTATATTAATTTGTTCAGTTAAAAAAAAAAGATTTATCTAGTCATCTCGCTGCGGAATTGGTAATAAATTAATCAAGTTAGAAAATAAATGAGTGCAAGAAAGCAGGAAGGGATCGAGGGCGCAATAGTAGGGAAAATGGATTACAGACCGCGAGTGACCCACTCGGTCGCGGACGTGACCGTGCGAAGCACCTGAACGCGCTTCGGGCGCTGCAGCAGCGAACTCGGACGGCGTTCCGCGTTCACTTTCGTCGACCCCGAAGCCAATTAACCCCGTGTAATTAATAACCCATTCCGAGGAAGCCACAACTACAGGCGTCGGGCTCGCTCGCGGGCTCGCCAGACCGACAACACGACCCGGGTTGATCGGAGCGCCGGGCGCGCATTACCCTCGTCCAATAACCGGACGGAGAGACCGAACCGTCCATCTCACGGATTAAACCGACCCGGGGAGAGCACGCCCGAAATAAACCAGCCTTGGGCCATCGACAATTAAACTTTTTCCGCGGAAACGAAAAAAAATCCGGCCCGTAAAAAAATGTGACCCCTAAAAAACAATTCCTACCGATGAAATTATTTAAAAGAAAAAATTTACTCCACCGGTATCGCCAAAATTTTCACTATTTATGGTTTGAATTTTTTACATTAATAAAAAAATACTCAATTCGCGATAAATTTGTATTTAAAATATTTTAATCTTCCCGGCAAGAGAGCGAAAATTAAAACCGTAAATTTCGTTGATAAAAAAACGGGGGGAAAAAAATGTGCGATTAAATAACCAGTACTTCGGCCCGTTGAGTGGCTCGCCCTGCCCCCTCTCTCGCTGTAATTTCATTAAAAAATAATTCTCGACTCCCGCTGAATATTTTTCTTCGAATGTGTTATCATTAATTAACACTCGCGTTACGTTCCACGTCAGACGTATCGCCCGGCGAAACTTAAAGCTATAAATTCCTCGTAAAAAAAAAAAAAAAAAAAGATATCGAGCGTAGGAGAAAAAACACGATTAACCAGCAGCCCTTGGTGAATGCTCCGGGGGGGTGCCCGCCAATTAAACGTCGCTCCGCGCGCGGCCGTTGATCACCGTCGACGACTCGCGCGACGCTCGCGTCGTCGTCGAGAATTCGCTACTATAGAATATACACATTGCTCTTGTGGTTCCCTCATCGACCGCGACGATCGAGAGGGTTATTTGCTCGCTCCGACCGACCGGGACTTCTCTCTCTCTCCGTGGTGCATATACACACTGTATATATATATTCCAACGCCGAGAGATACCGGAGAGAGAAGCGAGCGAGTCGAGCTCGACTCGCCACTCAGCCTCATTTATCCGGGCGCACGGAATACGCCAAGTGCTTTCAATGCATTTTTATTGCCAGAGAGCCGCCGCCGCCGCCGCCGCCGGCTATACCCACCCCGGAGTATAAGGAAGGAAGAGAGCAGAAGTGGGGAAAAGTATCTCGCTTCCGCGCCGCGGCGGCTGCGGGGCTGCTCTACCTATAACGCTCAAAATATTCGAATAGCTCTCGCTTCCCTCACTCCTTCCGCCCGCGGTGGTGGCTACGTCGCGCGGTGCACCGCGCGGAGCGAGGCTTTCAAAGACGAGGCGCGGGTGAACGCGGAGGGAGCGGGGAGAGGGGAGAGAAAATAAAAATAAATAAAAAAAACAATATTGAAAAGCGAAAAAGAAAGCATCGGAAAAACGACTCGAAACGTCAAAGCAACTTGTGCTCTTCAGTAGTTTCCGGCATTATGAGGAAAACCCCCCTCAACCTCCTCCCTCTTCGCCCCCCCCCCCCCCGACGACTACCGCACGTTTCGCCCTTTGGTAAACGTGCAGCTTTCGCTGAGCAACAAAATATCGGTTTAGCGTTTAGATTTTTTTTTCGTTTCGCTGTCGTAGAGAAAAGAAAAATTCGGTGTTATTAAAAAAAATGAAAATATTGGTGGAGCGTTTATGCATTCTTAATCAGATTTTTAATGGATTCAGATTTTTAATGGTTTAGTGTTTAGATTTTTTTTTTGCTTCGCTGTTACAGAGACAAAAAAAAATTGCTATTATTTTAAAAAATGAAAATATTGGTGGAGCGTTTACGCATTTTTTAATAAGATTTTTAATGGATTCTCGTGTTCATCGATGAGAAGAAAAATATAGCTGCGCGAAGGTATGGAATATGCTGCAGCTTTCTAGTTCAGAGCGAGCGGCTCGTCAAAGTAAAACCAAAAGTTTGAGCTCCCGTTGCGCAAACCGAGCCTCGGCTCAAACTTCTCACAGCGAGCAGAGCGAAACTTCCCTCGCATATTTTTGGTTACACGGCGATGATCAATATTAGGATAAAAATGTTAATTATAAAATTTTAATATTAATTATCCTGTTTCATTTTTTTCCACGAACGACTCATCGCTCGAGCTCTTGTAATGTATTTTCAGGACGAGAGCAGCGAAAAATTTCACGCACGTTTTTTGAGCCGCGATATATTTTTTCCACCGACGCAGCGTATCTGCCTTTCTCCAGAAATGGCTCGTCCGAGTAATTCCATCACCGCACCCGCGATCCCATCACTTAGCCCGTGCCTGCGATTCGTCCGCCTTTTACATTCCCCCGGCGTATCTCGTTTCACAATCTGACCAGCGTCAGTGGTAAAAAGAAAATTGAAAAAAAAAAAAAAAAAAAAAATTTGTATCAAATGACCAAACGCCCAAAGTATGTTCAAATAAAAAAATAATAATTGAACCAAATGACCAAATGGTCAAAATATGTTCACATAAAAATTAAAAAAAAATTGAACCAAATGACTAATCAATGCCCAAAATATGTTCACATAAAAATAAAAAATAAAATTGAACCAAATGACTAATCAATGCCCTAAATATGTTCACATAAAAAAACCAAAAAATCCGTTGCAAATTTACCAAAACAGCTCATTACCGGCGAAACACAGGTGAAAAATCTTTATTACGCGCTCGGGGCGCTTGTACCACAAAAAAAAAAAAAAAAAATCCCGCCGCCGAGTGGCATCGACCGCGCGCATAGGAAAGCGAGTAAAAGCTCCACGTGGTCGCCCCACGGGCGCGGCGTCGCGCCACCCTTTGGAAAAACCTTCTGTGTAAACACTAGACAGCCGGCGAGAGTTGTGTATACAACACGAGCCTCGTCTATTCCGCCGCTCCGTGTTACGAATAGTGCGCGAGCAGGACTGCGTGCAGCAGCAGCAGCAGCAGCAGCAGCGCGGTGGTCCCGACGTCTGTCCGCCCGTCTGTGGCCGCTGCGCGCCATACCGGCTCTCGGGCTCTAATTATAATCCGCTCGCGCCGCACTGCGCCACGTACCACGCCGCCTATACCAAAAGTGACAAAAAGGCACGTCCAAAGAATGGCACCGTCGTCGTGTGTAGCGCGCGCGCGAAGAGCGGTGGAGGGGAGACACGAGCGGCGCGGATGAGGCGCGGAGTGAAAGGGAGCCAAAAAAAAAAAATGAAAGAAATAAAAGGCACAGGACGAGCCCCTGGCGCGTGCGTTCGTGTATTGTTCCCCGGACGTGTGTACACGATGTGTACACCACACTTGGGCTGCACCCTCCCTCCCCCCTCCCCCCCTCGACAGTGTTGACTGCGTGCGCGTTTCGCGCGTGCAGCCAACACACGCTGTACTAATAAAGAATATATTTCCAATATTAGTATTTCATTTGGTGGTTAAACACGAAAATTGAGAGTGCGCCCTGATATACACAAATGCGTCTGATAATTGGAGTGCCGCACCGGGTCAACAGCGGTGCGTTTTTTTTTTTTTTTTTTTTCCCGATGCGTTGTTTCTGTTGGGCAAACAAATCGACGAGGAGGAGGGAGAAAAAAATCACTGACGCGATAACTGACGTTTGTACACATCATGTGAAATATTCTTGGCCAGGAGGTCAACGACCCTCTGCGTCAATCGTCGTGACTCTATGCAGACGTTTCGTTTTTTTTTCCTTCTTGGCTTTATTGTACATCGCATTTTTTATGTTTGTTTAGTATTAAACGTAGAGTTTATTTAATTAGTTAAGGTCTAGGTTAAGGCTTATTTGTGAGTAGATTTAGTTGATTAGTTTATAATTATGATTTGCTTTTAGTTGTTGCTTTGTCGGTGGTGGATTTTCTTTGTTTTCTTTGGCTACCTATTTTGTGATGAACAATTTCTATCTTAGTGTTAACGAAAGTGTATATCTCTTGTTATTGTTTTTTTTTTGTTTTGTTTGTGAAAAGACCAAATGATTCGTTTCAACAGCTACACAATATTAAGTTGGCGTGCAGTGTGTACCAACGGCACCATCTCCAAGCCAAGAGTATCGAGACTCACAACCCCGTAGATTTAAACGCGAATCGTGGCACCGACGGTGCAACACTCCCGCATAACGACGGAGATTTTCAATTATACGCCGCGATCTTTCGTCATCGCTCTTATCGGCGCGCGGATTAGAATTGAGCGGTAGGACTCGGCGCCGCCGCGGCGCACGTGCGACGCGTGTAGTAAATTAACGTTTTATAACCTCTCGCGCGCGGTCGGGCGTGACGCAATAAACCGTGCGGCGAACGCGACACGCGTGTCGCGCGCGCCACCCGCGCTCGTATATAATATCGGGGCCGTGCGGTTAATCGTGTCCCGATGGGCGCGCGCATACCAAAGGGCTTATAATAGTATTGCATGAAGTATGGAGATATCGGAGATCGAGACGGCGAATATTCGCGCGCGACATGTTACGCCCCCCTCTGCCCCCCCCCCCCCCCAACACCCCGATCGAGGCTACCACTACGTCTTTCGGTACACCGCTACCTGCCTCCCGTAGCCCTGCGGCCCTATCGGCGCGGCTCGGAGGTATCGATAAATCATAATTCGCAGCTTCGAGCCGCCGTTGTCGAATCCGAGATCCCGGGGACGCGGCCGCCCGGCCAGCCGGCCCCGGGATTTTCGCGCGCGCGTTATCGCTCTACATAAATCAGCGGCTAATCCGCGCTACTCGCCCCCCCGAGTGTCTCGTACCTACTTTATATATATGTTCCACACGCTATATATACGTATATATCGCGGCCATAAGACCGAAGTCTTTCGACGGCTAAGCCGGCCATCCCCCCCTTCCCCCCGGCCCTTGCGCACTGTTCCCCGGGGATTAGGACTTAATCGACCGAGACTTATTCGATTTTTTCGCTGTAATTAGCAGCCCCCGGGTATACCACCGGTTTGTCGGCTTCGAACGACCACGAGATATT
The DNA here is from genome assembly GCA_963932165.1 of Pimpla rufipes. NCBI lineage: Eukaryota > Metazoa > Arthropoda > Insecta > Hymenoptera > Ichneumonidae > Pimpla > Pimpla rufipes. Next base: position 22,779,480 of record OZ010637.1, read on the forward strand.
CCACATTTTTGTTGTCGTTATTATTTTATTCCTCTTTGAAAAAGTTCACGAGTAACGGAAAACATTGTTAGCTAATGATTTCTGACAAAAAGAACGTCGCCATTTTTTTTTTTTTTTTCGAAATTGATAAAAAAAAATTCTTAACCGGTGTTTTTGGGGGTAGAATATGCGACTTCAGAACAATGGTACAATAAAAGTCGATATTTGAAAAAAAAAAAAAAAAAAAAAAAAAAAAAAATCTGTGGTCTAGTTTGCATGATTTTTTATGTAAATTGTATTATTCACATACAAATAAGTAACGACAGAAAAAAAAAATCTTGATCTCCAACCAGCAGAAATGACGCAACAGAAAAATCCCCCCCTCTCTCCCCACCCAGCATTGACGTCGTCTATTACGACATAATTGAAGATCCCGAGCCCGCGGTACGCGCGGCTATATCGGCCGCGGCGGCGGCGGCGGCCGCGCCGTAACCGTTGATCCGGCCGGGAGAGAGCGAGCGCGCGGGGGGGTTTCTGCACTCAGAGTGAATTAACGAGGCGTTTTGTGCCCCGAATCTGGAGCAGTCCAGGGCGACAGCCACCCCGTGAAGTAATTAACTGAATTGGGAGAGCCAACCCCGCGACGATTCATCGCAGCGTGCACCGGAAACTACTAACCCCCCTCTCCCCTTCCTCCCTCCCTCTCCCTCTCCGGTCCTCGCTTCCCTCCCCCCCTCTCCCCCCAAACCCCACGCGGCCCTGCCGAGCGGTTGCGCAGCTATATAGAAACCTTCGCTTCTGACCACTCGAGTTACATCCAGCACCCTCCCCCTCACCCCCTTCCTCTCCCCTTTCTCTCTCTTGCTCTCTCGTGGCGCTGGATCGCTTTGGCTCTACACCGACCAACCAACCACCGGTTTCCACTATTATTCTCCAGTCCATTTCTCGCTTGCTTCGCAATTTCTTTCGCATTTCTTTTTGCCGCCCCCCCCCCCTCTTGCCCCCCCCTCACCCTAGGCAGTGGGTACGCGAATCTTTCGTGCTTTACCCGATTATCCTCTTTTCTTTTTCTCTCTCCCTCCCTCTCTCTCTCCCTCTCTCTCTGTATATCAGAACCGCAGCTCCAGCTAGTCGAGTGCTTTCCGTGAGCGGCGCGCCGCACCACGTACCACCTAACCTCACTCTCTATATCCTCCGCAACGCTGCCGGCGAGCGGCGTAAAAACGGTGCAGGACGACGCGGGCGAGGCGGGGAAAATAAAACGGCATTATTTTCTCGCTCGCTTCGTTTTCTCTCGCTCGCGGACCGCGCACGCCGCGCTCCCGGGATCATTCCGACAATTTTTTTGCCCATCGTCCCGACGACGACAGTCTCTTCGCAGCCCAGGCTACGCGTCTCTCCCCCCCCCCCCCCCTCCCCCACCCCGAGGGGCGTTGGCAGAAACAAAGCGGATTCCCAGGCGTAATAATGAGACTCCCGCGCGCCGCGCGCATCACGCAAAAACGTATCAACGGTTCTTCCTTCGTTCCTTCTTTGCCGGCGGAGTCGGATAGGGTGGGGGAGGGGAGGGGAGCCCCCTTCTTACCCGGATCTCTCATACCCTTTTGGTATTCTCATCTTCCCGAGCTTTATGCCATTTATTTGCGTTACCTCTGCCACCGCCGCGTGGCCGACGACGAGTTTTTCGTTATACGTGTAACCACTGCGCGCGGCGGCCGCTTGCGTAATTCCGCCTTACCAATTTGTTACGGCCAATGAGGACATTTTTCCCGGTTTGAGAAGCCTCCCGAGAAATCCTGGCGAGATTTTCGCAAATCTCGCCGGGAATGATTTCGTCGCGGGCTAATTAACGCCTGATTGTGGTTCATGTGGTCTCGGAGTTTCCTGTTTTACCGACGCCGCGAGTGCGCGGTCGTACTTTTTGTAACCTCGAACTGCGAAGAAACTGGAAGTGCAGTTTGGGTCAATCGCGCGTGAGCGAAATGCTCGTGTTTACAACGTCAACGCGACTTCTCGAGGGTGTAATACAAACTTTTTTTTTTTCACCGCCGCGAATGCTAGTCAGAAAATGTGCACTTCGTGTTCGTTACTCGCAGTTACGAAAGCCGTACACAAAGAAGTTGAAGTCGCGCGCGCGCGCGCGCGCAGGAAAAGCCAGCAAAGGCCGAGAGACCCCGCGCGGTATAATTCAAATCTAAACTTGCCCAATTTCCCGCGCTCTCCGCGCCCTCGTTGCATTATGTCCGTTGAGGTAATCTAAACTTTTGCTCGAGAGCCGCCGGGGGGGCGGAGGCGACCCGCTGGCTGCAACTGCGCTGCTGCAGTTATGAATACTGCGGCGGCTCTCCGGCCGCATCGTCGCTGCAACGCAAACGAAATAGTCCGCTGCACAGCCGATTCGCGGAATTTTTTCGTCGTATATTCCGCTGGGGGTAATAAAAAGAAATGGTGAAAAATAAATAAATAAAAATAACGGGACCAAATGAAAACGGACACTGCGACGATGAAACGCGCGACCTTTTTGGTTCGTGCGGAACTCGATGAGCCGCGAAATGTCACGAAAAAAACGTTGGTTAGTTTCTAATGTTTCTGAGGCCCCGAAATAAATTATAAAAAAAATAGTCGATTCGACGTATCGGGATGACCTTTTTTATTCTTAAAAAAATCGATAAAGCGCAGAACAGCGCAAAAAAAGCGAGCGTTAAATTGAATGGAATTAATTCGCTGCACAGAAGATCAAAGCGAAATTTTCAGCGGGACAGAGCAAACAAAAGCCACACTAAACCACCTGGATGCATTAAAAAATACACGTCAAAATGTAATTAATAAAACGATCAAAGGAGAAGGAAAAGAAAACGACGCGAAAGAATTTTCAGTATCCACGTCGACGCTCGGTAAGCGTCGAGAGAGGAGAAATCGAGGCGACGAAGAACGAGACGGCTGATACAGTGAAATGAGAATATTGCAATTCGGTCCCAATGGGAGAGGAAGAGCCGAAGCTCGCGCTTTGAATATCGCGAAATAATCTCGCAATAACATCGACGCGACCAACACCGAGAGACGGATGAGAACTTTGCGGATCGGTAAAAAGGGGGTTAGGGGGGTGGGAGGGGTGAACCAGACGATGGGGGAGGTGGGGCTGTGTTATGATGGCGAGCGCCAAGAAAGCGGATATAACACGGCGGCGCGAAGGGCGAACGCGGTTTAATAAACAGTGTATGACTCGGGATGCACTCGACACTGTCTAATTAACTCAAAACAGCTCGGCGTCCGCGCTCGTATATTAATCCCTGCTTTTTTAATTACTCTCTCGACATCGCCGCGTCTGCATTTCGTATTTTCGCGCGTATAACGAAAGCCTCATCCCCCCTTCTCGTCTCGTTCCTCTTAATGATTCTTCCACTTGGCTCTTAAACCCAACTTGATCCCAGACTCTAGTGTCGTTGATCCACAGTTGACGCAGCGCAAAAGAAAAAAAATCGTTGCAGGAATATGACTTCTGCCATTGATTGGTTACAGACTAACCAATCGGTAATTCGATCCACCCCGGCGATTGATCTTCGAAAATTCGCCGTGCGGGTTTTCAACGCTGTCATTAAAGTCGCCATTTGGCCAGACGGCGGCGCAGCTCACCCGGGTTTTCACAAAGACTATTCAGGAGTCGCGTAACGACGTCGCCGCCATCGCTGCCGTACAGAGATCTCCCCGCGCGTTCGCTATAAATACAAAGGAAAATATCGCGGAAGGTTCTTTCCACACGTGGATTTCGTGGAACAGGCCGGCTCGCGGTTCGCGGCTCCAATTACGCGTAATGATGTAAAATTGTCGGGCGATAATGGGTGGCGCGCTCGCGCTCTGCTCGGGGTTGACGGGCCCGCGGTGCCGACACGTGTTCGCTATTAATAGCGCCTCAGCGCTTTTTACCCCGCGCACTGTCGCCCCGCGCGACTGTCTTAGGACGACATGTGGCCGAGTCGCTATATGCGATCCAGTGAGAGAAGAAAAACGAGGGGAAAAAAAACGAGAGAGAGAGATAAAACAGAGTCGGAGGAAGATGAAGAGAAGCCTCGAGGATATGGATGAAGAAGCTGAAGAAGAAGATGAAGAGGGAGATGAAGAAGAAGGAGGAGATGGAAGAAGAAACAGGCGATGGCGCCTGTCAGGGTAAATACGCTTCTTCGTTGCCGTGACAAGCGCTAAAGACAAAACTGAAACAGTATACCATGTCATCGTTGCCAGGCAGCCGCCATACGCGCCTCCTCATCTTTGCCTCTCCAACTCTTTCCTCGGCTCTCTCTCTGCCCTCTGCCCCCTCGACGTCCGCGGTTCCATCATCCTCCACACGGAAGTCGCGCGCCTTCCGAGAACCCCCGAAGTGTATTCTGGTTCGAGACCTGCTGCCGCTGCCTTCTTCTTCGCTGCCTGGCCAGACCCGCGTTGCCTTCTTCTTCCCCCTCTCGCACAGGGCCGATAAATTTATTTCGACGTCCGAACAAATTGTCGCCCAGCCGGTGCGACGAAAGGGTTTCCCCCCCCCCCCCCCCCCCACCTTCCAGCTTCCAGAAGAGGAATCGCCCGCTCGTGTCTCGAGCGCGAACACGAGAAGACGCGAGGCTGACGCGGTGCGCACAAGACGAGTGGATAAATAAGGGGACAACGTGTAAAACAGTCGGCGACGAGGGAAAGATACAGAGGAGACGCTTTTTCTCTCTCCTCGTGTGTCTCCAACATGTGTGGGGAGATCTCGATGTGTCTCTGTGTTTGTGTATTTCTGCGTGGGTTTGTTTGTATATTTTTCCCCGGTAGGCCACTTTGGACGGGGAGCGCGTCCGTAGCGCGGCACATTCGACGACGGTTGGCTTATGAACGGGTCGAACTCTAATCCCTTAAGCTTTTACCGGGGGCCACCGGCATCACAAATGACCCGATTCCGATTCGTACGCGAGGAGATCAGATACGGCTCGATATAAGTCGCGGCCCCCGACCCATTCGCTTTGCATTGATTTCGGGTCTGGATGGAAAACCGTGCGGGGATTCGTAACCAGGCCACATTTGGACAGCTGTCCGGGCGACTCTTTACGCCATGGGAATATCGTCAGGTTGGAATGTTAGATGGTGGAGGCTTTTAGCACGAGACGCAGGAGACTTCCAAGTATGGATCCCGCTTCTCCAAGTCCATTGGGATAATTTGCCTTGACGCGTCCGCTTCGTTGTCGCCGATGGCGAATTCACCGTCCAAGGGAGCCCGATTCCTCTCGATATTTGGGTCAGTGGGCAGCAGCTTCGAGGAAATGGAAACACGAGGTCCGCATTGATTTCGCCGCTATGCTAAAACTAAGCACCGCGACCAGGACCATCCAGGCTATCCGGGATCCCGCATAGGAATCATCCGAGTACGTAACGGAATCGGGTTGGAAAACCCTTTTGTCGCCCAGATATCCCGGAGGACGTCACAAAGCCCCCCGGCAGCTTCACGAGTCCCGCTGAATCTCCCACGCTCGAAAGTGTCGTCTCCTCGACTGCGCACCCGAATTCACGATTCCGGGGCGCGCGCGCGCGCGACTCCCATTTTCGCTCGGGCGAAAACCTCTCTGAAAGATTGCGCAGTGATTTCCATCTACCCGAAGCGATATTTGGGACACACTGGACATAGAGAGGGAGAGGGAGAAGCGTGCAGCGACAGGGAGAATGAAAACAAGAAAAGCCTCGCGGGGCTTTGCATGCCGCAGTCGTGCATAATCTGGAAAATAGCCTCCTGTTGGCTTCCTTTAACCCCGGCTCGTTTCCATTTCCTCTCGCTCGCCGCTCGCTCTTCTTCTCCCGTGGAATATCAAACGCAACGTACATGTCCGTCTATACGCGGACGTTTATCTATCTCTCTCTCTCTCTGGCTCGCTCGCTCGTTGGCTCGTTTTTTTCGTATGGAAGAACCCGTTTGCGGTCTTTGATCTGTGTACCGGGGGCTCCGGGTGTGGGTTATAGCGGCGGTCGCGTCCCGACGGACGGGTCTTCAACCCCTGTGATGGAGCACCATGGTGTGTGCCCCGTGTGTACGTGTGGTCTGGACTATTGTGTGCCGATGTAGGTGTATACAGCGCCTCCTAGCTGCGGCAGCAGCAGCAGCAGCAGCGTCAGAGTGTAGCCAATATTCCGGTTGCGGGCGATTTTAAGCCCCCTCCCCAAGGGTAGTTGGCTCTGTCCATTCGTGCATCCTCGAGTGAGCGGGATCCTTATTACGGCTGGACTCTTCAAAGCAATATCCGATCCTTGGATCCTCCATCCATGGGACACGAACTGATTGATCCTCGCGACTGAATCTCTCGCTCTCTCTCTCTCTCTCGTTTTACCGCTTGTATCGGGCCGCGGATACCGCGCAACGAGACGTTCCAGGAAAAGCAGTTGAGCCCTCTCCGCCTGTTGCTGGCAAAGAGACCCCTGGATAACCGCCTGCGACGCTACCTGCGGGACACTTTGTGTCACAACCTTGTGGGGGGATATATAATGACGACGACGACAGACACACGCTTCGCTGATTCACATTCTTCGCGGCATAATCCGGGAGGACGGTTTTGTCAATTCGATTTCTATTGCAGTCGCGAGAGGATCTTGAGCGGGGTCGTTATTAGCGACTGAAGAGCCGAGAGGAGGCTCTGACAAAGGTTACTTTGATTGAATGTAACTGCTGCCTGAACAAACAGAGTTTTATTTGCGCGGAGGCTGTTTGTGCGATTGGTTAGCGAGATGCTTTCATGGTTCAGGGGACTGTGACATGTGCTTCATACGAATGTCCTGCAGATGTTTGTTGACGGATGTCTGAATCGATGTAGCTGAGTTGATTCGAGTTGACGAAGGGACAGTTGATAAATTGTTGGCCTGATCAGCTAATTTGTTGGTAGATCAATCGATAGCCGTTGGCCCTATAGGCTGATTATTCGGTCCAATCAGACGATCCTTGACCCAATTAATTGTCGGAGGTCGACCAATCGAACGCCCAAATAAATCGTTGATTGGCAGTTTCATCGCGATGCATTTTTTTCCGGGATTTCGAGACACCAATTGGAAGGAAGGCCGACGGCGATGAAGGCGAAAAAGGAAGACACGGGAATGGGATGAAAGAGAAAATACAGTGCAAAGTGGTGGTGAAGAGTAATTCACAAACGTTGGCTTTCTTCTTTCATCTCCCGGCGAGGTTGGTTTCTTTTCCGCTTGAAACGCGCGAGCGGGCCGCCAGTTATCCTATCACACAGAGGTAAACCGAAAGTACCGGGGCTTATGTAATCGCTCGAAGGGTTTCGCTCTCCCTCGGTACACCGCGCGCGCAGACACCTAGAGACAGACGTACAGAGGGCGCGCGGGCGCGCGGATGAACTATACCCCCCGGGTATTCCACCAGCGATAAATCCGGCCACAAATAACTCGTTCGCCCTCGAGCGTGTCGAGGGTAAAGGATGGAGAGCGAGAGGATGGGGGGTGGAAGGAGACGCGGAGTGAGGGAGAGATATCGAAAACTGTGCGGGGGAAAAGCGCGAAAAATGCGCGAGGGAAGAGAGCGAGAAGGAATCGCAAATCGATAAGCCGACGGGAAGGAAGAGAAGACGCGGCGCGTCTTGGCCGGGAGGGAAAGGAGGGAAAATGGAAAAGAAAAGGAACGACCGGGGGTGGTAAGACGATGCCACGCCACGGGTATGGCGCGCAGCGTCGAGGATCGGTAGGAAATTACTCCGAGGATCAAGGATTGGTTCCTGGCGTCGTAGCCTCCCCCACCTCCACCCCCTTCGCCTTTTCTTCCTCCACGATCTTTCTCTCTTCCTTTCCTATTTCCGAAAGCTTTTCTTCTTTTAATTACCGCCGCAAATAAAACGGATATATCCCCCCTTTCCCTTCTGCCTCGCGCGAGCTTAGAAGTCAAGTCTCACGGACTCGGCTTTATGTATTTATGAAGCCGCGATATTTTACTGCAAATAGAATGTCCCCGCGGGACTTGTAATCAGCTTGGGAGAAAAATGAGCTGTGTGTAATAATTAAACGGGAATTCTGCGAGATACTCAATTTTTAATTTTCATCTTTTAGTCGACATGATACATTTTTTGTCATGAGAAAAAAATTGGGATATATTTTTTTTCAGAGTGCAATTCTCGTCTCACTGAAACCGAAGCTACGAATATTTGAGTTTTTCGAAAAAAAAAAAAAAAAAAAAAAAAAAAAAAAATGTGTTAGCTTGACATTTAATCCTATGCAAATTATGAGAGGCGAACTTACCGGAAAGGCGCCGCAGTCCTCGAGATCCGGTATCGTCTCGGGGCAGAAGGTGCCCTCGGTGAGAAAGGGCGGCCGCGGGGGCGGTGGTAGCCGGAACTCGGGCGGCGGACCGGGGCACTCCGGGCACTCGAAGCGCTCCAGCGTCTCGAGCTCCTCCATCCTCCTCCTCAGCGCGCTGAAAACCACACGGGGAGAAAATCACCCGCTATTAATCTCATCGACGTAACCATTAATCGGCATCGCGCGCGGCCCTTCGAGGGCGCAGCAGCAGCTGCCGCATCCTAACCCCCCTTCATCCCCCCTCGTCCCTCAACCCTCCAATCACCCTCAACGCGCTCGCACTCAAAGCGAGAGGCTGTGAAAGGCGATCGTCGTTTCCTCCAATCGTCGTCTTTTTCTCCTCGCAATCTCTAATTTTTTTTCTCCCCCCCCCCCTCTTTTTTCATTTCCTTTTTGTCTTTTCTTAACGAAGTTCTTACACAAGTCACTCGGGGCGCTCGGATCAATTTGTCCGGGGGAGAGAGAGAATCTTGTCAATGAATTAGAGTGTGCCCGAGTTAATGAAATTGCGAATGAATTGGACGGCGATTGCACGATTTTTTTTCCCGCCCCCCCCTCTTTTTTCCTCGTCGTTCTTTCTTTCTCTCGCGACCGGAAAACGAACCGCCAAACATAAAAAAGATGAGTCGGAGCGCCGGAGGGAAAAAGTGAATTTTGCCATTTATCTTCCTTAATGAGTTGCCGCGAGATTTCGCGGACTTCTTTTTTTTTCTCGAGTCCGAAAGTTTCTCGAGATTTTTTTTTTCTTTTTTTTTTCAGATAAAAAATGGCTATTCGACGATTATACATTCATCGTTTCGCTCTGAGATATTCCCACATATATTTCATACATTTTCACCCATATTTTCTACGAAAAATATATTCGCAAATTTTCGCTCCGAAATTTCGCCAAACTCACGTACGACGCGAGTGCGAAAAATAATTTTTGAATAACCAGCCCGCAATTAATCCTCCCCCCCCTCCCCTCCCCTCCCCGCCCCTCTCAGAGCACCTTATACGCCGCCTCGCAGTCACGGCGACGCAGGAAGGAAAGTGAACAAAAAAAAAAGAAAGAAAAAAGAAGAAAAAAAAAAAGCCACCCGGAGACCCGGCGGCAAAAGTCGAATTGATAACAACTGCACTCGGCGCGGCGGGTCCGCCTCGGAGTGGATTTCGCGGGGTCTAATTAAGAGATACGCGTCTGGTCCGGTCTCTTAATGGCCGGGCCGCGTATATATACAGCCTGCGAGCGGGTTCGTAACTCGTAACGCGTTCCCTGTGTGTGTGTGTGTCTGTCTGTGCTTTGCCATTCGCTCCCCCCCTGTGCCCCCCCGCTCAGGCCGACTCTCCGAATGTGAGCTTTTTCCGAGTGCACGTATACGCGCTGGCAGCTCGAGATGGCGATCTCGTTAGCATAGGAAGCACCTTGCGCCGTCGCCGCGGTCCGCCTGTCTGCCTGCTGCCGGGCGATGAGGGTGCAGCAGCAGCAGCAGCGACTGCTGATGCTCGGGCTTGCGAGGGGGTCAAGTCGTTCCAGTGCGAGGCTGGGTGGCCGGAGTTAGGGGGAGGGGGGGACAGTGGGACAAGCCGAGACAGGGCAGCCCCGCGCTCGGTTCCTCTCCGCCTCGGTATGCTAATACCTGGACTTAATTACAGCCTCATAATGAATCAGTCACGCCTGCCTCTCCCCCTTCTCCACCATCCCCCCTACCTCCCCCCCCCCTGTACACGCGTATACGTCGCTGATTAATTGTCCCGGTCTCTATAGTTTGCTATATACAGCGGGCTTGTAGATATTACCGGAGTATCGGGCGGTACGTAGTTAGCGATCGTGTGTATACAGTGGAGGCTCGGTTAGTTTGCGATTGGCCGAGGGGAGAAAAATACGCGTGAGGGTGCTGTGAGAGGGAGAGGGAGAGGGGAAAGTTGGTGCCGTTTGTTGGTTTGTAATGATTAGTTGGCGGTGATCGTATGAGTGGATCTAATTGGCGGTGTGCGAATAGCGACAGGTGTTAGCTGTGACTGCGTTTGTAATGTTTAGCGGGAAAATAGCAGGAAAACTGCGACCCCCCTGGGGCACCTGAGGCCGTGACTCGGTCGATTATCGTCGCGTGCGAAGCGGTGAGAAGAGTCGACACGTGACACTCATGCGTCGTGCGCGACACGCGTCGCGATGCGATCGGTTAAGTGGTGTATAATTGAGTCTGAAGTTCAGAAAAATCGGAAGATCAGAAGGATACAAATTTATTTGAATAAAATATATTTTGTTTGATCCAAATAAATCTTATTAGGCCGGCCATTAAATAGATTTTTTGAATGACCGGCCGTTATTTAATTTTTATTTCATTTTTATTTAATGGACGCCCTAATAGGATTTATTTGGATCAAATAAAATTTATTTCATTCAAATATATATATATATTTTTTTTTTCAAATAGATCCCATCAGAACGATTTCTCTGGGTGTAAACAAAAAAAATGTTAACCGTCGATTTTTTCCAAATGTTGAAACAGTCATTTTATTATCTTTACGTGTTTTTTTTTTTCTAGCGATTCCCGCGCGAGACGAGATATTTGCGGCGGAGTCGTCGATCAAAAAAGCATTGAGCCATTCGGAAGGCGGAAGGCGAGGTTCGCATATCTATCGGAAGCTTATTCGTATATAGCGAGTAGCGCGCGCGGCGCGCGAGGAGGGAGAGAGAGAGAGCTGGGACAGCGGCTGAGCACGTCGTCAGCGCTCGCGCGCTTTAATAAATGCGGCCTCTCCTTCTGGCTTCCGTTCCGTTTTCCCGAAGAGAGATCTCTCCTCTTCCGCGACTCGACGTTGGCTTCGCCGGGCGAACCTTCCAGCGCCTCCTCCGCGCCTCCTCCCACTCGTCTCGTCGTCGTCGTCGTCGTCGTCGTCGTCCTCCTCCACTGCCGGAATCCGCGCGCACCCTTAGCCAAGCTCATTCTAATGCGGAGGACCGCAAACGGGTCGAGCACTTCTCTTCGACTTTCCGTTCTTCTTCTTCTGCTTCTTCTTCTTCCTCCTCCTCCTCCTCCACTTCCTCTTCTTCATCTACTCTTCTGCTCCAGTACTTCTTCTTCTTCTTCTTCTTCTTCTTGTGTTTCTTGCGACTCTTTCTTTCTACTGTTGCGAGGATTTTATTTCATTCTTCCAAGTAACAGAATTTTTAACACCATCGATAACAATGAAATAATTATTTATGTTTATTATTTATTATTTATTTTGTTTTTTTTTTTGCTTGATTTTTTTTATCAGTTTTTTTTCTCCACAAAATTGAGACCCATAGAGGCTCAAATTTCAATTTCCCGAAAGGGTTTGAAAAAATAAAAGTGACTCCCTCCGCTTGACTGATAGAAAAATTCTTCCGGCATCGTCTTTAGCATGACAATAAAGTGCCTAACGGAATAATAAAAAGCACTATTCACACGATGTATTATATACGGAAAAATGTATATTATAATATGTATTATGGAGAGCAGCAGAGTTTCTGGATAGCTCACAGCGCGGACTCGTAAATTTCCGTACAGCGACGCGACGACGAGCTGCCAGCCATAGCGGGCACAACGGCGTTGCCCGTCGGGCTTTCGGCGCGACGCGCAACCTCAACGGGCGCGCGCTGGACGGGATCCTGTAATTTCATTATGAAAATACAGCGCGGGCGCGCGCTGGACGCGAGAGCGGGAGGGCCGAGCGTTTTCGACCCCGAGTCGAAAACGCGTGAGACCAGAAAGGGACGAGGTGCGTACAGTGGAATCTCTCGTAGCTCGCTACAATTATTCTGAAGTTCAATTTTAGGTTCAAATTTACGTCTTCAAAAAATCAGTGGGGAAATATTCCGCATTTTCGATATAATTATTATATTTGCGAAAATAAGTAATTTTTCGCATTTTTCTCATGGAAATTTCAATTTTTTTTCCGTGAAATTTTCAATTTTGTTCGTGGAGTTTTCAATCTTTTTCCGTGAAATTTTCAATTTTTTTCGTGGGGTTTTCAGTTTTTTCCGTGAATTTTCAAATTTTTTTCGTGAAATTAAAAAATTTTCTCATCGATTTTTTTTATTTTTCGGGCAAACAACGATGCTTTTCGGAATCAGCGGGAAATTTCCCATCGGATAAGATTTCCAAACTTCGCGTAATCGCATTTTTTTTTTTTTTCGCCAAGACGCACATATATTAGGGTTAGTAGGGTTGAAACAAAGTTCAACGTCAGGCTCAAATTAACGTCTAATTTTACGACAAAACCCTCAAAAGTTAAATTTCATAATACGAGAGACCCCACTGTACGTATATATAGACATACATATATAAACGTTAGTGCGGCGCAAACGGGGCAATTGGTGGAGGGGGTGGGGAGTAAGCGAGGCTGGCAGCAGGGATTTGCACCGGTGAACTGAACAAATTTCATAATGCAGGTACCACTCGCTCGCGCGGACTGTGAACGAAATCCAAGCGCGCGGCGTGTATATATACAGCTATACACGTGCGGAGCTTGGGTAGCATGCAGGCAGGGTCGGTCGGAAGCCGAGCGAGGGATTGCGAGAGAGGCGGCGCCGCCGCCGCGCGGTAATAGCCGACGCGACCCGACTTTTTTCGTTGAATATAATCAATGCACGCGTGGTGCGCCGAAATGCAACACTATTTTGAGGATTCCCGAATGCCGAGGGGAGAGAACCCAAAAACACCCGCGGGCCCCGATATACTTCAAGGGGGATTAGCCGGCCGATTAATAGTTTACAGTCGCCGAATCGCGCCCTGCATAAAGATTAATTCGTTGGCACATCGCGCGAGCCCCCCGCGGACGCCCCTCGTGCACCTCTCGACCCCCCAAGTCCCCCTCCCGTCCCGCATCATTTCGTTGAAAACATGCAATTTCGTGATGGAAGCCGCGCTCGCGATGCAGCCCTGCAGAATGCATCTGGATAACGCGCCCGATGCGAAATTTCACACACGCGCATCGTTTATACGCACGAGAGTTATGCGATTATATATTTCCGGTTCGCGAAAATTCATTATATTAACCCTGGTGCTGCGCCGTGGCCGCGCGGCGATCCTGGATAAATGCGAATGTTGCATGCGCGCGTTTGACTGCGCGCGTCGACCCCTCGTGTTGCTCCCCGGGGTATCTCGTAATTGCGATTCTTTTTTTTTTTCGGCGGTGGAAATGGAGCCTGACGCGAGAGGCACACACAGGGTGAAAAAAAAAGAAAATTAAAATGTCATGCGACGTTCAAATAATTTTTATCAATTTATTGAAAATATTTTAATGATGTCTCTAATCCCCAAACAAGCTCCTCAATTATCTCAATGGACGAACCAAACCACAGGGTGAAAAAAATTAAAATGTTAATTTTGTTTTTAAAAAATGTTAATTTTACCCAAAAAAATGTTAATTTTATTTTAAAAAATTAAAATCATTATTTTAATTTTTTAAAATACTTTAAAGATGTCTCTAATCCCACTAAATTACATCCAAACTTGGATACATCCTAATACAACCCAAAGTATCACATCACCCAACCTCCCAACCATCTCAACCTCCGAACCAAACCACCGGTAATTTATTAACGCACATCCTATATATTCACGACACACCAGTAAGTGCTTCAACCCGCGGTAGTTATTTATTTACGAGCGCAAGTGGAGTGTAAACATTTTCTCGGCATTCGGGTGGCTGGCTGCTCGCGGCAGGGCCATCGGAAAGTCCAATGCGGCCGAGTTGCTCGCGCGTATATATGACGTCGGTATTATACGTGGGTCAAGTAGCGGCTCGGTGTGTGTGTCTCAAATAGCTGAGGCAACTGAAAGCGTCCTAGCGAATAGAGGTGGTAACGTACGCTGCTACGGCTACGTCCGGGGGATGGGGGGGGGGGGGAGTCATATACGTCGGCTTACAGCGACGTCCTGCAACCACCGCCCGAGCCGGACCGGACCGGGCCGGACCCTCCATATGTACGTAGTACGAACCCCGTCGCTTTATTTCAGCATTAGACCCCGCTCACTCAGTTCCCGTATCTCCTGGTTAAGTGATATCCAGGCCACCGCGCGTCCCTACGTTCGCCTCGCCTCGCCTCGCCTCGTCGAGTGTACGCGATGGCGGCGTCTCTCTCGCTGCCGGGTGATGCTCCAACGGAGCAATAATACTAGATGCACTGCTCGCACACGGCCACTCCATCGGCTTGGAAACAGCGGCAGCAACAGCAGCGGCGGCAGCGGCGAGTCGAGCGCGCACGATTCCTCTGTATTATAAATATAGCTCTCGGGACATTGTACGCGTGCACCACGCGGGCTCTGTGTGTATATACATTTTATGCAGAGATCTATCTACACGCCGACAATGAAGAGCCGGCGATGCTCCGCGCTTGCTCTCCGCGCGGGTTCTTCGATACTTCCGGCAACACACTGGCCTCGATTTTCACCACCACCACCACCCCCGCACTCGCGGATCGCATGCAGCTTGCGGCTGACTTTGCTCGCATTATTGTCCTCCGAATTCCGCGCCAACTTAGCGACCTCGTTTTTTCAGGTCAGCGAGCATTTTTTTTTACACCACGCGTCGCTCGATCTAAGCCAACTTGGTTATATCGTCAGCCTAAACTTGAATATTATTATTATTATTATTATCATTATCATTATCATTATCATTATCATTATCATTATCATTATTATTATCATTATTATTATTAGTATTATTAGTATTGAAAGTTATTTATTTCGTACGAAATTATTTCCATGAGGCTCCACAAAAATATAAATGTCACACTTATGACTAACCTTACATTGTAAGGTTAATATATCGTATTTAAGAACCACGAAAAAATGAGACGTACTTTTTAGACGTTCCGTCCAAACTCCGATACATTGCGATCGAGTCGAATGGAAAACGCCGAGACCCTCGAGGGTCTAATCAATGAAACACAAACTGCAATTGGAAACTCATTGGTACAAAGAAAATGGACTTACGTTGGAGCTCTCGGAGCGGAGAACCACCGAGTCGTACCTATGTGCGGCATATGTAAGCATAGCGCGTATATATATATATATGTGGTATATATATAGGTTGCGCTTATGTATACATAGAGCTGGTTCCCGAACGGGTTAGCAAACTATCAAGCCACCCACCCACCCAGCGCGCGATATCCAAGCGCGCCACCCACTCACCCCCTCCCCCCCCCCCCCTCCCGCCCCGCCATCCTGGCATGTAGAGCAGCGAGTAGCAGTGCCCCCGATATAATACGGCTAATACGCCGCAACATCCAGGTTATTACTACAGTTAGCAAACAGCGGGCGGAACGGACTAGTAATGCAATCAGCGATGATACAATCACGCGCCCGCGTAACACTCGTCGCGCCCTCCGCAGCTCGCGCCGGCTCTCTCGTCCTGCTGTTGGCTTCCAGCTGTGCGGTCAGCTATGCCTGTTATTACACGGCCCGAGTCTCTCTCACGCCGATCGCGAGTAGGTCGCGATGATCAGCTTCGCCCCGGAATATATCGAGAGTTACTTCGGTGCTGTACAAGCTCTGCGAGACTTGACGAAGTGAAGTGCGGCGAATCTGCTGCTGCTGCTGCTACTGCTGCAGCGCTGATTAACGGCGCGCGAAAGCGACTGTATCTTCGGCGACGAGAGAGCAGCGATGCTCGCCGTTTGCATAACGTTGAATTCGGGCTAACGAGTGGCCAATGTCCGGCCGAGGGAGGCTGGTATAGCAGCGAATTTTGCGGTAGCCGCGGTTTGGTGAGAAGCGACGACATTGTGGGACTCGCGACGTGTGTAGGTTGGGTGAGAATAATTTTGGCGTCAGCTCACATTTTGTGCTTCTGTTTTTTTATTTTTTTTATTATTATTTTTTATTATTATTATTATTATTTATTATTATTATTATTATTATTATTATTTTTTTTTTTCATTGCAGGACACACGGCGTATGTAGGTTGGGTGAGAATAATTTTGGCGTCAGCTCACATTTTGTGCTTCTGTTTTTTTATTTTTTTTATTATTTTATTTTTATTTTTTTTAATTTAACGACAGATTTAGTTTTTTGTCGAGAGATTTCGAGGGGCTCTCGAAATTCGCGCGATACGCGCGCGACGAGACAAACCGGCAACCGGTCCGGCTCTCGCGCTCGTTACGTGCCGGAAGAGCTTTCGCCAGATAAGCCGACGAAAGCTCGACTCGCTCGTACCGCACACGCCGCGCGTAACCGCGCGCTCTCCTCGCGCGCTGATTGCCCGATTAGATCTGCTCACCGGAGATCCGTTCAAGTGGATGTACTTTCGCTCCGGCTCGATCCCCCCCCCCCCCCCCCCCCCCTCCCCTCGTCACATTTGACTTCTCTCTCGGCGTACGCGTCCCGCGTGCTATTTTCGGTGATACAACTATACGTGCCGCGGTCGTAACCTCCCTCACCGTTCGGGCAATCCCACACACCGCATGTATACCGCGAGGTTACAAATCGTACGTCTTGCGAGCTGTGGGCGTGATTGCCGAGGATGATGAGAATAATATCTCGGGATCGGGAGTGGACGCGACGCACGGGAATGAGAATAATATATACGTATTGCGAATACATTTGCGAACGGATCGAAGGACTGAACTTTTTTTTTGAGAGCCGGATTATTTTTTTTCCTGCCACTTTTTTATTTACTGTTTGAAATGAAAAAAAAAAAAAAAAAAAAAAAAAAAAAAAAAAATTCACCGGCTTTAAATAGAAATAAAAGTAAAAGTTGATAAAAAGAATTTGAGGTCCACCGAAAAGGAGGAATAAAATTTTATTTACTGTTTGAACTGAAAAAAAAAACAAAAATTCACCGGCTTTAAATAGAAATAAAAGTAAAAGTTGATAAAAAGAATTTGAGGTCCAACGAAAAGGAGGAATAAAATTTTATTTACTGTTTGAACTGAAAAAAAAAAGAAAAAAAAAATTCCACTGGCTTTGAATAGAAATAAAAGTAAAAGTAAAAGTTGATAAAAAGAATTTGAGGCCCACCGAAAAGGCGGAATAAAATACATATTTAAATAAAGGAGCGACGTTGCGCGGCGTCTCGGCCGAAACTAAAACCAATAAAACGCGAGTCGCTCGACAGACCCAAAAGTCGTTTGCGCACATTATACCCGCGCTGCGAATTTGCATGACGCGGGAGTCAAATAACGAAATTTCTCCTGTTTATCGTAAAAATATACGGAAGCACCGGATATAACCGTATAAAATATTATTAGCTCGTAGACCATCAACGCCGCCAGCACGTAACCCGAAGGAAACAGAAGAGGGGAAAAAAAAAAAAAAACGAAGAAGCAACGCGGTGAAAACAGAAACGCGAGACAGGTGGAAATAGTTTCGTAAGGCAGCTGCGCGCGCTCTCGTCGTCGATTAGCTAAATTTCTCAATTTGCAGGCAGGTGCGCTCCGCGCGCGCGTTTCGTGCGGTGGTCATTCGGATGGCTTTGAGACGGCCGCGCGATACTCTTTTGCGTCTCTCGGATGCGTTGAATACGCGATAAGCCGAGTGAAAGGAAGACAGAGGCGCGGAGAAAGAGTGAAACACGCCGGTCCGGAACGGAGATGAGCGCGTTTCGTATTATGGTAGAGAAAAAAAAAAGACGAAGAAGGGGCAGAGATGCAACCGGCGCTGAGAATCCCGTCACGTACAACCTCTACGCATTATATATATAAGGGAGGTGCGGGCAAAATGGGACACCGATTTTTTCAGTTCCAACTATTTTTTGCGGGCAAAATGGGACACCGATTTTTTCAGTTCCAACTATTTTTTGCGGGCAAAATGGGACAGACCCCCATTTCGTGAAAATCGCGTCTATACGACACAATTCAACGCATGTGAGCGAAATATAAAGATTTTTAACAATTTTGAGTGGTTTAAGCAATCTGGCTTTTGAAAAGTCACTTTGAAAAAAAAAAAAAAAAAAAAAAAAAAAAAAAAAAAAAAAAAAATTACAATTTTTTTTTGTGAAATAACTATTAAGGAATATCACCGATAAAAAAAACACATGAATTTCTGAATTTGGGGGTCTGTCCCATTTTGCCCGCACTTATTTTTTGCCGACGCTCAAAATTGATGCTTGGAATCGAATGATTTTGAAAAGTCACTTTGAAAAAAAAAAAAAAAACCTTTTTTTTGCGAAATAACTATTAAGGAGTATCACCGATAAAAAAAACACGAATTTCTGAATTTGGGTTCTGTTCCATTTTGCCGCACTTTTTTTTTTACCGACGCTCAAAATTGATGCTTGGAATCCAATTTTTGGATCAAAAGCAATCCAAGTACAATTTTGTTTTCGTCATAAAACCATTTTTCGCTTGTGCGTCCCATTTTGCCCGCATCTCCCTCATATATATACAGAGAGAGAGAAAAGGAAATATATAGGTAGCCCGTGTGTACCGCTCGCTGCTCCGGCGCTACAGCATGATATACTTATACGTGTGTACGTAGACACGGTGAAGTGCGGTCGGACCCTCACGGTGGTGGCGAGCAAAAGCGTCTCTCGCGCGCGCGTGGAGTGAAGAAATGGGATGTAGGATAGCGGTGGGTACATAACTCACGTGGAAACACTCCTGAGCGACCTCATCTCTATGTTAATCTTTCCTCTGTTTCTATCCCGCGCGTTTTCATCTCGGGCGCTCTGGCTTCTTGACGCGCTTCGGGACACCGACGACTTCGATGTAACGGCGAGACTGGATGACTTCGACTTGCGTGTGATTCACGCGGCGATCAACGGTTACCTTTATTTTATTTTTTTTTTATTTTTTTTATTTTTTTATTTTTTTTTATTTTTTTTTCTGTCGCCCCACCGTCGATTACAGATCATTTCTCATGCGTCAGCGGAGAACAGATTCCCGGGTTGAAAATCTGTAGCGTTAAATCCGGTACCGATCAGGTCGCCGATCAAACGACGCTTTTCCTTTTGTCAATTTCTCATCGTCGCTCTCGGCGGCGGCGGCGAGGCGAACAATCAATTTCTTCGAGTCACGTTCGCGCGACCGCAGCTCGCGCGATCGCAGTTAGGAAAGTTTAACGATCGACACGCGTCGGCCGATCGCTATCGGCTACCGGTCGGCGGTTTTTCTCTTCCTCGCCGCGTTCGCGTTTGTCCAAGCGGACAGATCGTCTCGGGATACGGTTAATATTAATCGCACGGACGCGAGGGACAAACGTGGAGAGGAGAGAGGAAAAATCGACGGTGAAACGCGAGCCGATAGATCGGCTCGAGATAGCTGTACACGAAATTGTTTGTAAAGTTTACGAAAAAAAAAAAAAAAAAAAAAAAAAATGTTATTGCGGCTTTCGGCAATAAGCCATCGGAAAAGCTATTAAAAGTTTTTGCGCTTTATAACAGGAAATAAACTTGCGGCCAGCGCGATACGTCGATACTCCCGCGAGACTGATATCTCGGCGCGACGATCTGCAGCCTCCGTCAATGTACCATTTTTCGATAGGCAGTGACCGCGCCGTGTTTTTGCCGCGCGCGTTTTCAACGTCGGCCAACACGCGACTCGGGAGAAAAGAGAAACGAGGAGAAAAAAAATAGTTTCGAGCGCGAAGACGCGGAAATAAAATACTACGAATTTGGTCCATCGGCCCCCGAAGTGGCTAAGAAAATCCTTTCGCCTCCTGCGGCCAACCGGACATCAACCGCTCGGGGTCAAATCGCACAGGACGAAAAGTAGCTTATTAAAAAAAATTAACCGAGTGACAATGAAAGTTGGCTCGTCCACTAAAAAATTCTGAAAGCGATAATTTAATTAATTTCCCCGGAGGATTATTTGCTATTTTTTTTTCTCTCTCGAATCCGCTCGGAGCGAAAAGTCAGGTCGCAGCCAACGATCGCCCCGAGTCGCCCCGGTCGCCGGGCTTATCCGCCAAAGTAAGATACTTCGGTCCCTTCGTGTGTTTCTTTTTTTTTCCATCCCAGTTACGGTCCGAGCGGTGTTGCACCGCGTTCGGACCGAGAGGGAATCACCGGAAATCCTCGGGGCGAGCATTTCCGGAATAAGCTTGACCGACGAGAATCTCCTCCACCGGCGAAAGCGGCGGCGCCGCCGCTTTCGCCGGTGGTATAAATTCGAGTAGGGACTGAGGGATAAAAAGAGACAGAGAGAGATAGAAACAGAGAAGAAAAAAAAAAAAGAGAACGAAGGGGCGAGAGCGCGTGGATGGCTGTAAGACGGAGGAAAACTTTTCCACGTGGTTATACGGCGGAACGATTTCGCGAAGGGCGCCGCGGGGCGGGCGAAGAAAAGTGGGGAAGGGAAGGAAGAAAAGAAGGGCGAGAGGGAGGAGGGGGGGGGGGGGGAGTGAAGGGAGCCCTACGACGAAACGAGGTTTCTCGCGCTGTGTGTCGTATACTTTTCGCAAAGACAAAGCACGAGGGTGACCTAAGCTCCGCGAAGAGAGAGAGAGGATGAAACACACGGGAAACTACAGAAAATGAGAGAGAGAGAGAGACGGGAAATATATATACGAAGAGCGACAGAGCACGCGAAAGAGGAAGCGGGACAAAAAAAAAGGGACAGATATAAAAGGTAAAGAAAGATATCGTTTAATTCGCCGTTGGGTGTCGTGCCCGACGTTAGTGGTGCGTTACGGCCGCGCGCCGTATAAACGGGGACGACGACGCAGCAGCGGCAGCGCCGCCGTCGCATTTTCGATCCCTCCTGCACTGTCGTTACGGCTATACTGCCGAGTCGACGGGCGTTCTCGTAACTTTTCCTCCTCGCGGGGCTAAAGCTTCTCTTCCCCCCCCCCCCCCTCCGCACCCCCTTCGACCGTGGGGAAAACTTTGCGGATCGCGTGTTTCGCCTATCTTTCCGCTTCCCCCTCTTCCCCCTATTCCCTCTTTCCTCCCCCCTCCCCCCTCTGCTTGGCTACCTTATTTCATCTATTTTCTCGCTCCCTTATCCGCACCGTTCCACGGAATCAACGGACCCGACTCTCTCAGTCTGTCTCTCTCGTCCTCAAACTGTGCGGACCCCGCGCTACACGCGCTTTATTAACTCGTAGCGACGGCGAAAACGTCGGCCGTCAAGCTGCCGCTACCGCTGCTACTCGGGTGATGCGCTTGTGTGTTTCTGTGGCTTCGCGCGCCGCGCTCGAGGCTCGCCCGCGATGCCTCTTAGCACGCTCGGGCGAAATCGTCTCCCAGCCTGCTGCTCTGGCGACTCTACCGAAAGTCACGACCGCAAGTTAATTGTTATTAATAGTCGCGGGTCGGACGAGTCGCGAATTCTTCTCGCGGTGGAATTTCGCTCGTTTCTTTCGTTTCTCCACACGCGGTTTTTCGGCAATTCTTATAATAAATCATTAATAATAATAATGACAACAATAATAATAATATATAGTCTTCGCATTTTCGACTCGAGTCACAACAATTTATTGTGATAAATATATTTTTAACGCGATTCGAAAAACCAACTTAGCATTGATCGTGAAAAAAAAAAAAAAAATTGAAATTGAAAATTTGAATTGAATTGGAAATTTCTTTCGTTTCCCCACATACGATTTTTCTGCAATTCGTATAAAAAAAAAATAAAAAAAAATAAAAAAATAAAAAAAGAATAATAATAATAACAATAATAATAATAATATTCACGTTTTCGACTCGAATCACAACAATTTATTGTGATAAATATATTTTTAATGCGATTCGAAAAACCAATTTAGCATCGACCGTGAAAAAAAAGAAAATTGACACCGAAGAATATATGCGGGGAAAAAAGTGAAACTCTCGCGGGTGAAACGTGTCAGAGTAGCCCGCGGTAGCTCGGGGCCTCCCCCGCGGCGGCCCTCGCGGTCTTAAAAACGATAACGACAGTGAGAAACGGGTGGGCGCGCGCGGCAATAGGACACGGAAGAAGCGAACTCGTCGTCGCGAAACGACAATAAGCCCCGCGTGCTCACCGCGCGGCGGCGGCGGCGGCCCCACTCGCGCGACGTGTGGTACGCGCGCGCTGTGCCTTTAAAACGAATTTACGAGGTAAGGGATTGCCCGGATCGTTTAGGGCGTACCTCGAGAATCGTTTTATCGCTCGTTAACTCGGCCGCGTACGTGGCCCACGTGGACGCGCGGGCCGAAAGAAAAGCAAAGAAAAACCCACCGCGGGATGACAGAAAACGAGCGACGAGAGCGACGAGAGCGACGAGAGCGTCAAGAGCTCGTGCCGAGAGATGAGAAGCGGCGTTCGAAGGTACACGAAAGGGAAACGGACAATTCCCGAGAGGCGCCCCGAGAGTCTCCCCCCCCCCCCCCCCCACTTCATTCCCGACCTCCCCCCCTCCTCCCCCTCACCGCGCCGCTCGTACCTCGAAGGTAAGAATAATTTCACGATTATTTACCGGCGATCGGGTAACTCTGACTTTTTACGGTCGACGGGCCCACCAACGCACAACACGTATATAGATTTCAGTGGGTATTGTAAAGTGGCCTCTTCTCTCACTCTCTCTGTCTGTCTTTCCCCGTCGATGCTTTTTTTTTCTTTTTTTTTCACCCGCGCGCCTACGCACGTACATTTTTCTCCCGAGCCCGAGCAGCGAGAATTCGTGGACATTTGTTGCCTGTCACGGGTTATCACGTGTCTCTCGCGAGCAGCAGTGGTTACACACTCGGTTATTCCGCGAGCGCCGCGAGAGACACGCGTTACAATGTAACGCGAGATAATGAATCGTCGGGCGGCGAGAAAATGCGGGGAGTTGAGAAATCCGGGGATGTATGGAGTTAATGTTATTGGTAGGAAAATTATCGAGAGTATAAATGCATCAATATTTTGGAGAACCGTAATCGATGATGTTGAAGTCTGCATCGTTGCAATGCAACGAAATTAAAAACAAAAAAAATATTGTAACGGCCGAGCAAATGAAGAACACGGATATTTGTTTATATCTGTTACAATATAAATTTCATAAAAGTGTATGTATATTTATTTATATATAATTTGTTACAATATAAATTTCATAAAAATGTATATATATTTATTTATATATAATTCGTTACAATATAAATTTCATAAAAATGTATATATATTTATTTATACATAATTCGTTACAATATAAATTTCATAAAAATGTATATATATTTATTTATATATAATTCGTTACAATATAAATTTCATAAAAATGTTTATGATTCACCGCCGTTAGGGGGTGAAATAATTTTGTTTTGTCATGCTCTCAGTCGTTATAATAACTTTTTATAGCCGGTAAAATACTTTGGGTTCATTAATATCTTGCTGCTTTTATTCTCGTCGCATCGCAACGACGCAAACTTCAACGTCATCGTAATCGATCGCCACTTTGAATTAAACCGATCGCCCCGACTAACCCAATTCACAATCCGCACTCGTCGATTCCTCCACAAAGCCGTTTCAACGATTCACCCCAATAACAAGACAAAAAAAAAAATTAATGTTCGCTGACCGGAAGTCGACGCTTTTTTTTTCGTCACGCAAACGCGTCACACGCACGCGACACACGCGTCAAATTGTCACCACCACGTTATTAGCTCCCTCTCGCTGTTTCGCACCGATTTTTTCTCATTTCGAGTATTTTTTTTTTTTTTTTTTTTTTTTTTGTTCCACCGATACCAACGATAGGTGAACCTTTCAAATATCTATCTCGCATTCGATTCTCGAGGCATTTCATCCGTTCCCGACAGATACACTCGAACCGCCGGGTGGCCCGCTCAGCCGCGATTCCAGTCGCTCTCTGTGTGCGCGTCGCCGTCGCTGCTACTGCAGCATCGCGTTCCAAGCCGCGGGGGCGCGCGCGGGAAACCCACCCCCGCGGTGAAATACCGAAATAAACGAAGCGAAGTTGCGGGCGTCGCGAGCAGAAACTCGTTTTCGATAAAGCGCCATAGAGCGGGCACAATGCAGTGGAAATACAGTGGATCCCCCCCCCCCCCCCCCCACCCCCCGCTCTCTCTCTGTCGACAATCTCTTTTACATTTTTACTCCCGCCACCGGGCTGGGTTATTCGAGAAGAAAAAAAAAAAAGAGAGGAAGAAGTCACGATTTTTTTATGTAACTCACGGATTTTTCGCTAGCTCTTTTTTTTTGTTGCATTTTTCTTTTTTTCGCCGCTCTTGTTCAAAGTGACCTCCGCGTGCCAAAGGGATAATTGCAAAAGTACTCGGCGAGAGGGAAGTTTGCCAACGGCCGGCGGACCTCTCGTTACTTCAGTCGCCCCCCGCTTTGTGCGTTTTATTTCCGCCGCGCCGATGATTTTCTATTAATTATCGTTTCGACTCTTCGCGCATCGACGGTAGATATAACAAATATTTGAGCGCGAGAAAAATTCGATAGGCGACAAAATTAAATAAATAAATTTAGAATAAAATAAATAAAATACATAAATTTATAATAAAATAAATAAAATAAATAAAATAAATAAATTTATAATAATAATAATAAATTTATAATAAAATAAATAAATTTGTCAGCGTCGATCGCAATTACCGAATCCAAATAGTGCTCAGCCTTTTTGCTCGCGACACGCGGCGTGAAATTCCCGCGAAAATCCCTCGATTTTCAATGAAAATAGACATTTATGAGCCGCTTGAATAAAAAAAAAGAAGCAAAAAAAATCCGGCTAATTGACGTCGAATAATTTGTGGAACGAATAAATAAATAGACACGTCGAGGGGGGCGTAATGAAAGGGTTGCAAATTTGCTTCGCCTCGCTGTCTGCCGCTGTTGCTACCCCCCAACTGTAGCTATATCACCGGCGCACCGCGTCAAAGTTATAGAATCGCGGCAGTTGTTTAACTCGGAGTCCGGCGGATTTTACAGTCACCGTGGAAATAAGCTCGGCGCGCGCGGTGCGCAAGCCCGGCCGGCACCGCAGAAGCGGCGGCGGCAGACGACTTGGGGGCTCGCAGCACGAGTCAACGCACGCGGGGTATAAACTTTGTAATAACTGTCAGTGGCAGTCGGGAGCAGTCGTCGCGACACTGAGGCGCGTAACTCCGGGATTATATCGTACGGCGCTCGCGTGTCCTTATGCACTCGCGGACTGTGCAACCCACCCCCCCTTCACCCCCCGCCACCCGGCAGCCGCCTGCGGAGAATTAATTTTACGTATCTCTCGCTGCGGCTCCTCGTGTGGAATTTTCGCCACACGAGAAACAAAAAAAAGTGGCCAGCGCGCGCAGTTTATTATCTGGCCGCGCAGTCGCCGGAAGTCGAGACTTCTTTTTTTTCCCCATTTGTGTCACCCGTTTTTTCGCTTTTCGGTCGGCGCATCGGGTTCGCTTCCTCTGAGTTTAATTTTTTTTTTTTTTTTTGTGAGGGAGTTTTTTGGACTTTCCCTTTCCTGACGCTTTTTTGCATCTTTATGTGATTATTCTGCACGGTGTTGGAATGAAAATAGGATTTAAATAGTTCTTTTTTTTTAGGTGGATTGAAAGCGTTTTCAAGATTGATCGTCGGGAATTACTCATTTATGTGTAAATTTGTGGGATAAATAAATTCGAAGCCAATTGACGTGGAGTCAATCGATCAGTCGATTAATCACTTTGCGTTCAGTGAGGAAGAAAAATGATTCGTACGATCGGAAATAATGATTCATGGTCACTCGAGGCGAAAAGCAATTCGGAACACATTCCACTTGGAGTTTCAATTTCGGAGCAGTGGAATCAAAGCCCAAAAAAATTGACGGGTTTTATATTTTTGTCGTTCCATTTTTAGAGCGAAGTGGAGCGACGAATTTTTTTATCAAAGCCAAAAAATGGCCCAGATTGCGCGAAACACCGTGAATTGCACGACTAAAGTAACTTTTCACGTCGTTTCGTACAGTCGCCAATTGGTTCCACATATAACGCCGAAAAAAGGGACGAGAGAAAAAAAAAGAATTCGCGCCGAAAATAATTGCGGAATTTCTTTCTTCAGTCCGAAACCAGGAGCAGCGAGCGCGGATGACATTTTGTGTAATTGAACCCGAGCCCGGAAGTTCGTGATGAAATTTTCGTGTGTGCGGGAGCGGCGCTCTCGCCCGAGGGTCGCGCGCGCGTCCCGTTGTGTCGTCGCGTGAAAATGGTTTGCACGTGGCACACGACACATCATAAAATACAGATGATTCACTGGTGGGTTATGATTCTTTGTAAATCAAGGCGCCACTTCGTGTCATTATTTTTCAAGATTTTTTTTTTCGTTTCTCCGGCTTACACGCAGGAAAATTATTTTTTTGTACACGTCGACGTCGGTGGTAAACACGCTGAAACCGTGAAAATGTTTTTACGACGTTTTTTTGTCGGTGAAGTTCTATTTTCGAGTTTTCACCGCGCGCCAGCCGAGCACGAAGTCTTGTTTTAATTGCTGAACCAATTTTAACACGCGCGTTTCGAGCTAGAATTTGGAATGAGATTACCACGAAAATACCGCATTTTCGTGAAAAATTGAAGGTTTTTGTGACGCTAGCCATATTTTTGTAAACATTTCGAACGGAAATTACTGAAATTGGTGAAAATGTTTTTTCCTGGTTTTATAGCACGAGCAGCACGAGTTCGATGATAAAAGCTTGACAAATATAATTGTTGACACGAGCACCACAAAATCGAGCATAAAATGACGATTTTTTGTTGCCTTTTTTTTCGCTTCTTTCTCGCTGGTTTTGACGGATCGTAAACGAGAAAATACGGAAAAGCGAAATAAAATGTTGGTCAAGTGTGAGAAGAATTTTTGAAAAATTGATGATATTCGCATATTCGAGAACATTTTTCATGGTTGGTCCGTATTGCAGTCATGTTGTTTCGTGTTTACGAGACAATAAGAAAAGTTTTCACGGAGCTGAGTTATCCCGGTGTTTCCCGGTCTTCGATAGACGCAAATTTGTTTTCAACTCCGGATAATTCCGCCAAAGTTGTAAACCCGCTTTATCGTTAGATACGTTTTTCTCAAACGATTTTTTTTTCTTTCTCTCTCTCTTTAATCCCACCAGCACACGATTTTTTCCCCCGAAAAACCGTAAAACGCGAAAAAAATTCGTGAAAAATGGCAAAATCGCTTTTCCCCAATATTTCCGCATCCGCGGAGACGCGGAGATTTGCGACGAGTGTACATTTTTTATCGAAAAATTTACGGTACGCGAATATGGTCTGCACGTGGCCCGCACGACACGACAATAAAATACGGACGGCTCTCACTCCACGCACAGAAAAAAAAGAAAAAAAAAAACAGAAAAATCAACTCGTGATTTTCGGGCTTTATAGACGAGCGAGCAGCTCGCCAGTGCGATTTATTTCACCGAGATCGGCGCAACTTCTGCCAAAAAATCAAAAATAAAGGAAACTCTTGCGAGGAAAAAAAAAAATTCATTTTATACCACCCCGTAAATTCCGCAATAAATATAACTTTTCTCTCAATATTTCACATTTTGCGCTCGGACATTTTCCGCGCGAGAATTCAGAAGCAAAAAAAACGCCGTCTTTGCGAAACGAAAGATTTTTATTTTATTCGCGCTCCACCAGAAATTCCGCAATGAGTACATTTTTTCCTCCCAGAATTTCACATTTTTTTCACGGCACCGAGAGCGAAAAATTCCGGGTAGCGATTTTTATTTTATTCACCCCCGCGTAAATTGCGCGATAAACACATTTTTATTCCGAAAATCTCTTTCCACCGCAATTTTCCTTAGGCGCAAAATTCTGCAGAAAAAAAATCTTCCCCACGTTGAAACGATTTGTATTCAATTCACCCTCCGCCTCAGTTTCACGACCCATGAAAAGCGAGCATTGCGCACTTTTCGCATTTTCGCCCGGCGACTTCGTGGAAAATCGTGGGGAGAAAAAAAAAAGGAATCGTCGCTCACCTAAAGAATTCGGGCGACAGCGTGCCGATTTGCTACGATAGCATATTCCACGAGGTGTCCGCAGTCGATGACCGTTGATGCACCGAGGACAAAAAACAACGAAATTTCGCCTCCTCTCCTCCTTCCGACAATTTTTCCCTTCCGAAACTTTCTCACTTCACAGAAATCACGAAAAAAAAACCGCCGTTACTCTTTTTCTCTCAGGCACAGAAGGTCTCACTTAATCCCAGCGAACCAACCACCGCGCGTTTTCGTATCCAAGTAGACGACTCGGCGGCGCGTAACGAACACTTCGGGTGCCGCGGAGCTTCGGCTTAGGCACTGAGCACCGACTTTTCCATCGGCCGAGTCACTCGGCAATTTTTCTCCGCATCCGAAAAATCCGCCTCAAAAACACACAATTTCTCCTTAACCACGAGAAAAGAAAAAACAATTTATTTTTTTCCTCCCCGGCGTCTCACAGCGACGACGCGGATTCGCCTTTTTTTTCTCGCACACCGAAAAATTCGCAGTGTCCGCCCGACGAGTAATCCCAATAAACAATCGTCGTGTCAATGACAGCGGAGCCCGCGGAGCGCGAAATCCACCGTCGAAGGCAACATCGGATCGATAAAATTCAGCGCAACTTTTGTGGCCGACTGCGACGAAGTCAAATATTTTATTTTATTTTATTTTTTCTATTTTTCGTTACGACAAAATCCCTTCGACGAATTAATCCGAAATAAAAAGCGTGCACACATATATGACACACACACACTCTCACGCACACACAGGAGATCGAGTCTCGTTTGGAAGAATGCTCGCTTAGTGGCGGCGCGCGGCACACTGTTGCTCGGATCTTTCGCCCGTCGCTTCCAAGTCCTCCGGTGCGGTTCGTATCTGGCCGCTCCCCCCACCCTCCGTCGCTGCCGCTGCCGCTGCCGCCGCCGTGCCGGCGGCGGCACGGCGGCAGCGTCCCCACCACGCGGCGCCAGTGCTTCGGCGACCCCCACCACGCGGCGCTTTCGGCTGCTCTCCCCCCGCGCGTAGCGCGACCGCACGTCCCTGTGGGGCGGTGGGTCGGCGCAGCCAGGGGTGGGGGAACAACGTACAGGTATAGAGAGCCGCCAAGCGCACTCTGCACACCCGACTACAAGACGTTCCGTGTCAATTCAGGGCACTCTTGTTCTCACCCCCTGCGAGATATTTTTCGCGGTGCTGTGTAACCGTCCCGGTCTACTCGGGCTTTCGGCTCAAGTCGGTGAGCCACGATTGTTTTTGGGGATTAGGATTATCGTAATTTATAGTGAAATATTGTTGGGTGGTTTATTGGTGGATTTATTTCCGGTTTTTTTTTTAAGTTTCAGGTATTTAATTTGTTTGGCATAATTGGGTATAACCTTGGAATTAAATAATAAAATGAAGACGAGGTGACCGAGGGACCAAAATACTAAAAAAAAATCTTTTTTTACTTCCGGGTTTTTTTCTGAAGCTTCGCGTATTTATTTTTTTATTTAGCATAATTGGGACGTAAGATTGAAATTAAATAATAAAATGAGGTGACTGAGGTACCAAAATACTAAAAATTATACATAATAATTTTTAGTACTGAGAATGATTATGTATAATAAAATACGTAAATACAAAAAATTATACATAATAATTTTTAGTATTTGATCAACAACTGCAGTGATAAATTGAAATCCTTGAATACGACCGGCGTCGCGATAACTAAAAGGTCTTTTTCCGTTACACTCGACGTGTACAGCGCGCAATGACACCAATCACAGAATAAATAGCTTCCGGCAAAATATCACAAATCGCCGCGTCCACCAACCGGTTAAATACTCGCGTGCGGCTTGACCGGTTCGCGTTGCTAATTGTGCGCAATTTCCGGGAGCCTCGGAAATAAAAACCAGCGCCGGTTCGACGCGGAATGCCTCGTAGACGCCGTGTACCGCTGCCGCTGCTGCTGCTCTCGGGGGATGCTTTTCGAACGTGTGTGGAGAGAGAGAGCGGAGGCGAAGAACGCGAAAGAAGGGGGCGAAGTCCTTTGGTGCGTGAACCCGCGCGCACCGACTGCTCGCTCGAGTGAGTAAAAAAGCAACGTGCCGCCACCGCGCCGTCGGGAGTGGGGATGAGAATCGACGGCGAAGACGCGACGAGGGACTCGACACAACGATATTGAAGTTTGCATCGTTGGAGTGCAACGAAATTCAGAAAAAAAATTGTAATTAACTCAAATGACGAATACAAATATAAATATTTTATATTTATGTTTATTAATATTTATTTTATATATTTATTATTAATATTTATTGTATAATATTTTAATTTATATTTTATATTTATTTATCAAATATAAATATTTTATATTTATATTCATAATTTTTTTCGTGATTTTTTTTATATCTATTTTCATAATTTGGGTTAATTACAATTTTTTTTTTTAATTTCGTTGCATTCCAACGTTGCCAACTTCAGCATCATTCGACACCGCCGGAGAGAAGAACGCGAGACGCTGCGAAGTCAGCCTGGCCCGGAGCCGAATCGCAACGCGCGGAGTTCGGACGGTGGCGCCCTCGCCGATTGTTGCGGCGAAAGCGCGAAACTCGGGCGGGGAGAGAAAGCGAGACGGGGGAGCTCGGGGGGGGAGAGAGCGGCGAATTCACCCGTCCTTGCAACGATATATATATACCCAGTCTTTTCCGACCCTAGATCTATATACGGGGATGTATATAGCTTCCTTATTGCGGTTATGTGAGACCTTTAAAGCGTGAATGAAATATGTCGCCCGGGTACAGATGTATCAAACCGATGACTGCAACACGGCGGTGTATAGATTTTCTTTTTTTTTTTTTTTTCGTCGGTCTGTTATGCGGAGGGTTTGTTATTTGAAACGGAATTTTTCGGAATCTGGGAAATTCATTGCGCTATATTTTTTTAAATAATAATTTAAACGATGGTTCGTGAGGTAAAATAATTCAGTAAAGCTGTAATTTTATTTTAATTCCTTGCGCGAATAATTTTTTAATGACTTTTTTTCGCTTGGTGAAAATGTTGTTTGTTGTTTTAGCAAATTATTGTGGATTTTTTTTTAAGTTGCAGATATTCACAGCTGAGATTTTTTTGGCTCACTTGTTTAGCTATTTTCCGCAAGATTTGTGTTGGGCTTTATACGAAATCGACCAGCAGGAACGAGGGATAATTCCCCACGGCATGAGAAATGTCGTGAAACGAAAAAAAAAAAAAAAATGGGACGGAATTTTCGCGGCAAAAGCCGAAAGTTCTGAGCGAAAAAAAGGAAACGGATGATGACGCGCAGCCGCTGTGTGAGTGAGCGAGTGAGTGACAATGCCGGAGATTCACAATGGAAACTCGGGTATTTTACGACCCTATATTCCCTTTTTGCGGTGACGTACAATGCTCTAAAGCGTGAATGAAATATATCATGGAGTACAGATGTGCCGCTCCGATCACTCGAGATTTCTGTGTATAAAAAACAGATATGAAACTCCTCGCCGTTAGTGTACGACGCTACTCGTAAAAAACCTTCCGTTGTTTCATATATTTCGCCTGACTTTACGATACCGAAAAGATGTCGGAGGGTGAATGACCCTCTGAGGTCGACAAGGTCTCTCGGATTTGCACTGTTGAAATTCAAAATTAATAGACAAGTGAAATGTGAAATAAATGAACCACTAAATCCTATTGAAAATAAGTCTGATATAAAAAAAATTAACACGTGTATTAAATTTGTTGTATTAGATCAAATTAAATTCGATTAAATTAAATTAGATTAAATTTAATTTGTTTAATACGTGTATTAAGTTTGTTGGCTGACGAATATTTTAAATTCTCACAGTTATTTCGTCTCTGCGATTTTTAATACGTTTTTCGAAATCTGCCAATCTCCGCGTTGACAGCGACAATTATTCTCCGGAGGCGTAAATAATTAGTGCGAAATAAATTCGGGGATAAATCACCGGGGGGAAGTTCGTGCGTCGGGAGATAATCTCCCGGAGTCCTCGTGGCACATAGGCCCCGTGGACGAAATTTGCTCGCCGAGGCTTAGTCCTCCCATCAGTATCAGAGATCCCGGGGAATATGATATGATGTATACGCGGCCCCCTTTCCGAAAACGAGCGAAATTTCGTGGGCGCACACACGCTGATCATTTGCAGAGCGAGTGAGCCCCGAGAATGACGATGAAATACGCCGGGGATTAGAAAGCCAGACATTCAGTAATGGCCTAATGGCTCGGCAGCACTTTGCAGCCCTGTATTCCCTTTTCGTCGAGATTCGATCGTCCGGAAACGGGGGAATGAATCATCGCGCGGGCTCCAAGTATACGCGGTGACACCCAGCGTACGTCGGATGAAACGTAATTTCAGAAATAATTGACAAACGAGAGCAACATTTTTCCTCACTATTTATCCGTTGACTGTGAAAATTAAAACAGCGAAGAACAATTTTTTTTTCAATTCTGCAATCCTAAATGTAATTTATGAATTAATAAATAATTTTTTATTAATTTTAAATTATAAAATAATACAATTTTATTAATTTAAAATTTAAAATTAATAAATAATTTTTTATTAATTTTGATAAATAACAAATAACTTTTTATTATACAAATTTTATAATAACATTTTTTTTAGCGAATAAATTTTTCCTTCGCAAATTTGACGTTCACAAAGTTTAGTCGGGGAAGACATTTTCATATATATTTGTATTAACATTTATTTAAATGCTTCCACCCAGTTAATATGATTTTTCGTTTGCCGTTGAACCGAGCTGAAATTTCCAGAGTTGGAAAGTTGCACAAATATGCCGCGAGTATATACATATAGATATATGTGCCGTGCACGAGTGTGTAAAGTGTGGAAAGGGAAAAGCGAGTCTCGGTATATACGGCAGAGCCGCGACTCAGGTGGACGTCACGTACTCTGGAAGTGGCCGCTTCTCTCGGACGAGCGACGTTTCTTCTTTTTCCACCCTTCGCCGTATACGCTCTTTTTGCTCCTCGTTTTTCCCCTCCGCCACTATATCATCTTGCTTCTTATTTCGTGACTCTCTTTTGCTCCCTCGTTGCGGCCCTCCCGCGGTCGATCCTCGCCGGGACTCGTCGTCGTCGTCGTCGTCGTCGTGAACACCGACTCGTCGCTCTCGTAATCCCGTGACACGAAGATCTTTATCGCGCGAACGAACGCGTCGTCGGCCTCGCGACAGATCCTGATGCGACTGCCGCTGCTGCTGCTGCTGCTGCTTTGTGTACTCTGTGACTCTCAAACCGGTTGCCTCCTCATAGCACTGGATGCAACCGCGGTGAGAGACAGAAGCACGACTCCTCGGCGCAGTTTCGAAGGAACGAGAGCGTCGCCCGAATAAAAATCTGCTTTATATTCAACGCACAGGTATCGAAAGTTTTTATATCCACAAACTTGTCCATTAAATTTTGTATTAAATTAATCTACGGCGCGGTAAGAGAAAATTAATTTTAATAACCCAGCCGCCATTTCACCGAGGGAATATTTATATTTCTAATTCGTTTTAATTTTTTTAATTCGCTATTGAAAGTTTAATTTTGCTAGATGCATTAAAACTTTTAAATAAAATAAAAACTTGTGTAAAATAAAAATAAAAATAAAAATCAAATTTTTAAATAAAATAAAAACTTGTGTAAAATAAAAATAAAAATAAAAATTTCAAATAAAATAAAAATTTGCGTAAAATAAAAATGCATAAAAACTTTTAAATAAAATCTTTTAAACGACGATACGATTGAAAATCTGTTCAACCTGACAGACCCGCAAAAACGTCCCTTGACGAGGATCCCGGGATGAGCCGACGAGGCTGTCGCGTCGGCTGTAAACTTTCCGAAACTCGCGTATAGATTAGCTTCACGCCCAACCCGGTTGTAACATTACATGTTTATTGTCGCCAGCCTTCGGAATCTGGCTCTCCCTCCCCTTCAGCCGTATCCCAAGCGCCATCAATCCTCGTCAGGCGCGACGAACGTGGCGCCCCCTGGCGGCGTCTTATCGCGATTCTGAGATAGCGCGCGCGCATGCGCAGCCGGTGCGCGCGGCTAACCCAAAAGCCACATTGACGAATGCGAATCCGGCGCGGTTAGACGTTTCGTCATTTTTCATAACGGAGCCGAGTCGACTCCGCGCGGCTCCAGGGAAAAGGGAGAGACAGACGGGAGGAGAGGCGAAGGGTGAAAATGAAGGGTGCGAGTCGGGCGCGCAAACGGGAAAATCGCGCGTGCCTCGCATGAGGAAGCGAGATTGGTCGTTGCGGAGCCGATGGATTCGGCTCTCCGGGCGAGACGATGTAATCTTCGGGTCTTCAGGTATCCGCGACGACGACGACGACGACGACGACCGATGGAAGCCGAACCAGATAGCATCGCTCCGGACCTGTTAGACTCCTCGCGTCCAGCCTCTTCGGACCGAAACCCAACGTTAACGCCACCCGATACTCTGTTTTCTCTCCCCCCCACTCACCAAACGTCGCCCGCACTTCTCCGACTCAACCCGCAATCTATTCCACCATCTTCGGAAGCAAAACACTTCGACTTACACACAATATTTTCCCCTTCCCCTCCCGTTCAGGGTTTGAGGCTTCCAGCCTCTCCACGAAGTAGGGTAGACGTACCATTTGTGGCCACTGTACCATTAGTGGCCATACAAAAAATATATATATTAATTCACCATTACTTCAATCTATTCAAATTACTAAATGAGATTATTTAACATGAATCAAAGCAAACTTTACATTGAATATGCAATGCTTAAAATTACCTAATTGTATCACAAATGACGTTCAAAGTCGTTTGCAACGTTTGTGGCCATCACCGTCATTTACATGCAATAGGTATGACCACAAATGGATCAAATTGATGGCCACATACGGTACTAAGGTGGCTTAACAAACGGTACTTTTACCCTAGCTGGAAAGGGGGGGGGGGGGGGGGGGGAAGGAGTAGGGAGAGAAGTAGGGAGACTCCGCGACTTCGTTTCACGGTTTCCTTGGCACTTGGATATTCAGGCCTGCGGCACGACACGACGAGCCCCGGTCTTCACCCGGCTTTAACGCGGATATAGGCGCAGTCGAAGCTCGAGAGTTGAAGGGAAATAATGGGGACTCGCGATGCGGGCTGCTCTCTGTGTGTGGAAGGAATCTCTGGCGACACGAAATCCGCCGGGCGCGCGCAGGATAGAAAAATTCGTCGCTCTGGGCTATTGAAATTGGAATTAGCCGCGCGGGATTCTGTGAAGGAAAAAATATAAAAAAAACACATTCTATTGAGGATCCAGCATGGGAACAGCAACGGTCATTTTTTTTCACCAATTACGGTGGACAATTCGGGGACGCGGGACTTCATCTTGGACTCTATTTGGAAATCAGGGGGACAAAAAAGAATACAATAAAATGTACGTTCGATCCAGAACGAATTCGCCTTTTCCACAATTTTAGGAGATCGCGAGATTTTTTTTTCTTCCAGGAAAAAATACGAGACAAGATTTTTTATCAGGCGTGGAATAATAAAGTTGAAAATCTGGGTTAAAAAAAAAGAATACGATAAAACGTACGTTCGATCCAGAACGAATTCACCTTTCCACAATTTCAGGTAAAATTGGAGAAATTGTGGAAAAACAGGAGATCGAGAGATTTTTTTTTCCCCTAGAAAAACACGAGACAAGATTTTTCATCAGGCGAGGAATAATAATCATCTCGTCTCGGGCACAAATCACAACACGCAAATAGCGGGATATCCAAATTAATGTTGCCGTCTTGCGAGGCAAACAGCATCGCGAGAGGTCGTTTATTTTTCGATATTTATTTGCCTTTCATTTTTATTTAGTAGTACACGACGTAAGACCCTGAAAGGACTGCGCGGGGGCATCAAATGGATTTCGGAAGGCCTTATTTACCCCGCCGAAGCGTTTTTACGGAACGATATGCAGTATTTGATTTTCATCTTTTTGAATGCCTTTGAGTCTGCGACGGGGGTAAAGGGGGGTAAAAGGGGAGAGTACGTGCCTTGCTCCAGTTCCGGGGATGAGAATCGTCGTGCCGCGGGCTACGCGCGTCGCCTCTCAGAGACGCGACTCCGCGCTGTGTGCGCCCTCGTTCGGAAAACTGGAAGCATTTCGCCGCGAAACGCTACAACTATTAAACACGCCGAGCGAGACGGAAAATCCTGGGGGAGACTCGCGGGGACTCGGCAAAGACCCTTAGCGACTCTCTCTGTACACCCATTTCGACTGGATGCAATATGATTTTTTTTTTCTCGTGCAGCGAAATAAAATAAATACCAGTAATAATAAAATAAAAAATAAAAACACACTCGTCTCGTGTGCTCGAATTACATATTGCGTTAAAATATTTAAATACGAATAATAATAAAATAAAAAATAAAACACACACTCGTCTCGTGTGCTTGAATTACATATTGCGTTAAAATATTTACGACTCACAATCGAGTTGTGTAAAACATTTTTTTCCGCGACAAAACGATTTTTAACGCGCTGCAAAAGAAAAATCTTTAATTTACCGGCTTTATTTATGTTCTGTTTCGCTGAAACGAGCCACGTTTTCTCGTTGCCATGGTAATCCGGCTGGTAACGAGTGTCGACTTTGCGTCGAGCGAGAGGGAAAAAGAAGAGTGAGGCGAAAAGAGGCCGAGTAGATCTCTCTCGCGAAATGCCC
Organism: Pimpla rufipes; assembly: GCA_963932165.1. Taxonomy (NCBI): domain Eukaryota; kingdom Metazoa; phylum Arthropoda; class Insecta; order Hymenoptera; family Ichneumonidae; genus Pimpla; species Pimpla rufipes. The sequence continues at coordinate 22,816,274 of OZ010637.1, forward strand.
GAGGGCCCGTGGCCCACGGGCCATCGGGAGAGACACCGGATAGCCCGGCAACCCTTTTTGTCCACAAAGCCCTTAAGTACACACCTCTTAGCTTTGAGACAATCGGATTCTCGTTGGTATTATTAGGGGATTCCGCGCGACGCCCACGCGGCCCCCGCACTGCCCGATGTGTTTATATACCTGTGTATATATATTTTGTGTACATAGAACGTTTATGTTCGAGAGTTGGAATAACACGAGCGTCCTGAGGGAAAAACCAGCGATCCAAAATCGGCTCTCGGGAAAATCGGCTGATGAAAAAAATCGATTTAAAAAATCCATTTTTTTTGTAATTTTTTTGAAGTTCTACAAAAAATCGATTTAAAAAATCAAATTTTTTTTGTGATTTTTGGAAGTTCTACAAAAAATAGATTTAAAAAATCAAATTTTTTGTGATTTTCGGAAGTTCTACAAAATATCGATTTAAAAAATCCAATTTTTTTTCTTCTCATTTTTGAAAGTTCTACAAAAATTGATTTAAAAATCAATTTTCTTTGTCATTTTTGGAAGTTCTACAAAAAATCGATTTAAAAAATCCATTTTTTTTAAGTTCTATAAAACATTGAATTTGTACGAAAAATTCGCGACTGACAAGATCAACGTCGGTTGATTTCGCCGATATTTTTCGATGTCTCACCGAAGCGTCCATTTTGCCCCGCTCGCTGTCGGTTTCATTTTGCCCCTTTCTCCCCCCAGCGGTCCAGCAGCAGCCGAGCCCAGCGAGAGAGCGAGCGCGAGTTGTGCCTGGGGTGCGTGACGCGCGGGCCTCGTCGGGGATGCAAATATTGCCTCGGCTGTCGCGTCGTTTCTTCATCGCCTGTCAACGTTGCCTGAGCTATGTCCTTCCGCGACGAGGGTGCACTCCATATACACAGCTCCAGCTGTGTACCTGAAAAGCTCGCCGCGGCCGAAACGAATTCTCCGCCCGTATATATACGTGTGTGTGTGCGCGCGAGTGGACATTGTGCGCGCGTGTGTGACGCGACGAGTTCGCCCCGGCGGTTTAGTACGGTCAGAGTCCGCTCGACCTCCGCCGTGCTGCAGCCCTACCAGACCGAAAGGTGTCGGGGATAGCAACGTGGATAGCGGGCATTTCGTTCCTGATGGACTTCGTTTCCTCAATATTTTAGCTTTTTTTTTCATCTGTCGGCCTCTCGTCCGAATGAAATACATACGCTGCAACGATTTTTTTCTGAAGTCTATTTTTTATGAATACATTTTTTTTTACTTTTTCTTTCACTAATTTTTTTCTTAGTAAATAAAAAAAAGTAAAAATTAATTATTAATTAATTATTATTATTATTTAATATATATTTATATATTAAATATAATAATAACATTTTTCTATGAAATTTAATAATAATTATAATATATATTATTATTATTAAATTAAAATTAACTTTCAGACAAAGTGGGTGTGAAAAAAAAAGTTCAAGTTGATACGAAAAGTCCCGTATAGAGAGTTCTGTGTACACGTGTATGTGTGTGGAGGAAGGTCCAGAGCTACCACTGGCGCCGGAAGCGCAGCTACCTCGACGCGCCGCGCCCGCTTTTTTTGGAAGCACTCCAAGCGTCCCTCTTTATCTCGCTCTTTTCCACCCCGGCCCCGTTTTCCCGTTTCGTACGTATTCGCCGCACATACGTCCGTCTTTCTCTGTGTATGTTCGCCGCGGTACCTTCGTCGAGAGGTGATGCAGCGAATTTTCCGAGTGTTTGTTAAACATCCTTCTTCACTGGTGCCTCTGGTGTTCGAGTAATACCGAGAGGGAGAGAGAGAGAGGGGGGTGTATGGAAAGAGGCGATGTGTGTACCTATACACACACCTGGTATGGAGTGTGTAAAGTATTGTGCGAGGGTCCCATGGACGCAGATTTCTTATCGCCTAGCTGCTCCCAGGTAATCTTTTTTATCGGTCGATCGTTACGAACCGATTTTTTTTTCAGTAGCCGATTTTCGGCGATAACCGATCTTTTTAAGTACCGGTTTTTTGGCAGCCGATTTTTTTGCAATAAACGATTTTTTTCATCAGCCGATTTTTTTGCGATAAACGATTTTTTTCATCAGCCGATTTTTTGTGATAAACGATTTTTTTCATCAGCCGATTTTTGTATGACTACCGATTTTTCGATCAGTCGATTTTTTCAATCAGCTGATTTTTCTCTCAGCCGATTTTTCCATCAGCTAATTTTTCTCTCAGCCGATTTTTCCATCAGCTGATTTTTCTCTCAGCCGATTTTTCCATCAGCCGACACCGTCAGAGTTTCCTAAGCGTCCGTTGAACGTCTTTCTTCACCGGTGACTCCGGTGTTCCTGTAGTACCGGATAGAGTACATGGAAAAGACGATATACCAACACACACGCCTGGCTACAGAGTGTGTATGATATTGCGACGAGGACGTCGCGAGAGTGGCGAGTTGGGCTCGCGTGACGGTGGTCCCATGGATGCTCTCCTCTCCGTCGGCCTTCCCTCACGGCGGGATTATGCGGTCGTCAGTACCGCGTCGTTAATGCATTCCGCAGGGAATCTTGCGTGCCTCTTGGATTCTCGTACATGCCGCGCGCCGTCTCATCACCGCATCGCGGCTCGGCTCAACGCTACCGAACTCATCCGACGCTGATCTCATTTTCGAGAAATCGGAAGACCATTTTTTTTTCAGGACCTCATATGGCTACCGGAGACTCCCCGGGTGAGTCAACATATTTTCCATGTCTTTTTTCTTTCATCCCACCAAACTGGAATTGAGGATGCATCACACAAATTCCCAACGAAGCCTCGTTATAAAAACAAATAAATAAATATAAAAAATAAATAAATATAAAAATAAAAAATAAATAAATATAAAAATAAAAAATTACTATTACCCTAATAGAATAAATTACGATCTGACAGATTTTCAGATACAAACCCAATAAATTCGGAACTCCGATAAATAATTCATCGAGGAAAAAGGAAGAAAAAAAAAGAGAGAGAACCACGATTAATTGCAACATTTCACTGAACGCCTGTGAATATACCCGAGTCGTAAATTCGTCGATACGAAAAACACGGATCACGATTTCTCCGTTGGTTCGTGCTTTTTCAGGCGTTTTCTTCGTCTCTCGCGTTGCGCACGTCCCGGCGCAAAAGCCAACGAACGGTGTGTTCGCCTCTCGACACGAGAGCCGCGGCGCTGCTGCCTCTCGGCGAAATAATAGAGACGCACGCGTTCGGAATCTTGTCGGTGTTATCATACGACACGGTTCCAGTGCTAAGTGGATTCCCGGGCGAGGCGAACGCGCGCCCGAGTGCGCCTCGTCGGCTGTACTTAAGGTGTTGCGCGCGAGCCTTTGCGCTTACACCACACGGGATCCTCGCTCGGGACACCGATCGAGCATCGATTTAATAAACATGAGATGCATTCCCGGGATTGTCGAAACTCTTGTGCGCGCGGCGCGCTCGATTCTCTCTCTGCTTTTCCCCGCTCCTTCTTTACTTTTTGCTGCCCTCCGGCGCTTCGTGCGCGCGACGATAACGCGCTGCGCGCGATTAGATAAAATTCGGTTGCCGAGTCGCCACGGATTCCTCGGCAACTTTTTTTCTTTTTCTTTTTTTTTTTTTTGAGGGGAAATATTTTATCAATTTTACAGAGGCAACCGCAGTCTCGAACGTTTGAATACAAACGGGAGTGTTAGATAAAAAAGAATGTTTGGTGAACAAACACGACTTTTTTTTTTAGGAAAAAATCTTTTCTTACGAGAAAAAATAATTTTTTCTGCGAAATTCGATGGTAAAAAATGGTAGGAATTTTTTCCGTCCTGACGACACAAAAACACGATTTTTTTTAAGGAAAAAATCTTCTCTCTCGTGAAAAAATATTTTTTTCAGCGAAATTCGACGTTAAAAAAAAATGGTAGGAATTTTTTTCCATGCTGACGACTTTGCAAAATGTTTTGGCGCAAAAAGAGAGACGAAGCCGGGGTGTCGCGAATGGTCATAAAATCGCGCTACATTATTATCCCACGAGCCGCATGCTCGTGATGCTAATACCCAGATGCAAAACAGGCGAACGCCGAGCGGCGACCGAAATTAATTATAAATTTATGGCGCGAGTTGCGTAAGTGCATTTGCATTGTTTCAATTCAAATGCGACCTTTATTGCTCGCGAACTGTTTCGCGTCACCGCTCTCTCTACCTGCCGCATTCCCAGGGATCTCGAACCGCGTGTATATAATAAAATGCGCGTGTATATATATGTGTATCCCATGCGGACCGAGAGAGCCTCGCGCGCGCGGCGAGAGACAGTGCGGAGGACTCGAGACTTTCGTGCTTTGTGATTTATGAGCGAAAAGAAATTGCCGACGTAGGTGGACGATGATTTATGAACGGGGAATAAATTGCGGAAGGACGCGGCGTGCGCGCATTCGGTTATGCGTATTGTATGTGTAGTCCGAGAAGGAGGCGGAGGAGGAGGAGGAGGACGCGCGAGAAGAGTCGTCAACTCGGTCTTCCCGTGCACCGGGCCAGCTGTAACGTCCCCCCCGGCGGCGGCGGCGGCGAGCGGAGGAAAAACAAACGCGCGCGATGTATGATTCATGTGACGATCCGGCGAGAGAGAACTGCAACGTTGTCGATTTTAACCTTTGTTTATTTTTTTAAACCGCGCGCCCTGTGATTTTCCAACTGCTGGAACAATCGCAGTTTTTCAGAAAAAAAAAAAATTACTTTTGGAATTTAGAAAAGCTATAATAAAAAAAAAAGATTTTTTTTAGAATTTAGAAAAGCTAGAATAAAAAAAAAAGATTTTTTTTTAATTTAGAAAAGCTAGAATAAAAAAAAGGTTTGTTTTTTAATTTAAAAAAGCTAGAATAAAAAAAAAGATTTCTTTTAGAATTTAGAAAAGCTAGAATAAAAAAAAAAAATTCAGCCTTTCAGAATTGATTAAAGTAGAAAAAAGTCAGCCTTTCGGAATTTGCGAAAATTCGAAAAATATATTCCACTCTTTTGGAATAAGTAAAAAATTCACTACGAAGACGGTAATTAGCGCAAGAGTGCAAAGAGAATTCTCCACGATATTTAACAACGAGAATAAGTTATCAGACGTAATCCGATGTCTGCAGTTGACGACCGAATTTATGTCTTCTCGACGAGATGCTGCAGCGCTGCGACGAGGGGTGGAGGGGGGGGGGGGGGGGGGACGGAGCGAGCGAGGCGAGAGGGAGAGGGAAAGAGTTGAGTTGAGTTCCCAATTATTTCGGGTACTCGTCCCGAAGTAATAAACCGTGTTGAGTAGGATGGAGTCCATAACGAGGCATAAACGAAGCTTTGCACGGTTTGTAAGTACCGATGCAGCGGCAACGGCGTCACGACGAGCACTCGTTTGGCGCATCGCGCGCGGGGCACGTCGAGTCCCCGGGAGTCTCGGGGAGAGCGCCAGACACGGACCTGTCGGTTCGTTTCACGCTGCGTACCAATTAGCCCCCACGGTGAGAACGTCTGTGCCACCATAAATCCATAAATCCATCGGATGCCCCGGAGAAAGAGAGCTCGGCGAAGTGCGGAGGAGCCGAGAACGAGAACCAACCGACACGGTGCGCACTCGGAGCTGCGGTGCTCGTTTTCGAGGTAGCTGCCGAGCGATGAGCACCGCGCGACAGGGGGGCCCGACGAGGGGGCCCCCGTGACCAATACGCATTTTTATCCGCAATTTGCCATGTCGAGCATCGTCGCCCTTTTCAGAGTCTCGAGAGATCTCTCCTTGCCGCACGGAGAAAATTTCACGCACGAGATGTCAGCGTTTCGGGTAAAATTGGAAAAGACGATGTCGGAATTTTAACGCGAATTGAAAATGGGAAAAAATTGAAAATGGGAGAAATTGAAAATGGGAAAAATTGAAAATGGGAGAAATTGAAAATGGGAAAAATTGAAAATGGGAAAAATTGAAAATGGGAAAAATTGAGAATGGGAAACATTGAAAATGGAAAAAATTGAAAATGGGAAAAATATTTTGGCTTTTTAGAGCTGGCGAAAATTACAAAAGGTAAATTTCTCCAATTTCAGGATGAAAGATTTTTTTTACAGTTTAAACAATGTACCACAATTATTTAAGTGCAGAAAAAAATTATCGTCTTACGAATTTCGTGCACACGGATTTCGGGATGGTTTGCATAATTGTTTTACAGCGAGAATCCGTGCGGCCATAAATCCATCGGACGCGCCGAGAAAGAGCCTGACGAAGTGATGAGCCAACGGTCAAGCGCGCGCAGTGCACGAGACTGCGGTGCCCCCGGTTTCGAGGTAGCGGAGCGCGATGAGCACCGCTCGACAGGGGGTCCGCATGGGGGCCCCGTGACCAATACGCATTTTTTCCCGCAGTTCGCCATGTCGGGTATTCCGGGCCTCGGAGCGCGCCGAGCGGACCGGAGAAAATAGCTGAATGCGAGCCCCCCCGACCCTTCCGGGAAGAATGGCAACCGAGAAGAACGAAGATCGAAAAAAGAAACGAGGCCCGTGTGGGAGGAGACGGAGTAAAAATTTGAGGAAATTCTTCACGTGCCGCAAAGATGTTTCCCCGTGTACGGCGCGTAAACTCGGGCGGCGTTCGCCAAAGCGACGAACGGGGTGGGATGGCACCGGGGCGTAATGGCACATCGTCTACCGGACTTTTTCCTCCCTCCTCGAATTTTCTATATTTCGGACCAAGAACGGTGTTTTTCCGAATCAGCAGAAAATATTCCATCGGATAGGGTTTTCAAACTTTATGAAATCGAATTTTTTTTTTTCGCAAAAAACGCAAGGCAACTTTTGGCTTTTTTATTACTATTTATTTATTTATTTATTTATTTTATTTTATTTTTTTTACAATGGACGGGACAAGCCCTTCAAAAACAACAAATATAGATGGCAGAGTAACAAACCAGGTAATAAGAAAAATCAAATAACAATATACAAAAAAACAACAAAAAAAAACAACAATTACAAAAGAAAAGAAGAACACCTAAACAGATTACTAAAAGCAGAAATAAAAATTAATCTCAATAACTCAAAAACAATGAATAAAATCGGTCCGATTGAGACGAATACGCGAAGAGTAAAAATTACCCCAAATAAACACCTTTTCGGTTCACGCTTGACCGCGTAAGAACAGAAGCAGCGCGGTAGCCGAGGGGCCGAGAGAGCCGCGTATATATCGGAGGGGGGGTTTAAAAATCAGCGTAAACTCGACGGCCGGTAACCCGATACGAATCGGCGCGAGGCGCGCGGACGCGTCGAAGAGCACGTGAGGTCTCACTCTCAATCTCGTTTCTCGCTCCCCGTGGCGCATTAACCGATGAGTCTCGGAAACGGCCACGTTGGGAAAGGACCCTCGAGGCTGCTGCCGGGCCGAGAGATCTCCTCACGGCCGGTGCGGAGCCGGGGGGGGGGGGGGGGAGAGCCCCGTTTATCGTGCCCCGGACGAGAGAGTCGGATTAAAGCGTCGAGGTGCCGATTACCTTCAGGACGAGGCGTGAAGCTTCTGATCCTACTCACTTTCTCGTTCCGTTCCGTTCCGTTCCGTTCGTCGGCTCGTCCCGTGAGAGGCGAACCTCGACTCGCGCCGGGATCACTTTATTGGGATTTCTTCCGGTTATTATTTTACGCCGTTACCGGGGCGGTTCTTTATGGCTCGAGGCGGACACGCCGAGAGCGAATCGCCGCAGATGCTCTCCACGCTCTCGCCGAGCGAAGCACCGAAGCACCGAGCACACAATCGATAGTAACTGGTCCAAGCCCGGCGCAGATTGAACCGCCGACGAGACCGACGATCGAGTGGTGTATAAGAAAGAAATTCTTGATTTCTCGGTGATTACAGGTTGCACCGGGGGAGAATTAATTAAGTTACAGTCTCGAGTGATTTACCGAACGGCGTTGAGACGAGATGCGCGGGACGAGGTGCCACGATTTTTTTCTTAAATACTAGCGGCGAGATTCGAGATACCGGGATTTTTTAGCTTTGGGCAGGAAACGAAATTTTTCAAATGATTTTTCTTTTTTTTTTTAGGTTTAGGACGAATGAAGTTACGGTAATTTTAATGGAAGATTCTCAACCTGTTATTACGATCGGAATCCGTCGTTGAGGTGCCACGATTTTTTTTAAATACCATCCCCACCGATTCGAGATACTAGGATTTTTCAGTTTTAGGCAGGAAACGAAATTTTTCAAATTATTATTTTTTTTTTTGTAGCTTCAGGACGAATGAAGTTACAGTGATTTTAATGGAAGATTCTTAACCTGTTATTACGTCTCGGGATTATGACTTACGCGATTCCCGCCACGATCGGAATCCCCCGTGGAATCTTTCCCAGGCTTAGAAATTACGATCTCGAGATACCGGGATGTGATTTAACGGGCCTTATTTATCACTCTTCATTACCCAATTAAATCGTATTATAAGAATTTAATCCCAAAATACCAAACGTTGACAGACCGGGTGCCATCAGGCATATCGTTTCTTTAAATCAAGGAGGATCATGTCTTTGAAATTCAAAGAAATATTTCATTGAAATCAATGAAAAAAAAAAATCAATCCACCCATTTCTTTGGAATCATGGAAATTTTTTCTCTCGGTGATTCGACGCAATCAGCGCCGCGTAAACCGGCGCGCACGACTCGGGTCGTCCTCGGGTTGTGCGTGAGGTTATGAGGCACAAAAGACGCGCCAGTTGGCACGCGAGCCCCTGGGCACCCGGAGTCGGACGGGGTCTCTCAGCCCCTCCCCGACCCGTCACTCGGGGGAATCGAGAGGGATGATATCTGAATTATCTCTCGCCGAGTATGTTTTGTTTCGGCCCGAAAGCGGAGAGAGCGAGAGTCGAGCGCCCTGAGCGAGGAGCGCGCTGAGCGTCTGAGTGGCCGCCAGTGAGTGAGAGATGTTTATTTCGTTCGAGAGAGAGAAAAGCGAAGAGTCTCGAAGGAGGCGCAGCGGCCACGAAGCAGTTGGGTGAGATGCGAGGATAATTGGCGGTCAGGTATGTCGGGCTCTCGGCCGGCCCGTCGGCCTTTCTCGCTCGCTCGCTCGCTCGCCTCCGCGCATGCGCGGGAGCGAGCGAGAGGGCGCCACGGTCGTGGCGCTCCTCAGCTGCCTCGCGCGCACTGCCCCCCTATAACCGCATCCTATACTTTATTCCTTCTGACTAAAAACTCTATTTCACCAACTCGCCTCCCCCCCCCCCCCCCGATCCTCTCGGGTCCCTCGGAATAGAGTCATCTAACCTCAAATTATTTCGTCAACTTTCTAACCGGCGCGTCGACTCTCGCGCGTGTATTTACTGCGCCCCGGTGTGCCTCCGCTGGTACGCCTACCGCCGATATTATCGTTTTCCCGATCACGCGCGATCCTATACTTGTTACGTAACGTCCGTAGAGCTGTGTGGTTTATCATAGAGCGGCGCGATCAACCGGCAGCTGCCCCGGGTAATTTCGTTCTCCGAAGGCAATGGACGAGATATACGCATTTCGGTGTCGGGTGAGGATGAGACAACAAATTGAGTTGCCTCAATCTCGCCTCGCGCAGTCGACTTAGTTTTTTTTTTTTTTTTTTTTTTTTTTTTTTTTTTTTTGCGGCGGCGGCGGCTCCGAGTAATTTTTTTTTTTCTAGATTTTGTTGAGAAGATGCTGAGGACTCTCGAACGTGGAAACTAATGGGATTTTTATTGTATCTTTATTGTGGGATGTTGCGGAAGGTCTTTGTGGCTCGATCTGCTTTGTGCGGGTCGGTTGGACCACTAAATAGGCTTAACCTTTTGGCTTCTCGCGATCAGTCGAAATTGGGGAAGGAAGACGCTTCAGTCTTCTCAGAATGAAAATCCTTTTTTTTTTTCCCCTCCCTTTTTTCATCCTTACACAAGCGGAAAATACATTTTCCTCTCGGTTTGAGCCGAGCGTCGTCAGCCTCGCGTCTTCCCTCGACCCTCGGTCTATATTCGTAAAGCGCGATGATTATTAGTCCACCTCGACAATGCTCTGAGAAAGATCAGAGGCGACGCCCAGAGATCACAAACGTGAATTACCGGGAAGCCCGGCGGACGTCATTTCGAGCGGTCGCATTCCGGGCGCGTCAAAGAGCGTTTTTGCCGCGCGCGCTGCGCCGATTGGCCGCGCAGGCGCGTGCGTCGTGGAGGAGAAATGAGAGGACGCGGGAGGGGCTGGAAGGATCGGAGAGAGAGAGAGAGAGAAGACACGAAAAGTTTCCGGCGTGTCGTTTATAAACTTTGCCGGAGACTCCGCGAATGACCGGGTATATTATTAAAGCGTTACCGTCATTAATTATCCGGAGTTTAAAGGGATTAGCGGGACACGCAGAGGCGAAATGTTGCGGAGAGGAGGAAAAGAAAAAGCGAGGGGGGGGGGGGGTGAAGAAGGACGAGAGAGAGAGAGACGAAAGAAAAGGAACATGGAAACAAAGATGGGACATTACCGTTTGCGAGGGGCCCAGAGGGCCCGGCGCGTCGTGCGCGCCTTATGGGAAACCGTGTGGCGCGCGGTAGAAATTGAGCGGTCTTCATTACCTGCCGCCCGCTCATTATGCTCTCAGCGTGGCGTCCCTCTTATACCCACCTTATGTACCTTTCTGCGCTCGGAGCTCTCGGAGCTCTCGGAGCTCCACACTTGCACACCAACCAATGCGGCTTCCCCCATGGCCTGCGTCATTTTACACAGCCCCGGGGAAACCTGCGGCTCGGAACTGCAGGAGGCTCGCTCCGCGTCTGCGGGTTTCTCGTCTCCGCTGCTGTTGCCGCGTAGGACGCACGCGGCTCCTCGGCCACCAGCTCCTCGCTGCCTCTGCCTGATGCCTAAGACAAGTATCCCATTTGTTCCTGTTCTCGCGAGTGTTATACCTGCGAATCGACCCCGCGCGAGTCCCTCTTGTCTAGGGACTAAACTGCGGGACTCGCCCGGCCCGGCCCAGTGTAACGGAAGCCCGGTGATTACATCTGTGAAGGCAGCAGCATCAGCAGCAGCAGCTTGGCTACGGCGTCCCACGCGCGTCTTCCGCCGCATCTGGACCACATGCCCTCGAATTATATTGCTCTTCCGGAATCCGAGGATTCTACGGAATCGTCACGCTCGTCGGGGAGAACTGAAGGAGACACTAATTTGCCTGGGTCGTTTGGGTTGAAGTACGGGTCGCGTGGATTTTTTTTCTCGAATTTTGGGCCTGCTGGGATTTTTTTGCGAAGTGTCCCAAAATGTCCCACACTGGCATGGAGTGTCCCACGCTGTCCCAGGGCTCCATTTAATCTCTTGCTCAATAATTAATTTATTCTTATAACTGGATCCATTTGAAAATTAATTTATTAAAATCTCCCAAAATGTCCCACACTGTCATGAAGTGTCCCACGCTCTTCCAGTGCTCCATTTAATCTCTCGCTTAATAATTAATTTATTCTAATAACTGGATCCATTTAAAATTAATTTATTAAAATGTCCCAAAATGTCCCACAATGTCCCAATTCTTAATTTATATTTGAGACACCTGAAAAATTCACCTATTTCAGAATTAATAAATTATGACCTGACCTGTTTCAGAATCAACGAATATCTTCTTGATACGCATTTTTGTTTCTGAAAAACCTGGTGCGGAATAAGACTGTTCGCCTCTCGCGTGTGATCCACAAAGAGATCCCGGATATGAAAGTGACAGTTTATGATCTCCCTCGGCGAGAATCCCGAGCCCGAGGGAGAGAGAGATAGAAAGGTCGCCCCGATACGAAAAGCCGTAAGTACCCATTGGAACACACTCCGTGTGTTCCCGCGTCGACGATTTACGTCGTTTTGCCGATGTACATTGCGGGTATACGGCGCGTTACTACAAGAGCTCGAGTCCCGTGGTATTGCGAGAAGGAGTGGCCGGTCAGTCGAAACAGCGACCCTTTTCCCTCTTTCCGACGCGCGCGCGCACCACATATATCCATATATCTATACAGGCAGACACAGAAAATGTTCGGGACGCAACGCCGGACAGAAGTGGCTACAAGTCCACGTATATCTTGTATGGAACACGCGGCGTATTGGGAGCTATATACATATATATAAATACGACGAACCGAGTCGGACGTAGAAAGTGCGGCCGCCATGGAGTCTTTTCTGTCGTGTCTCTCGCTTTAAAATGGATGTGTAAGTACAGAACCGATCACAGGTAGATGCATAGCGAGAGAAAGAGAGCAGGGCAACTAATGTAGAGGAGACCGGGGTAAAACGGACCACCTAAGGAAAAAATGACTGAATGACAAAACCCAAAGTGTTTTTTTATCGCTTTTCAAAAATTCGATATCAATCATCCATTTTTAACATCGGCAAATAAAAAAAAATTAGTTAGTACATTATTATTGATTATTGATTATAAATAAATAATAAAAATAAATAAATAATAAAAATAAATAAATAAATAAAATAAATGATGTATCTAATTATTTATTATTATAAATTAAATACATTATCTATCTATCTATCTAATTTACCCTAATTTTTTTTTTCGATGATTAAAAAAAGGGGGGGCCCGTTTTACCCCAGAGGCCCGTTTTACCCCAGTTTCCCCTGCATTGGAAAAAAGGGTCTCGGTTCGCTTTATGCCACCGTGAGTCCCGTGAAAGGACCGCGACCCATCCCCGTCTCTCTGTCCCACCGCTCCGTATGCTTTTTTTAGTGAACTCGCAGCGCGATATACACGAACGTCGGGGGGGGGGGGGGGGCAGAGGGGGAGAGCCTCCGTGCCTGTAGGCGGATTTACGTGGATTTCAACCGGGCACACCAGTCCTCCAACTTCGAGACAGATTTTCTTTGCTCCTTTATGCCACGGAAAATGCTTCGCCTATTTATGAAAGTATTACACAGAGAGACGTCTCGCGTCGTCTCCGCGTCGTCATTGGTATTCGTCTCTCCTCCTCGTCGCGAGAGAGCTCATAGAAATGAGAAACGCTCCGTTTATTCGCGGGTACATCCGGAGGATAGCGGCGAACGTCGCTCGCGACAGTGGAAATCATATAATACCAGCATTTCCCCGCATAGCCGGCGCGCACGAGTCTCGCTCGTGTCTTTGGGAACTTTGGCAAACTGTTATATAGACTTGTGATTACTTAGAGCCTCCGCTCGGGCTCTGCGGCTCCCGTTTCTATATCGCCTCGCGCGCGCGCGCCGCCCAACGAAGCTACAGATATATACCGACCGTCGGTATGTCGCGTTTATTCCTCGCCCCCCGAGGAATTTTCGCGGTAATCACAACTGTTTCTCTTGCGCCGACTCTTTTTGGGCTTCTTGTATCATAACGGCGGCCTCGAAGGCTCTGTTTTCCATGGACTCGAGACGCGAAAGGATTTAACGAAATGCGGCAAAATCGGAATAATGCGGCTTTCAATGAACGACTGGATTAATTAAGATGAAGTCGCTGGAATCGACGACCGTCTTGCGGAAAGTTTTGCTGAAAATTTGAGACTTTTTTTAAACATTTTTTTTTCATGGCGTTTCCAGGCTTCATGGGGTCCCCATGGACCCCAGTCCACCCGTAAGGGTTAAGGTAGTCCTTGCGACCAATATTCATTTCGCGTAAATTCGAGGAATATGAGAGAGAATTGCAAACACTTCTCGGCGGTATAAAAATCTGAAAAAATTCATGCACATCGAAGGTACTGAAAATATTAATTTTGTGTAATAATAATTCGAAAATGTTACTAACAAATTGATGAAAAAAAAATTGATTAACAAATATTTCGATGACCCAAGTTTTTTTTTTCATGAAAATGATTCCTTCGTTTTTCCGAATACGTATGCATTTTTTCATATTTTAGAGTTCACATTGAATTTTGCGCGGTTTTTTAAGGGAAAATTGTGGCTTTTTTATAGGGGAAAATTGTGGTTTTTTTATAGGGGAAAATTGTGGTTTTTTAATATTGGTCGCAAGGACTGCCTTAAGAGGTCGTGGTTGATATTAAGACGCGAACGTTTTACGTGCTCCGTACGTAGAATTTTCGTGAGCAACGCGGGCAACGAATCCGAGCAGCCTCGTTGCCCATGTTTGCTGTCGGGGAAAATATAATCGTTATCTTGCGGACGCGTTTGCGGTGTCCCCTTATCGTCGCTCTATCGTCCCCCGCGCTTCCAGCTTTGTCGTGGAAAGGTATGCGCTGTACAAATTCCGACCGGCCGACTACGTCGCGGCCGCTTTTTCGTGATGACGAACCGTCACGACACGTCGCGTCGCGCCGCGCTCGATGCACTCTCGCCGCCGCCGCCTCGTTCTTTCCTCGCACGACCTCTGACTCCGCTTCTTTTTTTTTTTTTTTTTTTTTTTTCCACGAAAAAACAGCCGAGTGTGTAAACACGCTGAGCCGAGTGAAGATACGGGAAAGACACGAAATTAAAAGCGGAGTCTTTTTCCCTACTCGGCGCAACGAGGTTCATGTCAGTCGGTCTCCCCGTACCTCCCCCCCTCGTCGTACGTGTTATCGTTCACCGGGTCCGAGTCACTCGCGTCGCCGCGACCGATCCGAAAATTCACTCGCGTACAGATCGTAAGACGCAAACGCGCGACGCGGCGGCCTTTTGAAAGGGAACCGACGAAAACCGGTTGGAAATGCTCGAAGAGCCCGCGCGGCGACCCCTTCGGCTTTTCTCACCGGATCCACGCGTGACCGTTAACCCCTTTTTCGACTCCAGTGTGATGCAAAACACACGGAAGAGACGGACACACGAGGAGGAGCGCCCGAAAGTTTGTGGAAGGAAGTCGCGCGCACCGCGGGAACGAAAAATACGTTGGGGAGAAACTCGAGCTGCGGGCGAAAACTCAACGTTTTCACGCCTCGGTGACTTTCGACGTTGAAAAGTTCATTTTAATTCGACCGACTTCGAAACGCGGGATTGAAACTGTTACACGGTTACGAATTTTTTAAAAATATTTGTCATAAAAAAATCTGTGCGGTGGGATTTTTTTTTGTTTCTGAATCCTCAATTTAATCCCTGGCGCCATGGAAAATGTAACAAAAAATTCGCATTCGTTTATCCTTCTCGTCTCTTAAAAAAATAAAATCTGTCCGAATTAATTATGTCGCGCGAGCAAAAATGTCCCATGAAAAAAAAAACTCCGCGTTTTCGGAACATTGCAGACCCAAAATTGTTACACGGTTACGTATTTAAAAAAATATTTCTGTCATAAAAAAAAATTCTGTGCTATGGGATTTTTTTTTGTTTCCGAATCCTCAATTTAATCCCTGGCGCCATGGAAAATGTAACAAAAAATTCGCATTCGTTTATCCTTTTCGTCCCTTCAAAAACTAAAATCCGTCCGACGTAACCAAGTCGCCCGAGCAAAAAAATGTCCCATGAAAAAAAAAACTCCGCGTTTTCATAACATTACAGACACAAATCGTTTCTGATTTCGGTAGACCCGGCGTGATTCCTTTCATTCCGACGTGTCGTGCGAACAATGAAAATCGTGTGTAGCCTTTGAGGCGGCCGGTGTGACGAGGGTGAGAGAAGCGTCCCTTTCCCCAATTTAATTCTTTGCCAAACAAGACCTGCCGGGATGGCCCGAAGGACGAGGGTCTCATTCGAGCACCAGAAAAGTCAATACCGCACCGGTCGGTGGGTATATTATATATACTGTATATATACAGCGAAGCGCCGGGCGAGCCGTCGTCGCTCGGGATTTACGAATGATTTGCGCGCGTGACTCGCGCAACGTTTCAGTCCCTCTGCGCCCGCAGAGGTTAGACGAAAAACAGTGGTGAGGTCAACGGCGACGCATCCAGTGACGAGGCGGAGTCGTCGACTGTGGGGCTCGGCTCTGCGTCATTAGTACGAGACTCGATTCCTCGAGTCGCGACACCTGCCGAAATCTGGAGGGCCCTTTTCGACTCCGAGAAACAAAATATACCCTCGTGTTTCGTAATTCCCAGCGTTGTAAAATCCACTTGTTACGAACAACAGGCGACTCATTACGCGGCCGTAACGACGATGACAAATAATTCATCGTTCCGTGTTGGAAAATGCGTTTTAGAAAGTGACTTATCGCTCCGCTTGTCACTGGCGACACACCAGGAGTAATGGAATAATTCATTAACGAGCAACTGGCAAAGGTTGAAAAAAAAAAAAAATTTAAATAAAAAAAATTAATTAGAAAATGTTATTAATAAAAATTAAATACAATTTTTTAAATTTAATTTTAATTAAAAATTAAATACAATTTTTAAAAATTTAATTTTAATTAAAAATTAAATACAATTTTTAAAAATTTAATTTTAATTAAAAATTAAATACAATTTTTAAAAATTTAATTTTAATTAAAAATTAAATACCATTTTTTTTAATTTAATTTTAATTAAAAATTAAGTTAAAAAATGAACAAGAAGAGTCGTGACAAAACACGCTAATCAGGGGAGACAAATGATGACTCAGTTTCATTGTCAGTCTGGTGCGGAATTCTGTAACCCACAGCCGCGGCGTCACGCTCTCACCGACCGAAATCTCGAGGACTCTTCTCGCGTCAGCAGTCGACGACGAGGAGCAATACTCGCGCGTCCCGTAATTTCCGGGTTGCAGAATATCCACTCATTACGGAATAGGCGACTCATTACGTGTGCGGCAGGACAGCTCGCGATGAACGCGCGAGGCTTTGCGGATGGCGGAATCGCTCGTGCCGGGATATAAAACCAGGCGCGACCGTGGCCGTTAAAAAGCCCCCTCTACCGTCTCACCTTTATTCCTCCCGCTTTATACGAAATTTATTTTGCAGCTCAAATTTCATTGTCGCACTTTAACCCCACTCGTGACGCAGCGGCTGGAGCGCCGCGTATAACCCGCCGGAAGAAGAGGGTGAAAAAAAAAAAACGGTAAAACGACGCGCGCGAGCCTCCTCGTCCGGTGTGTACAGCGAAAAGAGATTCGGAGAATGGGGAAATAGCGAGGGGATGGCGAACAGCAGCGGCGGCGGCGGCGGCGGCGGCTACGCGACACCCGCGCGTTAATTGCTAATTTCAGCCGTGCGGGGCCCAACGTTGGGATTTTAATTAAATCACGCGATGCAGAGCTACAGGACTCCCTGTGTCTCGCTGTACCGCGCGCGCAGCCTGCAGCTCGCCGCGCTCGCGAAGAGAGCACCGGGAAACGCACACCCGAGTCGCTGCTGCTGCTGCTGCTGCTGGTGGTGGTAGCTATGAACCCAGAGTACGCAGGTACGACGCGAGCACGCCGCTTTATATAAGCAGAGCAGCCTCACCGCGGGAGACAGGAAGAGGGAAAAAACGGCGACGAAAATATTGCCGGCGAATCTCCGGTTTTTTGTCTCGTGTTTTTTGCGCCGTAAGCAGCGCGGATCTCGGAGCGCTCGACGGGTTTTTTTTTTTTTTTTTTTTTCAGACATTTTTCGATTAATTTGGCTCGAATTATATTAAAATTTGTTAAATCGTGGCACACATCGGATTATTGAAATTTTATCAATTTTGTTGACTTTGGCAAAATGGAATTTCAATTCGGCGAAAAGGTACTTTTTGGTAGGGTCGAGCGATTTTTAATGAAAATTCGTTTTACACGCTCTGCAGCTCGAATGGCTGGAATAATTCGCAAATATTATGAGCAAATGTGAATTCACTTCAGGAGGAAAATGTGAATCAACTTGTCAACGAACTGGAGTCCACCTGGAGTACATCCAGGCCGCTCGGCGATCAAGCGTCGTCACAATTTCGCAGCGCTCTCAATTTGATCCACTTCAGTCGTTGGCTCGCCTCCCTATTTTCAAATCAAGGCTGCGCGCCGGTCGTTCCACCCGAGACGAGATATATTCTTCCTCGACACTCACTTGACACGGAACGCCCCATATAAATTCCGCTGGCCTAGTTGGCACGGAGGTTGGTCCACTTGACACGGAATTCCCTGCACTAATCTGGCTTACACAATTTTCGGAGAAAATTCTTTCCTCGTTGTATTTATCGCGGTGTCAATGAAATAATTTTGATCCTTCTGCGCCACTCGGGTGCGACTCGTGTTTGATATATTTTTGGGTTTTCACGCTATTCACGAGCACCACAGAGTCGTACACTGCGGCCATATGGGTCGCGCAGGATTTAGTCACGCGATATAAATGACACGGGCACAACGACTCCGCGGCGCGGCAGCAATTTTCTCTATAATTTATAATTAACCGGGGAATTCGCGGCGCGATAATAATTACACGGGCCAGTCGTCGTGCGGCTTGGCCGCCGTTCAAATTTACTTCTATTCGTATGTAAACAACTGTGAAACAAAGAACGATAAACACCGACGTTAATTATTATTATTGTTGCGATAAATTGTATACATGTATATTGTTAAATATTTGACAGTGTGGTAGAAGCGTCGAGAAAAATTCCTCAGGCCTGGATTATTCCAAGTCCTACAAATTACTATTTTAATTTACTCCCCGTAATTAATAATCGTCAAAATTCTGACGGTAAAAAATGTCTACGAACTACAAACTACGAAGAACGAGACATCTCAGGTCCTGTAAAAATTCGTATTTTACGGTACGGCAGAAGCCTCGAGAAAAATTCCTCAGGCCTGGATTATTCCAAGTCTCAGGAATTACTATTATAATTTACTCCCCGTAATTAATAATCGTAAAAATTCTGACGGTAAAAAATGTCTACAAATTACAAACTATGCGAAGAACGAGACGTCGTCAGGTCCTGTAAAAATTCGTCAGAGACCATAAAATCATAAACGGTACTAATGACGATGTTAAAAAAATTTAATAGCCGATAAAGTCGAAGGAAAAAGAAAAATGCATTTCCACTGGAAGCCACGAGGAGGAGGAGGAGATGAAATATTTTCACTCGGAAGAGCGGCGAACTATTACCAGAAATCACGAGCCCGGCGTATATATATCGAGGACAATATGTTCTCGCACGTGCGAAGCCCCGCTGTGTATACCCGGACGTCGGAGGCCCGCAGCCGGGCTAGGCGAGAGCAGCTTCTCGAGTTGCGAGCTGCTGCTGCTGCCCCGCTGCCGAGGACGCGCAGCGTGACTCCGAGGCACATCTAAGCATACGGAAGAGGTCGTGGCGCGAGCTACGCGCACACTCGGGGAGAGCAGCGCGTTACACGCGTATGCATGTCGCTGCGTTGTGTTGTATCGCGTGTAGCATAACGGGCCGACACTTGAGTGAACCGATAATGCTCGGACCGGACGTTGAGGCACGTTCACGTACTACGCATCCGGGCTCGTCTGGCTTCGATATATTATTATATTTATATACTACACGTACGAGCCTACATATACACGTAGACACGGGGTACGGGACTTCCCGCGCCAAATTGACCTGAATTCGACCTCTGACCTCTGACCTCAGACCTGATAATTTTTCACTTTGTAAAAAACGCCAGCATTTTTTTTTTTTTTTTTCGTGCGGGACTCACTTACGATTTTTTGTGAATGTTGTCGGTAGCGTGAATATTAATATGTGAGGCAATTCTGAAAAATGTTGATATCTAGATTTAAAAAAAATGAAGATCTAATTTTGGAAGATTTTTTTTTTGTATGGAACTCACATACGATTTTTAGTAAACGGTGTCGTTAGCGTGGATATGAATATCTGAGAGAATTCTGAAAAATGTTGATGTTTACTTAAAAAAAAAAAAAAAAATGGTGATATAATTTTGGATTAAAAAATGACAAATAAAAATTCCAGAGTCGTCACAACAGCAGAAAAAAATTCTGGGCCCAGTTATAAGTTCGGGGCTTACCGTTTTGATGAACCCGACGTGGAACGCCCCATGCGGAATCCCCGCAGTACGTATTACGTCTCCTCGGCGTTTTCTCCGTGGATAACCGGTCGTACCGCGCGCCGTACGTATGATAACATTCGTTTCGTACGTGACAAAAAACGGATATACGTAAAGCGCATCGTTCGCACACACGGAACGCACACAGAGCCACAATACATATAGATAGAGATACCGTCTGTGTACCTTGTCTTGATTGAGTCCCGACGAAGAAATCCCATCAAACGTATTCTCGAAGCTCCCGATATATTTCCGCGTACGTTTCAAATTAAATTTTCATAAATAAAGGCGGAAGTCGCTGGGGGTTGGGGGTGAAGGGGGGAGGGGAGGCTTTGGTGCGTTATCCACGCTCCGCGGCCGTGATACGGATCACGTATCTGTTGACTCTGAGATATACAGCTATACGCGAGATACACCGTATTTTATATATACACCGAGTATTGAAATTTCCATAACTGAAAATTCAATCGAAAGTGGAGATATTTTCGAGGATGAGCAAGTCGCGCGGTACCTGGGTGCGGGTCGTTATATGCCGAGTGTTCTGTGCATACACACTCGGCCCGGGGGGCGGGGGGGAGGCAGGGGAGAATTTTTACTCTTTCATAACGTTGAAAATCGAGGGCTGTTGAGCTTCCGGCTGGATGGTAGTCGGCTGTCCGTAATACAGCCGAGTGTTCGTACCAGTCGAGTCACTTGTGGGTCCTCACAAATCGTCGCTCGTAGTTTTTTTTTTCCCTCCCGCTTTCCAGCGAGAAGGATTTCCGTCTCCCGTTTTTTTTTTACCTTTTTTTCGAAACTGGGCCTCATTGGCGAAAAGTTGCGAGACTCGAATCTCTCTCTCTCTCTCTCTCTCTCGCTCTCTTTTTTTTAATCTTTATTCTTTTTTATTTAAACTTAGTTTGATTTTTCGTTTTTCATTATTTTGGCTTGTTTTCTTGGCATTTCTTTCTATTAGTTTTTATTATTTTTGTCTGCCGTTTTAATTTTCTGCCTTTGATTGTGTCCAATTTTTAGTTGTAATTTTTAGTTCTTAGTTTAGTTTTAGTTTATAGTTAAGTTATTTTTAAGGGTTTACTGTTTTTTTTTTTTTCGATTTTGTTTTTTCATGCCTTCTTGTTCATTGATTTATGCACAGTGCGCTTAGGGGACTTCGGTCCTAGTGCACGAAATAAATAACTCTTTCTCTCTCTTGCTTTCTCTCTCACGCCCAACGTGAAAAATTGAAAAGTCATTTTTACGATAAACAGAGCAAAGGGTCAACCGAGGATTTTTCCAGCGGTGACCAATCTCGTTTGCTCGACGCCCGTAACCTGTTCGCTCAATCTTCCTCCGCGCGCATCACACACAAACACTCGGCGGCGGCGGCGAGGAGGAAGTGAGGAAGTCGCCTCAACCGGTCCCGGATTTTATTTCGTGCGCGTTTGTCTTCCGCTCGGATTATCTTTCACGACTCACTCCTGTCTCCGCCCGACGTGTCGTTCTTCTTTTCTCGCTTCTGAGTGTATAAGCGGAAGATAAGATTGGCCGAGATCCCGCGAGCCCCCCGCGTGACATATGGTGGGCGTACGGGGCTCACTGGCTGCGCGAGCAGCGACGTCGCTGCCTCTCGTTTCTTCGCTCTCCTTCTCCTCCATCTCCGTCCCGTTCCACCACCACCACCACCGGCTCTCTGTATATACTTCACGGCCTTGCATCTTTCATCTCCGTCCTGTCCGGCTGTTGACCAAAGCTGCGGGAGCTCCGACCGGGCAGTTTCCTCGCTTCGCCATACGCGGCAGGATGATCGGAAGGAAGCTCGCTCCATTTACCACTATTTCACGCACAGATTTTTATGAGCCATACACAACGAACACGGCGGACGGTATCGTAAGACCGGAAACGGGACATCGGCTTGAGGGAACTTTCAATTTTTTTTTTTCGCAAAAAGTTCTGGTGATTTTTTTAAGTCGACTCGTCTGGTGATTTTTATTCAGCAGCCACGTCTAATGATTTTTTTTAGCAGACACGACTGATGATTATTTTAGCAGACACGACGGATGATTATTTTAGCCGACGCGTTCGTTGATTTTTAAATTGACACGTTTACAAGACCAGAGTTAAGTGGGACACGGGGAAAATAGTGAATTTCCGCGGAAAATCAATGAAGCAGTAATAACTCGGCGAACCGTTGAGTTTCTTTATTCATGATTTTCTCTCGAGTTTCCGAGGGAGAAAGTTAATCAACATTAATAAGAGGAGCGAACCGTTCTTTTCGCAAATTAAAAAATAATAACGAGCCCCGCTCCCAGGTGTTTTAGGCTCTCGCGAAATTGCCTCCGGGGTGTATGTGCAAGTCTAATTATCAGAAGCAACTTCCGCACCGATAATCTTCAATTTTGGCGAAAAGCTTCGAGACCGAGCGACGGAGATTTTAATACATAGTATAGCAGCCGCGAGTCGAGTACGTCTACGTAACGACCGCGCCGCGCGGCGCGGTTACCTGGAAGGCCGGAAACTCATTAGCCTCGGTGAGTCTCGTTAAACAAACGAAAAACCGCGCTGCTAATCACGCTAGAGCGAGGAGTGGGAGGCCGGGGGGTGGGGAAAAAAAAATTAATGAGCCTGCCGCGCGCGCCGGCGACTTCCACAATCTCAAAATCGCGCGCGGTCTTTCAGCGTGTGCGACGTTATTATTATTATCGCGTTGAGAAAAAAGTACGCGAGTATTTCAGATCCATTTGATTGCCGAGCTCGTCACGTACAATTTAAGTACAACGTCGCTGCCAAGACATTTCATTTCGTTACCCGATGACCACTCGGTTTACCTCTATTACTTTTCCTTGAGCGTTTAACACCTTCTTGAAAATTGAAAGTGTTGAAGTTTGCATCGTTGGAGTGCAACGAAATTCAGAAAAACAAATTAATTGGAATTAACCCAAATGACGAAGAGCACAAAAAAATATATGATTTTTTTTTCGTGCCCTTATTTGCTGTGGTAACTTTTTATACCTATTTTCATCATACTATTAATTACAATTCATTTTTTTTTCTGAATTTCGTTGCATTCCAACGATGCAGACTTCAACATCGTGAAAATTGTCGAATTAAAAAAAAATAATACCGGCAATTTTTTTTTATTTAAAGAGAAGAAAATTTGAAGAGACTTAGCAACGACCTTTTATTCCGAACCATCTTCTCCCGACGCTTCGTCCCATTTTGAGTGTTGCGACGCGAAAATCTCGAAACAATTTTTTTCCCCCCTCCCTCGCCCTCGCGAAAACCGCGAGCTTCTTCCGCGGCGAGGCAGCGAAACCATAACAATAAAGAAAGTCGTGGAAGTTGCGGATGGCCATTACGAGATGGAGTTTGCTCGTGACCAATGGGAACAAAAGCCAGAAACTCGCGTTTATCGTCCGGACCCTCGAGCGAAAGAGGGGAAACGAACACCACGAACCTCTGTAGTTACTCACACGTATTTATATAAATATATAGCGCACTCTGCGCATATAGTGTACATAATGTATAGCACCGCTATAGGATATACAACTATAACAACACGACGCGAAGATATATAGGAGGCAAAGAAGGCCGACGCCGACGCCGCCGCAGCCGCGCGAGGCGGGTGACCGACTGTCTGCGTTCGGAACGAGATAATCACTTAATTACCCGATGCCGCATCGTTACGTCTCTCCTGCCCCCGGGGGCGGCGAGCGCCGATGCCCGCGTCGTCGCTGCTGCCCGCTGACCCGCACGCGATCCGCGCGCACCGCAACGAAAGCAATAAAAAAAAATAAAAAAAAAAAACGTTACGTCGAGCGAGAAGCCCCTCCCCGCATTTACGCGTCCATAATACGCCTGTCGGTGTCTCTGTTTCTTCGACATACTAATGCTGTGTGGTATAACGCGTGTGTCGATATATATGTGTGCGCCTATTATGTGATACATGTATATCAACGCATGCCCGGGCTGAGAAAGAGGGAGACTCGAAGGAACCGATACACCCTGTTTCTTCGTAGCACGGATTCCTGACTCGACGCTGCGTCACGCACACGCTACATGTTTTATTTCTACATTGTAGATTGCGAAGAGAATTCTACAACAATATTTGTACTTTATTACACAGGATGATATTGGATGACGTTTCTGGGAAATTTTGTTGTCTTTGACGTTGTTGAAAAGGTTGGAGAAAAAAAAATTGCTTTGTTTGCGGAACATCCAACCGAGCGTGTCGATCGGTAAGGCAGATTTTCAGCGAATTCACCGACAGTGACGAGACGCAGGGTCGGGCCAATCGCGTCGATCACAGAGGCAATTAACAAATTAGAGTCGTGTAGTCGGGGAGCCTGGAGGTGTGGCACTCGAATATCCGACGTCTCCGTCGCGGGCCATTGTGTGGCCATTTTTTTTTGTTTTTTTTTCGACGATATTCCCGAAGACAAAGACCCGGGGAATTTCCAATGGCGTTACACGCGAGGAACAATCGGCCGTAGGTGAACTCGCGACGGCAAATGGGTCATTGCTAATTCAAAGCCGCTTCCCCCGAGGGAGGATCCCGCGCGTAAATGGTACCCCCGTAACGATACCCGTGTGGTATTTTAACGACTATCGAGACATCGGGACGAACTTTCTTAATGCGTCGGAGAAACATCGGCATTTAACATTTATGACTCCGAGGAGGCTTCGAATATCCACCCGAGGTATAAAGTCGATGGCTATCTCGACGGTTGACATAGCGTTGGAATCTCGTATAAGAAATATTGTTTTTTGTCCTCGTAAATTACACAATTAAACGTGGTGAAATTGTGCTCGTTTGAAGTATGGAATCGGATCATGAGGCGATAAAAATGCGTGGATTCGCGATGCACGGTGACTAATTTGCGTGGAATTCGATCCTGCAGCAGCGAAATCGACAATTTTCAGCGGTGAAAAGATCGCGACATTAACGATGCAAACGTGTTTGTCCCACCGTGTAAAGTTTCACGACCTAACCTGTTATTGGACGTGTACCGCATTCACCCTCGTCTAAACCGCGCGGCGACCGAGTTCCCTCGCTCCCTCGAGCCGCGCATCCTTTCGACCAAAAATCCGGCTATGTGCAGGCATTAGCATATCCCGCCGTGTCGAATTTACGGAGCCGATCGATCACCCGCCGTAAAGCACCGCGTGCTGCGCGCAGTATACACCCGAAACCCTCGGGTAAGCGTCCGACAATCCTTCAATAACCGCAGCGTTTATCATCGATCAAGCCCCGCGCGCGCTACCGGTTAAAACGTCCGCGTTTTACACGTGTAAACCTCGGGGGCCCCCTCGATGCACGTACTCTCTCTCTCTCTCTCTCTCGTCGTGCGACACGCGGTACGCACACGAAATAACGTATGAAGACGTCAGGGCCGGCTTATATGCGCCGCGGTCTCCCGTCCCGGGCGTGAATGTGACTTAGGACGACGACGACGGTGTGTGGCGGCACGAGACCGAAACGCAGCGGGCCGTGAGGACGCGACGTCGGGCCGCGTCGTCTCGTGGTTCTCATGCATCCGGAGTGGCCGAGACACGTGGCCGCAGCGACTCATGGCTCCCCTCTGCATGCGTATGTGGAGTATGGTAGATGGAACTTGAGTGTGTGTGCGCGTTTGGCTTAGTGTCAGTGTGGCCTAGTGTGTGCCAGTTTGTGTCAGTTTGCGTCTGTGTGTGTGTGAGAGAGAGAGAGAAAGCGACGTTTATTTCGTGCCCTGGAGCGTTCGCCCCCTAAAAGCATCGCGCACAAAACACAATCCAAGCATATATACAACGCAGACATGAATTTCTATATAAGAAATATAAAAAATACAAAAAATAGAAATGATAAATTAAACAAGAATCGCAAAAAAACCGCAAGACTCGCAAAGCTTAATACAGGCGTATACGAAGTAGGCATGAAGTAAGAAATATGAAAAATACAAAAAATTACAATGAAAATTAGACAGGAATCGCAAATCGCAGCAAAAAAAATGTGTGTGTGAGTGTGAGTGTGAGTGTGAGCGTGCGTGTGAGTGTGAGTGTTAGTGTCCTATACGTGGAAGCGCCGCAGTCGGCTCATAGTCAGCCGAGTGTGGCTCACAACTCGACCGTGCCGGTTGTCTGCCGCTCGCCGCCGCCGTCGCCGCTCCTCGCCGTAATTACCAGCCTCGCGTGTTAATGTCTTTATGAAGTAGCGAGCGCGCGGCGAGAGAAAGAGAGAGACAGGGAGATCGAGGGATCGGGTAACGGTAATACACGGGCAGAGCAGAGTGGCCGGTTTCGTTTCACTGCGATGCTTTTGTGATGTGTTGGGGCCCCGCCACCTTAACTACACGCACACACGAAACGCACACACGCAACACGCACAGACGCATAAAGTGTCTCGTGCGGCCAGACTGATTTACCGAAATTTCACTCGGATAGAGAGATAAACAACTTGTGGATGATGAGCTCGTCAGCAGCCCCGTCGGGGAATCGTTAGGACTTAAATATCGGCCGCTTAAGTATTTTCTTTCGGGGCAATCGAGGAAAAACCCACGCGTGGGTATAAGTCGGCGGGATAAATGAGCCATAATGACGGGGAGATATAATCGCGGCGCGGCTAGTTGGATCTGGCTGACGACGCTCTCGAGCCGAGTGTGAGAGTGATAATGAAGGATTTTTAAAAGGCGGACGAAAGTCGAACACGTTGGCTTCTCGATGTTTTGTTTTGTCGGGTTTCGTGCGTGGACTTCCGTGGATGAAAGTGTAGCGATTACATATAGATGGATTAGAATCGTCTTGCTGCAATAGGACGACTGTCGTCAGTAGCACAATCCACATTTTACACTTCATTCAAGATAACGAAAGATAGAATAAAATAAAAACAACTCCTCGTGAAATAAAATAACAAAAAATATAATGATGATATGGAAGAGGCCATGAAAGCAGTCGTGGAATGCGAGACACCTCGTTCCCCATTTGCAAAATGATCCCAGCCCGCAAAGCCCCAAAGCCCTCCACCAAGGAGGCCAAAATTGATCAACGACGCCGTGTGCAGGAGGAACTTCTCAACGAGTTACAAACTGAACCTCCTTAATTTGTTTGTTTATCAGCGCGAAGGCAAAAGTTGGGATGGTAAATGCTTTATTTCAGCGCCAGTTCGGGCGAAGCACCGCCGGTGGCGCTTTTTATTGTCTCGCGATTCAACCCCACATGAAGCATTGTTGGGAAAGTTTCGGGGCGAAAAAAAAAAAAAAAATCGTGCACCGGGTAGACCGCACTGCAACACACGAACCCGAAGCGCGCGCGCGCGCGGTGCATGTTTTCTCCGGGCGCATTCGCTTTTATATACGGACACAGAGAGACACCGGGAGTGCTTAAATGTGTACACAGCGAAGTCGGTCACACGGCGAAAGCCGCGAGACGAGGGGTAGTTAGACCCGTCTGTGCTCTCTCAGCGCGCGCGAACCCGAGTTCGGTGTGTACAAATATATACAGAGGACGGATTTAGTTTCATTGAACTGTATATAACGAACTGCACAACGGCGACGAGGTTGCCCAATGTCGGTACCCCCCCTCGAATTTAATTATTCCACGACGGAGGCATCGCCGCCTCGTTATCGTGTGAGAAGCAGACGGTTACTATTAAGTTGCTGCTTTTTGCCGCTCGCGCGCGGCGTTTAAAAGCCTCCGGCCGCCGTTTATCCTCTCGCCGCTACGTGACAACGAATTGCAAATTCAACACAAATGCCTTTGCAAACTTAATGTTGCTGCAGCTTCAGCGACGGTCGGCCTCATGAAGTAACTCCTTGTTTTACGTTTCGCCCTATGGTCGGGGCCTCTTCAGAATAATTTTATTAGAATTATCTTGTCATCTTTTTAAACGCGTTTTCCCCCAATTGATCCCTCTTACGATGTTATTAATGCTTTTTTTTCTCTTTTGTTTACAGGAATTCGAGATCTCCGGACATCGATGGAAAGGAAGGTATGCTATAAGTCAGCGCAACGGTGCACCTTCATATACGTACTGGAGTGATACTCTTCGGAGGTGTCAACTGGTTGGCATCATTTGCCTAAAGCTTGTTCTACTTTTAATAATAAACGCTAATTTTTTGTCATCGATGGAAAGGTAGGTTATGCTATTTATCTTTCAGCAGATGTTCTAGTGCGTG
Organism: Pimpla rufipes; assembly: GCA_963932165.1. Taxonomy (NCBI): domain Eukaryota; kingdom Metazoa; phylum Arthropoda; class Insecta; order Hymenoptera; family Ichneumonidae; genus Pimpla; species Pimpla rufipes. Next base: position 22,844,208 of record OZ010637.1, read on the forward strand.
GATAGTTATTAACAAATGGCAAAACACCAAAAGATTTGGTCGGGGCCTCTTCAGAATAATTTTATTATCAGTATTATCTTGTCATCTTTTTAAACGCGTTTTCCTCCAATTGATCCCTCTTACGATGTTGTTATATGTAATGTTGTTATTAATGCTTTCTTTACTCTTTTGTTTACTGGCATCCGAGATCTCCGGTCATTGATGGAAAGGAAGGTTATGCTATTTATCTTTCAGCAGATGTTCTAGTGCGTGGATAGTTATTAACAAATGTTGAAACACCAAAAGATTCGCAGACCGGAGAACCCGGTGCACGTGTCGTCACATTCTTCGAGGTACTGCCTGTGTTTGCAAAATTAACGCGAAGGCGAACGTATTGCAATCGCGTGTAGCTCGGTGGCAAAGTACTAATACGATCTGAAATTTTTAGTGTCGCTGTAATGGAGGAATTTATTTGCACCTGGAGACCCCATGAAATCTTATACTCAGGCGTCCCATAAAATCATACCAAAGCAACCGACAACATTACCCCATCGAACTCCCAAGGACTCGAACCAACGAACCCCGCTTTACACAGTTAATTCTCATTCGTCGCTGTAAACCCACGGTACCGGCTTCGCAAATGGATTCCACCTTTCCGTCTCGCGAGTAACCTTATAGCCTCGCTGCACACGAGAATTGTGTATCCCCGCGTACACAGCGCGGCTCTGCTGCGGTGAATACAGAATACAGAACCGAATCCCACAATTTCACGTGCCAAGCGCAAACTTCGCAGCGCAAGCGACGCTGATGCGGCTCTAAAGCGAGAGTTAGAGAGGGCGAAACGATGATAACGATTCCTCGGACTTGTCTTTCGCGTAGATTCGCCGGCCCGATAGGATCCTCTCGTGAGCCCTCGACGAGGAGACCCCCCTGCGTTACGACGACGACCCTCCGCGCCGTGTATGGTCGCCGCACTTAAGTTGAGAAATCGATAAAGTTTCGAGCCCATACCGAGGCTACGATCTCATCCCCACGGTGTATATGGCCGCGACTATATAGGCGCACACCGCACGGCTACGCCGGGCAATAGACAAGGAGAGATAAACGAACACGAGAGACGCGGGCGGAGGGCGATGGGGAGAGTCTGCACCTGCGGACCGTAAGCTAGCCACTACGATATGGGACCGAGATGCAGCGGCAGCGGCAGCAGCAGCAGCCGCGCACCGGTGTGCAGTCCGGTGGGACCGGCGCGAGCGAGTGCCGCAACGTCGGCGTCGTCCTCCGTGGCTCTAAGATCCGCCTAAGGCCGTCGAACGACCGGTTATTACCCACGTATGCCGTATAGTAGGTTATACACCGCGCGCGCCGCAGTGTTATACCAATATGTATGCACACGGGGCACAGCGTGGATGTGGGGGCCGATTAGAGGAAGCCCTCGGGTCGACCGGGACCATATACCTTCTCCCCCCCGTAAGATGTGTAATGTCCGTCGAGCCGTATAAGCCCCCATACAGGACCTCACCACTGATTCTCTTAGGCGCAACCTCAGCGACAGCTAGCTGGATGCTTCCAGCCCGAGCCGCCTTAGTCACGGAATCTGCATTCGGGATCCGGATAGTTCGTTTCCCTTTCATTGATGGCGTCGCATCTTACGGACGTCGTCGCGGGGTCCGTTTCAATGGGATATCTGTGGAGATCAGGTAGCCAACTGGGTATCCAAGGGTAAAACAGCAGGTTTGTGCGATGATGAAGGACTTGGACGTTGGACCTGGTGTCGATAAGGCGAATCCTTCGGTCAATGTACACGACTCGAGGAGTTGTTGGTGGGATTGATGGACTCGACTGGATGTTAAGGGGAGACAGAGGAGGGAATTGTTGGAGGGGGTTGATATAACGATCGGTTGCCAGCAACGTCAACTGGGTTTGAGTGTATAGCGTAGTTCTTGTTCGACTATGGAGGTTCTACTGCTGGTGGTGTTATGTGGGTGTCTTGTGGAGGAGGCTAGTGGAGCAAAGTTGCAGGGACAGCGTTCGTGTAGACGCGAGGAGCCTCCGGTACCTCGTGACGACGCAGACGACTAGGACGATCATGATGACGACGACGACGACGACGACGACGTCGTATAACCAGAAGCTCCGGCGCGTCTGGTCGGCGCGCTGAGAGGGCATAATATGAAGCAGGCCGCGGTGTATATAAACGTGGACACGACGTAAAATTGTCGCGTGCCTTCCGCAGCTATACGTGTACACTCACACCCTTCGAGTCGTTGACCCGCCGTCCGGATGTGCGACTTTCACAAACGTCGCTGGTGCTGGTCCTACCTGCCTCGGAAATAGCGGTTCACGTTTATTATTGCTTAAAAAGCTAATGCAACGTGTGACGCTATATCGGAATAACCTTTGCTATGATTACGAACGGCCAGATACGCCGCAATCCTCTTCTTTTCCTCCCTCCTCGTGGCGAAACAATGCGACATGAGGATTCGCCTTAAGGCCCCGCGTGACGCGAATGGCCCGACGAACGAGGCGCTCGTCCAATTACGACTCGCGGTTGACGTCCGAAGAATGATCAATTTGCCGCATGCGATATTTCCTTATCATTGTTCGTGAAAGGCAAAGCCTTTCGGCCGTTCTGAAGAATGGGATGTGTGAAAAGGACTGCGACGGGGGAAGTGTAAAGGAGGAACGTGAAGACAGAAGGCAGAAGACAGAAAGAAGAGGAAGAAGAAGAAGAAGCGAGAACATAGCAGCGGCAATGGCGGTGTGACGCTTTCTCCACGAGATTGTCTTTACGAGCCCGAGCTCCTTTCGGAAGCAGTGAAACGCGACGGGGGAACTTAAAGGCTGTTCTTTCTCAAGGGCCCCGCTGCATCCGAGCTTCTTCTCCCACCGCCATCTTCCTTTTCAACGCGTTTCACCGTCGTCTCTCGTCTCTCTCTCCCTCGCCTCCTACATTTTACGCCATCCCCCTTCTTGGCCACTGCATCTTCTTGTAATTTTACGATTTTACTTTCCACCCTCTTTTATTTTCCCAACTTTCCCGCCGCCCTTCGCTTCGCTTCCTCCCTTCGTTTAATTACGTAGCTTCCAGTCCTGGCGCAGTGCACTCAACGTATCGCCAATTTCACGGCCACGAGCTGTGAGTAGGATTTAGAAGCCTCGTGGTGACGTGACTAAACATTCCATGGGTAACCTCAACATCCCATAGAATCGCACGTGAGTATCCCGTAAAATGTTACTTGGACAACCCATGGAATCTTATTTAATTATTCCACAAAATTTTACTCAGGCTTCCCATAGATTTTTACCTAGATAATCCATTAAATCTCACGTAAATATCTCATACAGTTTTAATTAGGTATTCCATGAAATCATATCGGCCGACCCTTAACCTTCCCTTTTAATACACTTCATCTTCCGCCGCTCGCCTCTTCCATTTTTTACACCGCTGCATCTTCTTATATTTTACGATTTTACTTTCCTCTCAACTCTCCGTCTCTCTCGTTTCAACTTTCTCGCTGCCCTTCGTCTCACTCTCGTTCCTCTCTCTCTCCTTCCCTAATTACGTACCTTCCGCGAGCCCCGGCATAATGCACTTAAGGTATCGCGAATTTCACGGCCACGCGCCTTCAACGAATACCAAACTGGGAAAAGTTCCGAAGGAATTTTCTCCCTCCGAAGCGCAGCGAACCGACTGCCTCCCCCCATTCGCTCTTCCTCGGAGGCGACGCGAAGGCGTCGATTAGTCAAATTACTTTTCACGATTTTCACACGCAGGTCTCGCGACTCCGCTTTATGAGAGAGCGGCCCGTGTATTAAAACCGCGGACTATAGTCGGAACGCGCGGTGTATTATTCTTAGTTCTCGAGCGCCGGAAGAAGAGAAGTTGCTCGGGGAAAAAATTGCAGAGCGGCTCCTTATCGAGCGAGGCTGGAGAGCCCGACGAACTTATGCACGCCTCGATAAATTCCGGACTCTAATCTTCGACGAAGTTTCCAGTCCGCTCTTCTCCCCCCCCCCCCCCCCCCCCCTCGCTTTCTCACTTCCTTCCCGACTCGCCTTCACCCCCCCCCCCCCCCCCCGTTAGCCTTTTCCGCCTGGACAGTTTGTACTCACAACCTTCGGAATCCTCTCTAACTTACTTGTTTAATATTCCGGGATTATGGTCTTAGCCGCGACAGCGGGATTTGGGATTGCGAGGATACGGATTTCCGGATCTGGTCAAGCCCGAGAGATGAATCGTCATTTTTGCCATGCCAACTTTTTTCATCGTGGGCTACAAGGTTTTGGGTCTATGGAATCTGGAACTTCAGACTTTACGTTCTCATTTGAGTTAGGATTTAAGCACGTTCTGACCTAAATCTTAAACAAGGTCCTCACTTCAATGACGTATGGATGTCGAAGTTCCAAGAAGAAAAAAAAAGTTCTGACGTTAGGTTACGCCTGGGTTGACTAGTGAAAAAGAAAAAAAACATGTTTACCAAAATATCTTGAGATTTCCGAGTGTCCTTTTTTTTTGAGCGTCAAGTTATGCAGATATATATCTGGATGACCCGGTTGGCAGATTCTTACGTAGAGTGCGCGCGGACACTACGGCGAGCGCAGTCTTGCCCAGTTTGCACAATCTTCTCTCATCACGACTCCATTATCGAGTAACCCAGGGGCGCCTGTCGTTCGGCGGATGGCGAGATTCCAAGAGCCCGGCCTCTCCGAGGCGGTCGTTTCCAGCAACGCGAGATACAAGAAGACGACGACGACGACGACGACGAGGAAGACGACAGGGGATACGCGGACAGAACGTGTTTAGCAACGATAAGCAGGATAATTGACGGATGCTGGGCGTGCTAGCGAGGCGAGGAGCGAGCGGCGAGCACTCGGGCTCGCTTCTTCGGAGATTAACGAAAAGTTCTTCGTGGCCCACGATGCGCGCTGAAAGAAGCACGAAGGAACGAACCTGTCCGACCTCCGCCCACCTGCCTTCCACTTTTAAACGATGAGAAAGAGGAGAAAAAGGGTCCAAGACCAAAAAAAAAAAAAAAAAAAAAAAAGTCGATAAACGTCTCGCCGGTCCAGTCGAGCACGTTCCTTACACGACACTCTATACACTGGAAGTCGTGGTTCCTCGCTTTGGAGCTCGATGTACATATACTATACTCCGATACCTTCGTATTCGAGGTGTTTTTTTTTATTGATAGGCGCATTTTAAAAGAAACGCAGCTACGTTTGTCCTCCGAACTTCAATTCAGATTCGATGTTAGGATTAAATTCAAGTTCCAATTCTCAACTGAATAATCTAAACTCAACTTGAGAGACAGTCAATTTATTTATTTATTTATTTATTTATTTATTTCACAGTGAACGGGACAAGCCCTTGAAAATACAGTGCAACATAATGGCGAATGAATAAAAAACCAGCGAAAATGCATACAACAAAAAAAAATAATAATAATAATATCTATAATAGTAATAAATCATACACATAAAATAAACAAAATATAAAAGAAAATATGGTAAATATGAAAACAAACATACAAGCCCCATAAGCCACAACTTGACATTCAGATTGTCCCAAGTTGTAACCAAGTCCAGCCTGTTCCACCCTACGCGATCAGCATAATCCAACCTGCCATCAGATATTCCACGTCGACGATAATCCAATACCATCCGTTTATGGGACTCCAATGCTGCACCTGATCATACCCCCACAAACCTTCAGGTTTCAGGTCCCTCCACAAATTTCCCCGAATACAACAAACGACTAGCGGAATAGAACAAACATCAAAGCGCCGTTCACCCGTTTAGTCGCGCATCCCCCGCAATCGCATCCTCCTTTTTCCCTCATCAAGCGCGGCGAATCAGCCGGCGGCATCGCGCGGTTATGCCTGTAACACGCCGCGGCACAGCGAGTGTATTAAGCGGGGAGGCAGCAGCTCGAGAGCATCAGCAAAGGAACTCGACAACAACGCGCGCGCGAGGCTACATTAATCCAATACCCTCACGAGCCGGTTTCACTTTGGGCCACGAACTTGGGCGAAGATAGACGGATGGCGATAGAACAAACATTAATCCCATTGTCTTCGCCGGCTCGGCTGCTGCTCCTCTATGTGTGTCAGCGCACTCCGGGCGTGCGTTACCCCCAACCTCAACCCCAACGGGTTGCATCCCGAACGACGTACACACCGCGCGCGCTCGCTCGCGATGAGCGCTTCTAACCCGTGTGTGTATATGCATGCCGCCAGTCCATTATGCACCAGTCGACACCCCCCGCTCGTTGGGCCACCACCCCGCGCGCAGCAGCCTCGCCGTGCATTGTGCAGACGCGCCGCTGCCGCGGCTGGGCCAGATCCAAGGCTAGACACTGGCGGAGAGAGGAGAGGCCGCCAGGCGTGTGCGGCGTGTATGAATTTTCCGCGTAACTCTATGGCGGCAGGCGAAACGACGTCCTCGCACAACACACACACACACAGATACAGGCGGGAGAGGCAGAGAGAGAGAGAGAGAGAGTCGCGCAACTCGAACGCGCAAAGTTTCGGCCGCGCCGCGAGTTTCGCGAATGCCGCGCGTATATTATGTATAATACGTATGCGCGAGCGAGTTAGCTCCGCGCGAGAGATGATGGTACGTGCTGACAGCCGAAAGGCTTAACAGAATTCACGTGCGCGGGATATGCACATTGTTCGGCTAACTCGCGCGGGACGCCCTTCAAGAGGTTTCGCGAGGAATAATTGAATTCGGGGGCGAAGACAGCGCGCGATTGAATTCGCCCGCGTGTACATACGCGGAGCTGTGCTGCCGCGGCGAAAATCTCCGGGGAATCAGACGCGGATTGCGCGCCGATTTATATTTCGTCGCGACGTTGAGGAGATAATTCGACACTGAGTCACGCACGGAGTTTCGGCTTTTGGTTGTTGGAACCGCGGATTTTCGAATTTTGGGATTAGGTTTGACGGTGAATTTGAGTTTCGACTTGACGTTAAATTAGATTTGGGCTTTATTGAATTTGGAGCATTTAAAAAACACGTCGATTTTCAGTTGCGAATTATTATTATTATTATTATTATTATTTATTATTATTATTTTTTTTTTCTCAAACTAAATTTGTGGCTGAAAATTCGGCTGAGAAAAAGAAACGCATGAAAACTACCTTTAAGTTTGCGTGACCATCGTGTGAGCCGATATATCGCGGTCGGCCAGACGGCGAGAGCCCGACAAGGCGAAAATAGCCGCACGGAGAAGAAAGCCAAGGAAATAAGTATCAGACCGAGAAAAAGGAGGAACGCGGGTCCGGCAAAACTACGGGTGTATTCTCAAGGGCGCAACGTTGCGCCGCACCGGTGGAAAGCCGCATCCCCTCGAAGTCCGGATAGATGGTCTCGTCGGCGCTGCTTTGTCAACGATACGGCGCGGCGGCGGCCGCGCGGGGGTGTCGGTCGCGGTTCGGCGGCTCCCTCCCTGCGCTTTCCGCAGAAAATACTGCAGTGCAAACTGAAACTCCCGGCGAGAGCCGGCTTCGCGCACAGTCTTCGTCGACTTATTTATGTATGGAATCCGCATATAGGCAACATGGGTACATAGACATTTCCAGTTCTTCTCCCTCTTCTTCCTCTTCTTCTTATTCCTCCTTCTTCCTCGTCTTCTTCTTCTTCTTCTTCTGGTTCTTCTTCAACTCCCTACACTGCACGTCTGTTTTCCCTCTCACTCGCCGTGTGTACGCGGCATTCTATGTCGATACAGAAATATTTTTTCCGACTTTATCAATTTTTTTCACAATCAACCAGATTTTACGAACATTTAGAATTTTTTTTTTTTTCGACAGTCTCAAATATTTAGGAGATGAAAAATAATGAAAATAAAAAATACTCCGAGGATTCCCCCGCTAATTTGTCGTCCCATGATAAATCATGAAAATGATATTGCGCGTATTTTGGAGCAGAAGGAATTCGCGGGTGGCAGTAAAATCCGGTTAATTGTGAGAAATGCAGCGAGGAGGAAAAAAAATGAGCGAAGTGACATTGAATGCCTCGTAGATGGCCTCATACACGGCCGAGCAGCAAACTTGTACGTTATTCATACATCGTGGATGAGCGATGGATATCTGTCTCGACTCCGTCCACCCGTCGAATCTCCCTCGGCTCTCTCGACCTCACAACTTTTTCCTCATATCTCCCTCCCACAATCTGTCTCCCTCTCTCTCTCTCTCTCTCTCTCTCTCTCTCTCTCCCTCCTTCTTGCTGCTTCCGTCTCGCGGCTGTTTTGTACTCAGCCCTCGCGTGCACGAACCGACGAATGGACGGAACTTTAACTGCCCAGAAGTTTTCCCCGGGAGCAACAGAAGCAGCGGACGTCTAGCGCGCGCGACTCCTTCGTATGGTATATAGTAAACGGTTAGTCATGGATACCATGGGGGGGAGAAAGGTACTCGCCACTGGCGAGTATTCTTCTCCGCCGATTCTTTACACGTCGCACGTGAGAAAAATTTCCACCCGTCCGCGTTATTTCTATATTTTTCTTCTCTACATGCGCGCGATGTGCACGAGTGATAAGGGTCGCCCGGAATATATACTTTTGGCTTTTCGGTGGAGTCGAGTTTCCCGTCGCCTAGACATTTTTTTTTTTTTTCGGGAAAAATACTCCGAGCCTCAAACTCTTGCAATTTCGTTTCTCTCACTTATTCCTCCATAATTTATTCCTTTTGACGTAATTTATTTAAAGCGATTTTTTTTCAGATTTTTTTTTTAGTCGGAATTCACTTTGAGAAAAATCGCCTCGAAAATCTGAGACGTTTTTGGAGTTGGAATAATAACTAGAAATGGTGCGTGAAATCGAAAAGATCGAGGGTCAAAGCCTGGTCGTTTCGATGCGGAGAATATACAGCGGTTACTAATAAGGACATAGGTTACTAATAGGAACGTTCGCCTCGATGTTTCGGAATCTGTCAGTCCGGACATTAAGATACAAAACAGAATTATCACTCCCTAAACACGTTTAAAGCCCAAAGACCTTCGGGTCAGTCAGCTGTAAATTCCACCCAACATCCTCTCAAAAAAAAAAAAAAAAAAAAAGAATCGAGGTCCAGCTGCACCACAGGTAAAAAACGGCCAGTAAAAATTCATCGCAGCTCGTAAAACAGCCAATAAACGTGGACAGGGAAAACAAACGAGCATTGATTTGTCCGGTGTGAAGTTTCGAGTGTAAATAAAAATCACGAACGAAAAAAAAAAAAAAAAAAAATACACGAATCTCCACTAGGAAGCTAAAAGACCGTTAGCCAGATAAATACAAATTCCTCGCTCACATTTCTAAAAGGCGAGGAGTCGCGACCGTTCGGATGGGAAGAATACGCGGTAGGAATTGGAGAATAAATGGTATGTACAGTGGATAAGCAGAGGCGAACCGGCGCGCAGTGGTAGCGGCGCTGCCGTACGGGCCACGAGTGAATTATGGGACAATTAGTTCCGGCAGATACATAAGCCTCGGGAGTTCAGAGGCGCAGCCTCTTAGTCTCTCCGGCTCCGTTCCCTCTTTCCGTGTACCTCGGCGTTGCACACAAACACGAATTTCGACCCACACAGCCTCCGTCATTTCGACAAAGACGTGTTTGTGCGGGACCGACGCACACGAATGCAACCTGTGCTATGGTATATAGCTTATGGTAAAAGCACAGTGACCGACGTGCTTTCAGTCTGTGTAGCAGCGGAGCCACGAAAGCCAAGGAAAATGGTGGGGAGGGGGGATAGACGACTCATTAACCACCGTCGTTCCTGTGTTCTTTGTGTCTGGTCCGGCCATCACATCCCTTTCACCGTACCGGTCACCTCTAGCCGCTCGGCTGGCCACCCCATCTTACCCTTTCACCCCTTGCGGTCTCGTGCACCGCGGCCATATAGAAAATACATTTCGCTTTCCGCACACGGCGAAGCCCCGGGGGAAAAAAATCCCAATATTTCGTACGACTTTTGCGCGTTTGAATTGACTTTAGTGACCCGCAAAGGGTCACGAAAAGTTGAAGTTTGCATCGTTGAAATGTGCAACGAAATTCAGAAAAAAAATTAATTCGAATTAACCCAAATGATGAATTTGGGTTAATTAGAATTAATTTTTTTTTTTCGAATTTCGTTGCATTCCAACAATGCAAACTTCAACATCATAAAGGGCAACGTGTCGTCCGAAAAAAGGAAGGATAAATCGTGGGATTCGACGGGTTCGAATATAATTTTCTTGGCCCACGAAACGTAGGTATTTTTTCTGACACTCAATTTTTAGTAAATAAAAAACAAGCTTGTGTCAGATAATTTTTGTTCCCGAAAAAAAAAAACACTCCGAAAATGTCTGGACCGGAATACGTCGGGTTTGAGAAGAGAAAAAAGAACTAGGGAAAATCACGCGAGAGAAAAGTGATGATAAAAAAAGGACTGATAGTCGAGACTGCATTCACCCTTTTAGGCGGCGGCTCGCTCTACCCCTTTCCAGTCCACCCTCCTCATTTCGCTCGCCTCCCACGCTGGAACCTCGTGGGGTCAGCCAACCCCACTTTGCCTCGTCGCCCTTTCGCGCCAACCTTTCATATTTCAAGAGCCCATTTCGCATTTTCCTTATTCTTCTCCTCGTCTTCTCAATATTCACCCCTCGGTTCATACGGCGGGCGCGATCCGCGGCCGCTCTCTCGTTTCGCCGGGCGTCAAGGCTAACAAAGGAAGTCCGTCGAGAATCCCCAGCTTTATCTTCGCCGAGCGCTTGTAAAAAAAACAATCACCCGACACAACATTATTATCGCCGCACCTCGCGACCCCGAAGAGTGCTATTTGTATTCCTATAGAGCTAAATTTATTTGCAGGCGAGATCTTTTTTTTTTTCACCTTCACCGGAGATTCGTGTGGCCGGCGATGGCCAATTGTGAGGCCCAATTTATTCCAGTTATTTTTTTTATCGGGCCAAAACGATTAATTCGTTGCGTATTAACGGAATTTAAATCCACACGTTCGAGGTATGTCGGATATTTTTCGATATAAAATTCAATCTATTTGCTCGGACCGAAAGGATTTTGACGGATATTTTTGTCGATCAAATTTACACTCGATCATTCACGACCGTCTTTGGCTAATTAAAATAATTCTAGACAGCTTTCGCTCCACACCGTCGACGCGGTCGGCCGGGTGAGCGATGAGAAAACAATATTCGGCCGGTTGTGGTGACGCTTGCGCGAGGGAAACAAATTCGCGAATTCCTGGCTCGTCCTTTAAAAAAAATAAAAAAAATAAAATAAAAAAATCACTGTTCTCGTCAAACGTCGCTGACGATTCGGTGTACAATATCGTTCCGCTGGGCTCTCGGATCGTCACTCGGGCATCGATATTGCAATTTTCCCCGAATCGATTCTCTCTCTCCCCCACCCCTCCTGTGGCTCTCATGCGACGGAAAAAAAATATCGGGCCACTGTTTTAAACTTCCGCGGGGTCAAACAAGCGTCACACGCCCGATGCATCGAATAATTGTGGCCGTAGGTATAACCCCGGCGAGATAGTAAAATAAAAAGTCACGAAAAATCGCGGGAAAAATAAGGGATAAATTGAACCGCGATGGGTATCGGATTTATCGATGCGGCGCTCCCATTCGCGGGCTTCGCGGGGGTAGGTAATATATTATAGAGTAAAATATCGCGAAAATATTTCACCCGAAACAATATTACGGCTGCGTAACCGGGAGAACAATACATTTTTATGGTTTATTATACCGGCGTGAATAATTGTTGCCACTGCGACTTGCGAGAGCCCCTAAATTCGCTGGAATTAAAATAAAATCGCATTGTATCGTGGTGCCATTTTTTAATACGTGAAAAAAGGTTCTTATGGACATTCGAAAAAAATACCCACGCCTCGGATTCTCCGAATCTCGTGTGGTACTCTCGCACGACGTATTGATTTACGGACGTATCACGTTTCAAAAAGGGGAATCAGCCCGAGAAGGATCCCAGTGTCGTGGATACGGTGGTGGGTCGGCGGACAATGCCACGAAAAAAAAGCCCCGAGGATGAAAGCCAAACCACCCTGGACGGAATACGCCAGGTAATCGTCACGGATGACGGACAGCCGCGGGGAAAGCTTCTTGGGTCGCGTCGCGCGTCTTTCCACGTGATTTTCCGGACGAGAAATCGAGCGAAGTCGAGTATGGCGGGGGAGAGTTATGTGAGAGCCGGGAGGACGAGGAGAGGAGAGTCGCGACTCCTCGGCGAACTCGGCGACCTGATTAATGGTCCCGCTAATCGAATAAATAATCCGACATCTGTCGAGCGCGAGTGCGTTCGAGGGAATAAAGACCGAGGAATCGCTGCGTCGCTCGCCGCACAGTCGACGGTTCAACGTCTGCGCTTCTTTTCTCGACTTCTCCTTCACACTGACGCGCTCGGACCTCTTGGGGTTCTTCGCTGCTACACGAGACCCACACCCTCCGTCTACAGTCGACTCTCTCTAACTCGCAAATCTAGTTTTGTTTTTAAAAGTTTTTCTCTTTTGATTTTATTTTTATTTTTATTCACATTTTTTCGCTTTATTTTTAGCCTAATTTTTTATTTTTTTTTTCGTTCTAATTTAATTAATTCCGTATGTAAAACCCAAAGATGAGTTTTCTGCGGTTTAAGATGAGCCACAATGACGATGCTTTCTACTGTCTGCCAGTCAGTCTAGAACAAAGAGAATCCAGTTCAGTGAGCGTTGAGTTAGAGAGCGTCGACTGTACGTCGCTGGCTCCCACCCCCCCGAGTCCCGTTCCTCTTGGCCGCCACTTTCTTTCACTTTTTTTCCCTCGTGAAAAACGAACAAAGTGGAAGTGAAACGAGAGAGAGAGTGAGTCAGGCCAAGCGCAAGTGCAGGGAGAAGGTTGCGAGGCAGAAGTGCGCGAGAAGGGTAAAGAAAGAGAGAGCGAAAGAAGGCGAACAAACGAATGCGAGCGGCAGCGGCAGAGACAGCCGAAGCGGCCTGGCGTGACTCGGGAGTGGCAATTAGAAGGATTGATGATTTTGTCTCGACGCGCCGAGTCGTCTGCCACTTCTCGTGCTTCCCGCCTCTTTCCCGTTTTCTCGTACTCCTCTCGCGATTCTACGACTCGCGAGCCGTCGACAACCGCGACTACCGCGAGGCAGAAACACCATCGGAAGGCACAAAGCGAGTCCGGCGAACAATGCGAGCATTTTTACGCCGCTCGATCGCGCAATTTTTGCGATTTTTCGGTATGTGCGACGTTACCGATCGTCGGTAAGGCAGATTTCCAATGCAAACCTGGCGGACGCGGCGGGAAACGTCTGAGGCGACCACATTTTCGTTTATTTCTGCATTTTCGATTAATCATTGATTCTTCTAATCACAAACGCATTTCGCTTTATCAGTGTCACGACCATCGTCGCGACTCTTCTTATATCTCAACCAAACAATCCAATCAGCTCGACTCCCTCGCTTATCGTCGCCTTGCGCATTCAAACTGATAGCATAAAATCAGCGCGCGAATGTTTACACTTCGCAATCGACGAAATTCGATAGGCCTCGTCTATCAATTAACCGGCAGCCACATAACCGGTGTCACCGTGGGCTAATCCCCGCGCGCCGCCGCACACTCGTCGTTCCAGATTCCGAGTGCGTATATCGCGCGGCGTCTCGTCTCGTTGAGCCGATCGCGAGAACCGCTCGTCAACGCGGATCAAGCCTGCTGCGGCGCGCGCGTCTCCCGCGGCGCGACGAGGAGGTGCGCGGAGCGGGGGGCATAAAGGGACGGAAGACAGCGGAGGCGGCTTATAAGCCGCTCGGCGCGGCGGCGGCGATGCTCGCGAGAGCTGTCCGGTTGGACGCGGGTGCACACGAGCGCGGAAGCTTTTGACGGCCGCCTGAGCTTTGCCGGCTACGAGCGGCGAGGCGCGAAGCCAATGGGACGCCCCGGCTCCCCCCTCCCGCGCCTACTAGCGTCCGGAGAAAGAGAGCGCGGCGCGCGAAGGCAGGCGAGACGCGCGTGGCGAAACCGCTCGTGCGGAAGCGTGTCCGTGTCCAGAGGAAACGCGAGATAGAGAGGGAGAGAAGCGGTTGAAGCGTGACAGAGCGAAAGAGGCGCGGGAAAAACGACGACAGCCGCGCTGTGTGGAAGGAGGGGGGAGAGGAAGGAACGGGGGGGGGAGGGGGGGAGACAGCGGAACATGTAGCGAGTGGATAGGAAACGAACAGCGGCGGCTCTGAGCAACCGAGAGACGCAGTCACAGCGCGTTTCTGCTAACGGACGATGCTAAAACGTCAAATTAAGCCCCAGCGAGGAGAGTGAGTCGTTTTCTCGGCACACAAGCCAAGCCGCGTCTCGCTCTGCGCTCGCAGACGCGGAGCGCCGCCGCCTCCTCCTCCTCTACCGCGCCGCTCGCGCGCGCGGTGCACTCATGAGCACCGGATAGAACATTGATTTACGAGCGCGCGCGCTCTTTAGTCGTTTCTCGAGAACGAGCACACGAGCGTATTAACGCCGCGACGAGGCGGGATACGTCGGGTGTTTGTGGTACGAACACGATTTGCCTAATCGCAACAATGGTTTTTTTTTTCCTTTTTTTTCTTTTTTCTTTTTGGGACGTCCGTCATTCTCCGAGCGACGCGCACTGCACGCCGACTTGAGGGCTCTGAAAGCGAGATATTATTTCCGGGAGTTGAGTAATCGCGCGAGCGCGTTTTTTGGCTGCTGTTTTTGCGGTACGATGTGCTAATTTTTTTTTGCTCGTCCCGCGGACGGTGTAAGAGGATTAGTCGGTACAATTGATAATGAGGACTGGCAACGCGAGGCTCTCGTGATAATCCGGGAAATATTTTGGTACTGTTTTTTCGCGATAACGCTGTGAGCAAATTATTTTTGTACAGAGAGGATTGTCCGTTTATTGAAAAAAAATAATAATAATGCTCGCTTCTGCCGCTGCGGTGTTGATAAATCCGGGCGTATCGTCGGGTTCGAAGTTGCGGCAACGATATCCGTTTCTCTTGTCGTCAACAGGTCCGGGAAATGAGTCGAATGTAGGGTAGAGTCACCAGTAAATGAACAGTTAAGCGGAACGATTTGTTTATCATGGGTTTGTTTAAAATGTAATTGTTTCAGACTGTTTGCGAACATTTTAACGATTTGCCACAGTGTTGAATTACGTGATGCAGCAGAAAAAATCTCTTATTTTTGTCGCGAAGTGTATAGAAATAAATACTAAAAGCCAAAAATCGAAAAACACCAGCAAATGAACGGGCCAAACTAACCTACACTTTTAGTCGTAAATAGGATTCTGCAACAAAATAATCGCAGCAGGTAGCTAAATAATAGACAAATTAAGAATCTAATATTCGTCCAAGTCGTTGTAATTACTCCTGAACTCTCATTAAGCTGTTGTTCATTCATTGGTGACTGTTCATTTACTGGTGCATTTGCCCTATCGGGGAAAGACAACGGGGGGGGCAACAGGCGCCAAAACTATTCTCGAGTTTAAACGCGAACGGTGGTCGGCTCGCTGGCACCGAGCGATGACTCTGTTACGCGCTGTAAAGACGTTATTCGTCACTCGCGTCGAGGCATCAGCGGTTGTTTGTTATGAGGAGCAGAAAATCGGTGAAAGCGGGAGAGCCACCGGCTTGTTGTACATACAACAACCGGCCGAGTGCAACCGGAGCGAGGAGGGCAGCCCGGCGTTCCAGCTGTCGCGGCGGTGTCACACAGCGCCAGCGAGAAACAGTCGTGTGCGGACTCGGTGAGGCTCGTTGAGGATCCACGGAGAGCAGCCAGCTCGCCAACTTTTCCCGCAGCTACGTCGTTCGCTCGACGTCGTTTTCAAATGTTTCTTTCTCAGCTCGGTCGCGCGCGCATTTGTGTATCCAGGAGTCTCCAGAAACGTCGCTTTGCCAGCGAGACGTTTCAATCTCGAGACACACTGCAGGATGGTCCAACGGTGACTGTTTTATTTTTAACGTCAGCGAATTCTCAACGAGCTGCGGCGCAGGGTCAACATTGTGCAGTGTGTAATGTGTGGAGGGAGAGGAAAATTATTCATTCAGTTTTCTGAATAGGAATGATTTTTTTCTGAATTTTGTTTAATTTTCCAAAATTGCGTTTTTTTTTTCAAGAAAAATGAGGGGCAAAAAGAGCATTTAAAAAATGTAGACAAAATTCTGAAAAAATTAAGTGAGCGACCAACTCGCTTCGGGAATCTCCCGGTTTCTCCACGCTTCACGACGTCTCCGTCGACCAACGCTCGCTCCTCCCCGCCATAAGTTTCGGCGCTGTTATACGCACGGTTTAATATATTATCGGCGCGTTCCTCACGCGTCGTCGGGACCCTTGCGCGACAGGCTTCTTCCAACTTTTGCGAGGGCGTTGGCTAACGTCGATCTCCACGCGTCTCGAATGAAAAGAGCTGAGAAGCGAAAGTGATGGCTCCTCGCGCGAAACGCGAGTGAGCAGTCAGCGTGGGCTCAGTCACACCGCCGGCTAAATATATAACTTCGATGAGGAGGAGGAGGAGGAGATGAGGGAAGCGAGTTCGAGATGAGCCACTCCCCTTGTTCCTCCATTAGACGCCTTACGCCTTCCATGCTTATTTTTATATCCTCGACACGACGTATTTTACGATGTAGGATTATTTATTATTTATTTATTTATTTATTTATTTATTTATTTATTTATTTATTGTACAGTGAACGGGGCAAGCCCCTCGATAAAACTATAACAAAAGATGGCGAAAATAATAAACCAGCAGGTAACACGCGAAAAATAATACAAAAAATGTATTTAAAAAAATAAAAATAAATAATCCGAGTTATTCGAGTTGACACTCGGTTGGTCGTGTTGGAAGGATCGATTAGCAAGATGGCGATATGGCTCGGGGCTGGACAGTCGATCACCGGAGACTCTGATGTCAGGTAGCTGACGCTCAGACATCTTCGGCGCTTCTGATAAAATTAAGTTTCAGCGATCCGGTTGTCTCATTGGCTGCGAGTCTTGGCTTCGGGTCTTCCAGTCAGAGTCTGATGCGAATCAAGTGAGCACCGAAGGGAAATACAGTTTCTCCAATGCTTCTTGTCTTCTTTCTTGCCGGGGAAGTTGAGACGCAACACGGTTGTTCGAAACAGAGTTAGCCCGATGTTCGCGGCAGGGACACCGATCGTCTCAATGGTGATCACCGCGCTCTCCGCACCTCGCCGGAGAGTTGGAGGAGTGTTCGAGTTTCGAGGCGCGGTGTGGTGGTCGTCGTCGTCCTCGAGGTCCAGGAGCCCGCAAGACACTTTGCAAGTGAAGTCTCGGGAATGATGAAGCGTCCGTTTCTCAAGCGACATCTCTGATTAACCAAGGGGCGTTTCCGATGGTATGGTCGACTAGTAGTTACGAGTCGCTCGCCCGGGACGCCCGACTGGATTCTCATCCGCCGCCTTGGATCTCTATTCTCGCACTCCGAGTCCCTGTTACACTCCCATGTCTGTCACGTTCGGCCCCGATATCTCACCTCGTTTCTGTTCCTCCTTCGTCCTTCCCCCCGAGCTTTTGTTCTCAACGCATCCAGGACATTCCACGTCACGGTCTCAAAAGCAGCCACGATTTTTCGTACGTTGAACTGACTGATTGAATCATTAATCAGGTACGTTTTTTGCGGAATTTTTTTTTTCGATTTCGGTAAGTTTGAAAATTCTATCCGATGGGAAATTTCTCGCTGATTCCGACAAACACCGTTGTTTGCCCGAAAAATAAAAAAATCGCCGAGAAAAACGCGAAATTTTTTTTTCCGCAAATGTACAAAAATCGACAATAATCAATTTTTTTGTTTTTTATGAAAAATGCGGCGTTTAGAAAAAAAGTAATGGCGAATTCGTTGTGTAGTGATTTTTTGAAGAGGGACTGCAGTGTCGTGTTTTGTCTGGAGCGTTTTGACGTGGAACGAGCTTTATATACATTTCCGTGCTTGGGACGCGGAAAGACGTGGGACGACCGCGACTCGAAGCGAGCCGAACCCACTCATTAGCGTAATCCGCGTGCGCCGAGGAAACTTGGGTCGAACCGCACGGTTCCCTCACTGTTTCCGCAAAGAGCCCCCCACGGGTGTCGGACCACGAGGACAGGGACTTTCCTTCCCGCGTCTGTCCCACCGCGATCCCTATTTTCCGTCTTCCCGCGGGTCTTCGGAAACCGCGACGATACCGTTTATCAATTTTCTCGCGCCTCGACCAAAGGAAAATCATTTAAAAAAATTAACTAAATACGAAAAAAATGCACATAAATAAAATAAAAAATCAAAGCCAACGAAAAATCGCTAATTTAATTAAACACCGAAAAAAAAACAAATCCGCCTATTTCCAGCCTTCACCGTACAGTATTCCAGCTCTTTTCCGCCGTATCCGTCCACGTCCGCGAGAGCTTGTCGCGCGCCTCTCGCCTAACTAACTACCCTCCCGCATAATTCAGCCTCCCTTACAGCCTCCCAACGCCAGACATAAAAATCCGCACCGCCCGACGAAAAGCAGGAAATATTGTGCACCGCGCTCCGGGTGGTGGAGGAGGAGGTAGGACGGGATTCGCGACTCGCACCGAGTGTCCATAATTAAGTGAACAAAGTTTGAGGGGCCGGAACAATGCGCTGCTCGGGGATCCCGGTGGTCGTCATTTTCCTATGTTTTGCTTTGTCTGTTTTTGTTTTTTTTTACTCTTTCACACACGAACGCAACCGTCGCTGTTTGGGTCAGGCCGAGAGACGAGTGTGAGTGCGACTCAGCGCGTTCGTGGGGCGCCATGAGTCACCGGTGACTCATGCACGTATCGCAGCCGCGCCGCGGCGCTGCGCTCGCTACGCGCCATCTACCGGGCGCGTCCCGCGTTGCTTCGTTTGTACACACATCGCATCAACATAATACGGATCTATTCTCTCGCGGTTCTTTCGCGTGCACCGGGTATACGTAGCAGCCGCGGCCAACATGCTACGCGGGGCACAGTGACAGGGGAACGCCGAGTGAATATATACGCGAGCGGCGCTCGCGAGAACGCGACGACCGCTCCCCCATTATTTAGAGTAGCCCGCGCGCGGTCGTCCGCGGTATACGAAGAACAGGCGGCGGCGGCGGGAGACACCGAAAGAACCGACGGTGTATGCGCGATTTATGCGTCGAGTCGACACGACCGGGCTGCACTCGCACACATTTTCCTTTTTCTTTTTTTTTCGTTTTCTTTTTTCTTTTTTTTTCACGTATTCATATAGGCGTTACCGCGCACTGTATCGCGGCGCATGGACCTTGCATGCGATATATACAATGCGCGTGCGGTATGTGCGAACCTCGGCGTGAGTTGTGAGTGTCTCTCTCTCTCTTCGTGGATATCACGGTCGAATTTTATTCGAAGCGCCAGGTATTTTGGGCTCTCATTGCGATTTTTTTTTCACCTCTTGGAAGCTCAATCAAGCCTATGAAATGCAGTGATGGTTTTACGGAATATGTTAAGCACGTGAAATTTACTCTTCATTTTTTTTTCTTTTTTTTAGACACTCGTGAAATATTTACGGAAAGCTGTGGAGAGAAAAAAGAGGAATTGACGCGACCGTTCAGCGGTGCGGCGGGGGTTAAGTGCGACGGTTCAAAGGAAGAGGGGGCAAAAAATGTGCGTTGGGGGCGTCAAGGTGATGAATAGAGAATCAACGAAAAGCGTCGCTTCAGCGGCGAGAGAGAAAAAGAGGAAGCTACGCGAGGTGGTATAAATGAAGGATAAATAAAATATGGCAGTCGACTGTGATACGCGAGGTAAACCCGCGCGCACCTGTAACCTATGCCGCGCTGGCTCGCGGCGGGCTGTCTGACTTGCTGCTGCCCGGGTTGTTGTACATAGCGCGAGGGGAAACCGATGAATTTTGCAGACTTTAAATAACCACCGCGGGGGTGTCTCACCCAATGTCGGGCGGGTAACAGAAACGTGTACGTGCGATAAACAATCCCTCCGCAATTCTACGCGGACACATAGCGCGCCTGGATTCGCTCCGCGATATAATGTATGTGGCGCTCCATAGATATAACGCCACGGGATATATGTACGCGGAATGGAAGCGAACACGTCGGCCGGAATGGCGTGTAACACATCATGCGAGTTCATAGTCCCTGCCGCGAGTACGCTTCGTCATCCTCACGTTTTTGCGTCTCGTTGCGCGGCGTAAAGCGCGAGGAGTCTCGCAATTTTAACCACCAAAGTGCGGGTGGCAAAAAGAGTTCCGATGCTTTTTGATTGAAATTCTGAAACCAACGTGGAAACGAAGGAAACATAAAAAATCAAATTATTAACGATCACTGAAACACTAAATAAAATTGATTTAGTGCTAATCCGATTCACAAGGTCAGTTTTCAGGGGAAAAAATTCGCACGTTCATCGCCGATTTTTCGTAGTATCCCGTCGTAAAGTCGCGGGTACCGCAAGACGTTGGACGCGCATGAAAATATCATTCGTCCTCGTGCGAGAGGTTTTTCTTATTCCCGGTGCTTTCGTACGGCCGCCGAGGGCAAAACTTAAAACGCGGCCAGGGGGTCAGAGCCCGCAGGATCGTCGGCGGTTCGGCTTGGTGGGTACTCGACGTTCCTTACCGCCGTCGAGAGAGGGATAGAGAGAGGGACTCACTCGCGGATCGCGATATTCATCGTTCCTCGGCTGAGGCGCGTGCGGTCCTGAGATTTGTGATAGTCGTAAGTCAGAAGGCAGAAGTTTCGCCGGTTCTGCGGCTCTCAGCGGGTCGTTTTCGATACTTTATCCGCGCGAGGAGGAATCGAGGACACGACGTGAAACACTGGAGGGGGCGACATACCCGGCTTTCTGCCACATTGAACAGCCGCGGTATGACGTGTTCCTTCCTCTCCCGCGATGATAACGTGCCGCAGTCTCGTAATTCCCACGACTATTCAGTCGTTACCCCGACGGCGAATCGCTCGTGGAAGTTACGGCGGACGTTAAATTTCGTAGACCAAGCTGGAAGTCGGGTCAAACGGGCTTAAAAATTGACTGGTTTCGTACTGGATAATGAGGTGCTCCTTTTTAACGGCCATTCACGAGCGAATTCACGTTATCACGCGATTCCACTTTTTCTGAATAATATGCAGGGGAGGTGCGGGCAAAATGGGACGCGCAAGCAAAAAATGGTTTTATGACGAAAACAAAAGTGTACTTCGATTGCTTTTGATCCAAAAATTCGATTCCAACCATCAATTTTGGGCGTCGGCAAAAAAAAAAAGTGCGGGCAAAATGGGACAGACCCCCAAAATCGTAATTTCGTGTTTTTTTTTACTCGGTGATACTTCTTAACGGTTATATTGAAGAAAAAAAAAATTTGTAAAAAAAAATTTTTTTTTTTCAAAGCGACTTTCCAAAGGCCAGATTGCTTAAAACACTCAAAATTGTCAAAAATTTTCATATTCCGCTTACATGCGTTGAATTGCGTCGTATAGACGTGATTTTCACGAAATGGGGGTCCGTCCCATTTTGCCCGCAAAAATAGTTGGAACTGAAAAAATAGGTGTCCCATTTTGCCCGCGCGTCCCATTTTGCCCGCACTTACCCTACCAGGCCCGGCGCTCGAGCCTCGTTAGGGGAACCCATATGAACGTCCGTGGGACATTTCGTAAGTGGCCTGCGAAATCCTCCGAGAGTTCTGCGATTTATCGCGGTCTTACGAACGCGTCCGAACGCGTCCGGACGTCTTTTTATTATCTCCCCGACGATGAAACGGCGCGACGCTTCGATTTTGTATCAACAATAACGATGGTCGCATTTCCGGACGACGCGGTGTCCCGCTGACGAGCTGCGGACTCACGCCGAAACGGACGTTGTTTCCGGATCGATTGCCAAGTGACGTTATACGCGCGAAACGGCGCAAGAAAAGGGAGCTCGAAGGAGGGGAAAAAAACAGGCGGCGATGTCCCGCTTCGGTGGACGACGAAGTGAGACGAAATGCAGCGAGACACGCGCTGAAAAAAACCTCGCGAAGGGGAATAAAACGAAGGAGACTCCGCGAGCTCCGTCCATGTGGCGCGCAGACCGGCGTGAAGTTGCGATTTTGAAGGCTGAGTCGCGGTGAAGTCTCAGCCGGGAGTTCTCTCGACGTTGCGATGGGCCTGAAAGGCGAACGGGGACAACAAAATGACGGCCATACTTTTGGGGGCTCGCGGAATTTGAGGCTTCGCCGTTTCTTCCGCGCCGAAACGCGTCGGCTGGATTTCCACACGCGCGACTCGACCGGGGGAAAAGTACGGGTGTTAAAGTTCCGGATCTCTATTTCGTTTTCCGTCCTCCCTTCCTCCTCCTCCCCTCTGGCCCCGCTCGTCGGGGCGCTTCAAGACGAGCCAAGTTTTCCGTCGTGGCTTTCAATTGTTTTTCCGCGCGGAACGGCTGCAGGCTAAGCCAATAAAACGCAAGGGAAGCATAAAACTGTAAGGCTAAGACCGCTAATCCTCGGACCCTTCCACCCGGCTTCCTTCCTGCTTCCTTTGTTTCTCTTTCTGCGCCAAGCTCTCCGTCGTTTCCTTCGCTCTCCGTTTCTGTCTCTCCCTCCGTCTCGCATTGTTCTCTCTTCGCTTTCTCCTTCCCGTTTTTCCCTCTCACGACTGTATATCCCTTTTTGCTTTTATTCGACGCTTCATTCTCCTCGCGCAACTTGTCTATCTTCGCTGCTCTGGCTCCGCAACCTCCGGTTTTCCGGCTCTCGGATTGCCGCGCGTCTCTCATCGGGAAGTGGAAAACTGGACATTGTCCCGCAGACTCGACGCCACGCGGTCTTTGTTACATCCGCGAAGCTGCGCGAACTTTTTTCACCCCTCAATCTGGAGCTTCGCTTTTGACGCCGATGTGTAAACTCGATGGCGATTCGCGGGCATTGGACGTCGAAAGGTGTCGCGACTGAAACTGGGCCAAGAAAGATGCGGAGTGGAAACGAGATACTTTAGCTTGTTTTTCGAGTCATGAATTCACCAGCCACTTGGAATGGTAGCGACAGCTATTTACGGACGGCTGAGGGTAGAAACGAACGCTGACAGATGTTGCTTAATCTCGAAACGGTATTGAAGAGAATTAGGGTAATCGATAGAAAAAAGAAAAAAGAAAACCGAATGTTTTTCAAGGCGCGATACACCGAGAGAAAAAGTGTCCTTGATTCAATGAAATTTCCTTGAAATCTCAACCTATGAAACATTTCTTTGAGGTCAATGAAATAATATCCTTAAGTTAATATTATATTTTCTTTGAATGATATCATCAACCAAATTATACGTTATGTTCACCAAGTTTTTGGTTACGTACCATAGTACTTAGATATGTTCACCAATAACTTCGATGGTTTAACCAATGAATATCTTCTTGATTTGACTTGACTTAACTGTAACATAACAGATCAACTTGCGCGAGATACACCAATACGACTTATCGCGAATGAGCCAAACGTTGACAGACCGGGTGCCGTCAGGCATATCGTTTCTTTAAATCAAGGAGATCGTGTCTTTGAAATTCAAAGAAATATTTCATTGAAATCAATGAGAAAAATGCAATCCACCCATTTCTTTGGAATCAAGGAAATGTTTTCTCTCGGTGATACAATGTCGATGCATTGAGACACTCAGGCTCTCGCGTTTTCTCCTCCGCGCTAGGCTATCTATTATGTATCTTTGAATACATTTCACGTCTCGAGACTTGTTCAACGTCGATACCGACGTCGAAGCTTCGCGTGTCTCCACAATGAAGACCCGAGTCGCATGAAAGTCGCGCTCGCGCACACGTGACTCGCGCGAGCGCGCAGGTGTTGCGCATCCTCATTGACTCCTCCACTTAGGAGTCGCTCATCCTCCTTCCGACGGCTGTTAACTTCTGGACTGGCTTTATCGTACTCTTTGTCTCTGTATTTCCATGGGATTTCTCTGTACCCCGGTGAATTCCCCGTTTTGTGTTCCCCGGCACCGCGTTGAGCGTGCGTACTCGCAATTATGCGACTCGGGCGATGCAACGCCAGACGCCAGAATCAAATCAAAATGTAACGAGTCGCACGAAGACGCGAGGTCTAAGAACCGCGGCGGCGGCGGGCGACGGGCGATTAGCGCCACGTCGATTCCCGCCCGCCGCCCTTTTGTGCGCCCCGGATAGACACGGAAACTCCCGACGCGATTCCGGGAAAAGCGAATCGCGTGCGGGTAACGACGGGACGAGAAAGAGAGGGAAAAACCGGCCGACGCCAGTTGTGTAACCCTTTATCGTGACGGTCCACAGCCCGTGCGTATCGGGCGATCCGTTTCAACTTGGCCACTTTTTGCTTCTTCCCTACGTCAGGTTGAACCCGTAATTGGCTGGTTTGTAACGTCACGAAGGAATTTTTTGTGAATTATTTCCAGAAAAAAATTATTTTCAGAACAAAAATTATTTTCAGAAAAAAATTATTTAAAAAATTTTTTTTTTAGAAATATTGTTGTGAATTATTTTCAGCTTAGAGAGTTTGAAGTAGCAATTTTTTTTAAGACATCAAGAAAATTTTAGTGGCCGAAAAAAATGACCGAGAACGTCCGATACACGTCGGGCGGCCTATCGAGTCCTACATTGTCGAAGCCGTGATACGCGATCCGACCCTTTCTTATATGTCCATAAGCCGACCAACTCGGAACTCTCGTGACTACTTTTCTCAGCCCTGCGCCGCGCGCGAGCAGCTTGAGGCTCACTTATCCCGGCGGCCGGTGCGGGGCTCGTGAAATATTGAGCCTCGAGCGGCTATGGGGCGCAAAACTTCCGTAATACCCCATACAGCGCGTAGGCCAGCGCCGATACAACTGTACTTTGCGCGTTTATTCGTAATTCAACGAGGAGCACAGGTTGCGAGTTTTCACGCGGGTTTATGGAGTTTGCACTTTGCCTGACCTCTTATGGGGCGGTGGAGGGTGGAACGGGGGGGTTTTATATGGTGCAGAGAGGTGATGCGAATTTTTTGTTATCGTTACCGAACGAATTTCAGCGTTTTAAACAATATTTTTTACACGATTTAAAAAATGTGGATCCCTTTTATGTCCTACGGACACTTAGTGACCTGACGTTATTGAGTCGTTACTCGACGTTTGACAATGTAATAACAGTCGTCCGTCGTTTTTCACCCACCCCCCGGGGGGATTCGACTTCCGTTCCACATATAATTATAGCCACATGTGTGTAATACGCGGCTATTATTGCCTCACTGAAACGGACGGGTCAATCGGGGCGTCTCGCACGCCGAGCAGTTCGTGACGGGCCTTTTCACGGGATATCAACGAATTAGGGCGAGCGCGCGCGTATCGCGTACGATCAGGAAACTTCGGTCGATCTCTCGTGCCCCACGGAATATCCGCCACCCCGGAGTCCGGACCCTCGTTACCTCGTCGCCCGGTGCGCGCAATCCGTTATTTCGGAAGTCGTGCGCCGCCAGATGTCGTAATACGATTCGGGCGCGGATAATCGGGGAACCCTAAATGTGTATATTTAGGGTGGATCAAATGGAACGTTGTTGTGCTGTTTTTCGTTAAATCTCCTATCAAAAAAAGCGATCTCGACCGACAAACTGTAAATTCCGAAAATACCAAGGAATATATATTTTTTTGTTATTAATATTATTATTACTATTATTGATAAAATAAAAAAGAATATATTATTATTGCTACCAGTTAATAGTTATTATTTTGTTTTTAGTTATTTAACGACCCATTTACGTATCTATACCATTTTTACAGCAAAAAATCATTGGACACGCGTCACATGAAACGTGTTTAAACTGTACAGTAAACAATACGCAAAAAATATTTCCGTCGATCAAGATCCGCAGACCTCGTTACCTCGGCGAATCGATGTGTCTAATTAGCACACCTGTTCGGCGTATCGGGTATCTCGAGGTCATCGATATTCCCAATATCATCTATTCACGTGCGGCGCAAATTCGACCCGGCCAATAATCGTATAGGCTGATCGAATCACCCGGTGAATCCTGCGCGTTGTTCGCGGCAGCCACGTCGCTCAACGAGAGGACGACCAGAGGCAGCGAACGAAAGTGAGCGAGCTGCGAGATTCAGCTCGCACAGAGCCGGAACAATTCCTGCTCGAACGCCGATAAATAAAGTTTCGTCAACTGCCTCGAGCATTTCGTAGCTGGGGAATATTGCAGACCGTCGACGTTATTCGCGTCGTCGGGCGCCCCGCGTCGAAAATGCCTTCCCCCCCCCTTTTCACCCCTCCTCGTCGTCGTCTTCCAGAACGCGCGCCGGGTTTACTATCGGCGAGTACGCAGTGTGGTGTATATATCGGCAGCGCGTTTAACTTCGGTGAGGAACAACTTCGGGGCTCTGACGTAATTCAATTAACGCTGGAAGCTAATACCCCGCGCGTTTTCTTCCCCGAGCGCGGAAACCGGCGAGAGTCGATCCGCACTCAGCGCCGGAGTCGACAGTTCGGACCCGATTCGCTCGTCGAACCGTCGCGCCTTTTTACCTCCTCGACAATTAAATATTAACTCGCTCGAGAAATTTTTTCCCCCCCTTCCAGCAGACGGTCCCCCGGACTCTCAACCCTTTCACCTCGTTCGGCGTTCTTGGCTAGTTTCACCCGCGAGTCACATCGCCAAGCGAAAAGAGCCGCTCGGCTTTATTTCTCTCCCAAGTGCGAACTAATTTCTACTGTCTTTATCCGCCAAATCGGCTTCGTGAGGGTGACAGGGGGGGAGGGGAGTTGGCTGAAATTCGTCTGAATCCAATTCATCCGGGGATAATTCGTCCAGATTGAACAATTCGTTTCATGGACAGTTCGCGTCCCGAGGGAAAATTCGCCCCGCGAGAAGTTCGTCAAAACAGTCGGTTTAATGAACGGTTCGTTCCAACTCTCATATTAAGGAATAATTTTGAGCTCGTTATTTAAGCTCAGCGTTAAATTATTTTCCTTTCATGAGCAAGACAAAAAAATAGTATGGAACACCCGAATCTACCAGCCTAATACACGAATACACGATTGACCAGAAAAAAGTCACCCTCGTTTTACATGCGTGTATCGCTTACCTTAACGCCCAAGGAAACGACTCCTTCGCGCCACATGTGTATCCACATTTGAGTCGAATACGTCCTGCCCCCGAATCACAATAGGAACACACAAAGCCTCCGTTTAGCGGGACTCCGGGAGTTTATAGTAGTCGAAAGTCGTAACCCCCAGTGTGCGACGCTATCGCCTCGTGGGTATCTAGCTTTATGATTTTTTTTATCCCCCACGCGCGAACCGAGAAGGAAGCAAACAAGTGACGGCGCTGAAGGACCGCACGGCGAGAGGAGGCGGTGGCAAAAAAAAAGAAAAAAAAGATGGGGCCGGAACGCCAGACTAAAGCGGCCATTGAAAAAAGCTCTTCGCGTCCCCTTGAATTATGCCGAGCGCGTATACCGAGCCCTGGCTTTTCGTTTCTTTCACGGCGTTCACACATCGACGCTAGCGCCACCAACAACGTTCGACGCTCTTCCTCCTCCACCTTCCGCTTCTTCCTGCTTCCTTCCGACGCCTCCCTCTCGCTCGCGGAATTTTACAGCCTCCTTCGCCGCCACCATCACCACCGCCCTGAAACGCCGGTATCCGCACCTGCGATTCACGCGTGAATATTATACGCTCGAGCTGTGTATGCGCCACACCAGCCGCGACGATTTGCATTCGCCAACGGACCACGTTGCGAGGGAATAACAAACGCGAGCGCCGCGACGTTGGCGCACCTTTCGCGAAACACATTCCTTCCTTCGCCTTCCTTGCTCTGGCTCTGGGTGCGGGAGATACACGACAGACACGACAGACCGGCGTTGACGTGATAATTCGAGATTCTTATTTACTAAAGTGGAGTAATGTAAAAATCAAATAAAAAATGTAACTGTTTAAAAATTAATTTAAAGTACATTGAAAAAAAAATTAATAAAATACTTTAATAAAATAACATAATTTAATTAAAAATAACTTAATAAAATAAAATTAATTAATTTCAAATAATTGAATAAAATAAAATTAATTAATTAAAATTAATTGAATAAAATAAAATAAATTAATCTGAATCTTTTTTCCAGGAGCCATCGACTATTGTCCGCGTATCGTTAAACGACTGCCCTACAATTCCGCAGTCGTCCATATCGCCACGAAAAAAAAAAATCCCAGCTTCCCTCAACCCAGATCCGCGGAAACGTCGATCGTACTCGACTAAACGGAAAACTAATTACACTCATTCTACACGATAGAACCCGGCATGTACATCCTCGCAGCTGCCGGGCTTTCAATCGCCACTATGTTGTACAACACACACGCGCGCGGCAACATATTACACACTCGCCCAGCGATACACACACACAAAGCATCCTCGCTTCCCTCGTCCAGCGAGATAGAGAACGACGCGAGCAATTAATTATGCCGATTAATTATCTCTTTCAGTCGCGCGCGGCGCTGGTGGGCCACCTATGTGTGTGTCCTACAAAGGGAGCGCGAGGGGGGCACCCGGGGGCAGCCGTGTAGCATTGACGGCGGTCGCGCGGCTGAGAGGGGAGAAAGGAGAGGGCACACGCGATTAGTACAGAAACGGCGGACTCGATTATCCAGGAAAACGAGAAGCGTAACAGGGGTTAAACCCGTCAGCACGTCGCGTGTACGTCCTATATATATATATATATATATACACATCGTGTACAGCCTATAGACAGTGCGCGCAGCGCTCTGTATCCACGCTGTGTACGCGCGCACTCATGCCAGCTTGTACGGATCGGTGCGGGCTGGTTCGACGCCGCTGCGCTGAGACACGCAGGCTGCGCAGCGCAATCCTGTGATCTGCGCGCGAGGCGCCCTCTCTATAGTCTCTCTCTCTCCCTGATGGCAGATCAGGTGGATTGACAATCGGCCGTCGCCAAGCGCGATTCTCCCTTGCCCCCCGAAACCCCCTCCTCTCTCTCCCTCGTCGCCTGGACCCCCCCGCCCTTCCGGAATCCGGAATACGGACTCCGGACTGCCAATGGCCGGCCGGGAATCGACATCAGGGTCCAGGTTGGCGCCTGCTCGCTCACTGTGTTCCCGATAATCGGACATATGCTGCCGAATGTTTATTTCGGGGCTCTATGAACCACCGTCGACCCCCCCAATCGTCCCCCCCCCCCCCCCTCATACCCTCTGCTCGTTCACGACTCGTCGAGCCGAGTGCGAGTATACATGGCGTATAACCCCGTAGCACTAACTCACCCGATCTGACTCACTCTCACTCGCTCTGCTCTCCTCTCTCACTCTCACTTTCTCTCTCTCTCTCTCTCTCTCTCTCTCTCTGTGCAAGCCGTGTGTGGTGCGCAGTGCACAGTACACGCTTGTGTAGTGTACACCCATTGTGCCTGTTAACTGGCGTCGAGACGCGGGATCGTCAGTGGTCATTGTCGGGCCCTAATAGCATCGGACAGTACTCGCGAACAGAAGTGACTCATCCGTGTGCGCTTCTATCGGTGTGTATATACGTGGCGCGGTGCACAGCGCGCGCTGCTCCCCGTGGCCGTATGTCCATCTCGTTCGTAGCTCGCTCGGTTCGTAGATTGAGGATTCCCCCACGGCTCGCCCGGGAAATTGTGTATATGTGTATGTATTTATGTAGTGGACGCACGCGGAGCGCGTTTGTCTGAACTCGCGGCCGATGCGAATTGTGTACTTGTCAACCCATATGCTGATGCACACACTCGTCGCTCGGGTCTCCACGATTAGCGGAGCGGAATTTTCGCCCCACCCGATACGCGCGACGATGCGGATCTCTGTGGACTCGTCGGATGTCGCGGGTTATCGATATGCGGGAAATCGGGACGGGCGACGATCTGGCGACGATAAATTCGTCAGCGGGATGAACATTTGTTTGATTTCACGCCAGGGGGTCTGGATTTTGGAATGTTATTCGGGAAATACGGAGTTCATTTTTTTTTTTTTTTTTTTTTTCAGAAAAATCGCCAGGCCCAAGTTGGTCCAATTTACCCCCGTTAGTCCACGAGCATCCAGCACGCACGACGCTCGCGTCGTAAAAAAACGCGAGAATGGCGCAGTGCATAAAAATCCTGCGTGGGAGGTCGCGACCGGAGGACTCACTCGCGTTAAAAATGATTTTGTCGTCTCTCGCGCGCGCGAGATCGCGTAAAAGTCCGAACGAGCCACTTGAGCGCGAGGCGATCGCGCTCAAGACGCCTTATTAACCTTTCTCTTAAAATCCATCGTGGCGCACACGAGTGACTGGTCGACGCGATGCTCCGACATACGCGCGGGATTGAGGTACTCCCGGTGGGTGTCGTCGCGGTAGCTTGTAAAAGTCTCAATGTCCCCCTCGATCACGACGACTTCTTCCCGCCATTTTTTTTTATAGAACCCACGTAGGGTCGTTCACGATTATGGTGAATATCTTGCGGTTTTTATTTTGTCCTCCGATTTATTCCCGAATTCCGAAGATCCTGATCCCGAAGATTTAATTCCCACCCCACGTATCTATAGATTCTGCGAATTTTATTTTATTTTATTTTTTATTTTTTGTTCAATGGACGGGAGAAGCCCTTGAAAAACAACAAATATAGATGGCAGAGTAACAAACCAGGTAATAAGAAAAATCAAATAACAATGTACAAAAAGCAAAAAATAATCGTCGAATTAAATTTTCCACCGCGAGAGATATCGACTGGCATAGACGAAGGTATTTATCGTACACGCATTTTCCTCAGCCTCCCGCGCAGTATTCTTCGTAAATACACACACCGAACCCCCGACATCTCTCTTTCTTATTTTCACTCGGATCGCTATGGAACGTTTATCGTTCGTGTAACCAGTCATTTAATATATCTACCGCACGCGGAAGCGCATTATACGTCGCGGCTGGCTGTGTACGGTGTACAACGACGCTCGAGAGTGGAGAGAAGATAATCGGAACGAAGCAAAGAAAGCAGAAGAAGCAGAAGAAGAAGAAGAAGGAACTCACCGAAGGCCGCTGCGTCCTGCCGGTGGTTTCATAGCGCTAGATGCTCATACACGATGCTGCACAGCCTACACAAGATACTTACTTACTCACATCGACGTTCCAGCGCCGCGGAGTACAGCGAGGGCCAGGTAAATAATGCGCACGTCGTGCTGTTACAACCGCGAATAAATAACGTCGGCTCCGCAACGTATCGACAGTCATTTTCGGATTGAATCATTCACGAAAATTCTTCTGCTCAAGATTTTTAAACAATTATTGAAGTTTGCGGTTTGTTTGCCTCTATACGAAAATAAAATAAATTTTATTTGATCCATATAAATAAATTAAACTATTTAATGGCCGGCCTAATAGGATTTATTTGGATCAAATAAAATTGATTTAAATAAATTACTTTTTTATTTCGTTCAAATAAATTCTATTTTTTTTATAGATCCCATGAGAATGATTTTTCTGGGTGTGTGAGTTGGGAAAATTCTTCTTCTCAAGATTTTTTAATAATTATTTAATTTTGCGATTTTTTAAATTCTTCATTCGACTCGTGTCGTTATTCTTTTAACCAATTCGTTGCACAAAAATACGCAAAGCACGCGACCCACGTACGGCGCAGTGTACGACACAACCCAACACGGCCGAGCTGGGGTATCGGCTGAGAATATCTCGAACTGTATTCGCACACACAGGTAACTCGGCTTCGCAGCGCTTTTCCGTCGTCTCCGCATCCGCCATTCCGCCTTGTACATAACCCACCGGGTTTCCGAATCGCTCTCGCTTCGTTTCTTCTCCCGCGTGTGGAGAGAAGAAAACCCCACTCCCTTTGCCCTCTTAAATGTGAGACGAGGCGAACGGGGCGAAGAAGTGAGCATTCGAGGCCGTAAAAACTTCGTTTCACGCGGTTCCCGAGAAACACACGAAAACGTGTGGTGGAAATCGGCTACCTGTGCGTTTGTGGTGTCGGTCTGTGAAAACTCCCTTATATTTGTTCGTGCCTCACGAATCCACCCTTCCCTCCCTCGTTCCCGTCGCCCCCTTCCACCCTCTCCACTCTCGTTTTTTCATCGCTTTTTTTTACACATTTCACACGAAATATTCGTCTCACGTGTTCGGCGGTGGAGGCAGAAGTGGATTCGTACGTGGCTGTGTCATGCGGCGCGCGCGATGGTTATCGAGATCTCGGGGACCGAGGGGACGGGGACTATGAATGGCTAATACCTCGCGTCCCCCCCACCACGGCACATCCACCTCGTCACGTCAGGTAGGCCCGCACGAGGACAGACCCTTCGCTGTGTGTGTTTTTTCGGTTATTTTTTTATAATTAACGATGTGACGTTTTTTTCGTCGTCGTGTCGTGTTCGAAAGGCTCGACGAGAGACCCTTTGAGCCGCGGAGAAACAAAGGCGAAGGAGATGTTTATCCGTCAGGAAGTCGACCGCCCGGCCAACGAGATTTTTACGTCTCCTTCGAAGGCCGTTTGACTTGAGACACGGACGGACGATTTTTTTTTCTTTTTTTTTTTTTTTCAAGGAACTGATTTATCTGCGAAATAAAGGTAATAAATAAAACGCACTTTTTCGGGAAACTGGTGTTAAGTTGTATTTCAGGTGAAAATACGTTGTGTTTTTACGAGGCATCCAATCTGTTGCCGTAAAGCGAAATTAATTTCCTCCCCGGCAGAAATACACGGAAAGTATTTGCACACCGCTCGCCTCGGCGCTGCGTAGACGCTGCGCGCACTATGAGAAAGGTGATCGCGCCGCTGAGAAATGCGATGTCTCGGATTCCTCGCTTCCTGGATTATCTGTTAAGCGGCGGCATTTTTTTTCGCGAGGAATCTCAGGTATTTGATAGAGTGTTTGGCGAAGAGGCGAGAGGAATCGGGAAACGTAGGCGACATCATGATGAGCGAGAAATACGTGGATATATCTGTGTCTGTGTGTCGCAAGCGCTGGCGATTCGTCTGGATACCCGCGGGACAGACGATCAATTTTTTTCTCAATTTTACCACCACTCGACGGCTCTTTCTCTGAATTTAAAGATTCTCAAAATCATGATTTTTTATACGGAGCAAAAAACATCTCGATGTATTTCTTGCTCGAGATTCCGATTGTATTTATAAGCCACTCTCGTACTTTCAATAAACCCCCCGAACGTTCGAACCAGTTTCGGAAAAAATTTACCGGTGTCAAGACCGTCGATGGAGTGACGGTTTGACCCCGGCAGGCTGGGTATATTCACTGACTTTTGCCGGGCTGCCTATAACCCCCGAACTAAACTTCGGCGACAAACTATTTATAGTCCGGGAAAATCCACTTTTCGTACTTGTAACGCGCGCTCGCGAGAGAGATTTCTCTTAGCCGGCCGACGGGGCGCGTCTTTGTCGACGTGAAAGCCGTTTGATCGATCGTGGCGATCGATCGTCGACCAGCGCGCGGCTCACGTCCCATCGTCGAAGATGTATCATCAGCGAGGATACTCCGCGTATAGCCATATTGACTCTTTACAGAGAGGTTAGTTGAATCTCGGTATTATGCAGAAATTCGCTGTGTTTTGTAGAATTTAATTAGTGTCGATCTCGTGTTGTGTACAATTTAGGAAAAAAATCCATCAGAGATTAACTGGCCCAGGCTCAAAGTGTCTGTTAAATTGTTGGGCTCTCTGTCGAAACTCGGTGTGTCCTGCCTACGCTTTATATGCCAATAAGCGATGCGTGGCCAAGGACTCCATCGCCGAGTGCTCATCTCGTGTGGCGCTGCCGCGGTTTCGCCTCCGCGTGAACGGAAACTCGAGGACGCAATCGACCTCACGACACGCCGCCGCCGCCGCCATCGGATAGAGCGCAACCCACTTCAGTCTTCTTGATCTCTTCTCGTCCGCACCTCCGCACCCACATCCGATATCTAATTTTGAATTCCTCGCCATTCCCCGTCGTCTCTCTTTCTTCGTTATAAATGAAAAGTCGGTCGTCGGTGCTTCCGCAAAATTCAACGTACGGTTAAAAAAATAAGAAAAAAATGTCGAAAAATAGATTGAGGTCTTTCTCGTCCTGCGAAGTGGCGCTGTAACATCTATGCATAGTTAGAAATCTTATTAGTCGCGAGATTAAAGAAATCCACCTCTCTCTCTCTGGCATCAGGACAGAAATAAGGAACGAAGTATTGGAATTTAATATTGTACAGAGCGAGATGCCTCGATATCCCCGATGTAATTATTATAGAGCGTCGCCTGGACATTGCGGGACTGCAAAGCAGCAATCGCGTTTATTTTTCTTCTCAGCTGCTCCGCTGTTCTAATTGATTCACCCGTATATTACAGTCAATGGCGTATTTTAATTGCTCTAAGTCAATCGTGACACCATCAAGTCGAGAAAAAAAATCTGTGAATCTTCCTCACAAAATAATGACAAACCCATCAATACTGATTTTCATTCCTCCCTCTTCCTCAATCATTTCGCTGCCCGCAATCGTAGCCACCATTTTGTACCCAAGACACCCAAACTGGCGCCATTTTGCCGCCACCTGACGAACAGTACGAGAACTAAAAGAATTTTTAACATATATATAATATTTTTTACCATATTTCGTGGTAAAAATTCTCATTGTTCCAGTTCTTCTCGATAGATGGCGTTGCATTTCCCCTCTACCGAAAATTTACAATACTTTTTACTAGAAATATGGTAAAAAGTATCAGATCCTTCTCTCCGTGCAGCCACGGAATGTCAATACCGTGTATGCTCTCGCCGCTCATACTTCCCGCTGTACTCTGCCCGCTGCGCAGCACGATATCTATCGCCCCGTCGGGAGTAATTCGGATTATGGCTCCGCATGAATCCGCACACTCGCAGTAAGCACGCACAGAGTCACTTGCGCGTCGTCGTCTCGCCGGCAAGACGAGAGAGAGAGAGAGAGAGAGAGAGAGAGAGAGAGCAAAGAGTGTAGGCACGAACCGCAGGCGTGCAGTGTGCACGTCGTGTGTGTTGTCGCTTCCAGCACAAAACCGTCGCTGGATGGAAGCGAGCCGATGGATCATCGCGCGATGCACCAGCAGCGACGGCGGCGGCGGCCTATTGATGGCTGTCTCCTGGCATTGACGTGCACTCGATGCGGCGAAGCCCGCGCACTCCACCCTCAACCCTGTGTGTGCCACGGCCGCTAGTCGGTATTTACGTGCAGCTTACACGCGCGGATATTCGACTGTGTGCGAGAGAGATTCGACGAACGGATTCTTGTGTTCTTCCCGCAGTGCACACGCAATCCATTATCGTTGTGTGCCTCTGCGTTGGTGCGCACGCGGAAAGGGAACGCGATATTATCCATGATGGATGTCTCATCGGTTGGACGTCGAGGCGTCTGCATGCTCTTGTCTGCGCGCGTGCTGCTGCACTATATGCTTTCTGGCTCGCCCAGCTCGCTCTCCGAATGTTCTCCACGCTGTGTTCTCCCTGTTTCTCTCACTCGGCACCCGACAGCGCGGGAGTATCGAGCAGCAGCAGCAGCACCAGCGGCAGCGCGCGGTCGACGAGGACGATGCACAGACGTCGCGCGGACGCCGTCGGGACTCCCACGAAACAAAATAACTACCGTGCGATTTGATGTTTCTTGGGTAAATATCATTTTAGTCGTGTGCACTGGGAGTCGTGCACTGAAGTGTCTGGAGGTTTTCGAAGGATCGCGAGACGATTATTGTGATTGGGATTTTTTTGTGGACCGAGTGAAGCAAGAGAATTTTTTTTATCCAGATTAACAAAAAAAAACATTTTTTTTGTTGATCCAGATTAACAAAAAAAAAAACTTTTTTTTGCGGATCTACGTGATTTTTCTTTTACCTTGTCTCAGTCGTGGGGTAGAAGCGAGGGAATTTTCGGTAGATTAATTTACTCGCCCCCTCTCGAGGGTCGACGTCATTGGGGGGCCACGAAAATACCCCGTAATTACCTAATAGAAGTGGTACACGCGAATCCCACTGTTCCGACTGACGTTCGGTCCCGGAGAGTGGATCACCGGTGATTGATGCGTCCGCACACGAAAGTGGGTCTGTAGCGTTAATCAAATTATCGGTTTATTCCGTCACTTTCTCGCGGTCACGTCGTTCCGTTTTCGCGTTTAACATTGTGTTTCCTCGTCTTTTCGTCTCCCTAATGGACATGGAATTTTTGTCGGTGCTTCGTGGAACGGCAGATGAAAAAATATCGCGCCAATGCACCGAGAGAAAACATTTCCTTGATTCCAAAGAAATAAAATATAATATTAACTTAAGGATATTATTTCATTGACCCCAAAGAAATGTTTCATAGGTTGAGATTTCAAGGAAATTTCATTCAATCAAGGAAACTTTTTCTCTCGATGTAGTAAAAATTTGGTAAAAGTAAAAATTAGCCATCGCCGCGTCGCTCACCGCGCGTTTCTCCATTTTATATCTCGCGCCCAGCTGTATCTCCAGGCAGACGACATTCTGGCAAAAGGCGCTGTAACTGCCTATTCACACATTGCTTTTGCATTTTGCGTCCCGAACATTTTACGAGAGTGCAGAGAAGAGAGAGTCGAGCGAAACGGCAGCGCGGAGACTGGCGGAGCGAGGAAGCTATTTATGCGGAGGTACTTTTGGCCCAACGTTTCGCTCGCTCGCTCGCAGTTACGTCGAGGAACGGGAAAGGAAGAAAGAGTCGAGAGAGAACCCGTAGCGCCGGAGATATTGAATTCCCTTTCGGTTCGAATGCGATCTGGACGTGGCATCGCGTGCACTTTCGACTTTCCCGGGGCACCGGAGAACGCGCGAAACACCAGCCCCCGAGTTGAGACACTTTGCAGCGAGTGTTCGACGCCGGGCGAGGAGACGTCAACTCAGCGATTTCGAGGGCGCCGCCGCCGCCGCCTCCTCGCTCCTCGCGCGCCCTAAGACACACACCGTGTATTGTATATTGCGCGGTGAATATCGGTCGCGAACCCGGCGAGATTGCTCGAGAGTGCATGAACATCGAAGTTACTCACCTCGCGCTCCTCCGACGCTCTCTCGGTGCATCTGCGTGCGGGAAACTCGATGAGGTGTGCTCAATTTTCCTGGATGCCTGGGAGAATCTTCGAAGCGTCCGAAGTACGCGTGAAAAACGCGACAACACTCGGTGACATTTTTTCGATTCTTCGCGCAGACAATTTCGGGACACTCTATGTGACGGGAAATAAATCCAAACTGAATATTTTATTTATTTATTAGACAGTGGACGGGACATGCCCTTGAAAATACATAGAAAAAGCAACGATGGAAAAACATAAGGCCGCATAAATATATATATATAAAAAATGTCACATAAACATATATAAAAATAAATAATAATGATTGTACCCGTCCAACGCGGATTTTTCCCGTGGATTTTACTTGAGCTTTTAATTCGACCGAATTCTGCGCGGGCTTCGAGCGAACGGCTATTTTTT
This sequence comes from Pimpla rufipes, assembly GCA_963932165.1. NCBI lineage: Eukaryota > Metazoa > Arthropoda > Insecta > Hymenoptera > Ichneumonidae > Pimpla > Pimpla rufipes. Next base: position 22,881,585 of record OZ010637.1, read on the forward strand.
TTTCTTGGTCTATTAGCGCGGTCCCTTTATCTCGCCGCCGCGACAGTTTAATACCGCGAACGCTCGCGCATCGCGCGTGTGCGACGCGCGGAAAAAGCAAATTCTCCGGAACTAACGAGCGACGCGAGAGAGCCCGCGCGTCACGGGCTACTGGACTTTTTATTCGCGTTTCCGCCCGAGCGAATTTCGAATCGTTACGAAATCATTAGAAGCGGAATTCAATCGTCTCGTTGTCTCAATTCGGCGTCGAAATTTCGATTCCTATTTTTTATTTTTTTCCTTGTATCCCTCTTGGAAAAATCTCATTTTGGATATAAATATCGTCGTCAGATTATTCGGTCTCTGATTGGCTCTCGGGTTGCCTGCAACTCGTTGCTATATTATTATATTTTCAGAGAAAAAAAAAATCATTTTTCGCGTTTTTCTCATGGATTTTTTTTTTATTTTTCGGGCAAACAAATGAGATTTTCGGAATCAGCGGAAAATTTCCCATCAGATAGGGTTTTCAAACTTTACGAAAACGAATTTTTTTTTTCGCAAATAACGCTATTTATATTTTTTATATTATTCTGTCATTCTGAGGCAAAAATCGCGACTCCGAACGCGACAGTCACGCTCGACTCAAAATGACGAGTAGACTGAACGTGACCCAGGCGGCAGACTAATGTGTCTCGAGTATTTTTGCGGATCTTAGGGGCTAATTTGCCTGGCTCGACGACGACGACGCAAGACGCAAGCTTCTGCTTGTAGTTCGCCGGCTGCGGTGTGGCCGAACTTTCGTAAATGCCACCCAAAGTCTCCTGCGTCGGGACGGCGCGCGTCTAATGGCTCGACCCCGGGTAACGCGAGACGCTGTCTTAATAATGACGAGACGCCTTGAACGTCTACCCCCCCCCCCCCTCTTCGTCTTCTTCCGCCTCGGCCTTCGTACTTTGACGCTTCCGGGAAATTTCGTGGCGCCGCAGAGAGACCACGGGGACCTGTATTGCGACCGTTCTTTTTACGTCGAGAGCCGTCGCGACCTTCGTCATGTCCGCGCTAATACTTTTTCAATTTCTCCTTCCCCGCGATAATAAAGAGCCGTAACTTTCGTCGAAGCTTTTTACGAGGAATTACCCCGATGTCACCGAGTCGACTCCTCGTCGTTTGACGAATTTTTGTCAGCAATCTCAGTACAAAAAAAAAAAAAAAAATAACATCGATCTAAAAAAAAATGGTTAAGTCTGTTGTAATTCGACCACTTGACACTGGGATTGTTATCCTCCATCACGGTCGAACGCGTCCACCGATTTGTCACCCTTCCACTGATTTTCGCCACGAGATATTTTTGCATAACACAAAAAGATAATAAAGGGTTGCAGCAGCAGCAGCAGCAGCAGGCGAGTGATTTCGTTACGCAGTCTCCGAAACGAGAGGCGCACAGCGCGCGGCATCCAGGAGAGGGCGGCGAGAGCGCGAGGGGGTAAAATGCATAGATTTAGCAGCGACCAAAGTGCTATGCGGGAGTCTCTGTTCTGTATCAGTGTACAGCCGGGTTGACAGGGTGCTGCGGGCGCGCTCATCGATTTTTTCCGCTTCTATCCCGCACACGCTGCTGGGGGCTCGCGACATTATCGGCTCGAGTCACGTGGGATAAAGCTTTGGAAATAAAGTCCCAGACCGGACTCCATATACAGCGCACAGTATGGACAGAGCGACTCTTTTTTTCTTTCGCGTTCTTTTTTTTTCCTCCTCGTTTTTTTCGGACCTTTTGTCCTCCTGCACTTCCTCTTCTGTCTGGCGGAGGTGAGCGTCGGTCGCGCGGCATTCGAATCTCGCCCCCCGTCCTCCTCCTCGTCCCCCGTATCGCCGCACCTGCATCGTCCGCACCGGTTCGATCGGCGCTCGGTGTCTGCCGATCGTCACTCTGAGCTTTCGAAAAAGCGTTTTCGGTACTCCACCCCGCATGCAATACCCAGTCTCCATCCCTCTCCCCCCCCCCCCCCCCCGCCCGACCCAACCCCGCCGCGCGGGGATTCCTATGGTACGGCCGGGATGCGGAGCTTTGTCAAATTCGACCGGCTATCGCATAGTCCGATCGCGGACGAGTTCTTTCGGGGGCCAATAAAAAAACGGCTTGTTTTGTGCGTCCCCGCCACCGTTTTCTCGTCAGCTCGTCGCGCCCCTATCGTCCGCGTATTGTCGCGGATATATTCTTTTTAATCAGCGAAACTGTGGAGCGCTATGTGTGTTCGTTCGTGTATCTCGAGCGCGCGGGATTTTCGAGCGATCTTCGATAATTGATTCGGTATCATTCGGCGAAGTTTTTTTTTTTTTGCAACTTCGCGGGCATTGTGCACGGGACTTTTTGTGCCGAGTCGAACGACGATTTTTTTTCTTTTTTTCGGGAGGTTTGGTAAAGTTTTGAGTAAAAAATAAAATTATTGAAAGTTGGCGAAACGCAGTTTAAGAAACAAATAAAACTTATTTGAATGAAATAAAAATTGATTTCATTTAAATAAATTTTATTTGTTTCGAATAGATCCCATCAAAACGATTTCTCTGAGTGTGCTGATAGTCGGTTATCACAATCGTAAAATTCTTCGTGGGACTCGTTCGCTCGCTGTGCATACTCGTTGAGGTATTCGATGCGAGAACGCTGCAAATTTCAACTATTTTCTTGCGCACATCGCATAGTTGAGGCGCGGTGGAGAAATAAACGTGAATTTTGTTTATCATTGCTTTTTAAGGTAGTCGCGCGTGTACAGAGAAGAAGAAATATTTTAATACCGAATCGCAAATTTTTTTTAACCCCTTTGGGTCTTCTCAGTCCTTAGGAAATTCGGGCGCCTCAATCGAGGTTCCACTGTACCCGCTGTATACACGCGAAGCTGCATCGCACGTGCTGCTGTAAAAAGAGCTCAACATTATCATAGAGCGCGCGGCACTCCGGCACGACCCATTGCCGATAACGCCGGCATTCGCGTTCGGTTCTCGCTTCGTTAGCGCGATTCCGCGCACGAAGGTCTGAACAATGCCGCCGTAACCCCTGGTTATTTTTTTTCCCTCGCGAGGGCCGCGTGTACCGGACGCCCATATCGACTGCAAAATCGGGAACAGAGCTGTAAGAGCTGGAACAAGCCCATTGTCGTCAAACCCAAACGCTTTGTATTCGCCAACGGCGCGAAAATAAATTGGGTTTGTTTCGCAATATAGGTTGTTGCAGGATACACTTTCAACTTTTCACCTTTTCGACTTCATATTAACGCTGCGTCATATTTTCGTCATCAATTTGACGTCGAATTTTGCAGTCAGCCCAAAAGTTGTGTCCTCGATATTTCGTATGACGATGACACCAAAAGATGAACGGATTTTCGAACGGGAATCCCGTGTCTTCGTCGCGCGATATTCCGGGACGAACGTCCCGTATCGATATCTCGAGGCCGCTCTTAAAGATCTGCAACGTGGTAAATTTTCTCTCCGCGCACTTAGCGAGCGGTATTGCGCTGTCTCAGCAGCGTCTCCGGGTAGTTCTTCTGGCCTCTTCACCCGCGGCCGCACCTCGTTCGTCGCCCCCTCGTCTCCGGGGCCCCTCCAATGTCGGCATAGGGTGCTGCTGCTGCTGCTGCTGGGACCTGTGTTCGCGCATCCACCTTACCCGGCGATCACGAACACGGCGGCCGGGCTTGGGGCTTGGGTGCACCTCGTTCGTTTGATATATCCACCCACGGCCGCACACGCGAGGGTCGTCCGTACACAACGACGACGACGACGCCAAGACGCGACGAGCGAGGGTATAGCGAGCGAGGCAGAGCAGACGCGGCTGTAAAACAATGCGAGCATCGATCGGCCCACGCGACAGCGGAGCCGCTGCCATCACGTTTCACCCTCCCGTCGCTCACCCCCGCCTTCCGCAGCCCCGTCGAACCGAATATGCGCTGCCCTCGTCCTCAATACACAGACAACAAGGCCAAGCCAAACCCTTCGAATCCACTCGCTCGAGTCGGATGGTCTTTGACCTGGTTGCTGGTGAAAAAACAAAAAAAAAAAAATGTCTCGTCACCAAGTTTCGTGCGGATGTCAAGAAATAACGTGAGGATTCATTTTCGTTGCGATTCGAATTTGGGGAGACGACGATTCCGCAGCGATTAACGCTTATCATTGTCGAAGATGTCTCCTCTCCGTCTTCAACTACTGAGCGTCCGTGGCAGGTTCATCCATCCGAATCCCAATCAATTGAGTCTAAGTGAACTGATCTATTTTCCTCGTACAGACACGCGCGAGCACTTACAGGTGAAGTCGTTCGGGGTGCGCTCGTGGCTCGCCCGACGAGCGCACACAGAGCCGGAGCAAGAAGGTGCCCACACTGGTTTCTCGACTGCGCGACGACGACGACGACGACGACGAGGATATTCGGCGTCTCGCTCTATCAACACGCGGCTGCTCCGCGGCGGCTCCGGGCGGCGGCTCGTCCCTCTCGCGATATTCCGTTTCTCGTTTACACTCGGTCCCGCTCGGCGAGCGTCAGCGAGTAGAACGAGGGGATCTCGTGGGATTCGAGGGAGGACTTTCGGATAATCCCCGTTCCGCTCCGCTTAAGCGCCTCTCACTTATCGGACTTGTATCTCAACTCCTTCCGAGGATACCGGATAGCTTCCGACCAACCTCGACGGCGGCACCGGCGGCGGCCGCCGCCACCCCGGGAGCATCAGAAGCAGCAGTGGCTGCCGGCGGAACTGCCGGGAGTTCGCGAGGGAGCTGTATAGCTAGATAGGATGCCACCTGCTCTTCCGCCTCGGAAATCCAGGACGGACGAACGAGGGGCTCCACTCGCCCCACTGACGAGGGTTCGCTCTTTCTCTCCTCCCGCCGCCGCTGTGGGATTCCTCGTCCTATAGGGGAGGTGCGGGCAAAATGGGACGCATAAGCAAAAAATGGTTTTATGACGAAAACAAAAGTGTACTTCGATTGCTTTTCATCTAAAAATTCGATTCCAACCACCAATTTTGAGTGTCGAAAAAAAAAAAAAGTGCGGGCAAAATGGGACGGACCCCCAAAATCGGAAATTCGTGTTTTTCTGTACTCGGTGATACTCCTTAATGCTTATTTCGCAAAAAAAAATTATAAAATTTTTTTTTTTTTTTCAAAGTGACTTTTCAAAAGCCGGATTGCTTAAAACACTCAAAATTGTTAAAAAAAAACTTTATATTCCGCTCACATGCGTTGAATTGTGTCGTATCGACGCGATTTTCACGAAATGGGGGTCCGTCCCATTTTGCCCGCACACATATCTGGAACTGAAAAAATAGCTGTCCCATTTTGCCCGCACCTCCCTTACCCACCGAGCCAGACTATATCCAAGTGTATAGGAAGAAGCCGCGCCGACTACGGGAGACGGAAAGAGATCCTTGTTTAAAGAGTCAGGCCGCGAAGCTCGTGCACACGCCAAGTGAGAATCTCCACTTAGACGATAACTCGACGCGGACTATCTCGCGAAACAATTTGGGCGCTGCCGCGGGACGGTTTTAGGCAAATTACGCGCCCTGGACGAATTCTTACATCGCGGATAAAAGTTGAGAATTTAATGTCGAAGTATGAGGATCGATGTTGAGAGCCAATTCCGGGGGTGGGAAAACAATCGGGGATCTTGTGTGTGCAAGGCGACCTACCTTACCGACGTTTTTATTTTTATTTGTTTTTACAGTGGAGAATTTCCTACGAGACCGCGATCATCAATATTAGAGTGTTTGGTGGTACAGAATTGCCAATGGCACGAGGCCACACACACAGCTCTGTATGTTTCAGTATCCCAGAAGAAGCACACTCGAAGCGCTCGGCCGATACCGAGCACAGAGCGGCGACCCCGATGACTCGTCTCGGCTAGGCGCGATAATTCGCCATCGGCGCTAACCGAGCCGCATCCATGGAGATCGATAGTCGAGACAAGCTGGTGTTCGAGAGGTCGATGGGCGCCCTACGTGCACCGCTCGAGCACCAAACGTACGGCTTTGGAGCCGCGATAGCGGCTCCAATGCTGCTGCAAGCTGTGTATGTGTGGGTGATGATAATCGTGGTGCAGCCACGGCCCGAGGGTGGAGCCAGTCGTAAACTTGCGATAGGCCGTCCGTTTCCCGGAGAGGCGCGGGAACACTCTCGACTTCTGGGCTTCCGGGGTTCTCTCGCTGGATCCGAGTCCGAGTTCTCGGGGTCTCCAGGCGTGCGGCATAATTACGTATGCCGCCACCGTCGCCGAGGTGCGCATCGGGGAAACACCCGTGGGGGTCACGGGGCACTGCGTGTGATCTCCACACACCGTACGCACGTTCGCAGCTCCTCGTAGCACTCCTGTCAGACGAGGGACGCGAGGCGCGCGGCACACGGAGATCGTGTAAACGCCTCGGTTAGGCGGTTGCGGCTCTCGAGATTAGCCGCGGCTCAGTACCTATACCGCGCGCGCGTCAACCGTGCGGAATGTCGACGCGCCGTGACATCTCAGGAGAGGCGACGAGACGTGGCTAAGCGACTGTAGGACACGCGATAGCGGGTGGTTTAGTCGGACTGTCGCGCGGTGATTAGGGCCGCTTGTCCGCGCCACTGAGGCGAAGGTCCTGATGTGGCCGATCCACGGGAGATTCGAGTTTTATTTCGTCCCTGGTTCGATCCACCGAGGACCGGAATTATTTATTTATTTATTTATTTATTTATAATAAACGGGACAAGCCCTTGAAAATCATACAAAAATTGGCAGAAGAGTATACAAAAGAAAGAAGCGTACAGAAGAAACAAAAACGTCATTACAATATCAAAACAAAAGAAAATCAATCAATGGAATACAGGCGCAATAAGCAAGACAAAATTGTAGGTAAAATTATAGGTGATAAGCGCGGACAGAGTGGACGGATTTCCATACGATACTGTTTTGAGACACCGAATCGAGAGTCGAAAATGGGTGAGCTCGAACACGTACCCTAAGACCCTATAAATGGTAATCGTGTCGGCAAAGTGGATTACTCGTGTTGCACGAGGCAAACCAGGCGAACGTGAGACACGTTGCCGAGATCCAAAAACTCGACGATGGACCACTGGAACTGTAAGGTGTTGTTTGGTTAAGAGAGCGAGATGAGAAACGTCTCCCATGCATCAGGGAACGCGCGAGATTGTCCGGGGACCCCGCGTACTAGCTGAACGTTCCTTTCTGTAGTTCAAACTGTCGTAAACATTGCCCGGAAGGAACGCAGAAGCTCGGCTTATGCATAAGTCGTACGTAAGACGAACGTATGTATACTTATACTGCTGCTGCTGCTGAGACCCGAAGTTTCCGAGTCGCTTTGCTAAGATCGCGCCGAGAAGCTGCTGCAGAATGGCCGGGACTTCGACTAAAGATACTGTGAATACTGCGCGTCGAAAGCTGCTGTAGAAGGCTTAGGCGAGACGGGGGGCTTTGAAGGGTCGGCAAATCCGATATAAGGGCCGAACGGTGAAGGAAAATTGCGACAGATGACGCTGGTTCCCAGCCCTTTTGTTGTCGTCGTTACGGTGTTCAAATATTCCGAACTTGCTGACAGTTCTCGATACTTTCATCCAGGTCGAATAGCCGATAAAAATATTCATCAACCTTGTTACATCTGAGGAATAACTTCCGATCCGTTTGTTGAAACATTAATAGCGTTGAGTAATGGGGAAAAGAAATCTCTACAAGATTCCGGTTTGCGTGTCTATTTTTAGTAGTTCCAAAGACCTCCGCAGACCCCGACCCAAAGCCGGCACTACTTCCCGGATTATAATCTTCATTATTCAGTCCTCAGAATTCGGAAGAACTCGCGAATCGCAAAGTGTATGGAAAACCGTTGACCGAGCGAGCGTGCATAATATCGAGACTCCGTTCCATTACTCAGAAGAATTTAACGAAGAGGAGCGTAATCGCCGGAGCTTCGTATAACGACGACGTCGCTCATTGCAAACTCATTACAACGATATTACCCATACGTGTTGCGAGACTACATTGCCAGTCGGGATTAATACGGCGAAGGGGGAGGGAGGAAGAGAGAGAGAAAAAAAACTAAAAACAACAAAACCCCGAGTTTGGCGGCCGGGGTTATTACGTGTAATCTCGGTTGGCAGATTAATCGTCAGCGGGACACACGATCCGGGCTGCCGCAGCGCCGCGCGCGGGTCTCGGAGGACGGCTACATTAAGACAGCGAAGAAGCGCGCGCTTTTGCCGCGAGTTTGCGGAACCTGTATATACACCAGAGGCGGCAGGTATATATACACACGAAGGTATCGCTTCTGCGCGCCACGTTCTTGCAGAATTAATCTCCATTTCCCTCCTCGCCTCCGCTACTTTGCTGCAGCCACCACCACCACCAACACCAACACCGCCGCCGTCGCCTATACTAAGATAAGGCACTACTACTGTAGCTCAGTCGTTCGCCCGCTCGAATGCGCGGCGTACGTCATTAAAGCCTGCTAAATTACAAGGTGGTACCGATTATTATTACAGGCTACGGCGAAAGCTCGCGACCTCTCGTATACACTCCCCATCCTCTCGCCCCCCTCTAACCCCTTCCCCCCCTGGCCCTCCAGCGTTTTAATAAGAACGTACAAATTGAAACGATTCGACGTCGGAGCGCATCGATCGATCGAAGGAGCGAGAGACCCGCGTCCCAAAAGCTGTCCGAAACTCCCTGCCAAACCCCCGTCTCTGCACTCTGTCTCGCTCGCCACTTCTTGTCCCCCCCCCCTCCCCCTCGCCCTCTCACCCTGGACTAAGAGCTCTGTGATTTAAGTAAACGCGCGGTAGGGACCCAAAGTTACTCCCGCAGCGCTCGGAATTCAATTAAGTCTCGTGTGTATCGCGGGGCCATCGCCTCTCTCTGCCCAGGCCGAGGCTCGGGAGTCTAACCACCGCTATCCGTGGTTAGATATAGCGCGAAGGCTCGTTGAGGGGCGAGCGCCAGGGACGTCCTAAACATTGTCATTTGTCTTGGCTAAGAAAGAAGGGGGTTACGCCGTGTACGGATAACGCCGGCCAATTTGTGTGCGAGATCCTTTGTTTGGGAATCAGGCGAGTCCTATACGCGCCACCTGGTGATCGATGTGCGAACTGCGAACCAAGAACATACACCGGTTGTGTTTCCGACGCAAAGACTTTGATAAAACTTTGTTTGATGGGGTTTGAAAAATTAGAAGGGAAGTTGTGAACAGCGTATAAGTCGACCGAGGCGGTCAGCCATGTTCGACGGAGCGTCACGTGGTTCGCGGAAAATTGCTATTGGCGTATTAAGTCCACCGCGTACTATTTGAATAGCAATCTTGGCCGTCGAGCCGTTTAATAAAGAGTTCACTTCGCAAAGAGTCTTTGAGGGGGATCCTCGAAGTGACGAACGACGCTGAGTGCCGCAGAGTCGCGCGACCCGATTATTTGCCCCCCGTGGGGAACTTGGAGGACGGCGGATGGCGAGTGTATAAGACCGGCGGACGAGACGCGCGCGCTCACCGGCGAGTTAATAGTTTGACGCGTGATAGACTCGACGAGAGGCTCGTAATTGCTGCTCGCCTGCCCTTTCCTCATTCTTCAATGTTCAGGTTTCTTCTTTCGGAAGCGAGTGTACTCTGTCCTTATCGACCTCTCGTCTTACGGCGCGCCAGAGGTGAAGACGACGGGCTTTCTCACCTCTCGTTTTTCTTTTCTTTTTTTTTCATCTTTTTTACAATCGCACTTGAGTAGAACAGAGGAGCGAGAACGAGAACGTCGGCTTTCGCTGACGTCCAAAAGGTCCTCGAGGTCCTGCGTGAGAAAGAAACCCGATGAAAGTCTTCGATATGCCAAAAAAGAAAAGTTGACAAAAGGGGCTGAAAGTCGCTCACGACTTTTCGATGATTTCTCGAGAAATCTGTCTACATTGGAACAAAATGACGTGTAGTGACTTTTTGTCTCCAAGACTTCGCTTTGATGTCCAATTCGTTTATTCTTGTTGTCCGTGTAACGATAATCGAAAACCATTGAAAACATTCACTTTGCTAATTGCAGTAACAACGCTGCGAGAGTCTCGACGCCCAATTGCAGGTTTATCCGCGTGTCCATATAGTGCGGATACAAAAAGCCATCGAAGAAGTATTCTCGAGTAATTACGAAACTTGGGTGTGTTGAAACTGCGCTCAGTCGACGGTAGCTTGGATACGTCGAGGTGCGGCTGAGCTCGGCGGAGCGCCGTTACACACGCTACAACCGACGAGAGACGCGACTGAGGGTTGAGGACGTAAACGGCCGCGAGGCAATCGGGAGCGACGGCCTGTACGGAATGACGGTAAAACCAGGAAGCCAGTGAGCTTCGTTAACCCGGGTAATCGTTCCGTTATCCCTTATCAATCGAATTAGCCTTGATACAGAGTTTCTACACTGTTCTATGGCATCGCGACCGTTGCTTTCGCCTCCACGGCGTCGTCTGTTGAACCCAAACACATTGTGCAACACGCACCGAAGCTCCCAATCCTTCCGATACACCTCCGTGTTGGTCCGAACAGGTCAAACTAAATTTAACACGGTCTGTCGTTGGGAAATATTTCAAACGCACCAGGAATATGGAAAACCATTGCTTTAGAGGACTTCACAGACCATCATCAACACGTTTTGTTGGAACCCACGTGGTTGTTCCAACGATCCTGTCCCACTGGTCTCCAGTGCTTACCTGAAACAGAAAGACCACAAAAGACGGTTACATGGTTGGACTGCAGAGGCGAGAAATACATCAGAGAAAAAGGTCCTAACGGTGAAAGAAAAGGCGATAAAAGTGATGAATATAGTGCAACAAGAAAAAGGCACTGGTTTGACGCAGCGTCGTTGCCGTTCCGCCTGGTTCGGTGGATACACGGCCGAGAAAGTGAGGCTAGTCTCGGGGACGACGACCAGTCGTACAGTGACAGTGAGAAAAAACGACACTTTTCGTCTCTCGCCTTTTTGTCCCCTCGGTGAAGCCGTTTTTGCGCCGGGTCCCTTTGTATTAAAATATACATCCTGAAAGCCGTAGTAATGAAAGACACGTCGCTATCGGCACGAACCTACATACACTCGACGCACAAAGGAAAAGAGCTTTTCCTCCTCTCTCTCTCTCTCTCTGTCTCTGTCTCTCTCTCTCTCGCGAAACACTTTCAAACCGTTTTTTGCACTACTTCTCCACTTGTACCTTTGAGCGTCACATTAACGTAATGGGGTTTACAGTTGTAACGAACTCGCAATTAGTTGTCTCGCAAGTTTCAATGTATCGCATTTTCTCGCGACGATGAGAATCTCGGAATTCCGCGGATACAAAAATCTATGAAAATCCTCCCTAAGATTTGCAATCCTTCGGTGCGCATGGAAGTGCGCTTCGGCCTGGGATTAAGAGCTCATCTTAATTAAAATGAATTAAGAACTTAAAAACAAACTTTACAATTACTTAAGGTTATGCTCACAAGTGGAGTTTCAATCCGGCTGGGGGCTTCAAGTGCACCGCGCCAGAATTCCCGAGGAGCTCGAGTCAGCCGAAGCGTGATTTTCATCCATTCCGTCGTTTCCCTTCTGTCGTCTTCAGTTGGGAAAGCGGAACAGCGATTCGTTCATGTTAAAGCTTAGAGCGGCCAGGCTCTGGTTCCCGGCCGAACGCTGGGACCTTCGGTCTTTATGTAGCGGCGGATACTTTCAGGGCTGCGGATTTCAATTCCTTGTAAAACGCGGGGACGAGAAGGAAGGACCTCGTTCAATCCCTACGGCTATCCTTATGTATATAGCATAGCCTCCGCGCTGCCCGGGCCGAGTCCTTCGCAATATACGGTGAAAACAATACGGATGTGCGGTCGCGGTTCCCGATGCCGCGGGGTCGCGACGGGGAAATGTTAGCCGCCCCCCTACCCCCGTCTGACTTCCTCGTCGACGTCGCGCGCAATTCTACCTTCTCCACTGACCTGGATTTCTGTGCAACCCTTCTATTTATAGGCCACCGACCCTGCGATCATCGGGCAACCGGATGCTAGTCTCTATTTCAGCTGAAAAAGGGCACTCGTTTCTGTAATGAAGGAAGGAAGACGACGATACCAATATCTCTCGGTGACGTCGGAACTGCCGGCTATGTCGATTCTGCAAATAGATTCTTCGACTGCCACTGTCGTTTCGATCCTTTACCCCGGGCCATGAGAGACCCTTTGCGCCGTATGGCGCGCGCGGCGAGCTTTGAACGGATATTTTTCCAACTCGCGTACCGTTTGAGAGCCAGGAATACGGGTTTTACATTCTTTATCGCGCGATCGAACGATTTGTGGATAACGGAATTCGGTTGGAAGGTGTACAAGGCATCGATAGATAAACACACTTGTGGATATTGCTCGGATTTCAGAGCTCGTTTCACGCCATCGAATTAGAACGTTTGTTGAAATGTCTTCTATGAGAAAAAGTCCCATAGAAGACATTTCAACCTCAAGGCACCGGAACAGCGATTTGATCACAAGCCATGACCCAATGCCGAGACTGTAACTGCGATATCGAGGCCGAAGTCGTTTCTCAAGTTCCGCAAGACACAAGACGAATTTTCCATACGCGCATTCGTTATCGGGAACGCAGTCTCGCATGTTCCCGCTGCACCCGGGTAGTATAGTGGGTCATATACCTCGGCCAAACGACCGAGAGAATCGTAACTGACGTTTATGTAAAACCATGCGAGCCCCTTGCACACGCGTGTATGTGTGTGCCATGCACAGCCAGTCGTGTAATAAAGATTAACTGCCGCGTTGGTGCGAACCTCAGGGCGATGAGGTACGCTCAGTATATTCTAAACACTGTGCAGACACCAGGGAGGGTGTAAATTCCGCTTGCTCAATACATACGCTCAACCGATGTCCGGACACTCGGAGGAAGCGCGATTTCGGCTGTAACGCAATTCCGGTCTTGTTGTCTCTTTATTCCTCCTTCAGTATCGGTGGAAAGTCCAATTCTCATTCCGGATAACATTTCGTGGGCCATGCATATCGCGAAGAGCTGAACGTGTATGCGGAATCAAATTTGGAAAAAAACGATTGCAGCAAAGTCGCGTTTTATTTGCAGCTTTGCCAGTGTCATACATGCCGGGAAGAGTGTTATCAGCATCTTGTTAGCGGGAGCTGACCGGGAAATTTCTAGTCCAAGTCCAGAGCTGGTATCAGCCCCGCTGTTGCACTTTTGTTCGGAAGTCGCTGACGCGGCAATGACAAAAGCTGACATCGGCGTATCGAAGGCTCGGAGAGGGCAAAACTTCTGGCCGGGCTATAGTGTCTCTCGTTGCCTCTGATGCTGCTCCGGCTGTGCAGGTTGATGCAATCGACCCGGGCCACGTAGCTCGTTCACGAAGAGACCCTCGCGTAGCCTCACTCACAAAGTGTGCTTCGGATATTTTTTAACGCTGGAATAAAATTATCGTTCTTCGCATGAATTTCATTAAATTATACAGCACTGCTAGTTTTTGCAAAGGTGCGGAAATACAACTCATCGCCCGCCCAGCAAGACAAATAGTTTCCGGCGATGAGAGGCAACGATCGATGGGAGAAAAATAGGTTCCACCTCGGGCTCGCTGATGTAGATTTCACCAACAATAACAACATCTTCACACGAGCTGCCAAGAGCCGGTGGAGGGTGGAGGGCGAACGTGACTCGGGTACCTCATGTAACTAAAGTTTTCCAAGCCTGGGAGCAGATATGGTTTCGTAGACAATGGGATTGCCGATGCGAACCTTATACGTCATGTGGGTGGCTACGAGTCACTTCCGAACTCGCGGGAGACGCCGTCGAGTCGACGGAGCCCCGGAGTCGTGTTCTCAACTTACACGACCAATGAAAGACAAATCGGAAGTCGCGAAAGCTGCCGGGATGTGGAAAGAAAGGAAATAAGAAAGAAAGACGAAATGGAAGTTGAGCCCGATGATCTCCTCCAAGATGGACCGAAAGCCTGATGTCATTTAATTTGTACTTCCAACGCTCCGTCATCCCAATGACGACGATTTCATTAAACACATTAATCCCTTCAAATCTTCATCAACATTTCTCGGATTCCAAAACCGTCCGGCATCTCGTTGACTAATAGAGTCGAATAACACGCAATCTGTGACGAATTTTTTTGTCGCTCCGCCGAGCGCGCCATAAATACCGAGCTGAACTCGTTATCTCCCGAGACTTTTATGTTTCACAGCTCATTATCATCCGACACAAGTGTGGAAGAGCGCGTGCGCGCGCGCGCGCCCTCGGGTGGTCAATTTATTACGCGCCGAAATAGGAAGGACACGATGTTCGGACTTGCGTCACACCGCGTCCGGTCCCTTTTCCCGACATGCTTTTAATGACGGTGTAGCGTAACGAAGGTACCGTAAATAAATCTGGTTAATTGGTGTGTTCGCCGCGCTGACGCTCAGATTCTTATCGCGCGTCCTGAGCCGCGCGGCGCCCGGCGCGCGGTGTGCCCTGCCCACGGCTCCACGGAATGACAAAGAATGAAGACCCCGAGACGTGTTCAGCGTCGAGAGAGCTGATTTTCAGGAAAATATTACGGAGTCGAAATAGCAGCACGACGGAACAATATCAAGATGAATACGAGCATCAAGAAGAGCCTGAAGATGGTGGTTTTTAAGGGCCGCTCCGGGGTCACTTAAAAATCATGGAAATTAAATTCCGCTGAAATATCGCATGGAAATTCCTGTAATCAGATCGGATCGAGCGTTTTTGAAGAGAAAACGAGGCCAATTTGGCCCGTCGATGCAGCCTGAGCTCTGCAAGTGGAAAATTGAATGAAAAATGAGTCGAAGATAGGGAAAAAATCCTCTTACGAAAATGTTTCACATGCGCCATTCCCCCCCCCCCCCCCCCTCGCCACGGACAACGCATTAGACCTGGAACAAAGGCATCGTGGAAACCAGCTGCGGTTGCCGTTCGCGCGCTTCTGTTACGGTGACCTGCAGCGTCACGTCTTGTCAGGCACGGCACACAGAGAGAGAGTTCGGAGGACGGAGGAGAGGAGCAGGCCGCACGGCAAGTGCATTATATTTGGAAGTACGCCCGGAACACGTTGAATGTCACGACAAGGCGAACCTGTCGATGCGTCCCGGCCCCTCTAACCTTCCCGATATAGAATGCCAAGGGAATACGCGCCGGCTCTATCGGAGTGTGCATCGACTCGCAGTGACAAGTTTCCCGGATATCCGCAATCACGATCACAACATGCTTTTTTTTAGATTTTCGTAGCGATTTTTTGTAAGCTTATACTTCTAAAAAAAAAATTCGTTTCGATTTTTTGTAAGAATTTAATTTTTAAAACATTTCGTAGCGATTTTTTGTAAGCTTTTAATTCTAAAAAAAAATTCTTTTCGATTTTTTGTAAGAATTTAATTTTTAAAACATTTCGTAGCGATTTTTTGTAAGCTTTTAATTAAAAAAAAAAAAAAAAATTCGCCCGATATTTTTTTAAGTCCTTAATTCTAAAGAAAAATCGCTGGAATTATCGAAGTCAGCTACAGTTGTGACGACACAACTGCGGTTGACGTCGCTCTTGTTTATGGAAATAACAGGGTTGACATCGCAAACCAGATAATAAACTGGGATACGCAAACGCGGAGATTCTTTATTCACATCACGGAATCGTCGGGGCTACATGAACTTCTGTTTATGCCATCGGAAATGCTCGGCTCGGCTCGCATCGATGGCAGACACACGGCGTCGTTCCATATTGCCGCTGCCACCCCCCGTATACACACTGTCGTCGTCGCCATTCTCGTCCGCTCTTCGAGACAGTAAACTTTTGCGATGTGCACCCTGATACCTTACTCCCGCCGGTTACGACGGGGAGCATTTACATGGGGGACGCCGGCGCGAGGGGGGCCGTAAGCCTCGCGAATATCGAGGCGCAGCCACGTCGGAACGAGAACATGGAGCGCGGGCACAAAGCCCTTTTCCGCGTGATATCCTGTTGGAATTTCAAAACGCGCACTTCGAACTCTTTTAAAACGCGGTAAACACTTTTTTTCTGACTTTCCTAGTGCGTTGAAGATAATTGGAAAGTAAAATTGTACAATTAGCTCCATACGTCATCGTTCAAAAACATTTAATTATTTTTTTTTTTTTATTATTTTTTCGAAAAAAAAAATTCACCTCAATAAACCGCACACGACGTTTGTTTTATTTGCCGTCGCGTTGGAGGGCGTAAATCGGAAAAAGCGTCATAGGCGATCGTAACGATCATCAATTTCCGGCAGATATGCACTCACGACGTGGCATTATTGTCGGTACCGTCGACGACACGTCCCACATTTCCGCACAAAACGGGACAGGATCGAATGGGAAGAAGACGAGAATGGCGCTGAGGGGGAGAAGGACTGAAAATTCTACGAGGAAATTCTGTACGAAGATTATGCCGCTGCCTCTGAGTACTATTCCACGAGGAATCTGAGGTCTCACTGCGTCTCTATATCCCCCGCTATATATCTGGGCCGCGGTGGATGCTTCTCGTCTCTCAACTCGGTCTGCAATTCGTCCTTTCCCGAGCTTTACTGATATAGAAACGAGATTCGGATGGGGAGCCTCTCTCCCGGTGTGCGCAAAGTGCATCTCTATTCACGCCGGTACAGCTCACGCGGCATTCAATGTATACATATATTGCTATTATATATAGGTACACTTGTATATATGTACACATGAGGCATTCCACGTCAGTTCAGCCACGTGGAAAAAATATACTCCTCAGAAATTTACGAAAATACAATTTTAGCCTGTTCAACGTGTTTCAATTTTTTTTTTAAGGAGTTGTAATTTTTTTTTTAATTTTAGTCCAAAGAGCAAAAAAAAGATATTTCGAAAACAGAAGATTGCATCGATAAGCTTAAAAAACTCGAAAAATCTGCGGGTATTCATGGCTGAATATATGAAAAAAATCTTGTATCCTGATTTCCAGGAATTGTTTGAAATATTTTTCGTTTTTTTTTTTTTTTTTTTTTTTCAGTGGCTAAACTGACATGGAACGCCTCGTGTACGTGCGGAGGGTGCAACATGCAAGCCGAAGGAATTACGGCCACCGGCGTTGTAGTTGCAGTGTTGCACTTCTCGCGGTAATATAAAGTGCAATATAGCATTTACCAACGGGCGCTGAGGTACCATGGGTTATACATAAATATATACAGCGCGCGAGGAGAGCGAGATATTCAACGCCGTTGGTAGTTTACGTCGAATCCGTTCATCGCGTTTCCACCGCATCGTCTCCTCTTCGCTGATGTGCACCGCGGCGTTTCTATGAGAAAACGAGCGATCGACATACACAGTCCGCGCGTGTATTTACTGTTTATGTATGCTGTACGTATAATCATCTACGGTTATTCTGTGAGAATATCGCGGCGGTTTGAGGCTGAATGAACGACGAGGGGAGAGAGGGACTTTTATCTTTTATCCCGAAGGTACAAGTTGAGAGTTGCATAGGAAGGGCCTGACCCCGGCAGTCATCGCCATTTCGGTTCGACCTCTGCCCTTTTCCTAATTGCTGTATTACCGACGGGGGCTTCAACCATCCCATTACCTTTGGATGCACCGTGTTTACTTGTTCCGCAAATAAATCGGCGATTCTCGATTTGTCAGAATACCTCGCCGCGATTTGTGTGAGAAATTTTAAAAACTTTTTATCGAGGAAAGAATTATTTATCGCAATATTATTTTACGAGCATCCAGGTAATTACGAAAGCAGTAGACTATTTTTATATATTTATTTACTTATATTTTTGACACTATTTTTACATATATATTTTTTACACTATTTTTATATATATTTTTTTTTTGCCACTATTCGTTGGGTATACATTTAAAAAAATGCATATATAACAAATACACAGAGACGATAATACACTGAAGCCTCCTTGCCGAAGATTTCCCGGTAGCGTCGCGAGACAAGTTATTCTTCTCTTCCAGGAAAATGCATATTACCGCACGGCGAGTGCAGCGACGAAGCTCAGGGCAATGGGGAAAACGTGGTTGTATATATAGGGTTCGTGGAAGCGTTCCGGTGGATTTTCTCGATTCTCGTCTCGTGACAGCCATGTCCGGGGAGTAAGTTCTTGGCAAACGATAGCGATCCAGGTACACCGAGGCTTCGTTCGCGCCTCGCGCGCACACGGTTCACGAGGTTCACAGTAGGCGCCAGACTTGGCGATATTACGACTCACGAACCGCACGACCTCGGGCCGCGAGCTTCGAGGTGTCGACGGATGAACACGACGATTAGGCATGTCGCGGGCCGGCCGGCTGAACACACTCGAGAGATCGAGCGAGACACGCTCGACGAGGAGGAAGAAA
The DNA here is from genome assembly GCA_963932165.1 of Pimpla rufipes. Classification (NCBI taxonomy): domain Eukaryota; kingdom Metazoa; phylum Arthropoda; class Insecta; order Hymenoptera; family Ichneumonidae; genus Pimpla; species Pimpla rufipes. The sequence continues at coordinate 22,899,888 of OZ010637.1, forward strand.
AATAGGAGAAAGAAACGCGAGACACAAGGACGACGAAAGAAGTAGACGGAGAGGCTCGCCACTCTGTGGGTCGTGCCGAGCCGCGCCGGGACTCTCTACGTGCACTCTGTGTTTGCTTTTCTGTTAGACGGGCGCAACCGTGTCGCGCGCGCGAACGCTGAAAGGACCCACCGCGTCTAGCGGCGCGACTTCTCGCCTCGTCGTGGGTGGCTGGAGGGACCATCGACGACCGGGCAAGTAGGTAAATCACGATACACTACGTAGATATCGGGGTACAGGGGGCTATAAAGCTGCAGTTTGTGCAGCTCGTACGGTTCGTACAAACTGCGGCTCGGGTGCTGCCGTAGCGATGCAGGTCGATCGAAGGACATGTTTTTTTTTTTTTTTCATCTGTCGGTGATTGTCGAATTAATTACAGATTCAACGAAATTATTTGTAGAATGCACCTTTCTGAAATTCGGGAGGTGTTGGGCGAAGAGATTTTTTTTAAACAGTGTCTTATTGATTTTTTGGGAATATAAGAAACCTTTTAATGTGTACAGAACACTATGGATGTGGCAATTTGCACGTGTACGAAAAAATACGAAAAAAAAACCGAGCAAGGAAAAATTCTCGCACTCGAGTGCGACGTCTTTGCGGTTCCAGCGAGTCGCTCTCTGTAATTCTCTTCCCAAATATTCGTGTACCGTCGACCCGCGTGTCCATGCATCATTTTTCCATATATTTTTCTTTCCGACGCAGGGACCGCGTTTTCGAGTTTCTCGCGCTGCGGCCCCCGAGTCGCCCATATATCGCACCCCGTGCGCCACACGAAGACTCCGCCAGCTATCCCGCAGCGACAGCTTCCTGTTTGTGTATCTAGCGGTCCCGAGAGCGCAGCCGAACGCTCTGGCTGCGGGGCGACTGCACGGTCTATCTCCATCTATTTATACATATCGCCTGCACTCGGATTACTCGTATAATTTTAATCTAAACATGTGCACGAAACATCTCGCAACGGTGTAAATTATAGCGGAGTCAAACACCAAAACAAGAGACCCCACAGCCCGCTCCACACGATACATTCGACGCAATAAAGTGATAACGTTATTCATCATTTTCTAGGACGATGATAAATAAAGTCCCAGAAAATGTTGCGTGGAAAAATGGCCAGCATTGTGGTCGTTTAAATACAATTTCGGACGTTTCGTTGCAGCACTCGAAAATATATATATATATATTTTTTTAAGGTACCAAAAATCTCATTCGACGTTTTTCACAATCCGTCGAAATGATCTAAACGTATTTTCATTCGGTCAATCCGATTACGCGTAAAGAGATTGCCGGAAAATCGTCGGGCTCGAAATTCGATTGCTCGCCCCCGCGTAACGAAGTATTAAAGCGGCAATGTCACCTTGACGATATTTTTCTTTCGGCTTGGCACGAATTACCTTTCAATTTTCCCTCACCCCGCGCGCGGCGAAAAGATTAAAGCAACGAGACGCGGGTTCAATTTGCTGGGCAGAATCAACGCCGTCGACGCGTTTTTCGTAGCGCGCGGCGTGTGTCGAGGCTCACCAGTATCCAGTGGATTTTGCATTAAAACTAATCCTCTTTTCGATGCCGTTTCGTCGGGGTACCGCGCGAAATAAAAACCCACCTCCGCCTCCCGCTCCGTCGGTTTCCGGCTCGTCCTGTCCCCGCGCCCTGGCTAACGGCCGGGCGCTCTCGTATATACCCCCGTCTCTAATTTGCTGATCCGATTTCGTTGCGCCGGATAGCTCGGCGCACCGAGTTCTCATGTTAATTAATAAATATTGGCAGCCTATCGCGCCGCGCGCGGCCGCGAGCCAAAAATCTCCCGGCGAAATGCGTTTCGCCGGGCCAGAAACGGAGATGGAGTCATCTGCAAACCACCGATACCCCCGACCCACATGTTGACCAAAGTATGGTCAATATACATATTGCACGTTCAGCGGTTTTTTTTTTTTTTTTTTTTTTTTTTTTTTTTTGAGACGAGAGAATTTCCTGTGATCGACGGTGATTTCAGGAGAGACGGGTACAAACCGAAAAAGCGGCTTTATTTGCTTTTTTTCTGCCACTGCGATCGGGAAACACCGTTCCATTACAATCAACGGATTCGCGGGGCGTAAATAGTGGAGATGAAAAAAGTTTCGCCCGAACTCTCGACTGTTGCGAGGAGCGGAGGGAGGAAGAAGCCGGCGAGTCCGCGCGCGGTGCCTTAAATATTAAATTAATCGTCGCGCTGTTTTATGGATGGTTCGGGGGGAAAAGCGCGTCGAGGGCCAAAGTACCGTGAGACGAAATGGTCGGTTGATGAAAAATTCGTCGGATCATTCGGGATGCAATTCGTGAGTCGGGGAGAAAAAAGCATGTTGAGCAGCACGAAACACGACGAATTTGCCGAGAATTGGTCCGTGTGTGAACCCACGAACAAATATTAAGCTCTTTCGTTTTACGAGGTCACCGAACTCGTGTTCGCCGCCGTTCGCCCCGCGCGAGACGGCTCGTCGCCCGTCTTCGGGTTTATCGTAAATCCCCCGCGAAATCCCACAGGAGTCAATAGATTTTTCAGTCGCACATGGACGCCGCGCCATTTGCTCACCCGCGCTCGGCGATACGATTTCTCCGTTTCTTCCCTCCGAACGCACACGGCACGTGTACCACCTATGTGACGTGTATGCGATGCACAGCAAGCTCGCAATCTTGCGCTCAGCGTATTCGCACTCGCTCGCGAGAATATAAATTCACTTCGAGGGGAGAGGAAGGCTAAAGTAGTGAAAATGAAATAAGGAAATAGTAACGAGAAAGGATAACAATTCCTCCCGAGCGGAAGAGCAAAGAGAATATGGCAAATACACGTTTTTTCTATACTTGTTATAGAAAAAAAAAAAAAAAAAAAAATTGGCTTCCGGAGGCTCAGTCGAATTGTATCGATTTTTGCGATTGGACTCTCGAGCCTCGTTGAAAGGCCACGAGCAACGAGCGGTGCGCGCAACCGAAACTCGAAGTCTCGCGGTAGCTCATGCGGTGGCCACACGAATAAGATATTACTCGCACATAGGTGGTACGTGCGCACCTACGCGGCAGCTGTGTGCGGGGCTAGCGGGCCACAATGTGTTGCCTGAGCAAGCGAAGCGCGGGGGGGCGGCCGGCGGGACGCGTTTCCTCCGCTGTATGTACTAGCTGTAAATTTCATATGCGCATTCCAACCCCGCACTCACGGGGCTCACCGACCCCTGCGCCACGCCGTACGCGCCGTATACGCCGTACGCAGGCATTTGATGTAATGGACGTAAATTATACTCTCGCCTCGTGTTCGCCCTCATCCGGCGCAATTCGACGTGCCACTGCGCCGGCACCGAGAATACACGCTCGGCAGCGGCCTCGGTTTTCTTAGACGAAACCGTGTACTCCGCAATGCGTATACCCTTAATTCAGGCGAGGTACGAAAAGATCCGCGGAATGGAGCAGTTAAACGGAACCGTGTGCGGTGTAATTTCTTTTTCTGTTAAAATCGGACTCAGGCCGATCTAAACACGGAAAAATTATGCCTCTGTAAATGATAAAAGTTGCAATTAATTTCCATGTCGTTTTTTTCAATTGTTATCGATAACCGGCGGTGCTAACAGCGAACATCAGAGATAAGCCAGTAAATAAAAGTCGTTTGCCACTCCACGCGCTCCTCCTTGCCGACTACTATAAATAATTGCCAAGTCCGGCGTAGACCTGCATTTATCAGCTGGACACTGACGCAGTAACATCGATTGTGACGTTGGATTGTGATTGTAGCAAATAAAACACAAAGAAGGACGAGGTATGTGATCATTTGATATTTGTGTTATTCATATCGTCACAGCTTAAAAGAAGACTTGAGTTAAATCACATGTTTAGGAAGTGCCCAGCATACATGTCACTCGACTTATTTTATTGACGCAAATTAAGAACACTTCATAATTAGATTTCGACACTGAATTCCGGAAACACGTTTATTTATCCACCTGGAAAATATAGATCCGGTGGATGTAACTTTTCCACAATCTCTTCCACTGAGAGTCTACGTCGTAGACTCTCAGTGGGAGAATTGAACGTATCTCTCATTGCTTTCCAACGAACCAGCTATTAAATCTGACATTACGACATTTAAAAAATCTGCGGAGATAAACGTCCGAGCTAGATATGAAACAAGGTTATCTATCTTGATTCGTATCTTTGCATCTTCGAATCTTACAACAAGGTATCAACAAAGATTTCGAGAAAGATATCGACCAAGACGATGAAGTAAAATCTCTTGATATAATACTAATTGCGACATATCTATTATGTGTCATAGGGGAAACGAGTCCGAACAGCAACGTGGAAACAATGCTTTTTCACTTCATAATAAGCCTGCTGGCTATGAATGTGTGGTAAGTAATGTTCAACGGATGCCCAGTTCTACTTATATAATTGTAGAATTAAGTTCAGAGTAAGGAAGTTGTATTGATAAACCCAGCGCAGAACAGAATGTCACGTGGTCATTCCCCATTGGCTTCAAATTCGGCGTCGCCACGTCATCCTATCAAATCGAAGGCGCCTGGAATGTTAGCGACAAAGGAGTCAACACTTGGGATTACTGGACGCACGAAAAACCTTCTTCCATCCGCGACGGGTCTACCGGTGACGTTGCCGCTGATTCGTATCATAAGTACAAAGAGGATGTCGCCCTATTGAAGGACCTCGGTGTCGACTTCTATCGCTTCTCGCTCAGTTGGTCACGTATTTTGCCAACCGGTTTTGCGAACAAAGTCAGCCAGGATGGTATACAGTACTACAAAAATCTCTTGGATGACCTTAATGCTGAGGGTATCGAAACCATGGTCACCCTGTACCATTGGGATCATCCTCAAGACCTGGAAGAGATGGGCGGTTGGACGAACGAACTGATGGTAACGTGGTTCGCCGAGTACGCGAGGGTCGTTTTCAAGGAGCTCGGAGATAGGGTGAAAATATTTTCGACGATCAACGAGCCAGGTGTGCTGTGTTCCGAGGGGTATAGCACAGGTGTAAAGGCGCCGGGTACGTTGATAGCGAGACTCCACAGTTTTATGAAATGTCATTAATTGATTGTGTACTCAATTTTAGGTAAGAAGTATCCAAATCACGCGCCTTATCTTTGCATGCACAATATCCTCAAGGCGCACGCGAAAGCCTACAAGATTTACGACACTGAGTTTCGGAAATCACAAAACGGGCAAATCGGTATCGTCATACCGGCCACTTACTATTATCCTAAACACCCGAATGACACTGTGACTCCTGCCGTGCAGTCGGAGTTCGCTTGGGGCTGGACAGCCCATCCCATATTTTCGGAAAAAGGAGATTACCCGACTATAATGAAGGAAAGAATCGCCGAAAACAGTAAATTGGAAGGCTACTCGATCTCGAGACTCCCTGAATTCACCCAATCTGAGATTGACGATATAAGAGGATCATCGGACTACTTCGGTCTGAATCACTACACTTCCAAACTCGTGGAACCAGCTGCTAAGTCGAATAATACATTGTGGTTCGAAGACTCAGGTGTAATTACTAGTTACGATCCCAGTTGGCCAAAGTACAACGCCAGTTCATGGATCAGGCCGGTGCCTCAAGGTTTTGGAGATCTTCTCAGACAAATAAAAACACTCTACAATAACCCACCGATTTATGTGTTGGAAAATGGAATGGCCGACGACGGTTCATCTCTCAATGACACCGATAGAATTCAATACCTGCACGATTATCTGCAAGAACTTTTGATTGCCGTACATCGAGACGGTTGTAACATCAAAATGTATACTGCTTGGAGTTTCCTAGACAATTTTGAATGGCAGGAAGGATATCTAGATCATTTCGGTCTAGTGAGTGTCGACTTTGAAGATCCGAATAGGCCGAGAACGCCGAAATTATCTTATAAGTGGTTTCAAAAACTCATCAGTTCACGAATACTTCCACCGCGTGATTCTAATTAAAGTCTCATGTAATGATCGTTATGTTATGAACACTGTGAACAATTATAATGAGCCAGATTAAATTTATCTGGTATATAAAATGTATCATCGAAAGCGAAACATAAAAATTGAGAAGACTTTATTTTCCCAAACATTTACTGTACAAATATTTAAATCGTTAATCAAACGATTATTAAATTGATTGAAGGATTATAATATTACCATTTTTTCCTTATTGCGAATCTTTATCCAACACATTACACACATTTTTTACGTATCTGTGAAAACGAGACAAAGAATTTAATATCAAGTGCGAAGTATACAATTACGTGTTGTCCATAAAGATTAGATAACGTTCACTTGTTTGTAAAGAACGAGGGGTACGGGATGTATATAGATTTGGGTAATAGTATAAAATCGTTGCAATTATGCATTCAGCATATCACTTAACCGTTGTACATCTTCTGAGCAGGAAGCGTAAATTCAGGCGCTTATTAGTGTTATGCATATTGTGCTGTGTACTTAAGAAGCAAATTATATAATTGATATGGTTGTCTGGAACCACGTAAATAACTTTTCATAAATAGGAAGCAACCCATACGGGAGCGTAGAAGTCATGATCTTCCTATCTCTAATAAGCCTGCTGGCTATTACTGTGCGGTAAATAATGAGTTATCACGGTGTCGGTGCCAGTGTGAAATAAATAAATAAATAAATATCGCCTACTTACTAGAAAACAGTGAATAAAAATCGTTTTTACTTCCAGCGCGCAATACACAAAAACACTGCAATTTCCTGCTGGCTTTAAACTCGGTGCTTCCACGGCTTCTTATCAAATCGAAGGTGCCTGGAATGTTAGCGACAAAGGAGTCAACATTTGGGATCATTTCACGCACCAAAATCCTTCACCCATCCGCGACGGTTCTACCGGTGACATTGCCGCTGATTCGTACCATAAATATAAGCAAGATGTCGCCATCTTGAGAAATCTTGGAGTGGATTTCTACAGGTTCTCTCTTAGTTGGTCGCGAATTTTGCCAAACGGTTTCGCGAATAAAATCAGTAAAGATGGTATACAGTACTACAAGAACCTCTTGGATGAACTTAAGGCTAAAGGTATCGAAGCTGCGGTTACTCTCTACCATTTCGATCATCCTCTTATCCTGGAGGAGTTGGGCGGTTGGACGAACGAAGAAATGGTAACTTGGTTTGCTGATTACGCGAGGGTTGTCTTCAGAGAACTAGGAAACAGAATCAAGATTTTCGTGACGATCAACGAGCCAAATATTCAGTGTGTTAATGGCTACGGCCTTGGCACATTAGCACCGGGTACGTAATTACAGAGAATGTCCGAGTTACTTTAAGATACACATAGTTTTGGAAAGCTAATAGGTGAACAGAATCTATCGATCCAACCCGTTATTGATACGTCATGTTTTCAATTGCAGGTAAGAACGACTCGCAAAATGCGCCTTATCTCTGCATGCATAATATGCTCAAGGCCCACGCAAAAGCCTACAAGATTTACGACACTGAGTTTCGGAAATCACAAAACGGGCAAGTCGGCATCGCCATACCGTGTGCTTACTATTATCCTAAAGACCCCAATGACACTGTAACTGCAGCCGTGCAGACTGCGTTTGGGTGGGGCTGGACAGCCGATCCTATATTTTCAAAAACAGGAGATTACCCGGCTGTAATGAAGCAGAGAATAGCTGAAAATAGTAAAATGGAAGGCTACCCGAGATCGAGACTTCCTAAATTCACTCAATCTGAGATTGATGACATAAGAGGGTCATACGACTTCTTCGGTCTGAATCACTACACCTCCGCACTCGCGGAACCAGCTCCTAAGTCGAAGAATACATTGTGGTTGGAAGACTCAGGTGTAATTACCAGTTACGATCCTGATTGGATAAAGTACAACGTCGCTTCATGGATCCGATCGGTGCCTAAAGGTTTCGGAGATCTTCTCAGACAAATTAAAACGCTCTATAATAACCCACCGGTTTATGTAATGGAAAATGGGATGGGCGACGACGGTTCGTCTCTCAATGACACCCAAAGAATTCAATACCTGCACGATTATATCAGGGAACTCCTGATTGCCGTAAATCGGGACGACTGCAACGTCAAAATGTACGCTGTGTGGAGTTTGATAGATAACTTTCAATGGGACATGGGATACTTGGAACATTTTGGTCTGGTGAGCGTCGACTTCGAAAATCCATCCAGACCGAGAACGCCAAAACTGTCTTACAGATGGTACCAACGACTTCTACATACACGAAAACTTCCGCCGGTTGACTTCGCAAAACGTTGTTATGACAGAAGAAATCCATATAACCGATTTTACTGTTGAGGCCGAGTTATCCACCTAACACAGACATTTAATTGCCTTGTTCTCATTATGTTCTGTCAAGCCTCTAAGAAATTCTAAAAGACCCGTAAGAATGGTTATTCTCTTTGTCTTTCTTATTCCTAGTTCATCGCATGAACCATTAAACAGCCCATATCCAGGCGAATTGGACCGTTCGTGGTACACGTTTATTACCAGCAGACACGGTCGGGCCACTGATTCGTTCGCTGGTGTAGCACTTTGTTCTTGTTAACTTTTCAGCTTCCATTGTCAGTACACGTACATGTATACGGACGCCAGAAGTGGTATTCCTCGTTAGCCTGGACGGGGGTTGCGTGTTCTTAAAGTATAGGCAGGTATGGTTTGCCATATGATCAGCTTGTTCGACCAGTCGGAAGATTGTCGGAAGCTTCTGCCGGTCGTCAAATGTAGAAAAAGGAAAACGAGATTGCTTATAAATATATATGAAGCCTTTCAGACTAAATATGCTGAGGTATGTCTTACTTACTATTTACGATGTTACACACGAATTGTAAGACTTTCGGAAATCCACTTCTCTGTCATCGACGTCTGACCTGTATAGGATTTCGTTGGTAGTAAAAAGAAAGCCTCTTCCGGACAGATATTTCCAAGTTTCAATAACTCGCAGTACACTGCGGTAAAACATTCTCCTCATGATCCATTTCACATGTCAACCCGATATGACGAAGGTGAAAAAGTGTTAAATAAACAAAAGTTTATGCTGTACATAATGTTGTTTCCCGTGGAGTCGGGAGAGATTCCTGTCTGCCCTTTTCCTAATATTTTGCCCTTCCTTATATTCCGCCGCCGTAGCCCCCTGGGAAAGAGCTGAAGACTCGATGGATACGGATTCAAAGGGAGGAAAAGTTTCCGCACGTGAGGCGAGGTCGATATAAAAAGTGGGATGAAGAGACGGGAGGCGAGCCGTGATGGATCGGTCAGGGCCAATCACCTCGTTTGTATCCATTTGCCGGGAATATTGTTCCCGGCCATCGAGCCAACGAGTCAGCCATCCAGCCACGCTTCCACGTCACGTTCAACCCGACCACCCTTCCGAGGATCGTGATTCATATTCCACTCCCGAGTGGATGAAACGAATAAATGATATTTCATGAAAAGCGTAACGACGGCGTCGATCACGATTCACGGGAAAGCGCAGAAATATTTTATCATTGATGGAGAACAAATGGCCGATACTTCCTTTTTTCGCGCGCACGGTGCCCGGGTGCTCGTGGAATACATACAGACCGCAGGTCTGTTGGTGTTTGGATTGACGCGGCTTTAATCCTATAACGGGGCGGCACTCCCAGAGCGTTTTGAAATCAATGAACGTACATTGGGTATCCTATGTGCCTTCATAACACGTCCAGTTATTCTTTTTGTGCCACAATTTACAGAGATAAGTAGAATAGCGTCCTACACTTGGAAAAGTGAAAGATACCTTCACGATGAAAGACGAAGAATGTTACCGAGCAGGATAAGGTATCCTTTAGCGGTAGGTTTCCCCTCCATAGTTTTCACGATATGCTAATGCACTGCGGTTTTGCAATTACCATACCGGAGCTCTGTAACCAAAGATCGCTTAGAATAAGGATAAGGGGGCCGCCAGGCTTCGCTTGGGAGCCCTCATCTTGAACTGCTGTACTTTCGCGGGGATAAGCTGAGACGGGCCAGAAGTGCGGGGCGGGACCGGTGAGGTTGAATGGAAATAACGCGGCAGAACGTGGCCGGAAGAAGTCCTCTAGTTACCGGTTAACGAGTCGACTGATTGTCTATAAAACTTGCTAACAAACTCTCGTCCCTCCTACACCCACTCCACTCTACCCTCTACCCTTCCTCCCACTCCTCCTGCCGCCACCCTCCCGTGTTTTCGCCGCGCTTCCCTGCTATCCTCATCCTTCTCCCTCGTTTACCATCCTGCGTTTCGTACAGTTTCGATCACTTTTGAAGCGTCTACCTATCCTCCTTTCTCATTCCCAACGTCCTTGCTCCCTCCCCTTAATTTCCTTCACTTCACACTTTCGTTCTCTCACTTTCTTTCCACACTTAATTCTCTCTCGCTCCTCGTTCTCTCGCTCCTCTTCATCTAACCTTATATCCTTTGCTTTCCTCGAGCAAGAAGCCCTTATCATGAGCTTTACAGCTTCGAGGATAGCGTCCGCCCCGACCGCCGCTCACCCGAGGTGACAACTTCTTGGCAAATTGAAAAATGTAAAATGCAAAGTCGATGGTCGCATCTTCCATCGCTAAGACTGATTTCAAAGGCTATGAAGCTATCAGCTTGTTTGACTGTTCCTGGGCTATGAACGTGACTCTCGAAAATCGAACGGAAATAAACCGGAGTTCGGAAATCCATGCAGCGCAGTTAAATGAAATATTGACTGGCACCAACTTGTGACACACTCGTTCCACACACACTACAATGGAACCTACTGGAGGGTTTATCGACATTACGACTTGAATATTGCACTTTTTCATTACGTGTCTTTTCGTCCCGCGCTTCTACCCGTCTTGCGCTCGTGCCAATTCTCAAGACAAGAATTCGCGCGCCGCTGTTTTGGGAATTCTCATATTCTCTAGTCCGCGCAGTGGACGCGGAAGTTTTGGTTTGTCACCGGGGAAATCAATTCGGGGATCCTGGCTAGCATCCCGGCGACGAGGGAAAGGACGGTGGCGGCGGCGGCGGCGCGGACGAGGACACACAACGGGAGCGATTTTCCCCCGTGCATGGGGGATGAAGCGGCGCGCGAGGAATCGCGCTGTTTCTATGCCGGTGGCGGTGTCGCGCGCGCGCGCGTTCCTGTCGCGCCGGAGACCATAATAGTGAACGAGAGGAGCAACGCTGCCGCCTCGCACTGCGAAAATTCACTTACCGAACGGGCAGGGAAAAGGAAAACGGGGTGTTAGACTGGTGTAGGTGCGGAACTGTGCGGAACTGCGCGGAACTGTGCGAAGGGATCCCCTTTGGCCGGAGAGCTCGCGGGGTGAGACGGAACGGGACTACAGAGTCGCGCACCAACCACCTCGGCGCCGAGGACACAGCCGGAGAGCGTTTTGCACTGCTTTCCCCTTTCACTCCTCATAGCCGCTCGCGCGCGCTACGTGATTCCATGCAAAGCACTGCTTTCACGGGACGGTAATCTCATTCTCGCAACGAACTTAGCGCGAGCGCGTAGCGCGTCCTCGCAAACCGCCCTGTCGTCCATTCTCACTCGTTCCCTTTAACCTCTTTTGCTTTTCCTCTCCTCCCGTGACGCTATACCTCAACAGCCCGCTGGTTCTCGCGGACCCTCAACCCCGGTGCGCCACTCTTACGATCCCGCTAAGCGAGCAGTTTCATTTGCACGCCTCGCGACACCCGGTCTTCAACGACGAATCCTCCTTTTCTTTTCCGCGCTGCCGCATTCTCCCCTGAGTTTCATCCAGACCTTCACCGAGAGACGAGAGTTCGCGCTCTCGCACTCGCCGTTAGGCTTCGTACGCGCTCTCCCGTAACGCTTTTCCCCACAAAGTGGCCATTTCGCCTGGAACGACTCGAGCTGTCTTGATTTTTTCGAAAATACACTACTGACTTTTGTTTTCAGTCTTGACAATCAACAGGAAGTCGATGATGAATTCATACTTCTTTGCCTTTGAAGCATTTTTGCGCGACTAGATATCGCCCGATGCTCGTTGTTATTCTCGGACCATGTTTTGACGTCATTTGGTGTACGGTAACAGGAAACTATGGGAATGAAAACAAAGAACGTGGAGAGCCGTTATACCGGATTTATGTGTCATAGATGTATCTAATGCTGCGCGCCGTCATGACTATACCGCAGGACTGTAGTGTCCTGCGGTGGAAGGCCCCGTGGTTCCTTTGAGCGAAAGGTGGTAAAGAGCGGTAATCCGATGTCCGTGCGTTCAAGGGTCTGTCCTTCTCTCTCTCGCTCTCAACTCTGATGGCGCTTCCGCGTGTGAACAATATATAGTACGTATATCTCCGTTATTATAGCATAGTCTCCGGTTTCCTCATCCTCCCCGAAAGGATATCACTTACCTCATCATTGCGCCAAAGCCTTGTCTCGATATAACCAGCTAGCTAGCTGGCTGGCTGGCTTGCTAGCTAGCTAGCTGGCTGCTAGTGTAGCAGGGGTGGCGACGCGGGAAAAGGGGCCTCGTCATATTGCAGACATCAAACCGGTACGTGCTCGACATACACGTGGCCTGCTTTTGCAGGCTCGATTTTATGCTTTGTGTGTTTGTTCGCCGGGCAAAGCCACCCCCGTTTCGCATAGCTACTTCTTCCTCCTCCACCCCCGCTCTCTCGCTCTATTCCCGTCTCTCTTAGTCTCTGGGTTGGAATGAGAGAGAACGGACTTTTGTTCCTTCGAGTGGTTTCACCCCATATCCATTTCCACTTCCTCGACCCCCTGACATCTCGCGCAATCTTCTCCAGATCCTGAATATTGTTTTATGAACCTTCCATAGAAACGACACGATATTGAAGAAACTTATTGATTCACCCGCATTATCGTAATCCGGATTCCGGCTGAAGCTCGAATTGTATACTTGGTTTCCTGTAACGTCGACAATTGTGGATGTAGATTTACTTTTTATACAACCCCCTTGAAAACAAATGAATCCGACGTATCGTCGATGTTGCGATATAGCTGCGAGAAAATGACATCGACCACTTATGTGATTGGTACCATTGATTAACATCCCGTCATGTACACAATGACTTCCGATCTTGACTTTGTATCTGACAATTCGTCGGTGATCGTTCTACGCCGGCAGGCGAATATATAGTCGATCGTTGTCGTAGCGGTGTTGGCGTTCGACAAGCACTCGCGGTTCCGGTAGAAACTGGAACGCTTCGGTGTCACGCCGGCGACTGCGCAGTGGGGGGTTTCAATAATGCCGCTCTCATCGTGACTCGAAGAGGCAAAAGGGGTTCAGGCGTTGACGAAGATACGACGTTGATGCGGTGGTGGTAGTTGCAGCAGCAGCAGCAGCGGTGGTGGTGGTGGTGGTGGTGGTGGATAACCAATCCGCTTTTGATAGCCTAAGCAACGACGCGCGCGGCTTAATTAAATCAACTCTGACGAACGTTATGCAGAACGAGAGGTGCTGAGTCTGGCCCGTTCATATCAAGCCCCAGGAGAACTTTCCGTTCTATATATCCGGGCGCACCAACAACACGGTATAGAGATACGAAATTTCTTACAGTAGAGATTGAATTCTACAGTGGATCGACTGCGCTTAATTTTATCTCGACTATTTACGGAATTTTCGTTATTTATCCAAGTATTTATTTCGAGCCCGCCGAATAAACAATTCGTAGCTCGAATTGCAGGTCGCGCATTTTCAAGATGTACTTGAGGCAAATGCACGTCCATTTGTTTTTCCCTCAGGTACATTCCATATCCTCACCGCGCTTGGCGAACGTTTTCCTCCGTCGCCGCAAGGCGAGCGCGATAAAAGCGACTTAGCCGCGGAGCGAGAACGACGGAGACGAAACACCGGCGGGTTAGGATTTACGATTTCGCTCTCCGAGCTCTCGAGCCTCCCGACGACGAGCTCATTTACTTAGGAAAGATCAAGAGAACGGCTGAACCAGGAGAGGTTTGAGACGGGGGCGCCACGGATTGTGGATAAACGCGGTGTTTCACCGCCGGTCGAGCTGCTTCCCGCGTCTACTTATATTTTCGCGTGTCTTACGCCGTAAACCTTGAATACACCAAAGTACACGAGTACCGGGGAACTCGTTACAAAATATTCCGTATTTATCCTACGCTCTCAATTATGACCAAGAGTCGGTTTTTTCGCTCTGGAAAAAAAATTATCTCCTGATTACTTTTTATTCATTTTTCTTCTATGTTAAATTACATGAAAAGAATATGATTTAAAAAATCCGCCCTCGTATCACACTTTCCCAGGGCAAGCCAACTATTATTATATATTTTTTTTTAGATCGCAGCCTCTCGGCATTTCGGTATTTCGACGTTTCGATTTATGAAAAATAGAAAAATAAACGGCAGGCAGAAACAATGGAATATTTCACGTGCTGCTGCGCAACGTTGCGCCAATGTGCAACACAACCAGCCGTCGTACCTAACACCTCGCGCGGAGTCGGCGTCGTCTTCCAATTCCGCGTTGCAATAAAATCCCGAAGCCCGCTCACGTGCATAGCGCTGATACAAAGCAGTAACGTGTGGCGCATGTTAGTCTCACGCGCTCGTGCGCGCGCCTGTGAAATATAAAATCCGCACCCTCGAATTTCGCGCCCAGGCCCCCGTCCGTTCCTTCGATTCGGTCTCGATGGCGCATTATCGCCGGCTCGCAGTATCCGCCAGTCGCGCGGCGCGCTGTGTATTACACTCGAGTGCATAAACATATAAGACCTGGTGAAGGGTGCGGCGACGCCACCCGAGACGACGACGACGACGACGCCCTTTTCAATGCGGCCCAGCTTTAACGCGCCGCCCGGCGGCCCTTCGAGCCAATTTATAAAATCTACGTCGGCTTATCGAATCACGCGCTTCGCGGGTGTCCTTGGCGAGATACCGGCGGCGCCGACGGAAAGAACGCGCATACGCGCAACACACACAAACACACACTTGGAGTGTCGACAACGACGACAAGGCAGCCCCGAGGGTCCCGTGCGGGCGAGACCCGAGGGCTGCGGGGCGGGAGAAAAAATAAAACGAGGACCCTAACCCGAGTGATAGACTAGCACTCGGTTGCTGCGCCGCTGGGAGGAGACGAGCGAGCGACCCGGAGGCGCGTGAGGAAAGACACGAGGTGAACGCGGCAACTCGCAGCGCGGTGTCGCGGCAAACAAAGTAGCCCTCGGGTGATCGTAATGGCTGGAAGCGGCTCGCGACCCAGCGAACAAAGAGCGGGCTGCGAGATAAATAAGGGAAGAGACCATTCCGACCTAATCTCGTGTCTTTCTAGCTAGACACGGAGACCGGGGCTTGTTGAGTCAGGGACAAATCCTGAGCCTGCTATGTCGAGCTAGTGCAAAAATCATCACGAGGATCATAGTTAAAAATCAGTGCCCCATCAGGGCCTGATCAGGGCCTGACCAGGGGCGGATATGTAACGCTAAAGATTTTCTACCAGCGGAGCATTAATTGCAGCTGCTGCAAAAAAGAAAATCGAAAGCGTAACCCGATTCTTCTTGCCCCGGTCTCTCCGTTGGCTAATTCGATTACGTCTCTTACCTTGCAATCCGCAGGTTCGTCTGATATTTATGACGAGGGAACGGAAGGGGCGGAGAGGAGCTCTGCCTGTGTGTGTGTGTGTGTGTGCGAGGAAGGAAATTTGTGTCGTACTCGTTATCTCGCCTGTACGCTTGATGGTGTAACACGTGACCAGAATAGCCGAAGAGTTACGTAACAAGACACCCTTATTCGACGAGCAGGGAGGAAGTTTTGCCCATAAGGAAGGCGTACGTCAGGGTGGAGGAGCATCAGCCGGGAAGAGTTTCAACGACTCCGCGCCGCGCTTATGTTGGATCCGCAAAGTGAGACAGAAGTCGTGCGGCGGCGACTGACGATTAACGTCTCGACAAGCTGTGAGCTAAAATCATAAAAAAAAATATCACCGTCGCTTGTTTACAAAAAATCCTTCATCGTTTTGCGAAACATCCGTGTTTAAAAGTTTCACGCTGGGTGCTTCGTGCACGTAAAATGTGTGGAGCCATCGAGCTGGAAACGAGTGATTCAATATGTCTACCGAGGGATCTGACAAATTGGTCGCGCACCCCCCGGGGTTTTCTCCACGTGCCGCTGACTGGACGCACTTGGACGTGGATTTAATAAGGATTATGTCTACTGCGAGAGAAAAAGCGTTAAAAGGGTGCGAGGTGACGATTCACGTGTAAGTAAAACGAGTTGGCCACAGGAAGAAAAAAAAATCATTTTTGTGAAGGATACAGATAGTTTCGAGCAAAAACGTACCTCCTATTTTTGGTGAACGGAAAACCGATGAAATTCGCAAAAAGTCTCGAGGTAAAATTTGGCTAATTATGAGAAATATTCGAGGGGGAGGGTGGGGAAAAAGTGGCGGCGGAATTGACAGGGAATGCCGCCGCGTGGAAACTCCATCATGGCCCCCGCCGTGTAACGCGTTCTACGATGACGCAGGGCGCGCGCTTATAATATATAGCGTAACACCTCCGCCGAGTGTATCCGTACGAGTGTAAGCCGGAAGGAATGTGTGCGGAACGCAGGCTGTACGCGGGACAAATATGCGAGGTGTCTGGCGAGGGTGGCTTCGAGGGAGATAAAAGCGTTCGAGGGGCTGCTGCAGCAGCAGCAGCGCCGCCGTCTATATATACTCTAAAACTATATTCCGATATCGGAACGAGCGAGGGCGCCTACACCCCGTACGCTCGCGCGCGCGTTACACACGGATTCCACGCGCGTGGAGGTGCAAAGTTCCACACGAAAACCCGGCGCCGAATCTCGCGCCGGGCAATTTCTCGTCGAATTTTTACGGGCAGTCGCGCAGACGGATATATCCAACGACGAGGCTTTCGAGCTTTCGAATCCCTCGCTACACACTCGGGCCGCGCGAGACTCGGAAGCCTGCGGATCGAGAGACGCGGGCCTTTCCGGAAAAATCCGGGAGCACCGTCGACGTCGTCTGTCAATCGATATTTCACAGAGCTGTTGATCTTTGACTGTGTTTGCTTTAGCGACAACAACGTGGATTTTCAATTCGTCAACTTCGGCCGCTAGACGTTTTTGGTATTTTTCTTGAATCTCATCGTTATGTTCACAAATTCAATATATGATTTTATTTGACTTTTTTTCGACCGCCAGGCGAAATCCTTATGGTGGAGCATTTTTAGTGTGTATTTCACGGTGCGGCAAAACCGTCGGCGCGCCACACGATTTCGCTCGCCGCAGGCCTGCTCGCTATTTCCAGGCCTTTTGGGAGTTACTCCGGACTCTGGTCCTAAAGATCGAGACGTAGGTCGAGGACGCCGCGCGGATATCGCGGACCCGACGAGCGGCGGGCCCTAAAGATCGAAGCATATTGCCCGTATAATCCGCGAAGACAAAAGAATCGAGCGTTTTGCGTGTCCCCGGGGAGGAGGTGGCGAGCGGAACAAGCGCGAGCGGCGCGAGAGAAGATCCGAGGACAAACCGTAGGAGCGCAGGGTGGGGGGGGGGGGGGGGGGAGGGACACGACGAATCCGGCGGGACGCGGAGGGTGCGTTCGCATGCGAAGGAGCCCGCCGTATACCCATCTGCCTGCCCGCTCCGGTGGCCAGACCGACCAACCTCCGCGTGTGCAGCTGCTGGTGGGAATACTCATAAAACCGGGTGGCACGTGATTTCCCCCAGGAGAGGAAAAGACGCGGAATGTCGTCTTCTTGCTCCTCTTCGCTCTCTTCTTTAGCTCCCGAGGCTCGCCCGCGCGCGCATACGTGGACAAACGCGCGGTGCTTTAACGGCCGCGGGTTGCGCGAGGCCGTTTCGAACACAGGATCAAAATTGCTTGCGTCGAATAACTCTCGTCGTTTTTGTTACTCCCCTATCCGCTCGTCCGCTCGCTCCACGCAGCGCCCTTCGCCTCAATTTCGAGCGTCTCGAATGCTACACGATTTCAATTTGCGTTGACGAATCGTCGGCACTCGACTAATTATGAGATATATCTCCGAGTGTCCAAACGCCTGTGGGGCTCGCTGTTTTACCGACGGTGGTCTAACTATACGACCTTACGATATTACGTGAGAAACAACAATTTTAGTCGCAGCGCGTGACAAAAATAGCCGGCGACGAATATTAATAACAGAGGAGACGGAGATAGAGCTGGTATGAATAAAGCCGTGAAATTACCGGGGTTGTACTAAAATATCGATTAGCATCCGTGACGCGCTTGCGCTAAATGCGTCTACAGAGCCACCGGCGTGTGAACATTATTGCCGATCGAGCTTCGCGTCTCCGTCGCTCTCGTTCTGGCGTGTTGTAAATTCCACGCCTTCGATTCGTACGGCACGTTCGTTGTAACGGAATTTCGGCACGCTGGCTCAATGAGCGACAAACTGTCGACGTGTTACCAAAGCTCGCGGGTCGACCGAGCTTCGGTGCTAAATCCTAGACGAACACGGCGGCTAATGATGAGATTCGAATACCGAGAGAAAAAATTTCGTTGATTCCAAAGAAATGAGTGGATTGAATTTTTTTCATTGATTTCAATGAAATATTTCTTTGAATTTCAAAGACATGATCTCCTTGATTTAAAGAAACGATATGCCTGACGGCACCCGGTCTGTCAACGTTTGGCTCATTCGCGATAAGTCGTATTGGTGTTTCTCGCGCAAGCTGATCTGTTATGTTATAGTTAAGTCAAGTGAAATCAAGAAGATAATCATTGGTTAAACCATCCAAGTTATTGGTGAACATATCTAAGTACTATGGTACGTAACCAAAAACTTGGTGAACATAACCTATAATTTGGTTGATGGCATCATTCAAAGAAAATATAATATTAACTTAAGGATATTATTTCATTGACCTCAAAGAAATGTTTCATAGGTTGAGATTTCAAGGAAATTTCATTGAATCAAGGAAACTTTTTCTCTCGGTGAGCGGACTGAGGACACCCGGCGGAATTTTATCCCGGCGCATCGCGAACGGCCGAAGAATTATTCTCGCGTAGGACGAGCGCGCCGCGAGCGGCCCGTGGGCGCTGCTGTTATGGCGAGCCAGTTGACCAGGCGATTTCATCTCGCGCCTCGCCGAGCCCTCGGATATTGAGCGTTATTCTATGATAATGCCCGACGCGCCGTGCCGGACAGCCGAATGCGTTCCTGATCGCGAGCCGACACCTCGCGCCTCGCACCATCCCCCCCGGTCGCCGACGAACGCGCTCCGCCACCTTGGCTGAATACAATGGCCGGATGGGCCCCGCTGGATGCTGCGGGGCATCCCGCGAGAACTCTCCGCACACCGCCGCGAGTCTCAAGCTTTTTGGGATTGCAAAACACACTCGCTCGATGGAATCGACGCTGCACGCGGCGAGGCCCCGAGTCGCTCGGCTACGCGCGCTTGTTGCCTGCTGCTTCCTCGATGTGTTTCCTCCGCCTTACTGGATTCCCTCGGTCTCTCCCCCTTTTCTTCGTTATGTCCTCGCCCGACCACTTTCCACCTCTCGCGCGCGGTTTACAGTGTAAACCCGCTTGAAAAATGAGAGAGAATGGGGAAAAAAAGGAAAGAAAAAAAAGTCGACGGGCGAGGAAGGCGTGCAAACACCATTTGTGGTGTTCGATACTTTTTTGCTCGCGCGCGGGTCTCCAATCCTTTTGTTCTCGCGCGCGCCTTCTAGACGGCGACGCGCGGGCGACGCTGAATTTTGCGCAATAAAGAGCCGAGAGAGGAGGAGAATTTGCTTTGCGGTGATTCGGGGGCTTCGTGTGGCGACGAATTTGTTACACGGGACGAAATGCCTTGCGCGCTTTTTGCGGGCTCTCGAGTCGGACATGAGTTTTCGTGTAAAAAAAAAAGGATCGTCGTTTCGCGGCGTCCTCGATCAACGCGTTCCACGATTGTCATTCGAAAATCACTCCGAGGCGAATTAAACCTCACGATCTCAAAGTACCGCCGTCCAAGACGTTGATACTAATTTGGTGGAATCCTGGTTGAAGTCCACATAGCCTCCGCTTTATCATCATCCGCTTTATCACAATCCCCATCGCGTTCCCATATCCAAAATACAAGTGTTACTATCCTCCCGAAGTTAAACTTGGCACGAGATATTCCCACGTTCGCGGCCAGGGTGGCACAACTTCCTCCTTTTGTCTGTGTCTGTCTCTCGCCTCCTCCTCCTCCTCCTCCCCCGCAACCCCCTTTTCACTCACTTATTCGTCGAAGCAGCCGCGCGCCGGAGCCATTATTACAGGGTCTCGCGGCTACCAGACGAAAAATTCACCGTGGTGGCTCAACTTGGCTCAAAAAGCCAAACTGGTGGGTTCCGTATACGCGGCGAGAGTTCGTAAGAGGTCTCTCGTTCACTCTCTATCACTTTGTGCCTCTTTACAGTTCCCTCTCTCTCTTTCTCTCGCTCTTTCGTTCTCACTTTTGCTATCTCGCGGTCGATCGATATCCGGGACGTGCCCTACTCCAAACCAGCACGAGAGCACACACAAGCAACACACACACACCACGAGGCTCTCTCGCGCGCCCTGAACCGGCGAGTAAGCCACCCCCGTTCCACCCCCTTTTCAACTCAGCTTCGCTCACGATCCATGCTTTATGACGCCTCTCGGATTCCTTCCTGTTATTTGTACTCCGTGGAAAAGTGCTGAACGGTATCCACCTCGCGCGCTTCTCTCCTCGGAAACCTCGCGTACCCACTGTACATGGCTATTTGTGTGCTGGCTTCGTTTTCTTTTTTTTTTCTTGCTTTCTTTTTCGTCGTTTTGTATTTTGTAAACGTATAACGCGGCCGCGGATCCCCGCAGTATGTCACGACGTATTCGCCGCCGCGGTACACACGAGAGGAGAGAGAAAGAGAAAGGGGAGAGGGAGTAATGCAACTTTTCGAAAGCTATTAAAGTTTTTATATCCCCTAAATACTTGAAAATGTGGGCGCGCGAGCTTCGCGAATAGTTTGAAAGTTATCACGTTTCCGGAGAGCCCGGCTCGCCGAAAACCCCGCGTGCGGGGTACGTAAGAGGATGATCTCTTCGACGAAACTGATTCTATTTTCCACAACCGGGACTCTTCGGTATGTTGTAAATATGAAGCTTCGAATTTGTTGCCCATAAGCCTCGGGCCATTACGACCGCATTTGATGAATTTTATCGGGTTTCGTGACGAACTCCTACGCGTCAAGAACATGTTTTGGTGCAACAAAACGATTAGTCGCGACGATTAATCATTTGACCGTAACCGTGTAAAACTATCACACGGATCGTTTCACGGTTTAACAGTCGTCACTCGAACGACCACGATTTCATTGAGCGCAAAATTGATCTCCAGAGCCGAGAAACCTGCAACGAGGATCGGAATTTTTTGCCAACGAATATTATTTCTCAGAGCTTACTGGAGTAGCGACATCCACGACGCGATAAACAGTGTTTCGATTCCCACGTATACTTTCGGGTAGGCGCCCAACTCGCCGTAAAAGCTCGAGCTCGTCGAGGTTCGCCTCGGATTGACTGCGACGTGGGAAGAAATCGGTGCAAACGGCCACCTGGTTCGGTCAGTTAAATTTCTGCCCGCGCGCCTCGCCGGTTCCGGCGAACAACGCGAGTCGCGACCATAGGTGGAGAGACGACTCGTACCGATAGAACGGACGCTACTCGGTCGCCAACTTACAACGCGCTTGCGCGCACGTGTGGACGATCGCCGAGTGCCGCTTCGGGTCTTCGTATTTACCCTCTGTGTTGGTGCGCGCGGCTTCGGGAAAGAAAACGGGATACAGGCGCGCACCGAGCTACCGATGTTTGTCGCGTCGTTCTCCGGGTTCCGTAATACGCGAACCGGGCTGGACCGTCCATTCTACTTATCGAGTTCGCAACGACCGTTAAATTTAACGGAGCGACTCCAGAAGCCGTCCGATATTCCCGAGATTCATACAAGTACATCGTCGCGGAGAGAGCATTTCGCGGCGTGGGTACTACGTGTGCTGTGTATATGGCTGGCATGAAAACTGGTAGTCATGAAGCTACCGCTGGTTGCCTTGTGCCGCACTTATATGATGTTGTATACGAGACACACGCTGCCAATTCAAGCACTCGGCTAAATCTCACAATCAGTTAGATTTTGTATGTTTGTTTTTATATTTATCTTATCTTCTTTTATATTTTATGTTTATTTTATGTGTATGATTTATTACTATCATAGATATTATTATTATTATTTTTGTTTTTTTTGCTTTCGTTGTATGCATTTTCGCTGGTCGTTTATTCATTCGCCATTATATTACACTGTATTTTCAAGGGCTTGTCCCGTTCACTGTCAAATAAATAAATAAATAAATAAATAAGTTTTTTTTTCAGTCTTTTTATTACGAAGATTTAGGAGAAGCGTTATTTGTTATCATTTTCAGACTTCCGGTCTTTTGAATGCTGCTTTTATTTTCGAACTACCGGAAGTTATTGTTTTTTTTGTTTTTCTTTTGGAAAATTCGAAACATTTAATTTCGGAATATGTGACGTTAGTTACTCGGGTGTATTCAAGGGGACAGTGAAGACAAAAGCTAAGTGGCCCGAGATAGGCGTTAATAGACGCGACGGGGTCAGAACGCTGGACCACTTGAGATCTCATTCCACCGGGGGGGACGTACAGATAGGAATAATAATTGGGACCACCCCGGGGAAAACAATCCAATTAAACCGCTCGAAATTCACGAACCACGAGCGACGGGCGGGAATCTCCCGCAATGGAATTATGCATTCGAACTTTCGGCTGATAATTCATCGAAGGAGGATGGTAGGTTACCGAACTAACAGTTTGATTCACTCGACGATTTCGGTGGCTCGCCACAGAAGGTCGTTAACCTGGTTATGCCGGGGCCAATCTATTAATCAATATTCGGTCCGGGGTCGATTCCCAATAATGCCAGTTGTATGCTCGCATATAGCGAAGCAGCAGTATCATTTTTGTGTGACGTCAAGGCCCGGATTCTCGAAACCTTTTGCTTTCCCAAGTCGCGTCCAACCGATAAACAGCTACAAATGACATTTTCTAATTTTTTGTTATTCCAGTATGATCGAATCCGAATAATTCGGAATCCATGGGAGATGAATGAAAGTCAAGGCTTCGCCTTATTTCGCGACGAAATGGGCCGACGACTCGTCGTGTGTGATACCCAAAGCCCGTCTCCCACGTAACGTCGGAGGCATCGATCTTTCGGCGTTTCGCGCTCGAGCGCAAAATCAAGCCAGGTACGTAGGTACGTGGCAGGCAGCTAGGCGCGTGTACGGTGAGCCCACATTAGATGCTCTTTGAGCCATCTTGAGGAAAGGGATCAAGAGTGGGTGAGCGCGTTCGTGCGCGAAGGGATACTCCGAGTATATCCACAGGTCGATTTAGGAAGCGCTTGGGGATGATAGGAGGGGGTGGGGGTGTAAAAAGACGAGCCTCATAGCTCGTTGAAAGAGGAGGAAGCGGTTACGGTCTTGACGTCGCGGCGCAAAAAAGGAGAAGTAGGCTGAGGATGAAGAAGAGCCCGTGAAGCCTATAAAGACATCGTCTAGGACCACTTGACGCCAGACAGTGCGGAACTCCGTAGCAGCTCCCACCGATTCCACCCCATTCTCGTTTACGCGCGCCATGGGGCAACGAGAGAGAGGCAGCTCTCGCGTATTCAGTGTCGGAATCTATTTCTGGGCCAACGCGAAGACACGCGGCCCTCGCACACAGGAGCAAAGAAGGATGTAGAGCAGAGCAGCCAGGGCTTTGATTTTTAATTCTGTTGGTACTTCATCCAAACAGCCGGCTCTATGAGGGAAAAAAAAACAGTGTCCGCACTGACTCCGTCATACCAGAGGGAGAAAAGTGATTTCGCGAGAGCAAAGCTTTGCCCACGGGGAAGCAAAAAAAGTTTTGAGAACAGGGTAACAAGAGGGCTGAAGAGCTTGAAGAGGGGAAACAACTGCGAGAGAAGAGGAGCCCGAGGAAAAACGAGACTTGAGCTGAAATAACTGACCTGGACAATTTTGCTGGGGATCCGCTGTCAGTCTATTCGTCGCCTGACGGCTCTCGCGAAAATGTCTCCTTGAATATAAATGCACGTGGGAACCCATAAAAAATGTTCCATCTACGTGAAACCCACTTGTCATTCTAATCAATAGCAACCGCTGTGGGAGCGTTATTGGAACTAATCTGGATGGCAATACGAGTCGAACTTGGAAAATTCACCTGTCGATTCCATTCAAAATTCCGGCGAGACGATATCTAGATTTTGTTCACCGGGGAGTAGTTACAGCCAGTAGTAATAGCCTGGTCGCGTGCAATATATCTATGTGGACCGCGGCGCGGTACGAGGGAGCCATGCAATCGGCACGTCAATCCGATCTTTTCTCTTTTTCGCCTCTTTTCACTCGTTCTCTTTTCCCGGGGTTTCTCCACCCTCAATCTCGTAGCCCATTGTTTTTTGCTCGACTTTCCACTTTCCGCGACCAAGCGGAACTTCAATCATAAATCCCGACGTGCGGCTCAGGCTTCGGACTGTTAGCCCGGCCGCCGGTTGGCTCTCTCTCTTTCTCTCTCTCTCTCTCTTTCTCTCTTCGCGTTACGACGAGGTCCGCTAATCCGCGAGTGCGTGACTGTCTGCCAGGAGGGATAAAGGCAGAGCTAAGCGAGGAAGCTTGGCTTTTGGCTCGCAGTCAAAAGGCTCGCCTCGTTTCGGTCACTCCGAATCCTGCACCTCTTTTCCTTTATTTCCGTGTATCCGCAGTGTACCGCGTACACCGACCCTCGATTCACCGTGGCAAGTGTAAAATATCATCTTGTATTGGGATCGGCTCCAGTTTTCCCCCGGCGACCGGACTTGGAAGCAGCGGGGGGGAAGACTTGATTTTTTTTTATCTTTGGGGATTTATTTTGTACGCTCGGAGTGGCTTCTGAAAATATATGACTGTACGTGAATAAAAATATCACGAAAGGAGCTCAAAAATGCTGGAGTATCTAAACTCCTGGACACGCTAAAATCCCGGAGTAAATATATAGGCACGAAGATGCCTGACGTACCGCGTCGAGAAATCTCCTCGCTTCCTTGCAATCGCAACTTCGCTCGTGGAATAAACATCGACGATGCGATGCACCGATGAATTTAATTGTGAACAATGAGCGGTCGCGTCCGCGCGCTGTCAACGCGGCCTCGTCATCGTCTTCGTGTCTTCAACTAGCAATATACATCGTTGCCGTTGCCGTTGCCGTTGTCATCGCCGCCGTTAACCGC
Source organism: Pimpla rufipes (assembly GCA_963932165.1). Taxonomy (NCBI): domain Eukaryota; kingdom Metazoa; phylum Arthropoda; class Insecta; order Hymenoptera; family Ichneumonidae; genus Pimpla; species Pimpla rufipes. The sequence goes on from OZ010637.1 coordinate 22,925,151, forward strand.
CGCCACGTAACTAGACTGATTAGTGTGTACGCCAGCCAGGAGAACCGCTATACGTCCAGTTCAGAGCATGTTATACGCGGCGTCCACACCCCCTAAGCTAGCTGCCACTAAGTACCGTGCGGCACGAGACCCGGGGCCGCTTGGCGTACGGCGCGCTCTCCATGCAGACCCGAGTAGACGTGGGAAAGCACCACGTGTGCCCTGTCAAGTGCAGACCCCGACGTTGGCCACGCGTCTCTTGTGCACGTGACACATTGCAGCCCGTAGTTCAAGCTCTCTCTCTGGGCTGCACCGCGCTGCGTGCACCGACTTTGCCCTCCGCTCTTTGAGTCGCGCCGAGCTTTTTGGCCGGTTTACACGTCGATAGGCTCGTCTCGATGTACAACCGACGAGTCGACCGAGAGCGCCCGGAAGGATCGGACGACAGCTGCGGACGTCGAATCGTGCAGGTTGGCTCGACCGAGCGATAGTCCGTAGGTCGAACCACACCGCGGTGCGGCCTGACGGTGCTGCTTTAGGTTACCACGCTGAACATCGGCTCCACCACTGTCGCGCTGCTATCGCCGCGACACCCAACTCTACCTTCGATAAGCCAAAACTCAACGTCCCTCGTGTGCGATTCGTCCGGCACTTCTCGTGAATTGGGATCCGGTGGACAGTTTTCATATATTCGGAGCTCTCGAGCCTCTGGATCTGATAGCGGATCGTAGTGATGTCGGTGTTGAATTTTCTGAAGCTTCCCTTCTCCCAAAATACCATTAATCGTCTCGTTACCGAAGTAACAAATAACCCAGATTGGCGTGTATAAATGAATTCGCCGATGCAGCGATATTTTTCATCCGAAAGCCCCGATCTGTATCATGAAACGGTTTCATGTTCGAAGGCTCCATTATCTCTCTACGACGACAATGAGAAATTCACTCGCGTACGATCTATCGGTATTATCGATGCGATTAGCTACGCTTTACATCCGCGCAACTCGCACGCTCTGTTTATACCCACAGCCGAGTCGTGTTCGATAAGTTCGCCAATGTACCCCAGCCAGCCGCTTCGCCCACGCGAAAGACTCGCGCGAGTCTGAGACCGAGGACTTTGAGTTATCGTTATAATGGGCACAACTTTGCTTACGGCCGCCGCCAGTCGAACTCCTGGCTGCGCGCAGGCTGCTCGTGCGGAGGCGTCCGAAGCCGTGCGAGACGGTCGACCGAGGAAACGGGATCGACAGGTTGACAAAGTAACCGGCGTGCGGCAATCGGACCGCCGACAGATGTGACGGGTTATGCCAGCGGCGAACTTATCGATCTACTCTCACCGTCGCCGAATCGCAAATTGCATTTTGTTTCACGCGAAACGTCTCCATTACGTTCCGCGCGGCTTGTTCCAATGTTGACGTCAGCAACGACGACGACGACGATCGATTCGTTCTGTCTGTCGGGTTGTTTACGGGGGAAATTAATTAATCAAATGCATTATCCGAACTGTCGTCCGTTTGCTTCTTCGCGGTGCGATCGATTTTATTCATGAACCACCTGCTTCGGGAGCTAATTAAAATTCTGTGTCTGTATTGCAGGAAGGTATTGCGGGTTTTAAAATTTTTTTTTATTTTCATTCATCCGCCACGACACAATTCCTCTGCCCCTCAAGTGGGCTTGCGGGACGGTTATTCAATTGTTACTCGATTAATTTTAACCGAAACTCCCGGTCTATCTCGCTCGGCACTCGCCAGAAACAACCCCGACACATCTGACCGATTCGCGTAATCGGGTTTCCCCCGATCGGATCGACATTTCGGCTGAACGTTCGCGCGACCACCGGAAGCCGAGCGTCGGTGCGCGGAACCGTGAAATATAATTCAGATAAACTCCGCGTGTAAGTCGAACGAGCGCCGGAAATGTCTTTCCGTATCGAGCGTGCGCTAAAATCGGTAATCACGTTTGCGAAACCATTTTGCGCTACTCAAAGCACCGTGACCACTGCTATAGGCTGCGAAAAACGGTGAGCTCGCTTTGGCGATAATACCTTGAGGAACACGTCAAGCCCACCGTAGGCCGCTTCCTCCCCGGTGCCGCGTACGAGGAAATTATTTTGGTGAGCAACGAGCTCGAACACACCCGGCTCGAAATATCCACTCCGACGTGGAAGCCTTGTCGATAATCGGATCCAAAATCCCGGCATCCGCCTCGGCATGCCGGGGCACAGGGCTTTCCAGTCCAAACTGCCGGAAATTTGGCTGCATTATATTTTCGTCCTCAGGTTAAAAAATAATAATTTAGCACCAAAGGTGCTAATTATTTCTTACAGCCGCACAAAAAATGTATTACATTAAAAATCGGCTGCACAACGTTTTTTTGGAGATTGTTTGATCCATCTGGCCCAGAATATTCCATACAAAGTTCGTCCTGCCGAGGACCAGCCAGCATCGAATGATAATAATTTGCGCGGAAAAGGTGAATTCGTATTATCGATGACCCGTTTTCCCTCTGACATTTCCGCGTTCGTACATTACGAGCCTTTGCGGGCTCGCGGGGATCCCGCACCGCCGAAGCGATATTTCTGCGCGCGCGATTTCTATTCAACGAATTCACTATCCGAAAACGGGTGTCTGACGCGCCCGAGAGCCGCGTATGCATACGCGCAATATATTAACGCACCCGCGAGGCGGACCGCACGAATTGAACCGCTACGGTAGAAGCTGCGGCCGCCGCTGTATCGGCATACAAACTGCGCGCCGCGATCGCTGTATCGACGTCGAGCGCGAGAATTTTGCCCTTCGCGCTCGGCGTCCGTGGACGCGATTTCAATCGTTCGATAAATTATACCGCAGCCCATTTATCCGTCGATTCTGCGGCGCTCTCGCCGGTTTCCCCCAAACGAACCGACAACGCCGAGCGAGCGCAAACGTACTGCCACCTCGTTTCCCTCGCGCGACGCGAGCGAGCCGGCGGCGGCGGCGGCCCCGAGTATTTAATATTTATCACCTGTACGTCCGAGGGAGAGTGGCTTACACACCTACATAAACCGTCGATCTCCCGAGATATCTCGATGGGGTGTCAAGAAATGGGATGAAGTTTGCTTATTTATGCGATCAGCGAGACGTATATTAAATTATGTTTCTCGCGCGGCTGCCGCACGCGAAATTATATATATTTCTTCGCGCCGTCATAGGACGCGAATTGTGGAGTATCGGAAAATTGGTTTTTCTGAGTCGCAAGTAAGGCGACGTTCGGTGCACAATGGTACAGTTGAAACTCGCTCATTGCAACCACGTTCTAAATTTAATTTTAATTTTTTAAAATTAAAACAAAACGTTAAAATTTAATTAAAATGTATTAAAAAAAACGTTACGACTGTACACCCAGAGAAATCGTTCTGATGGGATCTATTCGAAACAAATCAAATTTATTTGAATGAAATAAACATTTATTTCAATGAAATAAATTTTATTTGATCAAAATAAATCCTATTAGGCCGGCTATTAAATAAATTAATCTATTTATTTAACGAATTTAATAAATGAAATAAATTTTTATTTCATTCAAATAAATGTTATTTGTCTCGAACAGATCCCATCAGAACGATTTCTCTGGGTGTACAAAGTGAATCCGCTTACCTGGTATCACGAAAGCGTAACCCGAGCGTTCGGTGCCTCTAATGTCCCGGTAATCTGCCGGACGACACGAGCTCTCGCAGAATGTGCAACGGGGATGACTCGGACATTATCAAAATGTCCCCGGGGCACTGGGAAAGAGGTTTAATCGCGAAAAGCATCTTATACTTGTCCTTGGGTCGCCGGAGGCCGCAGCGGCCACAGCGCCGCGCACGGCTGCTGCTGTTTTAGTTAAGAACTTGAGCGTCCGCAGGTTGTGGACTTTGCCGCTCCCCGATGCCCGCCGTGTATGAGAGGGACGCGTCTGGTCAGGTCGACGACGCCCGCGCGCGCGGCGTCTACAGGGAGCAGCAGCCCCGCTGTCTCGCGGAGTTCGAAACAAGACCCTAAGTGATTTAGTCGAATGGACGGGGATATATATATGTAGTTATGTCTACATGTATATTCAGAGGCTGTCGTACACCGTAAACCAATCTTCGTCATTCAATTAGCAGTAGTTAGCGGTTTGCGTTTACGGGGTGAGCGCGCGGGGGCGGCGAGAGCGAGCGAGCCGCCGAGCACTCCGGTTGCCAGGTGCATATCACGCCCCAAGGCGCACTTACCTGTACTACTGCTGCTGCTGCGGCGGCGGCGGCGGTCCTCTTAAGAATCTCGGAATCTCAGAGTTTGCTCTCGCCCGAGTACCGCATTATGCTGGATTTATATATATTAAGTATTTGAAATAAGTTAAATGGAGTTCTCGCTCTCTATACCCTTTGTAAGTCGTGCGGTATTCATGATCTCGTAGCTCGATGTTGAGTGGTGAGTGATACCTTGATTTACAGGGAGAGAAACGGGGTCAATGTGGCAACTAATTGCTGTGAAATAGATAATTGTCAGTGTGGCAAAAGAAAATTGAGCCACGGGCAGAAAGGCGAAACGTATAAAGTCCAAGTGGAGATTGCGAGAAGGCAGCACAAACCGTACGCGGAATCAGCCGCGCCGCGTATCGAATCGGGGCCGCTTCGGGAAACGAGTTCGAGTTCACGGAAACCACCACCGTTCATCTTTCACGCGCACGAAATGGAATTCCGCGCACGATCGAATTCAATGACTCGACTTGCGACTTCGCGCGATGTTTTCGTGGGGCTCACGCGCCGACAGGTTCTAATGCATCGGCGTGCGAGTGAGTAATCATAGAGTTCTCGCGGGCGGAGGAAGATTGACATCAGACGGCAGATTCTGGTTCGCACTCCGTCGACGTCGAATCTCACGGAGCGGCGGAATTCCGGCCTCAACGTCAGCTCTGCGCTGTCGATAATCAGCGATGCAGCCGAGTGTTTCGATCAGTTGCAGCTTGTGGGCGTTTCGCGCGCCGCGAACGTGCGGCGCGCACCGGGCCACAGCTGTGCATAGCGTATTTCGGGATCAGTGGATTACCGTGATCGAGGTCAATGGAAGAGCGAATACTTGGAAGTTTTGTATACCCAGAAGTGCCTCAAGGTTTCCTCATTTCCTCAGCTCTCTTTTATTTATATACCGACTGACGCGGCCAGGTCGAACCGTGGGCAGAAAATCACGACGTAAAGGCGCAGCAAAATAAACGCTGAGTTCCAATGAAATCCAAGCGATACCGGACCGGTTGAGGGTGAAAAATCGCGAAAGAAGTTGCTGAGATCGAGCGTTGATGTACGTTTGTTAATTTATATCTATTTTGTTATCCTCTTCGTTCAACTATTCTTCCTCACTTCAGCCCTGTATCTGTGACAGTCAATCAGCCGCCGTGTCTCCAATGAAAACGTATTCCCTACATTTTCCTCCAATAAATATCAAAAGAAGTCAGCTGGCCAGGGTGACTCGAATCGCCCCCCGGTCTCGCCCCCACCGTTTGACAAATGATCAATGTGCCGGATCGGGACTTAGCGATTGCACCTATCGATTTTGACTTCCTCCTCCATCAGGCATTTGTTCGCCGAGCCTCTATCTATGGATTTGGCGCTTCTCTCGCATCCTCCCGCGGCCCGTTTCTTCTCCTTTTTTCCGCCCTCGATTCGCCCTTCGACTGCATCGCCCCTCCATCTGTCTCCCCCCCGCTCACGCGAGGGGGGATGCATAATTTAAATGTCTCGCGTCCCAGTTTTCCCGGGGCTCAGGGGGGGAGGAGGATCGGGTGAATGGTCGCCGCGCAGCAGGGCCTGAAGGCCTGATTGCTATGCCATCTCCGTCATGAATTACCGAGGCCCTCTTCGCATATATTCCACGGGCGAGGGCGCCCGGACGCGTTCGAGTCTTTAAGAAGTTTTAAGTCGACTCGCGTCGAGTTCTCCGACCGCAAGAGTCGAGTGGGCGCTGCGCTCGACGACGACGAGCGAGCGAGCGAGTGGAAGACGAAGTGGAGGAAGAAAAAGAGAGAAGAGGCGGAGAAGAAAGAGAAGTACGCGGGAAGAACACCGCCCGAGGAGCGCAGCTCTATACCTCGTATCCGTTATTCTGTCTCACCGTTCATTTTTAACCTAGAGAAACTTTGCGCGCCCGCCGTAATCCTCTGTCGCCATTGAATCGTAAATTCATTCCAATAGTTCTTTTCTCCTCTCTTCGCTACTCTCGGGCGCCTCTCGCCCGTGTCTCCTCGAGCGAAACTGTCGATCGTTATTGTCAGTAAATGCGGCATTACGTTGAGATCAATAGTGCCGTTATTGGTAACCGTTGTGATTAGTGCCAAACTGGTCTGCACGCGGGTGGCGCTGCACTTTGATGGAGACACTTGACGTCCACTGGCGCTTATTCCCGTTGTACATGACGTTGAAGTTTACATCGTTGCGATGCGACGAAATTAAAAACAAAATGTAAAGTCAATAAAAATGTAAGTAATTCATTCCCATTACGGGGGTGTAATAATTTTATTTTGTCATGCTCTTAGTGATTATAATCACTTTTTATAGCCAGTATAATAATTTGGGCTCGTTAATATTTTTCTGTTTTTAATTCTGTTGCATTGCAACGATGCAAACGTCAACGTCATCGTTGTGCATACAGCGTGATATATGCTTGTAGTGCAATTTGTACGAAAATAGGTGACACGCGTCACGTCCTTCAAGTGTGATCCCGGGTAGCACAATGGTCCCATTAACGGCCAATCGCTTTCGGGAACACCTTGCGCACATGTCGCCCGAACTCGCGGGTTCACGAGATACGGTTACTGTATGTATTGGCACTGGGCGGAGAACGAGAAACCGGGAGAGAGTTAAAAAAAAACGCCGAAGGGGAATATAGTCCTGGGTTATGCGAAACGTGCGTCAAGTCAGTTGGGCGAGGCCGCGCGGGACGGCACAACAATGGGAAGCCACACGCCATATGCGGCCGCACATGCCACGCGCCATGAAGCCCGTGCCGCCGGTGCCCCGCACGGCCGTGCACTACACCCTGTCAACCCCGAGACCCTCAGCACCGTCGTGCTGGGGTGCGACCGTCGTACGTTCCTCCTCTCTTTTTTTCTTGTGTTGTACGCCAGTATATATTATTACGTCACATTGTCGCGAGAGAGCTCCCTCCAGCATTGAGCCGAACGTAGCAATCAAATGATTTGCACTGTGCGATGGGCACGCGGCTGTCGCGGCCGCGCTCGAGTCCACCACGACATGCGCACAACGCGTCAGCAGTCGAACACGATAAAACGTTGTCGAACCACCCTGTGTGCTCGCTTTTGATCGTCGGACATTTATTGGAAACGCAAGTAGATTTTCTTTTTTACTTGGTTCACTCTTTAACTTAATTTATTTATTAGACTTATTATTTTTTTTTGTTTTTTTTAAATATTGTTATTAGATTTTTCTTATTACCTGGTTTGTTACTCGGCCATCTATATTTGTTCTTTTTGAAGGGCTTGTCCCGTCCATTGTACAAAAAATAAAATAAAATAAATAAATAAAATTATTATTGTTGTTATTATTGTTATTATTATTATTATTATTATTATTATTATTATTATTATTATTATTATTATTATTATTATTATTATTATAATATTGTTCACAGCTGTTTCATCCGAAAATATCATGAATGACTTTATTTTTTCGACGAGATTCTTCATATTCCTGCGCCATAAAACGAGAGGTTTGAATTTTCCGCAGAGGGGAAGATGAAGTGGGAGCTTTGTAACGCGGAAATCTTTTTTTTCTCGCCAAGGGTTAGGGCGAAGGTAATGTCACGCCGAGCGTGATTATATCGCCGGTGTATTATATAAGCCCGACGATGTATTCATAAGCGCGCAGATAAAGTGTGTACGGCAACGTTTCTGCAACACGGTGGGGGGACCGCGGGGATGTCACGAAGGGGGATCGCGCGTAACAATATGCATGCGTATCTCGCCCCCCGTGCGGCGTTTGATAAATGTGCAGGGCGCGCATGCGGTTTCGGGCGGGCGAAGCCGTCGTATCGCGGGGACGCGTCCCGCGCGCTCGCGACGATTTTAATATTTTAAAGTTCGCTCCTATCCCTAAGCGCGCGTGGCACTAGATCAAACTGCGGAGCGCCATAAATTATAGGCGCACCGTAACTCCGACTCGGCGGATGGCTCGCGTGCCTTTTGGCGTTTGCCCTTTTGGTTCCCTAACTACCGGGGCCGAATGGTTTTGATTCCTGATACAGGAACCTGCAAGCTGTTTTTTTTGTTCACTGTTTCGCTGTCTTTATCCGAAACTCCCTGTGGAGTGTCTGACGGTAAATAGCGATATATCTGTTTAGTGTTCTTCTTTTCTTTTGTAATTTTTTTTTGTATATTGTTATTTGATTTTTCTTATTACCTGGTTTGTTACTCTGCCATCTATATTTGTTGTTTTTCAAGGGCTTGTCCCGTCCATTGTACAAAAAATAAAATAAAATAAATAAATAAAATGTGTGTTTTTTTTTATTCATCTCGAAGAACCCGTGGAAATTTGGGTTTTATGTCCTTGCGCACCTATTCAATTTTACGCGGTGGAAAAACGCGAGGCGAAGCTCGCGGTCTATCGGCGAGAAATCAAAACACGTTGAATTCGCAAAAGCGTCGGGCGAAGCTCCGTCGCTTTCTCCGCAATTTTCTTTATTTCGAGCGCCGCGACCCCCGCAAGCTTTTCCTATACCCACGGGGGGCCACGCATTGTGTCTGCTCGGGACTCGTACGTACTCGTCCCGCGGTGTATATATGTGACGAACACTGACAAGTCGCTATGTGCTACGTTTGCCTCCCCCGAGGGAGAGGTACAGCCCGCCCCGAAAGTATAGCGCGGTCCCCGAGGGGGCTTCCGTGCTTTACGAGCGGTGAAATTAAACGCAATGCGCGCGCGGAGCTCCAACTACTGCCGAGAGTCCCGTCTGAGCTACACCCTGGCGCTACCTATATGTATACGTATAGCGCACGGCTATGTGTATAATACAACTCGGAGATAACGATAGATCGCTCACGTGTTCGCGCATACGAAATCAGTTACCCGCGTTTATTATCGGCACCGGCGTCGACACTCCGCAAGGTTTAACGCCGCGTGGATCCCTCGCACTCGTGCGGAATGATATCGCCGTCTCGCAGTGACGAAGAATAATGCTGCAGGGTCGTTAAAGCAGAACCCGATCTTAATGCCTTCGACTCATCATCCATCTCGTTTTCCCGTTTGTTACGTACTGGCCATTTTCCCGTGTTAATATTTTAATTATTTAAATGTTAATACTTTAATTATTTAAATGTTAATAATTTGTCTTTCTATCAGTTCGGTTATTTAATCGATATAAATAACTCGCGGGATAGTTCAAAATTTTGATTTCAATCATCAATCGAACAAGATCCCACAATCAATAAATAAATTACGTTTCGTTAGCTCGATTCGTAACACGGTTCTTATAATGATTTATCCATTTGTACTCATTGTATTTGTATTTGTCTCTCGTTTCCAGGGACGGAATATGCGGGCCCTTCGAACCCACAAATCTCGGTGCTCCGTCTCGGCGATGAAAAGCGCAGACAAACCCCGCGAGGAACGTCTGATATTTTTCCGAGCGGCAGCGGTTGATTGGCTGATTGATTGACTCACCTGAAACAAACAAGAAAACAATTCGCTACAGTCGTGTGCAACGGTAACGCCGGTCGCATCTTCCGCATCGCGATATATCGCGTCGATAAAACCACAACGCTCGTCAAGCGCTCGCTGATGTTACGTAACGAACCCGGGCAAGCTGTCCATTATTGCAACCGAAAACTCCGTCATCGTAGCAACCGTGGGCCGAGCATGTGGGAACTGCACAGCGTGCAGGAGGTAACACAACGAAAACGGTGCGGATTCCTTCGCCGAGACCAGGGCATGTCTACAGCCCCGCGGCTATTGCGTATCGCAACCCCTTGGGCTTTCTTGACTTTGCTCATTTCGACGAGCAGCGAATGTATATACAACACGTCGTCGTGCTCCTTTGTTACATGACCGTTACGCTTTATACGTTTTCCAAAGTCTCGTGGGAATTGTGAGAATCAAGAAACGCTTGCCCGTGCACAACGTATTTCGCTAGTTGATTCGTTGTAATTTGTATGTTTGTTTTCATATTTATCTTATTTTCTTTTATATTTTATGTTTATTTTATGTGTATGATTTATTACTATTATAGGTATTATTATTATTATTATTGTTTTTTTTGTTTTTGTTGTATGCATTTTCGCTGGTCGTTTATTCATTCGCCATTATATTACACTGTATTTTCAAGGGCTTGTCCCGTTCACTGTCAAATAAATAAATAAATAAATAAATAAATAAGTTTGTTTTTCTAAATGCGACAGTTTTATCGAAAAAAATAAAAAATAAAATTCTTGATTACTTCCGATTTTATTATGAAAGAAAATGAGTTCGACGACGTTTTTTTGTTTTCCTCGTTGTTCTTCCGGAATATATGAAATTCGCGAGAAACGCGGTCGCCGCCGCGGTTACAGGTCGCGAAGCGTATCACCTATTTGGATTATATAGCATTCCAACTCCGAGATTGAATTTCGTGACGCGCCGCTTGGCACTCCGCATTGCGACCCGCGACGATTCGATTCTTCCGGTCGATGATCGTTCTCGCGTTCCTCATTCTCTCGCCCCGCGCGGTTCCCGGCCGCCGCCGCCGCCGCCGCCGCTGCTCGCCGGTCGGACCGGGTCGTTCGATAATTCATGAAGCTATTTCGCAAGCGCCGCTGGGAGCCGCTGCCGCCGGAAGATCGGGAGCTGTCGGGGCGTTACTACTGTACTGCCCATCGGCGGGTGCATGCACCTAATAGTATCGACCCGAAACTACACGCCTTACGTCGCATTCCTCTTTGATGAAGAGCCCATCGATATACGTATGTACATACGCAGTAGGATTGCCCGAAAGTTAGCAATTTCACTTTCTGCCACGACCTCGCGCAATTTTTCGTTTTATCTGTATTTATTTATTTATTTATTTATTTATTTGACAGTGAACGGGACAAGCCCTTGAAAATACAGTGTAATATAATGGCGAATGAATAAACGACCAGCGAAAATACCTACAACAAAAACAAAACAAAAAACAAAAATAATAATAATAATATCTATAACAGCAATAAATCATACACATAAAATAAACATAAAATATCAAAGAAAATAAGATAAATATGAAAACAAACATACAAATTACAACGAATCACATTTATCGACTCGTTTATCAGTTACGAGAAACCGAACAAGTCCCTCGATAGGAATTCGAATTTGGCATTTCGTGTTAGATGTGCAAAGTTGTAAAAACATTTAAATAAAAATGGACCCTTCGAAGACGCGAAAATGTTCTCGAGGAAATCAACCGTGAGGGAGTTTAAGAACCGTTTTTGCGAGAAACGGAAACCGAAGGATCTCATCCCTGTCCTACACCGGAGCGCGTCTCCCTTCGATCGAACTCATCCCTACCCGCGAGCCGAGGCGATGAGACACCGAAGAGGAGAGCTACAAGAAACGGGAATGAATTCTCGTTAACAGAGGAAGAAACACCTTTTAATTTCCACGTCCCGAGACGTGTATATTTTATCTCGAATGTCGTCGCGAAGGCGGCTGGTGCCTCGCAATCGACCCTCATCTTCGCTCCCGCGTTTTTTTTTGTCTTCACTCCCCCCCTCGTCGCCGCTCCCCCCTCACCCTCGTGTCGTGCTTTCTCCTTTTTCTTGCTTCCCTGACTGCCGAGCTCTATTTAATTTAAATAACTTTTAAAAGTTCCGACTCCCCCTTTATTTGGTTCTTTCTTTCGTTCCCTTGGTTTTTCGGTCCTCGCCGGCAAATATACCGAATCTCGCTTGCCCGTCCCACGCGCCGCGCGCTTTTTCCTCCTCCTCCTCCGACTCGCATCTCCTCGCTCCACGAGACCCTCGGAGAGCACTAGCTCTCGCGTTACTCCCTTCGTTTTTTCGCGAAATCTCACTCTGTATCTTCCCCCCTTATCCACTCTAGTCCAACGCCTTTCCGTCTCTTATTCCGCGAACGCCCTCGGGGTTGCCTCCCGGCCGTGGAAAGACGACTTTGTACGAGCCGAGCCCGCCACACCGAAACTTCCACCTTCCCCCTTCGACAATTCATTCATGCACTTCCACGACCCCCCTTCCCCCGTTTTTTCTTCTTCTTTTTTTTCTTCTTCCTCTATTCTTCGTTGCGTCGAGCTGTCCTATCTGTTTATACCTCTTCGCACTCCTCAGCCTCGCAGCAACCCTTAATCTCTCTCTCTCCTCTTTTCAGACTCTCCGGCGTTTCCTTTATATCTCACCCAACGCCTTTGCGACTCGCCTCGGTCTCGTCGGCCGAGCTCGTTGATTCAATCCAATTGTAATCCCCGCTGTAATGACCGCGTCTTGTGTGCCTCTAATTTTTACCCCCCCCGGTGATTCATCGTCGAAAGCACTTTCTCGAAATTAAGAACTCGGGCGACGGTGAAATAAAATTTGTTGGACCTTAGAGCTTCGTCGCTCTTTTCGTGGCGACCATTTTTTGGCCATAAAATAGAAGAAAATCGTCCGACTAAGCTGGAAGAAAATAAACCGAATAAGCGAGTGATCGTAATTCCTGCTCACAAGCCAGCAACAACCAGACGTTAGTAACAACGAAAATATAAGTTTGCAGGGAGGGTCTTGAAATAACAATAAACACTATAATACTTCACGTAGCGGTCTCAATGCAGCCTCTCCGGCACAGAAGGGAATAGCAGCGGAGCCGACGTGTACGTCCAAAGTTATGGTAAAAAGGCCTCCGCCCCATCGGAGCCGAGCGCCAGAAACGAGATGCTGCCGGTGCGGATCCAAGTGTATCCTGAAATTGCATTCCCGTGAATTCCCGCGCGGATTACAGTCGACTGAACGGACACTCCAAGGCCTTCACCGTTCCGACGGTGCTAGCCACTAGAGAGATATATTTCCGCCGCCCCCTCCGCGGCCTCGAATGCCAGACATCGCAACGAATGTTCATTGCCGGGATGCTGCTGGGCTCTGATGGCGATGGCCCACATTGAATCAACAAACAGTCTCCAAAATGGCGGAGGATCTTGAGGTTATGCGAAATACCGGACCGGGTCGTGACCGAAACTGTAACGTGCTGTAACTGTAACGACCATTAAACTTTTTGGCTCAACGTTATCCCTGATAACACCGGATGGACTTCAAGGTGTAGGTCTGATGTAGGAATCAAAAAGTACGCTTTTGAATGGGCGATCCAACTTTTGCAGGCGTAATACTAAGATTAGGACCCAATAAGGAATGCTTTTTTGGACATCGTAAGCCTAAAAATGGAAACCCAGTTAGTGGACTTTGGTGTACTAAATGGCTCACAAATGGACCCTTTGGTGTTGTCAGGAGTTCCAACTATGCCTTCGAGTTGCATCTCCGTGACGTTTTCACGATTTTCGGTATCTCGATTTTCAATTAATCCGGCTATCTCTGATAATTCGCGTCGCTCGCTCGTTTTATCGCGGGACGCGGAGGAGGGCTGACTGACGGTGAAAGGGGGGCCGCACCCTTTCTCCCGCAGCGCATTACATAGGTACCACGATCGCGGTGCACAGTGGATCGGGCGGGTCGTTGAACGCATTCGTCAGCGAGTTTCCGGACGAGCGTTCAAGTGCCTCGCTTAATCCTATTAAAACGTTATCTGAACGCGAGTTTTATCTCCGATTGCTATCGAGCGAGGGGGGCCCCGAATAAGGGGTCGATCAGTGACTCTGGCCTACGAGCTTCGGGGGGTTGGGCGCCCGGGGGGACGGGGAGGCCGAAGCTCTACTTCGTCTATAACCAGACCAGCCGCTATAGCTGTAGACGTGCCGGGCGATGACAAAGGGGCGCGGGAGCCGAGTGTGCTCGAACCACCCATGCGCTGTTATAGATTTAGTATATAGCCATCCAGGTTACGTCGAGCGGAATTCAAACAGTGGCAGGAAAATTCGTGCGAGGTTTTTTTCACGGAAGTGAGCGAGAAAGTCACGATTAAATATCATCCGAAGAGCTGATATTGTGTTGACGAAAAAAGTAAAAATTATTCGTCGCAATTTTGTCTTGCTTATTGAGCCTGTATTCCATTGATTGATTTTCTTTTGTTTTGCTTTTGTAATGACGTTTTTGTTTCTTTTGTACGCTTCTTTCTTTTGTATACTCTTCTGCCAATTTTTGTATGATTTTCAAGGGCTTGTCCCGTTTATTATAAATAAATAAATAAATAAATAAATTCATTAATAATTTTGAAGTGCGATAGACCGTCTCGCACACACCAATAAAATCCCTGCGCGGAACCGATGGAGGCACTTAAAAGTACACATGCTTTATGAATAAACATATCAACACGAGTCGACGAGGCTCTCAGCGAGAAGATCCGCAAATAAGCCTTTTCAGTTTGCTCAACAATTTGTGGTGCACCCTATACACACGCATACAGTATATGCAGGATCGAGTAGGCTGTGTCTGCGATTGCTCGTTCGGTTCGCCCTCGCTCTCGCACGTACAGCCCGCGCGACCCTCGTTAAACCGCTAGGGGTGCTGCGACGTTACGTTTACGCCGCTCTACGCGCCGTAACCCCTTCGCGTTTCGCAGTGACAAAAGTGCGCCGGCCCGTCTGCGCAAATTATCGTCGTGACGCGTTTATCTCGCGCTTACACGGAGAGAAGGATCTGATACTTTTTACCATATTTCTAGTAAAAAGTATTGTAAATTTCCGGTAGAGGGGAGATAGAACGCCACCTATCGAGAAGAACTAGAACGATGAGAATTTTTACCACGAAACATGGTAAAAAATATTATATATATGTTAAAAATTCTTATAGTTCTCGTACTGTTCGTCAGGTGGCGGCTATGGCTTTTCAATACCAGGCGCCTTGGTAAATTTTACTGCCGCGTCCGGTAAATTTTATCAGATCCTTCTCTCCGTGTACGTCCTTGCGGCTGAGGCAGTGCCGACGCACGTGTGGCCGGAAAAGCCGAAAGGGGCTGCTGCGCGCATTGACGAGCCAATCGATTTTAATGTTTAACCGCGTCTCGTGTCTCGTGTTCCCCGTGCAGAAATAATAGCGCCGGTTTGTCAGCCGGCGGGGCAGAGGCGACATGGAAGATGATAATGGAACTACTTGGTGCGCGGGAGGAACTCAATGCGGAAATCGATTCTCAATTGTCGTTATTCAGTCTATGAATTATTTCTGCTCCGCTCGATTCTCCGGGATGTTTCGCTCCACTTCGGAGCGGAATATACCCGAGAGAGAGCCCCGGCTGTGTATTTCAATGACGCAACTGCCGGGCGCTGCGCCGTATTTAATTGGAGTGTTGAATCGCGGCGAAGCGCGCGCGGGGAAAAAAAAGGAAGGAGAAAAGAAAATCGGCCGAGTGATTTAATTATGGCGCTCGAGAAATTGAGGTTTTGGAGTATTTGCTCGTTCCGCGCGCTTCGTGGAATCGCGGGATATAATACAAGTAAATCGAAATATTTGTGTTTATAACAAAAAGCTTTTGTGCGCGAACCACCAGTGAAATTCGTTGTTGAATAAATCAAGTTGATTCGTCGTATCCCCTGCAATTTTTATTTCTTATTTTTTTTTTTTATTCTCTTATTTTGTTTAATAATTATTTTCCATTTTGTGTTACGTCTAGTCTGATTTAGGTTAGGATTAGTTTTAAGGTCTCTTTGTTGCGCCCGGCTATTGCGGATTTTTTAAAATATTTTTATTTTGTTTTCTTTCGTTTGTATTTTTTGTTTGGTCGGCGCCGGACTGTGGCGTTGGCCCTGACTGTGTATTTGCCTCACAGGACCGCATTGGTCCTAGTGCAATAAATTCTATCTATCTATCTATTTATTTATTTATTTATTTATTTATTTATTTATTTATAATAAACGGGACAAGCCCTTGAAAATCATACAAAAATTGGCAGAAGAGTATACAAAAGAAAGAAGCGTACAAAAGAAACAAAAAACGTCATTACAAAAGCAAAACTAAAGATCTATCTGCAATATTTTGTATAATTTTTTGCCAAGAATTGATAAATTGATTTTTTTTGCTTATTTGTTCTTGTTGGTTCTGATAACAAAAAAAATCTCGTTCGATGAACGAAAGCAATTTTGCGCACCACGAGGAAAGGACTCGAAAGTGAGCCCGGGCGTTCTATATGTGAGACTGCGCCGCGCCGCAGACGACGGAACGGGGGAGGACGGTGCGCGCAGACGCTTTCCTGTAACGTCAAGTGCTGGTGAAACGGGGTTAACTAAGTTATTGCGGCTGGGCAACGCCGAGGGTCACCGCAAATTCACTTCGTTTCGTGTGCTCGCGTCGCTGTGCCAGCGGCAGCGAGCTATCGTCTATCGGTACGCCACTTTCACGGGGAGCACCGAGAGACCGGTATGGCGTTGGGAATCCCGTAAGAATCGTCGCGGCGAACACCCGGTATTGGCGTTTTCCTCAATTGCCGACAATTTCCGCGTTGATATTTCTGTCGGCGCGTTACATTTTTTCCAGCCAATCTCATGGCACTTTTTTTCCAGCATACCTACACCCTGAGAAATCGTTCTGGTGGGATCTATTCGAAACAAATAAAATTTATTTGAATGAAATAACAAAAATGTTATCCAAATAAATCCTGGTAGGCCGGCCATTAAATCGGAGCGATTTTTCTGGGTGCAAGCACGACATTCCGGAAATTCTAATTCATCCGCTTAACTGCCTCAAAGGGTTTCTGCCATTTTGGGCGCTCCCGCGAGTCAAAGATAGAAATCTCACAGGGATCGAAGTCGATGAATCATGGATAGATTGAGATTGATGAACGGACAAAGGGGCCAAGGGCGCCTCGTTGGCGCGATAAGTGCACGCGATAGGGCTGCGCGCCCTGCGCGGGGGCACCTCGAATGTGTGTGTTGGGGGAAGCTATTTGGGAAATTGGAGACTCGGGACCAACCCCTTTCATCGGGAGAGAGAGAGCGAGTCTTGTCAGGTATTCCGGGGGCTCCTCGATCATAGGAAACTAAGTAAGAGGCATCGCACGAGCCTCTGGGAGATTTCTATAATGGTTCTCCATATACGAGATCCAGAGGCATGTCGGAGATGGAACAAGAGATGGAAAGATAGGGCAGCTCTCGAGCTGTCTTCCGTGTGCAGCGCGGGTCAAAGGGGTAGACATCAGAGGAGAAGTCCAGCCTCTGTGATCTTCCATGTACGATAAACGACGTATCGCGGATCGAGAAGTAGCCCTCGCGCGCGCGCACACTATGTACTCGTTCGCCTCGCGTACTCTGTCTGTCTTATCCTTGCCTATCGCGCCGCACGTTTCCTCGTATCGAGCGCGCGCGCACGCCACCGGAATGGAGACGAATGGAACGCCAGCGGAATGGAGGAAACCCGGCGAACAGCGAGCTGCCTCCCCCCGCCTCCACACCGATGGACCGTAGGAAAGGAGGATCGAGGATACGAAGTGAACGGGGGGCACAGGAACGAGGAGGAGGAAGTGCGAGTGTCGGGACTGACGGTATACGAGCCGGCTGGCAGTTAGCCTACTATCTAGCGTGTTTATGGTAATTCGGGCCATCCCGACGCTGACCCTGTGGAGCATCATGCATATACATCAGGCCATCGCTTTGACGCGAATCTGTCTAGTAGCTTCCCTCGATGGCTCCAGTCTCAGTCCTCCTCCGCTTTATGCGTGCGCTCATTGGCTTCGTTGCAGCTTTCACTCGGTCGCGTCGACGTCCTCCGCACGTCTATCTCACGACACGTGTGGTCGACTTTTCCCTCGTGCTTTTGCATAGCCCGCAAATGGCATACTCGACTCTGCATTCACGACTCTGTGGTACCACTTTTTTGGCTTATGTAATACACAATAGAAGAATCAGACTTCTAGCTTTACCGTCAGACATTTTTTTTTTTTTTTTTAGACATTCCATAACTTCGACGACTAATTCTCTCTTGCCGATGGAATAGTGGATTGAATTCTTTGGATTGAGTACTCAATAGGAAAATCAGACTTCTAGCTTTACCGTCAGACATTTTTCTAAAAATTCGATAACTTCGACGACTCATTTTCTCTTGCCGATGAAACAGTGGATTGAATTCTTTCATTTTGCCTGTCTACATTGCATATCTATCGACGCGGTCCAGACGGATCCCCACCCCCCCGACCATTCGTGAAACTTGGACCGCGCGTGGCGTGCGCGCACAGACCTCGCTAAATCTCCAGGCGATAACTCACGCCCATCGCGTTCGACTGCGCGGAGGAACGACGATTTTCACGATTTTCTTTTGTTCGCCGTGCGGACCCGACAATGCGATATTTTCGCGAGCGGCAACAGAGAGCCCCGCGAGAGGAGGAGACAGAGAAATAGCCAGCCGCTCCGCCGTCATCCCCGTCACGCCTCTTCGACCCTCGGAATCGCCGACGCGTTATCACACGCATCGCCTCCCACGCGTCGACCATTATGCGCTTCTTTTTTTTCGTCTCGCTTCTTTCAATGAAATATTCTTCACAATAACGCCGGAAGAGGAGAACGGCAGTCTTTAACGTGTACCGTTTGAAACGCAACCGAGGTACAGAAATGACTGGTCGTCGATATAACTCTCGTTGAATTCATGAAAAATGTGTTCATGATTTCATTATTTCAAACCGGCCGGACCCTAATTTTTTTGTCACTGTTTTATTCAGATCCCCTTCGCTACTTTTATTTCGGATTATTTTATATTTTTTTGTATTATCTTGTATCATTTATGTGGCGCTACTTCGTTTTTTTTTTAATTTCATTCTACACATATATTTTTTTTATTGTTTTGTATATATAGATTTTAAGTTGTTGTTATTGTCGGAGGCGTCGAAATGCGGCGCCCCGTTCTGGTGTATTGATTTTGCCTACAGGGCCAACTTGGCCCTGGTGCAATAAAACCTAAATTTTGATCCAAATCTTCCGTCAGAAATATTCGACGGACACACGACGGATTTGCACGAGGACCAAAGCGGCAAATACTAAATGACCCATCGATGCCTGTAGCCGCCCCTCGCGAGACATGTCACTGCGCGCTATGAGCCCACCGAACCGTTCCACCGTGGCCCCTTAATGAGGGCAAATGGAAGGGTTGCGGCGCCCCTTCGGCTCCCATCGTCGTCGAAATAATTTCGTTCCTCGTACGCCCGGCTACGACTAGGCTGGTATTCGTTAATTATCCGAGTTTACCCTCGCGAGGCCCCCGCCGACACAGCCTCGTCTCTCTCGACTTACCGCGCCCATGTGTGTAAACCCCCCACCCACCCCCGTAGATCGCACGCGATGCACCTATAATAGTATAAGCGCGGAAGTGAGGGCATTTCGTGGACGCTCTACTACGGTCCACGGGCTGTATGGATTCTGCGCCGCTGCGGAAGGTCGATGTGCTTCAACGAGGAATTGCTTTGGAGGTAGCTGCAAGGGTAGCCTCGCGTAACCCGATGCCAGACCCTCTCGCTCCCTCTCACCCTCCCCGCAACCCCCGCAGCCTGGCTGAGTCACGCTGCGCCATCGACTACGGTCTACTGCTGCTGCTGCTGCTACTGCTGCCCGTTCGATCCTCTGGTAAGTCCACCGGCAGCTGCAGGACCAACACCAGAGGCCCCGATACAGCGGCGTTAATGGATTTGACGAGATTGAATTATAGACTTGCAAGGCTTACAGATATACATTCCGCGCCCTCTGTACGGGACATTCCGCTCCAGGTCGGAAAGCGGGGAGGTAGAAAAAAAATCCATGTCAGCAAGGCAGTGCGACGGCGACTAATTCACGATCCAAACGGCGACGGTAATGACGGATGACGTCGGGCGCGACTCGATTAAATTGCGATTCGTTGAATTCGATCGAGCACGGAATTTCCCATATACATTTCTGCGTCGGTGGCGGAAAAATTGAACGCCGCACGCGGCCATTCGGTTAATACCGCGCGCGCTGTCCAAGTCAGGGAGGTTTGGAAATTCTGCAAAGGGCCATGTGGCTCACGCGGTCTCCCCAATGTACTGCACTTATTTTCCAGGCCTCTCGCCCGGGCGTTAATCATCGCCCGCGACGAGACCATTGGAAGGCAATGGACCGATCGCGGGGGTGGTAAGAGTGGACACGCGACTGCTGTCGATAATTGCTCTGCACGTCGGGAATTTCACGACAATTTATCGGCTCCGCCACGACGTGCGGGACGGGGGGGGGGGGGGGGGGGCGCGGTTCATATACAGGATCAGAACCAGGAGAACCGGCGGACCGAGAGAAGGATAGACGGACTGTCAGTGAGGCGGACGAAAATCCGCAAGGGCGAAGGGCGTCTGCCATTCTGTATCACCCATTTATAATTGTAGCGGAGTTTAATAAGGGAGGTGCGGGAAAAACGCGACGCACAAGCGACAAATGGTTTTACGACGAAAACAAAAGTGTTCTTCGATTGCTTTGAAAAAAAATTGTCATTTTTTTTCTTTTTTTTTTTTTTTTTTTCAAAGTGATTTTTTAAAAGCCAGATTACTGAAAAAACTGAAGAAAAAAAAAACGCTGTCCCGCTTTGCCCGCAACTCCCCTAAAAAAAAACCTCCCTAAAAAAAGATGTAAGTGGGGACGTTTTTTTTTTTTTTTTTTTTTCAAAGTGACTTTTTGAAAGCCAGATTACTTGAAACACTCAAAATGGTTAAAAACTGAAAAAAACGCTGTCCCGCTTTGCCCGCAACTCCCTTAAAAAAAACCTCCCTAAAAAAAGACGTAAGTGGGGACGTTTTTTTTTTTTTTTTTTTTTAATCGTTCGCAGTATCAGCTGTGTTGTGATACACAGTATCGCTTGTGCGATATCGATTCTCGTGGAAACGAGCGGCGGTCGTCGCGGCTGTAGCCTACGGCGGCGAGAGCCGTCTTAGATTCTAAGCCCCCAATCAAACCGAGTGTACAACGTCAAACGGTCTGGCGCAGACAGCTTACAGTACGAGAGCAATAACTACCGGGTGTAGAGCGAGGCGGCGGCGCCGCGCGCGTAGGTTGCGGTGTAGCACGGGGAAAGCCCTACGTGTTTCGCCGAGTGCAAAATCCAAACGGCGCGCGCCGCGCATCTCGTCCGTCGAGGGTGCGACGACGACGACGACGACGACGACGACATCGTCAGGGGGCGATACACATGCAGCCCCCGCGTTGCCTCGCTACCGGTTCACCCTCTTAACGGCCAGGAAACTAATAATGCCGGGAATATGAGTGCAACGAGACGTGATCAATTAGCGATAGCGTGTTTGGGCGCGTGGAATGAAGGCGCAATCTCGCGATGCCGGGTAACTAAACACGACTACAGCGCTACCTGCTGAACGTCGCCCTCCCCCCCTCCCGAGGTGAAGCGCAAGCATCCGTGCGAAATTCCATATTAGACCCGTTGCTCTTCTTCCGTTCTGGCGAACATCCGTTAGCAGCGTCGTCGTCGTCTGTCTGTCTGTCTGTCGTCGAACATCGCGGAGCTTTCGAATATTCGGTCGAGCGAAAATGAGCGACGCGCGTTCAATACGTGTATAGTCGTGTCGGTTATGTAGTCCTGTATGCAGCCTCGGTTTTTCCAACCGACTCTCGCGGGTCTCGCTCTCCAATGCGCACCTCGCGCAATCCTCACCGACCGACGATGGTACCACTAATTGCCGTCTTCATTAACGCGATGATTAATAAATTGGATGCGCTCGCTCGTTCCGGATCACGGTTTAACTGCAGCTGGCAACCCTACGACCAACTCGGTTTGCTTCAGGTTGTCGTTCCCCATTCGCGCTTTTTTTTTTTTTTTTTTTTCTTCGTCGTTCCCCGCAAGTTCGTTCGCTCACTTCAGAGAGAATGTAGCCATAACGCCCGGAGAGTCAGACGCTTGTCGCGCGTGGAGCACTCGCTGGTGCGAACAATTTTTTTTTTTTTTTTTGCTACTGACTCTTCGCGGTTGAAAGGCGATGAGGAGCGAGCAAAATCACAACTGTCGCGCGGTTTTTCCTGAATCGCGAATTTGGGAGAATTTTCGCGTGAAAATTTGCACCGCGGATCAGTTTCAACCGTCGCACGAATTTACACGGTGAAAATATTTACAATCGAGTGCATAACTGTCAACCGGTTCCCGATTTTCTCCTCTATGTAGGGTTTTTTTTTTACTACTTTCCAATACTCCTCGCTTCACTCCACTTTTGGCACGAAACGTGGATTTATCTCGGGAGTGTAGAAAAAGTACTGCCGCCGATAGTGCGGATACTCCGAAGACGCGGAGATAGCACGAAGAAGACCCTCGAGCGATAATTTTTAAGATGTTTCAATCCGGCTCTCATCTCTGTAAGTGAACGAGACTCCTTCGAGGCACTCGTGGAGAGACCTATATACCTGCCTTATTTTCCCTACGAACTACGAAATTATACCGGGGCTCTCCGAACCGATATCGACTGGCTCAAGTGCCTCGAGGTCTGGCGATTCGCGAGTGGTGAACAGAAACCGAATAGCGGATGGGAAGTACGAACGCGGAGCCTCCATTGATATCGTATACCTGCGCATAGCGTCCGTAGTATCCTCGACAAAAAAGAAACGAAAAAAAAAAAATGTATCTTCAAGTTTGATAGAGTAGGCAGTTTCTATACGACCCTCGCATCTTTTTATCAAATGAAAAAGTTGCCCTTAAAATCCATATAAAGTCATGTGTGATATCGATTGGTGCGTATTTAATTATATGCACGTGAAGCGTTTTGTCTGTTGAATATCCTACGATTTTTCTCGGCTCCCATATCCGACGGTTGGAAGCAATATTTTGGGACTCCGCCATTACGAAAATCCACCTTTCCCACATTCCAATAACTCCCGACGTCGACCCTCGACACACCCTCGCGGATAATAATATTTTGCTCGCCTGCGCCGTGTTTCTCGTCGGGGGAATTTCCGGGCAGCCAAGCGTTAGATGCGCCAAGGAATTTCTTTGAAAGACGCTGTGTGTGCGATTGTTCGAAGTGCTAGCGCTACACCGAAGGTTACGCCGTACCGGTATAACCTCCGATCCTTTGCGTTCCTTAAAATACCAATAACACGGCGAGGTTACAAAAAAAAATCGAAAATATGTCGGTTATAAATTCCCCGATTTCGAAGTAGGATATTAAAAAAAAAAACAACAACAATTTCCGTACGTAAGGTATTTTTTATCAATCTTATCGGTGCCAACGTGAAGGGCTGCCTTGATATTTT
This sequence comes from Pimpla rufipes, assembly GCA_963932165.1. NCBI lineage: Eukaryota > Metazoa > Arthropoda > Insecta > Hymenoptera > Ichneumonidae > Pimpla > Pimpla rufipes. Next base: position 22,948,411 of record OZ010637.1, read on the forward strand.
TATCCTGGAAAATAATACGAAGGATTCTCCTTGAATTTCCTACTTTGCAATTTTTCAATTTGCATGATACGAAGAGATGGGTAACGTGGGTGACTTTCGTGGCCATCGAGTTTCGTCTCATCGATCAGAAGTTCGAGTTTTTAAGGGTAAAAATTTGACCCCCAAAAGTAACAAGGTCACGGAGGTCGTTCTCGCCGGTCCTAAGATGGGGACGGAAAAAACGAGACGAAGCGAAAGTAGCTCGAGTCGCATGAAGAACAGCGCCCGCGGTGGTCGGGAGAAGGTTAAAGCGATTTGGCCCGGGCGGTTGGCGCTAGTGGAGTCGATTCCGGTGCGCCGGTCCGCAAGTGTGTTGCACTCGGAACGGGTTGTACGGAGCCAATTCCGAGCCAAAAGGTGCGCAAGGTGTATTCCCAACGTCAACCCTTTTCCCCGCTGCGTAATGGGGCCGGTAGTTGTGGTCGGTGCGGGGAAACTCGGCTACCGTTTATCCTCCCGTGGCCGCCGCCCGCGTTTGTCTACTCGCGGCGTCTCAACCCTATTTTCCGTCTCACCTTCTCGCGGCTTCCATTAACATTTTCCCCAACGTCAGCGGATTTTTCTTATTTTCCGCGGGGGCCCCGCACGTTTCGGCGTTGTCGTTTCGCCACTGTATTTTTTTTTTTTTTTTTTTTTTGGGACATGCTGCTGTAGTGTATTCAAAGACGAAGGGATTTCCAGAGAAAGCTTTCGTACACCGGCGGAGCTCATTTGCCATGTGAATTAAATGTTCTTGAGACGTTTACGCGCCCCCGTGGAGCACGGAGGAGCCGGCGGCCCTTAAGCTTTTTATTGCCCCCAGGGCCACTTGACCTACGTGACTGGTTTCCCGTTGAAATAATGAGGGTCAGCGGCACCGGGTAACCGTGATAGTGACTGTTTTTCCGGAGGCAAACAGATAGGCCAGCATTCTCGCTCACGTTGTGCCGCCTCTGTGTCGTGATAATTAGCACTGGGAGCTAAGAAATGAATCGTGCTTGTTTGCGAGGGAAAACATCGTAAAGTTCGTAAGACACTGTAGGAAAAAAAAAGGACGAGAAAAATTGCCGAGAGCGAAGGAAAATTCGTGTAAGCTGTGAGGGATGAATGTGAATAATGAACAAAGGCTTCGGTGAATCACCCATTGACCGCGATGTGGGGTACATATATTTGTAAATATTTGGGAGGGAAAGTGTGTCGTTATCGTCCGTGACGGCGGAGAGCGACCGCCGGACCGAGGGAGCTCGTCCAGCCGGAGCGAGTACAAACGTCCGTACAATCACTCGAACCCGACGTCGCTACTGTTCCCGCGGCAGCGTGGAATACAACGCAAGAACCGTCTTGGCATTCAGCCCGGACTCGGGCCAGAGAGCCCCGCGATTCAATGCCGGCCGCGCGCGTTACTCCACCCTGGACCAGGGCTTTCAAATTTTAAATAATGCCCGCCGCAACTTCGAGCAAGCGGTTGGTTATTTCGACCCCGGGAGCGAGACGTCGTTGCTTCCGTTCCCGGGAAGCGAGTCTCGTTCTCGAGCACCGGCCGCACATTTTGCGCGCAGATGGAGCGTAAAAATATATGTACGACACGGGTCGGGCGGATTCGATGATGTTGAAGTTTGCATCGTTGGAATGCAACGAAATTCAGAAAAAAAAATTAATTCTAATTAACCCAAATTATGAAATTAGATATAAAAAATAATCGTAGAAGGTAATTGATATGATGACGGTTTTTTTACTTATTTTCATCATTTGGGTTAATTAGAATGAATTTTTTTTTCTGAATTTCGTTGTATTCCAACGATGCAAACTTCAACATCATCGGATTCGCAAAGCAGTCGCGGCGGTTCGCAAAACAGAAATCCCGTCAATGAGCCAATGAACATTTTTCTCGTGTCAGATATGTTTTGGAATATTGGTAATAATTACACCAACTGCTCAGAGAGGCCGGAATTGGCTTTTTTTTTTTTTTTGTCGTCTCAAGTTCTACAAGTGAGAGTGATTTGACTTTCCATATCTCGTCGGAGTGCAGAAAAACGATGGCTCCACGGAGGTCAGTGTCGAGGGTGTCGGGCACGGAAAAACGACACGGTGTACGTTAGAATATACGACCGCATTATATCTCTCCACCCGAAAGTTCAGTAGACTGCACACCCTTCGTTCGTCGTTCTCAGCACGTGCTTACTTCATCGCGCGCTCTCCGGCCACGGAATCTTTATCCCAGGATCTACCGGTAATACCAAGTTTAATACGAGCCCCTCGCCGTGTTAATAGCCCACCCACCCTGTGGTCTAGTTATAAGTAGGTACATATAACCGACATACTATATACCATACATCCAGGGAGGTTACACTGTATTTCCTCGCACTCGATGTACCTATGTAGTCGCTGGCAGTTAGTTCCCCGCTTCTTCGGGAACAAGTTTGACGTACCTACGTGCTGAATTTTCCTGGGGGCTTCGCACTGAATGAAACGGCATGAAACTCCTCTACCCGCGTGTGTGAATCCAGTTGAGCGATAATCATCGTAAGCTCACACGCGGTTTTGTGCCAGGCAAGAGTCGAAGCCAGCGGCGCAAACCGAGTCGTAATGTCGACTTCGTGAAAAGTTGATCAACCTCGCGGACTTGACCAACCGAAGGTGGACGAAAAAGCAACCGTTGATTTGGTGGAAAACGTTGGCCATGAACCGACGATTTCTGGTCGATTTCACAGATCGGGTAGGACGAACGAATGAAAGTCGCAGGTTCAACGAAAATCACGAGTTTCTTGTTTCTCGAGATGGAACTTAATTTGACTGTTGCGAGCGGAAAAATTCGGGCGAAAATGTCTGGAGGAAGTTCCCCCACCTCATCGACCGAGGGAGGGTGCCAAGCAATATTGATGAATCACCGAGGTAAGAGCCTCGCCAGACGCTATCATCGCGGACGTCTTTGATGTACCACGGCGTCAGGATATTACCTCAAGTTTCGCCGGCGAAGTCGGCGGCGCGGGGCTCTCACCCTATGGGGGTTCCAAAGAGATTTTCCTTTTTCCCCGACGTTCGCGCGTCGGTTGTCAAACGAATCTATCGACAAAGTGTCCGCGGGTTAATGATTCGCGCAAGATGCGAAGGAACTTCTGTCGGACTTTTCCTTCAAGCCGCCGCCGCGCGGCTCTTCCAGTGTATTTGCTCGGCACAACGAATAATTATGCGGCGGACTCGACGGAATAGCCTTCGAGACTCGGTTATGTAGGGTCTTTCGGAATTGGTCTCCAGGGTGTCTAATAGCTCCGCCGGATCCCGCGAAATAAATCGAGGAGAAGGGGGGGGCGAGAGTAGCGTCTGGTAAATTTTAATAAGTGGTCAAAAGTTGGCTCACACAGCCGCCACAACCGCGCCGCGCCACCGGAGATACCGCCGGCGATGCACATGCACACCGCGGCGATAGCTTTTACTCTGGGGATTCATTAAGGGCTTCGCGGGACCCCCCCTGGTGGATTACAGTTTCGGCCCCGTGCCTCGTTACCGTCTCGGGCATTAATTAACGAACTGCGACTGTGCTCCAAGAAATATATTTGCCTTCCTCGCCTCGTCTCTTGCCTTTCGCTTCTTCTTCTTCCTCTTCTTCCTCTTGCTCCCCATAATCACCCCCTTTGGAAAACCCATTGAAAGTGCTTCGTAAGTGAGCTAGACTCGTTTCTCAGTCATCTTCCATGGCCTCCGTCGCCACCGCGCCCGTCTTTCACGCACAAGCAGTCGCGTCCTTCGCGAATTTCCGGATGAAAATCTTATCCGTCGGTGCTGTAGTTTCGCGAGACTTAAGAACTTTGTACACAGTCGAGGAAGAAGAAGAAGAAGCAACAGCACCCAATTTCCCAGGCGCCCCTCCCTCGCTCTCCCCCCCTCAGTTCGCGAAATTCCATTCGTCAAGCGAACAACGGGAGTTTCTGACTCCTCCGCGCTCGGCGTATTCATAATTTCACCTGACGCGCGGGCGCTTTCAATCTCAACGGGTACTTTGCCTCCTCATCCGCACGCGAAGCGCGGTGAAAATTCTCAAGTGACACGCAGAGTCGTCACCGGGGAAGAGACACCCGATTGAATGGAAAGCGAACGATAAAATTCACGCGTTGGGTCCAATCTTGAGACAGAAACGAGGACTCGAATAAATTCAGACCTCTCGCAGTAACGGAAACTTTAGGCTGCACCGTCTGCCAGTTGGGTTGGAATCCAATCACTAACGCCAAACACTTGACTACACCGCTACACAGGCGTTCACACCGCTCGCTTGTAGCACACACGAGCTCGGAGCTACATCAGCTAAGTGTAAAATCTTATACAAGCCCGCGAGTGTGGAATTAAACACACGCGTGGGGGGAGAATTACCTTAGCCGTACATGTGTTTAATTTGGTACACCCGGCAGGCACTCCGCTTCCGATGTTCCGCGACATTGGAACAGCCATTTGCGGTTTCCATTCGCCGAGGTCGAAAGCAGCAATCGAGGGACCTACACAGCCCGCGCAGTCTACTCTCTCCTCCACGGTAATCGGGCTCCGGGTGCGCGGCGCGCTCGCATCAAGCGAAGTAGCTGAACCGAACCTCGGAAGCCTCTCTGCCTACCCCCGTTCACGGTATCACTGTCGGCGGAGAGCACACATAGAATGCGAACCGCATCGCCCTCGTGAACCCCCGATAGACTCTCCGTGTGTCTCCTCGTCATACGTTAATATGGGATATCGATCCCGGAGCCGGTAACTCACACAGCAAAACCGCGTGCGGTCGTCTCCTTAATCCGAAAGCTCGTGCACCTCCCCCCTCGAAGCGTGCCTCCGCACGGGGAGTATGCGAAATGTATTTACTGATTGGATGTGTGCCCCTGACACCGAAATTTCTCGGCGTTCCCGCACTGAGCCACTTGGCGAAATGTCTGCTGGATGGCTCAATCCTTTCCTCATGTTAAGTGAACGTCTTCAGGACCTGCGAGTGTCGCTATGAGTATCAACTACCCTAGTAGAATATCTGTAGCGTTACATTCCGATCTGGTCAGGCCCTGTTCTGGCCCTGGTCAGGGTTACGTTAGCCCGCCTAGAGCCTAACCAGGGCCTGACCAGGTCTGAATGTAACGCTTCAGATTTTCTAGTAGGATATGCGAGTCTCGTATTTCATGACTAATTTCAAAGGCGGGCTATCCTGTTTTCTTCGGAGTTATGATGACGATAAGACGGCCCAGCTTTGGCAGCATCCGATATATTGTGGCGCGCACGCGCGATACCGAGGTGCGTGCAACAAGCGTGTGAACGATGTGTAGATGCTCGGCCATGATCCCCGGCATAGTGTTGTTTCCCACGAACAAGGAACACGAGCGGCGGAGAGCGAGCAGCTAAGGTCCAATGTACTCCCGGCACAGCGGAGCCGGAGATTGAGTGAGGCGAAGTAACAGAGGACGATGGGGCGAGTAATCCGCTTAGACTGTCTGACACGCATGTCACGCGGTGCCAAACGTCTCTATCTCACGTGCCTGATCGCGTTCGCCCTGTATGAACTTTCGCCACGTTCCGTGTAAACGCGGCGAACAAGCGCACGGCGCACAAAAGAGACACGGAAACAAGGGAACTCTCCGTGTGCGGAATGGGATTAATAACGAAAAATGCAGACACATATGAATTTGTATTAGGTCCAATTGTCATGACGGCAGATCCAAATGCCTGGTCGACACGTGAGGAGGCGAGCAGAACGGCCAATCGCATCTCCTTGTCTTGTTTAGTCAACCGAGCTATCCAATTGCAATAAAAAAAACGTTGCCTCTATTCCGCCAGTTGTGTTTCAGTGGCATTACAACATTGTACCACACGATGTTATCGTCTGATTCGAACCGCAGGGCCAAAAGACACCCGGGGTCTATAGATCCATTAGACCGACCTCAATAACGGGAGTTTGGCGCGCTGCTGACGGATCCGATATATACAAAGCCACGATGCCTTCGGGGTGTTTGAGGCCAGCTTGACTCCGGATATGAAGAGCTGCGGTCGAGTCCGGCTAGGCCGAGGCTAGCACGCCGATATATAGCAACAACCAGCCATACGATATCTAACAAGGTCTCGATATTTCGGCAGCTGCGTCGAGAACCGCCGACCGAGAACCGCCGCCGGGCAACAGCCCGGTTATATCCACAAAATTAACGAACTTCGGCCGACTATGTAAATCCATCGTATGAAAAGTACGTTTTTTTTTGTTCTCGTTGCTCCCCCCGCCCGAGCGTCGCTTTCCGCGCTGACATTCTGATGTTTGCGGCTCCCCGCGCGCCGTGTGGATTTGCCGCATGTGCGAACATCCAATTTGTAAATATATGAAGCCAGTTTGCGCTAACATGATTATTGCTCTGATAAAGCTTTGGTACCACGAAGTTTCCAACACGTACGTGTCATATCTACGTGACACATATGCGCCGCTGAATTGTAACGTGCATCGTGGCCGCGTGCGCACCCGCGACGTCAGCCCTCGTGACGTTTATATCTGTAGATGTACTCGAACTCGGCGCGCGATGTAAAACGCAACCCCGGCTCGAAATTCCCATAATTCATCGGCGAGCCCCGGTTATCATAGGGTACAAATTGTTTCGGCCACTAACGACCGAGCATCACGAAGTTTCCGCGTACAGCGGAATGGACGATTTACATAGAAATGTCCAGAACATTCCCGACACACTGGTCGCCCGTGGGTGGAAATCCATTGGGCGCGCCGGTTTCAACGCAATTGCGGCCTTATCCAGATCTCTCTTACATTGGTAATACGTTTGTGGAAAAATACGTGGGGTATATTTTATTCAGGCTTATATATTCCGCAACAAAAATGAGTGAAACTATACCTGCTTGTGGTGCAAGTTGTAAGGTACTCAAAAGAGGGGATATTACTGCTATTGAAATTACGATCAAACTGAAAACCGAACTTTGTTGGACATATGGACATTAACGTCATGATTCCCATGGCTCGAATTATTCTTCCACAGTAGCATTCATCGTAATTCACTTTTCACTTTACACTCCGGATCAAATCCTTGAATAATGACAGACCGATGGCGTTGACGGTGCCCCTAATCTTAGGGGTCGAGGCTTAACTGGAAGGGGTTGCGGATAAAGCGCGTTCAGGTACGAGATTTTCTGCCGGATTCTGAGCTATTGAATGACGCCAAGCCCAACTATATATATACGCACACGATATAGAGATCGGTGGAATAATCGTCGAGCCCGGGCCGCGGGGCCGTCGGTCCGACGCTGGATGAAACGCCCGACGACAATCACGAATGATTATCGGAATAAATTTGATCGTAATACGATATCAAACACAGAGCAAATATTGACGGGATTTGAAAACGGGGGGCGCGCGCGAGAGCGGCGGCGGAATGAACGAGTGAGCGCGCGCGGGACAGCCGAACGCGCCCCGGCTTTTCTCATCCCCATTGATTACGCAGTCGATTAAGATTAGCATAATCCGTGGCGAATCGACGCCCCCGTTCCCGGGGATTCTCGACGCTCCCGCTCCGCGACGCTCCCGGTGCTGTATGCTTTTTGCTGCGAGGGTCTCCGCGGCCACTGCTGCCGCTGAACAGAGGGAAAAAGTTTCATTGATTCAAGGAAATCTCTTTGAAATCTCGGCTTGCGAAACTTTTTCTCTGTCGCTCGTGATATATTTATCTTATATTTTCTTTGATCGATCAGAGCCGTTGTGAAATTTAGTAACACTGAATCGATACAAGGTGACTTTTGGGGGAGGACGATACTGACTTTTTTTTATCGAAGTCGAAGGAATATTTGCATTGACTTGAAGAAATATTTCGCACTGATGGAATGAAAAAGTCTTCTCTCGACTTTCACTGTGAGCGTTTGACGGCTTTGAGTTAATTTTGGTTGACTTTGCCACTTTGACTGCGTTCGGCGGGCGAAAGGTGGGCGCCATAGATTCCGCGTTTGCGGTAGTTCCCACCGAGCGCGAGTGGGGGCGCGCCGGGGCTTTGGCTGTGAATGGGCACACGCTCTCTCGGTACGTCCTCTCGTTATCATCATCCCTACAATTTGCATACTCATGACTGTTTATAATGCATAATCGACGGAAAGCGAGTTCGACGAACCGGAAACCAAGCGAGAGCCCGCGGTTTATACGCTTTTGCTCTCTGCAGTGCAAGCACTGCGGGCATCGCCTGACCCGCCATCGGTTGGCTTAGCTTCCAAGCGCGCGCTGCGCTGCGCCAAGGCAGACCAGATTTGATTATCGGTTTTTCCTATTATTTTACTTTGACATTCGAGCCAGCCAACGGGCTTTTAATATTCGATCATCGGACTGTGACAAAAACAAGGGATTTTTGTTTATCGAACTTTGATTGATGACGACAGAATCATTTGACTTGCGTTTATACGGCGATACCGATTTTTCACGATGAAAAAGGATGAAATACAATTTGGCAAAAAAATAGAAAGAGGAAACGTTTTAATCGTGACAGATGTACCGTTCACAGCATACACAGCCCATGGCTTTTGATAAATAAAATTCTACCTCGCGACTCGTCCTCAGCTTTTAGCATTTTCAACGAAGCTTTCAGAATCTCCGGCAAAAACGGCAAAGCCATGTCAAAGGACACCCTAAATAAATGATATAGCGCAAGCAGCGGCAGACGTTTTGCGAATCAGGTGTCAGCAAAAAATTAAGTTGAGGCGGATCATAAAATGATGAGCGACGATGCTGAAGCCACGTTGAACTAGACGTGGAGAGATCCAATCGCAATTTGACAAATTTTGACTGCATTAACGAAGACATGGTAGACAAACAGACAAACAACTTTCCAAAAAAGATATAAGATAGCGATAATAAGACGAGAAGATGAGGGAAGGAGGGAAGGAAGAGTACACGCATCAACCCTGAAGCAGTTCCCTTTCACCGGTCTGTCTCCATTCAAGCCGACTTCCCACCTCCCAACTGTACAGCTGTAGCCTCGGACTACTTTGCTTTTGTCTTCGAGGCTCTTTCGCTGGCTTTCTTTTTCATTTGTTTTATACACAGTATATATGTATATACGAAACCGGGTGGGTGTCTGAAAAATCCAGAAAAGAATAAGTACCACCCGGGTTGTACATCAGGGGGCGTAAACATTTTTACGTCGGAGCTTTTCACGAGAGACACAACCAGCAACAGCTTAGTGCTGTAAGGAAGGCGGAAAAAAATGTCTCGGCTGCTCGACGATAAAGCGAGCGAGGGGATTTACGATCGGGTTCTTCTATATTTCACCTGTCAAGCAGGTGCCCCGACCATTGGAACTTATTGCTGGCTCGTAAGGCTGTTTGTTCTTCTTGCACTATTGGCTCATCTATACACCGGCAACCCGTTACAGCCCGGGCTGTATTACACTCGGTCATAATGCCACGGGGGGTTCATATATCATACCGCCGATTTCTATTTAACGGGTCTCCTCGACTTTTCAGTTTTTCCTCACGGACCTGACGTTTTGTCATGACGACCATTTGTGTCAGCTAAAAGATCCAAAATGTCGTTACGTAATTTTAAGTTAAACTATCATTTTTTTCGACATTTTCTACTTTCAAGACACTGAAAAAGTGTTTTGAAAGCTAAAATTCCCAGGTGCTGAATTTTTAGCTCATGGAATGACTTTTTTCCGAAAAATAATTTTTTTTTTTTTAAAGTCATTCCATGAGCTAAAAATCCCGCCCCGGGGAATTTTAGCTCATGGAATGACTTAAAAAAAAAAAAAAAAAAATTATTTTTCGAAAAAAAGTCATTCCATGAGCTAAAATTCCCCGGGGCGGGATTTTTAGCTCATGGAATGACTTTTTTCCGAAAAATAATTTTTTTTTTTTTTTTTTAAGTCATTCCATGAGCTAAAAATCCCGCCCCGGGGAATTTTAGCTCATGGAATGACTTTTTTTCGAAAAATAATTTTTTTTTTTTTTTAAAGTCATTCCATGAGCTAAAAATCTCGCCCCGGGGAATTTTAGCTCATGGAATGACTTTTTTCCGAAAAATAATTTTTTTTTTTTTTTAAAGTCATTCCATGAGCTAAAAATCCCGCCCCGGGGAATTTTAGCTCATGGAATGACTTTTTTCCGAAAAATAATTTTTTTTTTTTTTTAAAGTCATTCCATGAGCTAAAAATCCCGCCCCGGGGAATTTTAGCTCATGGAATGACTTTTTTTCGAAAAATAATTTTTTTTTTTTTTTAAAGTCATTCCATGAGCTAAAAATCCCGCTCCGGGGAATTTTAGCTCATGGAATGACTTTTTTTCGAAAAATAATTTTTTTTTTTTTTAAAGTCATTCCATGAGCTAAAAATCCCGCCCCGGGGAATTTTAGCTCATGGAATGACTTTTTTCCGAAAAATAATTTTTTTTTTTTTTTAAAGTCATTCCATGAGCTAAAATTCCCCCGGGCGGGATTTTTAGCTCATGGAATGACTTTTTTCCGAAAAATAATTTTTTTTTTTTTTTTAAGTCATTCCATGAGCTAAAAATCCCGCCCCGGGGAATTTTAGCTCATGGAATGACTTTTTTTCGAAAAATAATTTTTTTTTTTTTTTAAAGTCATTCCATGAGCTAAAAATCTCGCCCCGGGGAATTTTAGCTCATGGAATGACTTTTTTCCGAAAAATAATTTTTTTTTTTTTTTAAAGTCATTCCATGAGCTAAAAATCCCGCCCCGGGGAATTTTAGCTCATGGAATGACTTTTTTCCGAAAAATAATTTTTTTTTTTTTTTAAAGTCATTCCATGAGCTAAAAATCCCGCCCCGGGGAATTTTAGCTCATGGAATGACTTTTTTTCGAAAAATAATTTTTTTTTTTTTTTAAAGTCATTCCATGAGCTAAAAATCCCGCTCCGGGGAATTTTAGCTCATGGAATGACTTTTTTCCGAAAAATAATTTTTTTTTTTTTTTAAAGTCATTCCATGAGCTAAAAATCCCGCCCCGGGGAATTTTAGCTCATGGAATGACTTTTTTTCGAAAAATAATTTTTTTTTTTTTTTAAAGTCATTCCATGAGCTAAAAATCCCGCTCCGGGGAATTTTAGCTCATGGAATGACTTTTTTTCGAAAAATAATTTTTTTTTTTTTTTAAAGTCATTCCATGAGCTAAAAATCCCGCCCCGGGGAATTTTAGCTCATGGAATGACTTTTTTCCGAAAAATAATTTTTTTTTTTTTTTAAAGTCATTCCATGAGCTAAAAATCCCGCCCGGGGAATTTTAGCTCATGGAATGACTTTTTTCCGAAAAATAATTTTTTTTTTTTTTTAAAGTCATTCCATGAGCTAAAAATCCCGCCCGGGGAATTTTAGCTCATGGAATGACTTTTTTCCGAAAAATAATTTTTTTTTTTTTTTAAAGTCATTCCATGAGCTAAAAATCCCGCCCCGGGGAATTTTAGCTCATGGAATGACTTTTTTCCGAAAAATAATTTTTTTTTTTTTTTAAAGTCATTCCATGAGCTAAAAATCCCGCCCCGGGGAATTTTAGCTCATGGAATGACTTTTTTTCGAAAAATAATTTTTTTTTTTTTTTAAAGTCATTCCATGAGCTAAAAATCCCGCCCCGGGGAATTTTAGCTCATGGAATGACTTTTTTCCGAAAAATAATTTTTTTTTTTTTTAAAGTCATTCCATGAGCTAAAAATCCCGCCCGGGGAATTTTAGCTGATGGAATGACTTTTTTCCGAAAAATAATTTTTTTTTTTTTTTTAAGTCATTCCATGAGCTAAAAACCCCGCCCCGGGGAATTTTAGCTCATGGAATGACTTTTTTTCGAAAAATAATTTTTTTTTTTTTTTTTAAGTCATTCCATGAGCTAAAAATCCCGCCCCGGGGAATTTTAGCTCATGGAATGACTTTTTTTCGAAAAATAATTTTTTTTTTTTTTTTAAAGTCATTCCATGAGCTAAAAATCCCGCCCCGGGGAATTTTAGCTCATGGAATGACTTTAAAAAAAAAAAAAATTATTTTTCGGAAAAAAGTCATTCCATGAGCTAAAATTCCCCGGGGCGGGATTTTTAGCTCATGGAATGACTTTAAAAAAAAAAAAAAATTATTTTTCGAAAAAAAGTCATTCCATGAGCTAAAATTCCCCGGAGCGGGATTTTTAGCTCATGGAATGACTTTAAAAAAAAAAAAAAAATTATTTTTCGAAAAAAAGTCATTCCATGAGCTAAAATTCCCCGGGGCGGGATTTTTAGCTCATGGAATGACTTTAAAAAAAAAAAAAAATTATTTTTCGGAAAAAAGTCATTCCATGAGCTAAAAATCCCGCCCCGGGGAATTTTAGCTCATGGAATGACTTTTTTTCGAAAAATAATTTTTTTTTTTTTTTTTAAAGTCATTCCATGAGCTAAAATTCCCCGGGGCGGGATTTTTAGCTTATGGAATGACTTTAAAAAAAAAAAAAAAATATTTTTCGGAAAAAAGTCATTCCATGAGTTAAAATTCCCCGGGGCGGGATTTTTAGCTCATGGAATGACTTTAAAAAAAAAAAAAAATTATTTTTCGAAAAAAAGTCATTCCATGAGCTAAAATTCCCCGGAGCGGGATTTTTAGCTCATGGAATGACTTAAAAAAAAAAAAAAAATTATTTTTCGAAAAAAAGTCATTCCATGAGCTAAAATTCCCCGGGGCGGGATTTTTAGCTCATGGAATGACTTAAAAAAAAAAAAAAAATTATTTTTCGGAAAAAAGTCATTCCATGAGCTAAAATTCCCCGGGGCGGGATTTTTAGCTCATGGAATGACTTTAAAAAAAAAAAAAAAATTATTTTTCGGAAAAAAGTCATTCCATGAGCTAAAATTCCCCGGGGCGGGATTTTTAGCTCATGGAATGACTTTAAAAAAAAAAAAAAATTATTTTTCGGAAAAAAGTCATTCCATGAGCTAAAATTCCCCGGGGCGGGATTTTTAGCTCATGGAATGACTTTAAAAAAAAAAAAATTATTTTTCGAAAAAAAGTCATTCCATGAGCTAAAATTCCCCGGGGCGGGATTTTTAGCTCATGGAATGACTTTAAAAAAAAAAAAAAAATTATTTTTCGAAAAAAAGTCATTCCATGAGCTAAAATTCCCCGGAGCGGGATTTTTAGCTCATGGAATGACTTTAAAAAAAAAAAAAAAATTATTTTTCGAAAAAAAGTCATTCCATGAGCTAAAATTCCCCGGGGCGGGATTTTTAGCTCATGGAATGACTTTAAAAAAAAAAAAAAATTATTTTTCGAAAAAAAGTCATTCCATGAGCTAAAATTCCCCGGGGCGGGGTTTTTAGCTCATGGAATGACTTAAAAAAAAAAAAAAAAAATTATTTTTCGGAAAAAAGTCATTCCATGAGCTAAAATTCCCCGGGGCGGGATTTTTAGCTCATGGAATGACTTTAAAAAAAAAACAAAATTATTTTTCGGAAAAAAGTCATTCCATGAGCTAAAATTCCCCGGGGCGGGATTTTTAGCTCATGGAATGACTTAAAAAAAAAAAAAAAAAATATTTTTCGAAAAAAAGTCATTCCATGAGCTAAAATTCCCCGGGGCGGGATTTTTAGCTCATGGAATGACTTTTTTCCGAAAAATAATTTTTTTTTTTTTTTAAGTCATTCCATGAGCTAAAAATCCCGCCCCGGGGAATTTTAGCTCATGGAATGACTTTTTTTCGAAAAATAATTTTTTTTTTTTTTTAAAGTCATTCCATGAGCTAAAAATCTCGCCCCGGGGAATTTTAGCTCATGGAATGACTTTTTTCCGAAAAATAATTTTTTTTTTTTTTTAAAGTCATTCCATGAGCTAAAAATCCCGCCCCGGGGAATTTTAGCTCATGGAATGACTTTTTTCCGAAAAATAATTTTTTTTTTTTTTAAGGTCATTCCATGAGCTAAAAATCCCGCCCCGGGGAATTTTAGCTCATGGAATGACTTTTTTTCGAAAAATAATTTTTTTTTTTTTTTAAAGTCATTCCATGAGCTAAAAATCCCGCTCCGGGGAATTTTAGCTCATGGAATGACTTTTTTTCGAAAAATAATTTTTTTTTTTTTTTAAAGTCATTCCATGAGCTAAAAATCCCGCCCCGGGGAATTTTAGCTCATGGAATGACTTTTTTCCGAAAAATAATTTTTTTTTTTTTTTAAAGTCATTCCATGAGCTAAAAATCCCGCCCGGGGAATTTTAGCTCATGGAATGACTTTTTTCCGAAAAATAATTTTTTTTTTTTTTAAAGTCATTCCATGAGCTAAAAATCCCGCCCCGGGGAATTTTAGCTCATGGAATGACTTTTTTCCGAAAAATAATTTTTTTTTTTTTTTAAAGTCATTCCATGAGCTAAAAATCCCGCCCCGGGGAATTTTAGCTCATGGAATGACTTTTTTCCGAAAAATAATTTTTTTTTTTTTTTAAAGTCATTCCATGAGCTAAAAATCCCGCCCCGGGGAATTTTAGCTCATGGAATGACTTTTTTCCGAAAAATAATTTTTTTTTTTTTTTTAAGTCATTCCATGAGCTAAAAATCCCGCCCCGGGGAATTTTAGCTCATGGAATGACTTTTTTCCGAAAAATAATTTTTTTTTTTTTAAAGTCATTCCATGAGCTAAAAATCCCGCTCCGGGGAATTTTAGCTCATGGAATGACTTTTTTCCGAAAAATAATTTTTTTTTTTTTTTAAGCCATTCCATGAGCTAAAAATCCCGCCCCGGGGAATTTTAGCTCATGGAATGACTTTAAAAAAAAAAAAAATTATTTTTCGGAAAAAAGTCATTCCATGAGCTAAAATTCCCCGGGGCGGGATTTTTAGCTCATGGAATGACTTTAAAAAAAAAAAAAAATTATTTTTCGAAAAAAAGTCATTCCATGAGCTAAAATTCCCCGGAGCGGGATTTTTAGCTCATGGAATGACTTTAAAAAAAAAAAAAAAATTATTTTTCGAAAAAAAGTCATTCCATGAGCTAAAATTCCCCGGGGCGGGATTTTTAGCTCATGGAATGACTTTAAAAAAAAAAAAAAATTATTTTTCGGAAAAAAGTCATTCCATGAGCTAAAAATCCCGCCCCGGGGAATTTTAGCTCATGGAATGACTTTTTTTCGAAAAATAATTTTTTTTTTTTTTTTAAAGTCATTCCATGAGCTAAAATTCCCCGGGGCGGGATTTTTAGCTTATGGAATGACTTTAAAAAAAAAAAAAAAATATTTTTCGGAAAAAAGTCATTCCATGAGTTAAAATTCCCCGGGGCGGGATTTTTAGCTCATGGAATGACTTTAAAAAAAAAAAAAAATTATTTTTCGAAAAAAAGTCATTCCATGAGCTAAAATTCCCCGGAGCGGGATTTTTAGCTCATGGAATGACTTAAAAAAAAAAAAAAAATTATTTTTCGAAAAAAAGTCATTCCATGAGCTAAAATTCCCCGGGGCGGGATTTTTAGCTCATGGAATGACTTAAAAAAAAAAAAAAATTATTTTTCGGAAAAAAGTCATTCCATGAGCTAAAATTCCCCGGGGCGGGATTTTTAGCTCATGGAATGACTTTAAAAAAAAAAAAAAAATTATTTTTCGGAAAAAAGTCATTCCATGAGCTAAAATTCCCCGGGGCGGGATTTTTAGCTCATGGAATGACTTTAAAAAAAAAAAAAAATTATTTTTCGGAAAAAAGTCATTCCATGAGCTAAAATTCCCCGGGGCGGGATTTTTAGCTCATGGAATGACTTTAAAAAAAAAAAAATTATTTTTCGAAAAAAAGTCATTCCATGAGCTAAAATTCCCCGGGGCGGGATTTTTAGCTCATGGAATGACTTTAAAAAAAAAAAAAAAATTATTTTTCGAAAAAAAGTCATTCCATGAGCTAAAATTCCCCGGAGCGGGATTTTTAGCTCATGGAATGACTTTAAAAAAAAAAAAAAAATTATTTTTCGAAAAAAAGTCATTCCATGAGCTAAAATTCCCCGGGGCGGGATTTTTAGCTCATGGAATGACTTTAAAAAAAAAAAAAAATTATTTTTCGAAAAAAAGTCATTCCATGAGCTAAAATTCCCCGGGGCGGGGTTTTTAGCTCATGGAATGACTTTAAAAAAAAAAAAAAAAATTATTTTTCGGAAAAAAGTCATTCCATGAGCTAAAATTCCCCGGGGCGGGATTTTTAGCTCATGGAATGACTTTAAAAAAAAAACAAAATTATTTTTCGGAAAAAAGTCATTCCATGAGCTAAAATTCCCCGGGGCGGGATTTTTAGCTCATGGAATGACTTAAAAAAAAAAAAAAAAAATATTTTTCGAAAAAAAGTCATTCCATGAGCTAAAATTCCCCGGGGCGGGATTTTTAGCTCATAAAATGACTTTAAAAAAAAAAAAAAATTATTTTTCGAAAAAAAGTCATTCCATGAGCTAAAATTCCCCGGGGCGGGGTTTTTAGCTCATGGAATGACTTTAAAAAAAAAAAAAAAATTATTTTTCGGAAAAAAGTCATTCCATGAGCTAAAATTCCCCGGGGCGGGATTTTTAGCTCATGGAATGACTTTAAAAAAAAAAAAAAATTATTTTTCGAAAAAAAGTCATTCCATGAGCTAAAATTCCCCGGGGCGGGGTTTTTAGCTCATGGAATGACTTTAAAAAAAAAAAAAAATTATTTTTCGGAAAAAAGTCATTCCATGAGCTAAAATTCCCCGGGGCGGGATTTTTAGCTCATGGAATGACTTTAAAAAAAAAAAAAAATTATTTTTCGGAAAAAAGTCATTCCATGAGCTAAAATTCCCCGGGGCGGGATTTTTAGCTCATGGAATGACTTTAAAAAAAAAAAAAAAATTATTTTTCGAAAAAAAGTCATTCCATGAGCTAAAATTCCCCGGGGCGGGATTTTTAGCTCATGGAATGACTTTAAAAAAAAAAAAAAATTATTTTTCGGAAAAAAGTCATTCCATGAGCTAAAATTCCCCGGGGCGGGATTTTTAGCTCATGGAATGACTTTAAAAAAAAAAAAAAATTATTTTTCGGAAAAAAGTCATTCCATGAGCTAAAATTCCCCGGGGCGGGATTTTTAGCTCATGGAATGACTTTAAAAAAAAAAAAAAATTATTTTTCGGAAAAAAGTCATTCCATGAGCTAAAATTCCCCGGGGCGGGATTTTTAGCTCATGGAATGACTTAAAAAAAAAAAAAAAATTATTTTTCGAAAAAAAGTCATTCCATGAGCTAAAATTCCCCGGGGCGGGATTTTTAGCTCATGGAATGACTTTAAAAAAAAAATATATATATTTTTCGGAAAAAAGTCATTCCATGAGTTAAAATTCCCCGGGGCGGGATTTTTAGCTCATGGAATGACTTTAAAAAAAAAAAAAAATTATTTTTCGGAAAAAAGTCATTCCATGAGCTAAAATTCCCCGGGGCGGGATTTTTAGCTCATGGAATGACTTTAAAAAAAAAAAAAAATTATTTTTCGAAAAAAAGTCATTCCATGAGCTAAAAATCCCGCCCCGGGGAATTTTAGCTCATGGAATGACTTTTTTTCGAAAAATAATTTTTTTTTTTTTTTAAGTAATTCCATGAGCTAAAAATCCCGCCCCGGGGAATTTTAGCTCATGGAATGACTTTTTTCCGAAAAATAATTTTTTTTTTTTTTTTAAAGTCATTCCATGAGCTAAAAATCCCGCCCCGGGGAATTTTAGCTCATGGAATGACTTTTTTCCGAAAAATAATTTTTTTTTTTTTTTAAAGTCATTCCATGAGCTAAAAATCCCGCCCCGGGGAATTTTAGCTCATGGAATGACTTTTTTTCGAAAAATAATTTTTTTTTTTTTTTAAAGTCATTCCATGAGCTAAAAATCCCGCCCCGGGGAATTTTAGCTCATGGAATGACTTTTTTTCGAAAAATAATTTTTTTTTTTTTTTTTAAGTCATTCCATGAGCTAAAAATCCCGCTCCGGGGAATTTTAGCTCATGGAATGACTTTTTTTCGAAAAATAATTTTTTTTTTTTTTTAAAGTCATTCCATGAGCTAAAAATCCCGCCCCGGGGAATTTTAGCTCATGGAATGACTTTTTTTCGAAAAATAATTTTTTTTTTTTTAAAGTCATTCCATGAGCTAAAAATCCCGCCCCGGGGAATTTTAGCTCATGGAATGACTTTTTTCCGAAAAATAATTTTTTTTTTTTTTTAAAGTCATTCCATGAGCTAAAAATCCCGCCCCGGGGAATTTTAGCTCATGGTATGACTTTTTTTCGAAAAATAATTTTTTTTTTTTTTTAAAGTCATTCCATGAGCTAAAAATCCCGCCCCGGGGAATTTTAGCTCATGGAATGACTTTTTTCCGAAAAATAATTTTTTTTTTTTTTTTAAAGTCATTCCATGAGCTAAAAATCCCGCCCCGGGGAATTTTAGCTCATGGAATGACTTTAAAAAAAAAAAAAAAATATTTTTCGGAAAAAAGTCATTCCATGAGCTAAAATTCCCCGGGGCGGGATTTTTAGCTCATGGAATGACTTTAAAAAAAAAAAAAAAATTATTTTTCGGAAAAAAGTCATTCCATGAGCTAAAATTCCCCGGGGCGGGATTTTTAGCTCATGGAATGACTTTAAAAAAAAAAAAAAATTATTTTTCGAAAAAAAGTCATTCCATGAGCTAAAATTCCCCGGGGCGGGATTTTTAGCTCATGGAATGACTTAAAAAAAAAAAAAAAATTATTTTTCGGAAAAAAGTCATTCCATGAGCTAAAATTCCCCGGGGCGGGATTTTTAGCTCATGGAATGACTTTAAAAAAAAAAAAATTATTTTTCGAAAAAAAGTCATTCCATGAGCTAAAATTCCCCGGGGCGGGATTTTTAGCTCATGGAATGACTTAAAAAAAAAAAAAAAAATTATTTTTCGAAAAAAAGTCATTCCATGAGCTAAAATTCCCCGGAGCGGGATTTTTAGCTCATGGAATGACTTTAAAAAAAAAAAAAAAATTATTTTTCGAAAAAAAGTCATTCCATGAGCTAAAATTCCCCGGGGCGGGATTTTTAGCTCATGGAATGACTTTTTTTCGAAAAATAATTTTTTTTTTTTTTTTAAGTCATTCCATGAGCTAAAATTCCCCGGGGCGGGATTTTTAGCTCATGGAATGACTTTAAAAAAAATATATATATATTTTTCGGAAAAAAGTCATTCCATGAGTTAAAATTCCCCGGGGCGGGATTTTTAGCTCATGGAATGACTTTAAAAAAAAAAAAAAATTATTTTTCGGAAAAAAGTCATTCCATGAGCTAAAATTCCCCGGGGCGGGATTTTTAGCTCATGGAATGACTTTAAAAAAAAAAAAAAATTATTTTTCGAAAAAAAGTCATTCCATGAGCTAAAAATCCCGCCCCGGGGAATTTTAGCTCATGGAATGACTTTTTTTCGAAAAATAATTTTTTTTTTTTTTTAAAGTCATTCCATGAGCTAAAAATCCCGCCCCGGGGAATTTTAGCTCATGGAATGACTTTTTTCCGAAAAATAATTTTTTTTTTTTTTTAAAGTCATTCCATGAGCTAAAAATCCCGCCCCGGGGAATTTTAGCTCATGGAATGACTTTTTTTCGAAAAATAATTTTTTTTTTTTTTTAAAGTCATTCCATGAGCTAAAAATCCCGCCCCGGGGAATTTTAGCTCATGGAATGACTTTTTTCCGAAAAATAATTTTTTTTTTTTTTTAAAGTCATTCCATGAGCTAAAAATCCCGCCCCGGGGAATTTTAGCTCATGGAATGACTTTTTTCCGAAAAATAATTTTTTTTTTTTTTTAAAGTCATTCCATGAGCTAAAAATCCCGCCCCGGGGAATTTTAGCTCATGGAATGACTTTTTTTCGAAAAATAATTTTTTTTTTTTTTTTAAGTCATTCCATGAGCTAAAAATCCCGCCCCGGGGAATTTTAGCTCATGGAATGACTTTTTTTCGAAAAATAATTTTTTTTTTTTTTTAAAGTCATTCCATGAGCTAAAAATCCCGCCCCGGGGAATTTTAGCTCATGGAATGACTTTTTTCCGAAAAATAATTTTTCGGAAAAAAGTCATTCCATGAGCTAAAACTTTAGCTCCATGAGCTAAAGTCATGGAATGACTTTTTTCCGAAAAATAATTTTTCGGAAAAAAGTCATTCCATGAGCTAAAATTCCCCGGGGCGGGATTTTTAGCTCATGGAATGACTTTAAAAAAAAAAAAAAAATTATTTTTCGAAAAAAAGTCATTCCATGAGCTAAAATTCCCCGGGGCGGGATTTTTAGCTCATGGAATGACTTTTTTTCGAAAAATAATTTTTTTTTTTTTTTAAAGTCATTCCATGAGCTAAAAATCCCGCCCCGGGGAATTTTAGCTCATGGAATGACTTTTTTCCGAAAAATAATTTTTTTTTTTTTTTTAAGTCATTCCATGAGCTAAAAATCCCGCCCGGGGAATTTTAGCTCATGGAATGACTTTTTTCCGAAAAATAATTTTTTTTTTTTTTTAAAGTCATTCCATGAGCTAAAAATCCCGCCCGGGGAATTTTAGCTCATGGAATGACTTTTTTCCGAAAAATAATTTTTTTTTTTTTTAAAGTCATTCCATGAGCTAAAAATCCCGCCCCGGGGAATTTTAGCTCATGGAATGACTTTTTTCCGAAAAATAATTTTTTTTTTTTTTAAAGTCATTCCATGAGCTAAAAATCCCGCCCCGGGGAATTTTAGCTCATGGAATGACTTAAAAAAAAAAAAAAAATTATTTTTCGGAAAAAAGTCATTCCATGAGCTAAAAATCCCGCCCCGGGGAATTTTAGCTCATGGAATGACTTTTTTTCGAAAAATATATATATTTTTTTTTTTTAAGTCATTCCATGAGCTAAAAATCCCGCTCCGGGGAATTTTAGCTCATGGAATGACTTTTTTTCGAAAAATAATTTTTTTTTTTTTAAAGTCATTCCATGAGCTAAAAATCCCGCCCCGGGGAATTTTAGCTCATGGAATGACTTTTTTCCGAAAAATAATTTTTTTTTTTTTTTTAAGTCATTCCATGAGCTAAAAATCCCGCTCCGGTGAATTTTAGCTCATGGAATGACTTTTTTTCGAAAAATAATTTTTTTTTTTTTTTAAAGTCATTCCATGAGCTAAAAATCCCCGGGGCCGGATTTTTAGCTCATGGAATGACTTGTTTTCGAAAAATAATTTTTTTTTTTTTTAAGTCATTCCATGAGCTAAAAATTGAGACCCTGGGGATTTTAGCTAATGGAATGACTTTTTTCCCAAATTTTTTTTCTTTCGGAAAAATAGTCATTCCATGAGCTAAAAATGCAACACCTGGGAATTTTAGCTCATATAATGACTTCTTTCGAAAAAATAGTCATTCCATGAGCTACGACGTAATCGAGTCTCGAATATTCTGGTAGGAAAAAATGCCTCCCTCCATCTCGGCGGCAAGACGGCTAGATGGCCAAGGGTGAAACGGCGCTGGTTGCGAGAGAAGAGACAATGGCCTAGTTAGAGGACCCACTAATTGCGAGGCTTTAATGGAGATCCTCGTGAAAATTGCATCTGCCTAAGCCCATTATTGTGCGACCCTGTCCATGGCAAGCGGTTGCTTCTTGTCATTTCCAATAATACCACGCAGCAGGGCAAAATAATACCTACAGCCGGAGGGGCTGCTGAAAGGGTTCGAAACTTATGGTGTCACGAGACTCGCACCCTCGCGCACGTCTCTAAATGGTAACGCGGGATTTTATGGCGCTCGTAGTCAGTATTATTATTTTATATATGGAATTATTTTCCGACGACATCGACAATTATCATTTTTCTGCCTAACGCCAGCGACCAATTTTTAAACACACGAACGTCTCGCCATTGAGGAAACAATGACGACGGCTGACGCGCTGTTCTTCGATAAAATATAACAAAGCCGCTGTAATTTACGGACATTTACGGCCCGTGTGGCATCTGTACGGGGAATGAATTTGGCTCCTCGCGAGGAAAGAACACAGACCGAGGCGTCGTTATAATTATTGCGGCTCAACGTGCCGCATTCACTTTAATAATCGTCTAGACGCCGGTACTCTTGGCGGACCGTCGCGGCGTGGCGACCCTCTCGTCTCGACGCTTTTTTTCACTCACCACTCTCCCACTTGCGTCCCGCACCCGCGTGCTGGGGAGAGCTCGCACGTCCTTGCTACCCCTGCGTATTCCGCCGAGCTCGCGCAATCTATCTACCCGGTCGAGGCTCACCCGACTCCGCGGGGCGAACTGCTGACTTCAACCTGCGGCCTCACTGCACACGCTCAGACGCGAGGCGACATACTCCAACTACTCAAATCGGTGGCACAAACATTTTTATTTCGTTCACTTTTTTTTTTGCTTTCAACGTCAAATCACGTCGTGCAAACTTGTTTTGAAAAAGATGAAAGGAACTTGGAATGAACGAAGATTGACAATTTAACATGTCGGCGAAATACCTGGATCGTTGATGTAGCATTTTCGATGCAAAAGTGGTTTATAGGGACGTAAAATACAGAGCAACACATATGCAGATACACGTAATGCGCTGGGTGTTCGCGCGGTTCGGCCGCTCGTTGCCGTGGCAACGGTTGGCATGGCGACAGTTGAGACGGCTTGGTAGCCATGGAGACTACGAGGTTAGCCACATTAGACGCACCTTGGGACTTGGGTCAGTCCAAGCGAGACAAAGAGACTCATCCGAAAATTGAGGCGCAACTCAACTCGGACGTTCAGCCTGGCGAACCACTCGAGTTCGGATGCAGGACGATAAATTCGTCCCTGCGAGAACGATTCGCGTTTAGTCAGGCAGCCGCCGCCCGTTTCCAGGGATAAATCTGCAGCTCGGAATGATTCATATCTCGGGGCCCGACGAGAATCCGTTTGAGAGCGGAATGAAGCGAGTTCCACTGTCGCCGTAATCCCGAAATTGCAATACGGCGTCAACCGCGAAGAGTTGATAAATATTTAAGCCGCGTGGACCACTTGACAGAGTATGCGCGAGTAGCGCGAACACCGCGCGCGCCTTAAGGTCGCGGCTGAAAAAGGTTCGCGCTCGCGGCTGATGTACGCCGCAACAGCGACTACACTGTGTGCCCGCTGAGTGGGCCGGGCCTCGGCTGCGCTGCCGCTTAATTTTAGCGAGACGACGAATGGCGGCCTGTGATCTTTCGCGGGACATATATTCTCGGGTGCGGAATGAGAGAGCCGAGTGCGCGCGGCGTCCAGGCTTCGGAATCACTCGCCACGTCGTTGGGATTCCGACGTTCTCGCGGGCCACTCGAATTCGTCACGTCTCGTTTCGCGTCGCTTCTTCACCTCGCCCCAGCATCTTTCCGTCTTCCTTTCTCTCTCTTCGTTTTTTTTTTTTTTTTTTTTTTTTTTTTTTTTTCTTTCCTTTCCAAGGATCGACGCGATTCCCGGAGCAGCCGTTGACTGGAGTTCGCGACACGGACACGCCCTTGCCGAGAGCGCGCGCGGAAATTTATGACGTCTTGATGCACGCACTTGACTTTATTGTTGCGCGAGAGAAATTTGCCGTCGACGTTGCCACTCGCGAGGATACTTTTACGGCGCTGTCAAACGATCATCGGTGTCGTTGCGTGCGAATACATTGCAATGGTCACTGTAACCCTTGCAATTAATTTATGTTGATACCATTTTTCCATACATTTATTATTAATTTATATTTTATATCGGAAAATTTTGCCCGAATGTCCGTGAATATTAATTCGTAGAAGCGCGATGCGGGACGACGGCGCATTTTTAAATTCGTAACAGTCACAACGTGACTGCGAGACTGTGAGAAAATTGGTCCCCGGAAAATCAGGCCCGAGAAATTTGGCAACTGGGAAAATGATACCGAAATCTCTCGGGAATCCCGATATCTTTGTTGCCAACCGATCACGCGCCGCGAGACCGAAACGACGACGCGCGCGATCGGCCCAAAGCCGCGATAAAAGCCACAGAGTCGCGACTGTATCAGAACCGGGGAAATTCATTGACCGTCCCCCATCTGCGCCGCGGACTAAAACAGGCGCGCGGCCCGATCGGCCGTGGTATATATCGGCGATAACTCCGACTGGCCGATCGTCGTCTGGTAATCGAGTTATCTCGAATTAACGAGAATACCCGGTCGAAACGGATAGCCGGGGCTCGGCTCGCGGCGCGGAGCAGCGTCGAGCGAGAGAGAGCCGGGGTTAGCAGGCCGAGCGCAGACACTAATAACCGCGCTGGAATTAATACAATTAGGTACGCGCATAGGTACGCGGACGTGTGCGCGATCGTATGCCGCTCCTAACTGCCGCCACCGCCGCCGCCGCCGCCCCGTGTATGCGCTACAGATATTATGTATGGCTGGTTAGTACGGTGTACACGTAGGTGAACCGATGGAGAATCGACGGGTAGACATCGAGCGCGTTCGGAGCTTTTGGACCCGCCGTTCTATTATCGACGAACTATCGAACCATATCCGGCGCGCTTTGTCCGCTCTCGGCAACCCTATAACTGCTCCTATATTGCGCGGAGAGCGCCGGGAAACGATCGAGGCTAAACAACTCGGCCACTATATCGCTCCGGGCGCCCGCGAGAGCGGCCCCCTGCTCTAAAACCTCGGCGGGCGAGCCCAAGCGGCGGCGGCGGCCGGCTTTTTCCCCTAATGAATTATCGCGCTTTATCCCCCTCGGCGTGGCCTTTGTCGCGCTGCGCGCGCGCGCGAAATATGTTAAAAATTGTGGGTGGAAAAAGGGGAATGACGATTTTGCGCTCTTTGACGCGCTTGACGTGATCGCGGAATTATTCACGACGATTTCACGGGTGGGAAATACGTGGCGGTGGATTTGAGGCACGAGTCGTGGGCCCCCCCACTTGGGCCGGATATTTTTTACTCTAAATATACTCCGAGCGCAATTTTGTCTCGCGTAGTTTTATTGTTATTTTCTGTTAATGTATCATTTCGTTTAGCATTCGTGTACTTAAAAAAAATGTTTTATTAATTTTCTGTTATTTGCACTTCTGCCTAGATTATATATTATTTTCAAGGGCTCGTCCCGTTTATTGTAAATAAATAAATAAATCGACGATACTTATCGTCCCCTATTTTTCGGTTCCCTTCGTCGCGTCGTCCACTCATCACGAAAGAAGAGATTAAGCCGGAGCCGATTTCGAGCGTTGCGCGAAACTCGAGGGGCGTCTCGCCAAGTGTGATTTTTCGGTAATCCCTCGGTCGCTCGTGCAGGGCTGATTCGCGCGGTGGACGCGACGAAGAGAATCGAAAGAGATCGAGAGATCGGTATTGAGAGCTCTCCGAATCCGCCGTCGCGGTTGTCCGGGTCGCCCTGAGCCGCGGGTGAAAAGCGTCGTCGTCGGCGAGACACCGCGCGCGCCTGATCACACAAGAAGTAGCTGCGGCATTGTCGGGGCGGTTTTTTCAATTAAAGGAAAGATCCGGGACGGGTCAATGAAGCCGTTGACAGCCGCACCGCGCAGAGCGGCCGGAACTCCGCGCCTTCGATTTTCACTCCGTCTCGCTCTAAACCCTCTTTTTATCTCGCCGCTCGCCGCGTGTTTCGTCCCTCCGGTATATCCTCCATCCTCCCTCTCGTCGGTCGTGCTCGGCCGCGCGTCGATGGGTCCTGCCTTTTCAGCCCGCGCCTCATCCAACGCTCGGTCAATCGGGGTAAAAAAAAAATACAACAACAACAACAACAACAGCAGCAGCAGCAACGCGCGGCAAGCAGGAGAGCCGGGCCGATTTGCGGGCCCCGCGCGAGCCGGGTTTAGGTTTATAATTGAATCCAGTTGTTACCGCTGATGGGCAACCGATTGCTTCCGTTTGGTAAACACCAACTTTTAATTATTTTCCCGGGCTAGACCGATGGGAGGAGGAGGGAAAGGGGAAAGGGAGGAGAGGGTGGGGGAGGGGGGGGGGGGGACGCTCGACATCCGTCGAACAAGCGAGATGGAGTGTGCTTGATTCGGCTATAAACAGAGGCTGAAACAATAGAATAAATGCCGAGTCCACATTCTGCGGCGCGGCCGCGGAGTGTGAAAGTGCAAAAAATAGAAAAACGAGAGACCGAAAGAACTATCCGCGCGTCGAGCGAACACACGCGACGCGGGGGAGGGTTTACGTTGGTGAAGCTAACCGGGCAAACATTACCCGAACGGTGATTGCTTCGATTCGCGTCCAAACACCCGACGGGGAAATACACCTTTTGCATTTGAATCGCGGTCGGCTGTCGGTGGGCGAAAAAAAAAAAAAGGAAAAATATTGTATACAAAACCCGCGCGACCGGAAAACTCATTCGCTCGCTGCGGCGATTTTCGAAAATCGCTATGGATACATCGACGGTCGAACGACGATCGCACGGTGCCCGAAAATATGTTGCTCAGCTTGAGCATTTTTTTTCAGTCCACAAAATGATTAACAGTGTAACTCTGTGTTACAATGTAACAAAAGTGCATTCCGCGTCCACCGTCGCCCTAAGCCCCGCCCGCAATATCTTTACATTATGTGCCAGTAATTCCCCAGACAGCACCAAACGCTTTTGGTTATGGATGAACCGGTGTATAATCGCAATAATGTATTCCGGCAATCGCCGCGGCCATAACGCATGGAGAACAGTCCGAATATAGATTACGTATACCTCGGTATAAAAGCAAATATATATACATATATACATGTATATATGTATATGTATGCGTGGCCACATATACATTTATTGCCATTGGCCGGCGCACCTTTTAATCGAAGTTCAATTTTAATCGGCTTCGCAATTCACTGGCCGCTTGATTGTACTACGCGGGCGATGCACACACGTGGAAACCCAAACACGCTGCGTAACGTTCGCGGAAATTCCCGATTCTGCGCGTATCGGGGGGAGGACACGATTTGTGTGTGGAACGTCGGCCGTCGCTGCTGCTGCTACCCCCGACGGGCCGGCCGGGGGATCGGATGAAATTCGCGGCCCGTTAATACCAACCGCGGACGACGAACGCGCGAGAAGCGAGGAAACGCGCGAGTGTTTAGCATAGATAATCACTCCTGGGATTCGGGGGCCGGAGTTGAATACGCTCGACGCGGCTCGAGCGCGCGCTCGCCGTTTGCGCGCGTCCGATGCAATTATCAATCGGGAGCCGCGCGCGCGCGCGCGAGCTCCACGCATTACCATAATCAGATTAACCTGCCGTCTCGCGCGAACCCTTGGGCAACTTATTCCTCGTTAATATCTCCATTTTACGCGTCAACCGCGCTCGTCACGGATTGTTCTCGTGTAGCCCCCAGGATCTCTTCGTTGTTTGACTGAAGGCGGAGAAGAACCGGAATCGCTCGTCGGATAGGGTTTTAAAACTTTACGAAATCGAGAATGAAAATTTCGATTTTGAAAAATATAGGTTAAAAGTCGATATTTCGAAAAAAACAAAAAATCTGTATTTTTGTAAAAATTAAAGATAAAACAATGTCGATAAAAAAAATTCGGATCGATGGCATTTTGTGTCAACAGCTCTCTTGCTTGCTGAAAAAAAATGCATGTGAATTGAGGTAAAAAGTAGATGTAAAAAAATCAGTCTAGGGTGTAATTTTGATTACATTCACCGAACAGCTCGCAGTTACATTCAGTGTACACAATCTTGCGATACGCCGCGCACAAAAAGCTACTGAACAATAGTCTAAGGAGAGTTAAGACGAAAAAGTATTAAGCAACAAGAGAAGCACGGAAGAAAGCGTAAGAGGAGAGGAAGAAAAAAAAGGAGGCAAAGAAGCTTCCCTCGCGCGCGCGAGGCTGCAGGTTGAATACCGTATAGTGGGAGTCGGCGGTGCGCGAGAAATCCAAGCGATCCTTCTTCTGGCCTGCCCACGACGAAGGAGTCGGAATAGAGGAAGTGAGTCGCTCTACGTGCCCGGAATATTTCTCAACGGTGCGCGCCGCGGCCCCCTCGCAGTAAATTATAGTACACAATACTCCGCTCCACCCGTAGCCATTCGAATATAGTATACACGGAATCACAACGAATTCGCGCGTGGATTATGTTAATACGACGCCAAAGTCGGAGGGGCGAGAACCGATTGATAATATCGCGATCGAGCTCGCACCCGACAGTAACTGGCTGTCCCTAAATACGCTTTTACTTTTTTCGGAGAATTGTCTGGAATTATCTGTTTTAATTTTTTCACCAAAATTGATATTGATATTGATATTTATTGGAGGATGCACAGGGAATGAGTGCTTTACATGGCATATGTACATAGCGTTTTTGTTTCTTACTTAGTCTAATATGCTTACAGTTTTATCGAGTACTTTGTACTTTTCTCATTCGCCTTATGCGAGTCGCATGAGCCCGAGTCTGGGCTTGTTCGCGACTGCAATCCTTGCTTACTTAAGTCTAAAGAAATGAAATTAAAAAAAATAAAAATAAAATAAATAAAAATAAAATAAGAAAGAATAACAGAATAACAGAATTAAATGATGGTTTTTAATTCCGCCCTCAAAGTTTTCCTCTAGAAAAAAAAATAAAAAAACTTTCACAGGATAAAAGTCGAATTTAAAGAAAGGAATATAATGATTTTTTTCTTTCGCAAATAAATCCGGTATAGTCTGCTCCCCTTGTAAGCTTTTGCCCGGGCACGAGGGCGTTAGGGGACTCGCCTGTGCATCTAAGTCCATGCATCGCACTCACGGTTTCTCGCCCTCTCAAAGTAGCTTGTAAATAGCGTGGAACGACCCCCAGTGTTATAGGACTGTGGTGCTCGAAAAGCGGGGGCACGACGCGCAGAAATCGAAGTGAAGAGCTGCGAAAGAACCCTCCGGAGACTCGAGTATACTACCGGAGTGTAGTATATACCGTACACACATATCCAGATATCTGAGCGAATGAGAAAAAGTTAGGAGGCACGAAGGAAAAAAGAAGCCGCGGGAGACGGGAGAGAGCGATCGAATCTCGTGGGGGACATTCGATTTCGCGGATCTCCTGCGGGAATCGCGCGCCGAGTGCCCTGCGGTTCGCTCCCTTGACACATCCACCCACTAAAGCTGACAGCGCACGCGCATTGTCCGCGCGTTAGCCGGAGAGGATTTTAAATATTCAAATATGTAGATACGAGAGAGAGAGGAAAAAATGTCGAGTCGAAATAAAATCTGTGGCCGAAACGATATCGCCCGCTGCGCAGGACGTTTGCGCATTATTCAAGCACCGTTTTAATCGAGAGTAACGCGAAATGCGTAACGCAAAAATTGCCGCGTCTCCGGGAGGATCCTCAGCGAGACTCCATTTCCATAATATTCACCGTGAAACGACGCGAAGTCTCTCGAGAGACTCGAAACTTCATCTCCCTCTTTTTATTTGCCTCGCGCGACAGCGACGGCGACGACAGGCTGAGCTCTCCCTTTGTTCCATACCTGGCGAAAGCTCGCGCGTGAACATTCGGAATAATCGCGCCCTTTTACGAGGCTCGCGAAACGAAGGGACCTTTCGAGAGTTCGAGAGACAATGCGAGAACGACACCTCTCGCAGCGTTAGCCCACTCCTCGAAATGTCTCCTCCCGCTCTGTGTACCGCCTTCTCCTCGACGCGTGGAAAATCCGTAAGATCTTTGAGAATTACAACGGGAGACTTTGGGTCGCAAGTGTAAGGAAGAAAAGTCTGAGAGACTCTGAACCACCGAGGCGAAAGAGGCAAAGGAAACTCGTTGATTTTTCAAAAAAGAGCTTAAATTCCAAAAACAAAATTGTTCTCATTTCTTAAACGTTGGAAATCGCACTGGAATCTAAATTCCTATCGATACATTATTTCGATTTTTTAAGTTTTTTTTTACAAAAAACGCTTCCTGAAGGCCCCCTAAATTGAATAAGCTTTAATTTGAGCCGCCAAACGTCGAAATCAAAGGTGTGAAAAAGGGTGAAAAAAAGGTGTCAATGGACACCTAGACACCCAGGTCAATTGACCTTGACTTAAGGTCAAGGGTCAAGGGTTAATTGACCTAAGGGAAATATCCTTTTGCCTACACATTTTTAAGACCTTAAGGATGAAAATAAAGCAATACAAAAAAATAAGTTTTTTTTTCGATTTTGACTAGAACCTCCCCTTAAGCTGTCGTTTGATTCGCAAAAATAATCAGAAACGTGTATCGGTGTTTTGAGAAGGTTTCGGCCAACGAGAGAGAACGCCGCGCGCGTGTCGCTGGAAAAACGAAGGAAAGCAGAGACGAAGCGCGAGCGCGAGTCGCAGCATCAGCAACAGCGGTTCATTTAACCCGAGAGTTCGCCCAGAAGCGTCGCAGCGCGACGCCGGTAACGTGTACTAAATCGGCCAAGAGGGAACGTCGCACTTTGTCGTTTTCGCGAAAACAGCGGAGAATCTCGAAGCAGCGAACAGCAGACTCTCCAGACTCTCTGTACTCTGTACACAAGTACAGAGCACTAAATGCTAATGCCTCAGTTGTCGCGCAGCTGGCCTGTCCCACGAACCCTCGTCTCCTGCTCAAGAGAGAGCATCGGTTCGGGGAGCCCCGCGCTTGTGCAACGCTATACGCGGCATTCTGAGCCAAGTGGACAACTTTGTCTCGACTGTGCGAACAAAATTATACTCACAGAGACACCTTAGCTTCCTCGGTGTCTACCGTCTGAATAACCCAAAGCGTAGAAGGTCGAGAATAGTCGAAATTGAAAAACTTGAGAAACCGAGTTACCGATTCGCGGACTTTTAAACGGTTGTGACACGGAGAGACAACAACGATATAGGATTTTAAGAATAAATCACTACACTGTTGAAAATATGTGGTGTCAAAAATGACACCAAGATGGTGTCTATATAGTTCCACACCAATCACGGTGACAACGGGCGGTGTTGAGCGGAAAGTGTTACACTGTTTCGTCTCACTTGACACAGGAAATAAATTTAACGAAACGGCTCGTGTTAATTACGCACCGTAAAAAGTGTTACTATTCGCACTATAATAAGTGACACCTGGAAAAACGTCCACACCAACAGCGTTTACGTATATTTTTAACAATGCACAGAACGAACAATGAGCAACAACGTTTGTCACATCACACGCGTGCGATATCGGTCAAGCGTTCCCGGTTTATTGCGAAAACCGAAGCACCACGATATTACAAGACGATTGCAGATAAGATCCATCTCGATACCTCCCGATGACACAAATGTCGCGCGATCTAACGAGGCTCCGTGTGCCACTGGGCAGTATTCAATGATCCAAGTCAGCCAATACAAGTGCCAATGAAACTTGCGGCTGCGGATCGGCGCGCGACATTAGTCGAGTCACGATGCCGATCGTAAAACGATAGTGCCGGCTCGACCGCGGCCCGTTAAAGCGATCTCGCGCGGCGGTCGCGTGTCCAGGAGTGATGAGGAACATCCGCCGGGGCCGGCCCACAATCGCCGTCGTTGTGATTTATCACCGCGTAACGCGCCCTCGCCCTCCGCACTTCTGAGCGCTGTTATTATAACATCCCGGTGCCACCCGCGATACCTCGGGGGTCGCGCGTATTATGATAAGTAGATGCGCGCCTCGGTGCACCGGACGAGAGCTACATGTGTTACATGCGAGAGCGGCCGTGTGGGTGGCAAAAGTGTGAGGGGTTAAATGACCGCGGTGGACCAGGACTATTTATATCAGCCGTAATGTATTATTATTATTCCGTAATGGTCGGTCTTGCGAGTCCGAGACTGCGAATTTTTTTTTATCACCTTTCTTGAGGTCCTGATTTTTTTATCCAGGCTGCCCGCGTTCAGCCGTAGCGGTTCGTTAAGTCAGATTTTACATTTCTCGGAACGCGGGAGTAATTTACTTTTAGAAGCCGTCCGCAACCTGACCGAGGCTCCTTAAATCCGCAAATTGGCAGACACGCGGTGAGAAGAGGAGGGGGAAAAAAAAGGAATGATTTCGGTATGAAACGCGCGGAGTCGTCGGGCCCGGCGGGGGGCGTTCGCGCCACCGGCGCACCCGGATACCTCGTGAATATCCCAGTGGATCACGTTCTTCCGCAAAAATTGGGGGAGTAAGCTGTAAAAAAAGTGCCACTGCCATCTCGCACCCCATCGACCATATATATATTCCTCCACACACACACATATATGCGTATGAATATTTGATACGGAATTACCGAGCGCGAAGCATTTCGGAGACGTCGCTGCTGTTGGATCACGTCGAGAGGGTGCCAAGTGAAAAGGAAAAAAAAACCTGCGAACTGTTTTCGTCAAAATAATTCAGGAATTACAAAAAATATTGGATTCACGCAACCTAAACTTCCCCACATGGACAGTCAGGAAAAAAATGAGAACCGATGAACTTGACTGCGAAAAAAAAAAAAAAAATCAGGACAATGGTCCACCGTGGTATTTCACTTTTCGTCGCGGTAAAATATTTTCTACGTGTAATTTGCATGACTTTGAGCTCGCTCGAATGCCACGATTTTTTTTTTCAGTGTACCGTGAAACTCCCTCCACGCGTTGTAACCCATTTTGCCTCTCAATCATGCTGCTCTACCATGTGCTATGTTTTTCCATCATCTCCTCGGCAATATGTACTCGCAGCCGGTTCATCGAACAGAGTATATGCTTTCAGGCTACGCTCACAGCTATCTGAACATTCTACAAACGGCGGGAGAGGAACACACATACGTACGCGTTTATGTAGCTATATAGACGAATGCATATGCCGTATAATACATGCCGCGCTATGTACCCCCGCTGTTCGTACATTCCTCGTACGGTGAAGAGTTAACCCAATTAAAGCGTGCATTAGCGAAACGCCAGCATAGGTTTCATAGCGCGCACTTGCCGGGAAAGCCTGTGCTTCGCGCTATAAACGATACGTCTTGAAAGCACGCTACGCCGGATTACGAAAACGCGAGGGGGCGCCCGGCGCGCGCTCATCGATTTTCCCTAAGATAGTCGAGATAAAAAAGGCGAACGCTCGCCGTAAATGAGTTCAGGAACTCGAGTATACATCGACTCCTCTATATATAATACGTTATTAAGAAGAAAAAAAGAAGAAAAAAAAAAAACGATGCAAAGTGGAGCTCGCGCGTTTCTTTGTCGCGTTTTTTTCAGTCTCTCTCGTCCTCACAAAGCCGCCTGTGTGAAAAAGTCACGTCGATCATTTTACGCTACGATTTTTCTTTCTTTTTTTTCTTCAACCGCTCTTCCGGAAGCTTTAGACCATTCTTTGACACCTGAAAGAGAAATTGCGAAAAAATGTCGTATAAACAGAGCAGCAGCCACGAGGGCGCGAGCTTATGTATCGATTTCGATGCTGCGCGAATAAAAATGCAACTGTTTTGTTTTCACTTTGTATTGATTATCGCAGTGCCTCCTGCGACATATGGATTTTGTGTCGGTGTTGGGTCTTCGATGACGTCAGTCGTACAGTCTTATAATAAATATTTAATAATAATTTTAATTTTATAAAATTTATAAATAAATAATAATAATAATATTTTATAATTTTATAAGTAAATTTATTTTTTTTTATTTTATTTTTTTTATTTTATTAATAATAGAATGGAAGAATTTGTAAATGTTACCGCAATATTCAGCTTCAAACGATCCGGGTAAAAATGTGAATGTGCGATGAATGTGAGACGCGCGCCCCGGGAGTCGTACGAAGCGTACGCGAAAGCTTTGTTCCCGATTGGCCGTGATACACGTGTGTGTGTTTGATCCCCGATGCGATCGGAACTACCGGCGGAGGAGCCTCGGCTCCGACTAATTGAGGCTATAAATTCATAGATACACAAATGCATACATGTTATGCGCCGCGCAACTATCGCTTGCCGGTCGGTTGTTTCCTCGGCTGCCGCGTCTACCACGCGGGGGATTCAATGTTTCCGGGGTAACGTGCTGTATCTGCGTTAACCCGCGCGATGGAAACAGGCGAGAGACGCGAAGTTGCCGGAGGGTGCGCGGCGCGGCACCCCCGTGTTGTTGAGAATCGAGAAAGGCAGATATAGAAGACGAAGGCGAGTCCTCTCGGTTCGGATTATACGGCTTTGCGCTGCCACTGGTATGAGCGCTTCGACGGTATAGTTCGGGGGGGCGACCGGCGAAGGAGGGAAGATCGCAGCATCCCGAGCATTGTCGGGGATCTCTGGATACACAAAGATAATGCCGCGAAGGGGCTGCGCGTCGCTCGAAATGCCGGACGAAGACCGCAAACTCCGACAATAATAGTATTCCTGGCTTACGAGCAGGAGATTCGGATTGGTAAGCGCGCGCGGCACCTTCGCCGTATGCATCATTGCGCATCCCCCGGTTTGCCCCGATAGACAATAGTCATCAGGAACCCCGCGACTAGACTCGACTCGCGGGCTTATCGACCGAGGATAACGCGTGTCAATTTTTTTTTTCGTCGTCACGTTTCCCATAACGAAGACGTTCACTCGGTGTAATCCAAGTGTTTTTTCAATGTCAACGTCTCGAAAAGTGTCGGATATATAAAACGAGAGGCGATGCGAAAAGCACCAATTAGCGGACGACAGTCGCGCGCGCGGTCGGAACGCTTCGTCGCACGCTTCAACGTTACAATCGAGCGGGGACGCAAAGGGCGGAAGCTGCGAAGCGCGAAGGAAAAAGGCGAAGCCTCGAAGGACACGCCAGCGGCGCGTTCACGGACTTCTCTCGGATCTTCGCCGCGTTCGGTGCAGCGAGAGAGAGAGTGAGAAAAAAAAGAGAGGGACAAGGAGAACGAGGGTAACGATCGCGGCTCCCACAGTGCAGGACCGTAAAGCGAAACGTCGGATAGTCTCTCATGGTGAGAAGTGGCGCAGCCGAGGAAGGAGCAGGCAAGTCGGGTGCGAAAAATCCTCTCTCGCTGAAAGTTTGCTGAACTGATCGAGGCACCGGGGTACTTAAAGTCCCGTTAGCGCGGCGCGCGCGCGCCGACGACGAGAAAATAGCGCAGACGACTACGACAACTACGACACGACGTTCGCGCGCGCGCGCCGAGACATCTGGAAAGTTTCCTGGGCCGGGCGCAACGCGCGGCACTAGAAGCATCAGCACACACAGCACAGCACAGCACACAGCTCGCAGTAGTGCTAACCGGGGGGATGAGGCCGCGTTCAAGTGCTCGACGCGGACGAGCGCAGCGAACGCGAAGGTACAAACTATTACAAGGGACCGGGCAATTCCCTCCCTCTTTCGCAGCGCCGCCCCGCGGTCTTCGTATACACTCCTCTTATTTCTTTCGCTCCGGGGGAAAAGGCTTCCAGCGAATAAAAACATCTCTCGTGTCGGATAAAGCCCGGTGTGTGACCCAAAGGTGGAAGTCGACCAACCGCTACGACGAATGAACAGCTTTTTTTAGCCACCCGGCGGCTCGCCGACGACGGACTTGGACGAAAAATGAGAAGAAGGAAACAGAGTTAAAGGAAGCCTGGGTTGCGAAAAGTGTAGCGGGTGACGCGTCATAATTCGAACGCAGTTATGAAGCCATCAAGATGGTCATCAAACTTCTGGCAACCTTGTGGAGCGAGAACGTCGCGATAAATAAGTGCAACGAAATTCAGAAAAAGAAATAAATTCTAATTAACCCAAATGCGGAAATTAGGTGTCAAAAGTCATCATGGCAATTAGTTACTATGGTGACTCTTTGTACCTAATTTCATCATTTGGGTTAGTTAGAATTTTTTTTTTTTTCGAATTTCGTTGTATTCCAACGATGCAAACTTCGACGTCATGAAACGCCATCGCATTTTGCACGATTTGTAATCAGGATTTGAGCCGCATTGAGGCTTCCTTTCCTCGCGATGGTTGAGGAATCCTCTAATTAATCCAGTTCGTGGGCTGGTCAGGCAGCCGCACCTCGAAAGCAGCTCGATGCAGCCGGTCAAGAGAATGGAAGTTTACCACGGTGTCCCGGAACCAACCGCAATTGAATAGATCTTCTGGTTCCAATGCCACAAGCAGACATCGGCACCCGCGTGTCCTTCCCCCTCCCCCCCCCCCCCCCCCCCCCCGCCGTTTCCTTACCGCGAGAAGATCGATGCCCATCATCGATGCGGGTTTACGTGCGATCGGGCCTCAGGCTCCACGCGAAATCCTCCCCCAGGATGTATCGGGACTGTCCGACGATTCGGGAATATTGATCACCCCTCCTAGAGGGACTAATGAATAGCCTCGGTCGGAATTAGCAAAGTAGCAATCATTCGCGGCTGTGCTCTCAGTCGGAATACGTAGCTGCTAATTCCATGAGGTACGGTAATTTTACACGATAGCCGCGGGTCTCCCGGTTGCATCTAACGCGGGGGACGATTCTCTGGTTACGGGTTGATTATGCAGTGATTGTGTGCTTGGAGTCTGATCTCGGCTCACGGAGGGCACACGGGGCTCATTATTTATTTACGAGGAGAAACAGGTTGGAGATGTTGCAAAATTAAAAACAATTCTGCTTATCGACGCCTGGTAATGCAGTTTTTTATGACGACATGCAGTGTAGCGGTCGTCGCTGTCATAACTCGGAATCTCCAAGTCGTTACTCATCCCCATGAGTGCAATCTTCACGGAACTCGCAATTGCGCAAAGCTAAAAAGTGTGCATCACGGTGCGGAGAACGCGGAGACGATACCGCTGTGCGGAGCTATCGCCGCATTGGGCATACGTATATAGATAATCGAAAAGCGAATATATCGAGGAGGATGCATCAATTGTCTGAGCAGAGTGCGCCGGAAGAGACTGCGAGAGCCAGAGCTAGGAATCTAATAATCCATGCGGCTGGACCATAGCCAACCCAAAGTCTGCAAGTTCGGGTCTTCGATATGTGTATAGGCGAGAGAGAGCCCTTGGCTCGTGGTACACGCTATGGCGAAGCGGGGCGGGGGGGGGGGGGGGGGGGGGGACAGAATCCGGGCATATCATCGACGTTCCGCTTCATCTTCTCCTTCAGGCTTCCCAGAAGATGCACTCGTCTCGAAGAAAAGCCCCGAGTCGTGCTCCGTCACCCCCGATGCTTTCTGCACCCTTGGCAAGACGAATGATCGAGAAGTGAGTTGGCTAACGCACGGTAAAATGGGGGGGAAACGAGGGTGGAAGAAGAAAAAAAAAACGAACCCGGTGAAAAGAGAAATCCCCGCGGGATCAAGATTGTAGTTGCACGTCAGTCGCGAGATGGAACTAGGAATACGACGGGAATGTGAATAGCTGGGACGGATGCATTATCGACGAACCGAATATTCCGCTACAGACGATGCGCTTCATCCTGGAAGTTTTACCGCGTCTCCTCACTCGCGTCCCGCGAATGTCAACGACGCGCCACGCAATATTCTCCTCGCGCTTACCCGGATCCTATGGCTATGCCATCCCTCTTTCGATTCTCTTGAAACTCGCTCTTACTTAGCTCGAGCTTTTACTCAGCGCATCATCGAGCAAATAGACTGGCCTACTCATCCTCGAGACGCGCCGCACTCGAGCCGCAAGCTTTCGGGGTGCTGCCCGCGCAAGCTGTCTAAGTGAGATTAGATCAACCAAGGAGGAAGGAAGTCCCGGGGCCCGCACCCTTCAGGCGGGTGTGGCCAGTTAGCGAGACAGTTTGGCAGTCCGCTCGTTCCACGGCAGGAGGGAACGCTATATAACACATCAGCGCGCGCGGCGACTCCCGAGACGATTTACGAGCCCGCGAAACAATGCACGCCGACGCTGTACTCGGTGGTTGAACGATGCTCCTTGAGCGAAGTTAACGCGCAACGAGGAAATGGGCCAACGCTAACCCACGGAAACTTCGCACGTGCGGCGGCTTCCCGAGTGTTCTCTATTCCTCCGATAGCCGGGACAATCGACCGCGTCTCGTGTTTCCCCTCTCATCTTTTATCCCTTTTATCGAATGCCATCCGCCAATGCCTTCGGCTCAAATAGCTTGTATTGTTTTGCCACCGGTAATACAGTATTGTCATCGGCTTCCCCCCCCCCCCCCCCCCCGCGATCTCGATACAACTGCCTTTTTCACATTCCTCACGCTGGACCGAGATCGCGATAGCCTTGGAACTGTCCAACAATGTTCATCTGGTATTTATCCGTGTACAGGTTTAAGAAATCCTTTGATGGATCCAGACCGGGTTTGACTGACAACACCAAAGGACCCATTTGTGAGCATTTAGGAGACATAATGTCCACTGCCTGGGTTTCCATTTTTAAGCTTATGATGTTCAAAAAAGCAGTCGTTGATGAGTGCTAATCGTAGCATTGCTCCTGCAAAAGTTAGACCACCCATTCAAAAGCGTACTTTTAGAATCCTACATGTGGAATGCTCACCACACGCGGATGGAGCGACAAAGTTCGATCGAACTGCAGCTCGGTGCGGCCGAATCTACGGGTAAATCATCACCGGTCGCCAACGCTTACACGAGACATCACTTATTTCCGAGCTTTTCACGCACACGAGGCTTCGGAGTTCGACTGCCCTTCCTGTCTCCCGAACTCCGCTCGGTTTTCACTGGTGAACCGGGCTGACCCGAACACACTTCTATTTCATTTCGTGCACGCCCTGCAGCGCAGCTCCGCCACCCTGGCACTTCTCATCGCCGGCAGCATTTTCGAGTGCCCTGATGGACAACGTCCTGTCGCCTGCACCGCGCACTTCGTCTCGGCTCCGACGTCCACTTTGTGCTTCGTCCCTCCGACCAACGAACTTCCGTTATCCCGGCATTCTTCCGTGACCACTGGATCTGTCCCTCCGGTTCCGCGTCTGCGGGTTTCGATGCTATCAAACAGTGGATCGAGCCGCGAGAAAATCCGATATGAACGGCAGCACCGACGGCGAAAAGTTGGCACTTCCTTGTCGTGGTTTCGAATTACTTCGGTTTGAATGTTACCGGCTGGTCGCATCTTCGGCTCCGACGACCTCATTAGCTTTGGTACAGCGAGATGAAAGCTCAGTTGAATGGACTTAAACTGTAATTGCAGGTGATGAACTTTTCATGCACAAAACAATTTTTTTGCCTCAAGTATGGTGAATGCAGTGGTAAAAAAAAATTATTCGGACAGCAATGCCAACTCGGCTGCAGGGAAGATCAAACCTGGGGTTGATCACGTAGGATTGGAACGACATCGACCGGGTTGTCCGGTACAAATCTCAAACTACATAATCTCACTTCACTCGCATACGAATCGACGGCTTTACCCGGGGATATCGGTGGAATTGGAACGTGACGGAAAAGTTTGCATATTGCGATGCGGTTATGCTATTGGCAGATGTCGATTGTAGCCTCGTGTTCGCGGCAGCAGTTGCGTCCCGCTCGCCGTGTGTACAATTTCACAATTAACGACAGTTTCCGTGGGGAGAGTCGAAACTTTTCCGCGACGGTGACACGAAGGAGTCTGTAAATAAGTAATTGGAAATATACTACGGTAAACTGAGCTAAATTGATATACCGAGTTGACGTTTCTGTGGTAACCTTTGAACCCGTGCGAGTATAAATAGTTGATATAATATCCAGCGAGTTGCGGCTCGCGGGCGAATCGATGCTGTCTATAAAATCGAGAGCCTTGGAAGGACACGCGGGAGGCTTCGAATTTCAACAGCACCGAAATACCATACGGGGTCGGAGAGGCCAGGACGCGTTTTCACGTCATTTGTATGATTAGGCGATCGAACATGATCGAGTACGCGTGCAAGTGGCACGTGCACACGACCGTCGAGTGTCCTACAACACAACCGGAGATTTACCAGCACTCCGAAATTGGGCTTACTCGCACTCGGCGGAGCAGCTTCATCCAATCTACCTCGACGAGAGCGGAGGGCACTGTGATCGTTCAATCCGGCAACGTTAAAAGCCCGATATCGACTGTAGCCTCTGTTTTTTTTTTTTTTTTTTTTTTTACTTTACTTTCTCGCTGTATCTCTGCTCCCGAAATTATTCCAAAATGTGCGCAAATCTCAGACCCGCTTGACGACATTTTTCACGCAAATTTCAGCTAGCTCGATGATGTGAAATAAGTACGAACGAAAAATCTCGTGTAATCAGTTAATCGCAACGAAACGCACGATTCCCCTTTCGTGAGGAGGCAGCGGGGAATTACAAACGAAACTGCGGGAAGTTGAAAGTTTTTCGAATAATATCGGCAAACCCTGCGCCTCGTTTCACGTCGACACCGAAAATCTATATAATTGAAAAAATGGCAAGCGAGGTATGAAACGAACGAACGAACGAACGTACGAACGAACGAACGAACGAACGAACGGCTGAACGAACGAACGAACGTCCCTCCACTCGGGCGAAAAATCCAGGATTTCCAATGGAGTTTGTCTGTGTAGCACGGTAAAGCTATACTACTGATTTTCGTTGAAAACGGCCGATCGGCCGCATTGTATCCCAATACGTACAGGCAATTGCATGGAGGGAATGTGTAGCCATGGCATACACAACTTCGCTGATAATCCCTCTGTGGTGTTCCACGTACCCGCTGGCTATAGTTGCGTGGCTATCATCACCTCGGGGCTCGCGCGTCTATGTTTCGTGCTATACGCGTTTTTCGTTCTTCTCTCTTTTTTTTTTTTTTAATTCAACTCGAATTTATAACCCCCTGTGACCGGTGGAAATGTAGCGTGTTATGAAAATGGAAAAAATAATTTGAAAAAAAAAAAAATTAATGCAATCGACTCTGGTGTTATAATGACCGGAATACTGGCTTTGTAGTCCCTCGGTTCGGTGGGTCTCTGTGTCGACACCACTTTTTTCCCGCTCTCGCTGCGACTCTGTGAGAACGAAATTAAAAAATAAATTCGAACTAGGAAAGAGCGTGGAAAGCTCGTTGAAAATTAACCCGCGCGATTTCATTTTTGTTGGGTCACGTGACCGATCGTCCGACGGATAAATGACGATGAAGTTATGGTAAAATACGCTTTTTGAGAGGACTTTCGATTTTTTTCGATTTTTTCGAGGAAAAAAATCGACGTTCCCGTGTAACGAACGGAGACTGTCACTGTTGATAGTCAGACCACTGTGTGCATCTCTGTTCTTGTTACCCCGACGCCGTGGCACTTTTGGCGCGGAGATTCGATACGGATTATCCACCGAACGACGGTGGTAATGACTTTTCCTTCGGAATGTCGAGATTTCTTCCTCGTCGTATCAGCGGCTGCCGTCTCACCTTCGCCCGGAAAGAGACCCCCCGTCTCGCAGTCGAAGGGATTCTCCTTTCGCAGCGGAGATAGGTGCTAAAAAGGAGAAAATGGGAAAGAAAAAAAGAAGCAAGTGCGTCATTCGGCACCCAATTTCGCAGGGAAGATCTCGCGCCGAGAATGGTCGTGATCTCGCGACGGAAGTGGGTTTATTTTTTCCATCAACTTTCGCAAAAGTCATCGATTTCCATTCGCATTACGTAAAATCCACAATTTAATTTTTCCCATAAACTTGGTGCTGTTTTTTTTTTTTCGGTTTAAAAAATCGTGTAATTTTTCTTACAATATCAGAATTATGCTGTCTCCACTGTAATCATGTTGAAGTTTGCATCGTTGGAATGCAATGAAATTCAGAAAAAGGGGTAATTCTTATTAACGAAAATAATGAAATTAGGTATAAAAATTATCATAGGAGCTAATTGCTGTAATAACTTTTTATACCTAATTTCATAATTTGGGTTAATTAGAATTAATTTTTTTTTTTCTGAACTTCGTTGCATTCCAACGATGCAAACTCCATCATCCGGTGGATGGGCGGAGATGAAAGTCGAGCTTCGGAAACTGCTATTTTGTGTAATGCGAGAGCGGAACGGATCGAGGGAGAAGGTGGCGCGAGGACAGATGAAATAGAGCCGAAGCAATTTGCCTATCTCGAAAATGTTTACACAAACATCATACTAACTCGCGGAAACGAATGTTCACACGTTGCCACAAACTACGTCCATAAAGATATTTTCGTTGAGCCAAGAGCGCCGAGGCGGTTTTGCTGCCTCTTTTTTTTCTGCTCCGCGCATATATGCAAAACCGGGGCGTTTGAAAAATCAAATGGGATCGTTAAAGCGGCGATAGACCGAATGAGCCACGGGCAGCGACAGCGTCGCGCGCGCTCTGCGTCGCGGATACCAAAATAACAATCATTATCTGACACCCACGGCCCAATAGACCGCGCGGACCGGCAAAATCCGCGCGCGTTTCTTCCTCACTTCCCGATGGCGCGTCGAGCAATTTCGCCGCCGCAACGCCGCGTTTTCATCGATGCCAGCTTTTTGCCAGCCTCATAATCGATTTTCGTTTGTCGAAAACGCGGTAACTGCGGCAAAATATGCGTTTTCTTCCGGTGGTTTACCAGCGAATAAAAAGGGCAGCGACATATCGATTGAGCGAAACGTGCGGGGTCGCCCTTTGGTGTGTTACGATTCTTTGTAGCACTTGGAAGCCACTGAAACGACTCGAATGATTTTTCGCAGAGCCCCAAACATCCGACTATAAATGTGGCCCCCATGCGTTCCATTAAATTCGGGTTAACCGAGTCAAACGTAAATTTATTTACCTCTCGCGCTGTATTTAAAAAGATATTACGGCGCGAACGCCGTCCCGGCGACGTTATAAAGTGTCAACGTGTGTAAATTAACAAGACGCTCTCGTGTCCCCCCCGCGCGCACCTCCGGGGCACGTCGGACGGGCGAACGCGGCGGACGCCCGAAAAGTCACTCTCTAAACGCGTTGAATATAAAACGGACGACGCTGACGTACGACACACGGACGTGGGTTGATAAGCCCTGACGGGAACAAATGTATTTCGTACAACTGCGCTACCGGCGACACGGGCGCGCCCACGCGAAATTGGCTGCCGCTGCTGCCCCGAGGAGACTACACGACGGGACGTGCTAAAGAAGTCGTATCGCATTATATCTCGCTGTATATATCGCCCGGTGTTATGGCCCACCCGCTGCAGGATCGCGAGATCAAAAGCACGCTGAAGAAACGTTGAAACGCCCCTTGGCAATTCTCAGCTAATCTTCAGCTATTTTTTTCGGCAGTTTTTAAATACATTTTTTCACGTCGCACTCGATCATAAGTCGACGCTGGTTTGTAATGACTATTTACGAACCCATTTTTCAGTCTTATATATATTTAGTTACGATAAATAATAATAGTAATAATAATAATTATTTAAAAATATAATAATAATAATAATAATATTTTTTCTCAAAATTTCGAATTTCAAATCATAATAATAATTATTATTATTATTGTTGATTGTTATTATTATTATTATTATTATTTAAAATTCGAAATTTTGAGAAAGAATTTCAGGGACGAAAAAATTGCGTCGTGTATATCGCGGATTTTGCGCTTCGTTGGGGATGCGGCCGTAATTACATTCGCGCGGAAGACGAAGACAAAACGATGGACAAATCTCTCTAGCGGAAAGCTCGAACGGCGCTGATTCTTCGCCGTGCGCACCGCGAGGCCGGCACCATCTGCCGACACTATTTTATAAATATTTATACTCTCGGGCTTGATATGTTTGGTCGGTGGGCGCGCGCGCGCGCTCGGCTCCCGTTTTCGTTCGGGGATTACGTCGTGCCACCGCAGTTTTACCATTATGTGCACCACGTGAGTTTGCCTCGGGGAGAGAAGCGCGACGGGACTTTGGCTCGGTATTTTTAGCGCGTTTCCGAAGCAACTGGCGTCGCGCACGCCGCCCCTCCGCTCGTCCGCACTTCATCCCCTTGTCCCGATCGCCTTGACATCCATGGCTCAATACCGTAAGTGCGGTTTATATTTTTATTTATATTTTATATTAATTTCCCATCCACCCCCGAAATGTCATGAAAATAATATATTTTTATTTATTATTTTCATTTAATTAGTTAATTTATTCTTACGAAAATAATATTCGTAAGAATAAATTAACACCGCGGAGCTCGCGAAGCTTTTTCGTCGCGCGTATAAAATGAAGCAACGATAATGATAAAAATAATAAAATAATGCACGTCGAAATCGCGTGTCGGGGTGCGAAGGTTGCTCGCGCAATGAGCGCGCTGAAATGACAGGACGCGCCGAGCCCGCGGAGAAAAGGAGAAATATAAATCTGTTGGTGCGGGAGGAAGCGAAGCGCGCGGCGAGGGTTATAAAAAGGAAGGACCGCGAGAGACAGAGAGAGAGAGAGAGAGAGAGAGCGGCCGGGATACCAGCGCCGGGGACGGAAGGGGAAACCGATGATGCGGAGTGACGGAATACGATCGTTTCGAATTTCCCGAATCCGCTGACGGGTTGGGCTGTCGCCGGTCCGGTTTTCGGCCGCGGCTGTCGCTGGTCGCGGTAATGCACGTACGCCGCGCGCGCTCGCGCTATCGCGCTATCGCGCTAACGCCACCCGCGCGCACCCCACGGCCGATGCACCGACATCAAATGGAATGACATATTCGATTTCACTGTCTCGCGCACGAGTCGTCACCGTCGCGCCGAGAGAGCGCCGCGGCGGCTTGTCGTCCCGCAGCTCGTGTATCCTGTACATACAACGATATATACGGTATATAGATAATGTATAATATATATGTACAGGAGTGTCCTGGATAATCGCGAATGAAAAGTCAACGCCATTACAATATATTATTTATGGCGCGTTGCGTGTCGTTTGCACCTATTTATTTTGATCGCGACACAACTAATTTGCGTTTAATCACTCGGCGCGCTTGCGTCGA
Source organism: Pimpla rufipes (assembly GCA_963932165.1). NCBI lineage: Eukaryota > Metazoa > Arthropoda > Insecta > Hymenoptera > Ichneumonidae > Pimpla > Pimpla rufipes. Next base: position 22,992,999 of record OZ010637.1, read on the forward strand.
GTTTGAAGAGCAAACCGAACGGTATAATGGGAGACCAAACCGCAGGTGCAGGGAAAACCGGAAGCCTCGCGCTATTTTCGCTATTTTTCTATTTTCGCTGACCTTTTCGGCGTGCGAAAAAAAAAAAAAATTAATTGCCGTCGTTGTCTCTGTTTTCGTGGGCGAAATAAATTTCGTCGAACGCGTCGCGATTGCGGCCAATCACTGCTCCGGGGGTCAAACGCGCGGCACTTAGCACGGACGCCCGCTGGCCGCCGACGACTCCCTCTCTGTCTCTGTTTTATCGGCCGCGGTGGAACGGCGCTCTATAACTGTAGTTCGATATACAGTCGTGTACGTATTTTTCGCAGTCGATGCAGCGAGAGCGGCGCGCGCGCCTACGGCTATATACGATGGTACTCTCAGTAGTCGAGTGCTCGACGGCGCTACTCGACCAAGCCCAAGGGACATATCGCTCTGGATTAACGTCCCGAAGGAAGATTGATCGTGACGTACGTGTACGTATGTCGGGCGCGCGGGCGGCGGGGGGGGGGGGGTGAGGGGGCGGGAGACCAGGGCGTTAGCCCGAACGTCGGGGTGCATGCTCTGCACTCACTCACTTTTGTTAAAAAATTCACGAGACGTTTTTCGACCCCATGCGCCGCGCGTTTTACAACCCCAAACCCCACCGCCTCAGTTTTTTTTTTTTTTCTTTTTTTTTCTTCTTTTTCTTGCTGTCTCTCGGTATATAGCGAAGCTCAGCTCGCGCTTCTTTTTCCACCCTATCTCTCTCGGGCCGGAAAATTGAAAAACTCCTGAGAAGGAAGCCAAACCCCGGCTGGTTGGTGTCTGACGAATGCCCACTGCCAGCTGCTGTGTACCGTGTACCCCGCGCGCACGGGCTTTGCGAACGAAAGCTCGAAATGTATAGCGCGCACGAACGGCTTTTCGGCATGGGGCGTTCCGCGTCGGAGGCATCTCCGCGTCTCGGAGATGTTTATAATAATCATCCGGACTTTTGTACCAGTTGGCAATGGATTTGTTACAATGTATTATTTTTGCAATTTTTTTTCTTATTTATTCATGGACTGTAAGTACCACACATTTTTCTATGGCTTCTAAGTGTAACCTCGAATATAAAAAAAAAAAAATTGGTGCAATCGAGGTCGACAGGAGCAGCGATAAAATCCGTATTTAATCACGCGCAATCTGTCCGCGTGGGTCGGAAGAATAGTCGGAAATTTGACACGGAACGCCTCGTGCATCGTAGGCCTCGTTGCCGTTGCGAAACCCGAACCTCCCTCTCGGCGTTTCTCGTCCTTTATTTTCCGGAGGAAAGTTCATCGCGAAATATATGGAGCTCGTATTAGGGGATTTTCTTATGCGGTTCCTCTCCTCTCGTTTTACCCACCCCGGGCAGCACATAACGCGGTGGAGGTCTTCGAGCCCACTGTCTGCCTTTGCTCTCGCGCTAGGTGGGAGTGGAATTTTTTATTCACCCGTTATTAAGGGAGCTCACGAAATTGCGTGATCCCTCCCGGTGCACATTTTACCGCCGAGAAATTACAACGTTCCTTATACCCCCGGTATAGCGTCTGTGCGTTCCCGGATCTCGTCTCATCCCCCCCCCCCCCCCCCCCACCGGTCATATATAATCATAATCTATGCCCCCCGGCTTATTTTTCCTCGACGACGCTGCTTTACAAGTCTTTTGTTAACCCCACATCTCGCGGGTCAGCACTCACGAATTTTTTATGCCGAGGGTCTGATTTTACTATTCTCCCAACGCGGGAAGGGCTTTCTTCAGATTGCCCGAGCTGCGTGTCTCCCCTACACACACACACAGAGTCGTCGTTAAATCTAAAATCCGCTTGCCAAATGTACTTTTCAACGGCGGAACCCGGCGTGCTACGAGAGAGAAGCTCGCGAAGTGGTCGTTGTTCCACTCCACTGAAGACCCCGTGCAAGCTCCGAGATTTGATCAGAAGAATGGAGAGAGAGCGCCGCGCGTGATTCTCATATGAAATTCGCGAATTGTCAATCGGTAACCAACGTCTCGTCGTAAAGGAGCCAATTTCGTGTATATCAAATCACCGTGAGAATTTTTTTTTTTTTTTTTTTTTTTTTTTCATTAACTAAAGCATAATAAATATATCAATTCTAAATTTCGTTGCATTCCAACGATTCATACTTCAACATCGTGAAAGTCAGTCAACACGGCGATCAATCTCATATGGCGTTAAATAAATAAGAACGTTTGTTATTACCTCGAAAGGTAATAAATCACTTTGGCATTAAGGGCTATTTCGTGTGAGCCCGCGAAAATGTGACGTTCATAGCGCGGTCCCGAAGACCGCGTGGGGATCCCAAGAGCATGGGATTCCTTTCAATTCGCTTATTGGCCAAGACAAGCGGCTTTGAAGTAGCGATCACTCGGCCTTTCTTCTCTCCTTCGCTGCTCTTCGTTCGAGAGCCGCTCGACAACGTCGGGGATGCGCGCGTTCGCAGAATGATTCGCCTTTGCCGCACGCGGGGTCGTCCCAAGTACTCCGGGGGTACATCTTAACGCGATCTTCCGGCTTTCCGCACACTCTCGCGCGCGACGAAATATTAACTACATATATACGGCCCGGGGCTTTCAGGACCCCCCGCAGCGAGACTCGGGCGTGTTCGCTCTCTAAGAGGGTCGGCGGGAAACCTCGGACGAAAGACTTTCACTCCCCGTCGGTGTTGCGCGATGTGTCGCGTGCTATGTGCCGGGACACCGAACATTGCGGGAGCTGCGACGACCACCCTCGACTCTCGCGCTCCCCTTCCGTTTTTCTCGTGTAGCGCAGAAATGGAACCGTCGTTCCTACATCGTCCACACAGAGAGCCTATATGGCTTTCCGCGATGGCTACAGTCGCGCACCCACAGACGCGCCGAGCGGCACACTTGCCGCGCCTCTTGTAAAATTCCGCGTCAAAGAAATCTAAGAATCAAAGAATTCGACGAAAAGCTCCCGCGATTGAATTTCCCACACGGCGAGACTCCGGGTACCCGCCGCTTTTTCATACAAATTCAATAAAACGGACCATTGGCATTTCGCAAATAACTTTTATCGGGTTTCGGCCGAGAACCCGTGGGAGTTAATTCACCCAAACGGATCGAGGATCCGCGACCGACGCACTTGAATTTTTCATAACCTCGAGATGACAATCTCGATGAAGCTGAAGTTGAGCCAGCGTCGGTCACTGTCACACGTCGTCCTTTCTTGGAGGATTTAACGTTTGTCTTATCGCGCTTCGCCGCAACGTGCGGTTGTGGAAAAAAGCTTGGATTGCAGCCGGGGCGTAGAGTTATGTGCCAATTACGAAGGAATGAATCTGCTTCATCTCGGACTCTCGTCTCGAGTCTCTTTTTTCGTCCACACAATTAAGATAATTGTCTTTGCTCCAGCTACGCGAGAGTCGTCCTTCTTGTCGTCCGTCACTTTGCACGCATTGTCGGACCGTAATAGCTTCCCGTGTGCCTCTCTTGGCCCTTCCTGTTATCCAGGACATCGGGGCTTGTTAAGGTTTCTCACTTGTCTTCTCATGCAACTCATTCATTCGTCGAGCGTTTATCATATTTTTCTGTGTGTCATCGTACAAGCGATCAAATGTTTCCCCGATAGAGTGCGAAAAATGTTGTCATCGTTGTGCCGCGGTCAATAGTGAGAAAGCATCGAAATTAAAGCAAACGTCGCAGTTTCCCTCGTATTTTCCTTTGTCTTTGGGTCGTAACTAAACGTGTATGCACCAAAGATATATGTATTGCCAAGCGAAGCATTGTGCACCGCATTGTAAGCGAGTTCGCGGCTTCCTAATGACTCGAGACTGTCTCTCAGCGGGTGTGGTACGATCTCGTGGTGGCGACGGCTGCTGTTGCTGCCGCTGCTGCCGCTGCTGCTGCTGCAGCTGCAGCTCGGCTTCTCGGATTAAATGTGGAAGGCCGCGAGATTCTCGTCTCAGCCTCGCCTATGTGTCTCGTGCATGAGGCTCACCGTACGTAACTCCGCGTGAATGTGCCGCGAGCTCGGCGTCTCTCCGTCTTTGTTCTCATGTCCGCCTTAATGCGGACGCGTAATTGCGGAGTCGTGTTTTCACCAGACGCTTGCGCGCGTCTCTCCGTACGTACGTGGATTCAGTTTGTCACTGCCTGCGCCAAACTCCGCGCCACCGAAACTATCGCACCGGGAGATAGTTCGCTGTACGTGTTATCTCGTCGTGCTGAATCGTAAAGTCGAAAATTCGGGACCCATCCGCGGCAACGTTGCGGAATTAGAATCATACACATCGCGGGTGATTGTGTAACAATGTTGCTCTTTCAGTCTCGCGTGTTCTTCGGTGGTTCAAGGACCTCACAGGAATTCACTCGGATTCAGCGAAACTCGAGAAACTCGCGAGAATTGTCGCAAAAACACGCTGGAATTTTCGCTTTTCCACGATTTATGTACTCACGAGTAAAGGTTAACATTACTACCGACTGAAGATAACGAGGCGAATTACATTACCGACTGTTGATAAACAGGATCTCCGTTTTATCGACTCGAGTGCGCTTGTGTGTGGATGCAAGAATATGCCGTACCGGCATTGCCCCAGCTTGTCACGAGCGACCCAACTACCATTGTAACCATCCACTCCACAGCAAGTTGCACTAAACCGCCAGATGGCGAAGAAGCCATCAAGAGCTTCTCGCAACTTCGAGGACTTTTCCTCAAGTGGTCCGATGTGAACGTTGTCTCATACAGAAAGACAGAAGAGAAACGAAGAAGTTGTTTTCGAGTATTGCGCTTTCCCGACGAAGAGGCAGTCGCCACGCTCCTTAACAGCCGACAGAACGGAGCAACCGGCTCATTTGACGTGTCGCTTCCGAGTCCTGAATGTAACTGCACTTTGCCCGCGATTCGATTTCCGAGTAACTAGAAAAAAATCAGTCAACTGCAGAAACTGGAATCTTTGAAGTTCAAGAGGTATCAACGACGAGTGTTCCGGCCCGCACATGCATTTTCCAATACTGTATATCGGTATTTCATTTCCGTTTTCATCTTCGCCCAGTCGATACCGGCGGTAGCGAGCCTGGGGGGAAAAGGACTTTGCTGCTAACTTTTTTAATAACTTGCCATTGATACTCTCCCAACTCCGGCAGATATACCGCATATCAATGAATGTTATCGATACGTATCATCCAATCTCGGGAAGAAAAAAGCGTGGAACGGGGGAGAGAGAGAGAGACACACTCGTTCGTTTCGAAAGCCCGCGCGACGATAGCGGGCATTAAACCGGCCCACGGGGGTGACTCGTATATTGCGCCGAGTTGCATCCGAGCCACTTGCATGCATGCTCGGTTGCAAGTCGGAAAAGGGCCGTCCAGGGAACATTTCCACTCGTGTACGCGTACGCGCACACAGCCGAGAGTCACCCGCCGCAACCCCCGACGTGTTCGTAAGAGTTGAGTGAGTTTGAACCGGCGCAACGAGCTCAGTCGAAACAGAAGTAGCGGAACGCGGCAGGAACGGGAAATGAATCCGCAATCAGAGACACACGTGGCTTTTACACTGCCTGCATTGCTACGTGTACACACTCCGAGGATCCGTACGTACAGGGAGTCACTTTATTCGGTTTTAAAGTCGTTATCTTGAGTATGAATGTCGGAAGCTTTCGCTGAAACGCGAAGAGGTATAAACATAATTACTCAATTGAGGAAGATGCGGCAAACGTGTAGGATGTACAGGGATCGATAAACGAACACGTGTAACTCTCGTCAAAGGGCTTTTCGTGGCTGGTCGAATCATTGCTAACCGTTTGTAATTGTTTCTGCGATGTTTTATCTGCACGAAATTACAGTTGTACTTGGCGCCTTCGACCTTCTTGAAAATTAACGAGGACAAATTAACGTTTTCCAGGTCGGACGGTCATTTGCCGGGGCATTATTAGTCTAATGGCCATTATCCGGCAATTTTTCGTTCCTACCCTCGTCGTATTGTACTCGTGGACGATGGAGTCGGCGGGAAAAGTAGTATCGACTTCCCGTCTCGGGTTGGACTGGCGGTTCGTCGATTCCCAACCGCAATTGAACCAGGGAATGAATGTAAGGCCACGACTGAATTGAACGAACACTCAGTGTGGCTCTGTGTGCTCGGGCACCGCTCTCCTCGTGTGCCTACGGTCTGCACATATCTGGTCGATGTGGTGGGCCAAGTCAAGCCTAGACGGAACCTGGCCGAGTCCTGATTAATTCATTATTTCCGGGCTCGTTAATAAGCCAATGGAAGACCAAAATGAAAGCGACCTGCGATGTTTCATTGATTTCAAGACGTCCTGGAAATGCCGCAGCCAGTAGTGGCCCAAAGTCAGAAGGTTTTTGCAGTCAAAAGGGGTTTCATTGATTTCAGACGTCCTGGAAATGACGCAGCCATTAATGACCTAAAGTCAGAAGGTTTTTGCAGTCAAAAGGGGTTTCATTGATTTCAGACGTTCTGGAAATGACGCAGCCATTAATGGCCTAAAGTCGGAAGGTTTTTGCAGTCAAAAGGAGCCGGGCTGATGCTGCACACTGCACGCGGTTCAAGTTACTTCAACCCCGTTCCACCGGTGGGTGCCGCGACGTCTTGACTGATGTTCAACAAACAGATGTTGGTGCCCGGAGAGTTCCCCGGAGCCGCGTCAGTCAGTCTTGGGGAGTTCAGCTGCAGACTGAGGCGCGTCATTCACGGAACTCGCGCAACAACTCCGTTGCATCGCACGAAGAACCGCGCGCACGTCGCGAGCATTTTGAGATAGATGCGCTGTCCATCTGGAGGATGCGGATAGCAGACTGGGATGATGGCTCAGGTGTCACATCAACGTGATACATCATCAACGTGTTTTGAGTACATTGTATATGCATTTACAATGTACTCAAGACAACGAGTAATCCATTCTCATTTTTTTTCCTGTCTCGCAAAATTCCATATAAGTTCGAAACAATTGCGAAAAATGCAGTCTCGCCGAAGATCCCCCGACGGGTGAGCCAGAAATCTTGAAAAAACGGAAGCTTCCCCGAAAATCTCAAAATAATGAAGAGATACTTCCGCCACGGAAAATCCACGAGGGAAAAAAAAAACAAATCGGGCTCGCGATTCACGCGGATGGATTTATCGCCCGCGCCTGTTGGCGCATTCCTTATTTCTCCCCCTTTGCCTCGGCGAAACGCATTACGGGGTTGATGCACGACGGCGCACGGGAGTTAATCCGAGATCGCTGATTCGCGCAGCCGTCAGGAGAAACGGCGCCCTCTTGGGGTTGTTCTTTTTTTTCTTTCTTTAAATTCGCGAGAAATCGCGTTTCCGCCCCGACAAATCGCGAGTGGAGGGTGCGTATTCCGCTTATCTACCGCGCGAATATTATCGCAGCGGGTTCGGATGCTCTTTTTTTTTACTTCGTCTTCTTTTTTCATTCGCTCGGTCGCGAGAGAAAAAAGGCGACTGTTCGACATGGCCGAACACGGCGCCGGAGATGGAGAGATCACGCGAAGGACCGGGCAACGACGGAGCCAGAGAGAAATCGCCTACCGCTTCGCGTTGATTAGTTCAGTTGCAATATCGCACCATCGTCCTCGTCCCCCGCTTCACTGCACCTCGCACCGCCGCCGCCGCCGCCGCCAACATACTGAACTTGTTTTGTCGAGTCGTAACTCCCACGAGAACTGCAGAAACGCGAAATGTTCTGTGCCCCCCACTCACCCCCCACGTGTCCTCCGGACTGCAACTCGTTCCACCCCCTTTCTGGTAAATATAATCCTACGTGAAAAGTTAATTTTACCTATATATTTATATATATTACCGTGTGACCATTTTTTTCTGTTCCTGCGATAAAAGTCGACCGACATTTTTTTTTTTTTTTTTTGCTAATTCCTCACTGCGTAAATCGGGCAAAAGGTAAAGTTTTCGTTTCGTTTTTTTTTTTTTATGCGATAGATAATGGGACGGGTATAAAAATGTCGCAACAGGATAAACTTTGGATGAAACTTGCGTTGCATTACGGGCGACGAATTTCTTTACGGATTTTTCGTTCCGCTGATGGATGACAGCGACGACGAGAAAAAGTCTCGCGCGAGTCCGCGGCGGAGATTTTGTTTGTTGTTTCTGTAAACCACGGTGGCGGCGTGCGGGCTGCTCTTCTCGCCGAGTCCCGCGTGAAAAGCTGCGCAGTGAGCGCGCGCTAATCTAACGAAAACACGGTGTGACTAATCGCTGGACAAACACGATGCCCGAGCTAGGGCAAATCGGTGCGGACGGGCAACGAGCACATGCGTGGAACCTATATAATCAAACAGCGCGGTGACCACGATTTTCGTGGTGTCGTTTGATTGACGTCGATAAAGCGACGATCGGCACACATATTTGTTCAGAGACGGAAAGGTCATGCACACCCCGCATACAACGCCGGTGTTTATGCTGCGTCTGGCTCAACGCCGAGAGGTTCGTGTGACTAATTTTCAAAAATGCCACGGAAAGAAAACTTCTTCAGGACCGGAAAAAGTCGTGGAAAAAAAATCATGGAAAAATGGAGTCCGACAAATCGAGACTACAACGGGGCAGCAACGTTTAAATTCCAGCTTGAAATTTATTAGGGTGGAGGCGAGCTGAATTGCCCACACACGTCTATGGGGCTCCGTTTAGTTGCCAGATGCGTATACAGCGGATCCAATCACGTTGGTTTATTCAAGTTGTTTGCCCTCTTCGCACAAAAAAAACGACCGAGGAAGTGCGGAATGAATGGCAAGGAACTGGTGGCCATAGTAAAAAAAAAATATATATATATAGGCGGTCTGTTAATTTCGATATACGTGAAGCGAAGATTCGCTTAATCTTTTTACGACATTTTTAGTTGCCATTGAAAAACAGTCGACCTTACTTAAACATTTGTTTCACAATCCACGTCAATTCGATTTGCTCGAAACAAGCAACAACCTCTTCTCTCAGTGTTGCCCGAGCCGAGTTTCTCACCAAGTGGATTCGCGCGCGAATCGGACTGATCAATTTGCCGCAAATTGATCATTCATGCAGTGCGCAGTTCGGCGTTTTATCGCGCGGTGGAAACTGCAGTGGTATAAAGAAGGGTTGCCGTGGCGTTCGAGGGTCCTCAGTTTTCTCCCGTTGCTCCGGGGGCGCTACGGCTAGCTATATACAAGCGGTAGGTGGTACCGCATGTACTTTCGTGCTCTCTACAAACGACGGAGAAGAGTGCCGCCCTGGGCCCGATTGACGACACTTCTTCTTTTTTTTCGGCCACTCCGAAGGACCCGACGAGAATGTTTCCTCATCCAATTCACTCAATTTAGAACTGCGCTGTGGGCGAACGAACCTTTTTATTCATTTACAGCGGGGGCGCGAGACTTAGCCTCGCCCTAGGAACGTTTTGTCGCCTGCCTGAAGTGGACGCCGAAATGGAAACTCGTCGTGGTTACCACGGTCGAATAATATTTCCCGGTCACTATTTACAATGGCAATATATTTATGTTTAATATGCTTGCCAACTGATTTTGTGTGCACTCATCAATTTCCGTCTCGTTCCTTCGAGTTTGGGTATCGTTGATTCGGAATAAAAATTAATCGAGGGCCGACCAATTTCCCCGGAAAATGATCGCGCGCGCGCGCATGTTGAAGTTTGCATCGTTGGAATGCAACGAAATTGAGAAAAGCAATTAATTCCAATTAACCCAAGTCATGAAATTAGGTGTAAAAAGTTATCATACCAATTAGTTCCTGTGATGATTTTTATAGCTAATTTCGTCATTTGGGTTAATCAGAATTAATTTTTTTTTCTCGATTTCGCTGCATTCCAACGATGCAAACTTCAGCATCATCGCGCGTGACTATTATTTTATCGGCGCAGAACGAGTTGTGCACGCCACCCCAATCGATACGCGTTTCAAGCTGACCGCAGTGGCCCTCGAGATGGACTCTAAAATAGCTCGCAATGGTGTTTGCTTTGTGATATAATAGACGAAAAGAGGGGAAGGTGTGTGCTTTGAAGCGATAACGCAATGATATATAGGGACGCACGTGGATATGTAGCTATGGGCTATGACCTATAGCTATATTGGATCTATAGCTACACATAGCCCGAAGCAAAGCCAGTGTGCACACGATGCGCATCGAACACGCCGCGGGAAGAGTCGATCGAGGGCAACGCGCGACGATAAACCGACACTCATCGGTACGATTGTGTGTGCCGGGGCTGCCCGGCCGCGCTTCACTCACACGCGGGGGGCACACGAGAGCGAATTGAAAATATTTGCATGCGCGTTGTGCGCGCGCGGTGAACACACAGTTCGCGGGGGGGCACAATGCGAAGCGCGCCGGTCGTCCAGTTGCGCGGTCGATAACGCGGGCATCGCGCTGAGGGGCGACGCTTTTCAAGTTTGCATAATGACGACGCATCGACGGCCTCGTAACACGCCAGAGCACGCACCGCGCGTATTCCGCGCTTTTGATGTGTATCGCGCACTAAGCCGCCGGCACTGATTTTCCGCCGGCCTCCCCGCAGCAGCGCGCCCGTCAGTCCGAACTTGCGAGTCGCGTGTTTGCATAACTTTTGTCTTCGTCGCCGCTGAATGCGGCCAATCACTGACGGGCGGACACGCGGTCTCTCAATCGCTCGCGGCTTCCTCCTCAATTTTTTTTTCAGCTTCCGCCGTTCTACGTTTTACGTGTCTCATTATTTTGTGAGTTTTTTTGGTTTTGAAAACCATGATTTGGTCGGAAAATGGTTTTGAAAACCATTTTTACGACATTTTTTTTTTGTTCGATCTTGTGAAGTTTCAAAACCCCGTCCGATGGGAAATTTTCCGCTGATTCCGAAAAGCGCATCGTTGTTTGTCCGAAAGCTAAAAAAAATTCGACGAGAAAAAACGCGAAAAACGAGATATTTTACAGACTAATTTTTTCGAAGCGGATTTTACAAAAAAAATGAGTCGAGTTGGCGCAGATACTGAGCGGATTATGAAAAAAATCGACTGCGCGAAGCGGGGCTTTAATATACTGGCTCAATTTCCACGAGATTTGTGGCGAAGCGGCAAAGGACAAAATACAGCGAATGGAAAGTGGTTCGAAGGTCCAGTTGGCCACCGAGCTTTGAGTACGGAGGAAGGGGCGGAGGGGGGTGTAGGGGGGAGCAATTAAAAAGTATAAATTGTATACATAAAATTTTCCCGCGGGTAAAAATGTCCCGTGGATACTAAATCGGGGATTTTCTTGTCAAAAGTATAAATATAGCTCGGAGTTTCGCGCGGGGGCGGCGTGCCCGGCGAGGCCTTTATGAAGGGATTAATAAATAAATATATCGCCCGATCAATGCACTCCTAACGACGCGCCGTACATATGTATACTTGGCCGCGTTCGGTAAACGAGGATTACCAGAAAGTGGCGCGATAACGGCGCGCGGTGTGCTCCGGACTAGCCGCTAGCCAGGAGCCGCCGCGCGGCAAACGAGCTACGATAAATCTATCTCCGCTCGATTTCCCTTTTTAAACATCGGCGCTCGAGTCCCCGGCCCTCCGACAACAGCGCGGGCGACCAGATTCCCCGCGCGTGTTTATCCGTGCGAGAATGCGGCTGGTGTATTGGTCGTGCAGTCCGCGAGCCTTCCAGGCACCGCGCCACAGGACAGGCACGTAGGTGTTGTGTGTGTACCGGCTTAAATGGCCCGGCGCCCGATCGAAAACACGGCCGCGAAACGAACCCCCTCGATGATCGTCGTTTCGGTGTTTCTTTTTTTTTCGGCGCACGTGAGAAGCAAACGAGTCTCGGGAAATTAGTACCCGTCAAATTGGACATCGCTCGCTCGCCGGAAGAAAAATGACTTTGAGCCCTGGATTCGATATCTTCCATTTTCTATTTTCTTAGTTTGTATTTTATTTTTGCAAACTTGGGAGGGGACGAGACGTTTAAATATTTTTTTAACGATTTTTTAAGGCGTTTTCAAGATGTTTTAAGGTGCTTTAAGATACGTAATAAACGTCTCACTCTCTCTCTCTTTCTCTCGAGTGCCAACGACTGTGCCGCCGCATTCCCCGCAACCCTCGTGAATAAGCCGCGCTGGAACGCCGACGACGATCGCGGCTCCCCTCTCGGCGCTCGCGGCGGCGGCGGCGGCTTCCATGCTGTAATATGCTAACCACACGGAATACATAACGCAGCGTCAACGCGAAGCTGCGCGCGCGTGGCGCTGCCTATTCCCGGCCATCCATGCCCCGTCGAATATGTAAACCTGGAAACGCGAAGTGCCATCCTGGGAATGACAAATTCCTGGCTCACTGGAGGAGCAGCGCGGCGGCAGCGGCAGCAGCAGCAACAACGTATATATAGGTGCGGTAACGTATTACCCTGCATTGCTCATACGCGGAGTCGACGCTCGCGCTGTTGGATACAGAGGTTGGAGTTCCAGCAGCGCCGCACCGCAGATCATGGACGGTGGAAAGGGTGGAGGGCGCCCCGATCTCTCCCGCTATGGGGGGTGGCTGCCCGCCACCCCGGTGGAGAGGGTTGTTCGCGCGAAAGATAACGCGCCGTTCGCGGCCAGAAACACCGGACGTTCGCGTCGCAACCCGCTGCTATGTATTCGCGCGGGGTTTCCGCGAACTGTCCGCCGCGACCCCCGACGTCCCCGAGCGTGGTTAATGCCCACGCATCCCCTCTGACCGCCCGAGCTGTGATTTGTGGCGATTGTTCGGCCTCGAAACGTCGCCCGTCGCGCGCCTGCCTTCTCCCTGTGTGTATATCGCGTCTCTGTGCATGGACGCGATCTCCCCCCCCCCCCCTCCCCGCAACCTCGGGGCCTCGAGATAGCAACGAAACTGCGTACAACATCAGCCTCAACCGATCGGAATACCCGCGAGCCACGCGGCCCCCTCGTGAGCGCCGCGCCGCGTCTCTGCGAGGGAATGCGGGCCGCTGTGTGTTGCACCGGTTGCGGTGCAGAGGCGAAGCTCGAAAAGACCGGCGACCCCGGGCCAGATTGTAAATTTTCACTTACTGGGCTGAGAAAAATAATCGGTACCAACCGAACGTGCGTTTGCGAGCGGCGATATAAATATTTGGTTAATTGGTTAATTGGACATTATATTTGTGTTGAATCCTCATGGAAAATTAGTATATTTCAGATATACTAAAAAATATGTCGAAAATATATAAAATATATTTTGTCCGAAAAATTCGATACCTCGGATATATTTTCGAATATATTTATTTTCGAAGGGCTAATTAGCTGCAGGACAGAGGCAGAAAATTTCAAAAGTTCATAAGAGCCAATTTTCCAGAGGCTAATTTTCCCAGACTCACGAGCGCCGCGCTGGCATTAACCATTCTCATCTGGCGCCATATTAAACGTACGGCCGACAAATCACAGCGCGCGGAGCTGCTCCGAGGCTCGTACAGCACGCAGCGCACGAGTCGCACGAGACCGCACAGCGAGTGATCGGGTTGACGCGGAACGCATAACGCGCGCGTCGTCGTCTCTGCCAAGGGGGTGTCGCGCGCAGCTGTTCCAAAGTCCCGGGGAATCCCTCGCGCGAGCGCGAGGGGGATAACAGCCGGGGCAAGAAGCAACCCCGTTCATCGTCAAGCGCTACGTGGATGCGTAGCCACCTACACAGCCCCGGGAGAGGGAGAGCGAGAGTGAGAGAGATCAGTATGCCAGCTACGTCTCGGTCATTTCGAAGGGCGTGATCGTTGTTTGATTGCAGGGGTCGTCCGGTATTTTTAGTATTTTTTTATATTCTTATATAGAAAAATATATGCTTATATATTTTTTTATATTTTTTTATATATTTATATTTAGTATTTTTTTATATATTATATTTTTTAGTTTATTCATTTTTTATATATATTATATTTTTAGTATATTCATTTTTTTACATATTATATTTTTTAGTTTATTCATTTTTTTATATATTATATATTTTAGTATATTTTGAAATACCAAAAAAAAAATGAAAGACCACTCAGTAAATCCCAGATTGAGACTCGTAATGTCGGACTTCAACATTGTTGAACAGTGTTATTGGTACCACGTCTTTATCGCAATTCAACCGCGACGCAGCGGATGATATTTTTGCGCTGATTAAGAAATAACATTGGTCGATTCATTACCCGTTAATCGCGGGGACTTGGGTGTCGGTGACTCCCGAACGACTCCCTCGGCGCGCGTCACAACCCACGCCGCGTCCTACGCGTTGACGCCGAGCGCGGCTCTCTCGACACTGGATACCGTATAAGCGCTAGTTGCGCGCGCTATATACGAAGGAGATATTTTATAGGTGCTCCTGGGAATCGAAAGGCTGATTCGAGACTCTCGTGTCTCTCGTTCCCGGTGGCCCTTTACCGGTTCCCCCATGGCCGACGCTGCGCCGCTGCATCTGGTGCGACGTGCAGGAAGCTCTAAACTTGCCGTATCAATACGGCCGCCGCGTAATAAAACCAGGTTCGTGAGCGTTCCCGCACGGGGCCAAAGTACACGGCGGACGGGGCCACCGTGGCCAACGTATCGCGGAGATACGACGTCTTCATGACGAACGACGACTTTCTTTTCGCTCTCCGCAGCCGCGCCCGGCGCAGCATCCCTTCGCCTTCCCGGTCATGCCGGCGGCTCGCTATACCATGCATTTAATATATGTACTATGTAGGTACCTATATGTATATGTGGTACATGGCGAGCGCTCGCGAACGTTGAACGAGACTTGGAACTGGTCCAGGCTTCCCCGGAGCGCGAGCGGTGATGGTTGCGGATGGCCACTCGTAAATGGCTCGCGCGCTCGACTTCGACCGAGATATTTAGTGGTCCGTGTATATTTCTGAGACGAGGGCGGCCCGTCCCTCGCATGCACCGCGCCCGTCGCCCGCGTCCGCCGTGCCGCGCGGCTCGCGGATATAAATTAAATTGACTTGTCACTGGACAACCGGCCGTCTCTAAATAATACTTAACGCTGGATTAACGCCGCCGCGGGATCTTTACGAGCGCGCCGCCTGCACGCTAACCGGGGATCATCCGCGATGACCTCTTATTTTCATTCGCCGCCCTCCCCACCCCGCACCGCTCTATGCGGGGCACCAACGAGCCACTGACGAGCTGTGTTGAGTGTCGCGTATGCGAGATACGCAAAACGAAGGAACGTAACGAGCGTCGTATGTATATGTCGTACGTGTTTGCTGTTTGGAAATGGAGAATTTACTTTGGAGGGCTGAAATATGCGACACTTTTGAAATATCGAAAAGCTCCAGTCTCACCGCACGAGAAAAATAAAATTTAATCCAAACCGACGGTTCATCTCGAACGCGAAGATAATTAAAATTTCAATGTGTTTGTGTATATAGGGCATTTCATTTCACGAGATCGTCGAAATGGGGCGACGAATTGGTGGAATTGTCCAGGTGCCACTTGAGGTTTGTTCTCGTCATAACTGGACGACTGCCACCGCGCCGCGTCCGTCAATTATTTAAGGGCGAAACTGGTTGGATCCAATTTGTGTGACGTGCGCGGGAGAGAGAACTGGGTCGTTTCCAGGCAATTACTCCCCTCGTCCGGTGCTGCCGCCGCCGCCGCCGCCGCTACCTTCAATATCCACTTTTGCGTTCCGGCTTTTTGCTCGGCCGTGTCGACGAATACCTTTTTCACTTCATAACCGTTCCCCGTTCTGTGTGTACACGGAGAGAGGGATCTAGCAAAAATTACCAAGTCATATGGTAGAAACCGTCAGGGTGACGTGGTACCTCAGCACCGGCACCGGCGAGATGCGAAAAATTCTCAGGCGCTATAGAAAATTATCAATGATTTCTGGTAAAAATTACCAACGATTTTAGGCAAAAATTACTAGCGACTTCTAGTAAAAATTGCCAACGATTTCTGGTAAAAATTGCCAACGATTTCTGGTAAAAAATTACCAACGATTTCTGGTAAAAATTAACAAAGATTTCTGGTAAAAATTACCAACGATTTCTGGTAAAAATTACCAACGATTTCTGGCAAAAATTCCCAACAATTTCTGGTAAAAATTACCAACGATTTCAGGTAAAAATTCTCAACGATTTCTGGTAAAAATTCCCAACAATTTCTGGTAAAAATTCCTAACGATTTCTGGTAAAAATTACCAACAATTTCTGGTAAAAATTCCCAACGATTTCTGGTAAAAATTACCAACGATTTTTGGTAAAAATTATCAATTTTCCAGCAGGAATGTTATACCTTCTAGCAAAAAACTGTTTTACCATCTCGCGAAAATTATCACAGCCTAAATTACGAGTAGGTCTGGTAAACTTATCGAGTTTTATGTTAAAGTTCGCTAGAGTGGCGTCGTGGTCAACCGGTACTGGAATTTTCTCGCAGTTTTTACTAGATCCTTCTCTCCGTGTACACGTGGCGTGGTGGATCGCGGGTGCGCCCTCAATCGGGTCGTGCCGCGCGGAAAGTAGGTCGGCACACAAACGTAGTTTACCGAGAACCGTGTAAACCATAAGAAATTCAATGCCCGCGTATAGCGAGCGCGGCTAATTCAGCATAATACAGCCGAAAATGGTCGGTTAGCGACCCGGAACCGCGAAGATACCTTCGTGCCCGGCTTCGGCAAATAATTCGAGTCGATAAAAATTTGCATATACCTCCAATGTAGGGCAAACCCCCCGCGGTGTGTATTGCAAAATGTCCTCGATCAATACGTTAAAATATCTCTCGCGTTCGACGCTGTACAAACATCGACTCGTATTCCCGCTGTTTATGGAGCGAGAGGCGGAGCGTTTTGCGGTTAGTTGCTCGCCCGGCTAATGGCAAAAGCAACGTCGAACAACGAAATTCTCTCTCTCCCTCTCGCTTCTTCACACGAATCTCCTCGGGGTAAGCACGGCCCGCGCCCGCTAACGAGAGAATCTCGTGTCGATGGTGGAGCAACCACCGAGTGTGTGGATACGACTTTAATCATCAAATCGCCCGGCAACACGAACGCCGCTCCGCCACTATCCGCCCCCCTAATTGTGGAAACTGAGAAGAAGCGCCGATCTCGTTTGACCGCGATTATTCTTCTTTTTTTTTCTTTTTTATCTCGTTGCTGCCGAGGCGAAGTGAACGGATGTAGATTCCTGATCAATCGGTAAATTTTAATCGACAGAACGGATGCGGCGATAATTTCGTCGACTCGTTGATTCTTTTTTGCACTTATTTTTATCAACTTTTTATTATTATGAACTGTGAGCGAACCAGTTGGTCGCGCGCTCAAGGAAATAATCGAGTCGCTCTCTCGCGGCGGGACGGAAAGTATTATCCAAGCTCGAAGCCGAACAATGCAATAAAAGCGAAACGTGCCGGCGGCTGCAGCCGCGGCCAGGGACCGCCGGGCGAATAAATATTTGTGGCTCGAGACTTGAACGACCGCGAGGCGTTTTAATCCGCAATTAGCGGCGCGGCTCTCGTTAACGATTGTACGGTTTTACCGGCCGCGCGGCTCGCGCGAGCGCGAAGCGTATTCGCTGCAAAAAGCCCCCCCGCGAGTTTGCCAGAGACTGTTGCGGGTCAGTCCGCGCCGGGTGTGTTCAACCCCTTTGCCCTCTGAGCACCGGTAGCGGCGCTACCACCACGACAAAGACTCGAACGAGCCTTTGTCGAGGATTTCGGAGGCTGCCGAGCTTAACGACCGTGTGGGCGCGGCGGCGGCGGCGGCGGCGCCGATCAACCCCCCTCGTATTTCCTCCATTTGCCACGGACAATAATGTTGCTAATGTCTCGGTCGTCCGACGGACTGCGACGTCTTGGCCGCGGTGAAATAAAATTTGAATTCAGCGTAACGAAATTAGAGATCCTGAAAAAAAATGGAGAGAGAAATTTGGACGTTCGACCAAATTGAAAATGTGAATTGAAATAAGTGAGTCAATCGATGTTTACTTCTTACATTTCGCTCATCGTATTTAGGCACCCGTAGGACTAATTTTAGCTGCAGGACAGAAGCAGAAAAATTAAAAAATTCGTAAAGGCCAATTTTCCAGGGGCTAAATTTCCGAGAACTGATTTTCCCATTCTCAATAATGTTGCTAATGTCTCGGTCGACCGACGAATTGCGTCGTCTTGGCCGCGGTGAAATAAAATTTCAATTTAGCGTAACGAAATTAGAGATCCTGAAAAAAAAAAATTGGGGAGAGAAATTTGGACGTTCGGCCAAATTGAAAATGTACGGAGCGTCAAATGAGCCGCCCGAAGAAGAGGGGGCGGGGGGCACCATCCACCAGCAGCAGCTTTATCATCATCGTTTATTTATGGGCAGCGGGATCCGCCGAGCACGGTCGTGGATTCGCGCACAGCGACCCAGAGCCATTTGTAAAATAAACGATATTTTTTTTCTCTCATGGCCCCACGGTAAATAAATTGGACTGTTTTTTTTTTGCGTAGCAATATTGCTCGCTGTATTCCGTTGGCTGAATCCACAACGCGCAACGAGTAATGGAGCACCGACGGTGACTGCGCGCGACCATTTCCATCTTTCTTGCTTCCTTTATCTCGCCTCGCGCGCGCTATGACAAAGCGAGCCAAGGAGAGCAAACGGGGGGGGGGGGGGGGGGAAATTAGACTCCGGGTGCATCAGTTGGATTTCCGTGAAACTGACGTAAGGCGAGGAAAAAAAAATGGTTATCGGCGAAAAAAATGATATCGGAATTAAAATAAAATAATTCGAGCGATCTCGAGACGGTATCGAACCGGGAATTTTTCGATGGCAACGCCACGTGCGCGATTGACTCACCTCTCGGATTGGAAGCAATGAGGACTCCGTTCGTCACGTGCGTCCGAGCCGCATGCTCCTCCCCGTCGTCGTTCTCACAGGCCCCGATGATCGTCTCTCCTCCCTCCCTCGTTTCCACGTCCGCCGTTCCTCTCGCTCGTCTCCGGGTCTCGTGTGTGATCACCAACCGAAATAAACCTAAAATCCGCACCACCGGTGATTACTCCGAGCAATTTACGGAAACGTGTCTGACGAGAGCGATCGTCGACGTGTGAGAAAGAAAAGCACGCCGGATCTTTGTGCGGACGGCGCCGCATGAGGAGTCGAATCGAAAACCTCTTTTTTTTTTACTCGCCTCGCCGCAGCCGCCGACGCCGACGACGCTCACTCGTTTTCCTCTCTACCCAAGATCTATAAACTCGTTTACTCGTTATCGCGTCTCCTCCATTCTCCCCGATTCATCGGTTTCTCGCACTGACCTTCGACACTTGCACGAATAAAACACGGGATACGCGGATAACTCGCGCGGCTGCTGCTCCCGAAACCCGAGAGAGCGATTCAATCGCTAGACGTGTTGCGAGGTGTACGACACGCGGATTTCTCCCACTGCAAACTTTTATCGGACGACGAAAAAATGAAAAAAAAAAATTAGAGCCGAGACGTATTTATCACTCGCTGCGGGTTCGACGAGTCGCCTTTCCTTGCATTTCGAATCGCGTCTCACTTTTGCTCACAATGCGGCTGTGTCGTTGACCCGCGTTGCAGTTTGTGCAACATTCGCGCTTCGTGTGTGTGTGCACAACCTGATTGGCTTATTGTCGTCGATTTTATCGTCAGCCCTTTCAGAAGCAGCAACAACGGCAGCGCCACCACTCGATTAATCGTTCCTCGTTACGGCTTACTGTCCGATCCCTTGGCCTTCGCTTCGTCCCGCCTTCGATATATCGTCGTATCAATCCGGGGAACTCTCGGCACTTTTATTTATTTGGCCAATCGAACCGGAATTTTTCTGCCAAATTTTTGTCATTCGTAAAATGGATCTTTTATAAGTCGTTGGATTTGAGGATAATTACAGAAATTTGTTGACGAATAAAGTTTGCATGATCACATTCGATACACACGTAAAAAAGAGGAGAAAGCAATTTGTCGAATCGAACCGGAATTTTTCTGCCAAATTTTTGTCATTCATAGAATGAAACTGACACAATTGCATCGTTGGATTTAAGGATAATTCCAGAAATTGGTGACGAATATATAGTTTGTGTAATCACATTCGATACACACGTAAAAAAAAGCAGAAAGGAATTTATCGAGTCTTGTTCTTTTTTCACTTCAGGAAATAAACATCAGTGGATCGGGTCATCGTGTGTCATGAGAGTGTCGCTAATTGCGGACCGTTACACGGTTGTTCTGACTCGGCGCTGGCCGTGCAAACTTGGGCATAGCTGTTGAATTGAATTTCATTTGAAGCGATGAGGGGCGGGGGGGAGGGTATCGATTAAATCGTTCTATGGCGCGGGCGGTATGTGGGCAAAATGAGATGAGCGAACGAACGGGAAGATCGAGCGGGCAGACGTGCGGCCGAACTGGCTTTCGGATCGCGGGATAAAGCGCTAACCCGCTAATTGGCGCGCCGGATCCTATCCAACTCCGTTAATTATATTTAATTGCGGGATCGTTAATTATATCTTTAATTGCCATGTACGGGGAAGGGGGGGGGGGGCTTCCCCGACGGTTCGCAGCGCCACCCACGTTTCGTTTCAATGTACTTATTGCCTGTACCGACATAAATGTGTACGGAATCGCATTTGCATTTTCACGCCTACTTCGGGCCACGCGGTGCCGGATTTTCGTTTTCATCGGTCATGTACCCCAAATGGGTCTGGATGCGAGACGAAAAATGCTACACGATAAAAATATCTTCTTTTTCTTGTTTTCTTGGATTTATCACTATTTTTATTTTTTTATTTTTTTTATATATTTTTTTTCATGCACCAAAATCTCGTTATCAACGACTGAATTATTTCTACTCCTGGCGGAGGAAAAAAACGGACTGGAAATCCGATGCGAAATATCGTTTCTCGGATGGTATAAAAAAATATTGACGATAAAGTGAGTTTGTTTTGTTGTTCAATCTTCCGTTATATTTATTTTCATCGGATGGTTCACTACCTCAGCCCGCGAGTCCTTCACTGTGTACGACGGTCGGGATGGGGCGACCTTTTTACTGAAATGAGAAACTCCATTTTTCGTATCACCGGCTGCAATTCACTTGTACCAATGCACTTTGTGATTCGGTAACCGCGACTTGGGTCGCGGTTCGGTTCCCCACCTGGTTGCCGCACACTTGACCAACAACCGATCGACGACCTTGATCCTTTGAAAATGACGGAAAGAGGGGTTTTTCTGATACGAGGCAACTTTGGCCGAGCGTCAAACGCGCCACAGCTGGCCACGATGGTTTCGTTCCATGGGATCTCGAGCGAACCATGAGTTTTCTTCCACTCTCCTTGGGCAAAACATTTCGAGCGCAACCCGACAATTCAAAAATCCACCTACGACGTTGACGTCATATCGGACGATGCCGATTTTTGCAACGACGAACGGATTAATCGCGAGGTCATTGTATGCAAATCAGGATTGACGCAGACGGCGGGCTACATCGAACGTGATTTAATTGCTTTGGCCCCTCTGTGCGCAGGCTGACGACAAGGAATGCGTGTGCGCTGTTATTTTTCTTTCTCTTTTTCTTTTTTCGTTTTATCGTGGCCGAAGCGACCGCCCGGATAGAGCCGCATTCGGAGGACACCCCGCAACGCAGCGGGCTCTCGACACGACTGAGGCACTCCTCCCGTTCCCTCGGCGACGTCCTCCACGCCGCCAGCCACCCCCGGCGAGATCGCCACCGCGCGCAGTCGCAAATTCGAGCGGAGCGTCAACCACGGTGTTAGAAATTATTGCGGATCTTCCTCGCGCTCAATCACACCACGGAGATATATTTACGGTTTGGGGGCGAATAGTCGTTTTCTTCTGGTAATTGGGTGATGAGAAAAAATATCTTGTCATATCTTATGTATATTTTGGAAAGTTCTTTGTCTGTTTGTCCCAACCCCCTTAATTCAAGTCTGTCCCAAAATTAAAAATTTTGTCGTAATGATGAGGATAGTTTTTTTTTTTTTTTCAATTTATACCGGTGAAATCGAGAATCCTGAAGGAAAATCGCAGCGTCGTGGATCGCTCGTTGCACCCAAAAACAGAGGTTAAAATGCAGAAGCGTTCCATCCATTTCGCCAGCGAGATTTCGCCGCGCGCCGGGCTCTCGAAGCCGTCCCTGGCCGCCGAAATAATGGCCGGATAATCCATTTGCACGGGTACGCGCGGCTGGCGATAGCGATATAGCGTCGGCACGTCGGGGCTAAAAGGTTCCCCTAGGCGAACGGTCGTGTCGGACCTCCCGCTAAAAGTCGTTTCGCGGGATCCCGAGGATGGATCGCGGGGGTCAACCGGGGACCGGAAGTGAGCTACCTGCGACGAGTGCGACGAAAAAAAAAAAAAAAAAAAACCAGAAAAAAAACAATAAATGAAATCAACCACGACGTTCGAGATTCGAGGTCGGTGAATTCGCGAAAATTCGTGGCGTCCGAATGTCGTCTCCATGGACCGCAGGAGACGAGGCTGCTCGTAAGGCGACCAACGAGGCGCGGCGCAATATAATAACAGGTAAATTTCCACGCTGGACCCGCGTCGGGCCGCGCAGATATCCCAAAATTGACGATCCGAGCGGACTTTGGTCGTCGGACTGCGGGATGACGTCCGTTCCTTCCGCCACTTACGGAGCCGGCCAAGTAGTTTGCATGCAAGGTGTTTCATTCCGCTCGCCCTCGCTAGCCGCAGCAGCGGAGAATCCGCGTGATATAGCGGCGGAGTCACCCAAAAGCGTCGCAGCAGCTCCGGGACGGCAGCCGAGGTGGCCGACCATTAAATCTTGAAAAGGTAGCCAGCCAGCGGTCCGGCCTCGGCAATTAGAAGCTCGGCCCGGCACGGCTGCTGCTCCCACGCCGTAAACATGTTACTCCCGTATTCGCCCACACGCCGCCCGCACGTCTCCCATGCAGATACTTCCCGCACCTATATACACAGGTATACGAGCGCCGCGTGTGCCGCACGAGTCCCCCCCGCGTCGGACGATCGTGCGCGCCGTGGGTAACGCGGGTAACGTGGGTTACGCCCGTAATAACGCACCTACGTGTCGAGACTGACGCGCGCGGCGAATGTCCCGGTGGCAGCGCCGCGACGTCTCGACGTGCCGCGAGATATGAAATAGGATGGAAACGAAAAAAAAAAAAAAAAAAAAAAAAAAAAATAGTAATAATAATAATAATGACTGAATAAAGAGAAAAAGTGCGCAGCCATTACGGCACTCGGGTACAGCTGCGGCGCGCGCTTTACCGTAAATCAAGAAGCCTCGCGCGCGGCCCCGACGCCCCGTACGACTTTTACCGCGCGCTCGCCGTGAAGCTGCTGCGAATCGCGAGCCAACGACTCTCGCGCGGATCCGTCACACGGATCCGTCTCCGGTCTCGATGTCTTTTTGTCCTGCGCACGCGGCGCACGAAGCCGCTGCCGCGAGTTTTATGAAAATGAAGGCGGGGGGATAATTCGCGTGAATATACTCGTGTTTATGATTATATGCGTGTGTATTAAACATTGTCGGGCATACGAGTCGTAAAATCCGTCGAGATTTAATATCTCTTTGGAATTTTTTTTTATTATTTTTTTTCATAATCTGCGGTCGAACCCAAGTAAAATAAAATTCGTCGTTTAGATTCGTGGAAATAACAGCCGACTTGGCAACCATAATCAGTGCTTTTTTCGTCTTTATTCCTACGGTTGGAAACAGTTGGGCGTTATTATCGTGAATTTATTAGGAACTTTGGTAGAATTTTGATGTCTCATCTCCGGACGTTATGTCGCGTCGTCTCTCGGCCCGGGGGTGCCGGGCGTTATTTTCCAGAGACGCGACGAGGAATCTCTCGTCCTCCGTCTCGTCAGCTTCGTCCCTCCCGTGTGTTCCACGCTGCCCCGCGCGCGCTCGCAACTAAAAGAAGCACTCCCCTCCGTCCGTCCACTTCACGACTCGGTGAAAGCGGTTCTCAAAACCGTCCCATCCCTATAATCCATCGTCGATGTCCAATAGCCCCCCGCCCCCCCTCCTCGCCCTCGCTTACGCCGGCAGCCGTGTCGCGGAGAACGGAGAGAAAACTTTTCAATCTCCAGCTCGGGATAACCCTGTTACCGAAAGGGCGCCCCCTATATATACGCGCCCGACTTGGCTTTTCCGGCGAGGAGAGAGAGAGAGAGAGCCCGAGTGGCTCCTGATGCCGATTTCGAAATATCGGTGGGTGACGACGCGATGAGCCCCCCGCGACCCCTCGCGAGACGCGACAATGTTTTCATTTCAACTTCCACCGGGCGAGCTTTTCGCCCCAGGGGCTCCTGGGGCGATGAACAATGCATCTCCCGCCGCGGCCTCCGGGCCGTCGCTGAGAAATTTTACCTCCTATCGGTGCAGGAGCAGCCTACCGATTGCGGACAATTCGATGTGACGAAATTGGCAGTTGGGAAAAATATATAAAAGTAGGAGATATAGATTGGGATAAACTGCAGAGAGTGGATAGCGATTATTCGATCGAGATTCGATCTTCGATCATCGGTCATATCACAGCGAGAAAAATCGTTCTGATGGGATCTATTCGATACAAATAAAATTTTATTCGAAACAAGTAAAATGTATTTGACCCTAATAAAATCATTTTAGGCAAGCCGTTAAGTAAATAACTTATTTAATGGCCGGCCTACTAGGATTTATTTGAAATAAATCAAATTTATTTCATTCAAATAAATTTTGATTTCATTCAAATAAGTTTTAATTTCATTCAAATAAGTTTTAATTTCATTCAAATAAATTTTATTTGTTTCGAATAGATCCCTTCAGAACGATTTCTTTGGGTGCAAGACCACGATAGACGGATCATTTTTTCGACGATAGAACCCCGCGTGACGTCATCGCGGTTGGCAACTTGGCGTCCCGAGTCTCTCTCTCTCTCTCTCTCTCGATATTAATTTTGTTTTTCATCGCCGGCAGTTTTGTTAACGAGGACCCGAAGTACGGCGATGAATGTAGCAGCAGGTTGGAAGACTTTCCGTTTCTTCGGTGCTCCGGAGCCACGGCGCATAATGGCCGTGCAGTAATTTCATAAAATCCTCGACGATTAAACGTAAGCGACGGGTGGGGGGGAGGGGTGGGGGGGACAGGTCGGCAACCGCTGTTGGGGAAACTTTTCCTTCTCGTATAACAGCAACGAGCGGCGTACTATTTCCCGGATGAAGAGCTGCTTTAGGGGTGAGCTCCATCGATTCTCGCGTACGAGCACTTTGGTTACCTATATTCCTCCACCTGCACCGTTTCTCGCTACACCCCGCGGGCAGCTCCTCTCGTGTCTCTCGGCCCGTCCTCTCCTCTCCTTTCCTCGTTCTCTTTATCTCCGCGCGCGCGCACCGACCGTTTCGCCTCGCGCTCTCTTCTTAACCAAATAAATTAGTTGTCGCAAAGGAGCAAAGGGGTACGTGTAGAGGGAAAACGAGGGAGCTCAGCCAACGGACCGGCGATAAAATTACCCAAACGAGCTTAGCGCGAGCGAGCGGCGCACCGAGACACGGCCGACCGCGAGCGAAGTGTCCGTGGAAACTCGAGCCAAAAAGAGTCAGTCCTTTGCGAGCCGAGCGAACGAGGGACCGGCGAGCCATGCGTAGAAATTCGCAATGAATATTACACCCGAAAACCCGCCCAGCTGAATATCATGAATACGACTCTGAGTGTAATCGCGCCTCTTGCGAGCTGAGAAACAAATTTGTCGAAGAAGCTTCTCGATGTGGAGACCAATGTATAAGGAGTGACCGGTGGATCGTTCGATAATCTTGTCTCCTGGAGCTAAGAAACAAATTTGTCGAACAAGTTTTTCGATGTGGAGACCAATATAGGCAACGCGATCGAACATCGCAAAACGTCCTGGCGACGCGTTCCGTCACCTCGCAGTCATTATCCGTGAAGCAGCTCGCAGTGCACTCGATTACGTAATCCACGTTTAATACACGTTGATGCTTATACAACCAGCTTCGAGTGTGGCGCGTTTAATGCGGAGGCGGCAGCAGCAGCGCGGAGTACGTGGCACAGGTTGCGCGATACACACACTCGCAATCCGCGTCAGCCGCACGGCGCGGAGTCAGCGGCAAAACACTAACTTCCACTTCGTCGTCGTCGTCCTCTCTCCGGGTCTTCGCCCGGGGACGACGACTCGAACGGCAAACATTTCGTTATTTACGAACTGCTAATGTGTCAGATAATTGAAGTTTATCAAGCCGCCCCCCGACGTCACCCACTGCCTGCTGCTGCCCCCTCTGCTCACCCCCCGCGCTCACTTCCTCCGCGGCCCAAGTATTAGATTTACGTACGAAAATATATTATTCAAGGTACTTGAACGTTCGAGAAAGCGGCTCGAGCATTGGATTAACTCTTCTGAAACGTTAGCGAGCCTGTTTAAATGTCGCTTCTGCTAATACACTTCGAGCGGAGTTTAACCCTCGCGCGCGCTCTTCTCCTCCTCGTCTTGGAGTGTCTCCTAACCCCGGCGCACCCTCGTCCTCGTCGTACCCGGGGGGGAGGGGGAGAGGGAGGACGTCCCGACTGTCTGCCTGGTTGATCCTGGCCGCCTCCACCACCACCACCACCACCACCACCGACGTCGCTCTCTCGCCCCGAGGGTGAAACTTTCCCTGAATTACAAAATACACTCTGACACTTGGTGGGAGGGTCGCCGGCAGCATCCCGTCCTATGTCTCTCCAAGTGGTAACGGAGAAGTCGCGCGAGGGTTAGGCGAGAGATGTGAGACGCGCCCGCGCGAAACACACGGCGGACAATGTGTAAAAGGACCAGCGGCAGCCAGCGCGGCGGGAGAACCGGAGGAATAGACGTTCGTCGTGACTTGAGCCGAGCGGGACGTATACGGAAACTGCGAAGAAGCGCGCGGCTTGAGAACCGCACGACGAGCGGCGTGTGACACGATCTTGTCAGGCTCGGAGCGCGAGGCAAACCGGGAATCACCCCGGGGGATAGGGCCGCGCGAGGGTTGTTATTGTGATGTACCTGCCGCCTGCCTGCCTGCCTGCCTCGCGACCGCGACGCCACCTTGCTTTATTCCCCTCGACACGTCGCGAGCGGTCTCGTCTTGTCTCTTCCGGTCCCACCGGTTATCTCGCTATTTTCGCCGCGCGGCTACCCCACCCAACCCCGTCTTTACCACCCTCCTCTCGATCCCTATGGCTACACGACTCTTCCTTCCCCGGTCTCCTCGAATTCACGAACCTAGGGTGTTCGGTATTTTTATATCCTTTACGCCGCCAGAGTCCCCTGCGGCGCTTTCGTCGGGACTCGCGTATAAACGCGACACTCATCCGCGCACCTATGTGGCAGCCACGTCTTCGTGGAGCGAATTCGCGGTCGTGCATGGGAAACGGGGGACACGCTGTGAAAACCAAGCGTGTTGCGAGTGTTTTGGTTCTTCTGTATTTTGCATTGTGACGAGTTTTTTGCATGCTTTAAGCGTGGTGGAATTTATATGGTGAATGATGTCTGAGAGGAACAGGTTTGAAGTGTGTAAAAACGCGTTGATAATGCAAAAGATAGATTTAGATTTAGATTTATTGCACCGGGACCAGCGGGTTCTTCAGGCAACCGCATCTCGGGGAAAAACCACACCATGGGGAAAAACAATAATAACCTTGACACTAAAATAACAGAATCAAAGAAAGAGAAAAAAAAGAATACAAACCAACCTCAAATAAACTAAAAAAAAAACTTAAAACCTGAAACAAAATAAGCGAATAACAATGAAAAGAAAATAACAAAAAATAACAAAGTGAAGTAAAAATAAAAATAATATACAATAAAGCAACGCAAGGCGCAAACTAGAACTAGATAGGAGAAACAAGAAAACCTCGCAACACTCTTGGTTTTCCAGGTCTTAACCCGGTGATCTCGGTGGAAGCGAAGATCCGCGGTTGGCTCCCCCCGAAAATCTTCAATAACACGAGACCCGCGTAGCGTCCAACTCCACGACGTACGACGAGACTCGTGTGTTGCGCTCGGCGGAAAGTCGGTTTCCAGGGCCGGCGGCGGCGGTGCGGCAGCTCAACGGTCAAGTGAATTCGCCCGTAATTCTGGTCTCGGAGAGTCTTGGCCCGCGGGCGCTGCGCGCAGCACGTGAATCACTCGTTGGATATATATATATATATATATATACGGAAGCACGGAAGCCGCAAAGTCGAAGAGCCAAGGATGGAAAACGCGGGCGGGCGGGACGAGGCCGAGCGTGGAAATGCCAAAGAGAGGCGGTCCGGGGGAGCCGAGGAGCCGAGGAGCCGACCGGTAAGGCAATCCGGGAGAGCCGGGCGAGGGAAAGTCCGTCTGATGAAAGCCGAGCTGCCGGGAGTTGAACGGAAGCGGTGCATGCAAAGATGAACGCGCGCGCGTAACGCGCGGCCAGTCAAAACGAGACGAACGGCGGCGGCGGCAGCGACCCGGGGGGAAGAAGGGGGGCGGATAGTGGAAACGACCGCGGGTAAACCCCGCGCGCGCCGGATTCGGGTTTCCGAGATCCGGGAAACCACCGCAGCAAAGTCGGGCGAGCCAACACCGCGCTGCAGCCCCCGCGCGTCCAGGGTGCGGAGGATATATCCAGGAAGTCGCGCGTGGACGTCGTGAGAGACGGAAGTCGCGAGTATACTATACACGCTGCGCGCGCGCGACAGAAATAGAAACGGAGACGGTCTGAAAGGCGCGGAGACCGCGATGGCGAGGCCGTGAATGGAATCAGCGTAGGAGCGACATTAATTTCAGCTTTATGCGCTCGTGGAGCGTGACGCGTTCCTGATTCCCGCAAGGTCTCTACGGTCGCCTCCGGGACTCCGACGCTCGTGTCGCGTATCTTGTTTCACCCTACGGCGTAAATATCGGACCAACACCCGCAAAGGGTCCGCCCGGGGAGAGACGAACGTGGGGGGTCCTCCATCCAGTCCACCGGACGATAACGTCGGACCAACCAGCGGTAACCGGTGGTCGTCGTCGTCTTCGAGAGCGCGGGCAGCATCAGCGCCGGTGGCTTCCAGAAGGCGAAGCCGTTTTCTGATTTATTGAGAAAGTTTAGTCCCGGCGATTACGCGCAGGGGGGGAAGGACGAGTCGGCCGCGCTATCCCGGCGAACAGTAGTCACTCCTTCCGCGCCGGAAGGACTGACGATTCCATTCCAGTTGAGCTCCTTCGCTTCCTTTCCATTTCATTTCGTAACCGCGAGCTCGCTCGCTCTGTTTCTCTATCTCGTCCCTCCACACTCGCGCGGAGAACTAAATTCCGAATTCATGGGGTCGTTACGGCGCGCGCAGCCGCGTTTTTATATCCTCGTTGGGCTCGAGCACGTCGCCGATTATGGTTTAGGGCGCTTACCCCTCTTCGGCGGAGGTTATACCTGTCTGAAAGTTTAGCGCGAAAGCGATCTCGGCCTTCGTCGCGGGTTCGACGATTAGCTGATTCGTTTCTCGATGAAATTCACCATCACTGCTCCTATTCCTAAGGGAAGGACTTTTGGGAAGCACGCAGCTTATTCCTCAAGGAGCGAAACTATTTCGACTCGAAAATATAACGGCTGGACCGAGAATTACGGGATGTCCGGCGAAGTTTCGAAGAGAGAAAAGATATGGTAATCTCTCCGGGACTCGAACCCGGAATGTTCTTTCCTAAGTCAGAACGCTAACCACTGTGCTAATGTCACCTATGCTTTTCTATCATTCGAATCGTCTTCTTGTATGAAGAGCAGTTACAAAAAGAAGAAAAAAGAAAAGCTGGCGAGAATCAGCGTAACAGAAACAAATCCAGCCACTGGTATCATTTCCACGTGAAAAAAGCGGGTGGCTCATGGCGAGGAATAAGACGATTCCGAGTCTCGAGAACGCAGCCGGAGATTCATCTCCGTTCTTTATCAGCGAGGCCCTTTTTACACAATCCGCACGCTTTCCGTTATATTCTCGCTTTCTCACCTTGCGAGACAAAGCAGCTTCTCGCGTATTGTATATATACGTAGGAATAGCCGCGCGCGATTCCACCGTGGTACACACCTCCCGAGTCTCCCGCTCCAGCCATGGATAATGTCCTCCAGACTATGGATAATGCGGTGTCGGTGTTTGAGGCTGCGCCACGAGTCACTCGCGCCGCTCCAGCTTCTTGCTCTTAAACCGCCGAGCATTCCACCGCTATACGCCGCTTTTGCGGGAGCGCGCCGCGAGAGCACCAGAGGTACCGGCTCGACGCGCGGCCGGCACGAAAAACTCCTGGCTCTGGAACCGCAGCTACTCCCTTTTTTGCACACCCCGAGCTCTCCACCTAGTATTCATCCTTTCTCATCCTCTCTCGCTCGTCTCGTCTCTGCCCAACTCGCGGGCAACTTTCATCGCCGCTTATTTTCCACGACCAACCGGGTCGTTTCACCCGTTGGGCGTGTGGCGAGGCCAACTGCTATGGAGTCGTGGGACAACGATGAAAACTCAACGATGAGAAGACGTCGTTCTGTTGCGAGCGTTTTCGGAATTTTTCTTTCTTGACTCTCATTTGTTTCCTCATTTGTTTCCTTCTACATCGATTCGCTCCTTCGCTCGTCATTTGCCTTTCCAGCGGCGTTTTATATTTCTCCACCGCTTCGGGCTGCGCACGAGGGACAGTCGCGATTCGGAGCGCGAGAGACTCCAGCGGGGGGTGATGCAGGCACGTCGCTGCCAGGCGATAAACTTTTTAGCGATTGCGCCAGTTCGTAGTGCTCAGCTTAAACTCCCCCTTCCCGGCTTCCAGTCGAGACGGGGCGATGCTGGGTGGATCTGTAGAGCGTGCATTAGTATACTGGCACGGACGCGGACTCCGGTTGGCAGAAACGCTGCTCGATTAATTTTCCGAGCGGCCTCGCTCGCGCGTTTCGCTCCTCACACGTTTTCGTCCTCCCTCTCCACACCAGAGTTTTTCAGTGCCAGCCAGTCTTGGACTTATTTTTTTTTTTTTTTCACCTTCTCAGGTCAGTTTGGTCCAATTTAGTCCAGGCGCGATTTCGCACTTTATTCTCCTCTCAAGGTCGACTCCCAATTGCGCGAGTATTTCACATTCGACGCGTCTCAATTTCGGCTTTCCCCCGCGAAACGTCAAATCGCGAGAACTCGCGAACGAAAGTCGACTCCATACGAGGTTTTGGCGTGTGACGCACATCGCCCCGGGACGACGGCGAATCGAATGATGTCACTCGTTCCTCACCTTTGAGAAGTTATACCCCCCCCCGATGTGTGCGGTCCTCTCGCGTTTTGTTGCGTCGAGTGGGACGTAATTCGATTCGGATTCCTTGGGGAGACACGCGCGGCTGTATAGCGCCGCAGGAAACCACCGGCTGGGAGATCGCGACAGCGGCACCCGGGAGTCCTGCGGGAGACTTCGAGTTCCGAGGGGCTTTCTCGAGACGCCGAATTCGTCCCTCCAACGCGCATCATGCGTAGGGGTAATATTTAATTTCTTGCACGACTGCGTTTTTTTTCCGGATTAGGATTGGCCCTGTAGTGTGTTACGTGTGCTGCCGCGCATTGGTCGTCGATTCAGCCCCCTTCAGCGTCGTCCCAGTATAGCGCACGGTATATAGTGGCCAGACGTGTAGCATACAGTCTCGACCGGCGAGATCCTCGAGTCTCGGGGGACTTGACTACTCCAGGCACGAAGCTAAAATATACCAACGAATGGGCATCGATGCGATGCCATTTTTTTTCGCTCTCGCTGCGCCGAGGTATTCGTAGCGGCTCGCTTGACGCGCTCTTCTGGAGCACCCTCCAGTGTCCAGGGCCATTTTTTTTTTTTTCGCTCACCCTCGGAAACGTACGCGGACCGTCTCTGATCCCTTAATATTGAGCTTGCTCAAACAGCCGTGAGGTATTCAGGATATGTTTGATGGCAAGAGCGGACTTGGTATACAGACCACTCGAGACACTATGACAAAAATTATGATTCTTGAACGAAGACGATTTTTTTTTTTTTTTTTTTTTTTTTTCAAGCGTACCTGATATGTAAATTAATTTTTGTTTCGGTCAGTCGATACTACGTATACAAAAAAATATTTTGCGTGCTTTTTGGAAAAATCTCTGAATGCCGAGAAAAATCCAGAGTCGGAAGCGATTTACGCGAAAAGTTTTATTGAATGGGGAAACGAGGGTTTTTTTTTTATATCTGGACAAACAAAAACTCGGAATTGCCGCTTCGTTTTGCCAATTTTTACGTTCGGATTTTATTGCAAATGAAAGGAAGTCCTTGGGCGCATTGAAACGACGGGATGCCCGGGGAGGAAAAAGAGCGGGCGAACTGCGCGAGCGGAGATGTGTGAATGAAAGCGATACCCAGTCTGTCAAACGACGGCAGTTTCTTCCAGCCGGATAAACTTGGAAAAACTCGTGCAACGGACGGAGAGGAGGTCGGGACTTCCGGGCTCAAGAATCAATTACCAAGTAGAGTGGGTCGACGAGATAAACTCCTCCATCTTATCATCACCGCGTGCGAAAGAAGAGAGGCGAGGGAAAATCGCGCTCCGTGTTCCTGGATTTGGGGGCGAAGCAAGAACTAAACGATGACGATTGATCCACTTTCGAGAGAAGTCTCACACTTTTTACCGTCTTATCTCGCGCACCTCACCCTTCGACGGGTAAAAATACGATTACGACTCTTGATTCCTTCGCATCGTCGTGGCAATTTTGGCGTTCAAGCTGGACCGGCCAATCGACCGACCAGCAAAAAATCAATATCAATGTCCCATCGTGATTCGTAAGAAAAATGACTTACGAACTCCACTAAGGTGAATTCGGCCGAAGAGCATCCACACAGAGGTCGAGAGATGCTCGATCAATAACGAAAAAGACGTCTACAGTCGACGTCCCCGTAGTTTTCGTATTCATGTCGACTGTACCTTTTCCGAGGGTACGAAAATGTGGGAAAATTTCGACTGTACTTCCGGCGCGACTTCACCGAAATATCCGAATGCCATTTTCATTCGGCAACTTTGGGCGAGTCGCTGCGAATCCAGTTAGCGGGATGAATTTTATTACGGAAGGCTCCACGGCCGGCGGTTTTCTCGCGCCGCCGACTAGAAAAGTGGTCAATGGAAACTGGCGGATAACCGCGCGCGGCAAGGAGACAGAGAGACGTGGAGTAACTAAATTTATACCGAAGCTTCGCCTCTCTCGCCCTTCCGCTCGTTGGTTCCACTCGGCGTACTCACGACGATTGCGTCGCGGGGTCGCGCGGAAAAGTTTTTGCCGCCGAGCGCGAACGAACGCGGAGACAATCGCGCTGGCTCGGATTAGTTCAACTCGTGGCGTCGGGGAAAAAAGTGGAAAGTAGGCAAGTGGCATCGCCAAACGGAAGCAGCTCGGCTGCTCTCGCGCGGTGGCGGGTGGGATATGTTTCTGGTAAATATTACGCTAGACTCCGGAGGAAAAAAAGAAAACACATCTAATATACCCGGCTCGGGAGTTCCGGAATGAAATGGAATATTTATGGATTCCCCGCGTTTATACATGTATGAATATTATGCATGAATTTGCCCGTGAATGCGAAATAAACCCGGAGAGCCAAGTGGGAATAAGTAAGAAATTAAGAGGAGAAGTCCACAAAGGATAATTTCTTCGAGTGTCCTTCGGCCCGAGAGTGCGAATAAAAACTCGAGATTTCTTCGCAAGTGCCAAGACATGTTTTTTGAACATTTTCCTGGACGTTTTCTCGAGACATTTTTTTTTCTTGGATGATAAGATTTTTATTTTTCAAAATTCTTTGAAATTGGAATTTATAACTTGCAGATTGCTCGCTGGAAGAAAAAAAAAGTTTTTGAAAAATTTCCCGGACGTTTTCTCGAGACATTTTTTTTTTCATGCATATTAAGATTTTTATTTTTCAAAATTCTTTGAAATTGGAATTTATAACCCGCAGATGGCTCGCTGGAAGAAAAAAAAAAGTCTGGCACGAGGAAAGAAGCAGATGTATAGAGACAAGTTGCCGTGATCATTTCGAAAAGTGGATGAGACTGAAGCAACGTGAAATGGCCTCCACGTGTGTTTCTCAATTTTTCTTCCGCATCGCTCCGCACAGTCTGAGCCTCCGCATCGCGTCTCGTGCGTGCGATACGAGCCCCACGCATCCAGACCCCGACAAATATTTTTTACAGCCGCGTGGGATCCGCCGAGGGGGCATTATTCCCTCCGCAAAGAGGAGCGACAGGTATAGTGGTGTACTAAATTTCACTTTATAGCGCACACGGAGCACACGTATACAGTCATTGTGATGCCTGTACGCGGATCGGGGCCCTTTGTCCACCGCGACATTTAGCCCTCGCTCGACGTATGATAAGAGGGCGAAACCGTTTAACTTTTTCATCTCCTCCCCGCGGACGGGGTGGAAAAAGAGGAGAAACGCGCGCGCGCGCGCTCCTCTTGTGTATTATGCTTCGGTAGTTCGGCCGCTTTTATTAGCCCCGCCGTAAAATAAATTAAGGGTGAAATTATAAGGGGGCGCCCGCGCGCTGCCCAATCCTCCCTGGCTCTGCGCTCGGTCTCGAGAACTGCCCACTCGGCTTATCCCGCGCCGCACAGTCCGTCAAACGACTCCGGAATTTATAAAAATATGGTCTTGAGGGAGCGATAAAAAAAACAAGGAGAACACGGGGGGTAGCGGCGCGAGCCACGTGGAAGAGGGTAGAGAACTGTAAGAAAGGGTGAAGGTTCCCGCGGCGCCCAGCGCGAAATTGGAAGTGAAACGAGAGCGGATCGGGTAAACAGTGAACTTTGAGTACCACCCGGCTGGAGGCTGCTGTGTTTCCGCCGAGGGTCTCGCGATTGCTGAGGCTCGCTCGCGCGCGCGCCAAGGACGCCAAGGTTCAACGAATAAAGCAGACAGCGCCACTGTTGCCAAGCGGAAGGTAGCGACGGTCCGTAGGCCGTGACTCTCCTACCGGCGAAGCTGAAACCAAGTACAGGATAAAAAACACTAGAGGGCGTTTTACGAGCTTGGGGCACGGATGCGACCTTGACATATGCTGATGCTGCGGGTCTGCGAAGCCTCAAGCGGGGCTTCGAGCGTACTTTGGTGTGCCGCGCGTAAATTGGGTGACTCGAGCAAAGCGGAAAAATGCCTGGTAGAGGTGTGTATCGTGTATTTATAGGTATATATATGGCGCAGGACCAGTGAACAGCATTCGCGGTCGTTTCTCAGCGAGCTGGAAGCTCTGAGAAACGACGGCAGACCGCGCCGGGCGCTTACAGCCGATGCTGATGTACAATGGAGCGGGGCTTGAAAGCCCCCGAGGAAGGGTACAACATTCCCGTAGACACATCGCCGACCCCCTCCCGCGCGCGCGCCCGCCACCCTTCAAATCTCATTTCGGCTCCTCTACACGGGTTAACATCGAAAACACGTGCTACCGCGGCTGCCGCCACTGTCCCCGCACCGCCGACTTATGAACTGGCATTCTTAATGGTTCATGAAATTGAAGTATATTTCATCTCCAGCTGCCACGTGAATCGCTATTCGTATTTGTCGTTTGTAGTTTTCCGGGCACTTCCTGCGGTAAATGGTTCACACTGGAGTGTCCCTTATTTTTACTGTTATTTTTTTTTTTTTTTTTTTTTTTCATTTGGGCGAGAGACATATTTTTAATTACAAGCCTCACGAAATGATGAACAGACTCGGATGAAATGATGAAGAAAATATTAAAATTATTTGTAAAAAAAAATGTTGTAGCCTTTCTACCGGGCAACTCATTCGCATTCACCACGGAGTTTTCATCTGACGTCGAATCGGGACCATAAGGCGCCATGAGATATCATACAAGTCCAGGTCCTGGAGTATATGGAGTTCCATTATTAAAGTCAAGTGACTCGACTGCGACGGGGGGTCGCGATGCAAGCGCAGCATCGCCCAAGGATTTTGATTCGTCTCGGGGTAGCAGTGATGTGTGGTGGGTATCGGATCCAAGCGGGGCGGAACGGAGGGAAAGCTTCGTTGTTTTTTTTCCAGGAGAGACAGGCGGAGGACTGCAGCGAGTGCGGCACAGGGTGGCAGTCGGGCAGTCAGGCAGTCAGGGTGTACGCGCGCCTCGCCGCTGGCAGCTGGTCCAAAGCCGCGTGCACGCGGGAGCAGCGAACTGCTTATTAGTAAAAAGCATGACAAACGACTCGTGGTTTACCCCGGGCACTAAGCCGCCGGTTCCAACCCCAGTAGGATCGTAACGCGCGAGCGCTCCACACACGACCCACTGTACGCGATACTCCCGAGCGTTCGCCGCGCTTCCGCAATGATATATCGCGATTTTTAGTCACGCTTTTATACGGATATAAATCCAAACCCGGTTAACGTGTGACTCCCCAGATTCCCGTATAGCAGCGTGTAATACAGGCGCTCTCAGGATTTTACGCCCCGCGACGTTGCGCTTCCGTCCTCCATGGTTTGACCATCCGACTTGGTGGCCGCACTGGTTTAGTCACGGGAATGCCAATGTTTCGCTGCGTCTTCGGATTATTCGAGTTCGTCGTTTATTTATAATTATTTATTTAAATAAATTAAATTTTGAGTGGCTTTGGAGTTCGAACGATAACGCAAAAAATGAATGACGAATTATTAGCACATGAAGAGCACATTATTTCTGTGTATAGTAAAATCATTTTGAAGACTTTGCTGTGCTAACTTTATATATATAGAAGCGGTGTGTCGGGGTCTCCGCACGCTCGAGCGATGGTGATTAATACACAGCGGAGGTTGCGGGTCCTCGCCAGCACGGCACATAATCCATGTTACAAAATAGAGTGGAGAACGCGGAATTAGCGCGAGATTTGGGCCACGAACATCACGGCCACTTATTGGCCGCGCACTCGAGTGCGTTGCGGGTCAGCCTTACCCACCCCGCTGACCCACACGGAGAGAAGGATCCGATAAAATTTACCGGATGCGATAGTAAAAATTACCAACGCGCCTGGTATTGAAAAGCCATAGCCGCCACCTGACGAACAGTACGAGAACTATAAGAGTTTCTAACATATATATAATATTTTTTACCATATTTCGTGGTAAAAATTCTCATCGTTCTAGTTCTTCTCGATAGATGGCGTTAGGTCTCCCCTCTACCGGAAATTTACAACACTTTTTACTAGAAATATGGTAAAAAGTATCAGATCCTTCTCTCCGTGCATCTGTATCCTTTAACGCTTTCGAAATCGACGACGCAACGTCCAACACCGCACCCTATAACGATATTCGTATCGAGTGCGCTCGCGGACGATGGTGTGACGGTGGACGGCGCGCAGTGTGTACCGGGCGGTAGATACGTTATACATAATATACACGTGGAGCCCGAGTTAACGGCTCTAAATTTCGACTTAACACCTACCCGATATTTATGAGCCTGCTTAAAATTCACATCGCGACCATGGTCAGGCACACCCGACATCGACTAATGGATGTCGGCGCGAGCCCGGCGCGAGAAAAGGGGAAGGACCGCGCGGTGTGGTAAAAGGAAAAAAAAAAATTTCGAGAGGGAAAATTCGAGATGAGAGTCGGTGCATCAGGCATTCCGTGTCGGTGACGTTTTAACCTTTTCTCGATGTTTCTCGGTGTAACCAGGTAATCAATTGGAAATTCGTTAATTTTCGTCAAAGCTTGTTTTTTAAAGCATTTTTGATTTTGAATTAGACTAAATAGATACATGAAATGTGATATATCTTTTTACGGTTGAATTGGCGAATTCTTCGTTTCTGTGGTTTCTACTCACGTTTATTGTATCACGGTGCAGTGCGCGGGCAGGTACAGCTGAACCGAGGCGTTCGCTCCGCTTCCCATCTGGGCTGAGGGTCGTAATACGCTCGTA
Organism: Pimpla rufipes; assembly: GCA_963932165.1. Taxonomy (NCBI): domain Eukaryota; kingdom Metazoa; phylum Arthropoda; class Insecta; order Hymenoptera; family Ichneumonidae; genus Pimpla; species Pimpla rufipes. The sequence continues at coordinate 23,030,770 of OZ010637.1, forward strand.
ATATAATTTTCAATTACATCGAGGGTCTCGTTACAGCGTGGTTCAACAAGAGGAGCCGAGGTACACGCGGTTCAGAAATGAACTTATCGGGCTATTCTTCGGAAATAAATAAAAATAGGATATTCCCGTGGTTATTTTACGGCAAATAAAATTACCGGTGTTTTTCCGTCTGCGGACTCAGCGAAATCTCCGCTCCGGGTTGTTGGAACTTTTTTTTCTCCCGTCCGTGATACTCATTGTGATCGACCGGCATCATGAACGGTGAACTTGAGGCACTTTCATTCACATCCTTTTACTCTCGGCCGGGCTTTTTTCGTCTCCGGTTTGCTCGGCGTACGGCGAGCGCGCGTGACGGTAGCTTCCACATGGCCGGGGGAAGAGCGCGTAAAAATGATTTAGAACGCTGGAACGATGAGGCAGTAAAAGCGAACGGCTGACATCTCGGTATTCACGACAGTGCGCCCGTAAACCTTCGGTCCGTGCAACGCGCGCGCGACGCGACGCGGCCACCAACCCTCGGCGCGGTGGAAGAGGTTACGAAAAGGAAGCGAGCCAGAGAGGGACAGCGCTACGCCACACCGCGGACTATGAATAAGCGGATACAGATAGACACGGTGGAGCGGAATTGCTCGCTCGCGTAGCCCGTAAGCCATTGGATTGTAGAACATTATGACGGAAAGAGGAAAAAAAAAGATAACAAAAAAAACACGTGCAACACCCGCAATATTTCATCTCCGGTCATATGACCGCAGAGTCGGTGGTCAAATGACCGAACGAAAATAAATGACCGTCAATTTACGTTAATAAAAAAACACTACGAAACTAAACGGTCATTTTACCTAAACGGTCAAATGACCGAACGAAGGCAAATGACCGTCTATTTACGGAAATAAAAAACACTTCGAAACTAAACAGTCATTTTACCACAATTTTTGTGTACACTTGACTAAAAGTAAAAATACGAGGTTTATCCTGTATTGTAGTGAATTCTGCCTCGCACTTTTCGTTTTTGCTTTCAGTTGATACTTTGACCGCTCGCCGGGGTAAAACGGGGTACACAGGCGTTTAACCATATACATTTACCGAACGGTTCCGTACCGAGAAGTGCGGTGTAAGTACGGTAGTGTAACAGTGAATTGGTACACCGAGAGGGAGAGCGCATCGGCTCCCGTAAATCTAACGTGGAATGCTGCGGCACCCGCCGCGTGAAGTCAACAAGCGCGGGCCCGCGAACCGACGATCAAGCGAGAGGAGAAAAGCGAGAGGCAACGGAAATAGTTGCCGAGTGGCACGAAAATACCCGTGGACACTCGTAAACAGCATCGATATACTTGATTACCCCTCGTTACACCGCGCGACAGCCTCGTTCGCGTCTGGTAGCTGTTATTTTGACTTCTCCGAATTAACTAAACGTCTGCTGGCCGCGCGACGAACGTCGTTGCATTATCCTTGTGTTTCTTCGCGCAACCGCTCGACATTTTCGTGCATGGAAACGCGCCTTCTTTCCAGTTAAAACGTATTTATTATAACAATTAATTTAAAAAAAAACGATTAAATTTAATTGTAATTGTAATGTTGGATTTTCGCGTCAGCAATATTTTCGACTGACTAAATTAAAACGAATTTCTTGTAATAATTAATAAAAATAATAAAAATAATCAGTGTTAATTATAAATGAAACCTTGGATTTTCGCGTGAGCAATATTTTCGGCTAGCCGAAAACAATTTACAAACCCCTCGAGAGCCGAGAGCGCGGCTCCTTTTGCAATCTTTGTCTCTTAGATTTTCCCGAACAGCGGGCGGGACATTTTTCACGGGTGGAAATAAACGTCGCGGGTACGAGAGTTTATACGACTGTTTTCACCGGTGTTACACGTGCCCCATAAGTTTAACTATAAAATTTATACCACTTATCAGAAGGGGGATTTCCTTTCTATCAGGATATTAACGTTGCCCGAGACACGCGTGCCAGTTAGGGACCTCGAATGAAATTGTGAAACGGAAAAGATTGATAACCCACGTTAATTGGATTTTCCACCGACGAATCCGATCGAACCCGTCGCCCTCGTTCCACGCTCGCTTCTTCCACCCGAGGATTTATTTCCTCGAGATCCTCGCTCGTTGCTCCTCGGAGAAGTGGAAAGTCTCGAGCGGCCTCCAGAGCGGCACCCAGAATGGAAGGTAACCACTGAATTTCCAGGGTGCGAGCGGAGGGCGCACCGGCTCTCCGACGTCCTCTCGCTGCTTCTCCTGCAGCTCCGAGTCTCAACGCGCCCCCTCTATTTCATTGAACCCTTCTGGTACTTAGGACTTGCAGCACCAGTTGCAGCACTAAACCACCCCCCACTACCTTCCTCTTTCTCCCAGAGAGCTAAGCCGCCCCCGCCTCTATTTCGCTGAATTAACGTTTATTAGCTTTTTCTGACCTAAACGTAAATTCTCGTGTTAGCACCCACGTAACCTACAACCGGCAACGAATTCATTAGCTATATAGGTGCTCCGCTAATTTTCCTCTCGTCCCTGCGCTGCTAATTTCGCCTCGAAATCCGGCGGTATATTGGGCGGCCAAACGCACTAGTGAATTTTTTTCCTGAGGTATAAATGATGCGAAAAGAACGCGACTGTAGGTATCAATTTGTATGTTTGTTTTCATATTTACTTTATTGTTTATATTTTATATTTATTTTATTTTTTTATATTTTACACTTATTTTATATGTATCATTTATTTTATTTTTTTTATGCATTTTAGCCGGTTATTCATTCGCCATTATATTACACTGTATTTTCAAGGGCTTGTCCCGTTCACTGTCGAATAAATAAATAAATTAAATTAATAATAAATAATTAATTAATTAATTAATAAGGAATTAATGATAATTAATGAATTAATTAATAATACATTAGTTCCAAATAACGTAATAAGACATTCCTGAGGGGACCGTGGTACCGAAAAATGTCAAGCACATGGGTCACGCCCTCGGTGTAGTCGAAACCAAGAGGTGTTGACTCTCGAGACTCAAAAACGCACGCTCGTTGTAATTTGAATCGCGAGGATTTTCCGCCACGTGTCGAGAACGCGGTGCGCGCGAGCAGATGTGGCGTACACGGGTGCCGCCGTTGCTGTTGCGTCGGTCACACGTGGCACAGTGAGAGGAAAAATCTCTGCCGCTTCTGCATGTTTCCGTTCCCTAATATGTCACACGTCCGCGGTAAGTGCGCTCATTTATCGCTGCCCCTCGACCACGTGTGCGACTATGTCGACAACGCTGCACCGGGGAGGTAGGGGCAGCATTTTTTAACGACGAGCTATTAGCACTTCCCGAAGTGGCCTCAACGCCTCACTGATCGCAATCAACGGCTTCACGGTGCATCAATAGACGCCGCCTGTTTCTCGAACGTCTCTTCGTCTCCCACATATTTTGCTTCCTCATGGAGGAAACTTTTTTTTTCAATTTTTATTTTTTAATATATATTTTATTTGATAAAAATAATAATTATTAAATCAATTATAAATTATAAGTAAATAAAAAATATAAATTACAAATTTAAATTATAAATAAAAAAATTATAAATTTTATTTGATAAAAATAATTTTTATTAAATAAAATATTTCCCATGGATTTTAATTAGAAGGAAAAAAAAACCAAACGGAACTCACTGAGAAAAATGAGTAGAACCGTGAGTAAATAGTCAGCCGAATTTTTATTCACTCCATGGAAGTGAAATGTTTTTGTTCAGTTTTTATCGTACGAGGTGAAAAGAGGTTTTGACAGTCGAAGTGGGCTACTCATCCAAAGTTTCGATCCTCTTTCGAGTTCATTCGCGGCTCCGGTTGCGCCCGCCGCGAGTGCATTTTCCGCTCGAGCATGTGAAACAGGGTAAACGAGTGCGCGCGCGGACAACGAGCCGTAATCTCGGGCATTAGTCAAGTAACTTTGGTGAAAAGCTTTTTTCCCCGGTTGCCATCGCCCGCCCGCCGCGCTCGCTCCACCGTAGCTATTTCACTATCTGGCGCTTCTCGCGCATACATAAATCGTCGACGCCAGTCGAAAAACTTTTTTCCGCCTCCTTGTATTCGTTTCAGCGGCGGCAGAAGCGCCTCGCTCGCTCTTTCCACGCTGCTCCTCGCGCATTTCCAACGCTCCGCTTTTGTTTTTATCTCCCGCTCGCCAAACGCGACTCGGCCTCCGTTTTACTTTTGCGCGCCACGTTTAGCGTCTCGACTTTCGCGAGACGCGTCGACGTCCGCTTTTCTCGATAACGATAACGATATTCATCGCTTGAAAAAAATAATTGAGTGTTGATTAACAAAAAATATCATTGGGTGTGAAAATAGGAGCGTATTTTATCAATGAAGATTGAATTGCGCCAACATTTCCTACGGTGCATTTTTAGTCCCATGGATGATGTTCGGTGCTGCAGCCACCTGCCTGGAGACCCTGGGGAAGCTGCGAGTGCATCCCGGAAACACCCATCGGCGAGCGGAGTCGCCGGCCGTGAAACTCGAGAAAAATCCCCCTCGACCCTTTCCAGGACCCTGTGGGAACGACACCGAGATCTTGTTTCACATTTAAAAAGTAAAGCGAACGCGGCGCACGCCAACCGGAAGCTCTCGGGCAAAGCTCGATGTCAGACGTATCGGGTTTCTCGTTTATTTACACCGCGTCGAAGTGACGAGTGATGCCTACTCAAGACGCGCACGACGGAGCGACCTAATGTAATTTATTTTTAATACCCAAATACAGCCAATGCCACAATTTGTTTCGATAAACCACGATATAAAAATGAAAACTTTAAATGTCGTGTTTAAAACTATCGTGATAAATATTAATTGAACGAAATTAACAGTTACAACTAACTGGCTTGGAATTTCCAATGTACGAGAATAACGCAATGATCGATAGATGATGACGAAAGTTGAGGAGATATTCGTGAAAAAGTGTGGGGAAAAAAATATGCGCGCAGTCGGGACGGAGGTGCGAGCGACGAGGGTGAGGAAAACCCATCGAAACTATATAGCATAATATAATAGTGGGTACCACGGGTGCGTCGATGCCCCGACGTAACACACGTGTTCCCTTTGACCCTTGCGGTTCGCCGAGAGCGCATAGCGCCCAGTGCTTTAGGACCTACTCTATGGTAGCCAGTATGGAAGCGCATTGTAAGAACATCCGTGTCGATAAATTCAGGCGGATGTCGTGGCCGCGCCACACCCCTTCAAGTCGTGGCCTGGTCCGTAGCTTTTCACCCCGATAAATTATCTCCCGGGGATGACACAGACGTTATAATCTAAGAACGGGCGAGAGAGAGAGAGAGAGAGAGAGAGAGAGAGAGAGAGCAAAAAAAAAGGACGTAAGAAGGGGAAGAAGACCTCGATGGGCCTCGTACGGGTCATTCTCGCGAGTGGTGGCTATAATTTATAACTGACGTTACATGCGAACAATCGTCCGGGTCATCGGGTACCAGTAAAATCAGCGTCGCAAGTCTCCATATTATTTTATAAATATTTAGCCGTTTGCGAGATATTTTACTGGCTGATTTTTTAAAAAGGGAAAATGTCAATTTTTAACGACCATTATTTTACAAAAATAAATGTGGTACCATTTTTACAAAAATAAATGTGTTACCATTTTTACAAAAATAAATGTGTTGCCATTTTTTACAAAAATAAATGTGTTACCATTTTTACAAAAATAAATGTGTTACCATTTTTATTTTCGTCCCCCCTGAGGCACGTAGAAATGGGAATTTGTGGCGGACCAAAAGTGCTCCACCTCCGATCGGCTGACGCGTGATCGGCTACAATTATTGCGGCGCGGTGTGACCATCGTCGTCGAGCAGATGCCAGAGGGATCACCAACGGCAACTTAAATTCTGTGAGACGCAGCCTGCGCGTGCCTCGGTCGATTTTTTTTTTTTTTTTCTTTTCATTCATCTCACATCGGGAAACGCGCTCGACCCACCGATCATTTATCGTGTGCAATAGGATGCCACGAGCTGACGACCGAACGTTTCCAAGTGGGTGTGTCCACGTTGCCCTCGCGAGGACAATCGTTTCGGGGTCCCCCGGGAGCGTTTAACGAAACTGCGCCGCTGCCGCCGCGTGCCTTCCGATTCCGACGACAAGATCATCGGCCCGCGGCTGCGGCCCGTTTGAGAGCATCGGGAGCCGCGAGATCTTTCTCAAAGATTCTCAACGTCCCTGCGGATCGATCGATCTTTTCGAGATCCCCGCGCTGTAACCAAAGAAGCTAGGCAATTGGACTCCGGCGCCCTGCGTGCCTTTCGTAAATTCCCACTCATCAACATTCTCGAAAAGAAAGCCAGTCGAAAGTCGCTTCGAGATTGTGATCTTAATTTTGTGTAATAAGACCGACGCGCGACGCGTTTCACTTGAAAAAAAAAAAAAAAAAAAAAACAAATTGTAGCGACTCGGAGGTCGGACGAAAAAAAATCGAAAAAAATGCGCAGCTTGTGGTTCGAGGCGATACTGAAATCCTAAGTGCGGCTAATTGTGGGAGGGTCGGAGCGAAGCTAATTGCGACCAGCGTGACTAATTTCCATCTTCTTCCGGAAAGCCACAATGCCGCGCTATATACACGAGGACGTAACTCGGTGTTCGTTGTCCCATTAAATCCGTGTTGTCCGCTCGAGCATTTAATAATGGCAAATGTCTTATTATCTCGCGGAAAGAGCCAGACGCATCCATAATTGAACGCTCGAAGAATTATGGAAGCGTTTTATACCACTCGATTCGTATCACGTCAAAATGGCTGATCGCGGAAAGCTGGGTTATTTGTGGAGGCTAGTTCTCCACAGGGGGGAGGGGGGAGGGGGGCACCAATGGAGCCGCAGCACCGCAGGTCCAAAGTTATTAAAGAGTTATTATCTATAGCCTGCCAGGTGCTGGCGGGTATAATCGCACGAGCGAGCGAGCACAACTCGGTAAAGTTTCTCGCAGCCCCCCGTTCGACCCCCTCCGGACCCCCTGCGACTATCCGCACACCTTGAGAAAGGCGCCCGATGGTCTAATGAAACGGAATGGTAAACCGGCGCTTCGATGATTATCTATGCCGGGATTACCGGCCGCGCGCGCGCGGAGGAGACTTCTTTATTTTTCTCGAGGAAAACTCTGTCCGTCGCTGCTTGAAAACGCGACGGTCTGTTTTCGCGACGAAACCCGCAGCTGCGCTCCGCACCGCTTGCCATATTTTCCGCGAGTCGACTCGGCAGCCTCGAAGCCTCGTCGCTCTTTCTCACTCTCCGTCTTCGGTCTCTCTTTCATCCCGGTTTCGCTCGTCAAGCTCGCCGAGGTGCCGCGGAACGTCCAATTTTAACGTCGGAAAATTTGCAACAAAGGGAGACCGCCGGGCCCCAGGGAAAATTGCCCCGTTTTATATTAAAGACGTATTTTGAATGTTAAACAGCACGCCGAGTGGCCTCCAACGCGGGGCAATTGCGCCGTTTTGTCGGAAGATCTCGGCGGGGGTCATCGGGATTTGTTTACTCCGGAGGTTAATATCGCGGAGTTGGCCAGCTTAGCGAGAACCGTCGGCCGAAGAATAAAATCGGTAAGAAGAAGAACCGCAGTTTTTGTTACCGACATTTTTTTTTTTTTTTTTTTTTTTTTTCACGTGACGCACCTGACCCTAATTACAGTTTTGTCCCCTGCAGTTCCACTGTATATATCCGCCGAACTATCCGCTCGGTAAAAACTACAGCCGGGGGGCACGCGCCCTGATAATTCGCTCGCACTAACTCCCGCGACTCGCTCGAATACTTTGCCTTCGTGGGCAACTTTTCTCGAGACCAAGATGCGTCTATACGGGCTCTGCGTGTCGCGTATTTTACATAGAAAGAGAGCCAAATGTATGCATAGTTGTATCACCAGTCCCCCGCGCACCTATGCTACGCGGGACCTAATTTCCCGTCCTTGAACTTTCTTCGCCGAGTCCTCCCGCGAGTTTTCCACGTCGCCTTATTTCGCCACGAGCCGAAACTCGTTTCCAACACTTTAACTTGACTCTAATATATGTTTTCGCTCGTGATTGTTTTTTCGCCCGCGGACGTACGCGACGAACTCAAAGTTCGACGCGACTACACCGAGGTTCACCGGCTGCGCGCGGCGACAATTATTTCGCGGCCGCCGCCGCCGCGCGTCACGTCGCGCTATGTAGGGGAAACCGGGGTAAAATGGGCCCCCCATTTTTTTTATCATCGAAAGAAAAATTAGGGTAAAATGGGCTCCCATCTCCGTCGTAAGTCTTGAGGCTTCTTTCTTCGTCAAAACTTTTTTTCCCGCCGTCCTCCGTGTTTGTTTTTTATCCGCCGGCTTATTCGGCAACAGTTTTTTTTTTCTCTCGAAATTCTTTTTTTGCCGACGCTCATAATTAATGTTTGATATCGAATTTTTGAGTGAAAAGCGATTAAAAAAAAACCCTTTGGGTTTTGTCATAGAGCCATTTTTTGCTTCGGTGGCCCGTTTTACCCCCGTCTCCCCTACCTATTTTATGACGCGCGCCGATGCTCCGCCATTGTTCGGACGCTTCGCTGCTGTCTTGTTTCTCAGGAGGGAAAAGCGGCGGCGGCGGACAAACAAGCGCGGCAGCAGCAGCAGCAGCGACAGCGGCAGCTCGCGCGACAGCACGAAAGGAAATGCAATCCGGATACGTACGAACAAAAACACGAAGATAGAAACAAAGGGAGACGCGCGGGCTCGCGGAAAGAAGGACGAGGTGAAAGACGAGGAGCTGAAATAAAACAGAAGCGAGTTACAATCTATGAGCGCCGCGCGGCGCGCGCGTCCCACGGCCACATCTGCGATATCCCGCTGCCGCCGGGAATCAGACGCGTCTCCAGCTCGACGTTTCGGGCGTTCACCAGGTTCGCTCAACTCGACCCGCGCGCGACATTTTTCACCCCGCACAACGCGCGCTAATCCTTTGTGTTTAGATCAACATTTCATTTTAGTTTATCGTCAGGGATTTTTTTACGCTCCGATAGCCATTCCGATTCGTCGATACCGAAAATGCTGAGTTGTTGGCTCGTTTTTTGACGGTCGAGACTTTACAACTTTTTTTTTTTCTTTTTTTTTTTTGCGGGAATGATTTATTCCTGGGTTTCGGAAAATCTGAAAAAAAAAAATGTGGAACACTTTTTGCGCGAGATCTACACTCATCGGGTCCGAAGTACTCGCACTTGATTTTAATCACCGGTTGGTATTGACCGCGGACTATAAAATTATAAATGCCCAATGAGGGTCGTTAACGTCAAGGAGGAACGCGCGAGGGCAGCGCGCGACGACGGTAAATAAATTTAATGACGTGTTTATATGGGTCGCTTATACGGCCCGGAAGTATTGTGCTTTCGAGATAAAATCGCGGGAATATGAGAGTCACTGGTAATAAATCTTGGGATAAAAACGTAACGCGCCGGCGGTGGCAGCGACGGCGCGGCGGGAGTCGCGAGCGCGTGCGGGAGAGAAAAGCGCCGCCGTCGCCGACGCGGAGAAAGCCGGAGGGTTGGATTTCACCACCACCACCACCGTCATGGTATTCGCGCGATGAGGGCCGGAGGCCGCGCGATATAATATGAATATAATAATTTATGGTGTATCGAGGCATCAGTGCAAGGTGTTGCCGCGCGCGACCCCGGCTGCCACTCGAGTTCCGCGCGCGCAGCGAGTCGCGCGAGCACCTAGTGCGGCACTCCGGGCGCCCTCCGGAGGGTCGCGCACCACCAGCCTCGAGTGTCTATAGCGCGCGTTGAATTTCTCGACGCCGCGGCATTGTCTACGCACGCGGCGAACCAGCCCACGCTGACGTTTCCGACTAATGCTCGGCCACCCCCCTCGAACCCTCCGTCGCGCGAGGAAACTACCGAGCCATCAGGGTTGGTTAGAACCCGCGCGCGGAAGATACCGCACGAGCTGTGGATATACAGGAGATCGGGGTAAAATGGACCCCCCAAGCAAAAAATGGCTCTATGAGAAAACCCAAAGTGTTTTTTTTGTCGCTTTGCACTCAATAATTCGATATCAATCATCAATTTTGAGCGACGGCAGAAAAAAATGTCCGGGGTAAAATGGGCCACCTAAACAAAAAATGGCTCTATGAGAAAACCCAAAGTGTTTTTTTGTAAAACGGGCCCCCCTCGGAATGCGGCACAAATATGAATTAGTACACAAAACACTACCGATCGGCGTGAGTGTTGATTATTTGGGTCTTTTGCTAAGATGTGACACAAAAGCACATTTTAGTCGTGACGGATTCGCCGTACAGGCGAGAATTGATGGAGAAAAAAAACTGTCGCCGAAGAAGCCCGCGAATAAAAAAAAAATCACGGAGGACGGCGGGAAAAAAGGTTTTGACGAAGAAAGAAGCCTCAAGACTTACGACGGAGACGGGAGCCCATTTTACCCTTTTTTTCGATGATCAAAAAAGGGGGGCCCGTTTTGCCCCAGAGGTCCGTTTTACCCCAGAGGCCCGTTTTACCCCGGCTTCCCCCATATACCGGCTGACGTGGGTCAAGTGTACAGCGTCTTGGGGGAGGTCGGCCGGAATTAGGGGAAACTCGCCTAATTTTACAGCCGGGTATCGATGTACCGGAGCATCGGAGTCGCCTTCCCCCTATGCCATCGGAGAGCCGCGGCAATATCGGAGCAACGAGGTTTGCGGGGAATTTATGGGTAACTAGCGGTCTCGTAGAGAGGATCCTAGGCGGGATCCTAATAGAGATCCTAGGCGGGAATCCTCTCGGAAGAAATGGCCCCGTCATTCGCGTTTTCTGCTTACGCCATCTCGCGGCGGCCGAGTGAGAGACATGGGAAAAGATCGAAAGTAAGGTGGTCGTAAAAAAAAAGAGGGATGGCAAAAACGGATCGGAATAGAGTGGCAAGTGCGGCACGGCGCGAGACCGGGACAGACGCTGGCTCGCTCGCTCGCTCGTTGCGGCCAGATCCAGTGGGTCTGGTGCGGAGGCTGCGAAGCGCTCCGCGAGAGCCCACCGAGGGACCGCGTTTTCCAGCGTGTTCAGCTTTTATTTTACGGGCCGGTGGTGCCGTAAAAATTTCATCAACAGGCGACTTTTACATGAAAAATGGCCCCTCGGACCGAGCTACGAAGGTGCGGTGTGCGCGGGATATATATGTGGGCAACGGGGGCGGCCGGCCGGCCGGCCGCCGCCCGGCGAATGGACCACTGTCCGTAACTGCGCGGAAGCTGCGTCGGCGTTGGCCGGGCCACGTCCGCAAAAACCGTGTGTAATATGCGCGGGGGCCCCGGGAATTCATTACGCAAGCCCGCACGGCCTAATTTGCATGTTATGGAATTAAAAAAGTTGCGTTACTTTAATACGAGGACCGCGCGCGCGCGCGCGCGGCCGGCAACGTTGAATCCTAATTTCCGTAGCTAATAACGGAAAACCGGGCGGTGCGGCGCCAAGTCGCGCGCCGCGCCGCGCGGACAGGACAGGAGCAGGACGGAAGTGGCGGGCGACGACGAGCGACGCGGCATTCCCCTTGGACGAGCTCCGCGGACCCTCCGTGCGCGACTCGTTTAAATCGCCAAAGGACGGCCCAGTCTTTTTAACCGAGCTACGAAACGAGCTTGGATTAAATTACGAATAATTCGCTTTCGCGAGAATTATAAGGGCTACGCGCGCTTTTTCGCGAAAAAGAACGTCGGAACACTCGACTTCTCTGTCAATTCCACGTCGTTTATTTTATTTTCTTTTTTTTTCTTTTTTTTGCCAAATTGTCAAAATGTTTTCGTGGACAAAATAATATTATTAAAATGACAAAAAAGATTGTGAAGGTTGAAAAATAATGTGGATCCAATGGACAGAATTTACGTGATGAAATAAGGATGGAAAATCGATGATTCGCAAACCGCAAGATAAATCAGCGAAATAATCGGAAACGCGGGAATATTTGCGGTTCAACGTTCGAACGAAAACTGCGGCGGATCATCGGCTTTGCCAAATTGTCAAAATGTTTTCGTGGACAAAATAATATTATTAAAATGACAAAAAAAAGATTGTGAAGGTTGAAAAATCATGTGGATCCAATGGACAGAATTTACGTGATGAAATAAGGATGGAAAATCGATGATTCGCAAACCGCAAGATAAATCAGCGAAATAATCGGAAACGCGGGAATATTTGCGGTTCGACGTTCGAACGAAAACTGCGGCGGATCATCGGCTTTTCGCGTTTGGTCGAGATTCGCGAGTCCAACGTGTGCGGGGAAAACGCGGGAACAATGATGTAGAAAACGAACTCTCGAGTCGGTAATACCGGACGCGCGCGCGCGGCCTTTCGGCCGCATAATGCAGCGCGCGTGTTGTGCCGCGGCTCAAATGACGCCGAAATGGCAACAATAACTCGAAACCCAAGGATTATCGAAATTACGGAGGGACGCGCGTATCACGTGTACCGCCGCCGCCGGACATTGTTATATTTTTATTTGCCTCACGGTCGAGCGCGTGTTTGCGCGCTCCCGAAAGCCCACGATTTATTCCGCGGTACACATTTTCAATGGGGGTGCGACCCGGCGAACGGGCAGCCAGGCAGGCGCGCGAGCCTAATTTGGGCGTGTTCGGGACATAATACCGTATCGGCATCGATCTTCCTTAGATCCCATTCAACGTCATACACAATGGAAGATGACGCTCGGATATGGCCCGGTTGACCCTCAAACCACCCCCCTCCACAGTCGCCAACTATTTTCCTGACCAAGAGAGCACTTTTCGACTTACCAGAAATCATAGATTCTTCTCACCCGGAGAAATCGTTCTGATCGGATCTATTCGAAACAAATAAAATTTATTTGAATGAAATTTAAAAAATGTTGAATGAAATAAAAAATTTTTGAATGAAATAAAAATTTAGTTGAATAAAATAAAAATTTATTTGAATAAAATAAAAATTTATTTGAACAAAATAAAAATTTATTTGAATGAAATAAATTTTATTTGGCCGGCTATTAAATAAATTACTCTATAAATATAGATCCCATCAGAACGATTTCTCCGAGTGTTTATACTCGATTATTCTTATATCGAGTCAATTCACTCGATTTAATTGAAATGTCAATTTTACATACGAAACCACTGCGAATATCCAACGGCAAATGGATGTCGATGCGACAAGTCGAGCGGTTGGTGCGCGAGACTGAGGAAAAGGGAGGAGAGGGGAAAAGTTGGGAAATAAGGAAAACCGCAGCGGGCCAAAAAACATGTAACGCGGGGCAGAGCACATGCCCTATATATACGCGGCTATATCTATTTACACACAGACGCACGGAGAGCGGAGTACACACAGTGCACGGAAAAGCGGCGACGGCGGAGTCGGTTCTCTCGCGTTTGACTTTCGTACAATCGTTCGAGGACACTCTTATCTCACTTCCAGCACAGTCGAGCCTCTCCTCGGGCTTTGGGGCGTGTGCGAGAAGTCTCTCGTCACCGCGCACAGGGCGCCCGCAACTTGGTCCATCGAACGCGCTCATACGCCGAGGCCATATCCGAGACCTACCCCACTGCGAGACTCGCGCACCCCCCCGCAAAAATATATACGTTTTTCTCTCGCCCGCCCTGCAAAACCGCCAGCCTCGTGCAGCCCTCCTTCTCCTTCTCGTACTCACTCCTCCTTTTCTCTCGCATTTTCTTGTACACCGCGCGCTCCGCACTTATACGTCTTTCCCCGCACGACGTCTTCCTTATTTTTCATATTGCCAGACGCGCTTCACTTATTCCTGCCCGAGGTATACACCGCGAGAAAGCCTCCTGGGAGTTTTATTTTTCAAAGCCCCCCACCCCCCTCCACCCCCCTTCTCAAGGCAGTCTATATAGGACGCTCGCGCCGCGGAGAACGCCACCATGTGCATTACAATCTTGGTGCACTCGCGAGACGATTATCCAGGCGTCTGCAGGCTATAGTGGTGTATGGAAATGCTGTCTCGTTCTATGAGGCTTTCCGTGTCAACTGAGACACTTTTTTTTCGAGGGACCAGCTCTCGGCTTTGTCCCAAAATTGGCCACATTTTTTGTTGCATTTTCGAGGTACTTCATGTTTTTATTTTTTTTAAATGGGTTCATATGAAATTTTTCCGTTCGTGATAAATTTTTTAAAAAATTATAATTTAATTTTTGCACTTTTTTAAGGAAGAAAAGTAAAAAATATAATATTGGGTGATATCGACGGGATACGAAAAATATGGTTGATTATGGGGGGGGAATTGTTGGAGGGACGAAATAAAAGGCTCAGTTGACACGGAACGACTCGTACGTCGATGACGCCGTCGCCGCCACGTCCTCGTCTTCGTTTTTTTTTTCGCGGCGCTGTTGGGCTCGTCATATGAGAATTCTCGTGATAAGACGACGAATGTGCGGAAGAGTCTTCGTCTTCCGCGGGAGCTTTGCCGAAGGCCCGGGCTTCTTTTCCGTCCCAGTGGTTTGCGAATAAAACTGACGAAATATGGATGCGAGGCTCTTGACGCGCCCGCGGCTGCGATATGAAGTGCTCTGGATTAAAGTACGCTGTCATTTTGTTTTCCCAAGCGAGTCTGTCTCCGGATCTCCGCGCTTCGGGGAATTAGGAGGAGACTGAGGGAAATCGCGTGGTTGCCGAGGCAAACGTCGCGTTTCTGGTGACGAATAAAATTTCGTCTTGCGCAGGCTTTTAAATCTCCCGACGAGTCTTCGCTCTGGTGAGCCCGGCTTTTTTTATTTAAAAATGTGTTAACGAAAACCGAATGTAGATTGATTTTACCATTGTCGATTTTACCGTCCACACAGACAGACAGACAGACAGACGGTCGTTGGATTCTTCGGACGTAGAAACGATACAGAAAATACAATGCAGATGCGGAGCACAATAATTTTTTTTTTTTTTTTATCGGTAAATCGCTGGTGTGAATCGCCTGCACGAGTCCATAACGCGACCGCGGCGTTGTGTGCGAAGCATTGTGAACGTTAATCCCTCGATCCTTGCGGCCACAAAGCCCGGTGCACTTGGTTAATCGCATTAAGAGGTGACCCTTCCGTCCAAGGAGTCTGTCACGACTCGTCGGCTACAATTCGCTCGAGAATATCCGGACCGGCGGTGAACAACTTGTTGGCAGATATATTTTCGAAAATCGTTTGTGCTCCCGTCTCCGGGATCGACAAGTTTTCATCATAAATTTGGCTCCGTTCCTCGCTCTCACCCTCGTCAGTAAATATTGTGTGTGTGTGAATCTCACTTAAACGCCGCCACGCTCGCCATTCTGCGGATTTTCAAAGCTCGCCACGCGGGCTAAAGAATTTCTCCGACCATCGACCGGACCACATTCATCTGCCACCACCTGTTTTGTTACACTCTGCATCCGTCATCTTTGTGCCGAGCCGATGCGGACGCTACGCATTATCTTCGATCGTGAATGCGTTTCAAGTGAACGGTGCGTTTGGACATTTTTTTAAACTTTTTTTTAATGCACTTCCCATTGCTTTTTTTGTTTGTTGATAAACCGGGAAATTAATATAAATTTATAATACAATTTATAATAAATATTATAAATTTATAATATAATTTATAATAAATATTATAAATTTATAATATAATTTATAATAAATATTATAATTTTTATACTAAATTGAAATGGAATTCCCTAAAAAAGTGACCCAGAAGATATTTAGAACATGTGGCACAATCAGCCTGACCGACGATCGACGCTCGTTGCCGGTTTCCCTGCAACAATATTGCACGGTAATGTATGCGATACGCGCGTACGATCAAATATGTATAGGCGCAAGTTCGCGCATGTAAACTGAACAAACTTGCTCCGCGCGCTAGCCGTCGATGTTTGCGCCGGTATCGCCCGTAGAAATCCGTATCATGAAATGAATATTCGGTTGAGCTGCCGTTCGTAGATCGTCGTTACCTGCAATTCAATGACAAATTTTGGTACACAACGCGCCCGGCATCGCGTTTCCATTACAGTTATTGTTGCGTCAAACAAACGCGAAACCTTCCCCCCCGCCCGCGTTCGTTAAACAAAATTGAGTGCCGCTGTCATTGGGCCGGGCACTTAAATTTCTCACGAGCTTGTATAAACAACAAATGCGCGCGGTATAGCGAGCTGCGAATTACGTGAGTCCGTAACGTTTACCGAAATGCACTGTACTGGATAACCGCGCCATACGCCTCGAGCGTTAAGGGGTCTCGCTAGCTCGACCGATGCCTCGTGACTGGTCAGAATTTTCTACCCTCATTAGTTTTGAAAACAATCGATGTTTCAAAGAAATTCAAAAAATAATCAACGTCATTGAAATTACTGAGAGCATTTAGAACAATAATAATAATAATAATAATAATAATAATAATAATAATGAGAGGTTAAGTCGTGTTTCACCGAAAATTTTCCGCTGATTCCGAGAAACACCGTAGTTTGCCCGAAAAATAAAAAAATTCGATGAGAAAAACGCGAAAAACGATTTTCTCCCCCCACCAATATGATAATAATAATTCATTATTATTTATTTCCGTAATTGCGATAATTGTGAGACATTTTTGTAACATAGTGAGACAATGTTGCAAAGCAATTAGCGAAGAAGTTAAAAAAAAAGTGTCTCACGGGGTGAATTCGCTGATTTAATTGTGTCGCTAATTTTTCCTCTCGTCGCGCCGCAAGTGCCAAAATGATAATGGTTCGCGACGCGCGAAGCGTGCAGGAGATGTTAAATGCGTCCCAGTCAGTCTGATAAATGGGTTAATCGGCTGTCAAGTCGGGTAACCCCACGGGCGAAAGTGCAAAGTATCGAGCTGTAACGAAATTCCCGTGTATAATGCATAAATGTTTGCGGCGTATCTCACCCGGTGTGACGTGAAACGCGATGTCTTGCACCTCGGCACCTGTGCGGTTCGGTGCGGTGCGGTGCGCGCCCTCGAACACGCGGACACGTTCGATTACAACTGCTGCAGTAATTAACTCGTCGCAACCTGATGAACAAGAGGGTGAAATATGGCTACAGTGGAGCCTCGATTATCCGAACCCGTCGCGACTCGTTCTGACGGTAAAAACATTTTTTTTTTCTTTTTGTTTTTTTTTCTTCTTCTTTTGTTCGAAATAATTGAAAGTGCTCGGCGGTTTCGTAACCCACCGTGCGAGGGCATAAAACATTTATACCCCACACGTGTTTGCCGAGTTAGTTTCCAGGAATATATAGTTTTACAACGGCAGTTTCCAGGATCTTTAGTGTATCGCGTGACTGTAACATTAAAAGGGCGTATTATCCGCGCGCAGACACACTCGCACGATACGCCCTTTTGGCTTCGGTCACGCGATACACGCCGCCGCCGCCGAAACGGGGCCGTAATTCCGTCGGTCCGCGAGCCGATATCGGAAATCACTTACTTATCGGCGCGCAACCGGCGGCTTCGGGTTTCGCTCGTCCGCCGCTCGGGCGGCAGCACCGCTCGGTGAATTTCGGACGCTGTCGGACGGCGCGTGCGCTCCGGGTTGAGCGAGATGCGGTGATCGATAAAACGATCGCAAAAATTTATCTATTTTTTTCCTGAAAAAAAAAAAAAAAATGTTTCGTGAAACAAAAATGCAGAATCTCAACGTATAAGAAAAATATCGTATTATCAAAATTTCAGAGCTGCAACTGAGTTTCAATGTACCCTTTACAGTGCACACTCGATAAAACGATCGTAAAAATTTGTCCATTTTTTTCCTGAAAAAAAAAAAAAAAATGTTTCGTGAGACAAAAGTGCGGAATCTCAACGTAAGAAGAATATCAAATTATCAAAAGTTTTGAGCTGCAACCGAGTTTCAATTTACCCTTTACAGAAAAATTCTTCGCTCGACAAAAGCGCCGCGCGCGAGCCGCCCTCGAGGCTCCTCCACCTCCGGAGTCTCGCTGCGCGTGAAGCACCCCGTATGTATCGCTGTACCGGCGATTTTTTTCCCTCACGAGGAAGGAAGCGGAGGAACGTGAGAGGCAAAACGGCCGATGCTCGTCGAGCGTGACGCAGGGCGGAGGGAACAGGGTGCGAAAGCGTCGCCGGTCCACCAATAAGGGGTATCATGCAGATCCATCGCTCGGGCGTTCAAGTGGCCGGTCGGGGCTGTTTTATACCGCGCGCTCGAGCTTTCTCGAGTGCCGGCCATAACGTTTTACGCGGAAGGACCGGCTTAATTAGAAAATGCTTGACCCTCGTAAAACGTAGTTGGGGGGGCGACTCGACGCCATTCCCTCCGCGTACTCGTGTTACCCCCTCCCCTCGACTTCTCCACTCTGGCGGCGTTGCCCTCTTGTCCATCCGTGAATATTATAATTTACACCGGGCTGGATGGCTCGCTGGCGCGGAGGTCTCGCCAGACCCTCAGCCACTTCCGATTTTGCACCCTCGCGCTTCCACCTAACCTCTCCTCTCGGCGCTGCGACCCGCCCGAGTACTTACACCCTCCATCTCGCATGCACGGGGTGTACTGCACGTCTCTGTGCACCCCCCTCCACCCCATGACGTTAGCTCGCCCGTCGCAATTCTCGACATGCTCGTTCCTTCCCTTCCCTTCCCTCGTATCTTGTAGTACTCACACCCAGAGAAATCGTTCTGATGGGATATATTCGAAACAAATAAAATTTATTTGAATTAAATACATTTTATTTGATCCAAATAAATCCTGTTACGACGGTCATTAAATAAATTAATCTATTAACAAAGGGATTAAATAAGCTAATCTATTTAATGACCAGCCTTATAAAATTTATTTAATTCAAATACAAATTATTTAATCCAAATAAAATTTATTTAATTCGAATAAAATGTATTTACTCCAAATAAAATGTATTTAATTCAAATAAATTTTTATTCCGTTCAAATAAATTTTATTTGTTTCGAATATATCCCATCAGAACAATTTCTCTGGGTGGAACCGAGGAAATATTTTTCGACCGTAAATGCACTTTCTGTAAATTGAAAACCGTAAACGTCCGAAAACAGCGTGTTTAAGACGACCACGAGGGTGCGAGGTTAACGCGAAATGTGGCGCATCGTGTGTGGACCATCTGGGAATCCTTGCGTTGGATCCCGCCGGAAAATTAGTCAGCCCGGCAGCTGCCAGAGGCGAATTTATACCGTGCGTGCGCCTCTTTTACCTCACGCGCGCGTGCGAACTCCCACTGTAAACGCCACGATTTAGCGTCTCAAACCCCCCCGTCGATTATAATGCTAACGGGGACTGGAGAATTTATGCCTGCGGAGGGCGATGGATATTAGTGGATTCCAGACACGCGGCCGCTCCGTGTGTGTCGGGATGGATATAGCTGCAGCGTGTTACGTGGGTCTCGTGACCTTGAAGGACATGCGTGTGGAAACATCGCCGCTTCGCTTCGCCTCCGTTCGGATTGCGGCGCGCGCACGCTAGGGTAGAAGTACCATTTGTGGCCACTGTACCATTTGTGGCCATTTTCACTGTAATTAATTTTTGATATTTGTTTTTCCATATTCGAATGCTGATACCTCAAAAGTATTCATACAAATTGATAAGATTGTCAAGTTCATTTTTGTTTTATTTAACAACATAAACAATTAAATCGTTTTAAACTTGGTGGCCACGGTTGGACCAAAGGTGGCCAAAAACGGTACTTCTACCCTATATTGTAATTTTTTTTTTTTTTTTTTTTTTTTTTTTTTTTTTTCTTATTACCTGGTTTGTTACTCTGCTATCTATATATATTTGTTGTTTTGCAAGGGCTTGTCCCGTCCATTGTACAAAAAATAAAAATAAAATAAAATATATCATCCTTTCCTCCGGTGCGCCGGACGATCTTTGTGTGTACGTGCGAACTGTGCCACTCGCGTCGCGCTTTTAAGGGTGACCGGGAGGGTGGGGCGGGGACGAAGCGAGTATGTCGCTATACCGCGGGGGGTGTTACCGAGGTCTTTCCTCGCCTGAAAACGGGACGATCGCTCGCCGCTCACGCCTATAAAATCCGATACCCCATTGTTGACGCGCCTGTATCGATCTTTAATGTGACTCCCGACTGCGACATTTTATCGCCACGGCACCCCGCAGCGAGGCGAGGGTGCGTTTGTGTTTCTCCGGGAAATTGTACGAAATTCACCGGGGAAACCGAGGCAACGTGTGTCGAGACGGGCACACGGAGAAATGGTGATGTTGAAGTTTGAATCGTTGGAATACAATGATGCCAACTTAATTGTAATAAAAAAAAAATTTGTAACTAAAAGAAAAAAAAATTAATTCTAATTAAACAAATTTTTTTTTTTTTTAATAAAAGAAAAAAAATGGATTCTAATAAACTCAAATGATGAAATTAGGTATAAAAGGTCACCATCACAATTGGTTACTACGATGACTTTTTGTACTCAATTTTATCATTTGGGTTAATTGGATTTTTTTTTTCTGAATTTCGTTGCATTTCAACGATGCAAACTGCAACATCGTGAAAAATGTGACAATTGTTTCGCCCGGTGAGAGCGCGTACGATCTCGCGGTCGTAATATATACGTAGCTGACTAACTTCGCCGAGTGTACTAGGTAGGTGAGGCGAGAGACCCACGTCGCCGTTCTCCGTTCCGACGACTTATTCAGTACCCACGGGGTCTCTCCCCGCGCGACTGTCTGACACCCGCAAACGCGGAGACGCGCAGCAGCTCGGGGAAACAAATGCTACACGGCGCGAAAAAAAAATGCCCTGAAATATGCAGCGTATGATTTTCCAAACACGCCGCAACGCGGGTTCCGCGTCTCGCGAAAGTTTCCGCGAGACGCTCGGCCGTATCTCCGAGGCTCTCGCGCCTAGTCGAGCTCAACTGACGTCTTTACAGTTTTCTCAGCCTCCTCGCGTAAAGCTTTCGCGATAATATACGTTTGATTTATCTGCACCGAAAAGAAACTGACTCGAGGGAGAATTTTTTTCTTTTTTTTTTTCGAAAAAATTTTGCGGATCATGTTGACCAATTTTTTTTTTTTTTACGTTCGCAAACACTTTGGTAAATAAATGAAAGTAACGACTCTGTGCCATCCCACTTTACAGTAACGAGAAAAAAATGTCATTCGCTCTCCCGGCGCTCGAAACTTTGCTCGCATTTGGTTCGTCCGAATGCGAGAAAGGCCAAAATCGAAAAACCAGGCCACGCAAGGCCAGCCATCCGTAGACAATAAGCCCGGGTTATATATACTTACGTATAGGACACACTATATATATATACGTATATATGTGGAGTCTGAGAAGCAGCGGCGGATGCAATCGGACTTGGTCTACTCCCGAATTGAAAGCCGGTGCCAAATGGGACGCAAATACAATGAGGTGCATGAGGAGATAGAGACGAAGGGACTGCGCGACTCTCGGCCAGCGCCAAACTCTGATAAAAGGCAATAATCCACGGAGCAATAGAAATCCTCGAGTACATACGTTATATTGCACGTGCCGCGGAGAAGCCCTGGGTTATCCCTCACATACATATACCTATCCACGCTCCACCTAACTCCCCACGAATCCCACCCCACATATCTCTTACATTTGCCACGTCCCTCTTATTGTTGTCGCACAGACGGAACTTTCGAATTTCCGAGACTGGCGCTTTTGCAACTTTTCGTTGCCTCGAGAGGGAAAATCGTTTAATTTGCAATTTCAATTCACTCCACCGGAAGGCCCCGATCGGTCCGGACTTCGGACATTGAATTTTCACGACTTCCGAACGCCTCGATTGCCTCAAATTGTCTGTAAAATCTGTAAGCAAAAAATGACAGAAAAAATCGTACCCAATTAATTCGACGACCAAATCCAATTTGACTGGACAACACGCGAGCCGCACGTGGAAATCCTGAGTACCGGAAGGGAAGCGACGGCCTGGAAGGAAAATAAAAAAAAATGTAAAGCCCGTCTTACGGCTCCTTGAGTTCCGTTTACTCGCGTGCATCGCGCGCCGCGCGCGGTTTGAGTGCCGAGGTTGGCCGAGACTTCCGGTTGGCGGATTGAACGTGAATTGGAACGCTCGGGGTGCTCTCCGTATTATACGAACGTCATCCTTCCCGCCGGCGCAGCCCCGGAACCAGTAACACTCAGCCCCCGTGTAGCTTGAGCACTCATTTCTCATATCCCCCGGCAGCGCGGCAGCAGCCAACTGCGCTCTATCTCCGCGAGCAACTGATATTTTATTATGCCAGCGTCATAAGTTCCGGATTGCCGACCGTAAGCTTTTTTATGCACTTGGCCGGTTTTATTCGCTACGGATTCACGTACGATTCCGACGCTACACTCAAGTCGCTGCACTACGCACGCTTTTTTCCCTCCCCGAACGTGGTACACGTGTACCGCAAGCTCTATATTTTATACACATTCATATGCATATACGAGGCATTCTACGTCAATTGGAATTTTTTTATTTTTATTTTTGCTCGTCTGGTCACCTTGGGAAATTAGGATAATTATTTTCTCATAAAAAGCCTGACAAACTTTCTTTTTTTTTTAAATCATCGCAGATTACTATCAAGTACTAATTGGGCTAATTAAACATGAGAAAAAAAAAAGAAATAACAATTAGCCAGATAAGAAAAATGAAGAATTTTTTTTTAAAGACTTGCCAAATAATTCCCTAGCCGGGAATGTGGGTCAATTGACACAGGATGCCGCGTACATCGACACACGAGCTGGCGATAGTGTGGAGCACGTCTCTACTTTGACCGAAAGTCGAGGAACTCGTCGACCAATACAACTCCCAGCGATCCGGTTCTCTCCCTCGCGGTAACGAGGACTCGTAACTGATTCACTATACGAACGAACGATTTACAACTTTTTTTACAGTCCGAGCGCACGAGATTCTGGATTTTTCGCCCTCGAGCGCGCAGCGGCGTTGGAAATAAAAAATTCCCGGGGTTCGGAGACCACCTGCAACACCTTGTTCCGCGCTACGAGCGGCGGGGGAAAAAAAAACTATCTTGTCGGTAATTGCCTCTCGTGCTTTTGCCACGCGGTGCCGCCGCCGCAGCCGCCGGACCACTTGGCCACTGCGGCGCGGAAAGTCGAACCGGAAACCCCGCGGAAAAATCGTTTCGACAGTCGGCCGCTGATATCTCGTCCGCCAAATTCCTCGCAATTTTTTCTCGGTTTTTATCTTTACTATTTGCCGAGCAAACTTTGAATTATTTTTATTTTTTTTTATCTCTCGCCGGCTGGAGAAATACGTGCGGCTCGTTGCAAATGGGAGATTCCGTGTCGAGTCAATCTGGCTCCGGGCCTCGAAATGTATATATTTTTTTATTTTCGTCCTGCGGTACTTTTTCGTACGTCGAGGAAATTTAATCGAGCGAAGCGCAAGAATAGCCGCGAGTCGTCTTCACCCTCGAATACCCGGCGATCTCCTCTGTCACAATACGAGCCGCTAATGGCCGAGCGCGGAATACAGTTTTCATTGAATAACAAGTTCCGTCGGGAGTCATTGACGTGGCTAAGCAGGTGTCCGGCTATGGTCTCCTTTGATCGTCGCCGGTGCGCGACCGACGCGGGCGAACCGTGGACGACAATAAAGTTCGTCTCCAAAGCGCAGCTCGGTGACCAACAGCCTCGGGAACCACCGAACCGATTTCGCACAATAGACCAAAACTGTCGTCTCTCTCTCTCTCTCTGTCTGTGGTTCCACGCATGCGCCGCGCCCTTCCGCAGCTTTCGCCGCGACGCGAGACTCTCGGAGCGGAAAAATAAAATCACGATCGACGATGAATCGGGACCGCCAGCCGTGAGGGTCTCACTTTTCGATCGGCGTCTCTTTAAGCACGTCAAGTTGTATTATGTTGTGTGTGTTTGTGGCAATCGTCTTGGCAACCGGTATTCGTATATATGCTCTCGAATACATTGTATATAATATATATATATGTAGGGCTGGCCGTAGTCATCGGGTTTCTTTGTGCCGCGGGAGATACACGACGAGCGGCTGTTTGCGCTTTGAAGGTGACGACAGGGACACCTGGGGCTCGTGGCTGCTCTGTAATGAAAAGATTCTTGAGAAGACCCCTCTGGGCTTTGTGGTCAATCGTCGGACTCGTAGATTCCGTTGAAGCGTGGCGAAAAATAGATGTCACTGCGGGCTACGGAAATAAGCGACTAACCGCGGTACAATATTTTTCTTCTTACAGTAGGAAGGTAGATATGGTTTTCCCGTGGCGATGGGAATTGGGATTGGTGAAGAGGGAATACGCGAATTAAGGCGAACAATACGTATATATGTTTCGAGAACAAATAAGACTCGTGGTCTCGTGGTTTGACTGAAAATTAACTGAAAAAAAAAAAAAAAAATTCTCGATTCACCGAATTTCCGAAAATCCCTGGAAATTCGTGCGCGAACGCGACGCACTAACCGGTGACCACCGAAGGGTGGAGAGCCCTCCGAGTCCCTCAAAGCGAGGGATCAATGAGCGATATAGGTGGGAAACGAGACGTTTCCACGTAGCCAATGAGCGACGAGGGAATTTATCCCGAAATTGATTAATCGAATTAGCCTCGCCGATGCACGACGGGGGCCACGAGGGGGCGCATCGGACTGGCAAGGAGGCAGCGGGATCTCAAATGGAGGACGCTCACGCGTCAAGATCGGTGCTCCTGAATTCTCCGACATCCGTAGAATCCTCTCACGGCTGTGTAACGGGTTGACGGTGAGTGAAGATTCTCCTGTTTGCAGCGAGCCAAGAGTCTCGAACGATGAGTGGGGGGGGGGGGGGGAGGGGGGGGGCCGAGAGAACACAGGTTGAAACAAAGGTAGATGCGCGGCGACCGGCAGCTCGCCGGGGCGAATCCTTTGTGACATTTCGGGGGCTTCTCTCTTGAGAATCACCACTCGCCAGTCCTGCGCCATCTGCCAGGCACTACAGACCCTCCTCACAGTCTCGCGGACGACCCGCGCGCATAGTATCCCGGATTCTCGCCGCGGCGACAATGAGAAACCGACCGACCAACCGACCGACCGACCCTCTTAAAGGAGTTCCCTGTATACCTGCACGCGCTAATCCAATTACGTAATATCGCTGACTGCGGTTGCGCACCGGCGGATGCGGAGACCAAGGGATGCAAAGTTGCTGAAGGGCGCCGCGCACGAGGGGTAAAACCTGATGGACATTTTCAACCCCAGCGTCTTCTGCGCCGAGAAAACTTCAGGGACACCGTCAAGGTCACGGCTCTTTTTGGGAAAGCGACATGTGAAACACGACGGTTCACCAGGACTCGAAACCCTTTTCTGAGAATTAAAAAGAAAGCTAAAACCTGGTGTACATTTTTCAACCCCAGTGTCTCCTGTGACCGAGAAAACCTCAAGGACACAATCAAGGTCACGGCTCTTTTTGGGAAAGCGACGTGTGAAACACGGCGGTTCACCAGGACTCGAAACCCTTTTCTGAGAATTAAAAAGAAAGCTAAAACCTGGTGTACATTTTTCAACCCCAGCGTCTCCCTCGGCCGAGAAAACCTCAAGAACAAAGTCAAGGTCACGGCTCTTTTTGGGAAAGCGCGAAAAAACAGTCAAAGCGACATGTAAAACACGACGGTTTACCGGGACTCGAAACCCCTTTCTGAGAATTGAAAAGACGCTGTGAGAATTACACGAGACTTACGCGGTGGAAATGTGGAATCCAATTACGTAATATCGCTGACTGCGGCTTTGCATCGTCGCATCGACGCGACAATGGAGATAAAGAGGACGAGGAGGATAAAGCGATGACGAGGGGAAGGGTTCGTCGGAAGCCCGGCTGCCGCGCCGCGTCCTGGAAGAAGTGGACCCAGCACGAACAAGGGCGAAGGTCACAGTCCCTTTTGGGATCGCAGGTAGCCGCGTGCCACGACGACATGTATGACGTGGCGCATGAGACGCTTTTCCTCAACATCTTCCCCCCGCCGCGCGCACGAGTTGAGAGGGACGCGCCGCGAGAGCGGACTGTTTGGGTTTAGCCAGGTGAGAATAACGCGAATCTCACGGAGTCCCGAATCCATCTGGCTGCGGTGAGTGGCGGCGGCGGCGGCTCGCTTTGGTCATGCGAGGGTCTCGCCCTCTCGTCCCCCCCGAGTCTCTTCTTCTTTACTCTCTGCACGCGGGGCATTCGTGAAAATAAACGAAATTGAATGAGGTCACGCTCGAGATAACGTCCCCCCCCCCCCCCCCCCCACCTCGTCTCGTCTCGTCTCCGCCGGGAATGAGGATACCGCGCGCTACCAAATCACATTCTGCAGGCATGGCTAAGGGCAAAAGAGGTGGCTCCACGTCCTGCGAGCCGCTGACGCTGACGCGGGATGCGCGGAGTCGCAGCGCCGCTGCGGCTGCTGTCCGCAATGAATCAACCAAGTATGAATAAATTCTATGCGCTCGGGTAAATTAACTCTGGACACGCCCGCGACTCCCGGTATTGTCTTGACGTCCTCATCGGGGGGGGTGTTTTGTGACATTGTTAATTACATTTTTTTTTCCACCCACCCCCCCCCCCCCCCCCTCCTCCTGGGCGCCCGAAACGCGCACAGGGGAATTTTGTTATTTAATTTCTGGCCCTCCGCGTCCGTCGCGTATGCGGTGCGTTCGAATGTGGAGTTCAAAGACTCCGTGTGTCGCGGAAAAAAAAATTAACAAAATTGCAAAAGGGTTGCTAATGAGATTTGCTTGTGTTTTATCGCCCGAGCGAATTTTTTTTTTTCGTCGCGAACCGGAAGGACAAAGAGTCGTCTCAACGTCGACGCGAATTCGCGAGAATCGCAGCACGTGGTGAAGATTTTTTTTTGCATTGAACTTGATAATTTTTGGGGGTCGCGGATTCTGTTTTTTAAATTGAACGAAAAACATTTATCTCGTGTCTCCCCTTAAACCACGCGGTGATTTTCCGTAATATTTGCAAAAAAAAAAATATCTCGATGATTTATCGAAGCGGGAATGCCGAACGTCGGGGCGAACGCAACGCTCGGAAATGCGGCGTTTTTTTTTTGTTTTTTTTTTACGCATCAGTGGCACTTGGAATACTGGAAATCGGTTTGTATGAAACAATAGCGAACACCACGGGTCGTTGGAAATGGCAAACATTTGGTTAAACACAGAGGGTATCACCGTCGGCCATACATTGTTGCGCCGGGATTGTCGACGAGTTCTGGGCGCACAATTTACGAGAGAGAGAGAATAATATTTCGCCGTGGCGTGTGTTCAGCTGAGGGCCGCACCGGTCGGCCGACCGGCCGGCCCTTAACTTCGAATCAAAACAAATCAAGCAACGGGTAATCCGTCTGTGACGCGATGTCGCTTTACGATCGGATACGCCGGTTTAATCCGGATACTCGGTCCGGCGTGACGAACCCCGGGGCGCGAGCGCGCTATACGGTCAAAGCTTTGAAATTGGAGAGATTTCGTTGGTTTGTCATCGATCCGCCAACCCGTGCGGCGATGTACGAGCGTCGGGGATCCAGTGTGTTACACGACCCGACCCATATACACGCCTATATGCATATCACCAAGGTGCGAACCATTTATCGAGAAAAAAAAAAAAAAAAAAAAAAAGAATCCAATACTGTACGGTATTTGCGTTTTCCTGTGAGAAAAAAAATGTTCCTTTCACCGCGTTATTTTCGACTCGGCACTCGAGTCGTACGACGTTGAAGTGGCGCGAGATTTTTCCCAAAGAAAGAAAATATGTGGACCATTTATCGAAAAAAAAAAAAAATTCAAAACTGCGCGGTATTTGCGTTTTCCTGTGAACAAAAAACGTTCCTTTCACCGCGCTATTTTCGACTCCACAATCGAGTCGTACGACGTCGAAGTGGCACGAGATTTTTCCCAAAGAAAATAAATACGGATACCCACCTATATACATAATCACCAAGGTGCGGACCATGTATCAAAAAAATGAAAAATTAAAAACGAAAAATTAAAAAAATGGAAAAAATTAAAAATCAAAAAAATTTTTAAAATTAAAAATCTAATACTGTGCAGTATTTGCGTTTTTCTATCAGAAAAAAAAGTTCCTTTCACCGCGTTATTTTCGACTCTGCACTCGAGTCGTACGACGTCGAAGTGGCGCGAGAGATTTTTCCCTAAAGAAAGAAAATACGGCTCTGGGTTTGTTGGCCAAAGTGGTCGAGCATCTTGACGTTGCCGTTAGGATTTTTACGCGCCTCGTCGGTGGAAGCGGGACGAACCCTGCCGTATCGCGTACGTATAGCGGAGCGACTAGTGGGAATAGCGTGTACGGCGGAGTAGACGGAACGACGCGCAATCCTATTCTCTTTGGCCGTGCGCGCGTCTACGGCCATCATCCACCCTGCCACTTCCGCGCCCCGACGCGGCGTTACTCCCGCGCGCACTGGTAACACTAATCGTAAACATTTCTTAAAGCAGCCCTCGTGTGTGTGTTGCCGAGTATTTGCAGAAACTGCGGCGGCGAGAAGCCGGAAATTGGCCGCCACTCTCGCTCGTGAGAGCGGCGAATGTCCCGCGATGCGCGCGGTGGGTGATGCAGTCCGAAAGACGCGCGCGGTGACTTCGGCCCTCGTTGCGCTCTAAGCCCGACGTTGAGAAATCCCGTTTTCCGCATGGAAACCAACCGGCATTCCACTTTCGCACTCTTCGCTTCACATAACCGCTACCTATACCCACCGGTGTAAAACTATCCGCACCCTGCCGCATTTTCGTCCTCATTGTCACCGTCCTTCTTAAATTTCACGGTGCACCGCCTCGTAATCACTGATAACTCAGCCGCGGCTGAGAAAACTTCACTTTCCGGCTCTCGCCGCGATGTTGTATAAAATGCACCCGAGAAATGGTCCGGAACGAACGCGACACATCGCTGGTGTTTCCACGCCGGCGTTAAATTTATTTTTAGCTTATTTTTAGCTTATTTTTTGTTTTCTTTTCATTCTTTGATGCTGTTATTGTAGTGGTAATTTTTTTTTTTTTTACGGTAGAGTCCTAGTGCAATAAATCTAAATCTAAATCTAAATGAGTTTACGGCGATTGTCGCGAATAACGCAATTCGCGAGGTGGTGATTCTCTGATGTTTCTGACGTTGAACGCGGACAGAGGAATTGCAATTTATGACAATTGGTGTATCGGAGGAATTAAAACCATCCACTGGAATGCCACTTTCGCGCTCTCAGTGGCACCGCGAGGAAAAATCTGAAACGTTCTTGCCGACGTCGTCGTCGTCGTCGTCGTCGTCGTCCTTAAATTTCACAGCACAGCGGCTCGTAATCGTTGATAGCTCGGCGGCAAAGAAAACTTGTCGTTTCCACCGCGTTGCGCGCTGTAAACCGCCCGAAGAAACGAGCGAGAAAAGTGCGGCGGCGGTAGAGCGACGAGCGCCGCCTGTGTTTCCCCGCGCGCGCTGCAGTGGACGAGAAGAAGCGCCGGACGCGCGAAAGTAGTTTACGGGAAATATACAACGTTATCAGTGAGGTAGCAATTGGCCATTAGCCCGGAACCACCTTGCATTCGTGTACAGTGGCGCCGGGAGTATATAACAAATATGTAGTGGGTACCTTTATATATATGTAACCACTCTATATCCGCGGATACCGATATACACGCCGGTATATGGGTGCAGCGGCATCGGCAAGGATAGCGGCAGGAATGCATCTATAGGATAGTCGGTACCCTCAGTCAGCTGGATACCCTCGTTATTCGCGCGTTAACCCTCCACGCCGCTCGCCTCCCGCCTCCAGCTCCTCCGGCGCCGCACACCAGAAGAAGGGTAGATCGTTTTTATCATCTACTTAGCTAAAAGCATCGTGAAAAATGGCGCGCAATTAGCCAATACACGGGACGGCCGGTAATGGCCGGAGTGCGGGATGTTAGCTCTGTAGTAACGTCTATGCATCTATATGCATAGCCGCGCGGCGATAGCTATACGATAATATCATGCTGAAGCTTGCATCGTTGGAATGGCAACGAAATTCAGAAAAGAAATTAATTGTAATTAACCCAAATTACGAAATTAGGTACAAAAAGTCGTCGTATCAATTGGTTCCTGTGATGATTTTTTATACGTAATTTCATCATTTGGGTTAATTAGAATTCATTTTTTTTTTCTGAATTTCGTTGCATTCCAACGATGCAGACTTCAACATCACACGATAATAAGCGGGAGGAGAGTTCGAAAAAAATATAAAAAATGCCAAAACCACTGTGAAAGGTTCTCTCGCGTGGTCCAAGAGCGATCGGGGCGTGAAATAAAAATGACGACCGGTTCGGACAAGGTCGAGTCGGTCCGAAAGGTGATGCGCGAGATCCATAAACCCGCTAAGCCTGTCCGAACGATCGCGCATTCGATGTACCTCGGCCGTTTCTCATAACGATCGGTATCCGTTACACCTTCGCGCTCTATGCGTGCCGAGCTCGCGTCATCCTGTTTACATAGAGAGCCAGGGTCTCTATCTCGTCGTCCGCTATACATACAATAATGTTACCGCCGCCGCCACCACGATTGCTCTTACGGCCGCTCGTGCTGTGACAGCGGAGCCTCGTAAACTTCCACCCTTGGACTCGTAAAACTCTTTTCCCGTCTTGCTTACTCGCTGCGGACGCCCGCGGCCCACGTGACCCGACGCAGCACCACATCTCCCGCAGCTTCTTTCCTTCGAATAGCCGTTTACAAATGCGCAAGCTTCTTTCTTTATACAGCACACGTTGCTGTGTGGCGAAGGTGGACCACGAGTCGGCCCTTCTTCGTATCTCTCAGGACTCGGCGCCGGTGCACACGAGTTTGCTCACGTGGACCCCTCGGATGCAGCATTCAGAGCTGAAAAGTGCTGTATTCACGAGGTCGTTCGCGAGGTGTGTTTTACCCTGCGCGACGGGCGGACGACGATCGCGAGAGCTTCCGCAGGTGCGGCTCCGGGCGATCTCTTCACAATCGGCTGTAATCGATATGGAAACACGTGACGAGGAAAATGCTGGTGTTTTGGCTTCCAAACGAATCTCGACACTGCAGCTTTTTTGCAGCTTTTCCTGGTGTCTCTTTCAAACGTCACCCTGACTTTTCGAGTGAAACTCGTTTTTGTACTAAAAAAAAGAATTCGAATTTTTTTTTTTTTTTTTTTTCAAGTCATCTCAACAATTGTCGCAAAAAAAATTGTCCCGTCCACTGTCTAATAAAAATCAATTGAAAAAATAAATACAGATCATCCATTGATCTTGATTGCCAGGTCAGTGTCGCGGTTTCCACTTGGAAAAACACACGATTCCCGCGACACAGTGACTGACCCTATTTTTCTCACGATCGGTGTTATTGCCAGTGACACACCGGGGTACGTCCCACGTCTCGGACGCAGTTCGCAGGCCCAGTGGAACGAGTCAAGCTGCGTGAAGCACGGTGGAATTGGACGCGGAGGCGTTTACATAACTTATGAGACGTTGGCCGATGCCGCCGCCGAATTGTCCGCTCCGCTTGCCGCCGCACGGCCAGACCGAAGGAGACGATATCCTCCTCCACCAGTCGCTCTCTGTGCGGATATCTATAGATATCCAGCTCGACGCAGCTGCCTCGAGCTAATAGCATTATTGCACAGTCGCTTCGGCGTCTCCCCTCACTCCCCTCTCCTCGAAAGGCAAACGCGGCTGAGGTCCGCAGTCACGGGACAATCAGCATGATTGGCGGTCTCGATTGTACACTCGCGTTGTCCACTACCCTGTATCAATACGGCGCTAGCCGCTCTCCGGCTCGTTGCGCACCGACCGAAGGGCCTTCGGACCCGACACTTTTTAGCTTTGGTCGATCTGTGGTCCGACTCCCTGTCTCTCGCTCTCTCTCTGCGACCTTATTTTTATTAGCAAACTAGCAGGTTGTGGAGAAAAATTTTACGAAATCGTGAAAAAAAAAATTGTCGATTTTGTAAAGTTTGGAGATTCTATCCGATGGGAAATTTCCCGCTGATTCCGAGAAGCACCTTTGTTTGCCCGAAAAACATCAAATTCGATGAGAAGAATGTAAAAAATTATTTTTCACTTTTTTCGAAATTTCATCACCTCGGTAAAATTGAGGTTATTTTTTTTTCGATCGACCAAACCTGGGTTTTCTTTTTGCGCTTGAGAGAAAAGTCTATAACGAAGAGAATGCCGCAAAGCGGAACGCGATATCTTGATTTCTGAATTTTTTGCAGAATTTTAAAGCCAGACTCTCAAAAATCGCAAATTTTTAGAAGGGGTACCCCTTTCGTTTTTTCTCCTCCTCCACAGACAAACGGACGAACAGACAAACAGACAAACAACTTTCCAAAATATATATAATATACAACAGTTTCGTTTGGTAAGAAAAAAAAAGTTATTCCAGTTTGGTAAGAAAAAAATTACTCGATTTTGGTAAGGCAATTTGGTGAGAAAAAAATTATTCCAATTGCTTCTCGACTTTCTCGACCACTGTCTGGTTGGAGAAGTTGGCGGCGACAGTCTTGCCGTACTCGACCCACTCCCTTCCGGTCTCCATAGCGTCGTGGACCGCGACCTTCGCGGAATCGACGGCTCGCGCCGCCGCCTCCTGAGCGTGCTCCACCGCCTCCTGGGCGCCGGCCTTCATCCGGTCCAACAGATCCTGAGCCTTGTCCTGCATCGTGCGGTCCGGCATCGTCGATGCTAGCTAAACACCAACGTTAGAAAAAAACACCAAATTGATTTGTCAGTCAGAACAGCGATTTTTTAAAAAATTTCTTCTAAGTTCGTTGTTTAAAAAAAAAAATAACTTAAATAATTTGTCAATCGAAACGGCAATTTTTTTTTTTTTTTTTTTTTTTTTTTTCAAATTTTTCATACGCCGGATAAGGATTATTCGCCGCGCCGCAAACCCAGTTTCAAATGATCTTATTTCTCAATTCTTTTTCCTCCGAAAAAAAAAACTTGCACTGGAGAACCGCACAATTTGTAATTAACGAGCGGAGTGCCACGAGTACCTGAAAGACGAGACAAGCCACTGTGAAAACCACGAGCGTGTGACTCTTCATGGTCGCGATGAGCCGCGGCGGCGTTGCGATTGATCACTTTCGTGTACGCGGATTCGTGTGGCGAGGCGAAGAGTCCTCGAGAGCTTCCGTGTGCTATCCGGCGCGGCCGACTCGCGTGCACTGGACTCGCAGTAAAACCGCCGGTCGCGAGTAGTCGGAATGAAGATCTGTTAATCACACCGAGGAGCAGCGGGTTGAGGTATCCGTATTTATTGGACGCTCGCGAAAGGACGCGAGCGCGCGGGGAGTGACCGGATGGCGGAGCGATTATCAGTCTCGGGAATTGCCTCTCATCAGCGGTAAATCATATAACAACACACCGTCACTATGTTGCCGCGCTCGGTTCTTCATGCACACCGCGATGGCCGACACGAAACGTTACACTGAATGAGACGGGAACGAGCGCGCTGTCACAGTCGCAATAATAGCGGTACAGGGGAACCTCGATTGCGAATTTATCGCCTGGTCCCGGCGAGAAACGTGACGTCAAAAAACAAATTGTTGGTTCTTCACACGACGCTGGAATTTTTTTTTGTTTTTTTGCGAAATCAACGATATAGCAGATATTAGTTGCCATAAAAAAATAGTTTTATTGAGATTATTTTTAATTTTTTATTAAGATTATTTTTAATTTTTTATTGAGATTATTTTTAATTTTTTATTAAGATTATTTTTAATTTTTTATTGATATTATTTTCAATTTTTATTGATATTAGTAATTAATTAATTAATGTTTAAAATAGTAGAAAGTATAAAATGTTTTTTCTTTTTTTTTATTACATACGTACTGTTCCTAATCGAAGTTCTGCAGTAACAGTGAAGATTCGCGCACCGGCAAAAGGAACTTCGAACCTCCACCTCGACCTTCAACACCCACGACGATTTCCCACGGCGATGGCTTTTTTGTTCGTCTTACATATTCGCTAAAAGTCCATTGTTCAACACAAAGTACACGACGTTGTCCGACACTCGGCTGATGGCCGAGGATGAATTCTCATTTACGGTAACGAATAGCAATGACAATTTTAATGCAATCGTATGTAAAGACCGGCGGGGCCGCAATTATTCGATACAATGACTCGCTGTTCTCGACACCTACTGATTACAACGCATCTCTCGCGTCATTTCGTGGCACGCCATAGGGAAATTGCTTCAATGGAACTATTGTTTCGCCGTAATTGCGCAAGCGTAATTTTTTTCTCTCTTGCCTTCCGTCCAACACAGCGGAGGTAATGCGCCATCGCAATTAGAATTTTACTTCTGTTTTCGTTTTTTGTTATTTTTATTCTCGGTACGATGTATCATTGGTTTGAATTTTTTAATAATTTATGAGAGGAGACGACCCCGACTTTTGAGTCACCAGGGAGGTTTTAAAGTTTACGCTTAGCCATTACGTTACCATCGGTCGATAAAAAATTACCCACGGTCGATGAAAAATGTTACCATCCGTCGGTAAAAAATTACCATCTGACGGTAAAAACGTTGATTGATCGAGGAGAAAATCACGGTGAGAATAATGTCGGACGGCAGAGAAGAATTAAGACTCTACACCGTTCGAAGGCGGGAGATCGTCGTAGCCAAAAGTAACGTTGCCGTAATTCTTCTGCAGCAACTCCTTGAGAACGGCCGCGTGCTGCAGGTCGCGGGTCTCGCAGACGACTTTGACGTCGACGCTGAAGACGTCGGACATTATCCAGGCTCGTTCGTGCATTATATCCTTGATCGAGACGCCGATCGCGGCCAACGATTTGCACAGCTCGGCTATGCCGCCCGGTCGGTCCGACACGGTCACCGTGAATTTGTGGAGCCTTCCTTCGGCCGCCAAACCTCGCTCGAGACATCGACCCAAAATCGTCGTGTCGATATTTCCACCGCACAGCAACAACACGACTCTGAATTGTAACAACAAAAAACGTAATTAATTATAGAAAACACCTGACGTTCATTCCGCACCGTTGATTAAATTGTTTCAATTGTAAAAGAAAACAATTAATTATAGAAAACACCTGACGCTCGTTCCGCACCGTTAATTAAATTGTTTGAATTAAATTGATTGGAAAGGAACCTTTTTCCCTTGAGCTCGTCCAGTTGTCCGGCGAGAATGGCAGCCAGTCCAGTCGCTCCTGCACCCTCGACAATGCACTTCTCGCTCTCGACGAGTTTCAAGATAGCTCGGGCTATCCACGATTCCTTGACGACGACCAACTTGTCGATCAAAGGATTCGCCGTGGCGAACGCGTTGTAGCCAACCATGGGGACCGCGAGACCGTCCGCCAGAGTCGAGTCTATCGGCACGAAAGTCGGTTTACCGGCTTCGCGAGCCGCGAAGAAACTTGGACATCGCTCGGACTCGACGCCCTATAGAAATCACGGGGTCTCTCTCGGTTACTCCGTTAATCACTATCCTTCGTTCATCCGCTCGTCCATCAATTACTTAAAAAAAATACGTTTCCACTTTTGAAATAAAATATCCGTGAATTCTCCCGATGTTCCCACACCATGCAGAAAATTGTTAATTCAATCGACTTGATTATTTTAGCAAAGTTATTTTACAGATAAATCACAATGGGCGATAATTAGCGATGGGGAAAAATAATTAGCGTGAATGAAGAGGAAATTACGATTATCTTGACGCCGGGGTGCAACGTCTTCACCGCTGTGGCTACCCCGGCGACGAGGCCGCCACCTCCAACGGGAACCACCACGGCGTCGATGTCCGCCACCTGCTCAACGATCTCCAGACCCAAAGTTCCCTGACCTGCCATAATGTCCGGATGATCGTATCTGAAACGCAATTTATGTTTACATTTTTTTAAGCACATTTTTTATTTCAATTCAATTTTTTTATTTCAATTTTTTTACAACACATTTTCAAATTTAATTGTCCCCCCAAAATGAAACGCATTTTATGTTTACATTTTTTTTATACACCTTTTCAAATTTAATTCTCCCCCCAGAATGAAATGCAATTTATGTTTACATTTTTTTTAAACACATTTTCCAAATTTAACAGTCCTCCCCCATGGATCTATGTCCCCCATACCTACCCATTTATGTAGACCAGACTCTTCTCCTTGGCCTGCTTGAGAGCTATCTGCTTCGCCTCGCCCATATTCATACCGTCGACGATCACGGTTGCGCCGTACTGACGACACGAGGCGATCTTCATTATCGGCGCGACAATCGGCATAACGACGGTCACGGCGATTCCAAGTGTCGAGCCGTGATAGCAGAGCGCGAGGGCGTGATTACCGAGGGACGCGGAAATGACCCCTCGACGCTTGCTCTCCTCGGACAGCATCAGCAGGGTGTACCGAGCTCCACGTTCCTTGAAGCTCCCGGTCACCTGCAGGAAATCCTTCTTCAGAAAGAGATCCACACCCGTCTCGTCCGACAGTCGCGAACGCTGGAAAAACACAACGAATATCTCAGAAAATATTTGTATTTTATTTTAT
Organism: Pimpla rufipes; assembly: GCA_963932165.1. NCBI lineage: Eukaryota > Metazoa > Arthropoda > Insecta > Hymenoptera > Ichneumonidae > Pimpla > Pimpla rufipes. The sequence goes on from OZ010637.1 coordinate 23,067,178, forward strand.
TTTTTTTATTTTTTATTTTCTTAATTAAAATTTATTTTTTATTTTTTAAATTCCATGACAATTACCACGCATGGTGTGTTGACGACTCCGCATTTGATCTTGAACGCCGCAGAGCTCACGTCCTCGAAACTCAGCAGCTGAGGTTCGCTCTCCACGCAAAACGGGTCGACCAATTCGTTTTCCTTGAAGGAAAAATTAATCACACGTTACAAAAATTATACTTGAGAATAACGAAGTTGAAAAGATTTTTTTTGTGTCGTGTCACATTCATGGCATTCGAGTATCGTGACTGATTGATTACTTTGCCAAATACCACTAGTGCACCGTTGCTCCGTCTCTTCCTCGCCGTGAAGTCACTTTTTTTCTTCAACACGTCGGCGACTCCTCTCTGTCCACTCCTCTTTCTATTCGCGTCACCCATCACTTTTTCGAGCATTTAACTAATATTCTTCGACACTCTTCACTCTACGCCATTACGAGCACATCCACCCGATGAATCCGAGAAGCAACTGCATAGTCTTACGGAAGATTTTGCGCATTGAACTTGCGCTACTCGTCCTATAGCTTGGACCACTTACTTATCTTCAAGTGTCCTATCTACCTGACCTTCGAACTTCCCATTGTTACACCAACCGTTCGTACTACTATGACCTACAATTTTTTTTTATTCTTCGTCTATCTTGTCTGTGACATCGGGTCAATCATCAATTGAAGGAAAATTTTCTACGAATAACAACAATAATAATAGCAGTAATGAAATATCGTATCGCGATTTTTCATTCTCACTCACTCGGTTGTTTATTATTGCGCTTTATGCAATATCTTCGGGAAACCGGACTCTGCACTTGGGATCACGTTGCAAAATAAAAAAAGAACTCTGTCGCAGTTGTCAACTCACCAGCGATTGGTCCATTGATGCACCGCAATATTTTTCTTGACGGAGTCTTGGCGCGCTTCTAATTCACACACGACCGTAACGTTCCCTTGTGAATCATGATCTGTTTATAAACGAAGCTTCGTGTACTGAATTTTTCTCTCGTCCCGACTGGAAGAGGAAAAATTCATGGAACCCCGAAAACGGGTCAAAGGTGAATATTTGTACCGTCTGACGCGTACGCACTCGACGAACTCGGAGCTATCTCCAAATGATAATGCTACATATGTAAGTCAAAAAGCACTTCCGTCAATCAGACGATAAGAGAAGAGATAACTTTTTTAACGCTGCTTTCTATTTGATACGTCAATGACCAGAGAGCTGCGAGAACTTACAGCTTCCTTTTCGATACAATCGCTACTTAAATGTAAATTCCGAAGAAAATTAACAAACGCAATTTTTTTAATTTTTTTTTTTTTTTTTTTTTTTTTTTCAATGACAACGTTACAGTTTAATTTACTTAAATTTACAAGATTACAAAAATACACGCATCGTCCGCAGCACACAGTTCGAGGGAAGACAGAATGTAAAATGTACCAATTGCATAAAAAATATCGATTACCGACGACTGAATATTTTACGTGTTATCCACGATGTGGAGCCAATATTCGATTCCTTTGGAATCCAATGTTTACACCATGACGCTCGTTCCAATTACATACCTTATGTATCGACATTTACATAAATACATCGTACGCAAATACAATCGCTGAATGGTGAAAGCTACTGTGAAATACTCCGGAAAATGCAAAAACAAAGTGGCCGCATCCAACGAGCCCCACTTGTTTAATTAAATCCCAAAGTTCGAGTTGGAAAAATTCCTTCAAGAGACACCGGCATTTCTCGTGTTCTCCACGATTCTTCGTCGCTCGCTCAACAATTGCAGGAATCTCGATCGCGGACTACCGAGGTACCTGAATTTGTCCCTCGGTCTCGCGGCATTGTCTATCGATTCCATGAACGTCTCCAGAGCCTCATTAGAGCTCGAACTCTCGTTCGAGGAGTCGTACTTGGAGAGGGAGAACCGTGGCCGACTTTTGTTTCCCTCGGAGCCACCTTTGAAGGCTCCCTTTGTCCCGGACGGAACCAAGTAGCAACCCGGAGAATCCGGGCTCTCCGTGTCCGACATCGAAACGTCGATTTTTTTCGATTCAGCCTCAACGTCCGAACGCGAGTCCCGCTTCCTCGTTATTTTCGTATCGACCGCCAGTCCGCTCAATCTGCCCCGCAATTGGGAATACGTGGCCGGTTCGGTCTGTCGTACCACGGAAAATCTACCGAACGATCCGTGGGCTCTGGATTTTCTGGACTGAATTTCCGAGCCTCTGTCGTCGTCGCTCGCATATTTCACGTCTCTCTCCTCGCTCGATACACAATAATCATTGTCCCCACTGACGTTTCCGTTGACCCCACCGACATTCCTGCGACGGAATTTTTTCTCGGCCCTCGAATATTCCGACTCGACCGGGCGACCCTCGTTCGACTTTCCCGGATCTACGCCGGATCTCGCTAAACCGAGTTTAGCCCCGGTAGATCCACCGCCGGCCTCGATGCCGTAATCGTCGCGAAGGATCTCGTCGTGACGCTTCACCCTGGCCAGGCACTCCTCCAGCCTGTCCATGCTCCGCAGACACTTCTCGTAGGACTCGACGTTGAAGTTGAGATCCTCGTCGTCCTCGTCGTCGTCCTCCGAATTGAGATCCGTTCGCTCATCCAGGTCTATCCGCCTCCCGTCGTACTCGATGTAGTTGGAGCTTTTGTTCGCCCTTCCCCGACGACGATCTCGCTTGTCGAACGCGCAGGCAGCCGCTGCGGCACTCATGTACTCGTTCATAGAGTTCATGTTGCGCATGAAAACCACCGCCTCGTCGAGATACTCCTCGAGGATATTCCGCGCCCCCGGATGGTCCCCGGTTTCCTCCTCCTCCTCCTCCTCCTCGCTCGTCCAACTCTCGCACAGCTCGGAATCGCTGCTCGGCAGCTCGAAGACCTCCGGCACGGCGAAGTGAACCCTCCTCGTGCGGAACCCTCGACGCTCCGAGTTCCTCGATCCGCAACCACGATCCTCGTTTCTCCTAGATGGTTTCTTCATTATCGATCTCGGCTCGTTGGGACGTCCGCTCTCGCCGTGGAAACGAGAAACCCCTCCCGCTGCCTCCTGGCGATAAACGGCGGACGTCGAGTCCGTGGGATTGGCAAAGGTGGACTCGTCTTCCTGGTGATTCACCGGGAAACAGGAATCACCGAGGATCAGAGACTTGAAGTTGACTATGGGCGTCGCGAAGCTGGCTGGAGGCATCGAGTCCACCTTGACCTTTGGGAAAAGGATTTGTGGAACGTCCTCGAAGTCCTCGCAGTCGAGCGGAGTCGAGGGGTCGTTGGACTCCTTCTTCGTGTGCGCCACGACATCCGGTGGACAGGCTTTTTCGGAAGACTTGGTTTCCTTGGATTTTACGCCGTCCGGACTCCACTCAACACCCGGATGACTCTTGTTGACGTCTTCCATAGGGTCGAGGCTGTCGTCGGAGAAGTTTGGGTCCTGTTCCAGTCCCAGCTGACTCGTCGTTCCCGCTGTCGATGGTGATTTGGATCCACCGACCGACGCTTCACCTTCGCTGGCGTTTGAAAAATTCCTGACAGCCTCTTTTTCTTTCGGTAAATTATTTCTCACGCCAAGTTCGCGAGAAACCGATCCAACATTGTCGTTCGATCCAAAGGTGCCGTCAACGTCACAGTCGAATCTCACCGTCGAGGCGCTGGACGACGATCGACGACTCTCCGATCGATCGATCGACACCGGCTGGCAAGACTTTCGTCTCGAATTGGCAACGCGACTTCGCCATTGTCCGGGCCAAGTGTTCTTCGCGAAATCGCTTGTCGCCAATCTCTTCTGGATTCCTGAAGCAAAACGCTCGCCGAAACTGCAGCTCGATCCTCTCTCCATCCCCGTCGCGTTCTCCCGCGTTTCCGGAAAGAAAAACGTCCCCACGGAATTCGTCACCGTCAGGGAGTTCTTGACGTCGCATTGCGACGAGTCGGCGACGATCTCGATCCTCGGATTGATCCTCGCGCCGCCGCCGCCGCCGCCGCTGTTCTCGTGGAATATGTTCTCGATCCTGAAGGACTTTCCGTCCGTCTGCGGAACGATCGGCTTTGCGGGCGACGAGAGATCGTTGAAGGACACCTGACCGAAAATTTCGTCCGTCGAGGTTCCCATCTCCAGGGCGTCCCTCGCCTCCGTCTGCGCCTCGTTGTCCTTCAGGCTGATCGACGCTCGCTCCTCGATCGGCTCACCGCCGTCGAACACCTTGATCTTCGACTCCAGCCCGTTCGACGACTCTATCGTGATGTTGATCATGTCCGGCAGGGATATCGATATCACGTTCTTCTGACTCTGCTCCGTGTGGGACGCGATCGGCGCATGATGACAGTGCCTCGTGGCGGCGCAGCATCTCGACTCGTGGCAGTGACACCTCTCGGCCGCCAGATCCTCCCTCCGTGTCTGCGATCCCGAGGAAGGTCGTCCCGACGGGATCCCCGTGCTCGTCGAATGGTCCACCGACTCCGCGTTCTTCCCATCCAAATTGCCACGTAAATCAGACCCTCCAGGAGAGGAAAAATTGCTTCCAGGAAATTTCGCGACCTCGTCCGTCGTCACCGAGTCGATCGCCCGACGATCCTCCTGGCACTCGTCGGTGACGACCCCAGCGTCTCGACAACGAGTCACGTACGATCGCAGACTCGGATCCGTCAGCGTCGAGGTTTCCTTGACGCGAACCACCGCGCAACCCGAGGCTGACAGCGTCTCGAAGTCCTCGTGACGATCGGTCAGCATCGACGCGTCCTTGCTGACGACCTTCGTCTCCTCCGTGAGGCTCGCCGCGTCCCTCACCCTCACCGTCTGCTGATTCTCCGTCTGCGTGTCCACGCAGATTCGACGACGCTTCGCCAGCATCTTCCGCGATATCTCCTGAAGTCGCATCCTCGTCGCGCTCGCGAGTTTCACGTCCGAGCTCTCGGGCGAGCGACCCTCCGAGGCCGGTGTTGACGCCGTTGTCGCCGTGTTACCCGCGTCCTCCGGGATCTTCTTGCTCGAGTACAGCCTCTCCGTCACCGCGGCGACTATCTCGGCTCGTCGAGCTCGCTGGATCGGCGTGTGGACTCTCGCTGGAAGCTGCTCCTGCTCCAGGGAACCTTTGCGACTCGATCTGTCCCGCGGCGGTTGAGCCACCAGCTCGTCCTTCGAGCCGCTCGAGCTGCTGTCCTTGCTCGCCTTGCGCTTCAGGCCGTCCACGCTCTGCTTTCGCGTTTGGGTCTTGTTGGGCCTTCCGCAAGAGTCCTTTGGACTCTTTTCAGGGTCGTTGATGCTGCCGGTGCTGCCCTTTGGTTGGGGGTCCCTAGCGGCTGCCCACGCACCGAAGTTTCGCCATTGGCTGCCTCCTGATTTGCTCAATTTTGGATCGTCCACCTCCTTGATGTTGTTGAGCTTCTTGATCTTGTCCGTGCTGCCATTGCGCTTTTCCAAGCTCGTGAGCGATCTTTCCAAGGGGCACGGAACCTCGAATTTTCTCGGCAGACACTCGATGGAACCGAATTTCTTCAGGCCCTGCAAGTTCGAGGATCTTCTTGATGGTAGATCGCTGTCGATTGACTCTTGCTTGCGTAACTTTGAGCGCGCTCTGTGAGGCGAGGGTTGATCGAGGGGCACCTCGGGGTTGGGGGAGAGTTGACTGATCACGACTTCCGGAGGAGAAGGATTCTCGCTTTGGCTCTCGTCAATGTCGCCATTGGTGGAGACGTCGCAATTTGGCTTCCGCAGTTGCGATTTTTCCTCTTCGCGCGATGAATCTTCCAGGGACTCCTCGGAATTGGTCGAATTGTGGCCAATCGGAACGTCCGCCGAGGAAAAATTCTCACTCTGATTCGGGTTGCCCACGTTTTCCCGGAAAACCGGGTCAATCGCGTCCTCGAGCGCGTTGTCGCTGCAAATCTCCTCGATCTGATGCGAGTCGACCCGGATATTCTCGTCCGGCTTGATCAGCACCGCCACCAAAGTGGGGATATCGACGAAGACCGGCTCGTCGACCTCGTCGTTGACGAAGACCTCGGAAACTTTGGCCTCTTTGTATTTTCCGGTATCAAAGTTCCACGACGAATCTCGCGACTCTTCGGCGTTCTCCACCGAACTTTTCCCCGAGCAAGGAGTCTCACTGCCGCTGCCGCCGCTGCTGCTGTGCCTTCGTTTGGGAGGCCTCGACTGCCCGATTTCGATGGGTTCCTCTTCCTCCTCTTCGCCCTCGTTGCTATCGATCCCTCGAGCCTCCGGCCTCGCTTCGTTGGCCTCCTCTTTCCGATCACCGTGGCACGGACACCCCGATGTCGAATCGATGTCGGCGTTCACGTTCTGCGGGGAGAGGAAGCGACGAGGAAGAATTATTGAAAATTGTTCGATCGATCGGTTCGCTAAACGCGAGGAAAATTGTTTATTGGAAGCCAAGATTCCGACTGACCTTCTCGAGCAACAAGGACTTCAATCTCGCGACCTCGGCTCTGAGCTCCCTGATGATCCTTGACACGGGATCCTCATTGATCACCGGCCTGTTGATGACGCTCTGCGCCCTCTGAGCGAAGCGAAGAGTGTGAGACGTCTCGTTGTAACTGCCGCTCGCGGGGGATATCGCTGAAATGGTTCATCGAGGGATTCCCGGTGTTAATCGAACGCCTCGAAACGTATAGCCGATTAAACAGACGTACCTAAGCACCGCGGTCGTGAACGATCACTCATCCACGCCACGTATATCCTCTAAAGTTCAAAGTGTTATTACCACTACGAGGTACGTTTACGTTTTTGTCCTATTGTTGCAGCGATGGTGTATTTATAATTTGGCTACTCAGTTGCGACAGCACGTGGCTAATGCTAATATTTAATTCAATGCTTCAACGTTACCAGCCAAAAGTCTGATTCGATCGGAATTTCGCGTAGTTTGTACAGTTTTTTTTTTTTTTTTTTTTTTTTTTTTTTTTTTTTTTTTTTTTTTTTCATAATGTCTCTCATCGCTCAGTTCTTAAATTCTGGCCGAATCAGTCTTTTCACTGAAAATGTGTACGACACGATTCGTCGTGTCGATTCAGTCACTGTTCTCCGGCCCTCTGTGAGATTTTTCAAAATGACGTAAAAAAAATGTTGTAAGAATTTTCAGACTAGCATCCGACTGACCATCGGAAATACGTGAGCCAGAAAAAAGTGAGCGAACGAACGTGGATCGTCTCGTACATGATGCACCCTCAATCCACGGGGGGTGCATACATTTTTTTTTTTTTTCGCAAAAAATCTAATCCTCTTTGGCGTCGCGGCCCATTAAGAAATGCATATTTCATCAAAGAATTTAATAGCGCGAATAATTACGCGGCTCGATCCATCAAATATGTATTAAAACACGTGCAACTTGTATGCACAGTGCGAAAGCGCAATCCGGCCGATGAATGGAAAAAATGCGTTGCCGATTACAAAATGAAGAGGCCCGTTGGCGATTTAATAAATATTTAATCGGCCGCGCTTGGCTTTACCTTCGCCATTGTCCATTTGTCATGGCTCACCGAGCCGTGAAATATTTACATTTCCGTGCGAATATCTCGACTGCCCGGAGCGAGGACGGCCGGCCGCGCGCGCGGTGGCGTTTCGATTAATTCGCCCGAATTGGATGCCGTCGGTGCGGGACGCGCCCCGGGAAAATCGATTTTTCGATTAAAACGCGTTACCGCGAGGCGAAATAATTGTGTGATTAAAAATTATATACACAAACGAGTGATGAAAATTCTTCTACGATATTTTCTACGCGTCATTAAACCACTCTAAAGGTGAGATAAAATAAATGTGCCAGACACTATGATAATTTCAGCGAGAAACTCAACAAAAGTTGAAAAAAAAAAAAAATCTAATACATGATGTAAGTGTCATTGTGTATGTAAGTCGTGATGTGTAACAATGTCAAGCCCTACTAGTCCTTCAACTTTTTTATTCATAGATTTTTTTTTTTTTTTTTTCATTTTTATTTACCAATGACTTTCAATACGTATGAGTTTGAGTGTAACTGTGAGTCTCGTCGTTTCCCGGTACGTAGTGTATAATGCTGCCAAGCCCCGCTACCACTACTTCAACTCGTTTATTTTCTCGTCGATTCGTTTTCATTCGTTTTTGTTACTTTTATTTACCAATCACGTTTAATCGCTCTACGCTGGTTATCGAATTTTAATCACTCCGTCTTAGCTCGCCTGGAAAAGCGTTTAAACCAATTATGTCCAGATTATCGACAACGACGAAGCTTCGTTGCAAAAATGGGATAATTCAATGAGACCGAATCTAGATTCGATTTTTTTTTTTTTTATGTTTTCTTTTTGCTCCCAAGGGTGAGACGACGGCGGGGAAATTTGTCTTATCGGAAAATTCGAGGGTCCAACGAGACTCGCGGAACTTACTGGCGAGCATAACCGTGGTAGCATTTCCGCCCAGCACGTCCTTCAGCAGCCACGTGAGCGCCGAGTCCCTGTAAGGGATGAACCGCCGACCGGGGCTGCTTCGGCCCAATCCTCGGTCCGCCAACGCGGATATCACGTTTCCCAGAGCCACGAGGCTCTTGTTGATGTTCGCGCCTTCCTGAAGACCGCAAAAGAAAATCCGAAAAATTTCACTCGCAGTTTTTGGAAGAGATTTTTGATGTAACGAAAAAAAAACTGACTTTCAGACGATTGACTCCGCCGCAAGCCGCCGCGCTCTCACTGCCAGCCAGATCGACGAGGTGCAGTTTACTTCCGCGTGGAAAATCACTCCTCCGTGGAACGACGCCGCCGCCGCCGCCGCCGCTCGCCGTCGACGTCGACGACTCGCCGGGGTTCTCCGGGCTCGGCAGCAGGGACAGCGTGAGCAGCGCGTGACTCCGGCTGCTCGTTGGATTCTGCAGCGTCGACGCTGTCTTTCGGGCTCTCGTGCCCTCCTCCACTCGGGATATCAGCGAACCCAGCGTTGGAACCGCGTGATGCGTTAATCCTGATTGCACGGACGAATCGGTGGAAAGAAAAATTCACTCACGGGCTGATATTAGTGTTTACACACCCAGAGAAATCGTTCTGATGGGGTTTATTCGAAACAAATAAAATTTATTTGAATGAAATAAAATTTAAATTTTAAATAAATAGAAAATACAAATTGAATAATTTCTAATAATTTTTAGAAATTTAAATTTTAAATAATAATTTTTTTATTTTAATTTCTTATTTTTTTAATTTTAAATAGATTTAATATTTTTATTTAATAATTTTTAATCATTTGTAAATTTCATCATTTTTTGTTTAAATTTTATTTGATCCAAATAAAAATAATTTCATTCAAATGAATTTTATTTGTTTCGAATAGATCCCATCGGAAGGATTTCTCCGGGTGCAACGATGACACCGAATATCGCATTCGATTTACCCTGAACGTAAGGACCCAATCGGGGATGTTCCCTCACTCTCAGTCCAGCGCAGTTCGACGACGGTCTCAGCAGGTCCCTCACTCGCTCGTTGTACACCTCCAGGTAACTGAAATGTCGAATTAAAATGATAATCGATGAATTTGTCGAAGCGACGATCGATAGAAAAATTAATTGATACTTCGTGGCTTTTTATTTAGCTATCCAATTCGATAGACATTTGTTTGTCGTTCGCCAATTTGGACTACAGATTCCCGAGGTGTCGTCGAAGTGGGCGGGAAGCCGGTGAAGAAGTGGCCGAAGCCCCGCAGCTCGCGGATTCCCCGAATTCCTTCTCGTTTCGGAGCTCAGACTCGAGCGCGTTGCATTCTCGAAGAGAACCGCGTCTGGGTATGCACTACGAGGGGGGGCGAGAAGGATCGCGAGACCTCATTACACGCAGACGTATGTACCGAGCGCCCAACGTTCGCCACCCCCCTCCGAGCCCTCTCGACACTCGGTAAACGGCCAAGATTGCCTCAAGAAAATAAACGGCTGAAAGTCGAGTACCCTTTTTTCCCCGCGAGCAATTTCGCGCGAGTGGAAAAAATGAAGAAGAGAAAAAAAAAGCGCCCGAAACGATTGGTAAATATGTTTCTGGGTCGAACCGCGACCTTCAGCCTCGAATCTCGTATCTCGACGGCGCCTCCGACGCATTCAAACTTCGCTCGCTCTGCCTCTTGTTTTTCCGGCAAAAATTGATCCAACTCGAGTGATAACAAGATTGCAGATGGATGCTTTGCAGCTGCTCGCGCGAACTGCCTTCGTAACGAGCACATTTTTTTTTTTTTTTTTTTTTCACTGCCACTTGGGCCGTTCGGGATGCATCGTGTATACAATAGTGGTAGAAAAAAAAAAATTTAAATCGCAGTGAAATCTAATGAGCATTTTTTGTAAGTCACGAGACGATAAAATGTCAAGAGACGTGATGATGGCTGGCAATAATATTATAGTTTTTTTTTCTCTTCTGTCTGAGTTTCACCTGCTTGTTTTTTTTTTACAATTCATTGGTGACACTTTCGACTCGATGGGTCTTCGAACAGTCGCGAGATTCATCGAATCGAACTTTCAGTCGGGAATGTTGCCGACAAGCGAGTCGAGAGCGATGCGGAAAATAACGGAGGTGCTTTTTTGTGTGTGTGTGTGTGTGTGTGTGTGTGTGTGTGTGTGTGTGTGGGTTTTTTATCTGAATGTTCCAAGTTTTTCGAGGAGAGTCAGTATCAGTCGCACGCTCGCGGTAAATAGAGCGAAAGAGCAGGAGTATTCAAAAGCATCGACGAGTTCGCCGAGTACCTTCGGGCCTGGAAAGCCCGCGCCCGGCGCTGGGAAATCTATAACGCAGCGGCTTCGTGTCTGACAGATATTACGAGGGAAGAAAAGTAACGGAATAAGAATCGACTCGACGCCGCGCATAGCGAGTGAGCGTCGCGTGAAATGACGAAGCGAGGGAGGAAAAATCAAAGAAGAAAAAAAACACTTTCGAAAATCGTTATTGGACGCTCGATCGGTCTTTAATAGCAGCGATCGAACGCCCCGTGGACATAACCGGTAAAGCAAATTATTGCAGTGCAATTTTTTCCGGCTGACGAGAGAAGAAAAAAAAATCTGGCTAAATGCCTCAACTCTCAGTCGCAAGAAACGTCTCGAAAATACTTTAAAAAATCGTGAAAACGCCTTAAAAAATCGTGAAAAATTATTTAAACGTCTCGTCCCCTCCCGAATTTGCATCCTGTACATTCGGGACATTGTGAACTCTCATTGCAGCATAGGCAAAAAAATCAAGGTAATGAAACGAAAACCGTCTCTCAGCTCAACATCGATTGCGTTGATGTGAAATTTTCCTCACGGATATGCAAATGACGAGAGTCGTGTTGCGGCTGTAAGTAACGAGTATCGCGGCGAAAGGTATCGATATATACGAGGACGGACGCGACGGACCGACATGGTCGGGGGTTTGATATGAGATTAGAGAGAGGCTGATTACCGGGATAGCATGGCCGGGCCGTTCTTTCTATTATCGCGGAAACTCGAGCCTACCATTGGCCGCATCATGGAAGAGACCGCGCGTATATATCTCGACGTCGTGGAATCGATCGGAAACGGGTACAAGAAGCTTTCGCTCGAAAATCAACCCGCGGCCGGCGGTCCCGATTGCAGCTTTCAATTGTGGGATCGAGCCGCACCGTCCCTATCATCACTCGATCCGGTTGTGAGCCATTTCCTAATCGAGATTCAATCAGGCTTGACGATTCTCAGTCGCGTCTATCCGGCTGTCCGCCCATCCGCGCCCCATAGACCGCTATTAGTCTCTGCGCGAAGCCTCCGTATTGTTCGGGAGTTACGGAAATTACGTATCGTGTGTCACCGCGAAATATATTTTACGATTTAGCTTTGTCGGCTGAAACGCGGTACGTCACGAGTAACTCGACGCAATTCGCAATTCAATGCATGTAAGCGGAATATAAAGATTTTTCACAATTTTGAGTGATTTAAGCAATCTGGCTTTTCAAAAGTCACTTTGAAATTTTTTTTTTTTTTTTTTTTTTTTTTTTTTCAATATAACCGTTAAGGAATATCACCGAGTATAAAAAACACGAATTTTCGAATTTGGGGGTCTGCCCATTTCGCACGCACTTCTTTTTCGACGCTCAAAATTGATGGTCGGGATCGAATTTTTGGATCAAAAGCAATCGACGTACACTTTTGTTTTCGTCATAAAACCATTTTTCGCTCACGCGTCCCGTTTTTCCCGCACCTCCCTCACTTTCCACGCGAATATTTATTGTAATTTTTGTTTGTTTAATTGACGAGGCAGTTTGTCTCGCCTCTCGCATCGTATAGCCACGTAGCTTCGACTCTGTCTCGGGATATCTCGTGGCACGAGGCAGTTCCGGTCGTTGGAACACGATATTATTCCCATCCAATTTCAGATCAGAACTAATATCCTTCCCAAGATCTCGCTCGGGGTCTCGCGAGCCTTCTCAGAGGTATTTCCAGAGACCGAAGCATCGCTCGCTGTCACGACAGCGCGCGATAGAGAAATCGCGCCTATCGCCCCCCGTGAAAACGCGAGATTGAGAGCAACGCGTGACGGTGAACCAACGACAATTACACGCCCCACGAGGCCTTTATTTGATAAATTATTCACCACGCTTTTCGCGGCAATTCCAGTCAGAAATATCTTCGGAATCGCCGACTATCCGATACACGTGTCGGCTCGGATTATATTTACGAGCGTTGCGTGCGCTCCGCAAGACGCGCGAATCCCAGCACGTTTATAGCGAGCGATTCGCGATCGCCGATTCGCCGCATCGCGTTGTCCGTTTTCAGCAGGGGCGAAAATATTCCTGCGCGACGAAAATTCAAAGGGCATGAAACTAATTAACTCGAGGAATCTAGGGACACAGGAGGGACGAGTTTAACGCCGATACTTGGCTCGAAATGCCATCGTGCCGTCGGGGTCTCGTAACCCAGATAAATTGGTCTGACGAGCCCGACGGGAATAACGAGCCAGTGTTCGTCCGCAAAGGAATAGAAGAAGAAGAAAAGAAAAAAAAAAAAAAGACAGACGCTTCGCGAGGGGTGCAAGTTGATTTTGCAGGCCACCCCGAGCTCGCGCGGACGTCTTGATTAACAGCTAAGTATTTCGTGAATGTCTTTTCGGTTTTGACACTTGGCAAGTCGGCAACGGGAGTTTTCGTCGTGCGGAGTGCGGGGCGGATACGCGATGGAGTCGCGGATCGGGGGGAGGGGGGGCTTATTTACCGGGACTCTCGTGATTAACTTGCTCCAGTTTGGAGCGTTCGGGCGCGTCTCTATATCCCGCCGCCGTTTTGGCGGTTGTTCGGCGCGCGCGGACCTCCGCATACCGCGAGCCTCGGGCGGTCACGATCCGATAATTAAAGCGCCGGTAGCCCCCCCAAGCATTCGCGAACCCAAGCGCGAGTCCTATGGCCAACGCGCGGCGTTTTTAATTTTGTTAATTAAAACGTATAATTTAGAGAGTTCGGCCGGTCGCGCGCGCGCGACGCCCACGGCGACGGTGGCGAGGAACAAAAAAAAATCGCCAGCGTGAGTTTCGCGCGCGCGACACACGCGTCAGTTTTACCCTCGTCTGTCGTTCGAACGGCCGAATTTCAGCTAACCGCGAGCAACGATTTTAAAACCGCATTTTCACCCGCTCCGAACATTTTTTTTTTTTTTTCGTTTTTAACCGAGAACCGAGTCATGGAAAAATTGCCAGAATTGAAAATCGAGGAAAAAAATGATGCGTTGGAAAAAATCGTCGGAGTCTCGAGATATTTCTGAACGTTAGAGGGAAATTACACGGAAGTGGTTAGAGAGGTTGGCCATTCGCTGGTAATTTGAGCCGAGTCTTAATGACTGCACCGAGCGCGGGAGACCGGAGGTTCCACCGTGATCCTACCCTGGCTCTAACCTGGTCCTCCCATAAGCGCCGCGCGCGCAGTCTCTCGATACCCATGATAAATATTCCAAGCCCTCCCAACACCTGGATAATAATTCACTTCGACCACTCTCGAATTGGCGATACTCTCGACAATTACCGATATCGCGCCTCTCGTCGACGCGCACCGAGTCTTTTTAATTTACCATAATTGCCAGAGTGCATTTAAGGCCGCTCGTAACCGGGGGGAAACACACAAGAGCAGCCAGCGAGCGGATGAATGAGCGGGTTTCATGCTCCCCGTATATATTCCCGTGCGGAGTCAATTTCGGCACTGTTTCGGCGTTATAATTCGGCTCTCTCGTTGCGCGAGACGATCCCGATTTTCGCGTTACACGACTGCGCCGCCCTTCCCGCCTCCTGTACAGGACGCGTCAGAGTCAATCAACTTGCGGCCTTCAAGCTGTTCTCGAAATCAACTTAAGTTTGAGTCAAGCGACCAATATTCATTTCGCACGAATTCGAGGAATATGAGAGAGAATTGCAAACACTTCTCGATGGTATGAAAATCGAAAAAAATTCATGCTCATTGAAGGTACTGAAAAGATTAATTTTACATAATAATAATTCGAAAATGTTATTAACAAATCGATGAAAAAAAAAAAATAGATTGACAAATATTTCGATGACCCAAGTTTTTTTTTCATGAGAATGATTCCTTCTTTTTTCCAGATACGTATGAATTTTTTCTGATTTTAGAGTTCACTTTGAATTTCGTGCGTTTTTTATCGGGAAAATATGTGAAAATTCAAAGTGAACTCTAAAATCTGAAAAAATTCATACGTAGCTCGAACGTAGCCGCGATGTAAATCCGCGAGTCGTTAATCGAGAGGCACAGCCAGACCGTAAATTCACGCTCGCGATTATACCGGCGCTTTTACGCGCGCCTGTTATAAGGACAATACGGTGAAAATTGGCGCGCGAATACGGGGGGGGGGGGGGGGGCGCAGAGCGCACTTACCACCGCGTATTTCGGTGGTGCGAACGACTCTCGCCCCGACGTTTCGCAAATTCGAAAGTTCGTTTCGCGTGACGCGCGCGTTTCGAGTGCTAACTCGAAACGTACACGCGCGTATCGATATACGCTCACGCCCCACCTTCGCCCTCGTTCTCGCCGAGATGGCCGTGCAATATTTACACGACGATATTCGCGCCTCGCTGCGCCTCCATACGCGAGTCGTTGTACCAGTCCGCGGGCGAACAATGCGTCATGTTGCTCCACTATAAATTCATATTTATCGCTGTTATAATGAATCCCTCGTACGCGTCGCTGCTACGGCGATGCGCGGCCGCTCCGCACTCCGTGCCAAATCGACACCCCCAAAGAGTCAATTATAGAGACTTTAAAATAATTATAACATTGGACAGCATCATTTTTAATTTTTTTTTAATATTTTTGGTGGTGCAAATTGCTGACAAAAAATATAACGATATTCGTGACATCGAAGGCGAGACACGACTCGAATTTGGCGTGGAAGGGCCTGTGTATCGAACGTGGATATTAAACGGGCAATGTGACGATACTTGAGCGTGGAAAAAAAAATGTCAATTATGTCCCGGGGTCTGCGGATCGTAAACTACAGTGTAGTTGTGGATTGGTCCGTTTGTACGGCGAATGGTCAATTCACCTGGCTTTGCATTTATGAAGAGACATTAATAAATCGGCAATAATACGGCGATAGTATCGTATTATCGCCGTATTATTGCCGATTTATTTTTGGCATCGCAATATTGACTGCTGTGTGGGCCGTTTACGAAATAATATTGGTGTTAAAATAGGAATTAAAATGACGAAGAGAGAGTACATGAAAAAAAATGTATAACGATACGACGGGTCGTGACATTCCCGGGCAGGCGACGGTGTGGCTGGGCGAAAATACGTTACTGTGGATACCATAAGTCATAGTATACTTTATATAAACTTTGATATATATGTCGGTATGCGTGATCGAATAAGTTCCATAGTTTGTATCGCTTCGATTTCTGCTCTATACGTGCGCTTTATCGTTTCTTCCACTGGTAGCAGCAGGGGGCAGAGGGGGGGGGGGGGGGGGAGAGGGGTCCACAGATTCAAACACATATGCGCCGAAGTAAATATCCTCTTAAAGATTTTACGTCGAGCGCCGAACGTACTTTGCCGGTCACACGTATGGCAAGTGGCTTTTTACTCGCGGCATTATACAGGTCACGATGTTCGTAGGAAGAGGTCACAGCGACAACAGCGCTGCTATAGGTACAACGACCTATAAAGCTGAGGAGAATATGAAATTTCGACACGATATTACGAGGAAGGAAAAAAGAAAAGGCGCGATCTCTTCCCACCCACCCAAAGCCGTCACTGTCGTGACACTTGGCGTTCGACGGAAACTTTATTCCGACCGCGCTTCTCGCGCGCCCGCCGCATTATCGTTTCCTCACACGCGTTCCAATAAAAACAGACATTTTTACGCGGAGCCAACGAAACTCACTCAGTGCCAATGGTATTAGCTCTAAACTAACTTGTGGTAAAAAAAAAAATTAGCTATACGAATTATTGTGAAAATAGCGACAAAGTGCGGCCACATTGAATCTGCGTTCTCCATAAAATATGACGTTGAAGTTTGCAGCGTTGCAAGGCAACGAAATTCGGAAAAAAAAATTAATTCTAATTAACCGAAATGATGAAATTAGGTTCAAAAAGTCATCATAACAATTTGTTCTTATGATTACTTTTTATACCCAATTTTATCATTTTTATTAATTTTTAATTGAAATGATAAAATCGGGTTAATTAGAATTAATTTTTTTTCTGAATTTCGTGGCATTCCAACGATGCAAACTTCAACATTATAAAATATCCTGCACTGTGCACAATTTTGAATCGTTCGGTCTAATCACCTCGAGCAACGAATACGGTGAGAGCGTTTGATTGGAACGTCGATTACCTGTCGTTCGCCGAGTTGAGATACCGCCAAGAGGAAGAAACAGCTGGCCAGAGGTGGCAAATCGACGCAATTGGTTTGCCGAAAAATCGATGTCTTGTTAAGGGTGTCGAGCTATTCGACACCAGCGTGTGGGGGTCGTGTAATTCCAAAGCTGAAAAATAAAAACCTCGAGGGTCGTGGAGAATCACGGAAAAAGAAAGAGAGAGAGAAAAGGGTCGGCGGTTGCACCGGAAAAAATAGGGGGTTGAAATGGTCCGTGCGGGCGTTCGAGCCGCACGGTTCAATGAGCTTGCGTCCGCCTAGGATTGCGAGTCACGAGGCACTGAGCTTAGACACAACGAGGCCAAGCTAGAAGAGCCCGCGTCGAGCCGCGAGCCCCGCGAGCCACCCGAGGTGAGGCTGCCAACTTGGGACTCACCCTCAACCACCCCCGACCACCCCCGACACCACCCACGTCGACTCCGCTGGCACATAATATTTTCCTCCGCTCGTGGCTTCCGTCGTACTACGTTGTCACGTGCGTTCGAGCTTATCGTACCGACCCTCCTACCCTAAATGCACGAGGGGTGGGAGGGGGGGAGGAAGCTCCACCAGTGCCGCGAGGAATTTATCGAAAAAATGATGACTCGAGAGGAAAACGATAGCGAGAATTTCTCGGTCGTTCGCTCGCACGATTGTAAAGACTTTTTAATTGTGGAAAAAAAAAATAAAATCGTGGGGGAAAAAAAAAATAAAAAATCGTCCACGACGATTTTTGATTTTTTATATTTTTTATTTGGCTTGCGGAGGAAGCGGCAGCTTCCAACGGTCCAAGTCTGCCAAACTCGTGGACAGGTAAATTCGTCCGTAGAAGGAAAAGTCCAGGCGGAACTGTGTGTAAAATTGTGGAAACACTTCTGGGACTCGTGCTCTCGCGGTTGAAACGTAACTACTCGAGGGTGCACAGTCGCGGGCGCCAAGTTTTAAGCGCAATTTCGTGCGCCGCTCGGTGCATCACAGCCCGCTGAAGCTATTCATTTTCGTGCCCCCTTCCCCCGCGGGCTTTGCGATTTTCACCCGGAATCCCATTTTGCCGGTAAACTTTGGTAATACCCGGAATTCTTCGCCGCCACCGCCAATCGCGTGTGGATGTCATGCATCGCCATTCGCGATTTTCCCCCCCGTGTTAAGTATCGCATCTCCGGGTAATATCGGATATCACAGTCGATGGATATATCGAATACAGCGGACGGAGCGAATGCGCGATGGTGATAGACATTTACACATGGAAGGATGGCGCTGTAACAAGGCTAGTCACGAACGAATGATATTACCGAACTTGAAACTCCGCTATCTGACAAAATATAATAGATCGCGTATCGGACCGATAGGCGAACCTTGACCGAATCCCACGACGCGTCTCGATGCCTCTGTGTACTTTGGCTCACACCTATGTCGAGCCGTTTCACGTCGAAGCTGCTCGAAAAATTTTTTGGCAAAGCGAGCATTTTTTTTTACATTTTTTTATATTTTTAAGCGTACGTCGGGATTATATATAGGACATTTCACGTCAAACCACAACTGTCTTTTTCATCTTGGGTTGTTCGTCGGTTCATCATTACCCTGATTATTTATTACCTGGAATTTTTTTTTTTTTTTTTTTTTTTTTTCGTTCGAAAAAAAATTCCATAACGAAGAGAATGACGCAAGGCGGAACGCAAATTTTTCCAAGAGATATCCTTGCGTTTTTTTTTCTTTGCAAAAAAAATGTCGATTTCGTAAAGTTTGAAAACCCAATACGGTGTGAAATTTCGCTTTGATTCCGAAAAGCACCGTTGATTGCCCAAAAAATAAAAAAATTCGTGGAGAAAAGGGCAAAAAAAAATGTTTTTTTTTTTAACTGCCAATCGACATATCTCACCTGACGGATACGTGAAAGTTTCCATTGCCCTTCTCCTCATCGGCGAGTCTCAAGAAAAGCCCCTCGCACACTCGAGGCGTGAGCCCCGGATCTTCCTGAAAATAACGGGTGTTTGTGAAAAATGATAATCCTGGGGCTTTTATTTATTTGGTGGAAGAAAATGAGGGAAAAAGTAAAAAGCCGCACCTTGGAGCCCATCATCGTGTACGTCTTCCCCGAGGCACTTTGCCCGTAGGCGACCAGGCAAGAATTGTAGCGCTTGAAGAGAGCATCGAGAATCGTTTCTCCGAGAGCCTCGTAGATCTTCTCCTGGCTCGCGTAATTCTCGGCCGATGGCTCCGACGAGTCGAAACAATAGTCGAAGCCGTAACGTCGGGTTCGCTCGCGGCTGTCGCCCGCCTTGTTCGACGGGACTTTTAGATTCGTCAGCGCGATCGTCTTCGGCTCCGTGTGAACGACGATTTCCGAGCCAGTCAGGTTGATTTCGCTGTAAAAAATAAAAAATAAAAAAGATAAAAAATAAAAAGATCATCTCATCGTCGGATCGACAAATTTATTATATTTCGTTTGTTAAGCGCGACAAAATAATTACAATTGAAAAAAAAAAAAAATCATCTCATTGTCGGATCGACAAATTTATTACATTTCGTTTGTTAGGCGCGACAAAATAATTGCAATCGTCCAGTGCGGCAAAAAATCGACCGACTCGCGCGCCCTCTGGAAATTTAATCCCTCGGCGTGGAAAAGTCGCGAAAAGTTGGCCGAAATAATCCTGCAAACTTTTCCCATAATCTTATCTCTAATTTACTGTCGGCGAAACTCCGCGGCGCACTTTACTCGAGGTTGTTTCATCTTCTATTCATTCTGCCTCCATCCATCTAAATATAGGCGCCGAGGGCTGAAAACACGAGAAGCTGCATACACCGGGCGGGCGGGCGGGCGGCGCGTATATTGCCCCGCCGTCCCGACATCCGGACTCCATTCAAGAAGGGAAATGAAAACTGCCTAAACCTCGTGGCGAGAGAGAAAAAAAATAACACAAACAAAACACAAACGGACGAAGCAAGTGCAGCTTTATTTTCCATTATTTTCACTCGTAGCCCCTGCAAGGCTGCGCTCAGCTAAAAACAATAATCCTGTTATATTTTTTTTACTCCATTTTTTTTACTTTTTACTCAAAATATAACGACACGTGTGAACATTCAAGATTGCCATTCCACCGCTTTCGGCGAAGGCAACTCTTGTTATTATCTCTATTGAATTTTGCCCTGTGCCTTGACCTTGAACTCGGAGACGTGCGTCGAGTGCACACGGGCTTATCGATGCGCGGCGGGTAGTCGCGCTGCGAGTCCGCGTCCACAGGACACCTCAGAGTCCAATCAGTGCCAAGATTTTTTTTCGGGAGCGCGCCGCGATTTGAATCAACTTCCTCGCCAAGTTCGATAATCGAGCGGACTGCCTAGCAAGACATTTTTTAACAGGAGCCGGAAAAAAAAAGAAAAAATCCGGTTCGTTTGAATCAAAATTGACCTCATCACAAATGGGAACGGATAACTTTAGCAGGAAAGAGACAACAAAAAAAAAGGATGTGCCACTTTTTCTTCTACTTAAATCTGAGCTTTTGTTCACTTGAGCCAAACCTCGAGAGTACCACAAGAATTGTTAGTTATCCGACGTAACAATGTTAATCTCGAAGAGGTCGAATTTATTCTTAGAACAAAATGTATAATTACATACCGTTCGGAAATGGGTCGGACTCTCACTGCCACTTTAATATTCGCCATCTCGTCGTCCCTCGCTGCCGGCGATGGCGATTTTTTATTGTCATCACCTGTCCAGCGTCATTATATTTCTTTCACACAATCTCCGAGTCGCTGGAACCTAAATAAACTACTGGCTATCACTGGTTTTACGTTCCAAGTGTTGTACAAAAAAAGAAGAAAAAAAAACACGAAGCTGCAGGGTGAAGAGAAATAGTTTTTCAAAACTTTTCTTTATTTTCCGGGTGTGATGACGTTTGGATTAAATTCAATGGTAAATTATAAAGAAAAGGAAATTCGACGTGGGGACACGCGTGCGCGGTTGCCTGGTGAATGCACGTGTTGTACTGCTGGTGCGATGAAAATACCCTCTCGAGACGCGACGCCGAGAAGCCGAAGTCGCCGCATGGTTTACCCCACCCTGACAACAGCTGAGCTATGCATCCTAATGGCTTGTGATTTGTGTTGGCTCCCGGAGAAAATAAGAGTAAGCTCGTTGAAATAAGCATTAATGAAGAACAAGAGGAGATACGGAGATGAATGAAGAGCAGGAGGAAAGGATTTACGAAATTAATGGTGTTTAAATTGTTGGGATTATTTATGATACTTGAAATCTTTAGACACCAGATTGAATTACGCGTGCATTATGAATGCTTATTTTTGTGTCGGAAACACATGCAAAGATGTAGATTACATGTTTCACGAATAACCAGTGCATTTTTATTCATTATTTTTATTGTTATTATTATCATTACAAATAACCACGATGTACATCTAGTGATTTGTCTAGCGGGCGTGAGAAATGAATCTGTCGGCGAAGAAAGATGTGAAAACAATATCTGTTTCTCTCGAGCGAACTGTGCGGATATCTTCCCGACTCTAATTTTCACGAAGCTCTCGATCGTGTTGAAAACAGTATTTACGACTAATTGTGACGATTCGATGCAATTGATTGTACAGAGTCAAAGAATAAATTTCAGGGAAATATACAAGCGCTTGACTCCTCTTTGCTCCGTTAACTGGCCAAGAAAACGCCAATGAGTGTATCGGTGACACGTCTAAATGTTACTCTTGACCATCATTATCGTGAAAAATAACTCAACAAAATATCACAGTTAAAAATAATACGCAATGCTTTTTTTATTGGTAAATTGAAGAATGTACAATATATACCAGTAAAGTGGCGATATTTAAGTAAATGTAACAAATATGGAAACCCTTTTTTTATTATGGCATTGATCTTTGGATTTTCCGACGCATCAGCGATCGCTTGGTCCCAATTCTTTTAGTTCAGAGTCCAAAGAATAATTATTACTTATAATAAAGTAAATTACAGTGTCAATAACATGATTTTAAAAAGTCCAAATACCGGACGGCATAAAAAAAACTCCTCGTCGGGGTTAAAAACAAATTCAGAACGAATATGAACGCAGCATTTTCCGCCGCCAGAAGCGCTACTGGGGTTGCGATCTAACGACAATAATTCGTAACCCACTCGTACGCATCGTTGAGCGTAATTTTTCACACAATTGTGACATCGTTGCCAAATCGAAGTTACGTTTCTATTCCAGTGCTGCCATCTACGCCGAGCTTTCCATGTTGAGATCCTACGAAAATTACGTTTTTAGCGACTATCAATCATCGTTACAGATTTGAAAAAAAAAAAAAAAAAAAAACTTGTCAAATATAATAATTTAGGTGAGTTAGGCCCTTAAATTTGGAGATTTTCATACATTTGTTAATTTCACGTAATATCATCACGCCGTGACATTTAGACATGTACCCAAAAGAAGCTCATTGTTAAGTCAACTTCACAATTTTTCACGAAGTTCTCTCCTTATTTTACGACTCTGAGCTTGCACTACATGAAATTATTCTGTAAAATGATTGCTGCAATTTTGGTAGAGAGAAAAGACAAAAATAAGTCTCTGCCGATGTCATTAGTACTTTTTAAATTGAATCAACATTCAAACTAGGCCATTACTGAAATTAAAAAAATTACTAAAATCAACGACATATTTTTGCCAATAGTCACAATAACATATTTCTTTGGTGCGATGAGATAATTTTTTTCAAATCAATAGAAAAAAAATGTGTCACTGTTATCACTCATTTTTTAGTCTCAGTGAACGATTCAAGGGGACAAAAATGGGACGCTAGAGCGGCGATGCGACTAAAAGCAGCTGAGTTTCGTTTCGTTCAGTTTCTTCGTCTTTTTTCAAGTGCAAACGACAGATCTCGATATCTTCAAACTATCCGAAAAAATAAAAATAAAAACGTACAAGGTTGCAATCTTACGTTCTAAATTATTCGGTTGATGAATAAAAGGATGCATCTCGTATATTACAACACCTTAAAGTTAGAAGCTCTCAGATTTAACAATATTATGTTGATTTTGTAAATCATCGACCGGCGTTATCTTGTGCGGCGGTTGAATTACATTGACTTTCCGTTGTCTGAAATAGTTCCGTCTCTGCTTATGGCTCTCTGCTACGGATAGTCGATTGTGAGTATTAATTGCATCTATTTTGTGGGCTAATCGGGCATCGGGTGCGCTCACCTGGGCAATACTGTCGGGTATTGGCAACGGCTTCGCCACGCCGATTCGCACGGTGCCCTTCGGAGCGCCTTTCAGCGCCTGCACAGCCTGATCCAGGGTCGCGTTCTCCAGAGCGATATCGTTCACAAACAGAAGACGATCACCCGGTATCAGTTGGCCGTCAACCTGAGCAACTCCACCTGGTACAAGCGACCGTATTACTATCACAGTTTCGTTGGGGTTCATTGGATCCTGAAACGAACATTTTCGATATATAGATCAAAGTCAATAATGTCGACAAAACGAATGTCAACGTGAAAACGTACAACGAACGGTCAACCGTACCTGATAATCCAATATTGAAAACCCAAGGCCTCGTTCTCCTTTAACTAATTGAATGATTTGGGGCTCGGAGCTCCACATTGCTAATCCCGTCAACGGCTCCAGCGACCGCGATTTCATTTTATTCAAACTGGCGTCGGTCACGGTGGCCGTTGTTGTCGTTGACGCTAAAGATCCGTCGGACTTTGCTTTGACCAAGCGATCCGTCGTTGGCAACAGATTCTGCAGCGAACCTCCCAAAATGCTCTGCAATCGATTATTTCCATTTTTACACTTTTTAATATAAAAGTGTAAAACTCATATAAAGTCTAAGACTCACTCTGGTCTGAAAGGCTGCCTGATGCTGAGCCGTGTCGATCGGGCAGAGCGGATCTTGCGAAGCGATGTTTCTTCCGCAGACCATTCTCACGTTAATCGGTAATTCTTTGAGTACAGTCACGACTTCCATGTGATTTATGCCCAACAACCGATAGCCGTTCACCTGAAACATTCGCGGCGTTCGATTTCGTGCGCCTCGATATTTTCGAATTTTGCGGAACACAAAAAAAAAGTCTCGCGATTTCGCGTTACCTCCAAGAGTTCGTCGCCGGATCGCAAAATGCCGTTCTGACCGACCGGACCCTCGGGAAGAATCGATCGAATGTAGTGATGCGGTCTGACTTCCTGTCCATTTTCCACGTCCACCGTTCCTTCCAGGCTGATGCCGAGTCCACTGCCCTCCGCGAATTTCGTTAACTGAGCGACCTGCGCAAGCCAAGACGATTTAATTGAGCCACAAACGATTAGCAGGAACGCGTCGCGAGCCTCGTCGTAAACACCGCTGACGTTACGATATTCGACGATCATCGTCGTGACTACAAATGGTTTACCACTATTTCGGTGTCCCTGCCGAGAATTTTCTGCCATTTGGCTTTAATCGCCGCGCGAATTTGCGGCGTCAATTCGCACGAGGTGTCGCTGAGCAGCGCCTGAATGTGCACCGCAAGATTCGGATCCTCCTCCTCCTCCTCCTCCTCGCCCTCGACGCAGTCGGCTTCGTGCAAGATTGCGCTGTCCACCGTCGTGTGCGACTCGCCTTCCGGCTCAATTTCAGTCGTCGTTTCCCCGTCCTAAAAATGTCAACGATGCAATCGCGCGCTCGGGGCTGTCGAATGGTCAGCGCGACTCGTGTGCGGCGCTTTCAGAAATTATATTGTTTGTCCCAGGCCGAAGGTAAAAAAAGAACGGAACAAAATAACTTACCGCGCTTATCGGGAAACTGGGTAGGCTCGCTATGGACGGCGAACTCGGCTGCGGTAGTCTCAATTCACTCGCGGCAATCGCTTGCTGCAGTTGCTCGTACTTTGGTCCCCTCAAGTACCGCTCCAAGCAGAGAAAAACCGTCTGCCCCGTACTTCGCAAAACCTCCACCGCCTCGTGGTTCGAATATCCTTGCAACGAATGCCCGTCGACCTCGACCACTCGGTCGTTTATTCGTATCATGTTGCTCAAATCCGCGGCGCTTCCCTTGCTGATACTCTTCACGAATATCCCCGAAAGCTCCTCTGTGAATTCACACCGAAAATTCATAAATTATATCCCCGCTCTTCGTTGTTGATAATTAAATAATATTGTGTCGATCGTAGAGAATAGAAGACCTTTTTCGCACACGTATCCCGCTATCGTGATTCCTAGTCCGTAGATATCCTTCTTAAGCTCGACCGTGAAACGCTCCATCTCCGGGAGGGACTTGACGTCGATCGTGTCCATGGAGAGAATCGGAAGTTCCGGCATTTGTGCGGTGATAGGAACAACCGGGAGGACCGGCACAGCGCCGATCGGGACTGGATTTCGGACGACGTCCATGATGAGACTGGGTCTTGTCTGCAACGAGAAACAAGACGTTTCCAGCCTGTCGTGTCGTTGCAAGAAGCGAGAAGACGTTCTCTTCGATGTCGGTACTCACGTGGATTTCAATGTCCTGATCGTGCGAATATAAACCGTTCTCGGAATCAGCGCCATTCCGGAGATTTTGACTGTTGTAAGAATCGGGAATACTCTGCTCCAGGTAACGATCCAATTCGTCGGGATCACCGAGGATTTTCGTCGGTACGATAGGCGCATGACTTCCGAGAGCCTGACAAGTATTTCACGCCACAATCAGAGATCGTTTGATTTTTTTATTTTTATTTTTTATTTTTAGTTTGATCAGACGTACGAACAGCGCAAATAAACTTGTATAGAAAAAGTAAAGGTACCTGATAATCCGGTGAGGTAGGTTCGACCGGTCTCGCGACAACGAGACGCACGTGAGTCCCCGATTGTCGCAACACCGCGGCGACTTGCTCGCTACCCATTCCCCGGAGATTAACATCTCCAATTTGTAAAATATGATCGCCACTCTGAAGACGGTTATCCTGTGACACAAAAGTCAATTATTTACAAAGTTTAATGCGAGCTGTGGTTTATTTCCAATTACTGATGTAACACTCACGCGATCAGCAACTCCGCCTGGCAAGATAGTCTTGACAACGACGCCCGTACTTCGTCCGCCAATGATTCCGAAACCGAGGCCGCTGCCATCATTGATCAAATTGATAATTTCCACTTGTGCCCATTCGGTGTTCAGCTGAAAGCATCATAATTAAATAAAAGAATTAAATTGAAAAAAAAAAAAAAATCGATCCTTACGTGAAAAATCTAAAAACGAAAGTAAAACTCACCACCATGTCCGAACTCGTTTTGGAAGTATCGCTGATTGCGGAGGGACTTCTCTCGATCAGGAGACCACCGTGGGCTGTCGAGGTCGGTGCTGGGGCGGCTGGTTCGTTGCCAGCGAGCGGCAACGGCTGCGCGTGGTCTTTGTCGGATATAACTGGATTCCCAGGAGCACCCGGGCCAATAACAGAGCCAGTGTCCCCTGCTGCCACGGTCGCACTGGAGGCCACGGATACCTCATCCGTTTGCAAGATACTTCCAGCTTCTGGCGAAATCCAATACAACTTCGGTAATTACTTTTTTTCTTTCTTTTTTAATTTCGCATTATTGCATTCTTGTGAAATCGTTGGCGCTCGTTTCAGCGACGAAACGCGGAATAATCATACCTGGGGCACTTCTAGCGACGACTAACTCAACGAGGCCGCGAGCCTTTTGGAGTATCGAAATCGCCTGTTCGTGCGATATATTGGAGTCCAGCGGCTGTCCATCAATCGCCAATATTTGATCTCCCTCTACCAATCGAGCATCACTGGAACAATGTACAGCCGTATTTTCAGAAAGCTTTATACAATTTTACCGACGCTATTACACATCTCATCCGTGTAATAACCGGCCAACAAACTCTCGTGCCCTCGAATCCATCGACGTGAATCATTAATGCGCGCGATATATCCGTAACCACGTATGCGCGTGCAATGTTAATCGAGTCCACACATTGACCTGCATTTCGTCAATAGGTCTGTGTATCCCCCGGAAAAAGATCAATACCAGTAAAATCTTGGTGTACGTCGACGGGTAACGTGCATCAAAGTAATCGCGAGATACGTAAAAAAAATGGTTTGAAAAATAACTATCCCTCCGGTGTAACGAATCTGCTGCGCTGGCAAAGAGAGGATTAACCAATTTCACGCTGAATGCACAAATCCACGCGAGTCAACAACACCGTAAAATCAATTCATCGCGATACCGCGAGCGCCCGTGATACAATTAGTAAATTCAAAGCCGGGGAAATTGGGCTGTCGAGAATCGTTGATGCATGTTTCAGTAGAATGAGCACGGGTATAGTCAGACACATCGACTCGTGCGTGTGCGGAAAGTTCACGTTTTGGTTTCACTCAAACGTGCGCGGTATACGTTTTTTTTGTATTTTTAGATTTTTCAAATCGAACTCTTCAGGAGATGCATTATTTTTTTATCATATAACTTCAAAGTAGTTGGTTAAAAAAAACTGTTCACCGAGATTTTCAATGCAACAGGTCTCATATTTTTGTTCCTGCCGGAAACTCCGGTCCAGCTGAAATCGATTAAAAAAAAGGTGACCCGGCATTCGAGAGGCTTTGGGGAAAAAAAAAGAGTCGCCGAACTGGCGAACAATGTCGCGTGCAACAGCAAATTGAGCCTCGATTGCTTCACGAGTGCCTCGAGTGCTTCACGTGTCGCTCCGTCTGTTTCGTCGTTGCAGCAAAAGTACAAATCCGGCCTTTCGATTGTCCAGCGAGATCGATACGAAAACGGTGGCCCTACATCCGCGAGGGTTCGCGCGGGGGGGAGAAAAAGTCGCTGAACTGGCGGACAATGCCTCGTGCAGGAGGAAATTGAGCCTCGATTTACTTGGCGCTTCACGTGTTACAGTCCCAGGCCCGCGGTGCGCGCTCGGTCGATACGCGTTCGCCGCGTCGAAAGATACGGAATTCTCTTCCCTCCGCCAATTTCTTCAGCATTCACAGAACCCACGAGTCCCACAGAATCACCGGGCAAAATTCGTCAAGTCAATCGGCGAGTCGGTCGAAAAAACGGGAGAAGTCGTCGCGCCCTCGGGAATAATCACAGCCGCATGTTGCAGTGGTACGACCACGTGTACAGTCGGACATCTCGTATCCTGCGCGTTTTCGAAAATTCACACTGTTTATACGCGTCCGTACGGCGATTGGACGAGAGGCACCGTTTTCGTCGGCCTCGCTGGGCCTGAGACGCGGTGCAACGCGCTCGGTCAATATTAATAGTACAAACTTGGGGAATCCAAGATGTGGGTCGTGGGATATTTCACGACGGCGGCGTGGACTAAGTCCGCGATCGATGATGCCGCCGACATGGTCGTATCAAGCGCTGGCGCCATTGCGAACCTTCGCGAGTGCACGTAACGGGATGAATGCGGAAGAGAGGAGAGAAAGAGAAGAAAAAGAAGAAAAAAAAATTAATGTATATACATGGGTATGTATATACATGTGTATGCGTCGCGAGACTTTGATGTCGCCATCGGCGAGGCCTTCCACCCGAGACTGAAGGGTGGCATATGCAACATCGTCCCTCGTTCGGTAGGGCCGCCTCGAGTTTTCCCGTTGCCGTTAGATTATCGGTGTCATGCGTACTACGGTTGGCAACCAGGTACGTGAGGCGCCGCCACACACGTAACACCCCAGCCGCCGGTGCAGCCGTTAGCCGCGCGTTACCGTGCTCCGAACACACACACCGCGCACGGTCACACTCGCGTCACGCTCGTGCGCAACTCCTTTCCACGCGCTCCTCGCGTCACGTGCGAATGGCCATCGTCGAGTTTTAATGATCGATGCTAATTAGGGGGAGTCTATTGCGGCGTCTCGGTGGAATCTGTTTTGTACGGCGTTTGCTTGAAAATTGTCGGGGGTATTATTGATGCCCGTGCGAATATGTTCTTCACCGTCAGGACGCGTTTGTGCGCGAACATGTTCGCCCTGATGAAAAGAACTGATAGAAAATTATCGAAATGAAAAAAAGAAAGAAAAAAACGCGTAGGTACAAATATGATTGTGGCAGGATCGACGTGGTTTTTGTCCGTTTCTATCGGTTCTGTTCAACAGGGCGAGCGGATATATGTTGCGAGGAGAGGTCGCCAACGGAACGTACATGTTCCGTTTGTACGAATTGGAGTCAATAGTAGTTTAAATAAATGTTTTTCAAAAAATGCTTATTTCCTTACCAGCCGGCGATTCCAGTTGGCTGAATCTCTTGAAGAAAAATCCCGAGTTCGCCTCTGTCGGTGCTTCGAAGCCCAACGACACTGAAACCGAGACTGGTACCTTCGGGTTTGAACAGCTGAAACGAAATTGAGCGCACTTTTGGTTGTAGTATTGTCGTGTGCCGTTAGTTTCTCGCGAGACTGAACGAAGGAAATTTGCTCACCTGCACGGTGCACACCTGACGACCCTTCGCCGCGCTTTCTATGACTTTCTGAAATTCCTTGGCGTACGTTGGCGTCGTTATCGGGGGAATGCCGATGAGATCCGATACCATACTCGGACTCGTTACCTGCGAATTCGTTGAAACGAAAGAAAAAAAATCGAGTTTGAGTATTTTCGGAGCGCCGGTCCGAGCCGAACCCTTATGATTATTCACACTGCTATACGCCACACCCCACATCGGAGGGATCGCGTGCTCGGCGGGGATTTCACGAATGCGGGTCAAACGAAATGGAGAAAAAACACGCGCGTACAGCGCGACAAATATCGAGGCGTCTCGTTTTTCGTTACCTGCGCGCTAGTGTCCTCGCTACTGCTGTGAGTCAACGGCGCGACCGGCACCCGCTGATCGTCAATCTCGCTGCAATCCTGGTAGAGATCTTGGTAAACATTTGTCGCCAGTGGCTCGAGCGGCGTGCTGGGCACCGATAGCTCCAGCTGGCCACTCAAATTGATGTCAAAGTCGCCGGGTAAAATCGAAGGGTGCTGAACCAGCTGAGCGTTCAAATCCGTCAGAGAGTCCTGAATGGTCACCGCGCTGCGGAACGTCGGATCCTCCAACAGCGATATCAGCGTCTTCAGGTCGTGGGTGACGTGCAGTTGAAATTTTGGATCGCCGCAGTCCTCCACTCGCTCGTGAATGTGCTCCAGTAAACGTAGCGCCGTAGATATATCTGGAAAAAAATTGACAATAATCGCACGTTCGGTGAAATAAATAAATTAATAATAATATATGAATTTTGGTAGGCAATGGCTTGGAAGATTTGTACAAACAATCAGAAATGATATTAATAATGATGATAAAAACAAAAATAATAATAATAATAATAATAATAATAAAAACAATATTAATAAGATAGTCACCTGCATTAAGAGGCATCATGAAATTGCAGGTGGATTGCACCAACTCGAAAGTCCAGTGAGTTAAAATTTCTAAGGTATCTGGAAGAAACAAAACAAAAAAAAAAAATAATAATTGACAATTGAGATTTTTTTATTGTTAAAAGTAAAAAAGATGGTCACATTGTTATACGGAAGAAATGATGCGCTTGATCGGTGAGAATTCGAGCAGTGATTACGATAAATCGCGATTTGTTGAGAAAACTTGGGGCCGAGATTGCTTGATCGAGACTGTGTTTAATTGAATTAGACGGCGAGAGAGGAGAGGTGAGGCGACGAACGAACGACGGCACAGCTCTCGGGGCAACTTATCGTATGCAGCGCGGCTGCATTCGGCGTCACGCGCAAAATCCGTAATTGCTGCTTTTCCAGTTTCACGCTTAATATTCACCTCGCAACGAACGAGAGAAGGTTACGGCGAGCGGCTATTGTTCCCTTCGAATCGGCTCGAGGAACCGCGGTCGCCCGAGTCTAAAGCATCCGAACGTCAGCAACAAGTAGAACGAAACGGCCGGACTACACTCGACGCTCACGTATACAATATGCGGGTCAAGTTTTCACCGATTATATCAATACCTGACAGCTTGAGAATTGAGCTTTCAATTCTCAAGAGTCAATACAGCTGATCGCCTCGACTAAAGCTGAATACACAATAGGCGTGGCTTGGCTTGTTTTTTCTTCTAGCGCGGACTCGGGAAGGGTTAGGTCGACCAGCGAATGTCCGTAACGTCGGGAAATTTCTCTCCCAAGGGTCATATTACGTCAATTGTGACTGGATCTCCAGCGTTTGGCGGGAATGACAATATCAACAATTTCATCGATAGGTTATGATCCTTCGGTTCGCGGGATCGTATTGGCAATAATATAACAATGTTTTTTTGCTCTATCGTAGCAAGCGAAATTTCGGCTCCGAAAGTGTCAATCGGACATTGTTGCTTTGGTGATTGTTGAGCTCGTTAAATGACGAAATGACGACGAAAAATCAGGCTGGTTTGATCAAAATAATAGACGCGGTAGGATGTATGGAGAAATGTCTGTCGTGTGCAATATGGTGCGTATTATTATTATTTATTACTGAATTATTTTTATCGCTGTTCCCAAGTTGCAACTTTGACCAATGACAATGATATAACAATTTTTTTTTTTTTTTTTTTTTTAGTTTGGAGGTTTCGTTGGATCCTGTGGAAACACGATGCGGCCACTTGTTCTGTCGGCTGTGCATCCAAAAAGTTCTCAGCCAACCTGGCGGATCCTGTCCCATTTGTAAATTTAATTTGACTCGAAGAAGCGTTTCGTCCAGCAGTCACATGGGTTTGTGTATACAGCAATTGTCAAAACTTGTGGACGCAGTACAGGACGATACCGGAGTCGACAGTAAGTTTTTTTTATTTGTTAGATAGGGCAAGACGTCGTTGAATATAGGGCACAAATGTGCTATTTCTGTTGCAGTCACTTCTTGTCTAAAAACACACTACAAAAAGACCTTCTTCTTGCCATCCGTTTACTTGTCTTCTCCGCCACAAATGCAACAAGACACGCACACTGTTACATCTTCCTTGGAATCAGATAACACACGGAATAATCTGCAGAATAATATAGACCAATCGGCAATTCCCCAACAAGACCAAAATCTATGCTCAAGCAAAGCTGTGAGTGAAAACTCCTTTCACCAACCCAGAGAACAGGCAAACAAGTCGCCCCGTAAACTGCCAACAATATCCAAGCTTCAGGAAATTTCCTCAAAATCTGTGACGGTCACTTGTACTCCCCCTTCACGGGTTCAAAATGAAAACATATCTCCACCTGAAAGTACTTGCAACACAGACAAATCCAAATTTATTTCTAAAATGAACGAAATTGCGGATCAACCCTTTGACGAAAATCGACAGTGCCTGAAGGAGATAAGCGGAATAAATGAAAATCGCAGTCTTTCTAATCTGAGCACAAAAACGTGGAGTCGCGTTGCAAAATTCGGCAAAGAACTCAGACGCAGAAGCGGAACACACTCGCCGAGACTCCACAAGAAGGACAAGCTGTGCGTCAATGTGCGCGACAAAAGCGCCTTTTCGAATTCTCTGACTGATAATTCGACGGACCAGGAGAAATCTGGTCCAGATCGTGTTGATCACGACCTAAACGCGAGTATGAGACTCGAAAACCGAGACGAAAACGACAGGAACATTTCTGACGATAAAACAAACAAAACTGTGGATGAAAAATCGGCAGATAACGCGAACGAAACGGAGAAACAATTACACAAAGAGAATGGAAACCGATCGAACGCTTTAAACGATGATGTGAGAAAAGAAACAACTGTGGAAATCACTCCGGCTGTCCCCGACAGAATAAACGACGTTCCGAACGCCGGAAGACGCAAAGTTCTTCGGACGAAACGGACGCAATACGCAGAATGCGGTCAACCGGAGAACGTTGTGCGTTTCAAAAAATTCGGACACTTGTTCAAGGCGCAGAGAAAATGCGTTGCTTTCCTGTATCTCGGTGCAATGAAGCCGCGACGCTCGGATAACAACGACGGCGAATCCCTCGGCATTTGTAAATTGTGCTGGTATTCTCGGCGCTCCGATGAATTTCCTTTCGCGGAAAAACGTAGCCCAGGATCAACCATCAGGTTAAACCGAGCAAAATCATTCGAGTCGTCCAGTCCGAGTTTGCGGAATTTACCGAAGAATCCGAAGTTGCTTCCGGTAGACGAATTTTATTTAAACCGAACTCGCGACTCTGATACAAGAATTGAAGGCAATGGAGAACAAAATTCTTCGAAAAAGCTTTCCGTATTGAACGAACAAATAATTTCCATAGGGAAAAATCCTGAAATCCCATCACTGGCAACCGGTAAATTGCTACTCGCTTCGGTGGAAGTTGTGGATAAAAGTCTGCCAGTTGAAAGAACATCCCTCGAATCATCGGCGATCAACAGAAAGAAAAAGCGCTCTGATCCTGAGGATCATGAGGATCAATGTTCGAAAAGTCGAAGCGAAAAGTGCGTTTCCCATGAAATGTCTTCTGCAGAGAATTTGGAGAAATCTTCGCCAGATCAAAGAGAATCCCCCGAATCATCGTCGAATAGAAAAAAAAGAAAACGATCTGATCCTGATCACGAGGACCGATTTTCGAAGAAACGGATTGAAAACCGCACATCCCCAGAAACGTCCTGTACGGGGGATGCGGAGAGGACTTTGCCGGATGAAAAAGAATCCAGCGATTCATCGTCGATCAATGGAAAAAGAAAGCGATTCAATCCTGATGACAAAAACGAATGTTCGAAAAATCCAACTGTTGAACGCGCTTCCCGTGAAAAATCTTGTACGGAAGATTCAGAATTTTGTCGTCAAGATTATCTATTGAACACGACGCTACAATCGCGCGATTCTCAATTATCCGAAATGACAGTACATGAAATAAGTACAACCGACGTGAATGAAACTTCGGGAAGGGAAAGCGTGGTCGTTGATCCTGTTGAAATTGATTTCCCATCAATAAACGCGATACCGGAAGCAAATCTCTCGTCAAGAATGAATTTATCAAGGAAATCGTCGCTTCTGTCTCGCTCTGTTCCTAAAACTGTCAACAGCCCGAAGGGTCGCGATCCGGTTGGCCCAGAAGCTGACACACTTTCTCGGCCTCGACCTTTCGCTCAAAATGCTTGGATCAACGAACGCAACGCCGTTAACGAGATGTATGGATCGGAAAGTTCGATGACGGACATTTCTCGTGAGGAATTGTTGTTCAAACAATTTGAGGAAAATCTGTTTGGTCGAAAGGTAGTAGAAAACAAGCCCAGTGAAGGCAATGAAAAGGCAGGCGAGGACAACGAAGACAACGAGTCTCGTGAGAATGAAGATTTCATGGAACTAACACCAACGAATCAAAATTTGATGTAAGTGCGAAAAACACTCACTTATCCTAGTTTCTTATTTTTAACCCACATAATTTAAATTCCATACATTCTTGTTTCAGCCATACGAATAATCCTCCGGAAATTAGGCGAGATGGCGAAAGCGCGACGGCTCAGCCAAGCGTGAGAATATCGGAAAACAGCGCGGAAAAAAAAAGTGCCGAAACACCATTGCGAAGTCAGATAAGTTCGGACAACAACGGCGACTATCTCCACACACCAGCGCAGAAAAACGCAAAAATCCGTCCGCTCTATCAGAGTACACCGAAATCATCGCAAATACCGACCGATCGATGTCCCGCGAGTGTTTATCGACAAAAGGAGGCGGACGCGAAATGTCCGGCGAAAAATCGCGGGCACAGTGAAACTGCAGCATCTCTGAAACCGGACGCTCTGAGGAGCCGTCGAGGTTGCATTCTCTGCAGCGGACTGACCGCGAAACAATGCGAGGACGTTAAATATTTGGCGAGCCTGTTTAACATGCAATACACGAAGAAATTCAGCAGCGACGTTACTCACGTTATTGTGAAAACCAACAACGAGAATAACGGCGCTTGCAAGACGTTAAAGTATCTTCAAGCCGTGGCTTACAGAAAGTGGGTGCTGAATTTCAACTGGATAGTCGACTGCGCGTTGCAGCGAAAGTGGCTGAACGAAGAGACGTACGAAGTCGTTGATAGCTCGACTCTGATTGCCGGTCCGAAAAAAGCTCGGATTGGGGAGAGCGGGCCCTTCGAAAATTTCGTCTTTTTTTGCGTTGAACCGTTTCAAAATATTTCCGTTCCGGATTACGAGGTGGGTTGAGTTACGTTAAGTTTAACGCAACGTCGTAATTATTTTACGGTCGTCAGATTTTTGTTCGGCAGCTCGAGGTAGAAGAAAAATTCTAAGCCGCAATGTGCATTGGATTTTTCAGGATTTGCTACGTCAGATGGGAGCAACCGTTGTTGGATCGCTGGCTGAGCTCGCTGCCGAAGAAAGTATCTTGAAGATTATCGCGGTTCAAGCCGAATGTCACGAGAAAAAAATCATAGGTGCGCGTGGTGTAAACGAGACTACGAAAATTCGTAAAATAACATCTTATCGTAACATTTTATTGTATTTTTGTCTCAGAGTGGCATCAAATAACGAAGGCGGTGCCGGTGGCTCAGGAGTGGATCGTCGAGTGCGTGA
This sequence comes from Pimpla rufipes, assembly GCA_963932165.1. Lineage (NCBI taxonomy): Eukaryota > Metazoa > Arthropoda > Insecta > Hymenoptera > Ichneumonidae > Pimpla > Pimpla rufipes. The sequence goes on from OZ010637.1 coordinate 23,102,450, forward strand.
GTCAGTACAGACTCGTTTCGCTTCTTCCGTTCCTTCAAGAGCTCGTCCCTCAGGACGTTCTGGATCTCGGCTTTCCGGACGAGCTCATTCAGGACGACGACAGCGATTTTATGTACGACGCGTCCGCTTAAGAAACGAGTCGTGCACACGATGCTCTCTGCGAGTCGAGGAGACTCTTGAAATATTGAATCAGTATCTTTGATTTATCGTAAATGTCTACGCCATGCAAATTAACTTATGTACATATAATGTAAGTTGGCTCAGCGTTCTGTTTATCTTTTCTATTAAAATCCGATTATACGGCGGTTGTTGGAAATGCTGGTTCTAACTTTGCACTTTTTCTTCAAACGATGGTCATGTGACCAGAAATAACCAATGACAGATCGAGTTTACACGACGCCCGTTAGTACGAAAAGTACACACGGTGGTTATCGAGGTGGCTCGAGCGAGCCCATAAAACCGCTGCGACAATCGCAGTTATTTCATGAGTTTCTGTATTTACAAAATTACGTCCGATATCAGTGAATATCCGCGAGAAGAACGGCCGAGAAATGGGATCAGATCACACGCACAGACGATGGAGCCATTTGAGGAAAATCCTGGAAAGATCCGGACCATTTTGTCGGCCGGATTTCGAGCCTTCGCCCGACACTCTGCAGTTTCTCATGGAAAACTGCAAAATCTTGATTATCGGAGCCGGCGGACTGGGCTGCGAACTCCTGAAAAATTTGGCTCTCATGGGATTCCGGCAAATTCATGTTATTGATATGGACACCATCGAGTTGTCTAACCTCAATCGGTAAGATCGATCAGCCGACAAAAATATTCGGCGGTTCCTCGAGCGCGACTCGAAATTGAAATATTAAAACTGTTACTCCAAAATTCCGCAACGAAGCAACGAATTTTCTACTTTCCCCGATCATCGATATAATCTTTTTCAATACAAAGAAAAATATTTCAGCTGCGTCATCCGGAGACTGATTTATTTAGGAACCATCGTTAACTGTTTTTAACAGGCAGTTCCTGTTTCGTCACAAAGATCTTGGCTCCTCCAAGGCCGAGGTGGCTGCCAAATTTATAAACAACAGGATACCCGGTTGCAACGTCGTAGCTCATTGCGCAATGATCCAAGACAAAGACGAGTCGTTTTACCGTCAATTTCACATAGTCGTCTGCGGCCTGGATTCGGTAATAGCGAGAAGGTGGATAAACGGAATGCTGCTCTCGTTGCTGGTTTACAAAGACGGCGAATTGGATCAATCGAGCGTTATACCGATGGTGGACGGCGGCACCGAAGGATTCAAGGGTAACGCCAGGGTGATATTACCAGGACTAACGGCGTGTATCGAGTGCACCTTGGATCTTTATCCCCCACAGGTGTGAATCAATCGCTATTATCGCTTCGCCAGAATCACAAAAAATAGCCAGAAAAAGAAAGAGTCGTAATATTTTGTCATTGTCACACAGATCACTTATCCGTTGTGTACGATAGCGAACACTCCGCGATTACCGGAGCACTGCATAGAGTATGTAAAGGTGATTCAGTGGCCAAAGGACAATCCGTTTGACTGCGTAATAGACGGGGATGATCCCCAGCACGTCAATTGGATCTACGAGAAGTCGATCGATCGGGCCGCGCAATTTGGTATACATGGCTTGACGTACAGACTCGTCCAGGGAGTCGTGAAGAATATCATACCCGCTGTTGCCTCGACGAACGCTGCGATCGCGGCTACGTGCACCACGGAGGTCTTTAAGCTGGCCACCAGTTGCACCGCGTCTTTAAACAATTATATGGTACGTAGATTTTTTTTTTTTTTTTTTTCAAATAAAAAAAATTTAATTACAATTTTTAAAAAATATTTTTATATTTAAATTTTTTTTTTTTCGTTATACAGAGCTTAAAAGAAAATTGACGAAACTTTTTTGTTTACATTTTTTTTCTCAGGTATTAAATAATTTGGACGGAATCTACACGTACACTTACGAGGCGGAACGCAAGTCCGACTGCTTGGCTTGCAGTCAAGTGCCGAGGGAGATTCAGCTCCGTGACAACAGAATGAAATTCAAAGACCTGCTTGAGCTGCTTTGCGCGCGGCACGACCTACAGATGAAGAATCCCGGCCTCACCGCGAATATCAACGGAAAGATGAAGACTCTCTACATGCAAACTGTGGCGAGCATCGAGGAACGAACGCGCGAAAATTTGTCAAAGACGCTGGCGGAATTGGGCCTCGAGGATGGCACCGAGATCAATGTGGCCGATGTAACAAGCCCCAATACCGTCGTACTAAAAATTCGTTATCAGACTCACGACGTCGATATGGCCTGAGAAAAATATCGTTTACTTGATTTCGGATTCTTCATCACATGGAGCACCTTTCGTTGCGCTGAATTGTCCTCATTTGTCATCGTAATTTATTGATTATTCATTATTTAATCAAAGTTCAGAGGAAATTATTCTGCAGGAATTGCGGGAGGTAATGATAAAAAAATGACGATCGATACTTTTGACGTTATCTGAAATAAACCAGAAAACTCCCAATTTCAAATTAACGAGAGGTGCTCATGTTTGATTATTATTTCTAATATTCCAAGACGACGCGGCCGTTGAAGTGTAGAATGGAAATAAATATAACTTTGTAAATAGCGTTTTGTATAATTAATGTTTCTTACCTTGCTTTGGCATAAAACTTGTGCTGTGACAAAATAATATTAATGACGAATGTTCCACAATAAAGAGTGTTGAAATGGACGAAGATTCAACTTGTTACCTCTATACTTTTGGTAGTACTTGGAAAAAAAAAAGTTCGCCACTGACACGAAACGCGAGATCAGTTTGGTTGGGGATATTTTTCGTCGAAAGAACAACTCGAACCCATTGTTAATAATTTTTTTATGAATACTCCCAAGATCGGCACTCGTTTCAATTTTACAATTTCAATAATAACCGTGTAGAGATGTTTTTGCCAAACAACATCCGCGGCGAAGTTACTGAATACAGTAATCGCGGCGGTCATCACCCTGGACGAACGAAAATTCCGCAGCGGCAAATCGTGCAGTAGAATTTTGAGAAAAAGCTTTGTGTACGCTGGAATACGTTATTGTACAGAAAAAAAATAACTAAAGAAAAAAAGTGGCAGGAAATCGGATTATAAACAGGTAATTACACATTACATACGCAAACGAGTTACAATTTTTCTCTCTTTCTCTCTAAGATTAGCTCTTACAAATTACGGCACGATTTGTAAGCCGAGCAGAATTTACCAGCGTGCAACATCGATGCTAGTTCGCTCAGTGTTTTTTTTTTTTTTTGTGGTATATAATTCGTTATACAAAAGAAAAATTACGTAAAGTTGGACGATAAGGAGGGCGGCGGGGGGACTTCCGATGCGGGGGGCGAGGTCGGTTCTCGGTGGCTACGAAATTTCGCGCTTTCGAATGTGGAAAAGGTGCGCAACGACGATAATCGAATTGTCGCGGGATACACACGGTGAGGGATGTTTGTTACGCGAGAATCCGTAGAGTTCCTTGGCGAGATTCGCGAAACGAACTTGACACTCTCGATGACCGCCCGGCTGTGAGAGTTTTGGTGGGAGTGGGGGATGGGGGAGTGCACAATGATGTCAGTAAGTTATGGAGATGGGCGTCGATTTTCTTTCCGTTAAGCCTTGGCGTCGACTTCCATCGCGACCTCGCCAACCGCTTTCTCCGCCTTCTTTTTCTTCTTCTTCGCGGACTTGGGGTTCGCCGATGAACTCAGGAGCGTCTGTGGGCCAAATTCATTCGTTTCGCTCGTTAGTTGGAAACGTAAATTCTAACTTCGGAATTGGTACGAACAAGAGCTTTTAGGGAAAAAAAACAACGCTCGTACCTTGAGATCCTGATCGCCCACCACGCAATCCGATTTGAATGAATCGAGCTCGAAAGGTATTCCCGTAATTTTGTGAGGCCCGTTTGGCATCAACAATACTGTGAATTTGAACTGCGCCGCGTACTCGCTCGGCTTCTCGTACAAAACCTGCGGATATTTGGGAAAAAAATGTTGAGAAAAATGCGTCAGTGAAACGTCAAGCGTCGAATGATAAATATGTGGTTTACCTGGAAGGGTTCGATTAATCTGTGGTTCACACACTCAACGACAGCCATCTTGGCTTTCTTCTCGTCCTCGAACGTACGTAGATTGAAAGGCATCAGACCGTGCTTGTGAGTCACTTCCGAGTAGAACATACGGGATGTTTTCAGCTTCAATTGATAAGTTTCTTCCGTTTTCTTGTAAATCGTCACTCGGGTGTCCTGCTCCCGACCGACTCCCTCCCCCGTGCTCACCAGAACGTCCATCGCGTATACCTGGCACCACGAAAGTTACATTAAAGTTACATTAAAAAGACAACTTTTTTTCGCACCTAAACCGCTCCGCTATTGAATCACGAAGGGCGTAACGAAAAACTCACTTCATGAGTCTCAAGAGTAAACTTCTCGTGTTCCTTCTTCTGCGCGTCGTTCGGATTTTGTATAATCGTTTTTTCACCGTCAATTTTGAACTGCTTCAGCTGATGGCTCAACATTCCCTCGATGGGCTTGCAGTTGTAGGCACCACAGATTTTTTCCACCGTTCCGGTTATCGAATACGTCTGTGGAAGAAACAAATAATTATCGTTTCAACGTATACGTTCCGAGTTTATTTGTTTCTACAGATAGCGAATGCATCGAGTGCGCGTACCTCGGTGCCCGGCTTGAGAAGCCTCAGAGCTGCCTGGGAGGCGTAATGGGCGGCCAGCACGACATCGGCCTTCCTGCCGGTAACCTTCTTATCGGGGGTCGAGCCTATAACAATCGTATGGGCAACGACCGCGATAAATCCGTCGACATGTGCGCCAAGATCCCTGCGGAAAAAGTTCCCCAAATAATAATAACAACCGCTAGTGATAATTTTTACTAGATAATTCGTTTTATTTTTACTTTCTTCGATATATAGGATCGAATGTTTGTTTGAGATAACTGAAGAGCGCTATACACGTACTGCGTCAAAATTTGTATAAATTCCTACGGTATTCCTACAGTTCCTCTATATGTGCAATAAAATAATCGGTATACTCACACTTTCACCATATCATCCTCCTTCAGAATGAGATCCGGTTCGCTGGCGATTGGCGAGAAGTGGCAGATGCAGTTGTTGACGGATATACACGTCGGGAAGGCGATGCCCTTCTTCAAATCTTTTTCCTTCTTGAAGACCTTGCTCGTCTCTTCCAAGAGCAGCTGGTCTCCATACTCGCACGCTTCTCTCACAGATGCACCGGCGACGCACTTGTCCAGAACTTGTTTCAAGACCTCTGAAAGTCATAATAACAAATTTACACACCGACCCAATTTTGACAAAGGCATCTAGCCGCTATTGGTAACCCGAAGTAGAGGAATATATCTTTATGCTTGAGGCACATTTGCAACAAAAACACGTCCAATAAAAAAATGTTAAAATCTTTTTATATCTTTGGCTTTTTACCAACTATAGAAAAAAAAAAAAAACTGGTTCATGCCAGAATTATATATCTTAAGCACAATTGAGCATTTTTTGGGAATATTTGGATGTGAGGTTTTTTTTTGTGAACGTGTCCCAAGTACGAAATTGTACACCTAACCTTAATTCGCAATTTTGCGTGTTAAGGCCTGAAATCCTACGCGTAGGGAGGAAAAAAAGCGCAGCGTGAAGGTGACCACATCGCTTGGAAAGCGGAGGCTCCCGTCGACGGGTTAGCGGCTAAATCGTCGCCGTGGCGAGGTCGAGCGAACAAAAAAAAGCAGGATCGAGCGTCCGTCGCGTTCGTCGAGACGCGGGCATAATTATAACCGATAAACCTGTGCGAGAGAAACGATAATTCGAGGTACTGCGAGGACATGGATAAAATTTGAATACGCCGAGGCCCACATGGTGAGTGGTGGCCGGCATTGGCCGAGTCGCATTCCATATGGCCGGACCGTGGATAGCGCGCAAATGTCGGGTAAAATCGACGAGCGACGGTCGTCTATGGTCTCGAGATTTTCGTAGAAATTTGTAGTTTCGTTTTCTTACGGTTCACTATCGCCCCAGCCATTTTGTACTTGGTGACAACCAAGTCCTCGGCGATGGTCTTCTCGGCCTCATCTTTGTCCGCCATGGCTTTAGCACAACTGTGATTAACTGTGCGGTATATGTCGAGCGGTCACGTGACCCGCGATAAGGCCGTGAGCGCTTCCGAGTTCCGACGAAACCTTCGGGCTGGTACGCGACGCTCGCTCGCCGCCACCTTGAGAACAGCCTTTAGTCATCGAAGCGTAGGAGGCGGCGTTACGATTGGCTCTTCTAACTTGTCGGTAAGTCAGTTTTCTTCTCAAACACCGAGAAACATATTGTCCAACGTGTTGTTACAACGGCGGCAATGACTCTCGCCGTCGCCACCACCACCACCACACATGTTCAATGCTGTAATGTAAACGCGAGTTAGCCGCCAGCAGCTCGCGATCGACGTCACTCGAGCGGATCCGCGCGGACCCGATGACTAATGCGGCGCGCGGCTTGCTTGGAACACCCCCGACGAGTCGCCGCCGCGGCTGCTGCTTTCCGTGCGGGGGGAGAGGCCGCCGCGCTCGCGCTCGGTAACCGCGAGTGTCGAAGTTGTGTCTCTCTGCCCTCCTTGCATATTAGAATTTTCTTAATTCAGCATCCGCAGGGACATGAGACACGAGGCCCAATCACTGTCCCGTGAAATAAGGGTGCGGCGGGGGGAGGCGTCGAATACTCCACCGAATTGAGGCTTAATTGGAGCGACGTTAGAAATATTAAGGATTTTTAGATGACAGCACGAAGCCATCGTGTGATAGGTCATGGGGGCCTGTCTTGGTCACTGTTTTGCCAAAGTCAACAACCCCTTTACGTTCAGGTTAGTCACGAACCCCATATCGCGTCGAATTAAAAAAAAAAAATTCTCAAAGTCAATGAATATTTTTTTATTTCGTGTATTAGTGTTTTATTAATCCTCTTTGTTTAATAATAATTATCATTGTTATTTGTGTATTCATATTTTTTATGTTCTTATTTAGGCGTACAAACATGCACTCCCAAGAGGCAGAACTAGTTGAGGTATGAAAATCACATTTATGTACATCTATGAGTCATTTAGGCATAGAAAAAAAAATATTCACAATGAATTTGCAAAGTTGTATAATTACATGTTTACTTTTCAGCTTTGTAATATAACGGATGGAGAAGAAAATTCAGCAGAATCAGGAACATCCAGGGGGTAAGTGACAGCGGATGTAAATTTTCAGTGAACACATTTTTGCAATAACCATAATTACGATAATAATACATTTTTTACCATGCCTGCGTGGATAGTCTATTGTCGATCCTCTCCTTGAAAAGATTTAAGGTAAACTTGGATATTAAGTAACAATTAACTCACTATGATTGGTGTTATTTTTAGCCCTGTTTAAAGTATGTTGTGCTCAGAGGGTTGAAGTAATTTGATTTTATCATGTCTAGTATGTAATTGATAGTTACTTATAATTGTGTATTTGTCTTTCTTTGCAGAAAAAACACGGTGTTCCCGTGAGTTTGGAGTTGGTTGAGGAAAGTGGCTGGTCCAGAGGTTTTAACACTTACTCCAGACTGAAATCTAGGAACGACGCGTCCAAGAGGTACCGCAAAAAAAACGACCTTATATTTCGTTTTTCCGATACTCGGGGGGTTTTTTTTACATCAATTTTCAAATTTCTTCAGCTCCGAATTGAACAGTCCACCGCAAACATTGGACGCGAGGACGCTGCTGAAACACCAAGGATGCATCTCCTCTACCCCCGTGTCTTCCCTGGATCTCGAGTGGGAACACGAAGGTTCGATAGAAATAAACAAAAGGGTAGAAAATTTTCGAGGTCCGAACGTATCTAGCCGGAGATATTCTCTCTATTTGCAGTTATGCCGTCTACCGCGGCTTACAATCCCGAGGCGGAGAATTCGCCGATCGGTTCGCCGTCTTACACATCGATAAACGGGAGCCAGCCGTCGAGTTTGACCGCCTCGCAGTGGTCGAAAGTCTCGACGCCCAACAGTTTGGAGTGGGATCCCGTCGAGGCGGATATCGCGTGCATCGACGTCGAAACTGAACAATTGTTGACCGAAATCGAGAGACTAACCGACAGAACGCTCAAGGAGACGGGCGAATGGACCGCCAGCAGCTGATGAAGAGAGAAGAAACAAGAGGCTTAGTAAATTGTCAGTGTCGCGCGGCTAATTCTATTTTTGTATTCCGTAGAGATACATAGACAGAAATATGAAGAGCAATTATGAATATTCGCACCGACCGGTTGGTTACTCTTTGCAACGCGTCAATATCATTGTTATCATTTCACGACGAGACTACACCGTCATTTGCGGAATATCTCGCGAATACATCGGTTGTTCTTAGAAAACGGGGTTGAGTTCAGTACAATCAACCGCACAGCAAAAGCATCTTATCGTCTAATCGACGCACGAAATAATTTTTTTTTAAACGCAGGGTTTTTTTTGTTTGTTTATTTACATCAACGTCCAGGGCGCGTTCCCGAATAAAGGTGCTAGGTAAACTTCGATGTACGCTTTTTTCAAGAGACTGAAACGATATATGAATGAGTGATATATGCTGCAACTCTCAAACCGGTGTGACTGGTATTTTTTTTTTTTACTTCTGCCTATTTCGTTTAGCAACGATCGGCAACACATTTTTATATCGCTCGCTTTCTCTCTTGTAAGCACTTTAGGTATTGGTTTTTAGAATTGATGCGTGCACGCAGACATTTTCGAAAACGCTATACTACATTTTTTTCAGTAGTATGAGCTTCCAGGTTTGTCCACTAAGTGTTCGATTTCTCGTTAATGTTTGCTAATCGTTGAAGAAGAAACATATGTATCACGCATTCCTAAGCGAAAAGTTTGAATTTTCGGTGCTAGTATTAGTTATCTCGCGACTCAAAAACCATTTCTCCTTGTCGAACACATTCCCAGGGTATAAAAATTTGCTGCTGAGGAACTTTGTCCGCGCGCGGAGTCCACTTTACGTAAACATCTTCGATAAATGGGACCAAATAGGGGACTAGCAGCAATCGTGCATAGCTACGAATCGATACACGTCTACTTTATTTTCACTTGCATTTTTCTTTCGCAATAATCGTCACTCGTGAATGCTGTGGTCTCGGAGAATAAGTGGCGCGTGTATATGCTTTGTCGTGTCGTGATTTTAAACATTGTCATATCATTTTATCATCGATCGCAAAATTGTTTGCAAACGCAGCTGTGAATGGATAAGTGAAAACAATAATTTTCTGTACTTGAAAAAGGAGAAAATATGATGACAGCGAAATGTGTATAGATTAATAATAAATGATTAATTTCTAATAAACCCGCGATTACTGGATGAACACCAAGATTGTCTAACAGGAAAAATTTAAGTGCCTATAGATTATAGATGACGTGAAAATTCTGGTTCTTTTAATCAAATTCGTAATAAACAAGAGTCTGACCACTGATAAACGTATGTACATTGATTTTTTTCACCGTTTTTCAGTCAAGGAGAGGGAGGATTATATATTGTGGCGAATGCGTATAGACATATAATGATAATAGTATTTATATTTCTGTTGGGAAATTAAATTCACTTTGAAACCTAAATTAATAAAGACTAGGGGAATACAGCAGGTTTTAAAATATTTGTTTTTTTTTTTCGGTACTTATGTAGAAACGTAACAACACTACTATTCTCATAGCTCATATTGTATAAGTACAATGATCGACCCCTCTTTTTAACGGCCCAAAGCGTTACGGCCAATGATGGGCAATATTCGAAGAAAAATAAATTGAAGATTCTTTTTCCAATAACTCTGTATAATTCTTAAAAAAAAAAAAACGATTTATAATACTATTTTCCGAGATGAATTATCGTATCTCTTAGATACTTAATTATCTCAGATAACTTCTCTTCGCTCGAAAAAAAAAACGAGTAAAAATCATTTAATCGCTTGAAAAAGCATTTTTAATTAATTTTCATTCCAACTCTGCTCATCGGTTAAAATGCCGCGACAGTTAAAACGTGGGGACGCCGACTGTATACTTTCCTTTTTCACAAAGATGGATGGTTCGCGTTATAGAAAATCCGGATGATTCGAGTTACCTGAAAATTTAAGAGGTCTGTGTAAATAACGTTGATGCGGAACCTTTCAAGCCCCTGAATTTTCTCATTGTAAACTTACAGATTTTGTATTTTATTCGTCGAAACGGTTGGTGGAGTGAATTTTAGACGAAGAACAAACGTCGCAGAACAAGTAAAATTATTGCAGAAAGTAAGGACGCGATGAGAATACTCCAAAACAGATCGTTCGGCGAGGAGACTGTCGCGAGCTGCTGATTGACGATAATATCTGCCTGCGCCTGGTCCGCGTTTTCCAGCACTTGAGACTCGCCGTGACGTTGCCGGAGTTCCGAGTCGAAGCAACGATTTGTGTCGGAGGAAAATACCGACTCCGTAGGCGGTGTCTCCTCCGCCTAAAGTCAAGCGCGAGACTTTGTAAATCGGCACATCGGACTGATTTTTCTCGAAAAGAGAAAAGACGATTTTTTACCTTGAGGGCAATTGTGCTCAGCATGTGTTGCTCCTCTTGCGTGATCGGTCGCTTCGTTCCATTTTTCGACAACAAATCCGCTATTTTGCCGCAACTCTCGCACTGCCAATTCAACGACCTATGGTACATTTGGGTTGATAAATTTCCGCGTCTCCCAAACGTAACGGCGATCGACTCACTTTTTCGCGAGTTTTTGCCGCTCCTCGGGACTGTAATCCAGAGAGCCAATGGTGTCGTTTCCAGGGGTTGGCATGAAAGCTATCAGCGCCAACAGAGCCGTTCTGATACTCCAAGAGGGTTGCCACGTTTCGGGATGATGTCCCGATATGCTCAGACAGATTTTTTTGTTTATCTCAAAACGGCCGTTCGGCTGAAACGATGAATTTTTCGTTATAAAAAGAAGCCAGCGGTCGACGCGTGGCGTAATTCCAATTGGCAGGAGAGTGAGAGAACACACGGTAAGAAGAATAATATTAGGTGGTTTCATAGGGTATTCCGGAGGCAAGAGAATCCTCCCGTGATAGACTCCACCTTCGAATTCGGTGGAAGGCGGCCCTTGGACCGTGAAGTGCCATTCAAACAGATTGTCCTCCAACGGGCAAGCTCTGTACTCCTCCGTCGGCTCGTGAAGCTCCTGAGCCTCTCGCATCAAGCGCTTCACAGCTAAATTACAATTATGCCGTCGGTCTAATTATTCAATGACAACCGGAGCTCAATATCGTACGGGGCTTTCTTCAGTCTCGGGGCTGTTTCGACTTTGTGCGGTTCTACAAAGAAAAATTCTCCAACGGCACGATTTGCGGTGAAAAGTCATTTTTGCAAAATTACGACAGAGAGGGCAAAAGTGGAAACATCCCGCGGCAAGAGCGAAATTACGCAAACCTGGACTCTTTGTGTTGTATTTTCCTTCGAATGACATTTTGCTCCGAGTTACGCGACTTGGTCATACGGCGAACGAGCGTCCGATGGAATGTAATGGAGAGAAAAACGACGTGTTCGAGGCGTCGATGTCGAGAGCGTGCGAGGTGACGTCACTTTACGGAGTTATTGAAAATAAAATATCGTTTGACTCCGGACGATATATCGGTTGATTGTCAACACGCGAGAGTGTTGGCTGTCGTCGTGGAGTTGCGCGATGTCAATGAGCAGTGACAACAGGCGGCACTTGTCCCGTCGTGATTTCCGACGCTCGTGACTCCGAGTCGTCCATACGAGGCACTCGAGTCACGATCGAGACTACGTGCACTCGACCGTTTAGCCAAATTTGTACGAGAAAATATGCTGCCGTGCGAGGAGCTTCCTCGGTCGCCCGTGACACACGCGACAACAATGATCCACGGGAGAGACGATCACCGATCACGACGTGGGTACTCGCGGCGCGCGCGACCATCACCGCGTACGCCTCCGCGCACTCCGGAAACAGCGGGGAGACTCGCGACTCGGTCGGTATGGCGGGGATACTCCGTGCCGATTCGGAGAGAATACCTTTTCACGAGGTTGGAAAGCCTCGCGCGCCACTCGAGAATCACGATGGCTGCAATGCGGCGTCGGCGGCGGCAGCGGTAGCTTCGGGTTTCGGCGTTGAGCGTCGCGGCGGCGGCGGCGGCGGCGGCGGCGGCGTCGCCCCAGACCCCCACCACGCTCAACACCGCCGATCTCACTGGCTGTGATTGGCCGCGTATCCGAGGCTCACACACCCACGGCGTCGCCGCGTATTCGCTCGGCCACAAGAATCACCGAACGAGACGCATTGCTCGTTACAGCCCGCGCGGAGTTGCATCGAATGCCGCCGTCGCCGATCGCGTTACTCGCTCTGCGCTTCACAACGACACAACCACCCACTCGACGCGCCTAATTCGTTGGGATAAATGCGCATCCATTGACCAACGAGAGCAACACAAGTCAGGATGGTACAAGTGCGATACACTCGCAATCTATTTTTGCGGGGAATCTGCATCATTTATCTCTTCGCCTTTCTCAGCTTCTACGTCCAGATACCCGGTGAGTGAATCTCCAACCAATGTCTCATTGATTATCGGCCCCGTTGCTCGTACTTCCCGTTGCTCGCGCGATCGACGCTCCCGACGCGTCCTCTCCGATGCTTCTCCATCCAATCAACCGGCACCGAAAGTTACACGTTCGGCGAGACGCGTGCCACTTTTTTTTCCTCCTCGCTCGCTGACCGCGATAGGACTCTGCACTACCGCGCGGCTACGTGTCCGACGAGAGATTCTCCCGATATCCCGCTCGTTACGGCATACGCGGATTCCCGATGTGCCGAACCATCGGCGAACAAGCCACTCCGATATTTCCGATTATCCTTATTTTCATGTTTTTTTTCTTTTTCTTTCTATTGACGAGTTCGAAAATACGCGATAACAAAAATTTATGTAAATTGTTAACGGTAATTACTGTCCTGACTGAGCCGGGAATTTGCGGATTTGCTCCGGAATTTATGACACTGTTGTACACACTAGCTGGTTTTTTTTCTTCCCGATTACAGAAATTACATTTTTTGATTCAAGCATCTCGAATTTAATTATTTCGGAATTCCCTCAATATCCCGGTCGTTACGGCATACGCAGATTTGCGATGTGCGCAAACATCGATTAAAAATCGTCTTTCCGATGTTTCCGATGATCCTCTTTGTTGCATTCATTTTTGCTATATTAATAAATGCGAAAATACGCGATTTAAAAGAATATAATTTGACAACGATATTTCTAACACTTACTGGTTTTTAATGTATGTAAATATACGGTGAATTCCATGCCAAATCTATTTGATTGATACTGGAAATTACAGATTTGCTCCAGATTTTGTTATGTTGTAGCACAAACGTGCACATTTTTCCGAAAAAAAATCGCGTGCCAAATCCGAAAGGTCAAGGGTTGAACCGAAATCAATCTGGCACAGACTGTCCTATATATAGCAGTAAACATGTGATATCTTCTACATATTCATCAAATATCATAGATGATTGTGTTTTATGGCAAAAGAAGTTTCCTTTATATACCTCTTATACAGCTTTGGATACAGTTTATTTCCGTGTGGGTGGTGGATCTAAATTTATACATCTATATATCGCGTATTTGTGTTGCTTTATTTCACGGAAATTTTTCTCACACAGTCTTGGATTCTCACTCAACAGAGGACCTAGAATGTGTCCATGAGTAATTATAGATTCAATTTGGCGACCTTTTTTCATACCATTTTTTTTTTAGAGTGTCTGCAAAAAATGGTGGGACTGTTCACCAATGAAAATTGTATTCAATTCTTTACTGAATTTGCTCTATCTCCAATCGATAACCATTAATTTCGTTAATTTATTATAACATTCAGGACTGTACGGAGACAATGGAATTCTACCGGCGAGAACGCAGGTGGATCTCAATGGGAAACTTCCCCTGCAGCAGAAAATCACTCAGAAACCGACTTTTGTGTGGCTGGCGCCGTACCTCGGCCTAAACGTTGAATACATGCTCGACGTGGTAGCGTTGCTCGGAACTGTTCTGGCTTTCATGGGGTAAATCTATTTTTAAACGACGAAAAAAACGATGGGTCGTCGTATTAATTTTCGGGGAAAACGACGAAAATTTATGCGATCGTGATAAATGGAAATCCAAAAAGAAAATGAAATTTACGTTTTTCAGTTTTATTTCCCAGCGATTTTGTATCGCTCCGAACTTTTTGGCTCTGTGGTCGCTCTACTTCTCCCTCTATCAGGTTGGCCAAACCTTCATGCGATTCCAGTGGTAAGTTAACTTTATTCGATTGTACATTAATTGAAAATGATAGGAAAAGGGACACTTTCTCGTACTCAGCTTCTTTTTACAACGGATTATTGAAATGCATATGTATCACATGACTCTTAAGCTGAACTGTAATTCGATAAAGATATCGATACATAAGACATACCAAGGGTATCATATTACGATATTCCCCCAAGGACGTTTGAGAGCATTGCTTGTGAACCATTTGTATCTGCTCCGCACTGTCACGTTTCTCGCACTTAGTTGCGCGTACTTGATCCATTATTTTAGCAGTCGAACAAATGTTACCATTTTTTGCTCACTTCTATACCGTTGTTGTTCGTTCAAACGACAAAAATACGTTTTTCCAGGGATGTTTTGCTGTTGGAAGCGGGATTTTTGTGCGTTATCATTTCACCGTTCTGGTATCCATCGAAGGGAAAGACAAGCACACCCAGCGATGCTGTTACATTCTGGGCTGTCCGCTGGCTTCTGTTCCGTTTGATGTTCTCGAGCGGCGTAATCAAGCTCACATCCGGATGCCCGTCCTGGTGGAATCTCGAGGGTAAAAACAACAAATCTTAACGATAAAAAGAATTGGCATCTACGAAGGTATTAATTTCCATTAATCCGAGTTAATCCGTATCGATGACTTATTTGCAGCTCTCGGCGTCCACTTCGAATCTCAGGTTCTTCCGACTCCTTTGGCTTGGTACGCGCATCACTTGCCGTCCTGGTATCTGCGTCTCAACACAGTCGCGGCTAATGTGTTCGAGCTGGTGATTCCATTCCTGTTTTTCTTCCCGAATCGAAAAGTCCGAATAACAGCGTTCTACCTGCAGGTTCGAGAAATTCGAAAATGAATCAACGGAAACCGTTTTTTCCTCATACTCTTTTCTTCACGAAATCATGCATTTTTCAACAGATGTATTTACAAGTACACATCATTGTCACCGGAAATTGGAACTTCTTCAACTTCTTGACGATCTGCTTGTCGATAGCGCTGCTCGACGATCAATTCTTCTACAAGAAGAAGTCGAAGAACGAAGCGTCAGCCGTTTGGGAATATTTGTCGACCGCTCTGTGTGTCGTGGTCTACGGCGCTGTTCTTTACGGCACATATGTCTTTTACAATCTCAGGATTATCGACAATTGGACGATACAATCGGACATCGGTGAGGCGATTTTTCTTCCTTACAAGAAATCACTTCAGCTAATTTCCTAAAGCGTAAGAATTTGTTGTATCGTTACTTTCGTTTTCTTTGCCTCTTTTCAGCATTCAGCCAAGAACAATTTGACAAAGTGCTCGCCAGAGTCGTTCCAATCTCAATTTACATTGGCTTAACGTCTCTTGGCTTCGTCGTGGCGGATTCCGTAACAAACTCGATATTGTCGTCAAAGGGACGTATGAATAAGATCGTCGACACATTCACGACTCTCGGTTACACGACGATCGTTTGCTTCCTGTTTGCCGTCAGCGTTGTAAGTATTTTTTTTCGTTTGCGTTTTACATTTTCGCAATTTTGTATTGCAACTATTTGTTTGCAGGTTCCTTACTCCACTTTGCATTCGTCTCATAACGCGACGGTGCCCGCGCAATTGAGGCATTTACATGCGAAAATCGAACATTTGCATCTGACCAACGGATACGGATTGTTCCGTCGTATGACCGGAGTCAACGGAAGACCAGAGATCATTATCGAAGGGAGCAACGATATAGACGGACCCTGGAAGGAATACGAGTTCCTCTACAAGCCCGGAAATCCAAACAACACTTTGCCGTTTGTCGGTAAGACAATATTCATTCTCAAAATTGTAAAAAAAAAAAAAACAAGTTAAACATTTTTTCTAAACGAACGAAATTGATATCCAGTTTGCAGGCTATTAATTTGAATTCTGTTGAATAATTTTGCAGCTCCTCATCAACCCCGTTTGGACTGGCAGATGTGGTTTGCCGCTCTCGGAACTTATCACCAAAATCCGTGGATAATGTCGCTGACTTATCGTCTGCTCAGCGGGCAGCCCGAAGTACTGGCGCTGATTAACAACATTGAAAATCCGTTCCGCGATAACCCGCCCAAGTTCATCAAAGCCAGCCTCTATCACTATCACTACGTGCCGTGGAGTAAAACGTGAGTGTAATTGTTTTTCAGGCGATGCTCGAAAATTTCTGAGGATCACTCGCGACGCTACTTCACTTAAATAAGCGACTCGTTTAACGAATTGAAATGTTTTTCGCGCAGATGGAACGACCAGACTTGGTGGACGAGAGAAAAGGTCGGCGAGTACTTCCCAGTTTTCAGCCGCGACCATCCGCCCCTACTGGACTACCTCGCGAAAATGAAAATATTCCACGACAAGCCCGCGACGAGCGTGCCAAACGAGCGACTCAAGCTCGCTCTGGACGCAATCAGATCGCTCGTCGGCCGAGTCGAAGCGAGTCTGCTGCTGTGGAGCGTCTTCACCGCGGGATGTGCAATAATCATGACCAGTCAGAGCAACTCGGTTTCCAAGAGAAAGTAAACAACCATCTCACCGATCGAGAGCAACTTCCAAGCCGCGAGCGTGACGAGCATGTCTGACAATTACGTTTTATAGAACATTTCCCGTTTCTCCTTTCATTCGGATTCGTTGTTAATCACCGCGAGCTTGGAATCTCTTTATTTTCGTCGAATCTTCAAGGCTGAACGATTGCAACAATCACGAATCATAATACTCTCTTCTTTTTCTTCCAATTCGATAGCCTATCGCAATGTTTTCCGTTCCAGATTTTGTGTTATCCGCGACACTCGAGTCGCGCGCATCCTCGACACACGAATTTTCTCATGTCCAAATGTTTGTTTCCGTATACATATATATATATATTTTTAGTGATAACGCATAAAACGAAAGCATTTTGTGCGTACCGTGGGAGCTAGGGAAAAGTGAATATTGAGCGTCGTTTATGGCCTACCGATGTAAAAAATCATTCAAGACCAATCATCAGAGCACGGTTTTATCTGGCGGAGAAACGATCTGTATCGAGACACGTGTAAATTAACCCTAGTGTTTTGTGACGTATGTTTATGTTTACGTATTTAATGCGATATTCGTTCTTTTTTTGTTTGTTGTTTAGCAATCATTTTGTAAGAGAAGCATATATTAATAAAAGGAAATAATAAGACTAACGCGAGTGATCGGCGCGAGTGCAGCGAGTAAACAGGTGCAAACTGCGAAATGGTAGATATTAAAATATCGTGTATTTATTAGCACGTCTTAACAACTATCTTCGGCTGTGCGAGCACATTATACAGTGCCTCTCAATACCGCATATATATATCACAAATCTTCCAGGCATACCAGATGGAATCCCCGAATGTCCGTTGATTTTCCGCAAAACGCAAGAACATCACTCACTTTCTTCCTCATTTTTTTCTTCTCTTCTTTGCCCGTCGTTTCCGCTTAGCCGGAGGCGGCGACGTCGGTGACGACGGAGGCGGTTCGGTCGGCGGCGATGGAGGCGGCGATGCAGGCGGTTCGCTCGGCTCCTTCGGTCGATCCTCGTCGACCACCTCGGACTCCACGGTCTCAATCTGTGGCTGAAGCGCCTTCATGTAAATTTCCGGCCGAAGAACGTGCGACAAACCTATAGGAAATTTGAACAACTGCACCAGTCGCTGCTTCAAAATTCGCATCGATCTCTTCGCCTCTCGGCTCATCGCGGTCCGATCAACAACGGACGGCTTCTCTACCGCAAAGTCGGACGCCATAATGTGCTTCAAGCCCTGAAGCGTGTGACAATTCGGTTCCACGCAGTCGACCGAACAGTTCGGGTTGTAAATAATCCCCTCGGAGATACTCGAGTCCCACAACTGGTTTCTACTCACTTGTTTTCGCTTTTTCACCGTCGACGCCTCGTCCTGCGTCTGGCAACTTTCCGGCGGAGCGTCAACGACCTTTTTCTCCGCCACAGTCGCCAAAGCTTTCGAGCAAATTTCCGGCCCGAGAACGTAGATTTTTCTCACCGCTCCCGTCCTGGAAAGCTCGTTCTTCGGTCCTATCAAGTATTTAGCCAGCAGATCGAACTCCTCGTTCGTGTCCTCACCGAGGAGATCGACGACGATCGCCGGAGTTTGCATGTTCATCTCCAGTGTCGACTGACAAACGAGAGACTCGGGTTTCTCGTAGTCGATCGTGTCGTTAAACCGGACTTTCTCGCGCTTGTTGCAGTCGCCGGGACACAAAGGAGCGAAATGCACCTCGCGAATCGCGTCGTCCTCGTCGAAGACTTGCAAATGCTTTATGCTCCCGTTTTGCGTCTTCGCGTACTCGATTTGGGCTTCTCGGTAGCGCTGAAAGGAAACCAGCAGCTGTCTGTCCTTCTCCGAGAGGTTTTGGTCGTCGAGATCCGCGGGAATCGCCAAATCGGCGTTCAACGTTTGCAGAAGAACGTACAATTTTCGCGTGACGTCCTTGAGTTCCTGGTCTTTGTAATATTTTTGCTTTCTTCCGGGTCTCCCGGCGACCGGCTGAATATGAAAATACTTCATGAGATCGGCGTCGACTTGCAATATTTCCTTGCAGTACTTGGAGTGCATCGTCTCGACTCGCTCGCGCTCGACCATCGCCATCTCCTGGTCGATTTCATTGTTCTCCGTTGTCGTCGTCGTCGTCGCCGCCGCCGCCGCCGCCGCCGCCGCCGTCGTCGTCATCGTCATCGTCGTTATCGGAGCTTCCCGCGGCATGTCGTACAGCGAATATCCATCGGCCCAACTTCTCAGTATCGATCTGTGACGATGCCGCAACTGGGTTCGCGTTTTCTCAGGCATTTTTTTCGCTATCATCGCCCAATCGGCGCCGTATTTTTTGTACAATCTTATGATTCTCGCGTCGTCGTTTATCGTCCAGAAATTTCCCAGGCCGCGTTGACGCTGCCGCAGAAGAAGATAATGCTCGCTCAGCTGAACGCTCGATCTGTGTGGCATCGTCGAGCGCGAGATTTTTCCGAAATTCTCGCCGTGCTGCTTCACCGCCTTGAGGAGAGTCTCGTCCTCCTCCGGTGTGAAACGGCCCTTTTTCAGATGAGGCGCCGCGTTGTATTTCCACCGAAAGTAAGCCTGCATCTTGCTTCGGCCCTCAATGTACTTACTCACCACGCCCCAAGGTATGTAGTCGCCGATCTTCAGCTTCTCTATGCAGAGCTTCAGGCGCTGATCCTCCTCGATGGTCCACGGGCTTTCCTTGATACACACGGTCCGATTGTTCGTGTTGTATCTTATAAAACATTGGTAGCCGCTTCTGTTGGTGCCGAGTTCCTTCGCCACATTGTCCCAGTCTTGGCATCTGTATTTTTTGCTCAGTCTGTCGAGGTTCACGTCTTCCTCCTTTGTCCATCTGTGCAACGGAGCGACGAATGAGATATCGATTGTTCAATCGGGTCAATTTAATCTTTAAAAATTCGTACCTGTATCTGTTGATGTCCGGATGCAGGTAGACTCGCCACATGACTCGACACTCCTCCGGCGTGTGTTTGTTGTCCAAGTCCATCGCCGCGAACTTCATCCAATCGAACTCCCTCGCGTCGAGCGGTCCCACCAGTGCCTTGAAGTTCTTCGGCAAACTGAATTTCTTCGTCACCGGGAGATTCTCGATATCCTCGGTGCCAGACGCGGTGGACGTCGCGGCCACCGCGACGCCGTCGTGCTGCTCCTTCCGGAGCACCGCACCCGCGGCCTCCTGCCGAATCGCTCGCCAGAGGATATTTCTGTGGCTCGGAGTCCACAGCGACGTCCAACGCAGATGCACCGCCTGAAGTTCACCGTTCGCCGTCTTTGTTAACGCGTCCTCGTTCCTCCGCTGAGCGAAGTGCCCGGCGTCCTTGAAATACGGCATTCCCGCGCGTCCGATACGGATTTTCCGTCCGGCCGCCACGTTTTTTGCCCGGTTCCTGATTTTCTCCTCGACGATCGCTTTGTTCTCCAGGCATTTCTCGAGCATCCCCATCAAGTCACGTTTTGCCTCTCGCAGCAGAGCGATCAGCTTCCTGTTGATCTCCAGAGCCGACTGCTCACTGCCAATCGTCTCTGTACCTGTTGGAAATATTTCGCTGAGAATCTTGGCAAATATCGTCGAGTGTCGAACCAATTTCTGATTTATTCGGACAAACTCAAAAAAAAAAAAAAAAAAAAAAAAAAATCGCTTAGGCTCTGTGAGAAAGAATGAAATATTTTTACCGCTATTGAGATTCTCCTCTTCGTGGTAGGGTGTAACTTCGCCAAAGCCTCGGGCGGAAAAATTGACACGACGATTGGCGTTAGTGAGGTTATGTAGCCGCGGAGGGTCTCTCGAGACGTCCGAGGACTCCGTCGCTTCGTCCGCCGCGAGGACATTTTCCAGAGCTCTGATCTCGTCGAGGATAACGAGATCGTCCTCGGGTTCACTCATCTTTCGTCGTCCTTTGACGACCAACGGAAACGACTCGACATTGATTGTCTTTTGTTCGCTCGCGTAAACAATTGGGAGTCAGTGACGACGGCGACGTCTCTAGGAACACTGAGTCTGTCCTCCGATGCCCGTAGGGGGGACATTTTGATTCGTCACTGACGTAAGGGCGGAACCACGCGCGAGTCGCGAGATCTCTTCGACTTCCGGTCACAGATTCCCGCCAATTTTTGAAAAATGTATCAGCACAGATTCTCATACCGACTGAGTTTTCGCGTGTGTGCGTGCGCGATATGAAGATAGAAAGCGGTAAAGAAGATACCGGCGGTAATTTGAAGTTACCGCCAGTATCAATCAATACTAACACCGGATTTTTCTTAAAATTCAAAATGTTTCTGGGTACCGCGTGCGAAGGGAAAGGAAAATAATGTCAATAATGCCAATGTGGTTAGATAAATAACTTATGTATTTGAAGCTATATCTAAGTGGGAATGTAGATTCATTACATCGTTCTAAATTATACTATATGGTACATCGGTTGATCGCTTCCCGTATTTCTCGCATCGACTTCTCCGTCTCGCTATCATCGCTCTCGTAATTTTCGTCGCCCCTCGCGCCCCTCCCATTGAGCTACCCAAACGGTAATGGCAACGTCCTTAAGCTCATTTTAATTTTGTTCTCGTATACTTTCGGCGTGCGTCACTGAAAGAAACGTTACACTGACTACAAAGTACCTCTACAACGAAAGTACCTTTTGTGAACGTGACAAACGCGCGCGAACCAGTCGCAAACAAACTTTTTTTTTGTTCAACGATCGTGAAAATAATAAAGCAAAGTCAGAGGAGTTCGAGAGGACTTCCTCGTC
This sequence comes from Pimpla rufipes, assembly GCA_963932165.1. Taxonomy (NCBI): domain Eukaryota; kingdom Metazoa; phylum Arthropoda; class Insecta; order Hymenoptera; family Ichneumonidae; genus Pimpla; species Pimpla rufipes. Next base: position 23,124,116 of record OZ010637.1, read on the forward strand.
CAACTGGCTCGATACAAACAAAAAGTTACAACTTTTAGAAAATTCATAATTCGTGTCAATGGCACAAAGAAAAAAAAAAAAAAAAAGAAAAGAAACACGAAATCGAGTGTTTTGCGCGCGGCGTTTAGTTGACCGTTCATTGAAAAAATTACGCGTTTCACGTTGTGAGAAAGTCGACAAAATTAAATGTTTCAGCAGACGTTCTATATATATATAATATACTTTTTTTTCTCTAATGAAAAATTAATGTCGATGGTGCGGAACATTTCTCAGCCGAAATTTTCCGCGTTTCTCGTCTCCGCAATCTTATATCAATTAAAAATAGATCTTTGCGATTCGAAAAATATATTTATATCTTATATGTTTATATCGATTTATATAATCTATCTATTTATATGAACATGTACATTTTTCATCGGCGCATCGAGACCCTCCGGATCGTCTCGTCTCTCTTTCTCTCTCTATCATACATATATAATATATAAACTCGTGTCTTCCGTCTCGAGAAACTTATTATCTACGTAGTTATCTAAATTTAGTTGGCACGAGCGTTTCAATGAGAGTGCGGCATCGAGCCCGCTTGAACATTCCTCGCGACGCTTCGCGCTCAAGTCAGTCAAAATCGGCAAAATCGTTGCTGCTGTCTCCGTGTAAGACAAATATTTTCAATGTATAAAACGTAAGATTTCAAATGATCTCTGCAGCAACAACTTGGTCGAGTTGTGTCGGCGCGAAACGCGGCGACGGACTTGGCCACTTTTGCGAACCGCCCTCATCGCGATCCGAGCGAATCGTCGCGCTACCGCGATCGCCATTTGGTCGTCTCTTCGTCGCACACCCGCCACGCAAAATGGTCACAAAATGATCAATCCTCTTTCAAAAAAAAAAAAAAAGAAAAAAATCAGATTCATCAGAATGTAAGACTCAATCGGTGTCTCAAAAAAAAGAATAAAATTAAATGCTAAAGTCTCGTTCGATGAAAGTGGATAAAAGTTATAACGATTCGCGGGCAGGTTCTTATTTTATTTTTTAATATTATTTGTTAGAACGCGAAGAGCCCGACCAATTGGCAATGCGATCGATTCGCTGTGAAGAAAAAGTGGGCGAAAAAAAAATAAACTAATGATTTCCCCCACAATCCACTGATCATAATAATCTCTGGTTTAAATCGTTCCCGATAATTTCTCGACTGCGCGGCTCCTCCATCGAACGAAAATTCTCCCAATACTCAGCAAGTCACAGCAGAAAGAAAATTAAGAAAAAAAAAAAACGTATCATTGGTTCAAGTTACTCGCTATACATTTGACTCTTTATTCGTAAATTGCACCCCGAGCTGTGTTCCATACGCTCACAGCGTCTGCCCGGTGATTTTGACTAGAACGCAGAGATTCCACCTAAAGTATCGCGCCCCACGTGTGTCGACCGATCTTACGCGCGCAAAATCTCGTCTCCGTTTTCCCGGCCACAGCGAGAAAAAATGGCTGATTGTAGAAGAAAAAAACAAAAAAAAAAACGAAAAAAAAACAAAAAAATCTCCACGAGTTCGTCCTTCGATCTTGGCCCGGGGTCCGCGGACGCAAAAACGCGAAAAGGCAAAGAGCCCCCGTCGAACTACGAGTGCTTGGACCTCGCGATGTGCAGGAAAAAGGAGACTTTGTCGTCGCACTCGTGGCCGCACATGTTGCACGTGTACGGATCCTTGTATCCGTGGTAGCCCATGTGAACGGTGTACATGACGACGTTGCCGAAGGCAATCTCGCAATACTGGCAGGTGAACTCGTTGCTCATACCAACCCCACCGAAGTTTCTGTCCGGCGACGCTTCCTTCTCGCACGTCTCGCCGACGGTGGCGCCCTCGTCGTTGCCCACGCGAACCTCGAAATCCTCGCTGCCGTCCTTCTCGCGCTCCTCATCGCTCTCCTCCTCGACGACTCGGCGATCGAGCTTCACGGCTCGGCCCTTGCGTCTGCTGGTCCCCGAAGTCTTGGGCGAATTTGCGTTCGAGCCCGGACGCTCGCACTGAATCCTCTCCTGAGGCATATTATTCACGGTACTCGCGTTGTTGTTGTTGTTGTTGTTCGCCGCCACGACGTCGGGTTTGCTGAGATCGAGGGGCGTGATTTTTCCGTGCGTCGCGGGAGCCTCGGAGGCGAGCGGCGAGGCCGGCGGCGAGCTCGCGGACTCGAATTGCCGGCTGACGCCGCGATCGCCGCCGGACGGCGAAGTCGGCGAGGTAGCCTCGTGAAACATAATGCCGCCATTGAAACCGTTGACTTGCCCGACTTGCTGCTGCTGCTGCTGCTGCGGGTAGTCGACGCTGTTGATCCTGTCGGCCGCCATTGCCTTGGCGTACTCGACGAAGAGATTCGTCTTGAGATGCTCGAGCTGCTTCTCCGTCGCCTCGTCCTGCTGCATCGGGTAGTGACTCGCCATTGGGAATCCCGTGAATATCTGATTGTACGGGAATCCCATGACGGCCTGATTGACGTTGTTGGTGAGGGCGTGCATCGCGCTCATCGGATTAACGGCGAGATGATGCCCGGGGCCGAGGGGGGAGAGACGAGCGGCGGCGATCGCCGGATGGCCGCCGCCGCCGGGACTCGTCAGAGCCTGGCTCATCAATTGCGCGCAATTCTCGTCCTTGCTCGCGGGATTCAACGACGCGGACGATGATTGCGAGGGCTTTTGCTTGGGGCCTCGGCGCGTTCCGTAGACGTCGATTATCGGCAGAGGATTCGGCGATCCGTCGGCGTTGAGCACCATCGCCGGTTGGTGGGAATATTTACGGAGATGCAGCTTCAACGAGTGACAGTATTTCGTGGCGTACGAGCAGTTGGCGCATCTGTACTGATAGACGTTCGAGTGGGATTTCAGGTGGCTGTTTAGCATCGACTTGTTGACGCACGAGTAGGAACACTTGTCGCACTTGAAGGGCTTCGAGCCGAAGTGATTGCGCAGGTGATACTCGAGGTGGTGCTTGTACTCGGTGACGAAGGGACACTTCGGGCACGTCAGCAGCTTCTCGGCCTTTATGTGGCCGCGGCTGTGCTCCCAAAACTCGAGCTTCGTTATCGCCACGAAGTTGCACTGCTTGCAACGAAACTTCTTCACTTTGCCCTGGGAATTGACCCGCGGCACCCGCAGACCCGGCTCGTCCGCCTCTTCGGATTCCTGCTCCGAGCGTTCGCCCTGCGACGGCGAGGCTCGATTCGCTTCGTCCATGCTCATCATCATTCCGCTCATCGGGTGCGGCTGCTGCTGCTGCTGCTGATGCTCCTGTTGCTGCTGCTGCTGCTGGCCGTTCAACAGCGACTTTGAGAAATCCGGGGTCTCGCATTTCGCCGCGTAGTGAGCCGCGAGGTGCTCGGTGAACTGCATTCTGCGAATCGATTAAATGGGTTTGTTAAATTTTACATTTTTTACTTTTTTACGTTGTTTCTTTCGTTGGAAAAATTCAATCGTTCTCGTACCTGTTTAACGTTGTGAACTGGCAGATCGGACACTGCAGAGCGTCCTGAACGGCGATCTCGGACTGCTCGCAACCGGGCTTCATGCTGTTCGAGACGACGTCCATCGCCGTGTGCTCGTTGTGCTGCTGCTGCTGGTGCTGCTGCTGCAGCTCGTTCATGGCCTCGAGTCTCCCGTAGTCGAGCGCGGTGACGCAATTTTTGTAGATACTCTGCGGGCTGTAGTCCAAGGTGTCGCACTGCATGGCGTTCGAGTCCTGGGACGTCGCGCTACCGGGCGACAGGCTGCAGTTGGCCGTCGACGAGGAGCGCCTGCTTCGCGGCGACGCCGAGTTGCTCGTGTAGTGACCCGGTGACACTCCGGAGTCATTGTTTTTGTCCTCGTGATGCTCCACCGGCTCCTCTTTCTGTAATTATACAACAATTGTTTATTAACAAATATTGCCGTTATTCTTGACTTTTTTTTTTTTTTTTTTTTTTTTTTTTTTTTTTTTTTTTTTTTTTTTTTTTTGAGATACAGAAAATAGAATAGCGAGTATCAGGAGAATTTCGGATACACATCGAGGCGGACATTTTGCTACTTTCATGTTGGAAGCTCCGAGGGGTCGCGAGATAACGATAAAGTTGGAGTGGGGGGAGGAGAATAAAGGGACGGAATGGCGCAGCGGCACAGCAGCATCGTTCTCGGCTCTGATTCTACGTGCAGCGGAGAGAGATAGCGCGCAGGATTTTATGCGAGGGTGCGCATGGCTAGGGAGCCGCGATTACTCACCACTATTCTATCGGCGATACCACTCCAGGCAGGCGTGGTTGGCGACTGGAGGGGTAGACGTTGCTCCTCCATCATGATGTTTTGCTGCTGCTGCTGCTGCTGCTGCTGTTGCTGCTGCTGAAGTTGCTGGCTCGGCGCAAGGACCAGCGCCTCGGCGGCTTCCCAGTTGCCTCGCATTTCACCCTAGAAAATCAAATCAATTTCGCAAATTAATACGATTGTTTCTATCTCTCTCGTCCACGGACGACGGAACGTCGCGTTTGCGCTGATTACGTCCTTGTCCGTGAAATCCAATTTGCACACGAGAGACATTAATCGACGGGGAAACATTGACGCGGTTATTCCGTCTCGTTGACAAATATATCGAGTCATATTTTTCCTAGTATACGTGGCAAAAATATATTTTCGGTACAATTCGAAAATATGTTTTTTCGTATTTCGTCGAACCGACGGAAATGTGAATACATTTTTTTTTTTTTTTTTTTTTTTTTTTTTTTCGACCGCTCGCGGACAATGCGCGAGCGAAAATGTGCTCCGGATTTTCCGTGAGCGCGTATTGTCGTTCTGCGGGGATACTCGAGCGACGGGACAATTTCTCTTGGTCAAAGGAAATGTAACGCGCAGCGCGGACTTTCTAACCCGGCGGTCGGGGCAGAGGGACCCAAGGACACAGCTGCGAGCGAGAGCAAAAAAGGGGTTTTCTCGGAAATTCGTGAAAAAAGGGATGAAACTTCCGAGCTGCTTTCCATAGAGCGCGAGGATTTCCTGCGCCGCGCATTTATCCGTCACCCTTGAAACGTCGAGACACGCGTTATTGTCATTTTTTTCTTCTTCTTTATCCTTTTGAATATTGGAGCGAATGCAAAAATTTCGTTGTGAGAAATTTCGGGGGAGTTGGGGAAAAATCCTATTTTTTTTTCAGTCGCAGCATTTTGGGACAACAATTTGACGAAAATTGGAAATTCGACTAAAACCGGTTTAACATTATTTGGAAATTGAATGGAACCGATTGAGAAAACGAAGTGACGGGAAAATAGAGACGGGTAGACACGAAAATCGGTGGAGGAAAGTAAAATACTACAAAGAGGATTAGCATTGAGGGAAATTAGAGCGAGGTACGTGATCGAAATTTGCAGCTTCTTCGTGGAAAAAGTAATTTACGTGCGGTAGAAGACTCGGGAGAAAAAAGGGGTTTGCACGTTTTGGGGTCGCTCGGGGAAGCGGAGAAATTCGTGGAAAAGGGGTTGACCAGGGCGGGTGAGAGCCGGACTGGCGGACTGCGGGGACCGCAGGTCGCGCGAATTCTCGGTAAGACGACCAAGGGCCCCGAACTCTTTGAGGTCAATATTATATCGTAGTCGGACCCGTGCGACGGCCGTGCCGACTTTCCGTCGCCGTCACCGTTCCGATTGATTTATTCAAGTGGAGCAAAGCCGCCGTTATATATATATTATTTTGGGCCCCGAGCCCCGACTCGGCGTATGGACATTTTTCTTGCATCTTCGGGTTTTCTTCGGCTTTTGACTCTTGCGATTTCCGCCCATTGTGCTCGCGCGAGCCCGAGTCAACCAGTCGTAAATAATCGCTTGTCTTTTCACTCCCGGCGGCCTCGAGAATTCGCCAAAACTCCCGAGAGACAGAGAGACGATGGAAAACAAACAACCCTTAAGGGCCACGTACACGGGATTAGCGCGCGATGAACATTGCCAATTCTCGGAAAGACACCCGAAAGCTTCGAAAAATTACAATTATTCCTCGTCAAACTCGAATTTCGTTGAATATCGAGACCGCGATATTTTCGGGAAATTCATTTAAAGCCGGAAAAAAACACGAAGAAAAATCATTATTCAACAAAAATCATTAATCAGTATTTTAAAATAAAAAATCATATGAGTAATTCTTTTCTCGAAAACAATAATATTTTTAATATTCCCAATGTCGCGGAACAGAGTAAAAAAAAAGAGAGGACAAAAAAAGTCGAAGAGACAGAGAGTCCGCCGAGTGTGTTACGGTCAACGGTATATCTACAATACTGATAGTAAATAGGAAGAAAGGAGCAGAAAAAAAAAGTCTCACGCTATCTGGCGTGACTCGAAAATATCTTGGGCCTCGTTGATAGCAAACAAAGAAGAGAAACGATGACGGGATCGCGATGCGAGACTACGAAACGAAGAAAAGAAAGCCGAAAATAAAATTGGCAAACTCGAGGCGAAACGAAACTTAGATTTCTTATGTACCAAGCTAATATTTCAAAAAAATTTCAACCAAAAAGTAAGTGAAAGATAATCTATAATAATAAATATATTGTGTTCGTGCGAAAATGAATTGATATTAAGTCTCGTTTAGTCACGGAAAATGAAAAAAGTGGATAATATATTCTTGCCATAGTATTTGGTCCGGCGGTGACTCTCTCCCGATAATCTCAATGGTCCTGCACCGTAGCTTCCCTTCACGATTAACCGATCGATCGGTTTCAGTCTTCGAAACATCCGGACTTTATTCCCCATCCCCCCACCCCAACCCTCTCAATATCCCCTACCATGTTAATAGCTTTGCTCCCGCCCCCTCGCCCCCTCCCACTCCACGCTCCGGCCATTGCATTTTATATTCTTTTTTCCCGTACCGATGGCCGTAAACCCGCTATTATTTAATTAATTCACTACGGGATTTCAATCGCGAGTAGATTTTTTTTTTTCGAATGATTTAGATGGGCCCAATTAGAAATTACAAGAAATTTATTTGTTCTTCCTTGGGAAAAAATTCAACTGACATACTTTGGCGACGTTGTTAACCCTAGAACGTGAGAGGTCGGATAATGTGATTAGCTCGTGTATAGCGGAGCGCGGATAAACGGTCGGGACTTTTCGATCCTGGGAGGTATCGAGCGAAGAATTAATTGCGCTAATTGTTGGCAATGCATCTACGGGGATGAATTATTGTTATTTGCAATTTTTTCACAACCAACAATTATGAGATATTTACCGTTGAATTAATTGTAATTAAATTGTTATTTGTCGTGGCCTATTTGTATCGTCGGACTTCCATTAGCTCTCCTCGATCTCGTGCTCGGTTATTTAAGCTATAATAACGACTTTCTTCGATACCACGTGAGAGAGCCAGACTCTCTTCGCACTTGTTTTTCTCAAGTGTCTCGCCCATGTACTACGCGCCCGACGGTCCAACAAGTCGATACTACAATGGCATTTTCAAACTTTCGAAGCTAAACAACAACACTGAGAAGACGGAAAAAAAAAAGTTGATTCGACTGACTAAACTTACTCGGTAATTCGAGTCGACCGTACCAACATTTAGTTTTCTGGTAAACATTTTTTTTCAACTTTGGCGAATCACTATATTCATATAAAGTTAAATTGGTTGGTAAATTACTGAGTTGATAAATTGACAGTAAATAAAAATATTTAAAAAAAACATGAGTAAACTGTGAAAATAATTGAAAAAAAAAAAAAAAAAAAAAAATGAATGAATGAAGGAATGAATTGTAGCTGACCTCTCAACCGGACGTGTTCGTCCGTAAGTCCCGCGGTGCCGTGATGACGATGATTGTTGTGCCGGGAGTGTGAGCGCTCGATACCGGTGCCCAATCAAAGTGTCGTCGCGTTATCGATGGATCGTAGCACCGAAATTCTCTTGTCACTGCACTGATCTAATATGATGAAAAATCGACGAGCACAAAATCACAAATTGTCCCGCGTCACTCGTTGAATTCACCTCTTTCTGAGCAACTCGGAATCTCGAGAGAGTTGTCATCGAGGGTGTTTGGCGGAATATCGATACATATGTAAATATGTATAATTGTCGAAGCGAAAGGAGTCGGATATTTAGTCGTTTGATCGAAGAACGAGCCAAGTGTCACCCGTTCGTGTCACTCGGATTGCTCGTGCTCGACTGACAAGAAAACTTCCAAGTTGCTGTGTAGGGATAGCCGGCTTATTTGTGGATTTTGCGAAGGGGCCAACTACCCCTACCCCACCGTCGGGCCTCGGCCAATCCCCGCGCGCCGCTACGATTGACAGGATTCATAGATGCTTTTGGCAATCCGTCTATCGTCCCCCCCACCCTGTCCCACCATCGCACGAGCTTACACGATACACCCTCCCCCACCCTTCGTCCGGCGACCCTTCGACAGGCCTCGTGCCCGCCTGCCTGCCTGCCTGCCTGCTCGCCTGAGCCTCGTGCTACCGCCGGCCGCACACGCTTCATCTTCCCTCTCCCTCTCGCTCCTCAGTCTTGTGCGTCCGGACTTTCTTACACGCGTCTTCGATCTCTACTTTTTTCTTTCTTGGGATCCCTCTCTCTTTGCCTATCTTTTTCCCAACTAGACGTATCTTTTGGATTTAACTTGTGTCTTCTCGGATAAACGGAAATTTCTCTTTATCAAAACATCGCGAAAACGCATTGGAAATCAATTCGGAATTTTTGATTTACGAATAACGAACTTGCGGTTAACAAACTTACATGTAAAAATAACAAAAGCAAAAATGTCCGCTTGCTCTCCATCGTCCCATCAGAGTATCGACTATATCCGCCGTTATCGAATGACTATATGGAAATTCGTGAACATCGGCGGCTTCCCTGGTTAGGCGAGTTTAGCTAATAAGCTGATTGCTCGTCCGTTATTTTCATCCTCGTCCACTAACGAAATTGCGTCTTCCGCGGAAAGAAATATCGCGGCAATTCGGCACGCCGGAAAATAAAATGCTAAGCTGATATAGTGGATGGTTTTGCCGATGTCGTCATCCTACATCCACCGAACAAACAGTCACACCCGATTATTTATATTTACGGATTTCAGCTATATCGGAATATTTTATTCATCGGCCAGTGTATTATATTTAATACACGAGCGTAGTTAATTTTTCTCGTTAATTTGTATCGAACTCGAGGGCCTCGACTTGCCGATTTTTTCTCTTGTCTCTCGGGTTTCCCCGAGAGTCTCCCTAGTTTTCTCGTTTTCTCGTTTTTCCCGGAAAAACGGTGCGGCGTGGATCACTGACCCGCGCACCCTTCGCACCCTTCGCAACCCCCCCACCATCGCGCGCGCGCGTTTCTTTTTTCGTCGGTCGCGCCAAGACGCGGCTACACGGCTACCGTCGTCTTCGCCCCGCGCGCACGCCGATCCCACCCCTCGCGCTCCCCTCGTCGCTCGCACGCGACGCGCGGACGACGCCGAGAGAAACCCTCCCTCGGGATTCGACCCCTCGACCCGAATCGCCACCGCCGCAGCCACCGCGCCGCGCGCCGCGCGCCTCTACTCCACGAGATTCCGGCTACATCGGCCCCCTGCGTCGTATCGGGAATGAATGAAACGCGCTCGTATCCGGCACTCGCGCGCGGCCAATGCCGTTCAGCCCCGGCGCCATTTCTTTTCTTTTCCGCCTTTTCTCTTTTTATCAACTTTTTCGTCGTTCGCGTCTAACGACACGGAACGTACGATTTTTTTTTTTTTTCTTCAAATTGCCAATAACAATGGACGAAACATTGTTGTATAATTTTCTTTTCAGCCTTTTCTTTTTTATCAACTTTTTCGTGGTTCGCGTCTAACGCCACGCGACGCCGATTTTTTTTTTTTGTTTTCCGAATTGCCAATAACAATGGACGAAACATTATTGTACAAGGAAGAAACATGTTTTTGTGTGGGTTTTACTGGAAACGGTAAATTTGTAATCCCCGGGGTATTTTTTGATAGCGAAAGAAAGCGTCCGGATCCCGTTATAAGACGCGTTCGGGGAGCCTCCGGGCCGGTGTAACACACTGAGAAAATCCAGTTAATCCGCTGTACACACAAACCTACCTACCATCGTCTTAGCGTATTTCCCATGAAATTTCTCCTCAACTCCGTAACCCTTTCGGCCCCCCCAAAAGCCGGTTGTATATGTCGCGCGGCGCGCGGAGGAAAAATCACCTCAGCGAGCGTCTGCACTTGCGTGCTGCAGGTAGCCAAAAGCTCGACGGTAATAAATCGGCGCGTTCAACCCTTTCGGACGCTGCGGAACGGGGAGAAAAAACAGAGAGAGAGAGAAACGTCTCTTCGGGTTCGTCAAAAAATGCCAACCCTTTGGCTCGTCGCTGCGACGACGGCTTAATCTGTACCGTCTTTCGTCTCCGCCTCGCCTCCTTCACCTTTCGAAAAACCTCCGTGACACTTTTCACCCTGTAAAAGTCTCTCTCGGTTTACGATCGTTTTTACAGTTAAATTGCGAACGAGTGACGGCGTAACCGGCTAACTGTAAGAATTTCTCTCTCTCTCTCGCAAGTCGCGCGGCCCGCCCGACTCGCCGTTGTCTCCCGATGGAAGAAATATAAGCTCGTCTTTTCCCGCTTCACCGTTTCTCGAATCTGTGGCACGAGGAGAACCCAGCACCCTGCTGTCAACGCCGCAGTTCGGACGGGCTGCTCGGTTATATAGTGCAAAAACCCCTTTGCATCGTTTATTGCGCTCTTTCCGCTGTCCTCGAGAGAGAGACATTGCGGAGCTATTGCTTCGCTTCCGACGTCGTTGCCGTTTTCCGAACTCTTCGTGTCGCGTCGTAAATATGACGATTTTCTCCTTAATCCTTAATTTATACGTAAACAAGTTGTCGCACTCCCCGCTGTATATTTACGTCATAAAAACGTTGTGCCTTCGGGGCTCCAAGTAACGCAATTAGGAGTGCCGTTGACCACGTATCTCGCGATCTTCGCTCGTCTTCGCTCAGCGTTTAATTTGCAATTCACTCTTTTGCTCAATTAATTGTAAACCGTCGATCTATTTCTCGGTAATTCGATTGGTAGGTAGAAAATTAGGACGCACCGGTTTTAGCACGAGACGACAGTGCGGATAATCAGGTGAGTCAGCCTTCCCGAGAATTTCGAGTGCCGAGCGAACCCTTTGGTAAAAATGTAATAAAGCGAAAATGCCTTTGTTATTAACCGGAGCGTGAAAATTAGACTTGGTGCTAATTCGAAAATGAACGGGCTGCGTCTCCATTATTTCCAGCCCCGATTTTTGCCTCTCGCTCTCGGGACTCGGTGCACGCGTTATTGGCCCGCTACGGTAAACAATGGCCCGCAGGTTTGGTCTCGCGCGAGCCGCCTTCCTGGAAGTCACCGCCGCACCACCATTGTTACAATTTATTCGCCTTCCGTGAAAACGGCCCCGACCTCTTAATTGGATTTTCCTATTCGGGCAATGAAAAAACCGCAGAAGTTTGTCGGCCGCCGACGCGCGACTCGGAAAAACGAGGCTTCGCAATAGCCCCGCAGGTATATATAAACACTTACGACGACGATCATATTTTTCTATGATTTTTCGAGCTCTTGCATTTTTTTCATCGCGGCGTTCCGTGTCCGCGCAATATTTTCCACATTTTTCTCCGACCATTCGGACCGTGTTGAGCAATTTCGTTTTTTTTAATGAAAAAATTAAATCGTTCAAAAAATATATTCGTTGAAAAAATTAATCTGAGAAAACAAAAAAAGGAATTAAAAATTTCAGCTGAAAATATTGATGCTTACGGTAAAATTGTTCGAGGAAAAATATCTGGAAGAAACGGGATATTAACAAAGCGAATGTTGTAAAAGTTGTGAAAGAAAGCGAGAGAGGGAGAGAGAGAAAGTCACGGACAGCGTCGAGAGGAAGAACCGAGGCGTCACGTCGCGACGTTTTTCACAAGCGTCCTGCGAATTCTGACAGCTCGAAATCCAAAAAGCCCGTAAATTTGGCAATTAAACATGATCTAATACCGAGAATCCGGTGGGTGGAGCGCGCGCGCGCGCGCGCGTCCAAGTTTTATAGGAGTTTGCGACGTGAATCCTTCTTGGCAAGAAAAGGGTCGCCTTTTAACCGTGTTGCGCGAGGGAGAGAGAGAGAGAAGGGGTCGTGCGAAGCCGCCGAAAACAATACACGCCCCGAGCCGCCAACTCGGCACGACGCCACGACCAGGATTATTTTCTGCATTATTGGCCGCAATAACGCGCAAAACTGCCGTGACCGCCGCCTCGTTGCTTCGCCGTTGCACCGTTGCACCGTTGCACCGTTGCACCCCTATAGGTCACTCGACGCAGCCTTGACTGTCTCCCTCCTTGACCACCGCGTTCAGCTTACGCTCTTCTTTCACCTCCAATTCTTATCCTTTCCTCCTTCTCTTTCCATCTTTTGCCCAACTATATATGTTTTAAGTCCCTCGCCGTCGCTGCCGCGCCGCTGCATCCTTTCGCAAATATTCCGGCCCAGTAAATCATAATTGATAGACAATAGAGTGACTTCCAAGTCGTTGCATTGTCGACCTTCTCGGAAATAATTCACCGACGTTGGCTATATAGAGTTACGGTGCTGGAATTGAAAACCAACGCGACGATCAGTTCGCGCGCTTTCTACGATTTTTCGTGACACACACTGGCCACGAGTAATTAGTCATATATGGAGGAGAGTCGATGCGCGCCCGATGCCTAATTAGGAAAGAGTTTTAACGGTTCAACGATGACGCTGTACAAATTGAACGAGTCGCTGCTGCCACGAGACAAGCGATTTTAGAAAGGATCGGCATTAACAGCCGCGTAACGCGTATCGTGATGCATCCGACGTAATTAAAAAATCCTTAAGGACTCGCGCGAGCGTTCGCTATTTAAATGCCATAAACATCGCGCCCTAATGATATTCCCCGCAGATACAAACGACCGTAAATACTTTCCAATTTACGAAGAACAAAAAAAACGACCACACCGATGGAATCGGCGGTCGTTCTGCGGTCGCGTTCGTCGGGACGAAACCACCGGTCGTTTTTTTACGATCGTAGTACGGTCGTCGCGTCTGCTCGGTATTTTCGCCCACTACGCGTTAAAAATTGCGCCGGTGTCGTAAACCACGGGTTTGCCGTTTGACTCATTTTTCTCGACGAACTTGCGCCCTTCGCGGCTCTGACTCGCGATCGCCCCCCCCCCCCCCCCCCCTCGTCCCCCTCGACGCACGACGAAAATACCATCGAACAGAAGTTTTTCGTTGCGGCTTGGGGAAAAACGACGCCCAGTGCGTTCCCGAAATGGAAAAATATTTTTCCATCCAATTTTCGAGGAGTCTGCCGCGTGTGCGCTGGTGCGAAAGGCTTTTCCAACAGCTGTTTAAACGCCGCCCCCGCCGCCGGGCCCTTCGACTCCTCTCTCGCGTCGCACCAGGTACCCCTTTTGCACATATCCATACACGCATATATAGCTATCGACGCAGCCGACAAGCGGAAAGGCGCATCTCGCTACGCCAAACCCTTTCATTCTCGCACATTGTCGCATGGATGTTTTTTTTTTTTTTTTTCGGGCGAACCGATCTTCCAACCGAAAATGGATGAATACAATTTGGGAAACTGCCGCCGCTGCCGCCCTCGAAGAAGGGGTGGAGATTTGCGTCTGGCTCCACGACGCAGCCGCTCGAAAAGCGATCATCCATTTTCCCGTTTTTTTTTCCTACTGGATACTATAGCTATATGTGGTGGATGCGGTGACGGGGGTGTCTGCGATGCGTGAGCGCGACGAGAGGGGATGAAAGGCGCGGGGCACGTGCTCCGAGCGTCGAGAGCCGTGCGGCGAACCCGCACTCCGCCAATCATCGCGAATAAATAGAAACCCCTTATTTCGCCGATGCTATCGTTACCCCTTTTCCCACTTTCCTTATTTTTCCTCCTTTTTCCGTAAGCTCGCGCACGCTTCGACACGGACCCACCTTTGTGCCAAACGCGGAAATGGGATTCGGGGTGAATAAAATTGTGCGCGGCGGATCGTCGAGTGATGCGGAAAAACGCGGTGGTCGTGTCGAGAAATAAGTTTTGCGAACAAATAAATTTCGTGAATTTCGAAAATGGTAGAAACGAGTCGTAGAAAATTACACGAAGAATTGATACCATTATCCGTGTATCTCAATCTCAAGAAGCCCGGAAAAATGTCTCCGACGATAAAATCGTTTATCTCGCTCCCTAGAGAAAAAAAAGAAAGAAAAGAAAAAAAAACGTCCGTTTCGTAAAATTTGGTCGTTCGTGCGAGGGGCAGTAGGAACAGAAGCGCGAGACACCGGTCCGAGGGTCCGGCGGGCGCTCTCGGTTTCGTTTTCTATAGAAAAAAAAGAGGGAAAAAAATACATACGGTCCGATCGCGCGGGATATTTGGTGGCCGGCCGTTGTCCGGGCTGCCGGGATGCTGTGCGAACGCAGGCTGCATCCCCCTCCTCGCATCGTTCTTTGCCGGAGCCGGAGCCGGAGCGGACCGAGGGCGATCCGCGCGCGAGCTGAGGACAAACAACTGACAGCTGACCCACGCTCGTGCGGGGCTGACCCATACTTATGGTTCATCTGCTGACACTGCGTGCGCGCCGCTCTATGGCCTCCCCATACTCGTGCCTCGACGCGTGTTCCTCGTGTATTCGTACGCGTACAGCCTGAACCCTCGCTGGTCTACGACTTGGTGTCGTAGAACCGTTTTTTTTTTTTTTTTTTTTTTCTAAAAAAAAAATCAAATCTAACGAGTCAAAATATATTTGCGCGTATACGATTTTTCTATAGATTTCTCATTTGGGAATTGAAATTTCGGAGCCTCGTTCCCGAGTAGAAAATCTGCAGCGTTACATCAGGCTCGAGTCAGGCCCTGATCAGGCCCTGACAAGGCCCGAACAGGGCCTGGTCAGGGCCGGATGTAACGCTACAGATTTTCTACCCGGGTTGTCTCTTGTGCATGCGCCGCACAGTCACACCAATGGGCTATATTTTCGTGCTGGTCTAACGAACGGGGCCCGGCCGATCTCCCTCGTCTAGCTCCATCCACCACTGCGTAGATACGTACGTACGAAAACGCCTCTAAAAGCCCCGTCTAGCGGTATATATAGCGCGCCGCACTGTGGCAGCTCGAGGAAAAAAGCTTTCCGGATCATTCTCGCGCGCGCTCGTTTTTCTTCCGACGCACCAAAGGCCACCACACTTTTTCTTCCCCCGCACTCCGGGCTTTTCCCTCTTGTCGTCTCTTGGGGGCACTTTTTTTTTACTCGATTCCTCCACCCCGCTCCTCCTACTTTCTTTCTCCGGACCTCTGCGTCTCACTGACACCCTCCTCGAACGTTACTTCCGCGATCGCGGTTCGTGGGCTTTCGTCGAGGAATGTATCTTCAACACACACGAGGCATTCCGTGCCTTTCTTTTTTACTGACTACATTGACGTAAAAAAAATATTACAAAGATCGAACGTAATCAAGTTTTTTTCGTTTTTTGTGAAAATTATCGCGTTTAGAAAAAATCGTATAGAAGAAAAAAAAAATGTTCGATTTCGTAAAGAAAAATGCGAAAAATGTTTTTTTTTTCACATTTTCTAGTCTGCGTGGACATCTCGGCTCCCCTCGACTCCGCAGTTGGGGTGATTTTTTTCTCTTCTGTTTTGACTATTATTACGTCGTCACTTTTTGTCGAATTTTTTTTCTCTCAATCCACTTGTGGTTCAGGTGGGTTTGGGGGCCGCGATTGACTCGTGCCGAATAAAAAAAACGTGTTACCCTATTTCAAGGACATGGGGCAACAAGTTTTTTTTAAGCGCATTTTTCGGGGCTCAGGCTTCTCGCATTTGCCGTCATCACCGGCGCCCCGCGCCAACTATCCCTACGACCCCACCAGGTTTTTCGTTTTTTTTTCTTCTTCCTTTTCCCCTCCTCGTTTTATTCAACCCTCGTTGCGAGGCGCCGGCCGTTTTTCCGGGGAGAGGAGGAGAAGACTCGCGCGCGCGCGCGCCGCGCTTATAATAAACACACACCGGGAGTCAGAGTGGATAGTTAGAGGCCTGTCAAGCGTAGAACCCGGAACGCCTGGCCCAACTCCCGTGGAGATTCCACGGCTGCTGCGCGCTCGATGCTTTTCACCGCAGCGAACATCAGGCTCGACGGCGGCGGCGGCGGCGGCGGCGGCGACTTTTCGCCGCAACAAATCCTTCGAAGCCGCTAACGACCACAACAGACGCCACACGGACGTCGATCCTTCATTATATATATAATGAATGAGCCTAATAGATACTCGAGTGACTAACAAGATGGAAAAAAACAAGAAAAAAAATGTAGCCGCCTAACGCAAACAGTCGCTGATAGTCAAAAACAGATTACAATACTTTTCGTACTTTTCGTAGTTTGACGTACGAGTTATCTTATCGTTATCCGGCTTTTCGACCGCGGACAAAATATTTAATGAATCACTACGAAAGTTTCACGAGAATGTGATTCATTTTGACCTCCTCGTGGAGAAAGTTTTGTTTTCGTGAGGACATTTTTTTTTTTTAAGAGGTTTTCACGTCCGTGTACTTGACCCACATCGATGGACGTGAAACGGTGAATTAATTAATAATCAATGTAACGACGAATATTTTTCAGTAACGCCAATTGTCGGTGTAAAAAAATGAATGCCGTAGCTGTAGCTGTTTAGGTCGAAGAAAGGGGGATATAGGAGAAAAAAATGATAGCGGGTAGATATAGGTATAGAGGAGTTGTGGCAAGGGTGAAGCGTCCCAGTGGCCGCTAGATGGCCAGCGTCTCGAGCACGATGCGAATCTTTCGCGCAAGCGGTCGGGTCGCTCGTCGTTCCTTTATAAAGCGCGGAACGCGTCTCGTCTCTCACTCAGGGAGCGACCGGGCGCTGTGTGGTCCTTGCAAAAGACACCCATGGCTGTGGCTCACCCATTACTGATCAATCAAACTGACTCTTGAGATATTCCTTGGTGTTTACTTCTCGTCCGTTGGTTCACTCCAAAAATACAACGGACCGCCCGGTACTCCCATAATTTTGCTACTTTTTTACTTTTAATGAAAAGAAAAAAATAGCAATTTTGTTATTTTGCTATTTTTTTCTTTTAATGAAAAGAAAAAAATAGAAAAATAGCAAAAAAATGGTGCACCATTTTTTTCCATAATTTCTTAAATCAATGCTATTTTGATCGATCCTCTCTTAAAAAATGAGTAAACACGTTACCAGCCACGTTGGAGGTCGAAAAAAATGCCGCCTTAAATGCTCGAAAATATAGATTCGTCACGTATCGAAATGTTTCCAGCTTGACCGCATAAGACGAGTGTCACGCGACTCGACGTTATTCCCAACACGCTGCTTCTGGCTGCTAGCGCGCAGCTGGACCAACGGGTTTTCATCGCGGACCCAACCGCTTTTCCGATCCAGTCCACATCGAGTTCTAGCTCGATGACTCGCCTTTTTGCATTCAAGGTATTTAACTGTGGAAATTCAAAAAGTAATATTTCTCAAATTGACTGCATTTTTTCAACGCAATTCGATAAAAAGATTGAAGAAAAAATTATGGGAGTCTCGCGGACTTTTTCACGGCTTTGCATCGCGTCGAGTCTCACCGAGTCTTTACCGTCTCGCGCGTTTTCAGTACCATTTCCACGGTAAAATTGGCGCGCGCGCACGCGTCGCACCCTAGCCCATCGTATTTCCCATCGGCGTGGCTTCGATCGAAACGGCTTCGCGCTGACCGTTGGTCATCGAAACGGGAACGCTCGAAACCGTCGTGGGAGCATCGGAAAAGTTGGGTAACGCTATACCGCCGGCCGTGTGTTACGTTGCCGTTGTTATTATTATTGGTTCGAGTGAGAATTAGAGAAACGCGCAGCCAGCCCCCCTTGGCAACGCACACCGCGTAGCGTAGATTTTCCGGCAACCTGATAAATAAGACGGCTGTCGGGTGAGCGGGGGTCACGCTGCCACTAGAGGGGTCAGCGATTGAACAATACAGGGAGCGCGGCCTTTGGCACCCAGGGGTTAATATGCGGGCAACTAAACATTGACACCGGACAATGCAAGATTTATAGGTCGACGCGTACGCGCGATCCCGGTATTGTTGTGTCCGAGCGTTTTTCCTCACCCCGACGAACGTTCGCCGTACGAGTGACCCCCCCCCGCCCCCCGCCCGCGGACCTCGCGTACTTTCGTCTCGTTTCATCGCGGCGGCGCCATCGGGAATCGCGCGAGTCTCTCTCGGCGCAACATTTTGAAAAAGCATCGGGCAGCCGGGGACGGCTGCAGCGAAGACCATTGTCCGCGACTGCCCGGAGCTTGATCATCGGGGGCTAATGACCGCCGGATCAACGAGAGTGTGCGAGCTCTTTTCGGTGAATTCTCGGTGAAACGCGGAACGGGAGCTCCGTCGAATAAATCTGCACCCGTTGGACTTTTCGGCAATCGTGACGCCGAGGGTCATGACAATGCATCGAGTTTACGTTGCTTCTCGGTGGATAGCCGGATTATTGCAATTATTTTGTAAATTTACTCTCGCGTCACAGTTGTCGCGCGTGTCGATCGCGACGAAGGAACATCGGAAAATGTATTCGAACGTTCGGATCCTCCTGCATAAAACATACAAAACTAAAGAGAACATTTTTGTGAAAATTTATCCGGACTAGTTTTAAAAAATCGGCTTCCGAGGGGGGTCAGCGAGTCGCCGGTTTCGGGGGCAGGGCCTGCGCGGAGGAAAAGCGGAAAAGCCTGCTAGCCGTCCTGCTGCAGCAGCCAGAGAGCCCGGCCACCCCGTCGCCACTGCCGTGGCACGCGTTAATTCTCGACACTTTTCAAACGCCGAAAACGCCTCGCTTCCTACGTACGAGATTCCCCCATTTTTTTCCTTCTTTTTTTTCTCTCGTTCCCCTCATCCAGCGACAGCAGCTTTTCCTTCCTCCGCGCACTTCTTCGTCCGTCCACCTTGACCCGTACCAGCGACGACACCCGATACGGCCCCGACGTTGGCTCCCTCGTCCCCGCGTGGTCCTTCTCCTTCTCTATGTACATCCGCGTCCAACGTATATAGGTATACCATAAACCTATCATGCACCACGTCCACTGGACCATTGACTAGCGCACGAGTCGCGACTTCCGTTGCACATTTATTCCAGTGCTCTCGATGCACAAAGAAAGCGCGGGGCTCTCTCTACCTTTACTGGTTTTTTTCCCCCTGTGCGGATATACCAGGAACCTTGTTTTGTCACATTTTTATCGAGCACTTCCCGGTCTCATAACCGCATGAAGAGCCTCTGGGGGAAAATATCGCGTGGATATATTTTTGTTGGGGTTGGGGAAAAAAATGTGGGCCTGATTTCAGATAGGATTTTAATGGGATTATTATCGTTAATTGAATTTTCTTCTTCTCACTTACAATAACAAAATTTAGCTCAAAGCGTATCATCTACCTATATATCTAAGCATACGGTAGTCCATCGCGGCTTATAGCTTCCGAATGAGCGGTAAGCTTATTATCGGGGGAAAAGGCATTTTTTTTTTTTTTTTTCATTGTGCTTTTTCGTCGGCTCGAGAGCCCTTCGAACACGCAATTTTGGCGAATCATCGGACGCGGATGCGGCGCACTCGAGGCTTTTCGGGCAAATCGCGTTCGAATGGAATAATGTGGCCCTACACGCGCGACAATGGACGCGTTTTGGGGCCCATTAGGAATGCAGCGCTGGGCCGGTGGCGCGCGCGCGGACAAAGCCGCCCGCCCGGGACCGCTGATTGTCCGGAGTAGAATGAAATGAAAAAAGGGAAGTGGGCGAAGAAAAAAAAACGGAAAAAAAGGAAGAAATCCCTCGACGCAAGTCGAATTCGTACGAGTATGAACCGGCTGGTGATCCGCGCGGCGAACCAACGGCAACTCGACACTCTTCCGTACGGCTATAAACATTCGTAGCGATGGCACATTATTTTTATATTATATATTTTTCTCAGATTTTCGTCAAACTGGCCCAAAGTGAACTAGCAAAAAAAGTATCGTTTACGAATCGTTTACGATTTTTTGTCCCATGTATGGGCATCAAACGGGGGAGGAAAGTGCATTTAACGCCATTCGAAAGGTATCGATCTACTCGGTCACTGTCAAGCTGTTTCGGGAAACCGAAGGACCTTTTTCTCCGACGCCATTCGACCCTCCGTACGTAGCGTCGATCGTTCCGAAAATACTGTCGATTCATCGCTCCACGGAGTTCCATCGGATCAACGTCACCCGGCGTATTCGACGATGACGGAAAAATCCAGCGAGCGCCCATTTTTATCGTATTTTTAGGTTCGCTACAAAAGCACCCATTCGATTCGCATGATTTTTTCTCTCGGGAGGAAAAAAATCAGAGACCGCGTCTATTGTAGCCCAAACGATTTTTTGATTCACCACTCATTTTGCGCCACGAATGCTCGGTATTATTTTGTACATTGGGTGGAGTATCGAAATTGGTGAATAGAAAAAGATACGAATACGAGTCGATAGTAGAGTCGTCGCAACCCCTACGTGGAAGCGACATTTTGTTCAGGCGGGCTTCGCTCGGTCGACTCGAGTGTTTTCGGTCGAACCCTTCGGTCACGAGCGTTTAAACTGTCGCTCGTCGGATTACAGCGGGACGCGTGAAGCGAGAGGTCGCGAGGATCGTAGCGCCGCTTTTGATTTCCAAGCACTCGAGCGCGCCACGCCTTTGGCTCCCGCAACGCCGCACGAATCAACCTGTCGACGCGCGCTCGGCGCTTTATTAGGGGATAGGGGAGTTTTTATAAGCCACCAGCTCGGTGCAACACACACGCGTCGCTTTTTTTTTAACCCGTAACACAATCGAGGGGCGAACCCACCTCGACCTGTTCTTTCGGAGGGGACGGTTTTTTTTACCGGCTGCTCACGCGCGCCTTTTTCCGCATCCTGCGCCCACCGACCCGCCAATACGCAACCCGCAGCCAGGCTTTTTTTTCTCTCTCTCTCTCTCTGGCCTCAACCACTCGTGCACCCTGCTCACATGGCGTTTTTTTTTCACGGCTAATCGACGAGGTCGAAAAAAACACGTCCCCCTGATCGCACGATTAGGGCACAAGTGCCTGCGCTATACCTGCCTGCTATCCGCGGCTTTGGAAGGTACACCGGATGTAACGTAGTTATTTTCCACTTTTATTTTTTTTCGTCGCCGAAACGAAAAAAAAAAAAAAAAAAATTCTAGAGGAGCTTACGTTTTCTTTCGTTTATCACCGTCGACCGTCCAACTCTTCACTGTTTTTTTTTTTTTTACTTTTAATCCGGTGAAAGTTGCAAAAGGGTCTCGGCATTTTTTTGTCCATTAAAGACTTTTTATTTATAAGTCGTCGAGGCGCAGGATTAAGTAAATCTCGCGATTTTACAGGAGGCGACGCAGAGGGAAAGAAAGGAAAAGAAAAGAAAAGGAAAAAAAAGCGTGGAAGAGCGAGGCTATTGGGCCGTCGAAAGGCGAAAGGGTTGAAAAAGACGTAAGCCAGGTAAGCCCGCTAATCTCCACGGTTTTCCGGCATTATTTTTTCACCGCACCTTTTTTGTCGTACGGCCGCCGTGCGAAATCCTTTTGGGCTCTCGGCCGCGCGATCGATCGGCCGCGCGGGGAAATCTCTCGCACGACGTCGTTTGAGAACCGGACGGACGGACGGACGGCAACCCTTTCCAGACTGCCGCGCACCAGGGAAACCGCACGTTTTATTGACGGACATTAGGTGCCGTAAAAACTGTAAAACAAAAGCTTCACCTCGAGACAACGCGTAGACGTTTTTTGTCTCCCCCGTTGTCTCGCCGGGAGTCGTGATTTTGGACGGGGAACAAATTTGTAGTTGCATATATATTTTTTGTATTCGCTAAAATTTATTCGATTAAAATGGGAAATTGTCACAAGCGCGATGATTGATTGAAAAATTGCGTCATCCGAGATCTCGTCGCCGTGGCCACTCCCTGTGTTAGTTTAAGTTCGCCCGTAATCAATAATGTCTTGTTCCTCCTCTTGGTTGTTTCATAGTGTTTTTTACTGTATTTTCTTGACAATTACCCGGTCCTACCTCTCCGCGCCAAGTCGAGGGTAGGTTTTTGATTTTCTCTCCAGGGTCCGTCGAGCGGGCCGCTCCATTAACTGCCGTCCGCCGATGCCGACGGTCCCGCCGCTCCCGACGGTCCTCCCGATCCTCCCGCTCCCGGCGGTCCTGCCGGTCCTCCCGGTCCTCCCGGTCCTCCCGCTCCGGACATTCCGAAATCCGGTGGACCGAAGCCCGGCGGTCCGAATCCTGGCATCACCGGTCCCGGCATTCCCATTCCAAATTGTGGCCCCGGCTGTGCCACGGGATCCGCGAGAACGGCCAAAAGGACGAATAATTGCAACACCGCGATTGTCACCAAGGACGATTTAATTGCAGACATGGTGGCACTCGAACGCCGACGTTATAACGTTTGAGAAGGAAGATCTCTCGACGACTGACGAAGGCTCGCGCCAGAATTGTCTTTATATACCGCGAGAAATACGGAAAAATTATGCGCCCGACAGAAGCTAACTTTTTTCTCGATAAGTGATAAAGACGTCAATTTTCTTTCTCGCTGATAAACGCACCGCGGCTGTTAAGGTGCATTCCGAGCACCTCCGCCGTTTTAGTCAACTCATTGAGCAATTTTCTTCCCAGCGATACCCCAAGAACCATTGGAAAATACTGGTGCTTGATTATCCTCGCACTCCTTCTAATAACGTAGTTCAAAGTCAGCCGCTTGTAACAACAACAACAACAACAACAGTGCGAAGCAACAGAGCGCAATGAAACGTTCATGAGGTCACGTTTAAACGCAATGAAACGGTCGGTTCTGTCGACAGCCTCGAAAAACAACTTGAACGGTTCGGGATAATCGTCGGGGCTCATCGAGAGAACATTTATTAGCTCCTCGTAACCGATGAATTTCAAGGGTAAATGGCAAATACAGCGATAAGTCCAAGCGATAAGTTTAATTGCCGAACAATCGCGTAATTCTTTTGCAATTATAGATTACTCTCTCGCATATTTCTGCGTAATGAAAAATATGCGTTTTAACGTCAGTATGCAAGAACAGAGTCCTAACTTACCAACCGAAGTCAGGCTGTGTGTCGTGTGTGTGTGTGTATGTGTGATACAATTTTACCCCACGCTGATACAGCCACACGATATACATGTGATAAAAACATAATTTTCTTTCCTACATTTATCTATTACGATGTATTAAAATGCATGTTTTTCAGTCTCGAGAAAAATTAGCCGACTGGAGAGGCAAAATGCAGGAGTAACTTTGACAGTGGGAACGGCTGGAGAAAATAATGACAATCGATGCGAATGATGTGTAAGTAAACAATATATTTATTGTTATCGTTATCGCTAAGGCACTTGTTACCGATATAAAAATGTACGTCACAAATGATCGCCCATGAGCATATTTAAATACTGGTATTACACAACTAATTGCTTCTCGTAATGATTCACTATAGTGCACGTTCTATGTATAATCTCGGATGTAATATGTACGAGCGCCTATGGCATCCGGGGTAGCTTCGCGCGATATTGTTGTATACATTACGTAAAACAGATTACGCTTATTCGAAAAGTAACGTGCGTGTGTGTATGTGTAAACCGCGTGTCCAGTACGTAATAAGGTAGAAAATTAAACAGCACGTATCGTTCGTCGTTGCGAGGGAGAAAAAAGAAAATAAAGAAAAAGAACGCGGACGCCGTTGAGGCACTCGCGGGCTCCCCGAACTCAAGCTACGTTCGGTTTAGATTCAAAGCAATGATATAGTATTGTCGTATCCTTAAAGAAGAAACGTTAATGTATAATTAAAGCGGTAAACTATACGAATCGATGATGCGCGGGAGGAACGAGCGATCGCCGCGATTCTTGGGCGCGCGACGATCGCCGGTTCCTCGCGGTTTTTATTTTTATTGCAGCGATGGGCGCCGTAGGTCGCCGCCGCGCTCCCTCTCACAATCTCGCGAATAACAACATAAATACATTATACGAAACCACGGACGTCTCGACGATCGTGATTTGTCCACGAATCGAGGCACGCTTCTCGGTCTCGTTAGACGGACGATCAGGACAGCGTTATACGACGACGTATAACGAGCTGCTCGACGACGAGACACGAGGCCATGTAAACGTCAAGGATTATCCTTCGTACTCGACTTCGTCGCGGCTTTTCCATATTGATTAGCGTGGAAAAGCCGGGAGAGCCTATTGCAACGTTGAATTTACTATAATAATTCTCATCGTCGCTTGAAATATATTTCGGAATAAAAAATTGTTTCCTCCGAAACGTTTCAAACTGGCGATACCTTAATCTCCTTGCGCTACGAACGAGACGGAGCGGCACGGCAACGGGTCTCCTTTTTTAAAAAATATCAATCTCACTTCTAAAACGACACCGACTCACTTCGTAACAAGACGCGAGTGTATAAATGGATTTAAAAAAAAACGACCGTCGGGCTCAAGCGTCCGACAAAGACACGTCGATACTCCTTTATAATTTTTTCCTTCTTTTCCTTCCTTTTTCCTCAAACGACCCGAGCCGCCCTCTCCGCTCTTCGGCACATTTACAAAGCTGCCACTTAAATTAACAACGCACATACGCATAATATCAGCTCTACCGAATTCGATTTTCGGTATCGACTATGCTACAACATCGTTATACTTAAATTTAAAAAAGAAAAAAAAAAACAATAAAATACACCATAACGGGCAGCCCCATTAACGCCGCGACTTTCCGGTCAGAGGTGAAACGGCGCGGTCGTCCATTTTATATTCTATAAATATCATATATTCGGCTCGTAAACTCGCACATAATATAACTGTGTGTGTGTGTATAGTATAAAACGTATCGGAATTTGTTAATCTAATGGGGGGGCGCTTGTCGTTTAACCGATAACTTGGTATATTCGTAACAGTTATAAACTTTATATATAAAAAAAATATATATATGTATATGAATATATGAATATATTTACTTTATATTCACTCGACCTCTCGATGCACGATTCAAGGGTCCTGAACATGCCTTATTATTAACGTTTCATTAACGCGTTACCAACATGTTTATATAAGACACTTCGTATGGACGGTTGTTGCTAATAAAGTCGACGACGCGTAGCGTCGCCGTGTTCGTTCGATTGCAAAAGTCAAGGCACTTGGTGTTAAGGTAACTTCGCTTCGTACCAGTCAACCGAGGCTTCGATTGTTCGCAATGAAAATTACGATTGAAAAAATGGTAATTCTCCAGCTACAAAACATTGTCAAAATGAAGCACTCGTTTGATCAGCGTTTGGCGGCTACCTCAAGATTTTCTTCTTCTTTATTTTCATACCGTTTTGTCGAATCGTACCGCGATACGGTTCTCAACGCTCTAACTTCTCAAAATTCTATCGCTATCTCGTTCCGTTTCTTCGTAGACGCTTTATTCGACTATAAACAATAAAAAAAGAAGAAAAAAGAAAGAAAAGAAAAAAAAACTATCGCGACATCTGTCAGGGAAAGCACGGCCCGGATCGCGGTGGGTATCGTCGAAACCCGAGCGAACCTACCTATTAATTGCACTTTTTTACTTATCGCGTCAACATTGGTCGCCAAGCCGAACGTTCGAAACGAAGCTTGCGGTCGAGAGCGATGCGTTCGCGCCACGCGAGATCGGTGAATCTGATACGTCATGATACCAGACTTGAGCTCTATTCAATACTAATTATTAATACGCGTCACCCGGTGACGGTGACACAAGTTTCGTGATTCGTTCCATTGGAGTATTTTTCGACTCTCAGCACGCAACGTCAACGCGACGTCCAATATAATTCGCTTTTCCTCGTTTGTAGAAGCCATTGACAAACCGTGGTGTCGATTGATAAAAGAAAAAGTGCGAAATTATATTCGACTTGGCGTTCGCCGCGCGATACCAAAGCGTAGCAACGGGCGAGTCATTTGCGTGCTTTGAATATTATTGTCAGACGATAAAACTATCAGAGCCGCGGTATCGTTTTCATTATTCGGCGCTTGTTAAACTTGCATTCGTCGACTGGATAGTAGAACATAGAAAAGCTATGTACAAGTTGTTCTCGATGAGCGAATTATTCGATAATAAAAAAATAACGTTAGCACGTCGCGCGCGCGCGCGCGTCGTGACCTCGAGTTTTACGCCGTTTTTTCCCCCAATTTTCCGCCTAATTGTACATATATATAAATTTCTCCTCGTTTCTCGTAAAGTTATAAAATGATGTTGTGAGAATTTTGACTCGAGGCAACGACGCGATTGATCGACTTTGTTTGTTTTCGCAGTACCATCGAACCGGGCCCGGATGTTCTACAGCCACGTTAGGACGTTCTCGGGTTTGCTCGTGTTGGGATTGATGAGCGATTGCACGTCGTCGAGGATGTCGCTGCTAAATTCTTCGCCCAACTGAAAATCAAGAGAAATACTTTAATCATCGGTTTATTCGTGTGTCAGGGTGAAATGTTGTCGGTGAGAATTGGCGTGCGCGAGGTGGAATAGATACCTGGAGGGAAGGCACGAGATCGTCGGTCGAGTCGATGTTGTCGCTGAGCGTTGATATGTCGGGTGTTTCCATCGGAGCTCCACCTTCTGCGGACCCAACATACATTTCTTTTCGTTAATTCGACTCGCTCGTCGGGACAATTTGGCTCTGATCGAAAAGACTCGTTTGACGAGAGAACTCACCACTCGTGCCGTCCATATTGTCGTCGATATTCGCGAGGAAATCCTCGGGCGTGTGGGGCAGAGAGTACGCCGAACCGAGACCCAACCCGCTGTCCGCGCTCTCCTGACGCGCGTGCTGCTCGTTCATACCCGACAAGAAGGGATCCATGGCGACGTCCGTCGTACTTTGTCGTAGCATCAGTTCTTGCTGTAAATTTATCAAACACACACGGGACGATCGAGTGTGAATTACGAACGGAAGAGACGGAAGGGAGAGATAAATGACGTGGAATTATCTTCCGTCGAGTTTGAGAGTTTCTCGGGAGGATAGGGTGAATTTAATAGCAACCTGTCGCATGATTTCCTGCTGTCGTTGCTTGAGACGTTCGCGCTCCATCTGCAACGACTGTAGACGCAATTTTTGTTGGCAGGCTTGAATGGTCTGGTTGCTCTGGATGCCACCGCCGCCGGGTTGTTGAAGCCAGTTCTGTGGAAGCATCGCACCGGATGTCGGGGCTCTTTGGAGATGCGTCGCTGCAAAATAAAGACGAGTCGTCGTTCGGTGGTGGTTATGTAATCTTATCGGGGCACGAACTCGATCCCCCGAGATCCTTATCGACGACCATTCGGCTCGCTATCGCGCGCTCGCGCTCGAGCTACCTGAGACCAAGTGACTCTCTCTCCGTCCACACGACAATCCACTTACTCCACAACACCGAGTCTCGCTTCGATTTACCGCTGTCAAAATAACAACCGCGAAATAACAAAAAAATGATATACTCACGTATTCTCGGGTCAAACCAGGAAGTCGTGCGAGTCTGATGATTGATGAAGTAAATCTCGCCCTCGGTGGTTCGCGCCTGTTCCCAGCCGTCGGGAAGAGGTCCGAGGGTGCTCGGTGCCCCGGTCGAGGTTTTCCCACTCTCGACGGCGGCCGCGACCGCAGCGACGCTCACGGCTGCCGCTGTTTTTCTCGGATCCTCCCATGTCGTTGATCTGGTCAAGTGGCTGAAACAAACAACGTGCGTTCGATATACGTCACGGGTGAAGGAAGAAAAAAAAAAAAAGAGGAAAAAAATGGGATCGCCGCTCGCGGGGCGAACCGACGACGACGACGACGACGACGATGCTCGCGTCCCAGCACCCCACGCAAAAGTGAACGGCGCCGAGTGGGACGCGTGTACACGTGATCGTGTTATCCCAATATAGTATAGGGTGAGACGAAAATAGTTCCATTCAAAACGTCGCGAGCGCGCGAGCGCGCGTACCCGCGATACAACGCCGCCCGCCCGCCCGCCGGCCCGTCCGTTCGGCCACCAAGGGGGATGGATACGAAGTACGCCTACTCATCCGTCGAAACGCACCAACCGATACTATATTTTCACTAGCGTGGTGCACAAAGCTCGGCTTTTCAAACGCACGCCCGCCTGCCCGCCTGCCCGCCGCCGCCAGCGATATTTCTGCCCTCGCGGTTTCGCTCTGATAGCGCATAGGATTAGAAACGTCTCGTTAATACGCGACCGCGAGAGATAAGTTGTTTTCGACCGCTGAGTGGACCAGTGCGTCAGCAGAGGCATCATCGTGAGCCGCTTGCCACCACCACCACCACCACCACCACCACCGTCGCCGCCAGCAGCAGCAGCAGCAGCAGCAGGCAACATCATCGGCAGATTCGCCGCGGATTCTCCCCCCGTCCGCGCGACGATGATGTCACGTTACAGTTTTTCGTACACGTTGCCGCTGCCGCCGCCGCCGCCGACGCCGACGCTGCGCGAGCTCATTCCGACGGCTCAGCCGGCTTGCGGGGTACCCAACGTCCAAGCGGCGTCCTTGCGCTAATCGCGAGATCGACCGCTCGAAAGGTTCTCAATGGTACATCGAGTGGTTCGAAAGACTCTGGAATTTGTGCGCGAGCGGAGGTCGCGGCAGACCCTTCCGACCGACGCGGAATCGATGGAAATAACCGCGCGCGTGCCGTCGGAGAGCGAGTGGCGCTCGCTCGCTCGCTCGCTCGCACCTTTTTCGCGTACGAAAAAAATGTCGAATCTTTGGGGCGCTCGCGCGTTCGGAGGATACACAAGCCGTGTGTGTCCCGCGCGGCGTTCGCGGTTCAAGCCCAAAATCGTATAGGCGAAATTAGACAAGGCGCACGCGGTCCGCCGATACTGTTTTCGTCGTCTACGGAACTTGGACGCTTCCACGGTTGACGAAAATAGCGACTAATGGCTGCTGATTGCCGTACGTGTCCCCTCTTTCTTCGGGCGCAGCTCTCACGCACCGCGCGGCAGCTTCTTCCATACAACGGACGCTCCGTTATTTTTCGGGTCGAGGACGCGAGATCCGAGCTGCCCTCAGGGCGGTGGGAGCCGCTCAACGGGGAAATCCTGACGACACGGTTCGGACGTGACCAGAGCGAGAAAAAAAAAAAAGGAATCGTTCGAGCCAGCCGGTCGGTTGGTTGCTCGCCAAATCTACCGATATTCTCCTCGAGATGTATTTAAAAATAATAAGAGCGACGCGTGCGTGCGTCTCGTGGAGAATTATCGCGAGGGACTCCCGAGGCAATAACAACACGAGTTGACCGTGCGACGACGCGACAACGAGCAATGGCAACCGTGGCTTCGCCTCCGACGAGCGTTAAAAGCGGCAGCAGCCGCGTGGCCGCGCCGTCTCGACGAGACGACGACGACGACGACGACGACGTTGGTGCCTACGTACATGAGACTCGCGCGCGGCCACATTGGATGGGGAAAAAAAAAGGACAGAGAACGCGACGACGCCGACGACGACGACGCCGCCGACGACGACGACGACGACGACGACGACGACGACGACGACGACGACGCGGTCAGCCAGCTCCCCAGAGGCTCACGTCGATCTGGCAGCGTTCCAAGCCACGATACACCGTGGCCCTCGCGGGCGAGTAGTAGCCAAGTAAATACAGAAGTCGAGGGACGAAAGGAAAGGCGGCAGCGGCAGCGAAGAAGACGACGATGGCGCGCGGATTTCGCTATGGGTCTGCGAACGCAGGGACCACTCTCAGCATCCGCGTGAGCGTCGCGCGCGCGCTGCGCCGTACCAACACGGCACAAGCGGCAGCAGCGTGCGAGAGAGAGAGAGAGAGAGCGTAGAGCCTGGCGGCGAGGGCGCAACACCGCGCCGTACGAGACTACGATGTATTTTTACTCCGGACATCACGGCGCCGAACAACTCGTAAATAGACACTCGCGTGCCCGCTTCTTCTTCTTCTTCTTCTTCTTCTTCTTCTTCGCCTTCTTCTTCCTCGCCTTCTTCTTCTTCTTCGCCTCACTCGCGCTTTCCTATGGTTCGCTCTCATCCGGCCGCGCGCGGATCTCGACATCGCGTGGATCTCCCCATGTTGCTCGGATCCGCCAACGGTTGCTGCCCGCGCAGCGGGACAAGAGGGACGCCCGACTTTTCCCGCGCGCACCTCCACCCGAAGGTCGCCCCACTCGGCGTCATTGCCGCTGTCGAGCTTGCGTTTTGGGTCTCAATTCGATCCGAAATAGATGCTCGTATCTGGAAATTGAAAAAATCGAGAGAGGGAACGTGGAGTCTCGTCGCGTCGGTGACGACGGTGACGAGTTTGTCGGCCTCGCGAGTTACGCGAGGCTAGAAATATTTGTTTTGTAAATTTGCGTTTTCGCGTTGTCACCGGATCGAACGAGTCGCGATATCTCGCGTGGGTGACATTTTTCCCGTCTTGGGCCTACGGAGATATACAATGAAAATTGAAGAAAAAAATGCAAACCTGTCGCGTTGTTGTCGCGCTTTGTCATTTCCAATTCGAGCGTCGAATTGGAAATGACAAAGAAACCGGCTTACGGTTGTGATTTACGGTGGCCCAACGCGGACACGTTGCGAATAAATTCCCTCTCCGCGATAAGATTCCGGGTAATCAATGCGGAACACCGAGCGATATCGGAGCGAGCGCGGCTGACAGGACAAAAGTCGTCTGGAACGGCCGCGGCGGCACCCGAGCCATGAATTATTTATCGGCCAGTTTTCCACGGCGGTAATCGCAACGACAAATTGTGACAAATAAAATTATCTAAAAAAGAGGGGGCCGAAAAGCTCAATCCCCGTGTGGGTCTGTGAACAATTGTCTCACGACGGAAATGTTACCCCGCTCGCTCGTTTTTTCTAGCTCCTTTCCAGGTGGAGAATATTGGAAAATGCACACCGGTCGAAAGCGCCATTAGCGGCGCTTATCGCGGTGCTCGCGTCGTTGCGATATCGCCGAGACCGCCCTCGATTTATAGCTCGACGGTGTTTGACGAACGTCATCCTGTCTTGGCTGTTGGCTGTTTTCCACCTACCAGTCATCGACACGCTACCCGAGACGCACGCGGTAACAACATCATTGTTTTTCCAGCCCAAGATATTTCATTGGTCTCCGTGGGACGATGTATAGATATTTTGAATCGCGCAGCGGCGACGACACCGCGGCGGTTGCCAAGTGGCCCTCGTGAGATTTCGAAAAGGATGAAATTCGTGCGCGTGTGGAGATTGTCCTGGCGCTGCTCTTCCGATGACTCCGTGTCATCTGCAATCCGGTCG
Organism: Pimpla rufipes; assembly: GCA_963932165.1. Lineage (NCBI taxonomy): Eukaryota > Metazoa > Arthropoda > Insecta > Hymenoptera > Ichneumonidae > Pimpla > Pimpla rufipes. Next base: position 23,155,410 of record OZ010637.1, read on the forward strand.
ACCGTGACGCCGTCGCGACGCGTCCTTCGGCACCTTCTTTCTCGCTTTCACGCACCCATACACAACCCGCTGAATTCTTTGCTCTCGGTAGGTATCTTTCGAGCCGAGTCTCCGCTCGTAACTTGGTTCCACGTGTCCCGTCGAGCACGAGGAAGCGATTGTTTCGCTTCCGTCATACCTGTCGCATTTTCAATCGGATCTCAGAGCCTCGAACGACCGTCGATCGAGAAGACGCGCGAGACGACTGCTCGACCGTCAACCGACACAGCGTAAAACGCGCTCGCGGCGACGCGGCGCCATTCGACCCTGGGCTAACGGCAACTCGAGCGCACTCGCGTTATATTATTTCCTGCACAGACGCGCGACACTACACCGTGTAGCTAGCCGCACTGTAGAACCAACCGCACGGAGACTTTCACCGGGGCGCGTCCTTCAAAATTATCAATCGACGATTCAGCCGGGTCAGTCGTTAACGCTAATAGTTTCCCGACCCCGGCTGCCATCGGTGCGCCGATCTACCCGCTCAATTTAGCCTCCATGCACTTGGATACCGCGGACCGGGCCGCCGTCGCCGCCGTCGCTCATTAAGACGCTCGTCGCGTTTTCCCCGCCGCGGCCAATGTCCACCCCTCATTCTCTCTCACATTCAACCCTCATTCGAGCGTCAACGTGGCAAACACGCTGCGCGAAAAGAATAACGTAGCTGCCAAGTCGAAAGACTCGATATCTCGAGATAGTCCGGTTTGGCTTTGGTCACGTAACGCGACACCTCCGATACTTGTCCTGCATCGAGCTACTTTGTTTCGTCACTCGCGAGCGACGGACCCACCGCGAGACCACCAGTGCCAATGAAATTATCGTCATTTCAAAACAGTCGATGACGAACCACACCGTTTTAATAACATATTTTTTTTTTCTTCTTCTTTTTGCACCGCGCGCGTTCGACGAAAAGGCTAATTGGAAAAGTACACACGGTAGATTACGAAGATAAGAGAAGAAAAATGTAAATTCGCTTGGCGAATTGAAGAGCCTATTTAACAATAGTACAACTCGTTTTCGAGTATTTTTATTGGCGGTACCAAGGGCAGAGGCGGCGGCGGTGGCGGCGGCGGCGGCGGCGGCGGCGGGAGAAGAAACAAAAAAAAAAGGTAAAAATAAAAAAGAGCAAGAAACTGTGATTCTATATCCGTCGTGAGCAGAAGTCGGGTTTGGTAAACACGCTCGCGGCTCTCTGGTCCCGCGAGTTTTGGCGCGTGCGCGTTCACTATACCCGCGCGGCGCACGCTGCATCAAACGCAAGAGAGACTATACTTGTATAGTTTATACGAATCGTGCCGCGTGGGTTTGTCGTCGTCGGTGAGTCAAACCGACACGCAACTTCCTTCCTTCCATTCTAGTTTGACTTTCGCTATACTGTAACTGCGTTCGCGAGGGATATAGAGAGGAAGAGAGGTCTTCGCCGACCCGAGCGCCGCCGCCACCATTCTCGCGAGCGCGGCTAATGAATTTGTATATTTATACCTGTATAACCGAGATTCGAGCCAATTAAAATTGTACGCCGCTTGCTTTTCGAGCTGCATACCGCCTGTCTCGTCCTCCCTCGAATAACGACGAAATAACGATTGAAAAACTGTGTAACGAAAGTTTCTCGCAAACTTTGTCAAATTCGGATTCGAAAGAATGCGGAATTCGTGAATTCAATTAAATAATTTCATGAAACAATCGATCAAACGAAACGACTCGACCGTCTTTTCTTTTCGTAATTCCGATAACCGAAGTATCGTGAAACGCTCTCGTCGCGTGTAGTATTATTTTGTCCCGAGAAACCGATGACGTCGCGTGCACACGAACGACGGTCTATAGCGGCGGCGGCACCGCCCGACCCCCTCGCCACCGAGTCCAAGTCTGTTTATCCCAACGCAGGTGTATTCTCTTTTATCGTTCCAGCTTTGAATAATAGAAGCATCTGGAGCTTCGTGACGAATCAAAGGGATTGAAAACGATTCGTCGAACGAGTTTTTACGCGTCTTCTTTTCCGATAATACAGTTAAACCGAAGGAACGACGAAAAGAAACACGAATACGACGTCAATTGGCATTTTTGACGATTGAATAAAATGTCGTCGATGAAAATAAGTGTTGTTCTCGTGATGCGTATATCGCGACACTTAATTCCAGCGGATTTGGGTGCGCGGACGACGACAGGTGGCGAGCCGCGAGCCGCGAGTACATAGGTATATAACACGCGCGCACGGTGCTCACTCCGCGTCTCACCGCACGCTCCGGATTACGGACGGCCTCGAGGATACTTTCGACGTTATCACGCGACGTTTTTACAATCGGTCTCCGTGACGGTGAGACAAATAATAAAGGCTCGCTCGTCTTGCGGCGATCCGGGACAGTCGCGATAACTCGAAAAAAAAAAATCAACTTCTTCCTCGAACAGTCCTCGCGCGCTGTGCGAAAAAAAAAACAAAACGATAATTCTTCATATATTTTTTTACTCATTTCTACGACCATCTGTGACTAATGTAGTCGTAGAATGCTACGACCACTCTCGTGTGTAGTGGAAGATGCGAGGATACGAGACTTTTGGTGTCCCTCCTCTCGCGCGAGTTCCCAGGTGTAGAAAAATTACCATAGTCGTTTTCCAAGATTCGCCGCGGTTTATGGAATTTCTTGAAAATATCAACCGAATATCGCGAATTCAGCGACTCAATGACGATCGCGGTAACGCGAGAGGCTCCAAAAAATGATTATTTATTGTTACTCCGTGATGTTATTGGAAGAGTATCAAAGGTCGTCCGCTCTCTGTGGATCAACGAACGCGCCCGTGACTCGTCACTCGATTTCGATAAGTAAACACATTTTATCGAACGAATTATCGATCGTCATTGAAGAAACTGATAACTACATCATCGCCCGCTGGTGAATTTGAAAAACATGGTTATACGGAGCCAACATCGGCAGGGTCGCTGCGCGATCGTTACGCGATACCGTTCAAAAGCGGAGAGCGGGTCGTGCGAAAGAGCTCGTTCGGGTTCGCCAGATCATCTCCGGCGCGCGGTGTTTTTTTTTCGTCGCTTTTTCGGGGAAATTCGGGAAGACGCCTCGCAGGCACGAACGCGTCGGGAGCCGCACAAAGACCGCGCCACAAGAGGGATGGGAATCGTTGGCCATGGGAAGGCAACGTCGCCGGGGTTAGCCGCTACACGCGGGTGGCACAATCATCGCGCGGAGCGAACCCCTCGAGAGGAAGAGACACGAAATCCCGAAGCACTTGGATGTGTTCTCGCGGGGGAGAGAAGGAGATACCCCGCGCGCCACGGTCTCTCACGCCGTCGGGCAACCGCCCCGGCTCAGGTATACGCGGACGTGGACGCGAAGAGACTCACAGGTGAACCAGGGGCGGACCAATTCGTGGAACCGCATTGAGGGTGGCGGCGGCGGCGGCGGCGGCGGCGGGTCCGAGGATAAACAGAGAGAAGAAAAAAGAAGAACGAAAAAACGAGCCGAGCGAGAGACTCATGGGAAAATCTCTTTTTCACCAGGAATTCACAAGGTCCTCATTTTCGGTGGAAAAGAAAAAATCGAAACGAGTTTATGGGATTTTGGGCTCGTTCGTTTTCTTCTTTAAACCGGGAATGTCTCATTTAGCGCGCCGATTCCAAGAATCCCGTTGGGGGGTGCGGATTTTCGACGAGAGAACGAGAAAAAGAAATAAAAAAAAAAAAACGAGCTGGGAAGCGTCGAGACGCGGACTCACGAAAAAACCTGTTTTTTCCATTATTTTCAACTAGAATTCGTTGTTTAAAAGAAAAAGAAGATAACGAGCGAATCACGCGCGAAGAATCCGAGGACGAACGAGTGAGTCTCCGTAAAATAATTCTCGGTATTGTTGTACGACATGCTGAATGAATTTCGCATCCTTTTCACTCGAGAACCGAGAGACAGGGGCCAGTTGAGGCGGCTTCGGTTACGCGATCTTTGGCAATCTTCCGAATGAAGAAAATATAACGAGATACATTGGATTCTCGCGACGAGCGAATATATTCGGACTCGATGACGCAACGCGAGAGCTCGTTTTATCGGAAAATCATGGGAAATATGTTTGATCGGTGTCGAGGGGCCCAATTGATTTTTGACACTGGCTCGATCCAACCGACCCCGGGGATCCCGCCGTTCGCCGAACCGGCACCGAGAGAGGATCGAGAGCCGCGGGACACGACACACACACACACACACACCCGGTGTGAAACCGGAGGAGGATGTGACTGGAAATCGTGGGAGTCGTGAGAAACTCCGATGAATCCGTGGTACACCTCGAGGCGATTTGCTTCTGCTCCATTTTCATTTCCTTCTTTCTCACTTCGAACGCGGCCTCGATGATTCACCCTTTTCGGCTCGAGATTCAAGTTCACGATCGTCGTTACTGATTATTTTCGGCCTCCGAGTCAACCGCAAAACGTACACCGCCGACGTTCCTCGTGTTTGTCCATTTTCCGTTCGATCGCTCGATCGCCCGTCGTGCATCGAACGCGGAGGGAACAACGAGAGGTGAGAAAAAGAAAAAAAAAAAAAAAAAAAAAAAGAAGCTGTCCGGGAAGGTGGAAGCGTGGAGTATACCGTGGTGGGTCTCGAATAACTCGGTAATCTTCCCCGGGGTGACACGGAGGTGACAGGTGGGTGGCGGGAGTGGCGCGGGGTGGCTGAACGCGTCGTAGTTGGCCAGCTCGGAGGAGTTTCCCACGACAGGTGACACGTGGGAATACCGGCACGGCGCCGCAGGTGGATCGCTGCTGGGCGAGCGGCGACGGCGGTGGGGGATCGCCGCCGCCGCCGCGACGAACAGCGGGGATCGTCCGAGAAAGGAACGGGAGGATAAAGCGCCGGCCGAGCGAGCGAGCACAAGGAGAGACCCTCGAGGAAGTCCCGCGCCGAGCGCACAGGTGGAAGGGGAGGTTCTCTCTCGGTGGCTCGACCACGGCGAGGTGAAGCCACGGACCTTCGGGACGGCGCGCGCGTCTCTCGACGACCACGCGCGCTCTTTAACGTCGCTTCGAGCTTCTCGCGCGCTCCTCCCGCGAACGAACGAAAATATGCGTGTGAAAAGGGAAAAAGGACACTCACTTGAGGAAGTAAATCTGGCCCTCGGTGGTTCGCGCCTGTTCCCAACCGTGCGGCAGCGGTCCCAGGTCGTCGACGGTGCTGATGACGTCGTAGCTCCTCTGCTTCTGATGATGATGATGCCGGGCGTGGGGTTGAGGCGCGTGTTGGCTCGCCTGTTGCGCCGAGGCGTAAGTCTGTTGCAGGGACGCGGGACTGCTGTGCGCCCGGGGATGCGCGACGGTGAGACCCGCCGCTGGCTCGGCACCGGAGGCGGACCCCGCGCCGCCTCCGCCGGTGGCCCCCGCGCCGCTCTCGCTGCCACCACCGCCGCCTCCGCCGCCACCGCCACCGGCCCCCCCGGAAGTCGCCCCCCCGGGGGCCGCGGTACCGGCGGCACTCGCGCCACTCGCGCCACCCGCGCCACCCGTTCCACCCGCGCCTCCTCCCGCGCCTCCACCCGCGCCACCCGCGCCGCCGCCTCCTCCCGCACTCCCGCCGCCGCCGCCGCCGCCGCCGCCAACCACCGCGGTCCCGAAAGCCGAGTCGGCGGAATTCTCCCGCGAGTGGGATATCGAGGGGCTCTTGCTGCCCGTCGACGGCGGATTGAAGAACGAGTCGGGCAGGTTGCGCATCCGCAGTGGCACCTGAAGCGGCCGCTTCGAGTCCGGCTTGAGCACGCTGTCGAAGAGCGCCTGAAGAAACGACTCCGAGTTTTGATCGACCACGACGTTGCTCTTTGACAACTGGTCCACGTCCTGGTTGAGCGCCATTTTGGATAACGTGCCACGGATCCCGTGTTCGTTTCTCTCTCTCTATATATCTTCCGCCTCTGTGTACCACTCGAAACTAGAGATCCAGAGGCGCGCGGTGCCTCGGCCTCTCCTCCACTCCGGTCCGCTTCGTTAGCCGCCGCCGCCGCTTCGTTCTCCTCTCGCTCCTCCTCGCGCCCTCGCCAACCCGTGTTTTCTTATTACCGTCTCACTCGGTATAACCAAACTCGCGTATATAATTTGGTTGCGCGTGTGTGGCGCGGTCGAGGCACTCCCGGGCAGCAGCGCGCGTGTACGTGAGTACGTACCTCACGGCACTCCGCCGCCGCCGCTCGAGCTATCTCTCTCTCTCTCTCTCTCTCGCCGAGCGCCGAGCGCCGAGCACCGAGCGCCGAGCGCCAAGCCCCGAGCTCCGCTCGATCCGAGCACCGCCGCTCTAACCGCCGAACGCGCGCGCCTTCCCTCCCGCGTCCTCCTCCTCCCTCCTCCAACCCCCCCACCCTCCCCCCCCGCCACGCTCAAAGGTCCACAACGTTCTCGGGCGCTCTCCTCCCTCCAGCGTGCGCTCCCGCCGCTCCCGTCTCCCGCTCGTCCTCCTCGCTCCTCTTCCTCCTCCTCCTCCTCCTCTTGTGATCACCGCCGCCCGCGAGACAACAAAACAAGCGGGACAATGCCGTCGCCGCCGCCGCCGCCGCCGCCGTCTTGATCGTCGTTGTTGCTGCCGCTGCCGCCGCTGCTGCTGCTGCTGGGCACCGCCGACAAAAATCCTCCTGCCTTCCGCGGCCTCGTGGCGCAACCCCGCAGCTACCTCGCGTCCGTCCTCTTCCGCTCGTACAACCACCAACAACGCCACTTATCCTCCTTGCAGTTCCTCCGTCTCGCTCTGTCTCTCTCGCAACGTCCACGCTCTCCCGACACACCGCCGACACCCTCGTCGGCAGAATCCCCCCCGTTTACAGACGTGATTTACCTGGGGGCCCCGTCGTCGTACGTTGCACGCAATGGCACCGCACACACTCGTGTCTGTGTGTATATATATATATATACACACGAGTTCTATTCTATACGCGCGCTACCTTCTCCCTCTCTCTCGCTCGCTCGTGACTCGGTACACACGCACAGCACACACACACGAGGCCAGAGTGAGGGGGGGGGGGGGGGGGGGGCTTTTGTGTAGGTGATGTATCGTATACACTGTGTACAATACTGGCGCACAACACGTACGTCGATGCATCCGCCAGAACTGCTTCTACCTGTTGGCAGGAAGCGCACCGAAGATCAGGGGCGCCCCGAGTAGGAGGAATAAACAAAACTCGTGGTGATACCGCTCGAGCGACATGCACGGAGATTCACGGTTTAAGGCACTTTGTTTCCGTCTCCTCCGGCTCTTCTCAGGCTTTATGGTATTTCGGGCCCGAAGCGCACCCAGCCACTCTCCGTCTCTCTCTCTCGTTGCTTGCCCGAGAACCGACGTATCACCGACGTTTCACGGGCCTCCGTGTGTCACGAGCCTCGCGAGAGGCGTGTGTGACTCTCTAAGCGGGTTTGGTCTCTCTCTCTCTCTCTCCGTCTCTCTTTGATTTCCCGGCCTCGCGGCACAGCCAAGACCGCCGCGCGTCTCGCCCGCGAGAGCCCACGGGAGCCTCTAGGCACGGCCCCACGAATACGTGTCAACCGCGTGCCTGCCTCGTCCGAGGGCTTCAACCGCCTTTCCTTATCGACAATATTATGTCATTCTCTCTCTCTCTCTTTCCCTCGAGTTTCACCGTCATCCGTTCCTCCTGTCCTTCCCGATTCCACCGCGTCGTCGTTGTACCTTCTATCTATATATATATATGTGAGTGCGTGTGTGTGTATATATATACGAGGCTCGTTTCAGGCACGGACAGGCGGATGCCAAAGGCCGGACATGAAGCCACTTCGTGGAAGCACTCGCGAGGTTCGCTCGCGACGGGGGCCGGGAGCGCGAGCGCGAGCGCGAGCGAGCGAGATTGCGCGAGAGGGCCGAGTCTTTCTAGCTAGCTACGAGCGACTCGCGAGCGAATCTCTTCTCCGAGCGCCGTCTCCGACTCCCGTTGTCGATCCGCACAGAGAGGGCCCCGCTGGTGTCTCGCGGCGCGCGCTTTCGTACATACGAGAAATGAGAAAAAGAAAGAAAAAAAAAAACGAAGAAAACGAAAAAAAAACGGCGCGCGTTGAAAGACGGCGAGCGCGTTCGGAGTCGCGGACCCGAAACGTGGGGCACGGAGAGCCACCTGACTGGGCCAGCCCGTGCGGCAACAGACTGCAGAAACTGCAACGACAGCACAACACGCCGTCCGTCCACGATTGCGTCGGAACGAGGACGGTCACGGGGGGACGGACACTCACGAAGCACTGAGCGGGCTCCACTCAGAATTGCTCGCGAGGCTCTCTCGGCTATGTTCGCCTCTGTCTCTCTCTCTCTCCCTCTCCCTCTCCCTCTCTCTCTCTCTCCGTCTTCGCTGGGCTCTGGTTTGCTCGCTCGCAGTTACGACGACGGCGGCGGCGACGACCACCACCACCACCACCTCCACCGCTGGCTCAGCCACCACCACCACCACCACCACCACCGTCGCAGGCTTTGGCCTCACCGGAGCAACGTAGAGCCACTGTGGAATCGCTCGGGAGTCGCGCTCTCTCTCTCTCTCGCTCTCTCTGCCTCCACGCTACGGTAGAAACGCGCGAGGAGAGACGAGAGCCGTGGTGCGCCGCGCTAGCCGCTTGGCCTGTTGCTCTCTCTTGACGAGCCACTGGTCTCGTGGGCTCTCGCGCGCGCTCCGCGACTCCCCGAGCTTACCAACGGAGACGCGAGAGGGAATATAAAAAGAGAGGGCGGAATTCTTGGGCTTGAGCCTGGTGCTCAAGCGGCGACGCGAGAGCCCGACTCCGCCAGCGTCTACGGAATTTATCTTTCGGTATTATTTCGAACAATAATCAAAACGGCGACGGAAATTCTGTATCGTAGCTTTTCTCTCTTTTTTTTGTCCTCGTGGCTCCGATGTTTCGATCTTTGTTAAAAGTCCACAGACACTCACGTTTCTGAATAATTTCTACTTGCGAGATGACGTCAACCTGCGAACTGGGAATATTTCTAAATCATTTTTTTTTTTTTTTTTTTTCACTCTCGATATACGTAGTTCGTGAATCTACGGTGAAACGACCGTTGGATTCGTTGTTGAAGAAACGATATGTGAGCGGTTTGGCGAGCAGCTGGGACGCCGCCGGTAGAATGGGACTCCATTCCCGAAAGAGAGTCTGGAGTCAGCTGATAAGGATATCGTGAATGATGGGTCATATGGGAAAGCCGCATCGATGTTTCAGGTACGCGCGCTGGTCGAACTTGGCCATTCATAGCGAATCGCGGTGCGTGTGCGGGGCTAGAGGGGAGTTTTCGTTGCCAGCCGAGGGGGGCGATGTGTCGTACCGACCGAGCGTGGAAAGAAAACGCGATCGATGATCGTGGTACAGCGCGCGGCGATGGATAACTTTTGGAAAGCGGTCATCTTACGCGCGTATAGCTGTCCCTCTTTCACTCGAGTACGAAGAGCCGGCATTACGCGGCGACTCGAGCTCGGCGCGCGGTAATTTAACCGCGACGGAAGGAAAAGTAACGATGATTTGAAAATCGATCGTCCCCGGTGTCGAACGACGGCGGCGATGCCTTTCGGGACGCAGGATGAGCGCACGGAATGAATGAACTTCGCCATCTACAATGACCGACGGTCGGATGTTTTCGATATATTTTTAAGTTGTGGTTACATCAATTTATCGACGATAAAATGTAATATTCAAGCGTTTTATGACATTTGACATTATTTTTATAAATCCGGATAACGCGCGTACGCCGTCGACTTTGCGTTGCTTCGCGCGCTGTGAATGTTTTCGAAGGAAGAGGAAGAAAAGTTCCTGACACAGTGACGAAGATGTCTTCTAAAAGGTAGCAACTCGATTGTTTTTTACTCAACGACGACGATACGCCGTCCGTCCACTCGGCCGGAATCGCGTCTCGAAATCTCGATGTTTCGGAACGAAAGAGCGCTCGGCCGATATTCATCGGTAGCCTCGGCTCGCTTTTTCATCCAACGCTACGACGGTTTTCGACCCTCTCGTCGCTAACCTGCGCGCGAGCCTCGTTATTCTCGAGCTCGCCACAAACTCATTTATCGCGCTTTCCAGCTTTTCCTTTCACCGACGATCGAACGCAATGTACTTTAAAAATAGAACTCCAGGGCCAACCGAGATTCGACACTTTTTCACCGTTATTTGTCGCCAAACAAAAGCACCGTCCTGGCTACGCTCGTCGACTCAAAAAATTCCAGCGAGTCGATGGACTCCGCCAAAAAATCTCATTTACTAATTTGCAGCTTTTGAGTTACGCGACGATTCGCCGGAATGTATGTATTAAAAATAGAATTTAAGGGGCCGCATTGTTTTACAGCGAGTTGAAGAAGCTGTCGGAGGAGAGTCTGACGAGACAGCCCGAAGAAGTCTTTGATATTATTTGCAAGTTGGGAGAAGGGTAAGTTTACCACCGGATAGCCCGGTACACAAAAGATTTTTCGAGGTCTCTCATTTTTCTTATTTACGTATTAACATTGTTTTTTCTTCTTACGTTCAGATCTTATGGATCTGTATACAAGGCTCTGCACAAGGAGAGCGGCCAGGTACTCGCCATCAAGCAGGTACCGGTCGACACTGATCTGCAGGAAATTATCAAAGAAATTTCTATCATGCAACAGTGCGACTCGCCTTATGTCGTCAAGTATTACGGGAGTTATTTCAAGAACACAGATCTATGGGTAAATTGTCTTCAAAGTTTTGGAGTAAAATAGAATTTGATGAAATTCAACAGCCGCAATTGTATCTACAAAAAGGAAAATACGAATTCATACAGTTTTTCTCAATCGCGCTTTTAGATTGTTATGGAGTACTGCGGCGCCGGATCGGTGAGCGACATCATGAGATTACGGAAAAAGACACTGCAGGAGGATGAGATAGCGACGATACTGTGCGACACGCTGAAAGGCCTCGAGTATTTGCATTTAAGAAGAAAGATACACAGGGACATAAAGGCCGGAAATATCTTGTTGAACAACGAGGGACACGCCAAGTTGGCGGACTTCGGTGTCGCCGGTCAACTCACGGTAATATCCGATTGGGCGATAAATGGTGTTGTTCGTAGCGTCCGATGATTTGGAGAGAAAAAAAAAAACGAAATTGCACTTGCGCAGGACACAATGGCGAAACGCAACACCGTGATCGGCACGCCTTTCTGGATGGCGCCCGAAGTCATCCAAGAGATCGGCTACGACTGCGTGGCCGATATCTGGTCACTGGGTATCACGGCGCTCGAGATGGCCGAGGGAAAACCACCGTACGGCGATATCCATCCTATGCGAGCCATCTTCATGATACCGACAAAACCGCCGCCCAGCTTCAGAGAGCCCGATCAATGGAGCTCCGAGTTCATTGACTTTGTCAGCGGTTGCCTCGTGAAAAATCCCGAGGAAAGAGCGACCGCTACCGAGCTACTCAATCACGAATTCATAGGTAGACTCATGGGAGAAATTCGCGGAAAAAGTGAATATCGTCGAAACATTTGTAAAATCTTGTATTGATCGTGCCTTGTGTCGTTGAAGGTGCGGCGAAACAACCAAACATTCTTAGTCAGATGATCGCGGAAGCGCACGAGATACGTGAAAAGCAAAGCTCCCACCGCGCTCACGTGATCAATAACGTGGCGATCAAAGGACAGACGAACGCCGACGATTCGGTAAGTTTCCCGAGCCAGACGGCAACGTGTTTAGAGATTTACAACGGAATCGCGGGAAGAGACGCGTAGAAAAATGTCGTGTGGCATTTTCAGGACGAAGATGACTGCAGCGGAACGATGAAACCTTTGCCGGACGATTCGGGAACTTTGGTCCCGAGCCACGATCTTCCGGATACGGGAACACTCGTTTCCGCTATTCTCGATCTCGGCACTATGGTCATAAACAGTGACACGGACACCGAAGCAACGATGAAAAGTGAGCGTTCGTCGCGTTGTACTTGGCTATCGAATTCCAACTTATATTACATCGCGACGTGTTATTCCGCAGGGCACAATACAGGATCCGTCGAGTCTGGCAAGAAATATCGGCCCTTGTTTCTCGATCACTTCGACAAGAAAGAGGCTCCGGAAATCGTAAAGGTGAGGATTATTTTTCCCAAGGAATCCATCGCGCGTCGATGCTCTTTCGTTATTTTCACGCGGTCAACACACAGATTGGATTGCAGGGGAACGGTCAGGTGCTCGCGGGTCACAACGCCGAACCCGAGAATAAATTTGACTTACAAAATCCCACGGAATCTCAGAGGTTTCAGAGCCACTTGCAGCTCCAGCTCAACCAAATTTCGCATCCCATTCAAGAAGCCCCGCACAACAATATATCCAAGTTTCAAAATGCCTTCAGCGAACGCGACTTCGATTTCGTGAGTATAACACGCCTGTCTCTCTCTCTCTCTCTCTCTCTCTCATTATTAACGATAACCAACAAGACCGAGATACCGAAATTTCAATTTCGAAAAACAACAGAAACGAGTCTTTCACACTGATTCTTTATAATCGCCGATAAAATATCGATAAAAATTATCGTCGATATAGGTATTTAGCGCCAACTCGGTCGGTCGTCACATCCAACGAAATTATTCTCCGAGAGATCAATCAATTTCTCCACATTGTTCCGACTGCATCGAGTATAATAATATCGATAGTAGAAATAGACGATCGTTCTTTTCGATGACCGACCCAGGTGGCGCAAAATAGCGCCAACAGGCGTGACAACAACATCATCAACAACAACAGAAACAACAACAATTGGGATATATATAGATAAACAACCATCTCCTGCAGCTGAAGTTTCTCTCGTACGAGGAACTGCAGCAACGCATGGCCAGTCTGGACGCGGAGATGGAGCGGGAGATCGACGAGTTGCGACGAAGGTATCAGACGAAGAGGCAACCGATACTCGATGCGATGGATACCAAGAGGAAGCGCCAGCAAAACTTCTAACGGTTTGATCGTTGTTTTCGTTTTTCTTTTTTTTTTCTTTTTTTCCCTCCACGTGAGACATCACGCGAGTGATCGCAGAGAAAGGGTGTACAGTTGTATAAATTAATAGATTTTATTCGGTGATCGCTTCCCGCGTTTTATGGAAAGCAACAAACTTGTTATTATTCCAAGAAATAATAATATTTCTTTTTCGTCAACGTCAAGGCCTCGATATCCGTAAACTTGTCGACAAGAGGATGTTTCTATAACAATTCGCTTGAACAAAAGAGTTGACGAAAAACTCGCTTCCATGAATCGAGGGGAAACTAGCGAAAACTAGCCAATAGCCTCACGTCATCAAATGTAAATGATTTTTGCATGATTTACGACGGGGAAAAGAAAAAACAACAAAAAAAACAACAAAAATTATACTCAGTTTTTTTTCGATAACGTTACATGTAGTTATTGTTGAATACGCTATTCTTATAGAAATATTATACACTCGAATAGAGGAGCCGGTTTTACGTAATAAAGGAAGAAACGAGATGGAAACGTTAGTGCGATTGTTAAAAAAAAAACGAAGAAGAAAGAAACCCGGAACGAGCGCCGGTTTATATGTATTCAACGATCGTTTCGTTTCGGTAACAAAAATCGGATCGCCGCTTCGATTGAAATTCATCTGTCGCGTTGCACTTTCGCGACGTGCTAGTCACACGAAAAAAAGAGAAAAAAAAGCAGCCATCTTCGTTTACCACCGAAATAGCTTTACCGCGTGGAAGGCGGCTTCCCGAGCGTCTGTCTTCCCTGACCCCTCCCGACCCGCAACTCATTGCATTGACATGCTCAAGTTGAGGAGTTTCGAGCGCTTTACACTTTGCTTGAACTCCCGGTATAAAGCGCTTTAATCTCCTTGATAAGAATGAAAAAACGAACGCTCGCAATTTGCACGTAATAGTTTCCTCAGAGCGAGACGACGCGAGTCTCCAGTGATGCCGTTTCCTTATACTCTATAATTACTGCCATATTCGTTTTCCTGCGGACGACGCTGACTTTCCCTTTGTTTTCCCGGAAATTAAAAAGTTCGTGATCATGAATCAATTAACAGTAGTTTTGTAGCAATTACTAACGTAGCGATTACGCATAGGTCGACAAGTAATTATTTTGACATTAGAATGTACTTCGGGTACGGGCCACCCACACCCTCCCCCCCCCCCCCTCCCTTCCCCTCCCTGTCCCCCCTTTTTAGCGTAAGTCTTCCGCGTTAATCCGTTTTTGAATCGACGCTTTAGAATGTTTTAACAGTACCGTCGGGTTCTTTGTAACGCGAAGATATCGTGTCTCGGTTTTATCGCGCGCTTCTCTTGTGCTTAGTTGAATTAGACCCACATTTTCAGTCGCAACTGAAGACTAAACGGTAATAACGGTGTTGTCTTCTGGTACATTAACACGAATTGAAGTATCAGTCGTTAACATCGAACTCAAATACGCAGTCTCACGTTCTTTGGATCAAACTCAAATGGTCGAGATTGAATAACGATTTTTCGGTTGAAAATTCGGGTCTCTAAAAATGCGACACAATGATTTGTGAATTGCGAGCCAAAGCGCGGTTCGGAAATTGCACACGCGGTCGCTCAGTCTTGCCGTTACAGTGGACGTCGAGAAATTGGACATGTGTATAGGAATTTGTTACTTAGCGCCATAATACGATTAATCATACGCAATGTCCCATTTCCGCCGAATGATATTTCCCATCATGGGCATCCGAGTAATTCCTTGTTGACGTTTGGCTCACTTGCGAATAGTGAAGGTAGAATGTTATACTTAATGAAGAACCTATAGCCAGAACTGACCTTAAATTTACGTTTATTTAGCGCATAGTCGTACGAGAATAACAACGATATTTTTGATATAGAAATTATGCGCTACGAGAGCCATACCAAGATCTGACTTGAAAATTATTTATTCACCGTAACCGGTTTATCGCGAACAACCGGAGCAAACAATGTCGCGACGTAATTAGAAGAGAACAAAAACCAACAACAAATACACCAATGTGATTTATCTTCAAAGACCTGAAGCTACACTAGAGTTTCATCAACGCAGATAAATAAAATTCATTTGAACGAAGCTACGTTTGGACGATTCCTCAGTTGTACCGTGTTCGGGCGGGGGGTGCAGGGATGGGCAATATTTCGTTGCCAAAGTATTCAAAATACTCGTTCATAGATAGCCACGCACAGTGAGACTAAAAACTCGTCAAATTTCTTATCTCAAAACCATACAAATGTTTATTTCAGGACAATAATTAGATACTTAGAAATATTTATTTTCCAACAAAACTGACTTTTTATGCTTTTCTATTCGAATGACGCCCATCCCCCGTCCCCTCGATACCGATATTATGACGCGAGCGCTTAGTATAGACATTGGACCTTTTGTCTTTTCTTTCAATGAATTCTCAGTTTGTCAGTCTTTTTATAGCGAGGAGCTGGAGCATAATGTAAATATCGACATGTGATTTGTATGCCTGCTTATAAGGTGTTTTTTATTATTATTATTATTATTATCTTTTACTATTACTCAATCATTTGTATAAGCATCCGATGATTATTCTACAATTACAAAAACCATTATTTATTTGTACGAACGTATAAATTTATTCATTTCTCGTCATTACACGCACGATTCGACAAGTAATATATGTTAAATATGTATATTACACGACTTAGTATAGAGCGACTAAATAACCTTTATAATATATATTATATATATATACACACATATGTATATATATATATAAACATTTAATTTTAAATTAGAATCTGTAACAAGCTCGATCACTCGACGATTCTAGCTGCTTCCTATTTCGTTTTTCTATTCTTGTTTTTTCTTTTTTTTTTTTTTTTCCTTTCAAAAGCACCGACACGAGCGAAAAAGTGTAAAGATTATAGACTAATAAAACGTCGTGAGTAGCGATTAGAGTACAGAGTTGGCAATTTTCCACTGGCTGAGCACATCTATGAAAATCTACTTTTTTTACGGAGTTTATAAGTCATAATTAATAGTAAACGTAAGCAATAATCGATCACTTCCCGAGTCAACCGACCAAAGTGATTTCACACAGATATTTAACAAACAAACAAAAAGTATGATACGTGAAAAAGCACAATCTTCTACGAGAGGCCTTGCATTAAAGAGAAAAAAGGAAAAGAGAAAGAGAGGGAGTAATAAGTGGAACTTTACCAACCCTGATAAGATGAATAACTGCGATTACCATTTAATATCCAGTAATCACCTAAGAAACGTTCTTCGCAATGCGACGAGCAAGAATGCTTATAGTCGGGATATGTATCTCGTTAGGTGGACTTAGTCAAGTTACGATTTTTATTTTTTCACTAATAAAACGTGGCTTTAAATGACGATCGGCGAGTATCTGTTTTATTAACCCGTAGAAATTTAGTACACAACTTGTTTTTTCGTTCTGGCGCTAGGAATTTTTGCCTGGAAATTGAAGCATCGCGACGGCTCCCATTGTCGTAAATAACACAATTCACTTCTACATACCGATCTCTACGATAATACATTTATTTGATACATACCTACAAGTTTATTAATAATCTCATTCACGAAGTAATTCATGTTTTTATAAATGTTTGTTTAACAAGACATTTGCACCTATCGTCCCGGTGAGACAGACGACTATCTCAAGGGAGAAGAAAACTGTGTCTGTAGATTGGTGTTAAAAAAAAAAAAAAACAACGTATCAACATTAATACTTGATTTCTCAGGTTTAAAAAGTACATATTCTATTTAAAAAATGCCAGTGTGCGCATTCCAATCGTTCGCAATTTTTCATCCTGAGCAAGTTTTATTATTAATTGAGCATTAACCTAAGTCAGTAGAGTTAAAAAGATGAGGGAACTGTTATGAAACTGCCTTATCATAAACTGACACTATATTTTTTTAGATTTGAAAGACAGGAAAAATAGTATTTCTAAAAAATCAGCGTATTTTCGAATTTTGAATTTCTTCGAATTAAGTAGAGAATGTTCGAGTGAAAGAATGAACATTAATTCGGTTCTGTGTAAAATAAGAACTTAAAAGTAATACGGTTCTCTAGAGACCGCGGCCATGATATCTTGCGCGGTAATTCGCCGCCACGACAATTTTGGACCGTCCGTTCCATCAAGATATTTCAGTATTTCGCGCGGTGCTACGTCAATGATAATCATTATACGTACATGAATTTCAGGAATTGGCTACCTCGACGCGGATTAAGTAACTCGAGGAGTAAACGACGTTGCATGTCGTTTACTCGGCGCAACGAGTTTTATTTTCTTCTTGTGGTAATCGAACCTTCGTAAAATCTATAATTCGTTAAAACTCGACTGTTCGTTTGTATCATCATTTCATTATCAGGCACTAAGAAACAGAGTCAATAGTTAGGGAATAACTCATGTATCGATAGAAAAAATGCGGTACGCGATATTGATAAAATCCCCCGAGCGACACGTGAATTCTGGGATTGGCAATATTCGAAAGCTTTGAAAATCCTTGCGTTGAAAAATTATTTATGCCTGCTAAAGGCAGCGTATCACAAGGGCAGCGTATCCTTCAAGTTTCCGTACTGATCCTGGCGTTCGGACGGTTTTCGAGTTATTCTTTAACTAGTTAAGTAAAGTAGCACTTTTGGCACAGTAGTTATCACGATAATATCAAGATCACGGAACGAATATTGACGCATTTCGGAAGTTTCTTTTTTCTCTTACTTTTGCCCTAGAATTACATCGGAATGTATTGCTACACCAGGCCAATTGTCTTGATTAACGGTTTACGGATCACGTGATAAAAGGAATGTTTGTGCTGTATGGATACATACTTTTTCATACCTAACGTTTCGTGATCAAAATTGACTTGATATATATGCAGAGATGGAAACGTTAAAATACTTTTTCGAAATCATCGTTTGATTATTCTTGCAATATGTCTGGGCTTATATCATGTCGTGAATCTGCAATCCACAAGAATTTTCGAGGTCAAAATAATAATTTTCCTTTTTTTACATATTCGACACATGGTGAAAATTCATATGATTATACAATGCTACTGACTAATTTCGCTCGGAATCACGTTTAGAAAATACTTTCGTTTTATTGTGAGCACCAAAGAAGTTTTTTTGTTCTTTTTTTCTTTTTTTACCATGCAGGAATGAACCGTGCGGATGATTTCAAAAAGTAACTATGAATGTCCAGTCTCCGGTGATATTGCATAGAAAACTACAAACTCACCTATCGGTAACTTTGCACTATCTACAAATCATCGTCGCCAATCATATGAAATGCATTGTTTTCCGTAATATCACAGTCATTTGTGCGTCGTTTGTCCGGACCAACGACGGTCGACGCCCTACTCTCACTCAGACTTCTCGATCTTGCGGCTGAAAATCGTTCCGCCAGTTTTTTCATTACCGGTTCGGCTTTGCGCGATTCACCCTCATCTTCCTTCGACGTTTTGCTGATATTCTCGTTCGATTGGGATCCTATTACGAGGCGGCTGTGACCGTCGCGCATTATGTACGTCCACGACTTTCCCGGGGTCTCCTGTACCAAACATTTTGAAACCTAGTTAGCAGGGAAATGAAAAAAAAAAAAAAAAATGGTCCACCAATTGCAATTTCAATTCCAACTTCTATTTTCTGAAAAAATAAAACTTGAAGCAAGTTTACCGAAGTTTTGTTACCGCCAACGCTTTTGAGCAGCAACTCATCGATCATGGCTTGCAGACAAACGGACATGAGAATCGATTGATCGGACGAAATCGTGATCCACTGTAGCTGATTTCTCGCCATTAAATATTCAAACGATAATTCGAGACTGTAGTCGCTCGTCTCGTCGCCCTTTTCCGTTCCCTTGAGAAACAATTGAACGGTCATGATGAATAATCAATTAACCCGGGAATACGTCTCTAAAATGAAGAATCGTTGAAATTGTGTTACGTTGTGCAGCGTAGTGATTCGCCAACACCGCATTCGCGTGACTTTGAAAACAGCTTCGTGCTCTTCCTCGCCTTCGGTTGTAAATCGCAAATTCAACTCATTTTTGCCGATAGCCACTTGCACCTTTGTCGCGTGTTGCGGATAATCGCAGAAGCACGGCACGAAGTTGAGATAACCGTAGTACTTTAATTTACGCGCCACCTCCAAAAACTAGAATAACAATTTTTATCAAGATAAAAAGTGTCACATGTGCAACGTTGCTGCTCCATTTCCATTTTAAAATTTTTTTTTCTAATTTAAAAAATGTAAAGCATACCTCGCGCTTCCCACCCCGATTTTGTGCTTCGTGGAGTCGATTTCTCAGCGCATCGTCCGCCGGTATACAACCCCTCTCGATTTCCGACAACGTTTGAATGTAAAGCAAATTCAGGGCCACGGGATCTCGCATGACTTCCAAGTCGTATCCGATGTCCCAGTATCCCTTTGCCAGCATCACTTTAACGCCGATAGCACCGATATTCGTTTGCGTCATCAGCGGCGATTCAAAGTCCTGCAATCTACGAAGAACTGAAAGAGTAGGGAAAAAGTAGGAAATAAAAAAAAACGATGACTAACTTGACAAAATGATCAATCGCTGTACGCGGTACTATCGACTGTCGTTGGTCGTACAAACCATTGATCTGTCCATCCTCGCTGACAATGACGATATACAGTGCAAAATAGGCGTCGAACTGCTCTCGCAATTTCAGCCGTCTGCAGACGAGCTGAGATTCACGAGAAAATTGAATAATTAGCGTTTGTCTTGTTTGGGTTTCCGAAATATGCACGAAATTGTACCTTCAAAACGCTGCTGGAGTTGTCCGCCGTGGAAACTTTGATGGATACACTCTGACCATTGATGAGAAAAACCTCAAAGTTTTCGCTCTCGATGGCTCGTCCACCCGTTTCTTGTTGAGCGTTCAACAGGAAACCGTTGACCAATTCCGAATTATTTATAGCTGTATTTTGTCCAATCGTTTGTATGTATCGCTCCAAGGCAAGACGACGATCCTCCTGCTGACTGGCGGTGAGAGGAAAAAATTTCTTTGGGGGAAAGGGAGGCAGTGGAACGTCCAGATCTTTCACCAGCTGCTCGTGAAGATTGAGCAGTTGTTTGTACCTCACTGTACAGTGGAACAGTCCATTGATATGAATGTTGTAAGCCTACGCAGGAAAAAAAATCAAAAATGGAATTAATAGGACTGTGGTACTGACAAATGAAACTGAATCAAGATTGAAGTTTGTGTATTTACCAGATACGGATTGCCCGTAGAATCAACAAATTCCTGGGTGTCCGGTATGGAAAAATGCATCTTGGAAGACTCAACGTCCGAATGTACGCATCGGTCGATTGCCTCTAAAGTCACCTGCCTATGGAGCGAAAAACACTGTCGTTAGGAGAAAGACTAAATTTGCCATTTGTAAGCTTACAGTGAAAAATATGGTAAAAAAGAGATTGTGCTTTGGAAGCTACCAAGAATTTGGTTGTAAGAACGAGAAAAAATAGCTCAAACCTTGATCGACGATTATCGTCCAATTACGCTAATAATGAAGAATACGTGAGAAGCGAGTGGGCAAAAATGAATGTTTTCTAACCTCTGCGGGTTTGCCGTGCGACTCGACGAGTGGACTTGGAAACCAAGTGCAGAGTCTCCATGTATCACACCACTTGATATGCAATTGTCACGACGGTGCGAATGTTAGTCGCGAATTATTGTCGTTTCCTCGAATTGTTTTTATCGAAAATTCTTATCTCTGGGTATTCCCGTGAAAACGTGAAACTTTGACAGCTCGATGCGCACAGCTGCGATTTGACATATGCGCCCCTCCGCCCCCCCCCCCCCTCCGGGCCATCCTTGTCAACGAATCCGATTGGAAGGCGCGGCGCGAGCAGCGGCAACCTGCAGCCCCAATGAAACACGGAAAACCGAATGGAACAACCAACGGGCCCTCTCACCACGCATTCCTCCTATTATACCCGCCGCTCATTCTACACAGCTCAATCTCGGCGGACTTTCTCAATCGGCACGCAACATGAGCGCCCACGCGCGTCAATTCACCGAGCGATGGAATCGCTTTTTCACCGGTCATTATACAAGTCGAATGGTGAAAAGTTTGGAACTGCCCAACGCGCGGTAGGTGGGCAGAGAGACGCGCGCGAATGCAACTCGTGGGCGTGAGCTCGCCATAAACGGTTGAATCTTTCGCCGGCTCAAAGACACTCGAAACGATACTCATGATTCATCGTGCAATCACGAGGATGTTTATAATTCCTCGTAGCGTTTTTCCACTCAACGTTTTATGGACCATAAGTTATTCCATGAGCATAGTAATTAGGTGTCTTACCTTGTTTGGCAATGCGTTTGTTATTGCCGCGCCAACGGCAACCGCGAGCGATGTTTTCTATTCGATAATCTTTCTTTTTCTTTGGCTATCACTCTCGGAGCGTCAACCGAACCCCGAAATAATGGAAATGGACCTCCGCGACTTGTACCTTTTCTTCCTCCTCTTCTTCATCTTCTTAATATTATTATTACCATTACTTTGATCGCATTACGAACGATGGTGTGTATTTTGAGGGATTATCGCGTATAACGGGCCTATCTTGAGCGGCAGGCCGGCCTCCCCGTCTTATCGGAAGCGGCACATCGAGATAGGATAGCCTTTTCCAGCGATCAACGCAATCGTGCGTGGTCCCTCGTTTGTGTAACATCGCCGCGGTTGTTGCCGCGAAAAACGTTTTTCCTTTTATCTCTTTGCAATTATCGAAATCAACATGTGGTCCTTGGTACGAATCGTTGCGGTGTGGATTTTAATAATGCCCTGGTTAAAAAGGGTCCACAGCCAAGGTAAGAGCGCGAACGTGGCGCTTGCGTTGTCTTCGCGGCATCCAACATTTTTCGCAACAAAAACAAAAAAGTAAATGTTCGGTCTCGTGAAGTTTCGTGAAGCGAACGCGACAACGATACTTCCGTGTCGAAAATCCGAGATACGTTGCCCAGTGATTTTGTCAAGAAGGATTCTTCGTGGTCGCTCGGCGGTCGAGGAGTTTCCACGATTAGTCACAATCAATACTATTGTTTTTATCGCGATAAAAAAATGTCCACCGCATTATCCGATATGAATTTCACGATAAAGCGACGTCGCTCGCGAGGTTGGAGCGTGTCGAGAGGAAAACGAGGGATAACAACTGGAAGCCGCGCACCCAAAGAAAATAATGATTATTCGTGTTAGATTGCACATTTACGTGGGACAATGGGACGGTTATAAACGATGACAACGATTTTGGCGTACTGCTCGATACAATCCAGGATTGCGAACCAGCGGGGAAGGAGATAATGTCGGTTCGGGCGAAGAACGTCGTGAGCATCGCGAACGTTAACGGTGGAACGTACATCGAGCCCGTCCTGGATGCGACTCGTTTGATTCTCAAGCTCACCGAACGTTTTCCCGAATACGAAGACAAGGAGGTACGCGCGCGTAAAGTTGCGACTATGAAAAAAAAAAAAAAAAAAAACTTGACTATCACGACGTACGACGTCACGTTGAATAATATATATATATTTTTTTTTTCGTCACAGACAGCAATTTCGATAACCGTCCGGATTACCTTCGAGTGCGCCGCAGGTACATCGAGAACACTGGTGCGTATTGTACAATATACAATATATGAAAGAATAGCGCGAACCGACCCGGCGGCCGTCGCGGAACGAGAGAGCCGAGTGATTGATTTTGCACTTTCAGGCGTTCGTTCAACCGATCGAAGACACGAACAATCATCCTCCGGAATTCATCGGGGTTCCCTACGTCTACACGCTGCCCATGCCCTTTCCGAAGAACATCGCGCTCAACAATTTTCAACCGATATCCGCCCGTGACGTCGATCTCACCAACGCCAACGTCTCCTTCAGTCTCGATCCGACGGATCCCAACTCGAGTGGCTTCTCGGTCGTCTGGTTGTCGAGAGACACCGATCCCAAACTTTTTCACGCGACTCTCCGCACGGAGGCCGTTATTCGATTCTCCGAGGACGTGACTTTCAATCTCCACGCCACGGTAACTCCCTCTTTCCCCGTCGACCGAATCGAGACTAACGCCGCGCGATCAAATTTTAGGACGCGGGCCAACCCGATCGACTAAACTCGACGACTCGCGTCACCATCAAAGTCGACGCTGACAACTCGATTCTTCGATTCAACGAGCCACTCTACATCGCGGATCTCACCAATCTAAAACCCGAAGAGGCGAGTGCCGGTTTACTTGACGAAAACAAGAAAAAACGTTAAACGCGTCTGTGTATAAATTACAACTCGATTGTCCTCAGGCGAACGGAAAAATCGTTTTTGCCTCGGGTGAAATCGGTTTGTGGGGTGGTGCCGCCGACAGCACCGTCACCTTCGCGATCCACGACGATCTCACCGGTGAGAATCCACGATATTGTTCATAAAATGTATAAACGGCCGATAGAATCGTGCGAGAGGGTGAATCATTCGTTTTCCTCTTGTCGAGATTACGGAAAGTATTTCAAGCCGGAAGCCGCCGATGATCGATCCACGGTCGTCGTTCGCCTGGTCGATCCGCCCGCGGAACTCTTTCTCGAGAGTTTCGTCGTGTTGCGTTTGGTGGTGAGAGTCGCGCTACTCGCTATTGTCACTCGTGACGCGCATCAACGCGCATCATTAAAACGAAGATTTTGGTGTTTCAAAGGCAAATCAAATGGCTTCCGAGGAGACGACGGTGCTGCACGTGTCCCTGCCTGCCCGTGCCAGTGTCCCGACACCTTCGACCTCACCCTCACCCTCACATTCGACGACCGATCCTTCGGGTAAGAAATAACAAACGGGACATTTTGAGAGAAAGAGCGAAAGCGTCGATTGGAATTGTTTAGTGCCAGGAACGACGGATCCATGCTCATCCGGACAGGAGGAATGCGACAACACCGACTATATCGTGGCAATAGTGATTCTCGGTATTCTTCTACCGGTAGCGACGGTCGGTCTCGTAGTTTCTTTTCTCACGAACCGCAGGTTCGTAAACTTGTCCACTCGATTCGCATGAAATTCTCATTGTTTCCATCCGTCGTGTATTATCGATGTAAAATGCATAATTTTTCCACGTGGTAAGAATTCGCAGGAAGTTGGACGACGCCGTCGCCGCACGTGTGACAAACGGAGGACGACACGTGGTCGCTGAGATGGGCGAAATCGGAAAGTGAGAATACGATCAACTTTTTCTTCTCATTTCCGTCGCAATTGGAAATCTCATATCGATTTCGTTCCGGAAATAATGCGTCGCGCTTGAATTAGAATGAGAAGAAGGGAGAGCGCGCGCGGGTTTTGTCGAACCGGCTGAGCACGCGCGCCGCGCGCCGCGCGCCGCGCGTCGCGAGCAGCGCGCGCTCAACGCCGAATATCAATGAGTAGCATCTCGCGCTGCCCCTGTTTCTTCGCGAATCCTTGGATAGCCACGACGATAATTAGATTCGCGTTAGAACGATCGAGGCTCAAGGCTCGTCACGCGTTGTCTCGCTAATTATTCAAAGAAATTCATCCAAGTACCGTCGCTCGCGCATCTTTTTGCGACCCTCAAAACGCACGCGAGTGCTTCGCGGCGCCGACGCGATTTCGCAACGACGATTCGCGCGCTAATTGTTCTTTTTGAATTTTCAGCGGCAGCGTCGGCCCGACCCCCACGCCCTCGCTCTCCTCTTCGCCCGGTGGGAAAACCGTCGCCTTTCACCGCGACAACATCGACGAGACGAAAATCGCTAGGCTCTGAGCGATAACGTTGAAAGGAAAAACAAAAATGGAGTGTTCGCAGTGTGTACGTTTGTATTGACCGAGAGCCGCGAGTGCTCTCGGTTGATATAAAGAGAAAGAAAAATGCACAGAGTTTGTTTGTTTTGAAAATCGATCCACCTGTATGCCGCGCGGTTGATCGCTCGTGAGTACACGGAAGCGCGACGACGCGCGCTCGTTGATTGCGAAATATCCCCGTACATGCGTACTCGGATCGTACTCGGTTGTCGATGCAGCCCGGACAACGCGAGCTCCGGACAGCCGCATTCCACAGCTCCCCGCGATCGAGACAAGAGAGAGAGATCGAACCATCCGGTAGAGATGCGCCATAGACTGATAACGCGGTTACGGCCCTGGCCCATGTCGAAGCTTCCTTCTTCGCTCGCTCGCTCGCTCGCTCGCTCGCCGTCTTGAGCGCCGTGAAACGCGCGCGGCGACCTTGCTTCCCGCTCGGACAGAGATTCGCCTTGACGCGCTCGCTCGGCAGGCGCGAACACGCAGCCACACGTACACGGGGCGGGCGTGAGAGCGAGTACGCGATGGGCGGCGTGATCGGCGGATCGAGCGACGGGCGTCGCTGGAGCAGCCTCGATACACAAAGCGCGGACCGCGACGTGGGACATCTTATCGCGCGTCTTCCTCGATAATTCGGCTGGATTCGCGGGCGCGCGCTCGCGCGACCACAAGTGCATCGGCCACACCTATATACGCCACTCGGTGGAGTTGCCGTTGAGAGGTACGTGAGTCGCGAACCGGTCGAGTGTATACGTTATATATATATATATACGTGGTAACACGACGGGACGGCACCGCGCGATTCGTCGCCGCGAGTCCCCTCTTTCCGGCGGCACGCAACATACTCTCGTCTTATAAAGCAAACCCACGTGAAACCGGGTCTCGCATACCGAGCGAGACACTCGTTCGCGGCGCGATCCTCGCTCTTGCTCCTGCCGCTCTCGCGTTCGCGTTCGCGTCTCTTTCTCCGCACCAGAGCAGCGAGCCGGTGCAGCTCACCCCGTGACAAGTTTCCCGCGCTATTATAAAAAACAACGAGGAAAAGTGATCGGTCCACGCGTGACTAATTTCCCTCGGAAACAGTTGGCGCGCGTCTCTTCACGTAGCATCTCTCGCCGCCGCCGCCGCCGCCCAGTGTTGTATTTAAAAAAAAAAAACCATCGGTCCGTACGGATGCGATTAATTTCCGCTCTCGTTGAGACGATTGTCGCGTGCACGAGAAGCGCGAGACCGCGGGCGAATGTTGACGCGACTCGTCGCGACTGACAGCCACGGTGTACATCGACGCTCCACACACGCTTTTCCGCCACTTTAGCCGCTATCATCAATCGTACTTGGGGGTTTGACCTGGCCGTGGACGCTCCACGGCACTAGGAGCAACGGTTGGAGCGAGGTACGGCGCTCGCTGCCCGCTCCGTCCGCATCGCTGGATCGATGTATCGATGCACGAGCAGGAAGAAGGTAAGGTGGTGGTGAACATTCGCCACGACCACTCGTCGTCGGAATCGGTGTTATCCGGCTCAACGACGTGGAACGTGTCTCTCGTTTTTCACGCCCCGGGCCGCGCCTCGAGACACGACGACGACTCACGCGCGTTATTTCTCCTTCGAAGCGGCTATTTCGACTTCGATTCGCTTTATCGACCGGTCAAAAGACTCCGCGTTGAGTGTCTCCGGTGTGACAGGTGTCCGTCGACGCGTCAACGTCAACAGGAGATTGCTTTTTTTCTTTCAAGTAACGGAAAAACTCATTTTCAAACGTTCGTTATTCCGGTGGTTTACCGCGTACGACGTAGCTAATAATGGGGGATGGCCGATGAGCGTGATCGTCACGTATCCCCCGCGAGCGCGACCGTCGAAGATTATCGCGAAGAGAGAGAGAGAGAGAGAGGGGAATTATGTGACGTGGGTTTCGATGGTCTCGCATAAGCCCGAGTGACCTGCAGCCCACGTACGATCAAGTATACGTCGCGATTGTGTAATAATAAGATGTAACAATAAGTAGGTACCGTGATACACGTATATCGAGTCAATCCGTGACCCGCTGAAATTGTCCGATTTTCATGGCTCAACGTATTTTTTTTTTCTTTTTTGTTTTTTCACACGGGATGCTTACGAATGGCAGCAGCATCGAAGGTACTTACACCGAACTTGACTCACTCACTCGTCACTCTTGTTTTTATTGTTGACTTATAGGTAAAGGTGGCAGCAGGCAAAGTCGCTGGTGGTAGTTGCGGAGCGTCTATGGACGTTATCGGCAGAAGCCATCAGCAGGTGTAATCACGAAAGAGAGATAAGAGTTGTTGGTATATTTGATAAAAAGTTGGGTGTTCGCGTGGCCTCGCTCCTTCAATTTCGAGTGATTCCGAGTGATTTCGAGTGATTTCGAGGGGCAGGCAACATGGCCATCGCCAAGATCAGGAGCTTCCTCGACAATGGTCTGAAGAGCGTGTCAACGCCGCTCGATCGGACCGCCAATTTGGAGCCGGAAGTCGGCGTAAGAATAGTCCACTCGGCCAACGAGAAGACTCTACGGGTTACCGTGCTCGGTGCCAGACACTTGCCGCAAAATTTCGGCTTCACCAGGGTCAACAGTTACGTCGTCAAGGTACACGACGAGCCGTCATTATTTCCTTCGACGCCTCTACCGATGCAAAAAAATAAAATAAAAGGAAAAATTATTACTCCATACTAGTTTACTTGTATCAGTCACGAGAATTTCCCGAGGTAGCTTATCGTTCTCGGTTTTACGATCGTGCGGTGGATACCCACCGCACGGAGTATGCCAAGCTTCGGAGCTATTATTAATTCAGCCAGTCTACGGATACGAGTTGCAATGGATATCCAGTATTGCGCTTTGCCGCAGTGTTGCGAGCTTTCGGCGATCGCTACACACTGTACACGAGCTTTTTATTTATGTCAACGAGTATCGAGTCACTTTGAAATATGAGCTCCAAGCGCGCGTGTATGAAAAAAAAAAAAAAAAAAAAAAAAAAAAATTCGTGCGAGCTGACGGTGGCCCTTTGCTTGCAGATTAAACTGTTTCCCGGTAAAGAGAAATTCGAGACAACATCGAAAAATGAATCTTGGCCTCAATGGAACGAAGAATTCACGTTTCAGCTGCGCAAGGAGTCGAAGGTTCGATTCGGCAAGTCCAAGGTCGTGGAGGAGGAAATCGGCGCGTCAAAATTCATAATAGCCACTGTGTACGCGATACTGGAGGACAAACCGCTGATCGCTACGGAGAAGAAGGAGGCGGAGAAGGAAAATACCAAGAGCGGGCAAGCGAAGAAAGACGGAAAGCAGAAGGAAACGTCGAGTGGCGGCGGCGGCGGCGGCGGAGCTTCGGGCTCGCATGAGCCAAAAACGAACAAACTGCTGAGCCAGTTTTTCGGAAAAGACAAGATCGCCGAGCCCGTGACGCCCGTGGAGAAAAAGAGCATCGACAAGAGACGAGTCGTCGGGGCTACGACGATACCCCTCGATCTCAAGAATTTCCAATCGAAACCACCGAAACCAAAGCATTCCGACGAAGTATCCACCGGCGATCTTTGGAAACCTCTGAGGGCCATCGCCAGCGGAATTTCCGGCGCCGAAGACAGAGTAAGTGAGCCACCGCCTTCTCCTCTCTCGCTCGCTCGCTCGCTCGGTCGTTGATCGTCCGCGTGGCGTAATAACCATTTTTCTTCTTTCTCGAGCAGCGCGAAAGCAAAAAGGGACAAGTCGAGATGATTCTGATCCAGGAAAAGAGCGAGAAGAAGGACGTCAGCGAAGGTAGACTCGTGCTGAGTCTGTCGCGTTTGAGGTGCTCGCTGCAGACGATGCACGAACAGGAGACACTCAAGGGTCAGCTTTACATCAAGATGTCGGTGGTCGAGGGTGTACGAGTGACGCACTTCTGGAAGAGCGATCGCTTCGCTCCGTCCGTGTCTCTCAAGTTCGATCAGGACAAGGCGAGGGTCATCGCCGATAATCCGTACGAGGGAGCGCTCAACGACGTCAGCTTTGTCGTTAAATTTGTCTCCAAGAACAAAATGGGTAGGCATTTCGTCGGCCGGCTGTCGACGTCTTGTCACAGTTGCGACGAATAACTAACGACGATGATCGTGTTTGTAGGAAAGAAAACGACGATCGGACACTTCGTTATCGGACCGGAAGTCGGCGGAACCTACGCCGAGCAGTGGAAACAGGCGATGGCGAAGCCCGGACAGCCCATCACGAAATGGCAACCTTTCGAGTGAACGCCAATCGACGGGGCGCGGTGGTCTCTCGCGTGACGAACCCACGGAAAACAATGGCTTTCCGTGACGCGTTTGTTATTACCGTCGCGGCCGAGCCACCACCGCTGCTCATTCTTTAATTCATCGCTCTTTTGTACAAAGTATTCTTTTAACGTAACATAAGCCGTCCTTGGAGTTTCTCGAACGAAGAAACAACGTCCGGTGTAAAGTATCGAATGTCCTTCTTTCGTGGGAATCACCGATAAATCACCCAACCGTCCGACGAAACGAAAAACGTTGCAACGAATTCTTTCGATTTTTCGGATAGCCTGTAGTGACACGTATTAGACTTTTGTTTTGTTTTTTTGTATCACGTCGAAAGGACGGAAGACGGACGAATAATCTGAGCGCGCGACACTCGTGATAACAAGCGATTATTCTTTTATTCCTCTTCGCATGCGCTAGTATTTCTTTTGTACCGCTACGTTTTTTGTGTCTCTTACTTTTATTTTCACACATGAATTAAATCGATATACATACAGTGAATTGACGTCGAAAAAGAAAAATGAGAAAATAGCATGTTTTTGTTGAAACACACGTAACATTCTTTCTCGCAACGACAAGAGCGTCGACAGTGACCGACAACGATCACCGTCGAAATTTCATATAACATTCGCGGCCGAGCGACCGGTTGTCCTCGGTTCCGGGTAAAATTGTACAAAATTGTATAAAATTGTATATAAAAACAATTGCGAACCGTGGATCGCACTAAACCTACGCCGCTAAGATTCATCGTAATTATCGTGGACGGTATCGTTTATCGGCAGTCTTATTCTTAATATAGAAAAAATGCTGCTAAAGTTTACGATCGGTAACTTTGATCGGCGCGTACGAAGCATCGAATATTTGTACCAAGTGCGTGTAAGACGCGACAACCGTCACATAAGTATATGTCTCGTTAAGTTTACGATTGGATGGACTTGTACGGGAATGTTGACGATGCAACACGGCGTTGTACTGGATTCAAGGCACAAGAAAACGTGTGGGTTGCTCGCGGATTCGAACCGAAAATTCAAGGACGACGCGACACCGAGAATCAACGACGCCGGTGTTACGAGAGATTCGATACGTATCGTAGCGTCAAGAGCGCCGATGTAAATAGCGGCGCGAGGAGGCTTCCCCGATGATTCGTTCCCGCGTTGCATCCGTCTTTGCTGTTGCACGTGCAGTACTCCATGAAGATGTTGTACGAGCCCGTTCTCATCAGACAAAATCTTTCGTCGCCTTCGATACCCGGCTCTCCCAAATATGCGCAACTGCGGAAGTACTTCCATATTCCCCCGACTGCGATAAACATTAACGCGCTAATTGCAAACCATTCTTAGAGAGGAATCGACGAATGTCGGTGTAAGCCGCTTGGACCTTTTTACCTTTTTGCCGAATTTTACGACACATTGTGGGCTTTCCAACGCCATCCAGATGCGAAAGCAGCGGTTGCTGATTGCAGTCGTTGAAACCTATGGTCCTGTTGTCGAACGGATCACCGCATTTGGCATCGATATCCGACCTGCACACCCAACATTTTATCGAGAGACCTGAAAAAATGCAATACTCCAATTGTCACTGTCTCTATTGTTTTTCGCATGAAATATTATGGGATGTACAAAAAATCGTTGAAGGTGTCACCTGTGGATAGAGAGTGAAAGAAAAAAGGAAAAAAAATGGTAACGCCATATTTACCTTCTTGAACGAAAACAAACAACAACGTGAGTGTAAACAAAATCGTCACGTCTCTGCTAGTTCCAGCCATTGCGCCTCTCGTGATCCTCGATTAGCGACTCTCGAAGACGAAAAGACCCAACAGGTCGGCGGCGGTACAGCGTGTCGATGATTTATTATGTATTCCAATTCCCCTTTGGCTCCGCTGGTATTGCGAGCGACGAATTTTCGTTCGCGCGTGTCGTGAAATTCACCGCGATCCCGTGTGTACATATATTTTTTTATTTCGTCTGTAATATCGATGATCCGGGTGTTTTATTTGTCAAGAAGCAGCAACCACCTTCTTTCGAATCTCCTCCCTATACAACGCCTAAATATCCACGCCTAGTGGTACGTGCGCGATACGCGATTGTTGTGTGGTATGCGGGCGGGCGGGCGGGCTGTGAACACGAAAAGAGTCGAGAGAGACCGTGCGACGACGGAGGACGAACGGACAAACGGGAACGCTCGCCGACTGCCGATTTTCACCACGAGTGGCGTTGCTGTCGTCGCACCGCTACGCGCGGAAGTCAAGTCAGCATCTGGGAACATTGAGCGAAATATCCGACGATTTCGGGCCCTTCGTTTTCTTTTACCACAAAAAACCCGTTTTAAATGCGGAGGAAGACGATGAGAAGCGGAGTAGCGGATAGTCGAAGATGAAGATTTATTTGGCGTTCGTATCGATCGACGACCACGCCACCTGGAGCGACCCATCGTCTCCCCGACGACACTTTAGCGGTGGTAACGTTTATTTTCAAGAGTGCACGTTCGAGTCTCTATGCATGCACAGTCTTGCGTCGGGTGTCTCGCTCACGGTGTAGGCGACCGGGCAGGCGGGCCCCACCCGGCGGCGCCCATTCTAACGCACTTGTCGTTCCTCGTTACGTTATTACTCACACCGTATTAGTCATTCTAGCTATGTACAAGGAAACAAGTGAAATTCAATTGAGAAATTGATCGCACACAGCCCGTCACGTTACGGCGATAGAGGCGCCATTAGGGAATTCATAATTATAAAAAGTATGATAAATAAATAATTCATTCGTAAGCAATACGAAGAACCATGATTGGCCACTTTCGTTCTCCGAACTTTTGGCAGTAAATTACGGGCTCGGATAATCGGGGTTCCACTGTACACGTCATGCGGATAAATCCGGTGGCGCCGCTCCCGCTGCCGTTGCTCGCGCGCGCGCGCGCGACACCCAAGTATTCCCGTTTACTGGGTAACGCCAGGTTAGCTCCGTCAGCTGTTTCGCGATGTAAACATTGTGACGCGCGGCCGTGATCGCGGCGTGAGAATAACAAAACCGCCGGCAACCTCGGACACGAAAAGATTTTTCAACCGATGGATCCGAAGGAAGAGCGTCCATGTCGTTCGGCGTAAAATTTCCGCGACATTTTAAAAGGCATTCCACGCACTCACCGACTTACGTGGATGCAATGATGTATATATGTGTTGCGCCATCGCCAATACCCACTCGGACCTGTGATATAAGACGATGATCGAAATAGATAATAAATAAATAAGAATAATGTAAGATGATCATTTGGATAACTCGAAAATCCGATTACTCGAAAACAAAAAGGCATACATAAACACATAGATGCGTTAAACGAATGATTAGAAATGTAAATTGAATAAAGAATGGTGAGATAAATTGGCGAAAAGAGCGTGATCGAGATATGCCGCGCGGCGGTGGTACAGTTGCCGCATTGCTCGCTGTGTGGCGGCCGGCAACCTGTGCTCCGCTTTTGTGCGGATTTTGACGTTCGAGCGGATGTCACCGGACATATGTTTCCGGCTGAGACGTATCTGCGGGAATGCGGGATACGCGCATGCGCGTGTGTCAATCGTGCGGTGGTGGTGGTCTCGTGCCGTCAGCGCAGCCGCGCACAGCTGAAAATCTCCGGACGGGGTTGAAATGTACGTCGACTGTTATCATGATAAAAATTGATATTTCTTGGTTAAGTTTGTGATATAGATCGGGGGCGTGGAGCGTTTCGCGAGAGCGGTCCGCGATCGGGTTTTCACTTTGCGGCGTTCTCGAGCTCCGCCCGCTTCGCGAGTGCTTCTCGCGTTTCGTGTCCTCGCGGTGTGTGCGTACGTGTGCGGCGGCGGCGACGGCGGCGGCGGCAGTGTGTCTTCCCGTTCCCGTTCCCGTGGAGCCGTGGTCCGCGTAACGTGCGGGTGCGGGTCGTAAACCGGCCGAGCGGGCCTTATGTCAAGAGGATACGGAGTCGTCGGGCCACCCGACGACGACGAGAGACGTGCGCCAATATGAAGAAGCTCTTTTCAAAAATCGAGAACACCGCCAAGGAGCCCAATAGTTATATCGGCAAAGTATTTGTCGTCGGACGTCACACGGTCACCGTCGAGGAGGTTCTCGCCGAGGGCACGTATATCATTCGCTTCTTCAACCAACCAACCAACCAGCCTTCCGTCCTTCTCTCTATACATCTCTCTCCCTCTCTATGCGTGTGTGTGCGCGCGCTCGCGCGCGCGCGCCCGCAAGTGTGCGTGTACGACTTTCGCACTCTCACGGCCTTTGGGCTCCAATTTTTCATCATCTCCTCCCCTCTCACGCCCCCCCACCCCCCCTTTTGTTTTTTCGTCATCACTTGATTTCCCATTGGGAATCAACATTTTTATGAAAACTGGCCTAAAATGGCAGACAAAAAAAATATATACATCTTTGAACAAGTTATTTCTCACGACAAGCTATCGTTATGATCTTAATATCTGATCTTAATATCAAATCGATGGATCTTAATATCTACTCGAGTCATCTTCAGCTTTTGGCCAGTGTAAACGGGTACACCGAGTGAGACAGAAAATATATATGATTTACAAACAAACAGATTTTGTCAACAAGATGTCGCTATTGTTGCTATTGAGACTGCGACCGAGGTCAATGTCAATGGATTGTACCGCATTGGCGGTGTCTTTTGTTCTGCCATTACTCCTCCATCACTCGCAAAGTTCATCATTGACAAGGTGAAAATGCTTCACAGTCGTCAAGTCAATCTTAATTTCTCCAAATTACATCCATATTTCTTGCACTTTGCGTAGCAGAATGCGTTCAACATTGAGAGAAACATTGATACTTGCGCGATTGACAATGCACGATTGGAGCTACCATAAGTCCTGAATCAATGATATTTGTCTAACAAATAAACCCGCGAGTGCCAGAGAGAGAGGGACAGAGGGAGAGAGTCGACAAGTTTTGTCGAAGCCTCCAATGGAGCATCCACTGGGATCACCAGAAATGTTAGAAATATGTTTAGCAAAATGCAGCACTAATTTTGGTGTGGTGTAAAGCTCTCCACCCGCATCAAGGTAAAATGATAAATACGCGGATATCAACGGTGCACCCGTTATCCCGAAAAATCCGAAGCTTTACCGAAGAAGAAAATAAGTTTTCGTTTGCGCCAACGTCGTTCGAAACTAATTGGAGCATCTCTTGCCGCATCTGAATCTCGTAAACGCGACATTCTCGTCCTTATCATATTGACATGTGGCTCAACTTTGGAAATTGACGACCTGAAAGTTTTGTACAGCTTTTATTGGAAAATACGTCCAGTTGGGCCTTCAACTTGAACGTGGAAATAGAGCCGTCTGCTTGGTCTATTATTCCTATGCATCAAAGACGGAACCTTTTTTCGATTCTAGAACGTTTATATCGCGAATTCAAAGACGGAAAACGGAAGAAGAAAAAATATATACTCGAGAGATTCGCAGAAATCAATGAATGTTCTCGAGGCGACATAATTAATCTGAACCAATAATTATAGCGAATTACGCGGAGAAAACGCCACGATGGAATCGGACTACCATTTAAATATATTTGATTAAATATCTGCGTTACCCGGTTGTTTTTTCCCCTCTGTTGCAGGCGGATTTGCCATAGTATTTCTGGTTAAATCATCGGTCGGTCGATATGCCCTTAAACGCATGTATGTTAATAACGAACATGATCTCAATGTTTGCAAGAGGGAGATACAAATCGCGGTAAGTGACTCCACACTACATCCACGTATCGCCGAATTTCTAACACTCTCAACGACTCCTCTAATTATTTGTTACGTTACAACCGATGTTAGATCAATCACCACGTAGTGTTTGTCATCTGAACTCGACTGTACCCACAATTATTTATTTACAGAGTAACTTGAGCGGTCATAAAAATATAATAGGATATGTCGACAGTGGTATTAGCCACACGGGAGGCGGAGTTCACGAACTCCTACTCCTAATGCCCTACTGCAAATCGCAAGTTCTTCAGATGATGAACAACAGGTAAGAAAATATTCCTATTTCGATAGTTTATATTTGTGCAAAAACAAAAATAGCGACAATTTTCGCCTTCGGCGGTAAATTTTCCTCCGAAGTTGGATTTAAAATTGCTCCGTTATCAGATTACAGACGGGCTTCAGTGAATCGGAAGTGCTTCAAATCTTTTGCGATGTGTGCGAAGCCGTCTCGCGTTTGCACCATTGCCAGACCCCAATTATTCACAGGGATCTCAAGGTAAAGCATTTTTTTGCCAATCGCCAATTTGTTATCTACTTATAGCCCAATGAGGGAGTGGAAAAAAAGAAGAATCCTTCGTTTATTCGTCGCCAATGTTTTCAGGTGGAGAACATCTTGCTCGCCGATTCGGGACATTATGTTTTGTGTGACTTTGGTTCGGCCACGGGCAAGGTACTCAATCCCAGTGTACAAGGCGCTGCGGTTGTCGAAGATGAGATTAAAAAATATACGACACTGAGCTACAGAGCACCCGAAATGGTCGATATGTATTGCGGAAAGCCTATAACCACCAAAGCTGATATATGGGTAACGATATTGCATTAAAACGGACCGTGGAGACCGATTGCGCAATGCCCCGCGAGAAAAACAACAAAGAAATTTCGACGTTTTACCTTTATTTTTCCAGGCACTCGGCTGTTTATTGTATAAACTCTGCTTCTTCGCGCTACCTTTCGGAGAAAGTACGCTCGCTATACAATCCGGTAATTTCTCCATACCGGATAATTCCAGGTTCGTACTTTTACAGTTGCATTATCCGGATGTATCGAATAACTTTTACACGTTTCGCGACGCGGTTTTAATTACAGATACAGCAAAGCTCTGCACAGCTTGATCAGATATATGCTCGAGCCTGATCCCGATGTCCGACCCGATATTTATCAAGTTGCAACCATAGCTTTTCTAATACAGGGCAAAGAGTGTCCCGTGCAGAACTTACACGTGAGTTGACCACCGAATATCGTGGGAATTATTTATAGGGGGAAAAAGATACCGTAGGAAAAAAAGAAAGAAAAAAGGAAAAAATGTGTATATCTGTGCAGAAAGTTCCGACGCCGAGCATAGAAGCCTTGCCGAGCGCTCCGATGGAGGCGGAGAGCGTAAAGCGATCGTCGTCGGTAAAGGTGACAAAGCCAGCGGCAGCGCCGATAGTCGAGGGAACCTCGGTGACGCCGAGACAGCGGCCGAAGGGTCAGGGCGTGGGAACAGGACCGATAAGCCTGAGCGGACAAATAGTCGGGCAGATATCGGGCCAGGGAAATCCGTTGCTTCAACAAAATTCCGTAGGAAATTCAGTGACGTACGTTCAACTGAATTCGCAAATTCAACCGCAAACGACGGCGATGGCGGCGCAGTCGTTGATCGGTCAGGGTATTCAAAGCAGCCCGGGAGCCGCGATACAGGCGAGCGCGGTGCAACCCTCGTTGCAGTTGTCGATGCAGTCGCCGTTCACTCCGGTTCAGCAGCAGCAGCAGCCGCCGCCGCCGCCGCCGCCGCATATCCCGATGTCGGTACCGATGCCGTCGCCGAATCAACCGGCGAGCTTCGCTCCGGTGGGCGCGCAGGGCGGAACCTCGCCGCTCATCGGTCACTCGCCTTTGACGCAACAGTCGCCGGTGACCGTGCAGGAAAAGGCCGCCGTTGCCACCGCTGCCGCCGCGGCTTTTTATTTCGAGTCGAAAGCTCCCGGAGCAACGGCAGCGGCGGCGCCTGGGGCCGACGACAACAATCTCGAGGCACTTTTCCCACCGTCGGGTAAGATCAATCGATTTACGTAAATAACGCGGACGAGACGTCCACGGTCGATACACGAAAATCAGTCGACGAAACCTGGCTGCACAGGTTATCCAGATCCGTTCAAAGACGACGCCCGTGCGATGCCGCCGCCCGGAAAAATTCCACCCCCGGTGGCGCCGAAACCCGGGGGGACCGCGAAGGTGCTTCAAAAGTTGGTAACACCGACGAGCGGCGGAGCGGTCCTGAAATTTGCGCCGCCCGCTCAGCTACCTCCGAAGATGAGTACACCAACGGCGGCACCACCCATCACCAAATTGACGCCCACTCTACCTCTGCCAGTTCTTCCCAAGCCCGTCCAGACGAGACCGGAAAGTCTGAGCCAAAACATAAGCGCCAACACCTCGCCGCCCGATAGCCCGACAGCGACGTCCTCGAGGCATCGGAGAAACGTCAGCGACACAAGCGCCTTCAACAAGTCAGCTTTCCTTCCACTATTTTTTCCACCTCTCTCTCTCTCTCCAATTTTACAACGAATATTCAAGCTCCACGGATGTCATTTGTTGCAGAGTATTCGCCAACGAAACCTCACAGTTTTTGGCGCCGTACGCGTTGGACGCTTCGGCAAAAGCGCGAAGCGGCGACGCTTCGCCACCCGAGATATCGGCTGATATCAGGCCTGTTATAGGCGTCAGTGCCTCACACGTACGTATTGTAAGTACTTAAGAGCACGATTTTTCGTTTATCCACTTTTTCACTTGATTTTACATTTTTCGTTCAATCGCCCTGGCAAGCGGCGGCAGCAGCACATCCTCAAAACAGCGTATCTCGACAACAAGAATAACGCGGCACGAAGAAAATATGATTGATTATATGATTGATTATTTCTCGGATGTAGGGCGAACTTTCGAGCGTCGCGGGCGCAGAGGGAAGATCCCTGAGCGTGGACATCGCGACCTGGAATCCATTCGAGGACGCTCAACCGTTCAACCAACTGACCGAAGATCACATATTCGGGGCCGAGTTTGACAAGATACGACGGGGCAGCAACAGCAGTATCAGCGGAGTCAAAAGCCGCGAAAGTCTGGTAATGACGTATTCGGAATTTCCGGAAGATCCTTTCGAATCGGCCCCTTTCAGTTTGCCTGGTGAGTTCTGCCAAATTTGTCCCTTCTTTTATTTTTACACTAGAACGTAGAGACTCAAAAACGCCAACGAAGAATCGTTAAATTACTCCGAATGAATCTTGGAACATTTTTTTCTCTATCTATTTCTATAGTATTTAGTTCGATAGACCTGAAAATGCATGCTAAGAAAAGAAACCATTTTTTTCAGCGGGAAAAAAGAATAAACTCGGATCGAAGGCGGCTGCAATCGCTGGAGGTAATGCATGAGACCCTTAATTCACTCGTAGTTTCTCGCCTTCCTCTTCTTCCACATACTTACTCTAAATTCTACTAACTCGGTTGACTATATGCTAAACAAAATGAGAACCAAACGTCATTAACATAGCTCGATGCGTTTTCGGTAGACCAAACGTGCGCATTTTCGGAAAAATACGAAAAAAATTGTCATTCTTTGATGGTCAGTTTAAAAATTGTTCAAAAGTTTATCAAGTCGACAGCTCATGACGACTCAATACGCGCCTGCGACGCGGTATCTTATGTCGATATTTTGTATTTTAAGAACAGAAGCGCTTCTGGCTACTGAAAATGAGATTACCAGAAACAAAAGTACGGAAGACATGTAACAATGACGTTATCGTAGTTTCCAAACCTCTTTTCGATCGATCCACCAAAGATACGCAAGTAGTAATAAAAAATAAGCATAATTCCGTTGCTTCATTTGTGTTAAGAACAGAAAAAAAGCAATCATAGGGCATCAATAATATGCTGTTGAAAAAAAAGCGATAAAAAATTATAACTCCAAGGAGATATCTAGTCCGTTGGCTCTAAATAATCTGCATCCTATTGCAATTCCCAAATTTAAGTCAATCGATGCAATCAAGTCTTTTGTTTGTTTATTCTTCAGTTTCACTTTTTATTTGAGTATTACCCTCGCTAGTTTGATGGAGATTCTATCGCATAATTGATTTTTCTTTTTTTTCGTACGTATTATAAAGTAGAGTTACTTTCGTAATTTTAGCAAAATTATGTAGCGCTTTGATAGTGGAAAAACTTTAGATCGTCAGTCAGAGCTTTGCACCGATGCAAATCACATTTTCCACGTCCACAAATTCACACGAACCAATGTCTTTCGAC
Source organism: Pimpla rufipes (assembly GCA_963932165.1). Taxonomy (NCBI): domain Eukaryota; kingdom Metazoa; phylum Arthropoda; class Insecta; order Hymenoptera; family Ichneumonidae; genus Pimpla; species Pimpla rufipes. The sequence continues at coordinate 23,194,473 of OZ010637.1, forward strand.
GGATCTCCCACTGGAATTGTGCGGTAGTCGTAGCAACTACGTCGATGAAATATTACGAGTGCTTGGCAAACACAACTAGAATTTTCGTTTTTTTTTTTGTTTTTCCAAGAGAAAAGAATATTTCACATTTTTCGAGGAGCTACACCGGTGGAAAATGTTCTGTGATTTCGTTTGCTCAGTTATTATTATCATTATTATTATCATCATCATCATTATTATTATTATTATTATTATTACTACTACTATTATTATCGTCATCATCATCATCATCATCATCATCGTCATTATTATTATGCTCAATTATGTCAAGTTTATTGCGATGAGACGAGATGATAAAACATCTGTTTCGTACATTGTGCAATACTTTAGCATCACAGCTTTTGCCGGCAACCACTAAAGCTATACATCGAACTATAGATTCATATATTAACTTGGTATGTTAACATGTATTGGTATCGGATGGACTGTCGTTGATCTTCGAAAGGAATAATAGAACGTGCGATCCAGCGAATAAGCATTGTTGTCTTGCAGTTGATTTTCGTTTCATTCAATTATTTAACATTTTTGATATTTACGATATTTCGATATTTCGATCTTTCGATCTTTTGATATTTCAATATTGCCTTTGAAAAACAGATTAAAAGCACATCGATAGTTTCCGTGTATGTTTCGCATGCGTAGGTGAACTCTGATCGAGCAAAACGAACAAATTATATTAGCAACTAAAGTAAAATACACGAAAATGACTTAGAAGTGTCTCTTCGACAAATGTATCGTCTGCTTGGGCTTAGCTGTTCATTCACTGGAAACTCGAGCATATCGCCTTCGCACTGTACTCGATGTCCCTATAATTTCAATCGCCAAAGTGGCTGCTCGTAATTTTCGACGGCAAAAAGAGATAGAAAAAAATGAATCAAGAAGAAAAATACCGACTAAATCACTATTACTACGATGATAACGGACTAAGGAAGGCAAATGAAACAATGCATATATAAATATTATAAATAATAATGTACTGTTGCATACATAATATGTGATATATTGTTTCCGCAGAAAATATTTTTGCTCTACTCTCATATAGGAAAAACTCGTATACTGGCGATATTCAATATATGATGTGGCAATTGTATAGAACAAAATACAAGCATAAAAAGAAGTAACGTTGCTTAGCGAAATGAAAGCGCATCGTCGCCTCTACGATAAACGCAGATATTTGAGATTATCGCAAAGAAAATGGAAGAAAAAAAAATTGTTGCTGAAACTTTTCAACAACGAGGCTGCAGGACGAATCTTCTTTCTTTTCGCAACAGCTCACGTGGATATACATACACGTAATAAATATTAATGTATAGAAAGCCTTATAAATATATGAATACTTATGTATGGATGTTATATTCATATATATGTATATAAAAGACCTTGCAGGCTTTGGAAGGCATTATATAAAATATAAATACAAACTAAACGTTATATTCGCACAGAACTTTCAACTACCTTGAACTCTGCGGTGACCAGTCAGTAATAACCAGTCAATTTGTGGGTATGGACACCATTTAGTGAAGAATCCATTAAATTACGATTAACGTGTCGTAAAGTCATTTTTTTTCTCTATCCTATTTTCAGAAAAATTTCGTTTTAATTTATTATTATTATTATTATTATTGCTGTTGTTTCTCAAATGGTGTCCAACCCTGCATAATTCAGTGATTCGCATGTTCTGTCCTGGGGTGTCTTGAGTGTGCAATGAAATGGTGGCGCGAATATGCTTCCTGATTTTTGTTGTTTTCTTATCACATTTCCATATTTAAGGATACACGATACGATTGAGTCTATTCAGAATCGTGTCAAAGATGCATTGGAATGGAATTTAATATTTTCTACTGTCGTTGGGTTAAAAAACAATAGAAAATCTAGAGTTGTGAGCACAAAACGTGAAAAGTGTTCGAGGTATCGTGTATCCATAATACGCATCACACAATTATGGCAGACTTCGTTTTTCAATTTCTGACGTGTTTTCATCTGGTGTGACTAAGCAACAGCAAAAAAAAACTACTAACAACGGAAGCTGTACATTTTGCACCATTTATGTTGTAAAAAGAAAACACCACACGGATTCTAATCGACAAATGATTAGCTCAATTCTGCGTAGGTAAACAGGAAAAAAAAGAAAAAACTACAACTGCGTCTAATTTGCTCGTTCAATGTATCCCAATTATTGTTAAACGTCCACTGTCTGGAACATCCTAATGAGTTTTCGTCACGCGTCGTCGTAATTTCCACGTTCTCGATCTGTGTCGCCATTTTTCGCCCCACTGTGTTGATTGTGTGTCGACTCTGACGTGTGTTCGAGTGATTTAGGTCTCAGATAATTTTTTTCCTTCTCGTTGATACCGGTTTGAGTGTCATTACAAGAAATCAAAATATAAAAAGTAGCGAGTAAGCGGCGTTAATCGGGTGCCCGGAAAATTCGTCGGGCTTTTTCGCGATCAAACACCGAGAAAACCTGAGCGTCACGAGCACCGTAGAGGGATATTCATAATTTTCGTTAAACAAAATTTATTGCCGTTCTCGCTGTATCTCAGTGGATATAAGTCTGCAGCAATAAACATGTAAATTAGCAAACGGAGTACTGTTTTTTTTTTCAAGCCGATACTCAAGTACAAAACGCAGCGATTGCTTGATCGTAAATGCCACAGTTTTACTTACGAAATAAAAATACGCAAAAAAAATTCGTTTAATCTATAATGTAAGTCGGCTTTTCTTAAATTCGGAATTATATAGATGAGCCAGTTAAGGAAAAAAATTAAAAAAAGATTAGCGCTAATAAAAAAAAATCTTCTTAATAATGATTTCTATTTTTTACTCAAACTGAATTGAATAAGTCGCAATACATTAGGTTGAAGTATAATTTGCTTGGCAAAAGAAGGAGTATCACTGCGTTTTTGCACAGTTCCCGACATCCAAAATCTGATTAGGACTGTTCCAGACAAGGTGGCAGAACTACTAACCATTCGAATGTAAAAAAACACGTAATTTTTTGTTTATTGCCCCGCGAAAGACCAGTATGATATTTTTTTCTTATTGATTGTAAGCTTGTTGTACTTTTGAGCGGTACGGTACATGACACACCTATTGTTCGAGTGCACTGTCTGTGGCAGACCTAATCAGAGACCTCCTCTCTCTCTCTCTCTCTCTCTCTCTCTCTCTCTCTCTCTCTCTCTCTCTCTCTCTCTCTCTCACTATCTTTTAAAAATCTTAGTTCTAGATTTAATTGAGCACTTTAGATTCGTTAGGCGACATTAAACCAACGTATTCGTTGTCTTTTCGGTGTTGTCGAAACTTCACTTGTTTCACCGTTAATGTCAATAAAAAATCAAAAACACCGTAAAATTAATTTTCAAAACGAATTGCTCAGTCAGATAAAAATTGTTTTTCACTAAACACACTCTTTGATGCCAAATCTGTGTTTTTTTTTTTTTTTTTTTTTTTTTTTTTTAAATACATCAAGAGTTTTGCGAGGTGACCACCGATTTATGCAGCATTTTCCACAAAATAATATTTGTAGTCCATCACTAAGATGCTCAATTGCCTTCCCGTTGCTTGGCAACATGATTTATCGTTCCACCTACAACCCAATAAATTTTCAGTATAAAAAATGGCAAACTTATTGCACTACGAATTACGCAATGTATGTATTTCATGTACGTACCGTCTCATGTACGTAGGATTTACCGTAACTATGGTTACCGTAACTGTTATTTAGGTAAGTAACGATTTGTCTCTTCGCTTATTGTCGATACTTTTGCACAATGTTCTAACAATTCACAAGAGGACTGTTTCCATTTTTATCGTGTATACGCATCGCAGCGACATGATCTTTAATATTCATTGGTACAAGCGTCACTTTCGCAATTGCAAATTTGCAATGTTTTTTTTTTTGGTTTTTTTTTTCTTCTTTTTTTCAGAATCTAATCGATAACGCTTGACTAACGGAATGGTACAGCAAGCTAAATAACGAACGAATGACTCCTATAAAATTGGGTGATTGCGAAATGTAAACGAAAATCGGAAATAAAAATGATTGTAGTCGTGGTGGAATTTTCGACGTTTCCACCGAGGTTGGTGGCTTGGAAGAATTTACCTCGGAGTCGTCGGAGAATGAAAAATATGTAATTTTTGCAGGCAAACCCATGACCGAGCAACGAAGCAAATTGCCAGCGGCAGCGGCGCAGTGGAGTCCTGACGCGGAGCCTCCACCTCCCGTGGACGACGAGGCGTCGCTTTTGGCCGAGTCCAGTCCGGTATCGCCGCCTTTCGTGAGAGCGCCCCTCGAGGATCGTTCCAAGTACGAGAAGCTCGCGTTCACGATCGACGATCTCTCGAGCGACAGCGACAAGGAGATAGCCCAACGAAACGAGGAGCGGATGAAGAAGAAACGTCGTCGCGTCAAGGGCGTGCTGAGCCGACGAAAGAAGGAGAATTCGAGCCACGATCCGACGAATCCGCCGGTCGAATACGAGTCGGACGATTCGATCGGCTCGGCGAGCGATCTCAAGGCGATGAACGACGAGGAGTGCCCGGCGGAGCGCGAGGATCGCGAGAAAATCGACGAGACGATATCGGAGAGCGTGAGAACGTGCGGGAGCTCGGCGTATCACGCGGAATGCGAGTCCGTGGCGACCCACGAGGACGATCACCGAATGAGAAAACCGCGGAAGCATCATCGCGATCGCGATCGCGATCAGCAGCCGCAACTCCCGAGGATCGACGCCGATCCGGTGGTCGGTCATCAGTACGGCGAGAGACCTCTGCTTCTCGACGACGAGCTCGACACCGAGGCGAAACCCGAGCAGTCGCACGGCGATCCCTTCGTCGGTCATCAGTACGCGACGGTCGCGGCGAAACCTCTGCTCTTTGACCGCGGCGGCTGCGGCGGCTGCGGCGGCGACAGCTCGTCCGAGGAAAACGGACAGTCGAGTATCGTGAAAAATGCTCTCTTCAAACTCGAGGAGGACGTCTTCTCGTTGGCGCCCTTTCCCAGGCCAACGAGCTCGCGAAAGAGCAGCGGGAGTCGCGACAGCAATCCCAGAACCACCGCGGCAGGTCAGTCATCACCGCTCGTTTTAACGAGCTCGCTCGCTCGCTCGCTCATCGACACCACTTCCAACCGTTTCACGTTAATCTTTCACCTTCCCAGGGCCGACGAGCAGCAGCATCACCGGTGGTTCACCTCCGAACACGAGTCTCCTCACGCCGAAATCGAGTTCCTCCCCCGTGATATCCGGGAACCTGGTCGACATAGGCGTGAATATCGAGGAAGATCGAGCTTATCAGCCGGTGCCCGCGCCGAGAATCCCCAAACCAGCGGTGGCCGCGGCGGCGGTTAATTACGAAACGGTGAATTTCCTAGGAAGCGGCACTTCGCCGGAAGTACCTCCCGCACCAACGGCACCAACGGTGGAGGCCGCCGGTTCTCGTCCTCCCGACGAGAGAGACCTTTTCGGCTCGTCACCCTTCACCTCCTCGGGTTTCGTCGATCCCTTCGACGAGATCACCAAATACTCGAGCTCCGAATCGACGATCAAACCAACGGCGACCATTTCCACTCTGTACTCGGCTTCGGATTACGCGAACATCGTCCCGCAGCCTTTTCACTCGCCCGCGGCGGAACTCACGTTGACACTCGGCCGCGAGAGGGACAGGGAATTTCCCGGCGTAGCCCCAAACTCGGCGCTCAGTTTGGCCGATTCGCCGATCGATCTGTTTGGCTCGATACCCTTCGACGAGTTCGCTTCGCTCGCGGTCAACAGCCAACAGCGCCCGACGTCTTTGCCCCTGCAGCAGTCGCCGTCGTTCGTCGACAGCGCGTTAAACACGATTCTCTCGACCAGCGCTCACTCGGCTCACTCGGGTCAGCTTCCGCCGAGCGTTCGAGCCATCTACGCGATCCAACCGGTCCAGCACACCGCGCGAATCACCCTCCAAGCGACAAACAGCGTCTCCATTGCCGACCGAAACGCCTCGCCCGACCTTCTCTCGCCGATGTCGCCAATGTCGCCGGAGCCTCTGGTCATCGACGACTCGCCGAAGCACAACAAGCGGGACAGAGCCAAGACCGACAAGTCGAGGTACGTCAATTTCTATATTTCGCTCGGTTATCGAACATTACGCGGTCGCGTTGGCCGTTCCGATCATCCACTCTCACTCTCTCTCGCGCTCTCCAGGTATCATCTGATGAACGAGAACCGAAGCGACAACATCAACGTCTTGCCGGCGAAGATGGCGCACAAGACGAAGGCCGTGGTGTACAAGAAAACGGCAAAGAGCAAGAAGAGCGCAGCCGCGGCCGCAGCCGCGACCGCGGGCTTCAGTAACATGAGCTTCGAGGACTTTCCGAGCGACGAGAACGACGACAGATCCGCGGGCAGCAGAGTCGCGCCCTTCGAGGTTATTCGCGAGACGGAGAAACGATTCGGATCGCTCAAGAGACGCAGCAATCCGTTCACCTGAGAGCGAGCGAACGGAAGGAGCAGCTAGTACGAGGCACTTTGAAGTAAGTCGAGTGCGCACAGAGATACGCGGAGCCGTGTCTCAAGACCGTCAACAAAAAGTTCTGATTTATAGGAATTCCATGAGAAATAGAGTCGAGTGAAAAACTCGAATAACATACGCATTGCCGATTTCTAGCCGAGTCGTTCTTTATAAATCAGAGCTTTTCAACCCCGTCCACTTTCGCTCGAGAATTCATCACGAAACCGTAGCGTTTTATTCAAATCAAAGAACCTCAATCAATGAATATCACATTACACGGGTCGAGTGTAGGGTCGCGTAGGTCGAAATTCAGCTTTTCGAGTCCTAGATCTTTGTAACGGCGGTCGAGTGTATTTGTACCCAAAATTCACCGGATTAAAAGAAGAACAAATCAAACGACGAGCAACGTACACCGAGAAGATAGGCTTTCCGTCGATTTTCCCGACTTGTCTACCGATTTTATCGCACACGAACGAGCGCGTTTTCCTCTTGATCGCCATTTTTCAGCATCTCTCGTTATTCTAGAATGAGTACAATGAATACGAACGAAGAGTGATTGTGGAGAATAGAAGGAAAAAAACACATCTCCTCGTTATAGGGTAAAGTCGGATAAAAGAGAAAAAAAAAGAAAAAACTAAAAAAGGATGGGAGACTGTCAAATTTTTCATAAATTACACCAGGTTGTTTAAAACTTGGCAGCTTAATACCAAAAAAAGAAGAATAAAAATTAAAGAAAGAAGAAAAGAAAGTTTGCGAAACGGAGAGAAGCACCGCATCTATTTTTGCAGCTACACGTTTTCACCACGTTTATACATTTTAAGATCCATAGAATATTTACTAGGAGATAAGTGTACAACATTTACGGTAGCGAGGAAACAAAGCTATTCACCTTTTTTTAGTGCTCGAATCAAACATTAGACACACGTGTCGAGGTAGTTGCATCACACTCGGCACTAGTCAAACGAGTGATACGTCAGCCACACACGAACTGGCAAGTGCGTTTTTACCGTTCGCAAAATGCGGTAAAATAATGTTTTTGTTTTCTCGATTTAACACTCGTTTGTCTAATTCTGGTATGATAAAGTGTAAAATCATTCCGATATGAGCAGCGCGCGTAGTTTCGTAAGGTGAAAACGAACGCGAGGGAAAAGAAAATATAGTCGCTATGGCTTCAGACTCATTGAGGCGCAGTTACTAGCTGTAATACCGATAATTTGCTATTCCTCTTTACAAATGCCTTTTCACACAAGACTGATCTTGTAACAGTCCACCACGAAGGTTGTCGGGTGACGCGTAGATTCGAGCAAACAAAATGTACATAGTGTGACTTGGAATAGTTTTGCACATTTTACGGAAGTGGTATTGACGGAATAATCTTAAGTGGCTGGCCCGCCGATTTTCGGTAAAAAATACGACTTTATTATCTTAATTGTGCAAAAAAAAGGGTATTGTTTGCATTCGAATTGGGGATCGAAAGATCCCCAAGTCGAAAAGTGAAAAAATTGTAGTTTTCTTTAAATCGTGAATAAAGAATAAGCGGCAAAAAATGCTTCGACAATTTTTCACATTCGAATCTGACGATTCTTTCACGTGACCAGACAATTATTGCGAAAAATCGACCATTGAAATTTGTGAAGCGACTTTTTATAATCGATCGAAAGAATAAAATCAGCTTTTTAACCGATTTGGCGGAGCTCCGTGCGAAAAATCTTACAATTTTGCGAAACTTTGTAACGACGTCGAAACGATTCGTGGTTCGTGGTCTAATCGAAAAAATAAATAATACTTTGAGGCCTTAGAAGATTAGATTAACGGACGGCAGATTTTCTTCTAAATTTGCTTCGATAATATCTAGTATTGCTATTCAACTGCGCCTTTGCAACTCCACTGTATTAACGAGAAAAAACAGCAGCAACAACAACAACAACAACAACAACTCTTATAAACATCAGCTAAAGTTAAGACAATATTGTTAAGCCCAAGAGTAGACCACACTGTGTATATAGTTTGCAAAGCCAATTGCAGTCACTGATTATACATGATTCCTAGTTTGTAGTCTTATATGATAGGTGCCTTCCTGTATGAAATTAGTGCTCGAACTTGTAATCTATATATATATATATATCGTTTAGTGATGGGAAATTGACGATTACCGCATATTAAAAACGACGAAAAGAAATTGAGAACAGTAACAATATTTTCATCTCTATTTTCTAACTTTCATTATTTCATGAGAAGAGTAATAAACTACAAACATATGGATTTTCGTTCTAAGCGAAGTATTACGACAAAAGTAAATATGATGAAAATATTGTCGCCTGATACGAAGGTTCCCACATGGAAATAAAGTATATCCAAAGATATATAAATAATGTATCGGAGTTGTAGAAACGCGTTTTGCCGCGAAATACATGGAATACAACTGAAATGAATCATTCAGGATATATAAAGGATGTGTAGAAGATTTGCCGCTATATATGTATAATTATGCATAACTTATATAATCCCGAGTATACTTTATTCCCACAGAGATTACATCTTTACCATTGTACAATGTAACTACTGACATTTGGCCTGGAGCCGTACGTTGTTAGTCTTGTTTCTTTTTTTCCCCTTTTTCGTGTGCACGAACAAGTGCTCTTTCGAAACACACGCGGTGTCAAATAAAACAGTTTTGTAAGAGCAGTTGTTTGTATTCGTTGTCGTCGTTGTATTTTTGCGAGGAAAAAAGATATAGGTCGAGCCTAGAAATGGTTTAAGCGCATTAGTCGTTGATTTTAAATACCGATGGTGCGTTCCGATTATCCTACATCGTATTTTCATTGATAGTTAATATCTCATACATTCCTTTGTAATTATTATGCTATTTATTGACCACCATTCTAGACGCGTTATGTTTTTTCTTCGTTTTCCGCCCCCCCATTATACCGCATGTGCGAAAAGAGGAATCGAGAATATTTATTGTATTCTTTTTTGTTTTAATCTTCCCTTCGTGCTTACACTGCCTCCAACCAAATATTGCAGTATTCCGAGAAAGAAAAAAAAAAACTTGACCAGTTGAATGAAAGATTTCGCGCGTTTCCTCTTACGTGAACGCACGGTCGTTCGTCGGACAAGTGAAATCGAGATATCCCAAATTGTATTATATCCTTCCAATAGTTTTGCATTTTCGTCGGTGAACACGACCATAGGGATCCAATGAGGATGTGCGAATATTCGAAATGACGAATAGTGCATTTATTGTTTATACGACTTTTCGAATTACTCACATATTGTATATTTCAATTTCTCGAATTTAATTTTTTTGTTCTTCATTTCAATGGAATTGCACATCCCTTTCCACTCGTTTACCGATTACCCCCAGTGAATTATCACACTTTCCAATGGGTAGACGCACCAACCACCTTCGAGTCTCCATAATCCAAGTAACAAGTTGTATAATTCTTACCACACGACTGACCCAGCATACCCGGGTTTTCAAGCTGTCGTCGGAAACATATTGTATTTGTTTCCTGAGAGAGAGAGAGAGAGAGAGAGAGAGAGAGAGAGAGAGAGAGAGAAAAACCAATATCTCAAGTATTTTTCGGCTGTTAGCCGTGTACCATAGCGTATAACGAGACAAAGTTGTGGATTCTTCGTCGCCCGCCTCTATTTATAAATCTACGCGAGTAATAATTGTTACATTGTATTTTGTTGTTACAAACAGTCTATTTGCGATACGAATGAGAGATCCGCGAACGCTTCGCCAGACATTTTTAAGAGTAATACCTAAATTTGTAAAAAAAAATACAACAAATAAAACTATATCTAGCAACGTAATCACAGAAGAGAGAAAGAAATAATATATTCGTATACAATGTAAGGTAATCGCGAACCCGAAGTAACGGGTTTTGAGCTCGAAAATCCAATTTTTGTGAATTATTTTTTCTAACAAGCTCCGCTCGTATTCGATAAGTGATCGCAGCGTACATTGTACGGGGTTTGAACGAGGGATTTAGGATGTACATAAATTGTACTTGATGTACCTATGTAAAGAAAAAATGAAAAAAGTGAAGTGCACTGGAATAAAATGTATATTATATTACGCGAAAAGGAAGAAAGAGAGAGAGAGAGAAAAAAAATCTTATAAAGTATATAGTATAAATCGTACAAAAAACGTTGATCATCTCGAGTTGTTTTATTCAGCAGCAGCAACACATCTTTTCACCCAACCTCTTGTGCCTCTGGCGCGCCATCAGGAAATTTAATATGGAAATTGTGATAAAACTTATAAAATTAAACCAACTCGCGACGATGGCCAGTTGCAACGAGATGCCGGTATTGATCTGATCCCCGCGTCTCCAATTGTTCGTGTCTGGCTGAAGATAATCCATGAAATCCAGGACGGCGCCGCAACTGAGACGATTGTAAATCACCTGTACAGAGTGAGTGCACGTTTGAATAAATTGACACGTGAATTTTCAAAAGTCCAACGATGAAATGTTTTTATTTTGCAGTGTATCGGAGGGTGAATTTGTACGGTCGCCGCGCGCGATAAAATTACCTCCAATTCTCGTCCCCTCGATCCAAGCAGCTCGATGAGTCTTCTCTTGTACTGCTCGCAACTCTTGTAATATCCATCGGTGAGGACAACCGCGTGGGCGAGCGACAGGCACGAGATGAAGACGGCCAAAAAAGCGGCCGGCATCCACTGCTCGCAGGGACTTCTTCTCTTCGGCACAACGAGAACGACCTCGCCGTCGATGTTGTTCCTGGTGCGATGGATTTACGCGGGTTACTTGAAAGTTGAAAATTTGTAAAAGTTTAAAATGTCGTGGGTATCGGCGGTGTACCTGCTGCAGTAGGCGGCCGATCGCGATGGAATCGCTCGTGGCCCGTCGAGATTTCGACCGATGCAGCTTCTGTAGCCGTGATAGACGGCCAAAATCAAGCCGACGAGGGTGGCGGGCAGGAGAGCGTAGCTTCCAAAGTGACAGAGCCGAACGTCACCGCCGATGAAGGTACTAAAAGTGTTGACTCCGTAGAGGATGCACTCGCAGTCCACGCCCAAACACGAGTCCAACGTCCAGGCCCAATGTTGCCAGGCGATCACCAGCGACACCGCCGAAACGGTCGAGCATGCCGCGGCCGTCGAATAGATTATCGCGAGACGTTTTTCCGCTTGCATTCCGTTCATCCTCGCGTCTTCTCAAACCGACTACCACCACCAACTGCCCGCTGCACGTACAGTGGAATAACGCATTGCGTATCGACTTTGCTCCGCGTTTGTAGACCAAAGTTATAAATTTCATTCGTAAACAAATCTCGTACTTACTTATAAATAGGCTGCCGCGCTTTGCTGGAACTCTCGATCGTCTTGAACGTCTTCGCGGAGCTTCTTCCTTTGGTTCTCGAAGCGAGTCTATGCGCTTCGGACTCGTTCGTGCGGAACAACGAATCTTTGTAAATCCTCACATGTCGTTAATCGCGTCGTCACACGGAGCGGAACTCGCTCATTTTACATGTTATATTTTATATTCTTTCGTGGCGATGAAGTCTTCGATTGGCTTTTCAGTTGCATTCTTCGTACGCCTACGATCAAGAGGATTATCATTACGCGGCATTATCGCAGCTGCAAGCGTAATACGTACGCGCTCAACGAGACACCGTTTATTTTCATTCTCTTGTTCCATCACGACGGGTATAATATATACTCGAGTTTCACGATTTTTACCCAAGAAATATCCGATCGATTCGAGCACAATTAATTTCAAAATATAACAATGAATCTGTTTTTTCGTTCTTTTTGCTTTTGTTTTCGTTCGGAACGTTAAACTCAAAGGAAGAACAGCCATGAGATGGGAGCCGCCGAACGGCGCGGCGGGTCTCGGTTCGAACTGTCGTGCGGCTTATTGTCACTGGCACCAATGGAATTTCTTACCTTTCGAACAAAACGACGAATAAAGTCGTCGCTTTGAGTCCACAACGAGTCGAGAGTAAACGTGCGAGAATTGCGAAATACAATGTTCAAATATTTGTCCAGCGCTGCGAGAGCCGATCGTCGATGCCGCAACGACGAAGCCAGGAGCGATCCTTTCAACTTTTTACAATCCACCGATTTATTTCAACACTTTCGTTGTTTTATTTATCTCGTTTTTTTCTATATTTTCGTAGGAAAGAGAAGGAGTAACGTGCGCTTTTCGCCGCGAGGTGTGACCCGATTTTATCCACGCACGAATGGAGTTGGAGCGGCGCTGATACGAGATAAACGTAGTTGGGGAGATAGACTTAGATAAGATTGCAACGCACAAACGTCGCTGGCGTATCATTCCGGGCACTGATGATATAAATCAGTGTGTGGACGTATCAATTGTAGCTCCGTTTTAAAGAATCGATGCGAAGATTAAAGTTCCAAGGAAACTGAACTTTCGCGTGCGAACTTGGTCGCCGGGTCGCTGCATTTGTTTTTTTTTTCCTCTTGCCAATTGTCAAACTGTTTGTTTAACCCCTTGGGTGGCATTGACGTCACGGGGCGTCGACGGCCTTAGACGCGATTCTAAGAAAGGGGTGATTGAAAAAAGGCGGCGGAGGGTTTCGTGAAAACATGTTAAATTGTCTTGAAACGAAAATTAGCTCCGTTTGTTTTTATCGACACCAGAGGTTCAAGATATTCGTGGCTATGAAGACGCAATCGAAAGCTATGTCTCGTTATAATGAACTCTTTATCAATTTGTAACACACGACAAGATTTTCCGTGACGACATTTGGCATTCACGACTCCGAGCGAAAGTGCCTTTACTATGTACAAGGTTGCGGGAATTCTTTGCTATTCCGGCGTAGATCTGGTATGGAATATGTCATTTGGATCTGCAACAGAGGAAAAAGTGTTTGGGAAAGAAATAACCAAACGAATGCGGAGTCGTCGTTACTTACAAGTCATTTATTTCTAGTCTAGTTTTACATTTAGCCGACATATCGACGAATAACGGCGCGCTCTCATCTCGGGTGTTTTTATTCGTTAATGGTAATACGGAATCACAATCGGACCTCCGAGAGGCCAAACAAAAGGGGGAAAAAATTAATCGTCAATTGCCCTCCAATTAGTACGATTATCGAGTTAGCGGGGAACATATTTACCTGTTTCATCTTCTTTTTCTTTTGTACAGAATTAATTATCTCAATTCTCGTTAAATCGATGAAACTACGTGGTTTTGGAAATTTCCCGATACGTGTAATTCTTTCTGTCTTTGGAGTTGAACGATCTAATAAAGCTGTGCAGTCGCGTGGTATCGTGAGTCATCAGAGTTACGCGATATTTGCAAGTTTGTAAATTTGAAAAATTTAGTGGGGGCGAGGGGGTGGGGGGGGGGGGGCATGGATTTGGCTTAAGATACAATGGTAAGTGGTACACACACGCTGTCTTACGCAGGATTCATGCTGTGATGCCTCAATTCGGACAGGGCTTCTCGACTATTCCATAGGCAGTAGAGGGAGGCTATTCCTAGGCCGATTCCGCCGCCAACCGCGCATCTTTGAAGACCCGCTGAAACAAACGAACGCGTATTTTCAAATGTATCAAACGAAACACTACTGAAATATCGTGTTATCCGTAGGTAAACGACGCGATAAATGTTATTACACGTAACGCGGACTAACCGGTGGATTTGAAGAGCATTCCAGTGGCGGTAGCCGCGGCCAAGGTATTCAACGAGTCGTCGGTACCTCTGGCCCAAGAGAGTAGCACCCCAAACCCGCTGTACATAACGGACACAACCCCGAGAGTATTCGCTAACGACGATCCATTCTTCATAACGTGATTAATTAATCTGCAATCGATAGAAATACATTTTAGCCACATGTTTTACTTCATCTTTTCCGTGGAGTTTACGCGCGTGTGTGTTTTTCTTTTACAGCTGGAACGATAATCTTACTGAGTTCTTCTAAGTTTTCCCGTTTGACCGGCCAGCGTAGTAGCTTTTAACCCTCTGTAAAATCCAGCAGCACCGCCGAAGCCAGCTCCGAGTATGCACGCCGCGCCAATTTGACTGAACGCCAGTTCAAAACGTCCCCTCTGCTTTACCGCTCCTTCCGGGAATATGAATTCTGGTTGGCTGGTCGGTAGATAAGACGGATCAAAGTTTAGGTAAGGACTCAACGGTGTCATTCCATGTTGCGAGGTCACTGAAAGATAAATACCCAGAGTGAGACAGCCTGTAAATTATAGACTAAATCATAGTAAATTATGGAACAACAATACGCAATGACATTTCAATTTGTGACTTGCGGACAACTTGCGGTACAGATTAAACGGATAGCTATGGTAGAATCTTTTGTATGAGAAATAAAATATTCAAATAAATATACTAATAATAGAAATATTTTTGTTTGACTGAGAATGAGGATCGAAAGTTTTTGTTTAAAATTTTGATGACCCCCCTTGCGGTGCCCGATTGAAAATTTGAATCTGGGAGTGTCGCCGAGTGGACGAGAATTTGGCAAAATATTTTGGAATAAATAATAAAGGAAGAGAGAGAATTATATAATAACTCGTTGGAGTTTCGTCATATGAATTCGGGTTGTGTCGAGAGTGATAACGTGCTCCTCGCGCGCGCGCTCGATGTAGAGGTTGGGTTGGAGTTTTCATTGAAATAATACAAACAGGTACTTGAGGGGGATGAAACGCGTGCTCCTCACTCACCGGGTATGTTCATGCCGTCGTTTCGTCGACCCGACGACGTCGAGGAATTGTTCGAGTTGTCATCGCGTAGGTCTAACATTTTTCTCTCTTGATGAATTTATCGAGCTGGTGCTCTGGGAAACCGACGGGAACATCAGAGACACGAACGTTGCGGGGAACGACGAATGAAGTTGGTCGCGATTCGACGATACGTTCTAGGGACACGCTTGGGACTTTTCTTTCCTGCCGATTTTCGTTTGCGCACCTGTCGCGCGCGCATCTTATCGTTCGAGACGCATCTCGCTCGCCCACACCACCGGCCGACCACGGCCGACACCGGCTGGCTACAGTTGACTTCGTTTGTTTTCTTTACGGCAGTTATTATTCTTCAATTCTTCTATCAAAGACACAACATCTTGGCAACCCGCTGGAAAAAGCAATGTCCAATTGAAGTATCATTTCTAACCTCCGACGAATTGTCACGTCGAGTGATAACGCGAGAATGATGGAAAATCAGAATGGACCACCGATGAAATCCAACAATCCCGCACCGACCGTCGAACAGATTAATTCGGACAGAATAACACAGGTATCAGAGAGAAATAGCAAATCCATCGACGTATTCGTTCTTTGCTTCATTCAACGTTCCGTTTTGTCCTCCTCTGGACGGAAGTTTCCTCGACGAGCCCCAAACGTCGCGGGTCGTGCGACGTTTCTAACCTGAAACTTGATAGATTTATGTAAAATTTGTGTTACAGCTGGCAAACAAGTACTGGGCTCCTCACACGACCGAGACTCATTTGGCGTTCAGCTCGCAAATAGTCGAGGACATATACATCCAAGAGATATGCGCGTCAAAATTTTCCATAAGACGCATCATGATGCTGGAGTTCAGCCAGTACCTGGAAAATTTTTTGTGGCCAAACTACGAGACGGGTAAAGCCAACAGAGCTCACACAATGTCCATAGTCGTGATGGTGAACGAAAAATTTCGCGAACGCGTTCAGGTGTGGGAGGCGTTTGAGAAAAATCGCACACACTTTTCGGGATTCTTTCAAAGCGTACTGGAGGCTTGCCTCGAGGAGAGCATTTTGGATTTCGATCTCAAGGAACAAACGGCGCTCATCGTCTTTCTCAATCATTGCTTCAATTCCATGGAAGTGGCTTTGGTGAGGGAGGAGGTGAAAAGATTGGTCTCGCTGTCCATGTGGACTTCGCTTCAGCAAGGTCGGAGGGAGCTTGAATTCAGGAAGTATCCAAAGTGGCGAAAATACTGGAAGGTCATTAAGAAAAAGGATAACCCCGAGACAAAGGAGAAACTCGACTGGGAGAGACGTTTTCTGCACAGGCTCATGGTCAAGTTCATGACCATTTTGGAGACTATTCCCGCTGAAGGTAAATCTCCCACTATTTTTTTTTTTTTTTTTCTTTTTTCCAGAGCATTTGACTAACACTAGTTTTACTGTCTCACCAACAGGACCTGTTTTTCCCGACAAAGTGCGATACTGCGAGAGATTTTTGGAATTGGTCATCGACCTGGAAGCTCTTTTACCGACCAGACGCTTCTTCAATACGGTCATGGACGATTGTCACCTGGTCGTCAGATGTCAGCTATCCAATTTGTTGAATCATCCGGAAGGAAGTTTGTTCGGTCAGGTGAGTCATTCCTCGAATTACCTACTTTTTATTTTATTTATCTATTTATTTATTTATTTATTTATACATGTATTCTCGATGCATGCAAAAAAATGGGAAAATAACGGACAGGATTTGCAGGGAAATACAAGATTATATTATATAATTAAACGTTAACGTTTATGTGTCAATATTCTCGTGATTATTCTTATTATAAACTGTCGGCTAAAAAGAAACGATGAGGTTTCAATATCTATCGCAACATCGAGTATATATGTCTTTTGTATAAATATTAAAATCTAGGTAAAAAATAATTAAATGCCGTGGTGAAACGAGCGATCTCTTTATCGATTGTTTCGTATTTGCTATAAATTGTAATAAGGCCACTTAATGTATGTCAAGATTGTGCACGCCTCCGTCGTGACTTGATGTATGAAAAAAGAAGAAAAAAAAAAGATCGTGCATCTCTCGTCATGTCGAAATTTGCGATCGCAACAGTCTTGGGCTCGTAACCAAAAATTCAATACTGAAAATATTTCATCGCAAGACTGGCTAAAAATGTCTCTACTTTCGCGTCTGTATTCTTTCTTCGCTCACTTGGGTTTATTTATTAAAAATTATTCGTCGCAAAAAATGGCACATGAAGGGGGCTCGATGACGTCAAATCGCTTCACACTAGTCAACACGAGCGTTGGATGCATTTTTATGAATTTTCTTACGTAGGCAAGACGAATAATTGTCCATTGTTCCATTGTTCGACGCGCGCGACTCGACGGAAAGAGTGAGATATACGGAAAAAAAGGGAGCGGTTATTTGACTAGTGCGAATAAACGAATCGTTGCTTCGGTGGCGGGAGACGAATCAGTAACCCGCGTTGATCGCGGTCATCTCCTCGCCCCAGTCGAGTCCCTCGGGATTGTCGTTGCTCGTGCAGCAGTTGCAAGTTTTGCCCAAGAGAAAGGTCACTCTCTTTTGTCCAAAGACGCAAACGTGGAGAATGAGAATGGCTTGGAGAAAATTAATGACGATGTGGCAGTAGACGAGAGCCTCGTACTTGAACTGCGAGAGCAAAAGTGAGAACCAACCGAAGCTCATTATCGTGAATATCAGAGCGAACATACGAAAGCTGTATTTCATCTTGTGATGAATTCGGCCGTAGGTGCTCATGCGTTTTATCGTGTTCGCGGTGGTGAGAACGAAGCACAGATCGATGATGATGGTGAAGGCTACGGAGGTGAAGAGCACGGAGCGTCCCAGCCACCCGATCGTCTCTTGCGGTGGATACCAAGTTCCGGTGACGAAGGATCTGTTCGTTTCGAGGACAAAGTGCGCGAAAATCGCGGTCACCGACACGAGTACCGTGGCTATCCAAACGTACGACGAGTAATAGCAGTACTTTCGGCCGTCCGTCACTCGCAGAAAGACGTTTCGCGATCTGAACGTGTTCCACACGTAGTAGCCGAGCACGTTGAGCCAGAAGAAGGCCGCGAGGAGCGAGACGTACGCCACCGTGTCTGAAATATATATGCACAGAGACAAGAGGGAGGATTCTCGTTAAAAGTAAATAACAAAATAGTGATTATTCGGTTCGGTCGGATGGTAAGTGACTCACCGGCGATGATGAAGCTCACGTGATTGCCGTACTCGGTAAATATTCTCACTGTCGCGGCGCTCTGGCTAGCGACGAGACAGAGGGTCATGCTGGTGATCATGTTGCCGACGAGATCCCGCAATTGCGGGAGAACAAAGTAGACGATGGCGACGACGAGATAGCTGGAGATGGAGATCGCTCGGAAAGTCGGATCGACGACGTGCCTCATGAAGTACGAAGTGTCGGTCCAGCTCGTGGTGAGAACGGGTACGCAGACCATCGCGTAAGTGGCGACGAGTCGCTCGCCGCTGAGCACCGCTTTTTCAATGCAGTAGTGCCCGAACGGATAGTCGTGGTGCACCGACTCCGCGGACTCGAGATCCTCCTCGTCGTAGGATCGTTGCCCAACGCCGGAGGAACCTCGCGGCGGCGCCGTTTTCGCTATGAAATGCCGCAATTTTCCACTCGAGAGAACGACCAGTCGATCGCCGCCCCCGTTTGGATAGTAATACACGTGAGACTCGTGCTCGTCGTTGCGACAAATCGGTCTACCGATTTCCAGAGTGTACCGTACCGGCGGCGATTCGACGACTCTTCCGGGCGATCGCTCGTCCTCGAATTCCGGTTGCCACGCGCTCGTCACGTTCATCTCGTTCGCCTGGCTGAGCGGCGTGCACGCGTCGTCCACCAGCAGCTCCTCGCGACCGCAACATTTTTCGATGAGCGCGTAGCTCTCGTCCTCGCCGTCGTTGCTCGTCGCATCGACGAACCCGCGACCCAAAGGCCCGAATACCAATGCCCACGCCAATCCGACCACCGGAACCACCACCGCCCCCACCGACGGATACATCGTCCTTTCGTCTCTCGCACCTTTCGCGCGGGATCCCAATCTCATCCGTAGTTGCGTTATTACGCCTTTAAAGACAACGTCCAGAGACAACCGAGCAAATCGACGTTTCAACGTTAAACCAACAAAAACACGCGCACGACCAATAACATTTAGCGATTTCACTCTCGTCCCGTCTCTTCCTTCATAATCGTCGAGAGGGACGACGACGGCGGCGGCGGCGAGCAACCCCCCCGCTGCGAATCTATTCGCGAGGCTCGGCCGTTCGTTCGTTCCGACGACGAGTCGGCGGTTGCACTCTCGTGCCTCTCGGTAACGGCTCGCTACACGCCGCTCGTGTCGCTTCTTCGTTCCTCGAGCTCCGTTTTTCGAAGCCTTTGCACGTCATCAGATCGGTGTTTCTCGCCCTCTTTTCCGTCTGATGATTTCATTGAGGCGACGGATCATCGGGGTTTTCCACGGAAATGAGGCTTTTGAAAAACATGACACCGTAGATTTGCGAACCGTCGAGGAAACACGATTGGTGACCGGTTTACCGGACGCTTCGCGTTCACTGTCTGTCCCCGCGTTGCCGTCCCCACGGAGACAGCGTGGTGGGGGGGGGGGGGGTCCGATGGGAATACAAGACGAAAGTTTTTGCGCACTCGGAGCCGGCTCCACCTGCAGCCAGGGGGCTCAACCTTCCGCCACGCAGCGCCACCTGCAGCCAGGTCGAACAACTTTGGAGAACGTTACCCGTATCCTCGGTCGATTTTCCTCGGTTACCCCTGATTTTACCTGCGACCCGAGTGACGGTGGTCAATCTTTTTACCGCGGCTTGCGGTGCAATTTTTCGTCAATCACAGAGCGACATCGTACGAGGCAATATTTTTCGAGACGTTATTTCGTAAAAGGCGCTATTTAATATGACCCCTGATCCACCTGACATCTCAAGGAAATTATATTTATGACGGTGGTTTTGCTACAAAATCTCGAGAATCGTTTATCAAGTTGCTACCTTGACACGTATTAATGGAAGTCCGTTGGCAAACATTGTCGCGTACGAAGAGTATACCTTAAATTAGGTCAAACAAACATCTTCTTGCAGTTTTACAAAGACGAATGGCTCGAATTCTTTCTCGATATTAATTGTTTCATTTGTTGCAATAGATTCATCAATATTTCCCATTGTGACAGTGGTGAAAAACAAGAGGAACAAGAAAATCGCAATGGAGGATACGTTGATTTATTTATTCGGGAAATGGCAGTTGATGAAAAATTCTTCAGTGTACACAATTGCTTACGATATTAATATTTCTTCTTCGTTTTTTTTTTCTTTTCTTTTTTTCGGAGACGCTTACGTTGTATATGGCACTTATGGAATACTAATGAGAAATATAGCTCTCCCGATGCTCTCAGCAAACAGACGGCGCCGTCCGCGAGACGGCAGCTCGCCGCCGTATTTGCGCAGATAATATCAATAGGTGTTCTTAGCATAATACGCTTTAGTGCCAGCCTACGAAATCCCCACAAAGATTCGCTTAAATTTGAGTTATCAAAGAGAGAGGGTGAGGGAGTTCCGTGGCGACCTTGAAACGCTTACAAAAACATCACATCGTCACATAAATTAGACATTTCTTTTTTTTTTTTTTTTTTTTTTTTTTTCTCGGGAAAATCGTTTTGCGGCGCCGCTTCATGGCGAATTCGAGAGTTCCATTTCCACGTCAAGAGGGGGAGCTTCCGCGTCCTCCTCGTCGCAAGCGGCCCATGATTTTGGGAAGCTCAGACCGCACGGTTTTCTCCTCGCCAAAAGCATTTTCACGCGTTTCCGCGTCAGGACCAAGAGAAGAAATATAAAGACTCCTTGCAGGCTGTTAAGAATATCCGTCAAAATCCTGAAAAAAGAAAAATAACGTTACGCGTATTCGCGCGTGGAATATGAATTTGCGGCGACGGACTCACCACTCCGAACTGTCGCCCGCTGGATTAGCCGCGAACGATATGACCTCGAAGATCCAACTGATTCCCATCACGAGAACGAGTTTCACGCACAGCAAACAATTGTATCGCAAGGATCGCAGCCCGCGTCCGGTGTATCCTCTGTAGTCGACCCACAGTCGCCAGCAAGTCAGTCCGAGGTACATGACATTTAGTGCCAGTAGCACGGCTATCGGGCCGTAGAAAAACGTCCATGTCTCGGAATTTCCTGAAAGGTAGCGCCGTACGAGCGCGCGCGCGTTAGTATGATTTTCTCAGAATGAAACGTGACGTCGCGCGAGAAGACATTCACCTCCGAACCAACAGGACTTTTCTCCGAATCTTGGCTTGAGATGGTGACCTTCCGTGTGGTGCGTCGCCAAAGCCGCTATGAGAAAGAAACCAGGTCCGACGAAGCCAACACCGCAAAATATCACGAAAAGGTCGTTATCCTTGACGGGAAAGTTTTTGAACCTGCGGGCCAAAAGATTTCATTGACACGTTTCTTCGCGAGCAACTCGAATATCGGCTACGTTTTTGTTTTTCCCTCACCAGACGGATCTCCAGACATTGAAGGAGACCAGGTTCATCCAGAAGAAGGCGGAAAGTAGGGTCCAGTACATGGCGAATGCTTCGGGAGTAATCGTGGCGTTAAGACACATATTGACCGTGCGAAGGAACGATGAAAATACGGAAGCGAGCGAATAAATAAATATCTACCGAGAGGAACGCAAACGTGATCCTCGGCCTCCGGATCCTCGTCCGCCGGATGACTTCTCAACTGTTGGATCGCCAAGCAGATGTAACCGGAAGCGAGAAAGGCGATGACGCAGCCCATTGCTTTGTCCTGAATGTCCCGAAGTTCCGGTAATATCGCGTAAACCGTCAATGTCAGTGCGAGAAAGATGATCGAGACGAGGGAAAGGATTCCGAACAACAAGGACTTCCATCTGGGCGCTTCGTACTGGTTGACCTTGTCGAAACAGGCGAGCGCCCACCGTTCCTTTTCGCCCTTTCCTGACACGCAAAACCTGCACAATTGACAATTCATCGTCGAGTCATTCGTCATTCTCGCCCGTTCTCACGTCCGCGAAAAATTCGGGGCAATACCTTCCTGGGAGAATCGGATCGTAGCCGTGAATGAATTCGAGGCGTCCATCCTCGAGGACGAACTCGTCAAAGTGATTTACCGCTGGATCCACGCTGTAGAAGGATTCATTTTGGGAACAATTTAAACGTATGAAACTACCGTCGGAGCAGTTCTTCGAAGGATTCACCCAGTGCGTGTTCTCGGGGCAACATTCGTTGGACGAAGCCTCGCTCGCCCGAGTCGCCAGCGCACCACCCAGAGCCATCAGTACCACGAGTCGCCATGATCCACCGAAGAGACGGGCCGCTGCAATCACGGAACAACAACGTATTCGCATTTTCCGCTATCTGTGTACACAACGGTTCTACGCAATCGACGCACGGCCACGCTACGTTTATCTTTGTCCGAGCTCCAATTTTCCTCTTACCACCCACACCGCCGCTGCGTTTGCCTATAGACCCGACGGCTGTGATACACGAGGCACGTTGCGACCGCGAGTCGACCGCTCCACGCTTTCCGCATTGTATATTGGTCAATAGACCATCAGCGGCGCGGAGCGGCGTCGTTGTATCTCGATAATCGATTTGCGATAAGGTGCGGGTGGCGTTGTCACGCGTTCCGCGACAACACGAGTAAAAGTCGTGTTCTCGGAATACAAATTGTCGCGAGATATCGACGATACCCCTCCACCACGTACACCGCGTGACATTCAGTCTGTCTCCGATACGCGCCTATGCAATTTCATTTGTACCTACGAATAAATTAAGGCACTCGAGTTCCTTCCCCGCGCGAGATTCCAATGTCTCTACGTATTTACCCGTCGTAACTCATTACGATGTGCGGTGGATGCAACTTTGCGCGTTAGTCAAATGACTTCTATGTCCTCACGATCGTGAGTTTTTTTTTCTACGCTTTTATAGACCAACGGACGACGATGACGCGCGCTTCTCGTTACACCAGACGTGCGTAACGTGCAATATCATTAGTTGAGAATAATTACCATTTTGTTTCACGGCTCTGTGCGCAGTTATCACGAATTTTGTTTTCCGTTCGGTTTCCTTGTAAAAACAACAACATAAATCATTGACAAACGATTCTCCCGACATTTCCGGATTTCTTCCCCAACCGACCGACCGTTTGAGCGGAGCGATTAGAAAATTGCCAACGGATGTTGCTACAAATATTACGCAGTTGCGCTGGAAATAAATGATATTCGCGTGGCATTCGAAGCTATGCATTCCGATTAATGAATCGAGTGTGTCCGCGCGCGACTGTTCGGATGTATCCTCCACCGACGGTTCTGCCGTTGAGGATCTCAGATAAAACGAATGAGTAAAGTCCTGTTCTGGTGCACACTCCGAATCGTTGAATAAAAGTTTGAGCTCCAGCAACACGACGAAGGTCGGTTGGCACTGCTGGAAGCGGCGAGCCCGATCCGATAGAACACGTTGATTAATGGGCCCATTCAGTCGAAAATAGATGTTTGCGAAAGGCGTATTGGGAGGTGGTGGTTCACGATAAAATAATGCCAGGCATCCCGCACGCGGCGGCGGCCCATTCGTTCGCTTGCATATTTTCTCCCAAAAGAATCGCGATTCCCATTTACCGATGTTCCATCGATCGTCGGATATCAAGCGGAATTTCCCTTTTTAACGAAAATCCCTCGAAGAATTTCATGCACGTACCTCCTCCTCCTCCTCCTCCTCCTCCTCCTCCTCCTCCTCCTCCTCCTCGTGTTCCTAGATCCAACGTTCTTCCAAATTTTGTCGACATCTTCTGCGATCTTCCGCCGTGAACATTGACCCCAAAAATCAGATTCTTCCTCGAAAGTACCACACGAATGCGCGGCGGTACAGATATTAAATATATATCTATTTTTTTGTGTCAACGACAGATCTAAGGAAGAAAGAAATAAGAAAAATGAGTGAGCGTAAAAATAATTTCTGTGTCAATGACTTTGACTTTTTAAACCAGTGATGATACACGAGTTCAATCGCGTAAAAGTTTTATTCGCGAAGGCATCCTTAAAACCGGTCTCTACGGAGGACGACGATCCTCCCCCGCTAACCAGACTTTGCGCCGAGTCGATCACCGGACAAGAAACAAAAAATTAGGTCACGTTAAAACAAAACAACAACGCGAAAACGCGTGTAAAAGTTCCTCCGGTTCTTTTTCCATTCGCAAGCAAATTCCATCGTGTTGCAAAACATTTTCCTGCCAATCAATCGGCACCGATGTAACGCGCGGAATATTCATTGAGTAACGACAACCTGCGTTCTTATCACAATGCGTCAGATTTGTTTTCGCGATTTGTACTTACGAGGCGTCGCCGCATCGGTACAGGCGCTTCGCTCTGTAGCGTTACCAGCTTTCACAGTTGCACACAATTGACTTTTTTCAAATTACTTTTCCAAAACTATATTCCAGAGTGCCAGTGGTGAAGAGATCCTAGCGATGACTCACGGCAGAGTATTGTTTTTTAATCACACACTGCACCGACTCTCATTCCTTTGACACAATTCTTGTTTCCCTTTTTCTTTTTTTTTCTCACAAGTCTTTGCGGCTAATTAATTCGTAGGCGTACGACGAGCTTCGTTCGAAGAACGCGTCATTGATAAGCGAAGGTTGAGTTTTGTATTTTGCACAAAGTTGCACGAAGCGCGATCGCGAACATTCGCGCGAAAGAATTTGGAACGCTGGTGGAACGCGAGACGCCGGCAGCGAGCTCAACGCGAGTGGAACTGATCGAGCAGCCACTCGGCGGAACACACAGCAGCTGCTCACGGCCTCGAATTTATCTTTCGGTGATTTTGCGGCAGGCCGGAGAGGGAAATGAGCGTCTGGAGTGAGGAGAGAAGATGCCGCCGGTAGGCTGATGCCCCCACCCCCGGAATTCCCCTCGGGGCTACCAAGTATTTTCGTTACCTTTTATTGTTTCTTACATAATGCGCGCTCTTCCAACTTAACAACAACTTTATTACCAAATACACACCGCAAATTGGAATTTCCCATGGTAACTGCTACAAACAGTACGCGGCGTAAACGTCCACGAGCATCTTTTGTAATTGGCATGTATTTCCGGCTATGGATTTTCTTTTCTTTCCTCTTATTCAACATAAAAAAAAGAATGAGGTGCAATATTCTACGTCGATTTATGTTTCATTCGTACATTCAATAAAAGCTTTTAGCATTAATTCTGTCGGGTAGATGCTCGGTGTACAATCAACCCTGTGAACCAACAGCGAATTTGTATTTGCCGCAAGCTACATCCAAACGCGGGAAAAATGAGCTCAATAGCAGCGGGTATTTTTTAGATCAATTAGCGTCTCATTGGATATTCCTATCGGATTCTTCGAACCTGACTCGGCACAATTGTCGGCGGAAAACGCTGCGTTTTCGTGACGCTTTCGTTGCGTCACGGTTTGAGCGACACGTGCCGCTCGCCGGTAAACACTGACTGATACGAGCGGACGACGACGACGACGACGACGACGATGACGACGATCATCATTTCCCTTCCTCGCGACTCCGTGTATTTTTATCACTTATTTTTAGCGACGCTGCGGCGTCATTCATGAATCTACAAGTCAACTTGCATTCCTTGTTTCAGTTGCTCGAGATGCTCAAGTTCTATGCGCGATTCGAGATCAGCGAGGAAACCGGGGATCCCCTGACCGATCATGATATGACGCAGCTTCACTACACCAAGATCACCTCGCTACAAGTATATATCGTTTAATATATTTCGCTCCTTTTTTATTTCTTCGGAAAATAGCAAATTATGATCCGACCTCTCGAGACAAAAAGTCGTCAATTTGGTTTTCGTAGAAAGCCGTGTTCGCGAAATTTCCGGATCTGCGAACCTTCGCCCTCGCTAATGTCGCCAGTGTCGACACGAGAGACGCTCTCTTCAAACACTTTGGATCACTCAGGTAATGTAACGCTGCCTCATAGAGTCTTACTCAATCTCAATAAGTTACCTTTGAGAAAATATGCCTCCGGGTTTTTTTGTTTTTTTTTTTTGCTCCGCGCTGTATGGGTTACCGCTCGCATCTATATAGCGACAACGGTAAAACCCAGAGTCGACGCCAGTCAGACACTTTTTCGAACTTTCAAGGCCATATGCGTCTCTCGCCCATGGAAATATCTGGCCCATTGCAGTACAGCTCGGGTGATAGTTTGCGCTTGGCACACGTGTCAACATATAGAGGCTCCGACTCTGCTCGATTTCGCTTTTCTAGTAAATCGAAACAACACATGGCCACTCTCGATCCAATAGACATACTATGCGCATTTCGATTAAAGGCACTTTTTTTTACAACTAATTTAAAAATCGTTCTTCAGCCAAGAGAAGCTGCGTTCGATCGCGAGTTACCTGAATCTCGTGCCGCCGGAAGAGCGAGAAATGGATGAGAATTGGTACAGACTAGACACAGATTTTCTGCAGGAATTACTGGTACGTTGCTCCGAGTGCAGGACAACTGCGCGATGTATCGAGGCACAGGCGTAGAGAAAAATAATTCGGGAGAATTTGCCCTTTCAGATATCGCGTCACGAGCGGAGAGCCTCGCAGCTCGAGGAGTTGAACGAAATGCCTCTGTACCCGACGGAGGACGTAATTTGGAACGAGAGCATCGTTCCCACGGAATACTTTTCCGGCGAGGGATGTCTCGCTCTTCCGAAATTGAACCTCCAATTTCTTACACTCCACGATTACCTGTTGAGAAACTTTAATTTGTTTCGTCTCGAGTCAACTTGTACGTATATTAAAGAAAAGTTTGTCTGGAATTTGTTGGATGGCATTTGAAAAAAAAAAAGAAAAAAAAAACAATGTGAAAATGTGTGAAATTGCAGACGAAATTCGACAAGACATCGAGGATTCGGTGAGCAGGCTTAGCCCTTGGTGAGTAAATATTCGACTGTAACCGATGTACCACATAATAATAAGGGGGTTTTAAATGCTAATCCGCTGGTTGATTTCCGCAGGCTCTCGGAGGACGGCGGCGTTTACTTCGGCGGTTGGGCGCGGATGGCGCAGCCAATCACGCAATTCGCTGTTGTCGAAGTGGCAAAGCCGAACATCGGGGAGAAAAGACCGTCCCGCGTGAGAGCCGACGTATCGATAAATTTGAGCGTCCGCAAGGAGATCAAATCGGAATGGGAGAATCTTCGAAAACACGACGTTTGCTTCTTGATAACGGTGAAACCGCCAAATCCAATCGGCACAAAGTACAGTCACAAATTGCCGTTCGTGTCGCAAGTGGGTTTGACTTTCGTACGGGGATGCGAAGTCGAGGGGATGCTCGACTCGAACGGCCGCGTGATCGAGGATGGACCGGAGCCGCGGCCAATTCTTCCGGGCGACACGCGCACCTATCGCGTCTGGCTCGACTCGAACCAATATCGCATCGACATGGATAACGCGAGTCACGGAAGCGAAGACGTTTACGAGAGCTTCAACGTTATTATGCGTCGTAAGCCCAAGGAAAATAATTTCAAGGCTGTACTCGAGACCATCAGGGAACTCATGAATACCGAGTGCGTTGTGCCCGACTGGCTGCACAATATCATACTGGGCTACGGTGATCCCGGAGCTGCACGATATTCCAGGTAAGATGATTGTCCTTGGGAATGAAAATATAAAGAAAAAAATCAATAACGACCGCGCTTGGGTTACTCTCGTTGATGCGCAGAATGCCGGACGAGATACCGACGATGGACTTTAATGACACTTTCCTCGTTATCGATCATCTGCGCAACAGTTTTCCCGGTTACAATATCAGGGTCAAGGCCGACGACGAGAATGACGACACGAAAATGGTACGGCCGTTCCGTTTGACCTTCGAGGACGTTCTGAATAAGGACAAAGGCGAAGCAGCGGCGTCGAAGAAAATTATAACGGTCGAGCCTCACGTTCCACCGAGTCGAGGACCTTACAAAGCGAACCAGCCGAAAAAGTATATTTCACGGTTAATCAATTAACGCGAGGTAATACAAGTGGATTTAACGAGACGAGTGCCTTTTGCAGAAATCAAATACCCTTCACGCCGACTCAGGTTGAAGCGATCCGTGCAGGAATGCAACCGGGTCTGACACTGGTGGTTGGTCCTCCGGGAACCGGTAAGACCGACGTCGCCGTGCAAATAATCTCCAATCTTTACCACAATTTTCCGAATCAGAGAACTCTGATCGTGACGCACTCGAACCAGGCCTTGAATCAGCTCTTCGAAAAGATAATGGCGTTGGATATCGATGAGCGACATTTGCTGCGTCTGGGTCACGGCGAGGAGGCTCTCGAGACCGAAAAAGATTTCAGCAGATACGGACGAGTGAATTACGTTTTGGCGAAGCGTCTGGACTTGCTCATGGAGGTCCAGCGACTCCAGGTTAATTTCACCTTCATTTCCTCAGCGATCCAATAGTGTAAGAAATTGTTCCAAAATGATCCAAAAGAATGTAAGAAATTGTTATTGTCGCACGACTACAGGAATCGCTGAGCGTCAAGGGCGATGTCGCGTACACTTGCGAAACTGCCGGGCATTTCTTCATGGATCAGGTGCTGACTCGTTGGGAACGATTTGAGGCGAGACTGAAGCAGAGAAGCGGCGGTAAAAGCACCAGCAGCAGCGGCGGCGGCGGCGGCGGCGGCGGCGGCGGCTCCTCCTCCTCCTCCGTCGCTTGCATCGTGGACGAAGAATTTCCGTTTCACAAATTCTTCGACAACGCACCACAGCCGCTCTTCAAACGCAACAGCTACGAGGAAGATCTCGAGATCGCTCGCAGCTGCTTCAGGTACATCGAGCGAACGTTCACGCAGCTCGAGGAGTTCCGAGCTTTTGAGCTTCTGCGCTCGGGCCTCGACAGATCCAAGTACCTCCTGGTGAAAGAGGCCAAAGTGATCGCCATGACTTGCACGCACGCGGCCCTCAAGCGTCGCGAGCTCGTTGACATGGGTTTCAAGTACGACAACATTCTCATGGAGGAATCGGCGCAGATTCTCGAGATCGAGACGTTCATACCGCTACTGCTGCAGAATCCTCAGGACGGATACAACAGGCTGAAACGTTGGATCATGATCGGCGATCATCATCAGCTGCCGCCGGTGATCAAGAACATGGCGTTTCAAAAGTACTCGAACATGGAGCAATCGCTGTTCGCGCGATTCGTCAGGCTGGGCGTACCGACGGTCGACCTCGACGGGCAGGGACGCGCGCGCCCGAGCATATGCAATCTCTACAACTGGCGCTACAACAAACTCGGGAATCTCATGCACGTCGAGCGCAGCCCCGAGTATCTCGTCGCCAACGCCGGTTTCATGTACGACTTTCAACTCGTCAACGTCGAGGATTTCAACGGTGTCGGTGAGAGCGAGCCCAGCGCCTATTTCTACCAAAATCTCGCCGAGGCCGAGTACTGCGTCGCGGTCTTCATGTACATGCGACTCCTCGGATATCCCGCTGAGAAAATCAGTATTCTCACAACCTACAACGGGCAGAAACATCTGCTGCGCGATGTCATCAACATACGGTCGGGATTCACGCCTTCCTCCTATTCATCCACTCTCGTTATCCCTCCCCACGCTTCTTTCTCATTACATATTCTTTCGCTACTTTTCCAGATGCGCCAACAATCCCCTCATCGGTCGCCCGAGTAAAGTAACGACCGTCGACAAGTATCAGGGTCAACAGAACGACTATATTCTGCTGTCGTTGGTGAAAACCCGAGCGGTCGGTCATCTGCGAGACGCGAGACGTCTCGTCGTCGCTATGTCGCGCGCCCGTCTCGGTCTCTACGTCTTCGCGAGAATTTCCTTGTTCAAAAATTGCTTCGAACTGACGCCCGCGTTCGATCAACTCATGCGTCGGCCGCTCAAGCTCCGGCTCTTGCCCCACGAAATATACCCGACGTCGAGGCTCAACGACGAGGAACCCACGGCGCCGCCCGTGGAAATCGAGGACATGCCGCACGCCGCTAAATTCGTTTACGACTTTTATATCAACAAAGTCAGCGGCATGAAGGTTCGTTCTCCACCGTTTTCCTTCTTTTTTTCATTAACATATTTCAAGCGTCGTAATCGGACTCAACTCGTTAACGATTTATCGTAGGAAGCGCAAAAGACGTTGGAAAAGCCGGATGTCGTTCAAACATCCAGCAATCCTGAGCACCACATTCCGGTTCATCCTGGCGCCGACGACGACACCGACGATGAGGATACCAATGACAAAGAATCGGAGAAGGAAAAGACTCTTGCAGCCAGTGAGAAACCCGCGGGAACAATTGAAATGGAAGTTTCAAAGCCCGAACCGATCGAAAACTTGGTGGACGAACCAATGGAAGAAGGCTGAGAGGACAGAGATTGTGTTTTTTTTTTTCTTTTTTCTCCGACGAAAAATATTTATAAACGAATTGTATATTTCAAGTATCGAAGCGCGTTTGTCTTATTTATAAATGCACGATTTCCCGATTTACCCGACGACTCCTTGACTGACGAAAGCTCGGACTGACCGCATCGTGTTTGTCGGAAAAAAATAAACATATTTTTCAAACGGACGTGAACGGCCGTAATATTTTATTGGAAAAAATGTTGATTCTCTTTTGAGGATTTTGAAATACTTGTCGCCTGGTTAAATTGTATGGAGAAAATGGACATTCCGGGGGAAAGATACGAAGGAAAAGAATGGGGTTTAATGGTGAGAATTAGACGAAAGAGACGTGTGATACATCCGAGGTAAAAAAATGTCACAGTTGACGCTGCGGAATATCTGTGACGCGCGATCGAGCCGACGAGGATTTTTTGTTCCTCTTTCTCGACTCGTCCTTGTGACTGTTGGAATTGGTGGAGGACGGGACGTAGCTGTCGTCGAACTTCATCGTTTTGATCGCAAAGTCGGGCTCGTACTCCTCGATCGCGGTTCGCGTGGTTCTCGCACCTTTCAAACTCGGTACGTAAGCTTCGCTAAGATCCGCCGGCAAAATAGTCGCGCTGCAGGGATCGTAAGTCTCGTGCGCGAGTTTCGTCAGCGATTTTATCGAGTTTGGAATGTAACTGACTTCCTTGTGGCTGTCGTTGGCCGCCGCCACCGCCGTCGCCGTCGCCGTCGCCGTCGTCGTCGTCGGTGACTGGAAAAAGTAACAATTTTGTCTTGTCAAACGAAAACGAAAAAGTCGGTTTTCATGATGTTTCTGTGAAAAAAATGAAAAAAATGTTACAGCGAGCCGTGGATTGCCGGGTGTCGGGGTGTATTTGTTCTCGTCGGCCGTGGCGGAGCGGCGCATTCTCAGCAACATGCTCTTCCTACTGGGCACATACTTGAGGCCAACGACGTTGCTTCTCGCGCTGTTCGGAGGCGCCGGAGGGACGTACTCCTCGAGGGAATAATTCTCCGAGAGAAAACTCTTGTGTTCACTCGATTTTCGACTCTTTCTCGTCTTCCGCGCGCTCGAGTCTTTTTCCGTCTCGTTCGTCGACAACTCGCTCCTACTCTTATCACTCGTCACATCCGCGGCGGTACTTTTTCGCGCTGGTTTAACGGTTACTCTTATCGTCGGCATTGACGTTCCGTCCTCCGGAGATTCCGCGTCTTCGAATTTGTATCTGTCAAACAAATAGCTACAAACTTTTCCCACATTTTTTTCTCTCTCGTCCACTCGGAGAAGGCGAAAAGAAAATATCTTGCTCTTACGTGACTTCCAATTGACGAGTGGATTTCCGTCTTTCCGTTGTTTCCCTCTTGCCATTGGATCTGCTTTCGTTGTTACGGATAATGGCCTTTCGTATGATACCGTATAACGACGCCCAGTCTTGCAAATCCAGCCATTTGTTCGTTTTTATCGCCTTACTCTTGTACTCGACCGTTTTTTCCTTAATCGTTACTATCGCCGTGGCCACACAGCCGTCCGGAGTCTGTCAAAAAAACGTCACACGCCTTTGCTCGGGTTTTTCTTGGCCTACATAAACAGCTGTTGCGGCGGACAGCGGGTCAGCTGTGTAGACAGCGAATACATAGTAGCTTCGTACCTTGATCACCTCCAGATATTGGCCTTCGCGAAACATTTTTCATAAATTCTATCGAAATTCACCAATTTTCGCCACAAGTGCTTCCAACAGCCGTTGGATTTTTCCCAGTCAGAGAACGATCATTTAATAGCTCCGCGCTATTAAAATAACTCGTTAATCGTGACAACCGCTGTGTAGAATACTTGGCGTCTGCTGCTACTACTGCTGCCGCCGCCGCCGCCGCCGCCGCTGGCGTCGCTTTACTATGGACGTCATAATTCTGCCGCTGCCGCTGCCGCAGCTGCCACTGGCCAAAAATCTCACCATTGATCTCGTGCACCAATCGGAATATGAGCCGCGGTGAAATGCTCAAAGGCGTTTCTTCAAATGTTATTTTCATGGAATCTCATTTGTTATATCGACGTTTTTTCGTTGTTGTTTTTTTTTGTTGTGAGCAACCGAATGTATCGAACAATACGAATAATACATATATCGACATTTAAAAAATCGCGACTCAAACCGGGCTTCCAATAGAAATGTATCAACGGAAAGCTAACCCAAAGCAACCTAACCTAATCTATAAAGATAGCACAGGCATAGATCGTCGTGCGAATGTGACGACGAGACAGGAGTCGTATAGATATCACGTCGCAGTCGGCGGGACGAAAAAAGAAAAACACTGACGCCGCCGGCTTCGAGCCTAAACTAGTCGTTGACATAAGCGCTACGCCGAGAGACCGCCGCGCAGTGCTTGTTGGTCGCTGTTGGTCGCGACACGCGAATGTCGACAGCGGGAGAAAAGGTATCTATCCGCTGTTTATTCGCATTTTACTCGGCAGTCAGTGTCACCTCACTAATAAGACTCAACGGTATTTCAACGTGCTGGTTACAAGCAGAGACAATGGCGATTTGCTTTTATTTATTTCTTAAACCAAGACATTAGCGCCGATAAAACGATCGAAAAAGATAAATCCACGAACGACTTTTCGATCGTGAATCGTGCCAGAATGTGTATCTGTTTTTATCAGCAAGGTCAACTTTTCTCACCGGACACTTTTCTTTCGTTTTTCAACACTCGAACACATTTTTGCCGAAAAATCGATAAAAAAAAACGTATCGAAAATTATTTTAACATTTGTAAACAAGTATATTAATTATACACGAGACTCGAATATATTTCATGTTATCCGCGATGCGACTGATAACAGTCGCCGCTACGAGTAGAAATTTCATTTTCTTTCCTCCTTTGCTGCCTTGAATTGCAACGAATGTCAAGAGATTAAAAAAAGAAAAATTACAGACTTATTTTGAAATTGACTAAAAAACAATAGGCGCAAGAAACATAAATCTCAGTTTAAAATCGCGAATGTAATTTAACATTTTGAAATACCTAATTCCAGAAGCGGCGAGAAGAATCATCCGAACGATGGCTCGAGAGATTGAGAATAAGAATGGGGAAGGAAAGACAACGATGGTGAATAAATTGATAAATTTTTTGGAGCGTGACACCAGAGCAATCGAGGTAGCGACATACGGAGCGACAACTTTGGGCTTATTGACCGCCTTGTACAGAATACGACCTGTAAGCGCAACTATTTGTCATTTTAAAACATCAACTTTCCAATTAATTTTTCTTTTGTCCTTTTACTCAAGAAAACACGAGGATGACAAAAAAAAATTATTGCAAAAATAAATGATAACCATTTGCGACGCTCGATGTTTAATTTCAGTTTGCAAAATTCACAAAACCATCGGATGTTCCTTCGCGTTTCATCAAAGAGCGAATTCCGCTGGATGGTGTAGCCGCGCGAATAGAACCGTCTCACGGTGCTCTGATAATGGTCGATCACAAGCCACTCGTTGCTTTCCCGAGATTTCGGCCATCCGAACATCTGCCGCTCAAAGTAGCGGGAGTCAACGTGACGAATCACGGTAAAGTTTATCACGTACCTCCAGTGTCGATATTACATATCTCTTTACACGTCGACTTGACACATTGCGCGTCGCAGGTATCAGCTGGCTGCAAACGGTCGTCGCAGGCAAACAAATAGAATTCATACCGGTGGCCAGGAGAAGAGACTACCTGGATTGTACCATAAAGGTACACCAATCAAAAGGGGTACGAGAATATGAAAAACTAT
Organism: Pimpla rufipes; assembly: GCA_963932165.1. Classification (NCBI taxonomy): domain Eukaryota; kingdom Metazoa; phylum Arthropoda; class Insecta; order Hymenoptera; family Ichneumonidae; genus Pimpla; species Pimpla rufipes. The sequence goes on from OZ010637.1 coordinate 23,228,917, forward strand.
CTGGAATATTTCTTCGATTATTTATTCAACGTTTTGACAAAATATTTCATATGAATTTGGATTGGTATAGAATGAAGGTTAACGGTAACGTGTTATTATCTTCCAAAGCCGACACTGTCGATCGGCGAAGAGCTGGTGAGACTAGGATTCGGGACAATCGGGAGCCTCGAGCCCGATCCAAAGAACGATCCGGAGATTCTGTCGTACAAAGCGGCACTGAACGCGGCGCAAAAACTCGCGAAACTCGAGAGAAACGGATACTGGCATTTCACGATAAATCCAACGTATCTGTGGAAACTCCGGTACTACCTGCACACGAGAATATTTCAGGCGCTGTCGGCTAAAATCTCGAGACGGTTCACCGTGTAGATGCATCGATTGTCTCTCATCGTGTCATCTGGCAAATTCATTCCAGCGTCGAGCGTCGACCGCGCAGCCAGTGCGACCGATTTACACTCATTGATAGCGATAACTTCAGCGACTCTCGAAAAGTTGAAAATAGTACAATCAACGAGTACTTATCGAACGATACATTTTAAGAACATTCGTCAACATTGTACAGTCGTATTAGCTACTTATTTTTCTTTTCCTTTTTTTTTTTTTTTTTTTCTTCTCTGCAGTTATTTCGATGACAAATATTCGCAGATTTTTCGAAATACACGCAAGTCGACTTTGTAGTTCGAAACACCAAGTTAACCAAGATATCTATTCTTATTTTTAGTTTGTATCAAAATGATTTTGAGATTAGTTTATTCACGAGACACAAGCATTGAGAAATATGTACAACCAATTGTAATATAATTGTTTTATTAGGTATGTAACGAATTTGAAAAAATACGTCAAAAAGTTGATTTAACAAAACTTTTATTTTTTTCATTCTCGAATATATGCAGGTTATACTTTTTTATTTAAATAATCCTACGAGTATTCGAACCTTTTTTCGTGTTCTTTTGTTGAGACTTGTTTTAAAATTCCTCGGGGTCAGAAATCATCTAGTGGAGATTCTCGTTATTGGAGACTCGTTCCTCGTCTTACGCACTACGTCTATCGAGAGTTTACTTCAAACAGAACAGCTGCTGACGAGAAGATATCTGTGACATATTATGTTTAACGATAATATCGAGATCCGTGAAAAAATTCGACATTTTTTGTTCCATATCCGCCGGAACGAATGATTTATCGAAAGTAACATTTTTCCTGCTGATTTACAATCGCAGATAAAGAAAAATTCCGAAAGATATTTTTCCAAACGTGGAAGACAAATATTTACTCGTTGTCAACTATTCGATTTCGGTCGAGGATAATTTGCGACCTACGAGTCTCAAACAGGTATATATATTTTAAAAAATTATTTTTCAGAGTCTTCAAATAATTGACGAAGAGTCCAAATCCTACGATTAATAACAATTTAATTGCAATGTGGATGGAAGAACTTCTTTTTGAAAAATGTTAAATTTTCATTTTTAATTGTCGCTCGCCCAACGACGAACATCACCGACGTGGACTTGGTAGATCTATGCTTATAAAATTAGGATATGCGTATATATTAATCACCCATAGAAAATTTCTCGAAAAAAAAAAGAAAAAAAAATTATATTCTCAACCTTATTTACAGTTACAGATCACAGAGGTCTAGTTTAAAGATACACGTACACCATACACGTAATTCTCCGTCGGAATGATTCACTGATGGCACAGTGAAGGGAGAGGGCTGACGGACAAGTGTCTATGGTTCACAATCTTCGTACCATTTTGTACGAAACGCATGGATCTAACTATTCGGAAGAAAATTGTGCCTCAAACGCCCTAAAATGCGGTAGAAAATAGAAAGAAAGGAAGAAAAACGATTACACGTTGAAAATGTTTTGATCGAAATTAATTTGTTGGAAAAAAAAGAAAAAAGAAAATAGTCTTATGCCCCTGGAATGGAATTATTCCATCGGAATGTTTAGGCGTGAGGAATGGAATGTTTCGCACCCAACGAGATTATATCTCGTCGGCGATTTTGGTGCTGCGCTTGGGGGGTTCAGCTGCTTTCGGCGCTTTCGTGTTCTGCTGCTGCTGCTGCTGCTTCGGCTTCGTGGCTTCCGCTGGTTTCGCCTGTTTCACCGGCTTCGGAAGTTGTTCGGTGGTAGCCCGCGTTTCCACCTTTTTCGTGGGCGGCTTCTCCTGCTTCTTTTGCTGCTGCGGAATTTCGTTGACCACTTTTTTCGCAGGCTTCTCCTGCTTCTTCTGCTGCTGCTGCTGCTGCTGCTGCTGCTGCTGCTGCGGAATTTCGTTTTCCCTCACGGGAATTTCCTTTTTCGGTGGCTTATGAGTGGTTTCCACCTTTTTTGGCGCTTCCTGCTTCCTCTCTGGCTCCTTTTGCTGAATTTTCTTGTCAATTTTTTCGGGTTTGGCGGCGGCGGCCCGCGGTGCTTGCGTGGCAACCGTCGGCGGTGCTGTTGTTTTCGGCTTCTCGGTAACGACTTTCGGAGCAGCTTCGCGAGTCACTCTCGGCTCTTCCCTCGGTTTTTGCGTAAAAACGGCGTTGGGAAAAGCCTGGTTTATCGGAACTCTAGCGATATATTCGTTAAAGGGCGATCCGAGCCAGAGATAATTGTCATGGATGAAAGCGGAGCTGATGCCATCGATTTTCTCGTCGGAATTGTAAAGAGCGTCGATTATTTTGCCATCGGCGTTAATTCTGAGGACCGTGACTCTTGGGGTAAAGATAAATTTGGTGGTTTCAAAGGAGCCGATCGCGTGGACGACTTTCTTGGCAAAGTCGTTGGGATAAACGTCGTCCAAGAGCTTGAAGGGCATCTCCGCGAGGCCGAGAAGACGCGCCAGCATTTTTCTCACGTAGGGGTGAGGAATGAGCGTTTGCGTGAGAATCGGATGCTGCGGATCCGCGGGAACGATCAGACTCACGAGGTAATTTCCTTGCCCGTCCGAGTGGATGTTGTCGGGCATTCCCGCGAGACCATCCACGAATATCTCCCGTTTACCCGCTCTTTCACCCTTCAAGTGGTACTTTACAAGCACGGACGTCATCGTTTCGGCTACGATTATATAACTCTCGTCGTCGCTCAGTTTCAAGCCGTTCGCGAGCCCGATCTTCGTCAACAAAACCTCGTTCTTTCGAGTCGCCGCGTTAAAACGGATCAGTCTGCAAAACGACGGATCGTTAATTTTTTTTACCCATTTTTTTTTCTTTTCAAAATCGACTTAAGACAAGGAGAATTCGAGCCGTACCTTCCCGAGGGATTAGCCAGCATCGCGAATGCGCCGTCCTGCAGCCTGAATTCCGTGCTGGAATCGGTCCAATAGACATCGCCGTTAGCCGCAACATCGACGCTATTGATGAAGGCGGGAACTTTGCCGTCAATCGGTTGGGAGGGATCGAACAGTCTCTCGTACTTTCCGGTCTTTACGTCGACCTTGAAGATGCCATAATAGGAGTCAGCCACGTAGAGTCGGCCGTGCTTGTCAAACTTGAGTCCAAGCGGTCGGCCGCACTGCTCCTCGTCCCAAACGCCACCTGTGAATATTTGCCAAACTAAAATTATTCGAAACAACACAGGAGGAGCGAGCTTGAGTGAGACAAAAATTCCATCAACTTGCAAATATTTGTACGAGCGACACAAGCTGAAAAAGCGACGCTCGATACTACGTTGCGAGGAACAAAATAAACAAGTTGCCTTCTTTTTTTCAATTAATCGCTCGATCGGCTTACCACATTTTTTGCCGAATTTCACCACCGGAATAATTTTCTTTCCCACGATCTTCGCGACGTTTCCGCCGTGCAATCCGGTGTAGATTTCGCCATTGTACGAATCGAAGGACTCGGGGCCTTTGATTTCGCCGTTGAACAATATTTCGGGCGCGTTTAGCCGTTGATTGGGCGCCAAAGCGCCCACTAGCTCCACGGGAGACTTTACGCTGCGCAATCGGAGAAAAAACAACCTCTTAATTCATGCCAATGACGCACATTCCGCTCGACACGCAACAGATTTTGCATATACAGACTGTAACAGCGGTACAGGATCATTATTATTATTAAATAAACGCACGCGCGTGTGTGCTTTAAACTATTATAATAATGGAAACCTTTCAATTTTTTCCCTATTTTGTTAGAAAATTCTTTTTCAACTTTTATTCTCTCTTTAGCTTCTCAATTTTACATTTCTTTGCAGATTTATTCATAGTAATTTTTAAGTTTCTAAAAATAAAATTCTATCAATATGTGTGTGTATTTTTTGTTTATTACTTTCAACAAGTACTCTGTCCGTTGACGCTCTACCAAAAGCGGTAAAATGATATTGCGACCAATGTATTCACGAATACATAATATTTTAGATAGCGTTCAAGCGGGAGGTATTACAATATATGCTAACTTCCGTCGACTGTGATATCTCGCAGCGTGTCATTGTAAACAGCCTATACACGCTACACAAATGTGAAACCGTAATTGTAAATAATTGTAAATAAATAACTGAATATACTTGGAAAATGTCCTTTGCATCTGGGAAAGTCAGTGAATAATCTACAAATCTTTTTGTAAAGTTGTGCAAACCTCAAAATACAATTGATAAAAAAAGAAATGCGCGTTTTTGGCGCAAATGGCAACTAAAATTTCAGGAAAAACAAATCTTAAACGGAAAATCACAGAGTGTGGGTTCGGGAGCGGGGGAGGAGGGGAGGGGAGGAGGATACTAGAAAAGTATACCTGTACTCGGTGAATTCCGCCACGGGTGGTAGTCCCGGTGCGAAGGTGATGACGGCGAGAAAAAAGGCGATATAGACGAACGAAGTCGCCATGGACTTGAGGTAACTCATCGCACCGCCTGAAAGAAAATTCTGTCGTCCGTGTAACGTCCAAAGTTCGATGAGTCGTGGAAACCGGTTAGACCTGTAACACAGCGATCTCCGCGTTAGTCGAACTCGATACGTTGATACGCGTGAAACAACGCGAGAAGTATTTAAAAAAAAACAATAAAAAAATTCCGGTCCATGAAAATGATGGAATAAAAAAAGAATTGTGTTTGTTCTACCTGAAGATTCGTCGTGGGGACCGGCGCTTGACGTGAGGCGCGAGCTTCGTGGAGCGACGACACTTGTGGAAATGGCCACGATAGAGCGCGGTGCGTGTTGGAAAAAAAAAAAAAAAAAAAAAAGAATGAAGCGACGGAAGAAGCGAAGAAGGGAAGGAAAAAAAGTGGGGGCTGTGTTGGGTGCCACGCGGGCCGAAAATACGGTGACGTTAGTAGAAATGACCGGACGGTTGGTCGAGACGCGATCACCGATTCTATGATAATACAGCAGCGGCGCCGTGATTAAGGCGAATTTTATTCGCTCTGTGTAGGTACAGTACGTTGACTATATATAGACGCGAAGAGATGCGGCGGGAGTCGCTTTAGCTCGACGCCTGAACGCACTGTTAGCGAACTGTTATTCCATAGATTCAGGGCTCTAGCTATAGTTATAACTGCCATACAGGCCGTATACAATATTTTCGTTATTCGGAGATGTATTTCCCAGCAATCGCGACCACCATCGTACGTGCGGTTCTCGGATAATTTTCTCGTTATTCAACAACAAAAATACCATTGACTAATTATCAGTCGCAACATATCCGATTAGAAAATTCGTAATCGCGCGGAATGAATCGTGTGAATCGGAGTTCCGCCGGTTTACAGCGTTATAACGATAGGAATTAACAGAGTGGCGTATAATCGCGGAGAACCGCTGTACATTCGACTTATTTTTATAAACCTTTGCGAGCGATTTTTTTTTTTTTTTTTTTTTTTTTTTTTTTTTTTTTTTCGAAAAAACCACTCGGTTGTTTTTATACGGTGGTGTACGGCGCTCAAACCGTTAGGATAATTCTGCATATTCAGAGGTGTAGCTGTAGTTTGAGGTATCGGTGGTTAGATTATTCTGTGGATTCCGAGGTTTCGGTATACGTATGCATTTTACAGTTAACGGGACGCGAGACACCGGCGACACCGACGGCCGATTCCGGGACGCCGTTCACGATGGTTCGTCCTTTTCGTTCCGCTAGCGTGAAAGCCATCGGCGCGGTGTTTCTCATCGAGAAACTGTTTTTTTTACATTTTTTTATACATTGAAGCTACTTTCCTATTAAACGTTATACCTACCCGGTGTATTTTCTTCCGGTAATATTTTTTTGTACAACCACTGAAAAAAATGATTTTCAAGGAAACATCGGCGTGCGAAGTTAAATAATAATCCCAATCGTCCCAAGCTCCGCCGCCGGCCGCCGCTACGGTTGCTTCGATGATGATCGACGATACGTGTACCAAACGCGCAGCGGCTGTAGCCAATAGTCGTCGTCGTCCTGCTCGGTCGTCGACCGCCGTCGCGACTTTATACCCTCGTAGTCGCGCCCAAAATTCATTATTTACCATGTGTGTGCCGTAACAGTTTTGAACTTAATTTACCAAGAAGCGCGGGAAGACGATCCGCTCATAGATCCGCAGAGTCGACGAGACTTTGTACGTTAAGAAAACTTTTAGATTTCTCGGTCAACATCAGCGGGACAAAGATTTACGTTACGAATTGACAGAAAAGAAATTTTCGTAAATTGGTTATGTGCACGACAATGGGTAATTTCACGAAATCACTCTCATCCATGCTCCTCTATGATTCCAAACTCTCATTCGCTAATCACTATTTCAATTTCATTAAATGATCATTTTTCGTGGATGCTCCTTTTTTGTAGATGACATTGAACAACAGTGCGAGGACGCGGTTTTCGAGGTTTGCGACGCGCGGGAACGATATCCCGCCTTGTGCGCCAATGAGCTCGCTCGCTGCATTCGACTGGAAAACGAACTATGCGTAAGAACATTTTTTATTTCATTCCAAAAACATATCATTCAAAAACCACCCAACGAATGTCAAAGAAGCCCGGGTTTCGGTCCACGATGAATCGTTATTTTCTTGGATTCATTTGAGGCGAGTTTTCAACGAAAAATAAAGCTAAGGCGATGATAAAACATGGCCGTCAGTTACCGTTGCCACTGTTTGATTTTTTTTTTTTTTTTTTTATAATACGTCAAAATGGTTCATCGAGCGAACATGGCAATTAAATCTAGGGTCACTAAACTGGTTTAGTAAGATTGGCCGTTAGCCACTACTTTACGCGGAAATACCCGCATTGAAAAAAAAAAAAAACATCGAAATATGTATAATCATATATTACGATACGAGAACGATGAACATCTCGCACCGGGTGGCGTAAAAGATATATAGGAGATAAAGATGTTTTTACTGAGAAATATGATATACATTTGAGATGTTTTTCGAATATATGCGGCGATAATACTTGGATGACATTTTCAGATAGTACCCGCGACGCCAAGAGCTCCGCAAAAATTGGAAATGGTTCACGTAACGGACGAGCAAAAGACTCTCTTCGACAGTCCCGGCATTGTGTTGGAGGATAAAGCGTCGTCGAGCGAAAAGCGTGTAAAAAAATTGACGAATTTATTGGACAAATTGGATGACCTAAAAATAGCTGTGGAGCAGATTAACAGAGAGAAACTTTGTGAGATTAATAAGTTACTGGCAGAAGAGAATTGACAACAACAAGAAAAAATAAATCAAACTTCTTCTGGCTATTAAAAAGAAAAAAAAACATCGAAATTCTAACAAATAATTTTATTCAACCACTTAATAGATATTATCGACTTTAGTATCATACAATGACGCGAGTTACGTTAGAAATACAGGGCCGTCTGTTGAAAAACTTAACAATATAGTACAATAGCGCTCAATAGCACCGTGCATAGATGCCAATTGATTCATAAAAGCTGGTGATAAAGTATTTTTAATACATTCCAACAAGGAAACTTTTAATTTTTATTCATCCAAACGACGCACGTTATTTTCCCCATTAGCATCTCTACTTTTCTTAAACTTCGATTCGCTGTCGAAAATGTTATTGATCGAAAAAAAAAAAACAAAAACAGTGAATAATAATAATAATAATGCTCAAGATGCTTTGAAATTCGATGTTCCTGTAAACGTAACACATTTTTCACCCTACATGCTTTTTGCATACTCTCGCGTTAGTACTTAATTTAACGTTTCATAAAAAAAAAACTTTTTGTCGCAGCACTTTACGACTAGTTGATTTCGAAAAGACGAATTTTGTAAACTTAATTCGTTTTTCAAAAACGATGACTGAGCGACTACGAGAGAATTAAAATTTTTGGTTCAACTTTGAGCATCCGTATTTGAAATACTAAACAGTAAGTAGGGTGAAAAAAAAAGAAAGCAAAAAACCACACCTTTACTCAAAGTGTCGAATTTTCTTAGCATTCCAAACCGATTATAATTACCCAAAATGTTTGACTTGTTTTTGCCTACGAGTTTTATAAACTTTATCCACTATTCGAGAACGTTGAGCGATCACCGATAATCAATATATTTAGTAGGGTTTTGTAAATACTAATAAATTTGAATAAAAAGAGAAAAAGTAAGAAGAAAAAATTTGAATCTTGAATTCCGAAGCATTCTGAGCGATCTCTTAATATCTAAGCCAAAACATTTCCGAGATACTCGTTCTCTCAATCGAGGTACGAGAAAAATCGAATCCCCTCTTTTTCGTTAAAATGTGATTTGAAAAGACAAAAAAAAAAAGAAAAAAGAAAAAATTGACCCCGACCCCAATTTACAAATTAAGATTCGGTTGCGTATCGTCGACTTGAATTATATTTCTCTAGGGAAGAATCGGTGACAATGCAATTGGGAATTTTCGCGAGGTCCAGTCGATGAACGACGACTTTAGCTCCGCGAGTTATATCCTGAATAAATTTCCACATTTCGATGTGAATCTCCGGATCGTTCGCCTCACTCGTCGAGCGTTCCACGTGCCTCAGGCTTTTTCTTCTCGTGGGTTGTCTGCGCGGTTTTCCGCTCGACATCTCGCGTTCGAAATCCTCAGTGACATCGATCGTAGCAATTTCGGGCGACTTTGCTTCGGGTGTCTCTCTTTCCACCTCTAGCGGTGAACCGAGCAATCCAGACTCCGGGGTTTCTTCGTCTTCAGCCGTCGCGTCCTCCGTTCCCGGGTTATTCTCAATTTCGTTGGGAAACAAGCGACGGGTGCGTTTGTAACGCAGCGCCCTCTGCAATTCCGGTGGTATTTGATCGTCGGTGAGAATTTCGTTGGAAACGACTCTGGGCGTTTTCGATTTCATCGTTTCGATGCAATCCTTTATAGGCGTGGACGATGGATCGTCTTTTCCCGATTTTTCCTCCTGACAATCGTTCATCGGAAGCTCTTTCTCACGATCGGTGTCTCTGCCAAAATTTTCATCTCGATCTTCGCGACTGTCTTCGTAGCACTTCCGAAGATCCTTGGCCTCTTTGCCAGTATCATTCTTACCTTCCGTTTCATTTTCCTCCTCCTCCTCCTCTTCCTCCTCCTGCTCTTTGTCGTCGTATTTCAGTTCCAGACCCACCTCGTCCTCTTCCTCTTCCGTCTCGTTACAAACCTCGTCGTTCGATCGAATTTTTTCCTCATTTATCCCGTCGTCGTCGCCTACGTTATCGTTCCCACTGGGTGTTTCGCCAGGCGCGCCCAACGTCAACGCGTCGCTGCTGCTCAGCACGTTTCTCACGTTGCTCAGGTTAATCTTGACCAACGGGAATTTCGGCAATTCCTGATCGGCGAGCGACGGTGCAGGATTTTCGTTGCTGGCTTTAGCGTCGTCGAATCTCGTTCTCGAGTAGTCGAAACTCGCGGAAGAATTGTAAATTGCACTCCTGTTGTCGAGCGCGGATGACAGAGACTTGGCGGCGGCCGGTCTCTCCTCGTTGCTCTTGAGTCGGGCTTCCGACATCTCGATCTTCGTGATGAGATTCTCGAGTCTCAAGAGGCTCGAGTTGACCAGGCACTTTTCCCCCTCCTTCGTCTCGGCCTTCTCCGAATTCTCCAACACCTCGTCCATCTCGAGCTTCGTCTTCTGCTCGACCACCGTGATGCTGTCCTGATCCTGGCGTATCGTGAACATTAGACCCTCCATCACGAGATCGGTGATGTTCGCCGAGCGAACGGGAGTCTCCGCTATCGCGATTCTCGGGCTTCGGGGAAGCATTTTACCCGCGGCGTTATTACCGCTTTCTCTCTGGCTCGGTCCTGGACTCGACGTCGCTTCCGTCGTCGCGCTTTTTGAATTTTCAATCTCCTTCTCGATGATGTATTGATACGGCAGATCCGCGCTATCGGCCGTTATTCGTTCCCGCTGCTGCTGCTGCTCCTGATTGCGCTTTTTCAAAATAGGCGAGACGTTCTCGCACGGCAAAGTTCGCGGACGTTTCGCGGCTCTCTTGCTCGCGTCCTTCTTTCGATCCTTCTCCGCTCGCTGCGAGGACGAATTCCCGACATTGGCAAAAACTTGGATCTCATCCCTCGACTTGGATCTCGAGTCTGGGCTGTCGCGGCACTCGAACGATTTATCACCGTCTTCTCGTCGGGGATCGTCGAGACGGGCGGCCTTTTCCGAGTCTTCCAACACGGTCAGCGCGTCATCCTCGTCCCGATGCGGCGCGGCGGCAACTTGAGACTCCTCGGCTGTCGTCGAACCGTCGAGTGTCTTCACCGTTAGGACAAACGCGTGCGGAAAAGCCGTTGCCTCGCTTCTGTCTTGGAACTTGAGCATCGCGAACATCTTGTCCTGACGCAGCCATGCCGAGTGATCTGCGCATTTTTGTGCAATTGTCTTTTATCATTTTCAAACGAAAGGATTACGGTAAACGACCGTCAACTTTTCAACTTACTGTATGTAACGAGAAGATGCCTCGTGCCAAACTGTTGACCCTGCCGAGGTTGCGATTTTATCACTCGTCTTATGACCTTCGTCAGTTCCTTCGGGTAAGCAAAACCCACGGTATTTCTACGAGCACAAAAATGCACACGTCTTTGGGAGATTTCCAACCGACAACGAGCTACTTTTTCTCGTCGTTGTTCCTTCTTTTTTCTTTACAAATTCGTTATTCACCGTACCTCAGAGTTTTGTGCCACTTGAAGACAAATTTGTAGATATGTTTTTTGTGGCACAGCCAATAGGCCCCGGGAATCGTCAAGACCGGCTCGTTTCCTCGCTCGACCCAATCAAGCTTGCCAAGCGAACGTACATGTATTCCAGGCATTTCCTTTCGGGTTTGATCTCGTGAAAGAGCGGCACGAGCTTCGTGGTTTCCTTCCCACCCACGAATTCCCTCACCAGAAACGTAAGATAGTACAGAACCCGGTGCTACGGAAATATCATCACCGATAGAGATATATATATATATATACAGGTATACGCAGAGAGAGACAGAAGGACAGAGACGGTCGGAAAAATACGGACCTGGCGGTTGATGGTGCAAAGATATACAAATTGATATTTTATTTTTCAGTGGAAAAGTTAGGTACGAGCCATATATGAAAGCTGTCGCTGATCACTCACAAAAGTAAACGAGAAGAAGCTAAAGGAAAACAAATTATTCTTTTCTTCTTTTCTTCTTTTGACCGTCGGGAAAAGTGATTGACTCTGACTGAATAATGATAAAATAATTTTTAAAGAAAACGAAAAACCTTTGCTGGGCCTAACAATCGCAAGAATTTTGTTAAATGAAATTTTGACGAACGACACAATAAGCCTTATAAACAGATTACATATTGGTTTATTACGTACAAAGATAGAGGTGCAACTTTTACCAAAAGTATTTACCCCTGTTATCACTTCATTGATGAAAACATCCTGAACGGTGTTCCAAGGTAGGAAGGTGCTTGACTCTTGGCTGGAAAATACTCGCTTTCCGATTATCTGAATCCCAACGGATTCAACGACCAAAAGAGTATCTAAAGATGTGAAAAATTGCAAAGAACAGCGTTAATTAATTACTTTCCACGCTTGAGACTTATGGAAACACACGGGTCATGTCGATACGTGAGATGAAAAACCATTTTAATCGGAGCAAGTTACTTTCTCTTGTGTTATTTTTTGGATTCTTCTTTTTCCAACAGAAACGAGGTTGCCGAGCGTATTTATTTATTTAACAACGATAAGAATAATAAAGATGATAAGCGTATAAAAATATAACATTTGTTTGATATTGATTTAATTGTTTTTCATCATCCGCTCGGCGTCCCTGGGTGCCAAGATAGAATTTACCTACCGATATTAACGGAAGACACAAAGTTCTTGTACTGCAGAGCTAGAAAGAGAATGCAAACGGCTAAGAGGACCGCAGGATGAGTCGCGGCGGTACAAAGAGCGGCGGCTAACGCGACGAGCGTACAGTTTGCGCGCAACGAGAGTTTCCTATCGTTGCGCAGTACAAATTTGATGACCCCGGAGTTGTTGGGATATGGAGACGAGTCGGCGGTCTCGTCGAGACTTATGATGTCACCGTTGACCCCCCTAAAAAATTTTTCAGGGGCATATGGTGGCTCCTCGGTCTCACTCAGCGACATGAATGGTAATTTAACGTGAAATTACCTCAAAACACCGAATACGGAAATTTCGAGGTTAGGTTCACATCGAACGATGCGCTCGCAATAATTTCGCGCTTATAACCTTAAAACGCTCGCTCGATCGCGAAATGTGTGTGTCCCCTTGGGAGCTCGAGCCACCACCTTCGGCGGACCGTTCCGTTCCGTAGCGATTTTTCGCCCACCCTTTTCGCCTCCAACTCGCGCGAACTCGCGGCGCACTCGCCCTCAGTTACGTAATTTTCCAACCGAAATCCCCGGAAACCCAGGAAAATGGCTCGTTGATGATTTTAATCACTCATCACTCGTTCGCATTATCAATTAACGTTTCATCACCATTTGACACACGACATGTATCTCGGGTGATTGCGAAAACAACAACAAAAAAACAACAACGTATATCACTCGATGTGGATGTGCGGCCAACTTCGCACGGTTACAAATTATTTCCACTTGTTAATCGTTGTTCCTGCTTGCTTGCTACGTTCGTTCAACCAACCAACCAAGTTTCATTCGATAAAGAAGCTTAACATCGATTCTCTATTCGCAAATATTCGTCGTCAATTGTATACGTGTATTTTTGTACAGCGGTTATCGGAGTCAAGTTATTCTGCGTTTTGTTTTTTGTTTTTTGCGAAGAATACAGGTATCGTCCGCAGATGGCGTACCACGGATGTATGTAACGCGCGCGGGATATGTGAGTTTATCGTATACGGGAACGCAGGTTGGCGTAGCCGGAAACTTATAGAGACCAAACACCTCCCGATAATGGGAAATTAAATTGTTTGCAAATGGCCTCGCGGATCACAACTTGACAACGCGCGAGCGCGCGCGCGCCTCATTCCGAGTGTCGCGTGTCACCGAATGTCAAACACAAACTAACTCCCACGCAGCACGTTTGCCTCCCGAAACCGTCTCTGCCGTCCGGTCCACCCGAAGAAGCCGAAAGAATCGTGAATTAACTGTGACGGTACAACAAGTACGGAGAATCGCAGTGCGGACTCGGGTACCAATTATCCATTGAATTTTTTTATTTTTCATCGTGAGTATTTTTTGTTGTATATTTTGTATTTTTTACGCCCGTAATGACGCCGGAGAAACGATCGAAAATGGATGACGACGAATTGCCATTGGACCTAAGCGTAGGAAAATCGTGGAACATTGTTGCCCGTACCACCGAGCCCACGATGCCTTCCTCAATTCGGACAAGTCCCAATCTCGTGTCTCCGATTTGCCACAATATCGCCGACAAGTTTCTCATCGACGAGCTTCGACTCACCGCCGATACAAAGGGCATTCGCTTTGCGCAACCCGTAGCGTACGTTTACAATTCCATAGAATACGCCTGGGAAGTTCACGCGAATTACGTTAGGAAATTTTGTCAAAATAAGAAACGGCTCCTTTTTCTGGGTATGAACCCCGGGCCCTGGGGAATGTCCCAGACGGGTGTTCCATTCGGTGTGGTAAACATAGTGCGCGACTGGTTGGAACTGAGAGGTTTCGTTGGGAGACCGTCGCACGAGCATCCGGCGAGAAAAGTCACGGGTTTCGACTGCACCAGGACGGAAGTCAGTGGCAAACGTTTTTGGAGTCTCGTCCGGAGACTGTGCTTAACACCGGAGAGATTTTTTCGTCACACTTTTGTGCACAATTACTGTCCTTTGGCGCTGATGGACGTGGCTGGTCGAAACATCACGCCCGCCGAGCTCAAGGCAATATACGCGTCATCCTGGACTTTGAAGGCTCACGAGCGGGGATGTTTAGTTTTGTTTATCGGTTACAGGGTCCAGAGCGAAGGACACTGCAGGACCGGTGCGACGAGGCGCTCGTCGACGCTGTCCGGCTTCTGGGGGTCGAGAAGATCGTCTGCGTCGGTAGATTCACGGAAAAACGGGCAAGAGCGGTTATCGATAATTCTGGACTCCCCGTCGATGTGAGAAACGTCGCTCGTTGATGTTTCATTGTTTTTTCGGGCGTTCCCGCGCACCGCCCGCGAATCGCTACAAAATTCCATATCCGTTGATACACTGTTCCACCCTAATTTTCAGATAATTTACATAGCCCATCCAAGCCCGAGATCTCCGAGCAACGTAAACTGGATGGAAAGGACGACGGAAAAGCTTCGAGAGGCAAATCTCCTGCGATTCTTCACCGAGGATTTTCAACGACGAGATGCGAACGAGCGAGAGTGACATCGACGTGTCGTCGAGTGCCTCAAAGTGGATGGATTTGGCGCTGAAAAAGGCGTTGGAGTCGCTAAACGCCGGCGAAGTTCCGGTCGGCTGTTTGTTCATATACGAAGATGCGGTGATAGCGAGCGGCAACAACACCGTGAATCAGACTCGAAACGCGACTCGTCACGCCGAGATCAACTGCATCGACTCTGTTATTGAATTTTCGAGAGCGAAGAATGTCGATTATCGCGACGTCTTTCGAAAGATCGAGGTCGTCGTGACGGTCGAACCGTGCATAATGTGCGCGGCGGCGCTTCATCAGATGCGCGTGAGAAGCATCGTTTACGGGTGCGCGAACGATCGGTTCGGTGGATGCGCGAGCGTTTTCGCCGTTCCGTCCGTCTACGAGGACGTCGAGATGAGGATAACCGGGAACGTCGGGGGTCACGAGGCCATGCGACTGCTCAAGCTATTTTACGAGGGTACCAATCCAAACGCACCGACGGACAAGGTGAAAAAGAAGGGGGGCAAGAGGCGAAAAATCGCCGAACGGACCGAAGAAAAATCTCCAAAATGTCTTTATTAAATGACACGACGTTTCTCTCAATAATCGACATTTCCGTGTGATGATTTTTTCAATAAACAAACTACTCGGTCGAACACTACCGTTGGATCGGATGTCGCGAGCCAGTCGCCGCAGTGACTACCGCGGGGCTTATTGTCAGGTACATAACGTTGAGTCCTCTCGCGGGTTCGAGTCCGTGAAATTTATCCGCACCATGTAGGATCGATCTCGCATTTACCCTGGTACCATCTGACGAGCAGTTGGTTTCTCAGTGTGTAGTCTTTCAAAACCATATCTTTCGTCTGTAAAACAAAGAAGGAATATTTAGAATTTGATGAGCCGTTGAGAGAGAGAGAGAGAGAGAGAGAGAGCAGCCATCTTGTGAATGATCGAATCGTTACTATGTTCGACGGTGGAAAGATCCTTTTGTAGTCCATTTTGTTTTGATGCTCGAGATAAGATTGCGAGAGAATGGTCCTCGTTTCGTCGGTAAAGCAGGGCCTGCAAAGTTGACACTCGACGCGGAAGCAATCGTTGCACGCGCTACAGAGCTCCGGGAGTACCACGATGTTCTTCTCCGCCACTTCGACCTCTCTCTCGCGCCAACTGCTCGAACGTACTTAACGTCATACTCGTGTTTATTTCGAGGAAGAATTCATCGAGCGCGCGCCGGTAATTACCTCGATCGACGATATTCCTCGGTGGATCTTTGACCGATACCGATCATCGCGAAGAGATTGAAGAGAACCTGCTCGTAGAGAAGTCTATTGGGCGGATAATGTGCCGAAGAGAGATTCGGCGACATGTTAGCCTCCATGAGAAAGACATTGAGATCCTCGTCGAGGGTAAAATCGAACCTCACGAGCTCGAAAAAGTTTCCGCCGCCGCCGCCGCCGAATCTCCGGAGAATTTGCTTCATCTGCGCCTCCTTCTTGAGTGTGACGTCCCTTATAGCCGCATGCGCCTCTTCCCACATTTTCTCCGGATCGAGTCCTCGAGATCTCGCGAAAGCGTCGAAGCTGTCCTTCATTGAAAATCCCAACTTGACGTAGTAATCTTTCAACGACGGGACCTTCCAGATCGGAAGGTAGTCGTCGCCCACGACGTATTTGTCGAGATCCTCCGGGTCGAAGGGATAATATTTCGTCGGACAGAACCGGAAGAGAACGTCACCTTTGTAGGCGTAAACCCGCAGCGGATCGATCGACGTGATAACCGTGTAAATTCCAATGTCAAATTTGTACCCGTCAACGAGATAAGGCCGCTCGATGAATTCCTGAACGAACGAACCCTCGGCCGAGAGATTCACCCGCTCGATTTGGCGTATTCGAATTCCACGATGAGCGTTCGATTTCTCGACGAAAGATCTGCTCGGATTTTCCGCAACGTAACGCACAAGTCGGTCCGCGTCGTCGGGGAGCTTGAACGACAGTGGCATGTATTTCCCTTCGGTCGTCGAGAGGTCAACCTGCGAGCAAATTTACGCGCAATTTTAATGACATCTCTTTGCGTCTCTCGAAATAACGCGCGTACCTTGTTGGTGATGTAGCCACAACCGGGAAAGTGATTTACACGTTGATGAGGCTGCAAATTTTCGAGTTGATTCGCGAGGACTCTGAACGGATAATCGTGGGCCCACAGCAAGTCCCAGTCGGATTCGTTGGAACCTCTCTCGAAGCCCAAACGGTCGAGCACGTTGAACACGTGTTTCAGGTAGCCCTCGTCTTTACCCAGCTTCGCGTAGATCCAATATATCGCTTTTCCTCGCAGGCTCGCGGATTCGTCACTACGTTGGCACCGCTCTACGAACGCGTACGAACCGACGAGGAACAATATGTAGAGCACCGTCGGGCCTATCACCGCGTATAAACAAGTCTTCCAGACGTCCGCGAGCTTCGTTCTGTCCAGTAGATTCTTCCTCGCTTCTTCATTCTGAATTATCAATGTTTTTATCTATTTAACACGCAACGTCGATACAATAGTTGTAACAGTTGCGCTGTATGTACCTTTTTTTCGTTATTGCTCATTTTCTTTCTTTCTTCCTACTTATGTCTGCACGTTGAAACAGTTGTTGGAGAATACCATCAGGTACAGTGATTCGTCGACTCTTCGGTTGCCGGAAAAAGTACCGTTGCATCCACCTCCAGCCGCGCGAGCCAGCCCCCCACCCCCCACCCACACACAGCTAGCATAGCGTGGATCGTCGCCACGCGTGTCTTCAAACCGGTTTCCAGTTGATCGATTCAAAATCGTCCAGGAATTTCGGAAAATTCTGCATTTCGTCAAATAGAAATCATTGGAAAAAATCGTTATCCAGCTATACAGTCGAGTGAAAATGAAACGTTAAAAACGTTATAACTTTCTTTGGTTGACTTATGCGTCTTGGTGAAAAACGGGTGGCAATAGGAATTATTCTAGCGGTGAGGGTTTTTATTGACTCATCTTCGTGTAATTAATATAGCTAACATAACGACAGCATCTATTTTCGAATGTCTTGAAAAGCGCGCGCGCCGGCGTGAAAGCGGAAGAGGCGAGAGAGAGAGAGAGAGAGAGAGAGAGACGAGCTGCGCGAGAGAGTTGCGCGGAGCTTCGACGACGCTGCTGAGCCACCTTCCACTGCCTTTTACATCCGCTGCCTCTCTTCGGCTAAGGACGACTCGACGAACAAGATGGGTTTCCAGAACATTTGGTTCTCGCATCCACGAAAATACGGCCAGGGGTCCCGGTCTTGGTGAGCAAACGATCCATTGTCAATTGTCGAAAAAAATTCGTCCAAGAAACTGTGCAAATGTCGCCGAGGAATGGAAAAATAAGGTTAACGTCGCGTCGCCAAGTTGTCACGACCGCGTGCGTCTGGACGCACGCCTCGCGCCTTCAGTTTCCACTCAATTTCCAACAAATCCACCGAGCATCATTCCTCACTCTTTATATCGATTGAAAAATTCCATCGTCATTATTTATTCGCACGCTTTTATCCAAACGCGTAGCGATTTTCTTTCGCTCGCGAGAAAAACGAAACATAACCTCAACATATTCCGATTACCGGCAATGACGTAGTTTCGCAATGTTTCAGGTGACCAAGTTCTCAAATCGTCACTAGAAAATCTTCAAAATAACATTCTGTTGGAATTTGACATTTTAAATCATGACATTATTATTATTATTATTATTATTATTATTATTATTATTATTGCCTTTAAAATTTTTATACCATAGAGTTTATATTAAATTATTTAACTGAAATTTCAATGACATTTCTGTTTTAGCCGAGCCTGCGCCAACAAGCACGGTCTTATCCGCAAATATGGATTGAACATCTGCCGTCAATGCTTCAGAGAGTACGCCGCTGACATTGGCTTCAAGAAGGTAAAATAATTCTGCACGCTTTTACTATCGACTTATTATTATTATAAAAAAAAAAAATTATCCATAATTGTGTTCTTTAAATATCACAAATAAAACTTTTTTCTTTTGTGTATTTTACAGTTGGACTAATGGACTTTCTATTTGGCTGCTGCTGATTTGTGTTATAAACAGATCTACATGCGCACGAATATTCCTTTTTTCGTATTAAAAAGAACCTCATGATGTGTGTATTCGGGGTGTATCATCTGTATATGGCAAAACATCAGTAAAAAGGCTAAGAAAAAAGAAAAAAAACGTTTCTTGTTATTTGTATATTACTATTGGAAAGTAAACATGCAAAATATGTGATAAATCCGGTGAAGTTTGATACCCCATAAAAAGATTCCTATTGACACTTCACTTGAAGTGTAACTGGTCCCGTGGCTCGTGCTTCTTGGCGTCATCCCAGCATTTGAATTCGTACTGGAAAACATCATATTCTCCCACCTTCCCAAGTACTTGGGAAGACAATGTTGTAGGCCATGTGCCGTACCGTGGAGTAAAATACGATGACCGTGATAACGCGGCGAGTGCTCGAAGGGAGAGGTGAGTAATAAGATTTTACTCGACGCTTCAATTGCGCGCGTGTTGCCGTTAGATGGCGGCACTCGTGCAATGTTATCTTTTGATTCCAGCTCCGATTGTATTTAGGATCTAGAAAAGAAATCAACCCGTGCTGCTGCTGGGTGGGGTCAAGAAAAATCGATCACTTGTTTCTATGCAATCGCGTAAGGAGCGGCGAGTCACGGTAGGCTAGGTGGCGGAAGAAACCAACTGGTTCCCTGTATACGATGCGAATCGTAACCGCGCGAGCCGTGTAAATACGCACGCACGTTCGATGCACGATATAGAAACCCCACAGCTGTTATTCATTATGTCATACACGCGGCCGCAGGTTAAGGTGATGTGCGATATACACCAACGCTACTATCGTCTTAAGGTGATGCTGTGTAGAACATGCTTTCAGCCTTTCCCCCCTCCCTCTCTCTCTCTCGCTTCGTAACCCGCTAGCGCCATTAGAGAGATCCATTTCTTACTCAGCCAAAACGCATCCCTACGATTTCCAATGTTCTTTTTGGCAGATGTACTTAAAAAAAACCTTTGTCAAGTAACATGGGGAAATGTTGGCCGGAATATATTTAACGACTGTCATAAAGTAATACCGAATTTTTCCAGGAAATCTTTTTTTTTTTTTTTTTTTTTTTTTTCGGATTTTTTTTTTTTTTTTTTTTTTTTTTTTTCGGAAGAAAAGTCAAGCGAATACTTAGTTGTTACGACCAGAAAAAGGAGGAAAAAAAAATAGAGCCACCGTGTGGATGACTGCGAGGAAAGAGTCGTGTGAAAGCACGTGCGCCTATAGGATAAACGTGAGCTAGAACGCGCGCGGCACGAGATCGAGAGGGTCTCTCGCCGCGCGCGCCGCTGCGCGAGCTATCGATGCTTTTCGTGAGTCGGTCTCGGGCAAATCCTGAGCCTCGCTAGTGAGGATAAAAACAAACTTTCGTCTCTCCCACGTAGCACCACGAAGACTCAAGCCCGCGTTGTCTGCCGCGAGTCGCGACATATTTATAACTATAACGTTATAGGTAGGAAGTTGGGGGTAGACCGTGCGCGCGGTGAATTCTCGTTACGCCAGTTGGTGCCTATTCTATGCGCACGGGACACGACTCGCCAAGTCCCTCGGTGACATCGCTACGGCGACACGCCGTGAATCAACGCGAATATGGTCGGAATAGGACATAAGCGGGAGAGCAGCCAAGTTCGCTCGTACTCCGCGTCATATGTAACGCGGCTACATATATAATAGTATACATGTGCACGCCGCCGACACATTCGTCTATGTATTTCTTTACTTAACTTTACGGTGATTTTCAGTTAATTTAATAATTACACCGTCATTTTTCCTCACCTCTCGCGAAAGAAACAAATTTACGCATGTAGCATAAACAGCTGTATGTGTCGACTCTAAACATACGTACGAAAGTTGTAGCATCGCGTTACACGACAATAGTAGGTAACGTCGAAGGCACTCGGTTACCCACCAAGTGGACAATTAGCACTCGCACGGTCCGGACCTCGCAACAATTTTGGCTCAGTGGGCCTGCGTCCTCCATTCACTTGGTCTTATTTGCGTTTCTCTGTCGGCAACTTGTATATCCTTTTCAGAAAATGAACGTATATCAGATTGCTTCTTTCTTCTTCCACACGTAAACCGCATTCCGTTAACGTAGAGATACACGCTGTTCGCTGCCCGTGGTGCAGACGCGAGCCAACAGCGAGCGAACGATTATGTGGCAATTATCGCGCTTCGCGCTTTCCTCATCCCTCGATTCCAAATATCCTATGAAACCCATTCGTTGTTTAATTTTACAGGAGTATACTTGGTGACTCAACGTACGCGCGCTTCGTGCGCTTAACCAGTTGTCACTTGACTAAAATCGAGGTTACTTTTTTGGGTCGATCGAACCTGGATTTTCGTCCTTCGTTCGAGAGAAAACGAAGATAACGAAGAAAATGCCGCAAGGCGGAACACGCGATATCTTGATTTCGGAATTTTTCATCGAATTCTTGATCCGAAAGTCGACTTGCGTTTTTTGCGAAAAATTCATTTTCGATCTCGTAACGTTTCAATACCCTATCCGATGGGAATTTTCTTTGTTTTACACTCTCGGCAACCAACGATAAAAATGAACAAAAATTGAAAATTGAAGACGACGAACGAGGTTTCCGTTACTTTGAAGTTTCTTTTTGACGGAACAATTTCTTAAATCGCTGCAAGATCGTGGGCTAATTGTAGCAACTAAATGTGTATGCTGTGTGTGCAAGTGATAAATACGATGTCGTAAGGGTAGGCGGAAAAAAGGGAGAGGATTTTTGTGCAGCGGCGATAGCCGTGCGAGGGAAAGAGAAGGAAGGTTAAAAGACGCCAAAAGAAAAAAGAAAAGAAAAAGAAAGAAAAAAAAAGGTTGTTTTTTACCCCACCCATAGGATAGTCGGGTCGAGCAACCCCCCACCAGCGAGCACGAGAGCGCCGTGGCAGGGTACTGCGCTCCGCTATCGCACACGGAATCACGGACAAATCAAACATGGCGATTCAGTCGCTGTTTACGGTGGTGGCATACGGATCTCAGACTCGGTGCGGACGGTATCGGTCGTTGTGTCAGAGATTCTCGCGGTAATGAGCGTTTGTGCCATCGCGGAGAGAACGATTTTACTGAATGTAACGAACATGGAGGTACGTGACGGCGATAAAACGCCGGAAAATACGCCAAGCGGCGGCAGCCGCGGCGACGAGGTACACGAAGCGAAAGGCGTTAAGGCGGATCCGACGCCTACGGCGGCGGCCAAGCCGATGCTGCCCAACTCGACGATCGCCGCACAACCTGACGGCGATGGCGGACACTGCAGGGGCAGGAGTGGCAATTCTGCCGCGAGAAAAGACGTAAGGCGACATGATTTTTTTATTTAAAAAAAAAAAAAAAAAAAAAAAAAATGCTACCTTTTTGTTTCTTCCTTTGATTCCTTTAAACTTACGAATTTCCGGCAAGGATATTGGCGAAAATGGTTATAGAGAGAAAGAAATCGACCGAGCGAGAGGGAGAGAGACAAAGGGCGAAGAAGAAAAAACGTTGGCTAGATTTTTTATTTCACCTCCTATATAGCTCGGCGAAAGCAAACGCAATTTTTTTCCTAAAGTCCATTGAACAATTGTGCAAACAGTTTTGAGAATTTGCGAGGACTTTTTTCATTCATAATTTCCGAGATGCTTGCGGATTTTTTATTCTTTACTTCCTATTTCTCCATGTTGCAAATAAAAAAATCCCATTTTTCCAAATCGTAATTTTTTTCGAAAGAAGCCTCCCCGCAATGACGCTATTTTCCATAAATCTAATTCTTTATATTTTTTACCTGGCATTCTTGGTTTATTTATCAATGTATTCGATTCCTGCGTGAAAAAAGTAACGTCACCGTAACTTCGAATTACGAATTTACATACTCGACGAATATAAGAGAAGACGAGATACCTTTCTCTTTGTCTCACTCGCAGCTTCGCAATTTCTGCAACGCCGTCTTGCTCGTGCTCGCAAAATCGTCACACGTGCTTAGCCTGACTCTTACATAGAGCATTTTCAACTGGCTGCAATGGTGAAGTGGCGCGGCGCACACGGTGTAATCGCTCTCTCTCTCTCTCTCTCTCTCTCTGGCATATCGTCCTAGCGAGCGCGCACGATGATGATAGACGCGCGAGTGCAAGAGAGACGGAGCAAAAGAGAGGTACATTTGTGGAGTGAGAAAGAGACAGTCTCTGAGACGTTTTTCACTTGGCCTTAACGGGGTGCTGCTCACGCGATCGCCATTGGTAATCTCGCGCGAGCTCGAGATATCGCCTGTATGTAAGAGAGAGAGAGAGAGAACAAGTTCCATTGTCATTGGGATTAATGATTTCAGTGCCAACGGGTGTTCCGCGGGCGATCTGGAAAATTGGGAAGCGGGAGCGGGAGCGGGGAGCTGGAGGCGGGTCACGCGGAGGACGGGGGCGATCCAGCGGCAAAAAAGCGAAAGACCCGTCGCGGAAAGCCAAAGCATCGAAAGCTCAAGCCCTACTCGAAGCAACAAATGTCGTACGGTCAGCGTCTGCGCTGTCGCGGAATCGGCAGACTGACTAAAACGTGCGGTCAGCCGCCCGCACCGTACAACACGACGCAATTTCTCATGGAGGATCACAGCGATCTGCCGGATTTGGAGGAAAAACTCGCGAACGCGATGACGTCGGCGGAGATGACGTCGACGTCGTCGTCAGCAGCGGCGGCGGCGGCGGCGGCGGCGACGGCGGCTGCAACGGCGGGAGCGACGACGACGACGGGTTCGTCCTTTCAAAAACCTCTAGCGCCACCGCGAACCCGCGACTCGAGCTTCAGCATCGACTCCGACGAGGATTACTTCTACTCATCGCCGGAGGACGAGGAGGAATTTCTCACCAAGGAATTCTCGAGCGCCTACGAGGATCTCCACGCTGAGAGGCTCGGGACAATGACGAAATCCGAGCTGATACAGGAATACGTGCAACTCGAGGCCAAGTTGGATCTAATGACCAAAAGGTTACGCGTCAAGGGTCTTCAGTCCGAGGAGCTCGAGCAAACGGAGGGCAAGAACGGCAGCGGCGGCGCCACCTCCGCACATCGTAAATATTTCATTTACTTTTTTCCCCGCTACTTAAAATTCATCAAGCTTGACGTTGAAATTACGTATTCAAAGTTCCGCTCAAGTTGGCTCCCTCGTATTTTTCCTATATCCCTGTTACTTTTTCATTTCACAACGAGAGAAATAAAAAAGAAAAAATGAATTGTTTACCACCTCGCAGCGACGGGAAATTCGAGCGACAGCGAAATCGCGAAGAAGCTGAAGATCTGCCAGCAACGGATAGACGATCTCATACAGCAGAACGAACAACTGCGGCGCGACAACGAGAGTCTGAGGATGAAAAATTGTGGGTCTCCGGTGTCGAGCGTCGACAGCGAGAGCGACAGCGACAGCGGGGACAGTACGAGCAACGGCAACCGAAGCTCCTGCAGCTGCTCCGGTCAAACGGCGACGACGACGACGACGACGACGACGACGACTTCGCAGCGAAAGTGCAAACGACAGTCGAGCGTCGACAGCGAAAGCGACAGCGATAGCGATGCTACCGACGCGAGTTCGCGAACGAGCAGTAAGAGTCCGAAAAACGTTGTAGCCAACGGCAACGCGGCCAATCACGAGATCGGCGACGGTCTTCCGACTTAAACATTTATCGCGGCGCGGCGCGAGAATCGAGACACGAAATTTCTCATATCTGGTGATTCAAACGAATTGTTCCCTCGACATCATCGACACCGCTTTGAACGAAAAGAAATACCGAAATGTCTTGTAGTTTTCCCCCTTTGCTTGAATCGATGCGAGTGAGAAATCGGAGAGCGGAAACGCCGCAAAATATCTTTAAGTTTAATTGTAATTGCACAAAGTCCACCGTTGGGCACGAGGATTTACGACCCGCAAGCTCGTCTCGCGGAAAAAACGCCGCGACTTCGTTATTACCGCTGTGGGTCAAAGGAGGCTTCGAGATCTTCGGCGAAAAAGCGAGGTATTTTTTTTCTTTCTTTTATTGGAAATTACAATACGACGGGGCTTTTATTCTTACTGCGCTCGATTGTTTTTAGTGACGTTTTGATCGTGCGAAAACAATCCCAGGACTGAATACAAAAAATTCAACGGATCTTTGGTTTTTCTTTTTTTTTCTTTTTCTTTTTTTTTATGTGAGATACGACGAATTGAACTATTTTCGTACCTGGGCCTGGGAATTTTATTACACACGATCAGGATATCGTTGCGAACAATCAAGCACATTGTATTTTTATGTGTTTTTATTTTTCACCAACGGAGAATAAAAAATAAAACACGCTTTTTCACCTGAAATTTAGTGATCATCATTTAATGCCAATACCGATGATAGCCTTGGCGCATAATATTTATTATCAAATTTCGAAAATGTATGAAAACATCTTTACTAACGACCGTTTCAAAGCGCGCTGTCATTTTTCTATGCAAATATTGTTCTTACGAAAATTTCAGCTACTTTTATACTCGAAAAAGATCCTGTAACGATGAGAAGAATGTAAAAAAAAGAAGAAAAATATATCTTGAATTAACTTCTAGTTGTGGCTGACGCGATAATGCGAGCGTTTTTCCACCGCAAGTATGTCAAGTTGTCGACAATTAATAAACAAATTGGGATTCGATGAAAAAAATAAATAATTGGCGCAGAGTGATGATTCGTTATAAAAATGTTTTCTCAACATTCAAATGGAAATGGGACGTCGATTTGAGTAACACTTTTTTGTACCGCAGATGCGATTTAATGAAGAAGAAAAAAAGAAAGAGTGAACGGAGTGAGAAAAGTCGGCACCTAACTGCATCGGTCGCGTCTGAATCTCCGTTGTTTGAGCGGTTTAAATTCAATATTGGCATAATTTTTGTTATTGAAAATCGAAATTATGAACAGTTTACAAAATATCGTTATTAACATGTTTCTTTAAAACGTCATTAGAATATAAGCATTTTTTGAAGTGAAAAACTTGTCTTTGTCTTCGCTTGAGAGAATTATTGTAAAGGTGGTTCGAATCGTAGGTTTCAAGATACAAATAAATACTAAACGTATTGAGAATCTTCAAGTCGCAACCGCAACTAAAGAAACTTGTCACGTAAAGCAACCAAAGTTGCCTATTGAAAAATCAATTTCGTGAAAGCTATAGTACAGACCAATCGTAAACATTTTTCTGGATTTTTACTGACCAAAAAAAAATCAATTGCTTATCACGGTAAAGACAAAGAAATAAAGTAGAAATCGAGATTGGCAGTGAATAATTGGCAATAATCCGCTCGTCCATTCGTAGACCATCGACTAACGCCTGCCTACTCGTGAGAGAGAGAGAGAGAGAGAGAGAGCAACAGAGGTGGACAAAAATTGTTTGTAAATATATAAGAGTATTCGAAATAATTAGGATGTTAAATTAACGTGAAAAGAAATCATCACTACGATAAAGAAGAGAAGAAAGAAAAACAAAAACGTTGTACAATATGTATAGAGTTAGAGGATAAGTTTAGCTGTTAGTTTATGATCTGATTGTCAATGTATTTCGCCGTCGAAGGCTGCCGCAAGATTTCGACGTTCCTGTGAATCGAGAAAAATGAATAGTTGTCCTAACCATGTTGCATCGTTAATAGACACCAGGCGACCTAACTGCGGTTGCTTCGATGAGAAAGTTAAGTCAGAAAAGTGCTTGGTTCAATTAATTAATTTGTTAATCCAGCAAAGCGAATCGTTGGAGACGATAGTTGGTTACCGCAACAAATTGGTTCGTTCGACTAATAACTTTTCTCCGTACGTGCTCGATCTGATGGCTGGAAACTCAAATCGGTTTTCGCCGTCAAGGACTAAGAATTCCATTAACAATTGTCCTTCCTATCGCAATTTTCAATTCACGCGCAAACTTGCAACCCTCTGGTTATTTTTCAATCTTTTTTTTTTTGTATTTAAAAATCGTTTTCGTAAAACATGTTTTTCGCGTAAAAAAAACAAACCTTTTTACACCACTGCCAATGGCATAAGATAGCAAAAAACAACAAAGAAAAAATAATTGAAAAATAATTTGCGGGTTTCGCAACTTTGTTCGCATGTATCCAGACTCAGCGAGGTCGGCAGCATTGGTCAGTGCAAATTGTCAGTCGAAAAAAAAAAAGAAAGAAAAAAAAAGAATGAAAGAAAGAGAAATTGTACCCGTACACAAAAGTTTTACGCCAACTGTGATATGCGAAACATTGTGATACAACGTAAATGACGATTCCATTTCTATGCTTATTGGACCTTTGACGCATTCGAAACACAATTTACACTAAAAACATGATGCACCGACTTTTTCGGGTTTAGAATTGCGATCTGAAAAAAAGGGAAATGAAAAAAGAAGAATTAACAGAGCACGCGCGATAAGGAGTCGCGCGTACTCTCTCGCTTGCCTCTCCCTCGTATTACCTGTTACGTTATTATTATTTCTTAAATTCCAATAGGATGCCACATTATATATAGGTGTTTTATTTTCACACAGCTAAAATATCGAATTAAATATAGACGAATCGCCTATTTTTTTCAAGCCTCATTTTATTCATCTACACCTGATGACATTGTAAAAAAAAAAAAATTATAAATTTTTAATATGCCAGTATTGGAAGTTTTTATGCACGAACTCTGGTATATTAAATTTAATATGTAAGTATGATGTAACATAAATGCATACGCATATATACTAGAGGAGTAATCCGCGGTTGCATTTATTATTTTACAAATCCATTCCTTCTTTGCTTTTTTTTTTTCTCTTCGAAATTGATAGATGAGAATCCATATGCGCTTTTTGTTCCGTGCACGTAACGTCGGCTTGGTCGGTAAGGGGAAAAAAGGAATCTGCTCTCGACTCGAATAACTCGAATACGTTAGTTGGACGTAATCCCGTTCTCCCAACATTGGCGTCTCATCTCTCGGAAATATAATTCCATTGGAGTTTCTCGTCTGCGCAAGCTTTGTCGTTGACGTCTTCCGTCTCGAGTAAGCTTGGTGCTCTTTCCGAAAGTAGATTTCGCGTGTGCGGTCGCTTGCGGTGCCGACGAAATCGTAATCGAATTTCATCGGGGTAATCCGAGTATCAGATACTCAACAAAGCACCAAGATGCCACCGAAATTTGATCCTAACGAAGTGAAGAAAGGTATTTTTTACACCGCTCGCTTGTTATAACGTGAAAAAAAAAATAATTTCAAAGACACGCGTCGTCCTAACCTCGAAAAATTTCGTGTAATTATTTTTCCAGTGTACCTGAGGTGCGTCGGGGGTGAAGTCGGCGCAACGTCTTCCCTCGCCCCGAAGATCGGTCCTCTCGGTCTGGTGAGTGAAAAGAAAAAAGTCAAGCTAAAACGCGAAGCGACGAGTTTTGCGAAAGACGATTGATGCGAGGAATTGTTTTACAGTCGCCGAAGAAAGTCGGTGATGACATCGCGAAAGCCACGAGCGACTGGAAAGGTCTCAAGATCACCGTTCAGCTGACGATTCAAAACAGACAGGCATCGATTTCCGTGGTGCCGTCCGCGGCGTCGCTGATCATCAAGGCCCTCAAAGAGCCGCCCCGGGACCGCAAGAAGCAGAAGAACATAAAACACAGCGGAAATCTGTCTTTCGACGAGGTGACCTCGATCGCGCGGGCGATGAGGCCGCGATCCATGTCCCGCCAACTGAGCGGCACCGTCAAGGAGATCCTCGGTTCCTGCCAGTCGGTCGGCTGCACGGTCGAGGGAAGATTCCCTCACGATCTCATCGACGATATCAACGCCGGCGAGCTCGAAGTTCCCGAGGAATGATCCCCACCCGATGGTAGGTATAGGGCCCACCGCCGACACTCTTTTCGCGCCGCACGCGCACGCGCGCGCTTCTCTTTTCAATATTCGTTATTTTCGGTAACGGTCGAATCAATGACAAATCCTCGTGCGCCGCCGGAAGGTCGAGGCTTTGGGCTCTTGGTAGGGGTTGGCATCCCATCCACCTGTGTTCAGTCTCGTTCGTTTCTCCCGTTAAACGAGAAACGTACGTGCTGTGCCAGGCCATTATCGCCACTGGGGAGGAAAACCCCAATAAAAAATCAATTTCTCTACGACGACGCTCGTTGTCCTCGCTTCGAATTATATCCCTAAAATGTGCTTAAACCTGTGTTGTTTCAGACGTCAGACGAGGAGGATGGAAATAAAGTGAAAACTTGTTAAAAACCAATAAACCTTGTCGTCTTGTCATTTAACGCTTTTCTTTTTTACACCCCGTCACATTTTACGACTAATTACGATGGATGTGAGAAAACAAGGCCCCGTGAAAATTCTGTACATTTTTATTATTTCATATCGATTTCAAGCAAGTCAACAAACGCGTTGTCGCGTCTTTCTCCCGCCGATCTACTTACACCGTATCGGAATAAAGAGAATGATTACGTCGCTTAAATTTCTTGCAATTGGGCTCAATGGCCGAGATGGGAATTTCGAGTTGATCGCTCGAATCGGTTTTCGAGTCAACAAACTCCATCTCGACAAGTTTCTCATCGGCTTCGTTGTTCTCGTCTTTTTCGACCGAGTTTTCGGCCGTTGAATGTATCGGCGAGGCTCCGCGAACGCTGCAATCGTCGAGCGAACCGTCCTCGTCGTCGTCTTCGTCGCCGTCGCCGTCGCCACTGAGGGTCGAGCTCATGACGTTTTCTTGGTCAAACGTTAACGAGGCGTTTCTCGAATCCGCAGACTTGTCGAAGGATCGTTGATCGGTGGTGTTTGTCGTGATTATTTGCAGCAAAGCCGAGGGATCGTCGATCCCGAGTTTCTCGGAGAAAATGGTCGTCTGAGGATTGATAATGAGGCGCGGAGATTCGGCCACGCCTCCACCCGGTGATTCGGGATTGTAAGCCGGCGCGGTCATTGCGAAATTCTCCGGAATTACGAGGTGATTTTCGAATTTTTTCAAAACCTTCTCCTTCTCCAATTCCGTCGGTGTGTACTTCCATCTGGAGTTGCCGCCCTGGCCCGGCATGTAATGCGTTCCACTTTTCACGCTGAGCAGATGATTCGTCAGGTAGAGAATCGTGAGCCACTCGAGATCGTAGGAGATGCTCGTCGGTAAGTTTTCGTCGTGCGGTATCTCGAGAATTTGCAGAAACTTTCGCTTCGGTAGGCACTTGTCCAGGGCGAGAAATCTCGTCGATCTCGAGGGTTCGTCTTGGCATTCGACTACCGCGGCAAACTTGCAATGCAAATGAGCGGAGAACCAGTACGACGGATAATGATGCTCCAACAGTTCCATGCACGGTGGACTACCCAGCGCGTTTGACTCTATGTCGCTCCTACAAAAGTGCCCTTATAAATTTCCTCACAAAGTACAGACGACTCGCCCAAAGTTTAAGACAAAGCGTAGCCAGCAGCCGTGCGTACCTGAAAAATGGCTTGTTCCTCAGCAACGCTTGTTCATCGCCGTATCGCGTGATTCCTCTTGGCCAATCGTGCGACAAGAAAATATCTATTTTCCCGCTCAGCTGAAACGATCAATTTCCTTGGTTATTTTTCGCCCGATTCGGCGTCTCGGGGGTGGAGGAGGTGGAGACAAAAAGGGGGGCGGCGGGGGGGCGGCATACCTGTTTCAGCCTAAATACTTCCAAATTTCTGATATGATAGACGCTGCGAATAGTCGAATCGCTGTACGGCGCTTTTTCCCAATGTCCTTGCATCCAATCGTGGCTCTTGTAAATACCGGAGATACCCGCGATTCTCACGCCAGCTACGGTGACGACGCTGGCGTATCCTAGGTAATAGATATTTGGCGCGACCCATCCCCCGTACGGTAGCTCCTGAAGATAATTAGATGCCTCGTGATTTCCCCCGATAAAAATCGTTAACACTGGCGCAACTTTCTCACCTGAATAATATCTAAAACAAAAAAAACAAAACGATATTTCATTGTTGGAATAATACAGCGACGAGCGGAATGTATTGTAGGTTAGATGACCGATCGAGACGGTTTTTATCACGGCCCCCGATGACGAGCGATTGGTACTCACTTGTAGAAGGAGCACATGTCCTTGTATTTATCGGGTACAGCCATGCACGAGAGATCCGTGAGATTTCGTGTTGATTGAAAATCCCCGCAACATATTAACAAATCGATTTTCTTGCCGTCGTGTTTTTCGACTTCTCGCAGAGCTTCGTAAATAATTTCTAGCTCACCGTGAGCACAGCCTTCCACAGCGATCCTCATTCTTCCTTCTTATTTCAATCAATTCGCAATATTATTACACTCTTGTTCGGGCAACTAAAACACACTGCTGGAACTGAACGACTCCAATCTCGTCGTCGGCCGGCGTCGTCCGTCAGTCTCTCAGTCTCCCGTCTCCCCCCGACCAAATGCACCGCATATACGATTGGCTTGCACGCTGATTCGTTCGCCGCCAGTCTATGAGGTGGTGTAGTAGCAGCAACAGCAGCAGCAGCAGCAGCGGATGAAGGACGTCTCGTCGGGATTTAAAAATATCAGTGCTTGTGTGTGGGTGTACGAGAGATTTTTGTCACAGCCGAGGATCCCGATCCAAGTTGAACGATGGCTTCGATCGTACTAAACAATCTGGTGTCATCGGCGCGAATGTCATTGAAATCTCTGCCGAAACGTGAATAATCTTGAACAATGCACGAGTAACGCGCAATTATGTAATACTCGTTTTAACGCGTATCCCTGTTTTTCTTTTAGGTTATGTTTCCGTCGTACCGTCCATGCGAAAAAGCAGCGGTCAAGCGTCCACGGAAAGCACCGAGGAATCTCGACGTACGTAATTCCCCAATTTTCCACTTGAAATTAACAATTGACAAGTCATTTTGTTGATTGGCCGGCGCAGCGACCGTTCGCAAGATCAACCGGGACACGCTGGCTCATTTGAAGGATTTTGGGCGTTACGTCTCGGAATGCCTGCCCAAGTACGTCCAGAAGGTGCAGATCGCCGCCGGCGATGAACTCGAAGTTTTGGTTTCTCCGGACGGCATTATTCCCACTTTGTCCTTCCTCAAGGATCATCACAACGCTCAGTTCGCTAGCTTAGCGGATATCACCGCCATCGATGTACCCAGCAGACCCTACAGATTCGAGGTTGTACTCCGCTCGTAATTATATTACGCCCTGTACACAGAAGCGAGGGTAAGGAAGAAAATAATACAAGGACGTTTCAGTTGATCTACTGTCTTCTGTCGTTGCGCTTCAACACTCGTATTCGCGTCAAGTCGTACACGGACGAGTTGACCCCCGTTGATTCGGCGGATGGTCTCTTCAAAGCCGCAAACTGGTACGAGCGCGAGGTCTGGGATATGTATGGAATATTCTTTTCGGACCATCCCGATCTTCGCAGGATTCTCACTGACTACGGATTCGAGGGACATCCTTTGAGAAAAGACTTCCCTCTTACCGGTTACGTCGAGGTAATAATCGTTAAAACGATCTTAGGTTGAAATTTCGTTGGATTCGACTCTATCGCGAAAATGCCCGATACGTAGGTCCGATACGACGACGAGGTGAAGCGAGTGGTCGCCGAGCCCCTGGAATTGGCCCAAGAATTCCGCAGATTCGAGTTGTCGGCGCCGTGGGAACAATTCCCGAATTTCCGAGACGCTCCACCGGCAACCTCGGAGGTCGTCCCTTCGAAGGACACTCGGAAGTGAGAATCGAATTGTCGTACCCCGTACAACAATTAGCCGCGTGATAATCTCTATAGAAATACTCTACAAATACTTCCGTAGCCGCCAATCACCAGCCGATTAATCACGATTACTTTTTCTCGCAGTCGCGACCACGAACTTGTAGTACGCGTCTAAACAGATATATATATATAAACAGATATAACAAGTCGACGTGGAACGATTATGTACGACCAAAGGGTTATTAAAAACAAGTCCGTGGAACGTTTCACTTTCATCGATTCATACGTTTATCACTCAATTACATTTATCGATTATTCGCCTTAATCCGTTATTTCCGTTGTATATATATTATTTGAAAAATGTCTGATGTCAGATAGAATATGCGCTATTCAATGTACAAACAAACTAACCGGCCGAATAAACAGTCGGAAAAGTGCGCGGCGGATGGTAATTCGTCAAAGCTGCGACTCTCGTTGCTCATTCTTTTTCTCGATTAATTAAGCTGGGTCAAACAAAATAGAATTATTTTCGAGGTGATGGTCTTTCGTGTCAACTCGGAAATTTAACATACCGCAAAATTATAGGTGTTCAGAGTCAAGGACGTTTACCTCTTTTTTCACCAATTTTTGCCAAACAAACGATTTACAGGCTCGCAACATTTCAACAACACAGCATCCGGTGGCTTTGTTTTCTTTCTTCTCTCGAAAATACCGATTTTTACAAGCGTAGACCAAGTTCCGCCTTAGTTAAATTTATAAAGAAGCAAATAAATAGGTTGAATGGGAATTTAGCAGCGACGTTGCGATTAATTGGCAATTGATACGGTTAGAAGAGTGACGATACTCGGTAGTGAAATCTATTTTGGTAGCTTGGTAGTGGATTGTATAAAAATTCTAACTTATTCTGTACAAAATGTTGAGGTTGAGAGGAGGAAAGGAAGGAAAAAGAGAAAGATGGAAGGTTGGAGCGGCGGCGGCGGCGGCGGCGGCGGCGGCGGGGGGAGGGGAAGAGGTGGAAAGAAGGTAAATTCACTGTCCCAGAACTCTGCCCTGACCCCAATTGTGGCCACCAAAAAATTGTCTTCCCTGTCCCGGTTGCGACGACGCGGCTCGTTGAGTGGGCGTAGCGCCGAAACCTCGTACTCCGGCGCGCTGAGGCGGAAAATAGTGCTCGAGAATTTTTGGTGTATCGAGGAGTCGGGGGCCGTCGTACTCCTGGGGGTACTTGAACTTGAGGAAAAAGTAGAGATGACCGACGAGAATGCCGATGAGCTCCAACATGCCGCCTCCGGAAATAATTAAATTGAAGGCGCACAACACCCACGGCAGGTACATCGCCTTGAACTGGGTTCCTTTTGAAAAGAAGATTGAACAAGGGGATTATTGGGTAGTCGTAGGTGCGTTCTTGGGGTGAGAAAAATAAAGCGGCGATTTACCGAACCAAAAGTTGACAATGGCATCCTGATTGAGTTGGCACCAGATGTACAGTACAGCCAGTACCATGGGATCCATGAGAATTTGAATGTTGCCGATGAGGCCGATGACGACGCAACAGACCCAGTTGAAGAGTAGCATGAAGAAATAATCGGCCGGTCGGCCGTCGTACTCGCCGCGTTCCAGTCGCAGCGAGTAATTGTAGAGCAAGTAACAGTTGATGAGAAAGTGAAAACCAGTGGCGGGATTGAGCGGATAATAGAAAACACTGGTGGCCGCTCGCCAAATTTCAAAATTTTGTATAAACCGCTCGTATATGAGTACGAGCGCGTAAGGGGTTACGAGACCGAACCTTCCGATTAACGAAAAACTCGCGGTTAGTAGTAGCCAATATCTCGTGAATATTGGCAACGAGTTGAACCAGTCTCGCACGTCCGACATTATTTCTTCGCTCTTGGATTCTTTCGTTGATATTCTCACATGAATTACCGTGGCCGTCGAGCGATACGCGTACAGCGGACAATAGCGGACGGTGACGGAGCAAACACTGACGTGTAGCGACAGCGAGCGGCTATCCCGCCCCTGGCGGTCGTTTCGCGCGACATATTTCAAAGCGTACGTGTGTGAGAGAAGGCATACATGCCGGCTGCCGCGCGCGCACGACGCTCGAGCTCGAGGGTGGCAGGCAACGCGCGGCGATAACACATTCCCCGAGTAAGTGCGCGCCTTGTAATCGCGGTGGGTCTTGTTGTTGGTTCATTTATTACCTGCGATATTTAACTTATTTAAATACACGAGTTCAAGAGTTCTCTTCTCTGACCGAAAACCACGCGTTGAATTCTTTCACTCCGCCATCTTGAACGCGGAGCCACCTAACAATATATATTTTTTCTCGCGCATCAAGTTGGCGCCTCTGGCGAAATTCGAAGCTGAAAAATAACGAAAGTTCGTTAACGCTGTTTTCTGGTCCGCGTCTCGTCTTTTACCGCTTTCCATCTAATTTAACCGAGGTTCATTATTTATTTCAACAGCGGTAAAGAGTGCGACATGCATATCAAGTCTATGGTACTGGAGGGATTTAAATCGTACGGCAAGAGAATCGAGATAAATGGATTTGACAATGAATTCAATGCCATAACCGGGTTCAACGGAAGCGGCAAATCTAATATCTTGGACGCGATATGTTTCGTACTGGGAATCACGAACCTCGGACATGTAAGTAGTAAATTGTTAAACTGTCTATCTCTCTCTCTATCTCTGTCTCTGGATTGAAACTAGAGTGGATTTTAGGTTCGGGCAAGTTCCCTCCAAGATCTCGTCTACAAGTCGGGTCAGGCTGGCGTTAAAAAAGCCAGTGTGACAATCACGTTTGACAATGGGAATCGAGCGACGTCGCCAATGGGATACGAGCATTACCAGGAAATCACGGTGACTCGCCAGGTGGTGATAGATGGAAAAAACAAATACATGATAAACGGCTTGAACGTGCCCAACAAGCGAGTCCAGGACATGTTCTGTTCGGTTCAGTTGAACGTCAACAATCCACATTTCTTGATAATGCAAGGACGAATAACCAAAGTATTGAACATGAAACCACTGGAGATTCTTTCGATGATAGAGGAGGCTGCCGGAACAAAGATGTACGAAAATAAGAAAAATCAATCTCTGGCTCTGATTGCCAAAAAAGACAACAAACTGAAGGAAATAAATACGGTAAGCGAGAGTTTACGCCCCCCCCTGAGTTTGGGGAGCTTCCCCGTGGCAGAGTAGAAATACTTGTTTGACGACAGGTTCTGAACGAGGAAATTGGGCCGAGACTGACGAGACTGAAGGAGGAACGAACGCGGTTCGTCGAGTATCAAAGCGTCGAACGGAACCTCGAACATTGCCGAAGAATCGTCGTAGCTTGGAAGTATCTGAGCGCGGTAAGGAACAGCGAAAAAGCTCAAGGTCATGTGGAGGACGTTCAACGGCAGATCGACGAAAAGAAGTCGAGTATCGAGGACGGGAAGAGGGAAATTGAGGCGATCGAGGAGCAAGCGAGGGTGCTCACCGAGAAGCTGCAAGCGGTGAGAGAGTATATCGCGCATGGAGGAGGAGTGGACGAGGAGGAAGAGGAGTGTTTGAATGTTGGTAATTCCAGGAAAAAGGTGCGAAGTTGAGCGCGATCGAGCAGGAGCTGAGCGAGGCGGAGAAGCGCGAGAACAAATTAACGGCCGAGCAGAAGAGCAATGTTCTGGACATGCGGTCGCAGAGCAACAACATAGAGCAGTTAAAGTCGAGTATATCCGAGGACGCGAACGCTCTCGCGGAGAAGGAGAGGGAGTTGGAGAAGGTCGGTGGAGTGTTTAAAGAATTGAAGGATCAGTACGAGAAGGATACGGCCGCGGTCGCGGCGGTTCAGGAGCGATACGAAAAAGTCACCGCGGGTCTCTTGGAGAGCGACAGCGGCGAGAACGCGACTCTCGAGCAGCAGGTGATAACGGCCAAACATCTCTCGCTGCAAGCGCACACGGAGATGAGTCAGTGCCAAATGAAGTTGAAACAGATCGAGGGACAGTTGGCCGAGAAGAGAAAAGAGTTGCGCGCGACCGAGAGCGACTATCGCGAGGACTCGAAACATCTCGAGAGCAAGGAGAAGGAACTCGAGAGACTGGAGAGGGAGCTCACCGAGTTGAGATACGAGGAAGGATCGTACGAGACGCTGCAGAACGAGAGAACGCGATTGGCGGGAGAAGTGAGAAATCTCGAGGAACGCATCGATCAGATCGAATGTAGGAACCCGCAACTGCGCTTTCAGTATCGCGATCCCGAGCCGGGTTTCCGTAGGGACTCTGTCAAGGGTCTCGTTTGCAAGCTCATCACGCTCAAAGACAGAAGCACGGCGTACGCCGTGGAGGTCACTGCCGGCGGAAGGGTACCGACGTTTTTTCTTCTTTTTCTCTCTTTTTTCTTTCTCTTTTTCCTCCCTCTCGAATCAATTGGCCGTGTCTCCGTTGCAGCTTTACCATGTGATCGTGGACACGGAGAGGACGAGCAAGGCGTTGATCGAACGCGGACAGTTGCAGCGACGCGTCTCGATAATTCCACTGAACAAAATCGAGGGCCGGGTGATGGATCGGAGAACGATCGAGCTGGCGCAGCGTATGTTCGGACGAGAGAATGTTCAGCCTGCGATTGATCTGATTAATTATCCCGAGAGCATGTCGAGAGCCATGTCCTGGGTATTCGGACAGACTTTCATCGTCAAGGACATGGAAACGGCGAGGAAAATTGCCTTTCACGATAAATTGATGAAAAAATGCGTAACGCTCGAGGGTGACGTCATCGATCCCGCGGGAACTCTCACCGGTGGTTCACTCCCGAAAGCCGGCCCGGTTCTCTTGAAAATCGACGAACTCAACGCTCTTGAGACGGAGATGAGCGAGAAACGACGGGAACTCGGTGAGGTTGAGGAAAAATTGGCGAGGCTCAAACCAACGGCCGAGAAATATGCGATGATTAAGCAGAAATTCGACGTTAGGAGCCACGAGGTAAACGTCGTTAAGCAACGATTGCAGCAAACGAGTCACGGTAGACTGAAAGAGGAGGTAAGCGGCGAGGGTTTCTTCCCCTCTTTTTTTTTTCTCTTTTTTTCTCCTTTTTCCTTCCTCACTCGTGTCACGCTCGTTGTTCGTTGCCCCCGTTTCAGGTCGAAGGTCTACGCTCGAACGTGCAAGAGCTCACGGCAAAGATGGAAGCGGCTCGATTGACCGAGGAGGAAAACACGAAGCGTCACAAGGAATTGGAGTCGCAACTGAAGAACGCGTCGAGTATTCGCGAGAAGCAATTGAAAGACGCCGAAAATCAATTGAAGCTCTTGCGGGAAAAGTCGGAAGACAGTCGAAAGGAGTGGATGAAGCGCGAGGAAGAGTCCGAAACCCTGAATCTCGAAATAACGGAATTACGAAGAGCCATCGAAGCGGGAAGGGAAGAGTTGTCGAAAGCCGAAGAGAAGCTAACGCTACTCGAGGACAGCGCCGAAACTTTTCTCTCGAGCCTCAAGGAGACGAGGGAAAAAGTCACTCGACTCCGGGAGACGGTGAAAGCTCACAAAGACACGATAAACAAACAGAATAGAGAGATTCGAAAGCTCGCGGAGAGAAAGGAAGAGATTGCGAACGCTGCGATGGAATCCGAGCTGCAAATTAAGAAACTCACTCACGAGATAAACTCGATAACGAATAGCGCGAAAGAGTGCAAACACAAGGTGAGCGAATTGATGAAAAAGTACGAGTGGATCGAGGAGGACAAGGTGTATTTTGGCAAAGCAGGTATGGATATATTCTCGGTCGATGGATCGATCGAAAGAACAGAGAGAAAGTAAAGTTGTTGCTGTTATTTCAGGCGGTATATACGATTTCGAAGCGAACGATCCCGAGGAAGCGACGCAAAAGATGCATCAGCTGGAGAGCTCCCGTGAGAAACTCAGCCGAAACATCAACTCACGAGCGATGAATCTGTTGAGCAAAGAGGAGGAACAGTATGCCGAGATGCAGAGGAAAAAGAAGATCGTCGAGAACGACAGAAGGAAAATTCTCGAGACGATCGAGGCTCTCGATGCGAAGAAAAAAGAGACGCTGGTGCAAGCTTGGGAACAGGTACGATACGCGCGAGGAGTCTCTGCGAGGGGACAAGTTTTCCATTGTCAATCGTTAAACCCCCCCCGTGTTGTTGTCCGTGTTGTCGCCAGGTGAACAAGGATTTTGGTTCGATATTCAGCACTCTGTTGGCCGGCGCGAACGCCAAACTGCAGCCGCCGGAGAATAAAACGGTGCTCGAGGGTTTGGAGGTTAAAGTCGGCTTCGCCGGTGTCTACAAGGAATCGCTCGGAGAGCTTTCCGGCGGCCAAAGATCCCTCGTCGCGCTTTCGCTCGTTCTCGCCATGTTGCTCTTTAAGCCGGCGCCGTTGTATATATTGGACGAGGTTGACGCGGCTCTCGATCTCTCGCACACCGAGAACATCGGTACTATGCTCAAGAAGCACTTCAAACATTCACAATTTATCGTCGTATCGCTAAAAGATGGCATGTTCAATAACGCCAATGTTCTTTACAAAACGCGCTTCGTCGACGGAATGTCAACGGTAATCAGGACTGAAAAAACGAAAAAATAGATTAAGCGAGAAGAAGCTTGCGCGCCTCGAAAGACGTCAAAGCTTATTTTTTCAATAAACAATCTCAATAACCGAGAAATATTTCTCAATGTATTTTTTTCATCCTACAGCTCTCTCTCTCTCTCTCTCTCTCTCTCTCGTTAACGGTCAACGTGTTTTATATATAACTCTACGCGGACAAAAATGCCAGTTGAAATAAATAATCGAAAGACCGGTGCCCGATGAGAAATTCAGGCGTTAAGTAGGCCGAGCCAGTCGATCCTCTCGAAGAACGGCAGCTGCTTAATTTCGGGAATCGTTAGTCGTTCGGTGGGTTCGAACCGTAAAACCTGAAGAAAAAACGAAGAAAAAAAAAAACAACGACACCGTTAACTTATCGTCGAGCGTGAATTGGAAAAATCAAAGTCTTACTTTTGTCAAGAGAGACTTTGCGGCATCGGACAACTCGTTGGGAATGCTGATTATGGAATGTGAGTGGAACGGTCCTGGATGTCTCGACTGGAAAGGCTGCGATGAAAAATTGAGCGAG
The DNA here is from genome assembly GCA_963932165.1 of Pimpla rufipes. Lineage (NCBI taxonomy): Eukaryota > Metazoa > Arthropoda > Insecta > Hymenoptera > Ichneumonidae > Pimpla > Pimpla rufipes. Next base: position 23,268,454 of record OZ010637.1, read on the forward strand.
TAAGAAGAAATAAAAATAATTGCAGAGCCAGCCCCGCCCCGGTTATAAAAAATGTACGTACGATTCCGGTAAACAATTCGTAGAGTATAACGCCAAAGCTCCAGACATCGGCAGCCGGTGTCGCGGGTAGCACCGCCGAGTACATGCAGAGTTCCGGCGCGGTATACGGTTTTTCGTACTTGGAGAATTCCGCTCGTTGCCGAGGAACCACGTAGCTCAACAGAATCCGACTATTCTCCGTCACGAGGATATTGTCGGGTCTGAGATCGGCCACGATGACGTCCTGCTGATGCAGAGCTTCCAGCGCGAGAAGCATCTGTGCGGTCCAACAACGGAGAATCGCTTCCGGCACTCGCCACAATTCTTGCTCCATCTCGATCCCACTGTCTTCGTCGTGATGAACATTTTCTTCCTTCCTCGTCATCGTCGTTTTATCTTTCCCGAGCATTTTTTTCTCCAATTCGTGCATACCGCGCAAGGGTAATTGTCGAAAAACGAGGTGGCACTCGTTGCTCGTCGTCACGATTCCCTTCTCGGAGCTGCTGCTGCTGCTGCCGCCGCCGCCGCCGTCGCCGCTGCTGCCGCCGCCGCTGCTGCTGCTGCTCAAATCTGTGCAACTGTCGCTTATCGATAATTCGCTGAGATGACAACTCGGGTCCTCGGTATTCTCACAATCGTCGAGATTGTTCGTGTTTCCGTTCGTGTATTCGGCGGTGGCGCGAGCGAACCGTCCGACGTCGTCGAGGCGACTGGCAATCGAGTTGCTCTTTTTTATCGTCGCGTCGACGGATTTCAATAATTGCTGCGCTTTCTCGAGCAACTCCGTCGTCGGCAAGTCTCTCTTGTATATCGAATTTCCGCCAAATTCCTCCTCCAACTTGGCGAGGGAGTCTTCGGGAGAGTTTTCGCGAGACACTTTTGAATCCTCTTTCGTTTCGGTCTCACCGTTTTCCCTCTCCCGACTCGTAGTCGTTCGCCTCTCGGGATTAACATGAATTATCGCCTCACAGCTTATCGATCGCGTGTAACTCTTCTTGCGGGACAAGCGCTGCTTTCGACTCGGAACTGCGTAATACTTTTTCACAAAGTCCCACAATAATCCTCCGCTGCAAAAAAAAAAAAAGAAAAAAACAAGGAAAAAATGTGCTCGCTGTCGGAAAAACCGAGAATTATCCACTTATCAATTACCTGGCGTATTGAAGAATCAGAAAGACAGTCGTTTCCGTTTGAATGCACGCGTGGAGCTGAACCATGTGGGGTACCTTGCCGCGTAAAATGTATTTGCTTATATCCTCTTGAACTCCCGCCGCTTTTTCGACGGTCTTCGGACGGCATGAGAAGAGAAAAAAACCGGTTAGTCGAAAGAAATGGTAAAAATTGATGTGCGTTCCATCGACAACTGACTTTTATAACTTTGGTGCTTTCCTGATGAAGATCTTTGACGAGCATCACCGATCCCATAACGCGAAGAACCTTGTAGTACCGCAGCTCACTAACCGGTTTACTTATCATCGAAATATTACAATTCAAGTGTCGGTTGTACAGTCTATCGGCTCGCTCCGAGTACTTGACTATCTTGTCTATTATCGTAGCTCTCCGAGCTACATCCAGATCTTTTTCAACACCATGACGCAGAGTCGCTATTCCTAGCTTGTATTGCATAAAAGCTTCCTCATATTCGGCTATAGCTTCGTGCCGAAAACCCGCGCTTATATGGGCAGCGGCGATTAAGATATATTGACCCGAGTAGTCTTGAGCGGAATCTGATCGTACAAAATCCGACCCATCGTGCATCGTGTCGATCGTCGTCGTCGTCGTCGTCGTCGTAGACACGTTGCTGTACCGCTGTTGCGACAGACAATGGTTTCTTCCATCTTCCACGAGTTTTTCGACGCTCAAGAATCGCTGCCAGCTAAGATCATCGCTGAACTTGTCCTCCTTGTTGTCGCTGCTGCTATTCTTTTTCTTCTTCATCTTATTATTGTTATTATTATTGTTATTTTCTGGCTGAGATTCCGTTCCGAAATTTTGATTGTCGCTATTGTCGTCGTCGTCGTCGCCGCCGCCGTCGTCATCGTCGTCGTCGTCGTTGTCGTCGTTGGCTATTGGCACCATTTGTTTGTCCGCCAAGTTTGACTCGGTGGTATCTCGATCGACGCTAATGTCGTGGGAGGAATTTTTGTGGGTTTGGACTTTGGTTTCCCGCTTGGTGGAATTCTCAAAAATTGTACTCTTGTCGTCCTCGGACGTGTCGGAGCTTATGGATTGCGAGCAATCGGCGGTGGTGCAATCGTCGCCCAGACTAGTTTCAAAAAACTTGACAAAAACATCGCTGGTGAAGAGGGACGCGTGTCTGGCGACGAATTCGAGAAATTTAACGGCGCATTCTCGTCTCTCGTCGACCACTTCAGCCTCAAAGCGGCCAAAGAACTTTGGTTTGGCGAAAGGAGGAAATGGCTCTTTGATTTCGAGCGTTCCATGCAGAAGCTTCAGCGCCGCGTGGAGCTTCTTCAAATCGTTGTAGCGCTTCCACACGGATACCTTTGACGCTGTGTCCGGCGATGATTTCAGAAAGATCTTGGACATACAACAGGTAGAACAAGTACAATACCCATGTTTTTGTTATTTCAAATTATTATTGTTTTTTCTAACTCGACAAGTCGCCAGGCGCTTGAGAATTCAAAGTTTACCACTTACCACCGACGATACTTTGTATATAGTGAAGCCCCGCTTGTGACGCGTTGTTTCATTAATAACGAAACGTCGAATCCATTTGTCTTTGAGCGGTGGCATTTCTAGGGCATCTTAGCGTAATTTCATGAACAATTGATTAATCATTCGAGCGCTGTCAACAGTGTTTTCTTGCCGTTTCTCAGTCTTTTCTTTGACAACCGCTCGCGTCGTTAGACTGATTTTCAGGTTAGTTGATACCAAACAGTGTTCCGTTTGACAGAAAAATTGCCTCGTTGCCCTCGCGAGTCGTCACGGTCGTCACCCCTATCAACAGCTCCGTACTTGGACTTTTTAATTTGCTTCAAGTAGCGAGCGGTAAATAACGCGTATAGACAGACGGATTATTTGTTGTTTCTTCGTCCACCACGGAAAGATCGAAGCAGCACCTGCGCAGCCATGCGATGAACCGCGATAATCACCTCCCACCAACCGCCGGCACGATACACCCGCGCCGCCGCGCTATATCATCATCGTAAATAACAACAAGCAACCCCAGGACGTAACGGCCAATCGCGGAATAAGAATTCGAATCGCGGATCTGTGATTGGCTGGGCAGGTGCTGCCTTTGTTTCATGTGGCGAGTGGCGACGACGGTGGTCGTAACGGTGGTGGTGGTGGGTGGCGATGAGTGAGGAGGAAAATCCAGCGTCTTTGCGTATTTTCGCCGCTGTCCTCCGCCGCCGCGCTCCGTCGCCGCGGCCGCCTTTCCGTTGACACACTTGTAACTAGGTGTTGTACCTCGATACCAGGATACGAGTTTGTTATTTTCTCAACTCTCGGCGAAATAACTTATCCAGCGGCACAATGGCAAAGAACGAGGAGCAGTTTGACGGGATTTTACTGGCAATGGCACAGCAGCACGAAGGCGGTGTCAAGGAAGTCAGTTTTTCCCGTGTGCCGCCGGTTTTCGTATAACCTCGAAATCTCCGTGATTCCCGATAAAAACGACTTTTCGTGTTTCCTTCCTCTGTTGCAGCTGCTGGGCACGTGGTTCGGTTTTTTGGCGAGAAAGACCGATTTTTTCGAAGGAGGCGCCGAGGGCGCAGCGCGCAAGGTATTTTTTTCTTCTTATTTCATACATTATTATATATTCCCAGAGGCGGAATAATCAATCCGCCGCGGCTCTCATCTCGCTGTCGCAGATGGTCATGTTGGAATTTGAAAAATACGAAGCCGCCGCTCGGGCCAAAGTTGACGCAAAGAAGGCCGAACGCGCCGAACAAGAGAGGCGTCGCAAGGAGAAACTGGAGAAAAAAATGAAGGAACAGAGCGAAGCTACGACGACCGCCGATGACTGTAAAATTGTCGAGTTGACCGACGAACAGGCGGAGAAACTCCAGGCTGAGCTCGACAACAACAAAGTAAGTGTTTTCCTATTGGAAAGGCGTTTTTTTTCCCCTCTCTCTGTATTATCAACCTCTTGGATCCGACGCAACAATTTTCATCGAGTTCAACTTTCAAATATATCGGTGTATCATTTTGGGCCTTCTCAATGACTCTTAAATTGCAGAAATCAACGAGCAGCCAAGACTTTTCGGTAGCCGGGCCGAGCGCAACTACCCCCGCCGGTAGCACCGCAATGGAAGTCAGCGACGAAGCACCCTCGAGTAGCGCGCCGGTGAGCAAAGTTGAATCGGACGACGAAGAGGACGAGAAGGAAAAAGGTAAACTCAAGCCCAACAGCGGAAATGGTGCCGATATGCCCAACTATCGCTGGACACAGACGCTTCAAGAAGTCGAGGTAAGTCTCGAATTGATAACACACGATAAACAATATTTCTTATATATATTCGTATTCTGTGAAAAATTCCGAAATTAAGATATCGCGTTCCGCCTTGCGGCATTCTCTTCGCTAAGATTGACGAGGGCCTTGAAAGTTTACAAGTTTGAACGTCCATTTCCCCAACGATCTCACTTTGATTCGAGCATGTAGCTACAACCCGCTAGTAATAATATAAGATGATAGGAATAGGAAGAGAGAATGGATGTTGGTAGGTAAACAAATACGTCCACCAGCGATTGTTCGAAACGTTGTTGAAACGATGTTTATTTTATACACAAGTAATATCACAGACACGAAGAGCGAGCGACGGGTCTGCTCTCTTAATCGCTCTTCGAATACATTATCGTCCTACCTTCCAGAGGGTGATGAACAACATTCAATTGACAATCAGTTAGTATCGATTAAATTATTATCCACGAATAGAATCGTCGTCGTTGTCGTTCGGCTTTACGATCTACGTTACCGGCAGCTCCGAGAAATTGCTGCTCGAGAAGCCATCTTATTTGTATTTTCCAGTATCCGCTTCGGACACGGGTTGTCATTGGCGGTCGGTATACCGTCTCGTATACCGTTTCCGCTATTGCCGGGGTTATCGAATATACCAAATTCAAATGACTTATTCATATCTCGCCGATGAATATCTTGGATTTTTTTTCTACGGCGTCGCGCGATTCGTGGGTTTTGTTAATAGTCTGATAAATTATGTGCGACGCCTTAATGACGCGTCACGGTATCTAAACAGCACGTAAGCGCGCTCATTACAAATAATGTAATTACTGACTTCACGTACCACACTTTTGACACGGTGCAATACAACCTAATATCCGCGAACGAGAGAGACAGACAGCGAGAGAGACGACATTCGAGAAAAATCGGATGCTCTCTGCCTAGTCTAACGCTAACAGCACGGAGTGATCCTTCGTCCTCGCTAAAAGGCGAAGGAGAAGGCGGAATCCTCCGCTTTACTTCTGGATCCTCGAAAGTGGCAAATTCCGTCTTCGTGTCCCGTGCCTTTCTTGCCTCTCGGTCCAATTTGGTGGTTCGCTTAGTCGTATTTGTCACGTGCTCTCACTAAATCGAATGAAAATATCGTCACTCGGTTAGAAATAAAGTTGGTAAAGTAGCGTGCCGGGCGTTGGCCCGAGTTGGGCCTTTTTTCTGGCCCGACTGTATGCTCCATGTTATTTACCTTCCAAGTAGAGAACAGCAGCGAGCAAAGCGATCATGAAGACGAAACTCATAGTGCATACGAGAACGGTCAGCTGATTTCTCGCGCACCATGATTTTTTGTAAACCGTCGCTGGTCTGCCGACTCCATTGATAACGGTAAAGTGAGTACTGCTCGCTACCGATGCTGTGTCCATGGGTTTCGGTGTCGTCACTGACGGCGGATGAATCGACGCAAGCGTCGCCAAGTTAGCGGCCGTCAAGAGCAAAGTGCCAGAAGCGGCGCTCTGTAACATAATCGTTGACTCTTATGTCAAGAAAATATGCGTGCGAGACGTTATGTCTTTTTTAAAAGTGTGCTTTTATGCGTGACGAAAAACATTGTTAGCAAACTATTCGAGCTGTGATTTCTTGCCACAAAAGTCCATTTTAAACAAAATCAGTTTGATTTGAAATTTGACATAAGACAACGGGTGTGGCAATCCCCGTAACCTTTTAAAGCTTTATAAGAGCGCAGCGGCGCAAAAATCATTAGCCTATTATAGGTGAAATTTTTAAAGAAAATATTTCTGAGGTCGATTTTCGCGAAAAGTTTTTCAGGCACATTTGTGATTAGCCTAGTAGTGATTAAATTACATGTGTACTGGCTGTCGACCCTTGAGAAGAAGTAGACCCTCTGGAAGGTGAATTTGGATGAAGTTGGTGATGATGATGAGTCCAGGTGCCGGTTTCACTGTCTCTCTCGTTGTTGCGCCCAAGAAGCGAGGGCCTCGGTATGTGCCAGGAGCAGCGTGAGACGGCATCGCCGGTATCGACATTGTTGATAGCTACATTGTGAGTGGTCGGCACCGCTGTTGCGATGCCGTCGCTACCGGCGCCGCCGTTGTTGCTCCTGCTGCTGCTGCTGCTGCTGCTCCTCGTCCCATACACCTCGTCAATCTTAAACACACACAATGGATACGAAATATTAATTGACGGCGGCTATTGAATAATCGAGTTGACTTGGTAAGAAAAATGTTTCATTTCGCATATTTATTAACACCTTTGTATACATTTCTTGAGTCAATCTCAATGCCTTCAATCTGTATCTTTCTACCTATCCGAGTCGCGTTTGTTTCGAATCGAGGAATTTGTACGATAACGTTTTTGCTCGAAATCGCGAAACACGAATGTCGAGAATGTCGGACGTCTCGCGGTGCTTCAGAGTATGAGAGTAGTGTACACAGGTACGAAACCACCACATCGATCGAAGGGTATATACGAGAAAAGTTTCTGGCGCTGAGACGGATCGCTGTTCGTTGGTGCGGTCAGTCCCGCCGTCGCCGTCCCCGCCGCCGCCGCCGCCGCCGCCGCCGCCGTCGTCGTCCCGGGGGCCGCAATTATTAACCAGTGATCTCGATACCCAAGTTCGAAACCCCGTCTCAAGGGCAATTCGGGTTGCGCTCGAGCATTTCCGCGAGGACCGTGCGGAGCTCGTTTACCTGGCTGGCTGGCTGGCTGGCTGGCTGCTGAACGATATAACGATTACGCGCTGGTTAATTGGCAATTTTCACACATAAACCATAGCCAGGGTGGAGCCCAAGGACCCGACGTCGTCTCGACGTCTCTGGAACGACACGCAACTCTCTGTAATGTTAGTCCCGAGGCGCCGGAATCAGTTTACCCTGTCGCCTTACTAGCCTTGAAGATTTTTTTCATTCTTTTCCCCGTAATTTCGTACAAAATCAATCAATTATATCGAGCGGGACGTCAAGTTCATTTCGTTTGTCGCTACCATTAACTGTACTACTACATCGACGTGTCTTGATAAAAAAAAAAAAAAGAAAAAAAAAATGTCAAACACTTCAAAGTCGCTGGTAATTTACAAATTTCCTAATTGGCAGCGACCTCATCTACTAAAATATAAGATGACTTGACCTTAGATTTTTTTCAAGTTTCGACCTCGAGTACCATCGGTCGTGTCTCAATGTCGAAATTGACAGCAGCAATTACGCTTCAGTGCTAAACGTCAAAACTAATGATGCAACACTGCTATCAAGAAATTATACCTAGTACTTGAAAAACTAAAAATAAAATAGCATTACATGTTATATCGTCAGAAATGAGTATTTTTATAGAAAGATAAAGGAAATAACAGAAAATTCGACCGGTCGATCTACAAACTTACGACGATATTCAGCGATGGTCTCTGTTGGAAGAACATTTTTTATCGGTCTAGTTTTTGAAGTAACACGAGTGAAAGGGAAACCTGTTTATATTTAAGTGCGAGAATCGCGTTGGTGTTCCGTGCGCCCTACACACTGTGGTTTCTTTCGCTCGGCCGTTTCAGACATTCGATGAGAATATTGTAAAGGTTAATACTAGCTCTGAACGTAGGTGTGCATAATTATCAGACACGAGGGTCCATTGTGGGCTTACATTTTTTTCAAGTACATTTTTCAAAGATTTTCCTGTAAATAATTAAGGGGATCGACGCGGATCATCAAGTTGTTAAAAAAGCTGAAAATGACAATGAGTGCCATCCATGGCTGCTATTGTATTTTGGTACTTGGACAAGTTCTATCGCTGTAATAGACTTGGCAGGTACTAGTATTTCGTGTAGTATTTCTTCCTACAGGTATTCCTTGCTATTATCATTATTATTCTTATTACTATTATTATTATTATCCCACGTACAAGCGTTAAGTCGCGGCAATTTATAGTCCCACCGGTTGATATATGGAAGTTCTCGTTCGCATTTGCATAGACAACGCGTTATCTCGGAGCTCAAGAGTTTGCCATACGTTTGCCTTGTTTTTTCTCTCTCTCTCGCTCTCGATTACGAGCCAGGGAAACACCCTTCTCTCGCCTTAAATTCGACCTTCCTCGAATAAATGCAAATTGTCTTTACTTCGTTGCGATCGAACAAACTTTTTTGTTTATTGATCCAATGTTTTATTTGTTTGAAAAGCTCATACACACGTACGCAAATAATTGGAGTGTCTGTGTGAGGATTTGTAATCATCATGAAGAAATTGCATCCGGTACACCGACGCTCGTCAGAATGATTTTGCTGAGTACATCGCCACGTTCAATCGCTGTAATTACGATGCATCCCATGCTTTGTAAATAGTCTTGGAGATAATTGTTCCACATAATTTGAAAATCAATTCCTACTTGATATTACACAAGCAGAAGGAGCACAGCCTCCTTGACTCAGGTTCAGGTCTGATTCCCCGATGGACGATCGGCATGAACGTAATAAACATAATGATCGTCTAATGACAGTTTGCAATTTGTAACTATCACGAACGCTTCCGGCTGAAGCTGGTGAATAATAGAAAGGCCACGTGATTAAGGTCACGTTGATATATTGGAATGTCGTTCTGAGCTCCCGGAGCCCCAGTTACTCGCCCATGTTGCGGATAGTCCAACAAAAAGACCTATTTCTCGCGTGTCTTTATTATTTCCATAAATAATTTATTACCAGCTGCTTTACTGTTATTTTCTTTTCTTTTTTTTTCCCTCTTGTCTTTATTTCATGGAGCGAGAGACGAAAAAGCGCACCGTTAGGTCATTGTTAGATCCACTGTTAGGACATCTGGACTACCGTCGTTGTAGTCGTATGTTTGCCCTCCCCCGTCAATACTCGGAATATTAATTTTATGGGAGATACGCGCGTCATTGGTGCGCGGCGGTTTCCGAGTAGAAGCGAAATGTCATATGGAAGATATTCCACAGAAATGCGGCGGCGGCGGCGGCGGCGGCGGCGATTATTCGGCGCCGGGCAGTTTCGGTAGATCCTCCGACGGACCTTCTCTAGGTCGTTCGTCATCGTGTACCGGTTTTATCCGAATATTTGCATTTACAACGTAAACAAAGACGATAGATTGCGAATGCTCCGCATTCTCGTTGTCGGATCTCATTTTGTACAAAAAAAAAAACGAGCTCATCATTTTCGGCTGTTTGACGTTTATATTTATATACGTTACATAAATAAAAAATTCATTACACGTGTTAAAATGTATACAGTAAAAGTACAAGTTTTGTTAATAACATTTTACGGGTCTATAGGCAAATATTGTTTCGCTGATAAGAAAAAAAAAGAAAAAAAAAACCGGATATTCTATCATCTCAATTTACACCAGTCGAAAATGTAACTGATGTAATGTAATTAAGGCTCCAAGGATTATATCGAATATCGATTAACGATGTCTGATGGGTGGATTATTATTATAAACCTTGCCGAGGATCACCGTGCATAATCGGTACGTCTCCTTTCGAATGGTTTCGCGCGTCATTCAACTAGTGGGAATTCCGGTATCGGATTTTCGACTATTTATAGGAAGAAGATGGGAAAAAAATGTTGGAGGAAAAAATGAAACCTGTCGAGTTGCCGCGGTGGTTGAGTGGGTGTATGTGCCGGTATAGCTCATTTATACGGACAGCATTTTACACCGCGCTCAAGTTTTTTTGTATCAGGCATGGCTGCTATTGCACGACCACTATCAATTCGACAATTGTTACGTTAACATGGAGAAGTCGGTTGTACGAGAAAAGTAGGAAAAGAGGAAGAAGATGAATCTTCTCTTACGCCCTGTATTTTTCCATCAATTTCTTTAGAAACGCGACCCGAAAGATACTAATTACCGGCTTACAGCGCCGGAGTTACACAATGCGTTATAATACATTGACCGGTGGAACGCCGGTGCGGGAAGACACGAGATAAAGAGAGGCAAATAAGCGCAATCCGTGTGTCGTTACGCGTACGCGGTGAAACGTGCCGCACGATGAGTCGTCGAGTCGGCGCGGCAGGAGCAGCCGCGGTGTCAAACGTGCGAGTCTCGTGGTTGCGAAAGAGACCGGCCCCTCGAGCGAGAGAGACTCATTCGATTCCCGGCTAGAATTTTTCCGCTTCCGAGTGCCGCTGCTCCCGGCCGCCGGCCGCCGGCCGCCGGCGCATTCACAGTCGTCACACGTAGCGCTAAATCTCATAGCCATCGAAAGATGCGCTTGGAACATGTCGAAGATTGTTACGTGTTTTCACTTTGACGAGATAGTCCCTGACGCTCTAGTCCGGTGGCCATGACGGTGATATGTTTTCTACCCCACGGGAGCATTGGACGCGGTGTTGCTACCTCATCGCTGCTAAAGTGCTAGCTCTAGAAACGAGCTACAAGGACGGGAGGTTGATGTCCCAGTAAAGAAATGTATAACCTTTCGGCCGATACATATGTAAATCGCTGAGGTTCCAACTGGCAGATTCGGACTATTCGCGCGCAAGGCGGACCCCGAGTAATCTCGGTTCCCGCGAGTTCCGCGAGTTCCGCGAGTTCCGCGGAAAGGGCGACAGCCGAGAATACGCCGAAGGATCATTGTTTCGTCAAGGTTTCACAGTTTGGGAGCACGGACACACGTTGATCGAATAATAATCGAGGAAGCAATCGCCTCGCCGCGCCGCGCCGCGGCGGTCGCGATCGACTTGAGATCCGTTGCGGTTCGAGGTCGAGCCAGAATCGTCGCGATCTCGGTCGGTTCGAAGAGGCCCGCAGCAGGTAATAGACGGGGAGAGCAGCCATTCGAACGCATAGAATGTCCGAGGTAATTACGAAGGGGGGAACGTGGGGCTACGCGAGAAACACGCGAAGGTCCGGATTTCGAAGGACGAACAAGGATCCGATCCCAGCGTGAAATAGTCAGACACGTCAGACGCGTGAAACCCGAGCAGCGGTGGGCAAACGCGCTCGAGCAAAATGTTGCGGGCTCCGCTCTGAGCCGACGGCGGCGGCGGAACACCTGCGAACGGTATCGAGCAAAAGCCCCGCCTTCGTCTATCCTTTCTCTCGCGCACGCTTTCCACGCGCTCGAAACAACTATCGACTTATCCTCCTTCTTGGTCGTACCATACAACGCGCTCTTAAGCTCCGATAAGCTTCCTCCAACAGATTCATCATCATTGTACAATTTGAGATTTTCGTGGAAGATTCCAATTTTCAAGGACCCCGAGTTCCGTCTCGTTCGAATATTCGATTGCAGATTGTTGTATTACGCGGAACGTCGACGTTGCGCGACAAAGGAAATTGTGCGGAGGAAAACGTCTCGTCTCGTTTTCGTTTAACGCGCAGCTTGGCCATTTCCATGTAAACGCAAACTTGCAGCGGCGCAAAGATACCAATTGCTAAGGTTTACGAGCCTTTTGACATCCGGCAAAGTCGTTATTGATAGTACATTATTCGTCGACGGAGCGTCGAATATGCGCCACAGGTGTACGCAGACTCGTGTCGTTGGTGCAATGTGCCAAGTAATTTCGCTCGCGCGCGCTCGCAAACTGGTGGCAAAGGTCTCGCTGCGCGCACTCACTCGGAATAATTCGCTCGTACGTTGGCTTTTATATTTACCACTATTGACGGGAGAATATAAATGTCACGGTGACTCTCTTCCGCCGGGTTGTTCGATTCTTTTGTCCGATCTTGGTAGAAAAATCTCCCCGCGCACGTTCAACATCTACCAGAATTAACAGCGTTAACGAGGTGATAACTCAGTGATTTACGCTCGTGCTCGAGGTTGAGCTACTCGCTCCGCCGCTCGCGGTTGATCCCTCTTCAAAAATCACCCGGCAAATTATCTCGCATTTTCTATACAAGTATCCTTGTTGTCGGTTTATTAGTTCTCTGATTGGCTGTGGGCTTACCTGCAACTCGTTTCGGTCGTGTTATTGTATTTTGACGGTTCGCAAACTTCGGGAAGGGTCTTCGGGTAAAGCGTATGGGCTAATATTTTATTTTATTTTTCCACTCTTTTAACGCCTTGTTTCGATGAATTTTTCCCCGTACACAATAAATTCGTCATTCGTTTTTTTCTTTTTTCTAGACGCGACAGTTTTGGCGAAAAATGTAAAAACTTGATTACTTTAGATTTTTTTTTCTTTTTACAAGATACGAAAAAACAAGGAGACGTTGAAATGTCGAAAATTCGTCTTTTAGCTAAGTAATGAGAGTTGGTCGCACAACATAGGATAGTGATAGTCGAATCTCGACCGGTGGAATTCCCTCGCAAGATTATCGTGCTGTGCCCTTTACATCGCTAGATTCATTTGGTATACTTGTATTTTTGTTATTGCCCAAAGTCGATCGATCTAATTCGATTGAATCGATTAAACGCGCCAGGCACGCGAAACACTTGGTCTCATGAATGTAGGTAACGCCCAAAGTTGTCTATTCGTTCGAAAGGTCAACGTTCCGCGCGTCCTACAGCCTCCCCTCTCGTCGTCCCCACGAGCAGCAGCAGCAGCAGACCGGGGAAGATGCGAGGGAAGAACGATGCGAGTATCCGCTGCTGCTGGAATGCGCACAGATTTTTTCGCCGATTTTTGTTTGTTTACGACAATCGGAGGAATGCCGCCGGCGGCCGTCCCCGCGACGGTGTATCGGCAATGGACACTCTACACGCGGAGATACAGGTACTGGCACCTACACCAATCTTGTTAAAAGATAATAATATTCGAACGCGCGCGCGCGCGCGACGTCTCATTTTATTTCTCTTGAGAATGTCGAATAAACTCGTGCGAGGCGGTAAACGAGCGAGCTGCACCAAATTGCCTCTCGTTATTAGTCCCGGTACACGCGCGACACACCCGCCGCATGTGTGGAATCAATTTTCACCGCGAGTTCGAGTCTGACGCACCCGAAGGAGAGCAATTTTGTATTTGTTTTTGAATTCTTTTATAAATCGTCGCGAGACGCAACGCGGGATTTTTCATTGGATCGGTTATCTCGAGAATCCGGCGTGAGACATCGCCGCCGTTGCCGCACAACCCACCCGGGGCTATTACGTTTGTGTTTATGCGCGAGTTGGGAATTTTGCTCGTAAAGGCGCCAAACTACCGGGTTCGGTGAAGCTAGTGCCTGACTTACCTTCCCAAACTACTCTATACTTGACGCACACTTTTCGCAATAATCTCCATGGGGTTTCGTTATTTTCTCGCTATTCTAACGATAATCACCACGAACCGCTATCGCTTTACGTACGTTTCAGTAATTCTCAAGTTTCCCAATTTTAGGACGCTAAAACAAAATGTTTAAGTACGATTAACAAAATGCTCGCGAGCCGTTATTTAAATTCAACACATTTTAATGTCTTCGCTATCATTTTTTCCATCTTAATTTTATACATTTTCTCCTGGTTTCGCTCTGATAGAGTGTCGGGTCTGTTAAAAAAAAAAAAAAAAAAAAAAAAAAAAATAAATAAATAAATAAAAAACAGAATTTTACAAGTCATTGCTATTATTATTTCTCTTGATATTCGAATTAAATGATTGCTGTCTCGTGTACTTGTAATACACATTGCACTATACGTCACTTCGTCCGCTGTTAATATCCGTTTTTTTGTCGTATTTGCGCCGTATTCTGTTTCACGCAATGCCATAGTGCAATAATATCGCGCGTTATGCATGTATCGAAACTCTGGCGGAAGGGCGGGGGGTCTCACGCGGCTGTGCGATTACGTGCGCGCGCCGCTCCTGCCTCGTTCAACAGTCTCGCTTCGCCGGGAATACCTATATATTCCGAGCTCCGCGCTCGCGTGAAAGTCACCGAATAAACCTCGGGAAGAGAACAAACCGCGCCGTAGGTTTCGACCAAGCCAATTCTGCCAACGACTGGTGCACCGATGTATACAACAGTCCGGCACGTTTCCTCCCAGCCACCGCAGAATTTCCGCGATGTCGATCGACTCGATCGCGCGATCGTAAGGACGAGCGATGAAATACGGAAATCATTTGTAGAAAGTCAAAAGTGTCGTGATGCTCTTTCTTTCTTCTTTCAACGCTACTTTTGACCTCGTAACGAAAAAAATAAATAAAAAAAATTCTATATATATATATCGGTCAGCTGTACAATAGATTATAACGGTTCAATACTTTCCAAATAGTGTTTTATCCTAATTTCATGACAAAACTTTTCGTGTCTGTTAGAATTCTTCATTGTAAGAGTTAAAAGACTTGACTCTTGCGCGTGGGTTTGAAGGGGTAACAACAACAACGGCAACAACAACAACAACAATAATAATAATGATTCTCGCATATTAACCCTTTAACAGTCAAGTTACGAGGACGGGTTGGACGTATGAGTCCCACTGGCCGTTAATAGAGTGTTAAAAAGTTGATAATTCGTGCCGACGTGACGATTGTTCGGGACAACCAGCGGTTGATCGTTTAGTATCGCGAGATTTGACAGTTTGTCGCAATTTGTTACGAGCGCCGGCTAACCTCCGTCAGCGCGCGTAAGCGCGCGTTATTCTTCACCTAGTAATAATAAATAAAGCTTCAAGGAAGCTTTTATGGAAAAGAGTCGCGAGCTGTCTTAAGTTTCTTAGTTTACAGTCTGACAAAAATCCCCGCATTTAAAATGCCACTTTACATATTGTCGCTCGTAACAAAGAAATCGTTAACTATTTTTAGATTCGCTTGTAACGCTTTAAAGGAGTGGTCCCGGAAATATTTCGCGTGTTCAGCTTATTTTTCATCCATGAATGTAGCATTTGGAAAAATGGCATTACTTGGCAATTTCAGGGTTTAACGATAACCTACTTGGATGGTACAGAATCCTACGTTACTGAATTATTTATTTTTAACCGAAACTTGCAGCGTCGACCTTTAAATACTTTGCGAAAGAAGGATCAATGGTTTGAGCAACCTAGGCCTACGTAAAACGAGTATATCGAAAAGTTCAGTTGCGGTAGGTAATCTCCCACTTTTCCGAGGCAGTAACCGGTTTTTGCATTTTTCTTCGCCCGTTCGATATCCACAACGCGCCCCCGTACATACACGACAAGCGCACGTTTCGTTGTAAACTTACTTGAAGATCGAAATCCTCACGTTTTCCATTCGAAACATCCTCCACGTTGATCCGGATCCCGGACATCTGGCTATTCCTCATATTAAATCCCTCGAGTGAGTGACTGATTGATGACGACAACAAGTAGCTACTTGATCCACTTGATCTTCAATTTCAGCTTTTTTCGCTGACCGATCTGGCTGGCTTTTTCTCCGAGCACAATCGCGGCAGAATCTTCTTAGCGTAAAAGAAACGAAAAGAAAAAAACGAAAAAAAAAGAATCCCAAGTCGTTTTGTGCTCTGTGCTTTGACTATCCGTTTCTATACTTGGCAAAATAATTTTTCGACAGACGAAAAAGAATCCATTAATCAGCGAAAAGAATATTTTATTATGCTCTTTCGGTTTCTAGTCCGCCGTTTCTCGTTTACACCTCTCGAATCGTCAATTTTTTCACATTAATACCGAGACCAAGTGTATTGCCAAGTATATTGAAAAAAAGACGGAAAATGATGTATTTTCTTGTTTAATTTGGAAAATCGTGCACAGAATCACTGCTGAGGACCGCACGCCGTATAGAGATCGTCTCTCTCGCACACACGCGACTAGAGCCGCCGCATCTGGCCTTTGGACTGGCTCTTACGTTGGCTAAGATCGGTTTTATATGCCTTCGCATCTCCCACCACCACTGCGCGTGGAGGAGCCGGCAGTCGCAGGTGATCCTGACTGGTGGCTGTCGCGACCGCCGCCGCCGCCGCCGCCGCTGGAGCCGCGCCGCGGCCCCTCGCTTCTCGCGCCCGGTCCATCGGACCCGGACCGCGCGTCCGCCGATCTTTTTCTTCTTCTTCTTCTTCTTCTTCTTCTTCTTCTTCTTCGTCCGCTGCCTGCCGATGTAGTCAGGCGCTCGGCGCGTATACCTTGTACCGGACACGCTCCGGGCGTTCTATCCCTCCGGCGGCCCGCAAGGACGATTATTGCGGACGCTATACGCGCAGAGAACGCGAGTAGAAAATTCTTTTCCCACTTCCGTTCCGTTTTCAAAACGTATCATGGTAGTCAAATTTTCATAATGTTGGTAATTCTCGTCTCGCTTAACCTGAACGAATCGAATGTGCAATCCGGAAAGTTGTTATCGCAAGGCGATTCTACTTATCGGATATACGTGACGAGTTAACCGGCGTATAACGTAATAACGCGAAAGCTAACACAGGGTGTCGATCGTACGAATTATGCGGGCTCATGTAGGTATTGTTCTCTCCGCGATGCAACGCCACTCGCGCAACTATCGCGGCGACGATTGTCCCCCAAACGACAAAAGGCGCATTGGTACTTGGAATTCAGATAGACAAATGTATGTCGAAATACAACGTAAGCGCTGAAAAAATTATCTTCAAGTATCGATAACTGTCGTTCTTTTTCCAAACAAGGAAGGCGAAGAGAAGGAAAAAAAGAAGAACCCACCATCGTTGTCGCGTATCGAAACGAAATGAATTTCAAAGTAGAAACGGTGAATTTTCTCAAAGTATTCGGGACGACAAAGTGTCGGTCCGCGAGGCGTTGTACGTTTTATGTGAGAAATTGCGATATTACCGCGAGCCACCAAAGTGCGCAAGAAAGAAGGAACGCCGCGGGGGAATGCGCGCGTGCAATTTGGCCATGCGCTTCTTGTGCTTTTGCTGCTTCTGCTGTTGGCAACATCGCGATACTTCTGTTACCTCTGGTGGTATACAAGTTGCATACCGAACACTCGACCGAAGACTCGCAGTGTCTGTGCGCAACATTGACATGTTAATTCTCTCGCGTTCGTGCGCAACGTTTGTTTCGTCGCCGCGCGATTATTCTCCCGCAACTATTTCACTTTCTATGCCTCGGCGCACGACGCCATTGCAACGATCCGTTCGACTCGTCGTTCGCACTCGGTCGCGCTTCGATTCATCTCAGTTTAGTAGTAACGTTTCAAACGGAGAAACGGAGAAAAAGTCACGCGAATGAGCCTCGATCGAGCTTACATTGATACACGTGACATGTTCGCTCGATCAGAAACGGCGGACGCTGTGACGTCGATATAATCGCCCGCGCGGAGAATTGCCTCAACGTTTTACCGACAAGTATTCGTGATATCCGGGTTGGTCTAGGGCAGGGCGGGTCTAACGATTCGTTAACGGGAGGTAGGGAGCGTCGTTACAACTCTATGCAACTATAATACGTAGGTAGGTATCGGCTCTTTTTGCTCAACGAGTTGGTTCGTTCGTCCGTTCCTCAACTATCACGAGAATTCTCACGTTATCCAACTCTCACGGATTCCGCGTGATTAACACGTTATTATTACGAAGAAGAATGCTAACTTTAATTTTCAACTACCTCGGCAACCAAGTTAATTATTCTATTGCGAAAGAGAGAGGGAGCAGTTTGACCAACCGGTGGTGCGCCAAAGCATTGATGGACAAATAGGATATGCAACTAA